>CM026328.1:22921065-24226690 GCA_014843725.1 Amphicarpaea edgeworthii
CAATTTCTTTATTACCAAACTCATCGATCATCACATTATTAAAAATTACTATGCCAACATGTACTTTTTTTATGTTCTCAAGACGTATTCAAAATCGGGGTAGCCTTACAATATTTCATGTGTTTTTATTTTATCAAATAAATAATTATTTTGATAAAATATTTTTTTATAAGTATATTTGTTTAAAGGTTAAATAAGAAATTTTTTGTTTATTTAGGAAAACAAATTATATCATTAGTAATAAAAACATTGTATATCAATAAGTTGTTATAATCTTGGTATAAAAAATTAGACTAGATCAACCATTCGGATCGGTCAAACTGAGAATTGGTGATCATTTCAATTCGGTTCAAATGTTCAATAGTTTATGCTATTAAATTGGTTTGGATTGGTGTGACTTGACCGATTTTTCGGTTCAACCATTGACCCGTTGAACCAGTCCTCTACACCAGAATCCAAATAGCGCTCATCGCTCATCGCTCACCGCCCGCTGCTTGTGCTCGCCCTCGCCCTCGCTCGTGACCCTCATCGCTCGCCCTTGCCCACGACACTCGCGTGCGGCCTTGTTCACGACACTGTTCGTGCCCTCTATTCTCCTCCATTCCACAACTCCACCACCCTTTTGTTAGGTAATTGAATTCAATTTTCAAGTTGTGTGTGTTAATTGTATCTCTACAAAGTATGTGTTTAATGTATCTCTAATCTTGATCTTAATCTTATTGAGTGATTAAATTTGTTGTTATCTGTTTGATTTTCTTGAGTGATTGAATATGTTGTTTGTTGTTATTTGTAAGTCAGTGAGTTTAGCTGGTGTTCTTTGTTTCGGTTTAATATGAGTAATGTTAAGCCTATTATTTTGTGAGGCTGGTATTCTCTGTTTAATATGAGATTATAAGTAGTTTATACTCCTTGGCCATAGAAAAAATGGACTTGTTATGAGATTTTGTAGAATTATATAATTTATAATATTTTTAAATCTTAAAAATTGAAACAAATATAAAAATTATATTTTTTTAATATAGACCGGCTCATGTCATTTAACCAATAACCACTTATTCGACCATTAAATCATTTGTATTCTTTAACTAACTTATTTAGTTTTAAATTTTGATTTTTTTTTATATGGAATCAACTATATTAAGAAAAAAAAATCAATAATTACTTATAGGAAATATTTTAATTTGTAATTTATACTCATATCTTCACAAAAACAAATAAAAAACATTATATTTTCCAAACTTTTCCATTTCTAAAATCCAATAAAATTTTAATTTGGCATAGGTGTCATTGGAGAGATTTAAATAATTTCTTTTTCTTTTTCCTTTCACCCTTAATTTTAAGTTCTTTCTTCCTCACCCTTAAACCAACCTTATATCTTCTAACTCATAAAATCATGTAAAAAAACAATTTAATTGTGTTTATTCATTTCAAATATCTTATTTATGAATGAAATTTCATTACATTCTTAAATTAAGTTTTCGTGTATGCAAATTATATATAATCCAAATATAATATCATATGCACAAAACACTTTCATAGAATGATGTGATTCATGAAATAGTAAATGTGGTGAAACGTAACGTAACAACTAACAACCATTGCAAGTTAGTTTTAGACAGATAAGAAGAAGATAGGGCATTGGTGTTTGGTGTTAGTTACAACATACAAATTGTGATGATGCTAGAAGCCAAAGTTTCTTCCGTTGAGAATCATATCATTCTATTTATTAAGATACCTAGGGTATCATCTTTTCGTGTGGAGTTAATACATATGAGTCAGACGGCAAATAATTATATAGATTCGAGATGCCTTTCTATGAATGTTGAAATATGTTACTTGTGGAGTTATTATTTGAGTGCGATCGAAAACCTGATAACTATATATTTACTAGTTTGTAGTTTTTCAACTTCCATTAATATAAGAATCTCATAAATTAAAGTTTCATAGATATAGAAGGAGAGCAATAAAATACTTTTATTTCCGTAAAGAACTTGAGGTACTTACAAATATACTCCATCCAGTAACTGATTATATATAGAGATGTTCTTTTCCACCAAAATGAAAAGCCATTGATGTCATTAAATTAATGTTATTAATACTTGGTGTTGTCTATATCGATTACTACAATCTCATTCAAAATGGTAAAAATACCATAAGACAAAACTCAGGTCAAAGTTACAACAGAAGAAAATGCTCAAGAAGTCACCTTCCTTGAAACATTGATCAATTATCAGAACAAACCTAGACGTTCTAGGATTCCATCACCTAATGTTACAATGTTCATGAAGACATGGTAATTAGTAGATAAATTAAAGTTGTAAATTATTTATTGTCTCGAATTTATTATATGCTTGTGCCTCCTATACCAGACATTCAAAATTAATCCACCGTAGTAAGTATGAACTGGAAAGTTCAGTAGTGTAATCACTTTCAACAAATTTTGGTCAATGTGAAACGGAATAATATTTTTATTTTTTACCGAGCGCCTTACTGAAGAAGTAATGTGTGCATGCATCAGAATTGCGCAGACTGTGATATAGTAATGCCTCTGAACAGCTCAACGTTATGTTTTGAATGTAAATATTAATCCAGTTGGTAAGGTTGCAAATGGTTTCACCAAATTTCGACCTTGAATCCGAATCTAGTACTTAATTCTATGAATGTTATTTCGATCTATACGCCAATGGTGAAAATTCAAATGCAGAGGTAGGTGAATCAAATATAAATTTATAATAACAGAATTCAATTCCCTCGTGACTTCTATTTAATTTGGCTGATGAGTGTGTCACTGGGTTTTGTGGGACATAACCAAGTATCACGCACTAGCACAACCACGACATTTAAGAAAATGGCCCAAGTTGATGCTTGTAAATAAATAATGTGGGAAGATAGCAAATTAAATTGTCCTCCATGTTATCTATATATAGTTATAGTATTTTTTTTTTCTTAACTAGCTAGTGTAAAGTAATATTTGAAAGTTGTAATAAAATAAAATAAAAAGATCAATTTTATATTCACTTGCCCCTTGATCTTCTGAGTCTTTTATTTAAATAAAAAGTATGCCTTACAAAAAATAGTCCTTTCAGGATTTTCTACTAAAATTAATCTTACTATCTTATGTGTTTAGAACAAATGGTGAGAAATTAGGGAAATAGCCAAAACAGATTCAACTAATACAATATGAGTTTAATGATAATACATGGTATAAAATAATTTTATATGATTTTAAAAATATTTTTATAAAAAACATAAATAAATAATGAATGATGATTAACTTAAAGTATAAAACTCAAGAACACACCTATTAAACTCATACAATACGGAGTATTATAGGGAATTTGGGATCTAAAAGATGGACAACACTAACACTAGGTATATAGTTTGACCAAAGAAAAAAAAAGGACTCCAATTCATTCTGTTGGTCAACAGCTAGTCAACAACCACTGCTTTGATAGCAATTTATTCTCTCCCTCTGATAACCATCTGCGTTACTCTTTCTTTGCTTTCCGTGAAGTTCCTTTATTTGATCTTGTCTGCTAAATCCTAATGGTACAAACCAGCCATATTTTGCTTACTCTTTCTTAATAACAATAATAAATCTTTATTTGTATGAATTATTATGTTTTTTTACATTTTCAATGCAATAATAAATGTATTTACTTTTTCATATAATATTTTGCTTATAAAATACTGTAAAATTTGTAAAAAGATACTAGTAATACGTTATGAATTTAAAGGTGATAATACTTAAGGGAGGATTGGTAGCACAGTGATGTAAAATTTCACTGTGTTTATATAGATAATAACAATTCATTTAGTGAAATATTCGTATTATATATAAAAAAAATTTTAGACTAATAACAGTTACATATTATAAAAATTATTAATTTTTTATCTAATGAATGGTAGCATATCCATGTTTTCCAAATTCATAAATTAATAATATTTACAATAAAAAATTATGATAGAATATCAGTGTTGTTTTAAACCGTGAGAATCACTTTTTTTCTAATTAGTTGTTCATGGGTGGTTTGGTTTTGTTAATGCACCACCGAACATAATAAAACCCACCAACTACCTCCAAATTTATATCTTCGAAGAAAGCCTGCTAGGATTCATGTAATTAAACAACAATACTAACTAGTACTAATTAATATATGGTAGATTCAAAATTATTCTTCTATTTAAGGGGGCACTATAATAATTCTCACAACTGGATCACTGTCAAAGTTTCCCAAGTGGGGTTGTTGCTACATTACTAGGATGATATCTAATACGCATCCTTAAGGGGTCCCACCGCAGTAATGTGCCCTAACTACATAATACGGATTATTAACTTTATATCATATCCCAATATTAATTAAAACCCTGGCATAATAATAATAAATAAATAATTTCTGATGTTTCTGATTCCCTCTTCTACTAAAGACATGTTGGGTCCAAATAATACTGCTGCATAGGACACTTAAAGTTTTTTTGGTTGACATATAATGACACTTGGTTTGGTGAAAGAGAAGTGTTAATATATATGTGCATTTTTTTTATTGTTTATGTGTATTTATATCTCTTTGTGATTACAACATTAAGTATTTAATTAACTATGTTGCAAATGATTTATTTTATTTTCAGGTGAAGGAGGTAAATAATTTCTTCAAATAATGAGGTTGATCTCATCACACTAGATACGGTCCCTACTCTTTAGACATATCGTTCAACGAAGAACACACCTCAATCAAAACAATTGTAATGTTCGGTCAAAATTAACTGTCCTACGTACGACCTAGCTAGAACAACTATGATTAAGATTTGATCAAAAGTTTTAAGTCTACCACTGGTAATAACTTTTAAAAAAAAGTTATTTTATGTGCTTTTCATGTCTTATCTCTTATAGCTATAAATAAAAAATAAGAATATAATGTTACATAAGTAAAAGGTAATGTATACAAATGATATGGCTAAGGATTTACGACATCATAAAAGTAAAAGAGGCACGCGCGAGAGTACTGTTTAGCACGAATTTTCTTTTCCATGTATACCTCTTATTTTCATTTTGATGAACATGAAAGGTTGGGTAAAACCGTAAAAGACTGTTTGTTTTGCATATCGATCATGCCGTGTCACCTTATGAATACTTCGCTTTGTCCCGCTAGCATGCATTTGGCCATGAGCTACCTAGTAGCTATGAGCATGCCATAATATGATAATTATATAGCCTTTAAATATTATATTATTATAGTGTAAAACAGTTTTCCACTATGGTGATACAAAGTCTATGAGAACGGGGTTATAATTGTTTTTACAAATGAGGGTAAAATTTGTAAAAAATGTGCAATTATTTAAGGATAAAATGATATAACAAAATTTACAAGATTTTAAAAAGTTAAAGATAAAAAATATCAAATTAATTTATTAAAAATAAAACTTGTCAAAAATTTTAAAAAATTAAGATAAAAGTTACCATCATGATAAATATTTATTATTAATTTTATGTATTAAATTGAGATATAATATATTGTTAGAAGAAAATTAAATAAATGTTGACTTAAAATTTTATTTTTTAATAATTTTTCTTTATTCCATAAAAAAATATTTATTAATATCTATTATTTATTTTGGCTTAATATTTTATCTAGGTTTTGTTATTTGTTTTTTTTTATTTAATTGGGTCTTATTTGTTATTTTTTTAATTTAATTTTCCTTAAATAAATCAATGTACATAACTTAACTAAATATTTTTAATAAATATTATGATTCAATTGAACAAAATAAATAAATAAATAAATTTAATTAATTATACAAATAATATCAAAACAGTTAAATTCACAAATGATATCAAAATTCAATTAAATATATATATATATATATATATATATATATATATATATAAGGGAAGGGGTTTCGCTTATCCCCATAGATCCGTTTCTGATTTTATTACGTTATCCAATCACAACAGATAATACAATTCAACAAGTTTTATAATTCAATGTTATATCTAACATGTACAAAGTAAGTTAATTTGTCTGCCTATGATCTACTCTGTATTATATATACTTGATGCTGCTTGTTTTCCTGTGTTGTGATCGGTGTGAAAACTCGAGCCTCCTTTCTCTGATGTTTTGTTTGGTTTGGTCCAAGCATTGGTTATGATTTTGTGTACCGGTGTATGAGTGAAGTAGACGCCTTTTACACTTTATACAACAACATGCTTGTGGTAAAGAAACATCTATAAAAAAGCGTTTACTTTGCACACTAAAGTCTCAAGGGACTGGACTCCCAGTTCAACTTAAAAGCTTCCAACACATATCATATGTAGGCTTTTTTAAATACGAAGATAAAAATTGTGAATCAATAGTTAAAAGTACACTTCAAAATTAAAATTGTATTTTTTTTTTTTAAAAGCACTTGTCCATATTTCTGACTCTTATTACGTTTCTCTATCTTTGTTTGGCAGTTAACTGTAGCAGGAACAGTCACATAGAGTTCGTTTTCTGTCCTTCTCCGTCAATTCAAAACAGATAGCGACCATCAATATCTCCACAATGGATGGTTATTGTCTTTCTATAAATTCATGCATTCTGAGAGAAAAAAAAAAGCGATTAAAAAATATTTTATTTAAGTGATCAGTTAAAATTTTCAAGATAATTCAGAAATAATTATAAACATGCATAGATTTACAATAAAAATAATTCATAATTGGTGACGAAATAACTTTAGATAAATTTTGATTTTATAACAAAAATACTCCAACATATCAAAATATTTAAAAATCAATTCCAACCCAAATCAATTTTACTCAAAACCAATTTTATAAGTTTAACGTCATAATTTATAAGTTTAACTTGATGGTAAAAAAAGAAAAAAGAAAAACAGATATAAGTTGTGGATTAAATCTCTCACTAAGAAAAAATACTCCAATTCGCAAGTCATTTTCATAGACACGCATAACATAATTCCCTGAAAAATAAAAAGGATCGAAGATTATAAACAGATAGATCAGATAAGTAAAAAGAGATGAACTCATGCTGCCAAAAGTTCACCATCCCAAAAGATAAAAGAAGCAAAAAAATATCTCATTCGGTGTTGCAATGCATGATGTAAGATTGCATTACACAACATAAAAAGATTTTTTTTTTTTTTTACATTTTCTCAAAATATATAGTAAAGCAAGACCATAGTACGATGCTAATCTACACTAACTTTTAGTTTTCCTTTCTCCAATCTAAATGGTTGTAACTTGTGGTCCAGACCAAATAGACTATCAAGCACCTTCTTTAATGATGACTTCAAATCTGCTTCATATTCAAATTAAAATAGAAAAAAAAAATCATAACAGGTTTTCATTTTGGTTTGCTTTATCATATAAAAAATATTTCAGTGGTCCAACTAGCATAAATCAACCAGACACTTTATTGATTCCAAGATGAACCTTCCTTACTAGCTATTTCATGTTAATAAAACAAAGAATTTAAAAGACAATAATGCATTACTGGTATAAAATAGGTATAAAATAGTTTTACGATGTTGTATAATTATAATTTTTTATTTATATCATTTTTAAAATAATTTTATAAAATTCAATCAAAACAAATAAAAGTGTCTCTTTTTTATATAATAGAAGTATCTTTAAACTCTAAAACAAATTGTACTGGTGTAAGGCCATTTTGAAGAGTACATTAGCAATATAGCATAGCAGCAGTTCCTAAAAGTATCAGGAGTTACATAGTATAGACTATAGACTATATAAAGTATAGACCCCAGGAAAAAGATCTGTAGGGCCAACAATAAAGTTTTTTTACAAATTGTGAGAAGGGCATGACTCTGATAAATTATATATTAAGATAGAGAAAGTGTTGCAGAATGAGAGTAAAGTTAATGGTGGATCCAACCCATTTGAGTTTGTTCCAAACCACACACATTATTAAGGTCCTTCAAGTCTACCTAGCTTTCCTCATGGATCTACCACCAGCTCCTCCCACTTTTCTTAGTGTCACAATGCTTTTCTCTTTCTAAACTGTGTGAAAAGGAGTACTTTGCAGGCCACTTTGGGGAAAAATATTTTCCCACTGTGTGGATGTGGCTTTTGTCAACTTTTGGTACAGACCCTCTAGTTTCCTACTGTTGTGAATCATTAGTGGAGGAGATTTGGTGAAGAATTAAGATCCCTGTGCATGTTAATTTATTTGTTTATTCTGAATAGTTTAACACACAGAATTGTTTGTAGAGCTCATTCTTTTTGACAAGGTCTAATTATAAAATGAGATATAGTTAGCTGTATAGTGTGTATATTCCAAGCATGACCTTTCACTGAATATTTTAATAGATAAATCATGATTCTTGGACAAGCATATGTATATTCTAGGTAATTCCATAGTTTTCACTTAGCGATGAAGCACATTGCATCACTTGTATGAAAAAATTCTTCGGAGGATCAGTGATAGTTACATTATTGCAAATGAAATTACTAAAAGATATTTGTGGTAGGATAAAAAATGCATATTTTAGAAACTATCATCCCTCTTGTTTTGGGGCTAAAGAGAAAGACTATGCAAAAATAAATCACACACACCAACTCTTAATCACTTTAGTTTCTCTTTTATTTCATGATTATTTCACATATCAAGCACCAACCAATTATTAGGGTTGTTTTTGACAAGTGTGGAATTAAGCAAGAAGCTTCTCAATTAATTAATCACATACAGAATCTCGCTATGCGTTTGAGGTTTATTTATATGTCACCGCGGAGGTACGTACGTACGTAAGAGAAGAATTAGTGATTCGATTAATCAGCCAGCTAATTTTTGTGCATATGGATTATTATTTTTGTTTCTCTTTCATGAAAAACCAAAGACTATTGTCATTTTTATTAACAATGATTATGAAATCAAATCTGGCCAAGAGACGGTTATGATATCTTGATGCTATTTTGATGTATTATCGTCAAGAAAATGATGGGTCGATCGGGACCATGAATTTTTTCATCATTGAATTGCCTACCTCGTGTCAACTTCTGTGGTCAAGAAAATGTTGGATATTATATTATTGTATCTGTATTTATAGTTCAATATCACAAATTTGCAATGGAAATAAAGTTATCCTCGGTGCCTCAAGGTGGTGCCAATATTGGCATAGCATATGAATAATTTTAGGTTTATACTAAAACAATTACTCATCTTAGTCTTTGTATATACATTTTTTAATCTGTTTTAATTCCTATACATATAGCTTTTCTAATATGTTATGATCTTAGGTGACAGAGACTAAAATGAATTAATTAATATGGGTGTGTAAGAACTAAAATGTAAAAAATAGTACAAATATAGAGACTTATGAGTAATTAAATTGTAATTTTACTTTGTGACTCAGAATACCGGGTTTGAGTCAAAGGGCGAGGCATTTTCTGACCCGGTTCATCAGATGTGGGACAGTATAGTATACTTCCATGTGCGGCGTGACTCAATAATAATAAATCTGATTTCATGGCAAAAGATAATCGTGCTAATAAACTTGTCATTAAGGAGTTAGTGTCCCATACACAATATTGTTGCCCCAACCACTTGGCATTTGAAAAGTTAAGAGTATATATATATACACCTCAGGTTACAATTCAAAACCATATAATACATAATCAATTTTTATAAAATTGTTCCCAAATTAGGTCATATTTATGAACGAAGGGACAACTCAAAAATATCAAGTAAGTATCTCGTAAGTGATTTAAGGTTGGTGTTTTGTTCATATAGGATAGATCGGATATAGATTTCCCCTAACATGAAGTTATTGAATAGATCGGTATGCAATCGAGGTAGTATGTTTGTTCTTTAAGTCTCAAATACATAAGTACGTAGAAATCGAAGACAATAAATTATTCGATATGCAATCTAGGTACTCAAGTACGTATACACGAAAAAAACTAGAGACGATGAGTGAATCAATGTGCAAACCAGGTAGTACACAAATATGCAAAAGACATTGGCCTCAACATAGATACAAATGATAAAACCACAAATAAGGTGAGGCCTACAATTTTTTTCCTCCATAAAGAAAAAAAGCCAATGGACATTAGAGAGAGATAATTTATCACAAGAATTAAGAAGGTTTGTCTTTAATTTGTGATTGACCAGTGATTGATAGATGGATACCCTAGGCATGTGCTCTTTGTTACTTGTATTTTGCAACTATCTATCATATCCATCCAGTCACATGTGCAGGTAGAATATATAAGAGAAAGTTGAATTGGGTGGTAGGGGCATGATATATATGTTGAATTGGCCAATTGGGTCATCGAGTTGTACTAATTCAGAAAAGAGACACGAGCCAACAAAATGAAGAAGCTAGGAGAAAAGCATTAGAGATATATTGGAAGCCTTCTTCTAATTCGCTGTGTTAAATGGTATTGATTCCTTTAATTTAAGTCATTTCTAAGTGACAATTCCCAAAAATGTAGTAGGGTCTTCACCTTGGGAGGAGTACTAGGGTTGTAGGACTGAAGAGTAGGTGCATGTAGTTGTAGACCATTCATACTGAAACTTAGTGGCGCATAATATTGCCATTGGTATTGAGGAGATTTTTTTAAGATGTGAAATGAAAGTGTAGTACATTGCATGTGAACAACTAGTTGTTTTGTCACTGCATTTTCTTGTTTAAATTTAACCCTTTTGAATTGAAAGACACGAGCTTGAAAGGTTTCTGAAAAATAATATAGAGAAAAGACTTAAATTATTCATTTCATTTCTATAGTTGCTCTCATTTAAATTCATTTAATTATAATTTTGGTCCTTCATGTATCCCAATTATGCATTTTTATTCACACAATTAATTAAGCCTTGTAAGTTTTAATATTTGTGTGAGAAAATGATAAGTTTTAGTTTTTTCACATGTATAAAAGTTTAGACTCCAATTGGAAGACAAGGAAACGGAAAGAGATAAATACATGTTACTCTTTTGGTCCCAAAGTAATATCTTTCTAGGTTATTTTATACAAGTCAGGAAAAACTAATAAACAGTGATGAAAGAGAGATAATTTTATAAAATTAATCTTAGTATATATATATATATATATTATATTGAAAATTAAAATGACAATTATTTTGAGATAAACTTTTTTGCTAATAGTTTAAGAAAATATTGTCATTGTCAAGGAAAAAGAACAGGTGGATATGATTATAAGCATGGATGCTGTGTTCATGTTATGTGGTGCAAATACTTTCATACAAAATATTATCGTGCATACGCAATCAAATATGTTTCCTTTTCAATCCTCATCAAATTGAGGGGAAAAGGTTCACAAACACACTGATTGGTACAAGAAACACAAAGCCAAACCGATTGAACAAAAAGGTTCAAGGTGTCAATTATTATTAGGGAGGGGAAAAGGTTTTTTCCTCATGATCAACATGCTTGTTTGTGCTCATTCGTAACGTAAAATATACTGGCCAAAGCACCTTTGCATGCAACCCATCATCATCATCACTTCACCTACACTTGCTCTTTCTCTATCTCATGATTAAAATAATTGAAGTTGAGTTGAAAGTTGAAAGTTGAAACATGATTGTTGTGAGGTTAATATATATAGTTAAAGGTTATATATTGTTGGAGTGGTTTATAGTATAGATTATTCGTAAGTCCTAATTAAACTAGAAGCAAGGGTTCACCATAAGGGTCCATTTAATTTCACAATGTTGAAGACATAATTCTTGAGTAGTAATTAAGGATAGTAATAATGATAAACCGTTCAAATGCATTGTCTTATTTCATTTTCCTTCAACTTACATCACAAAAGGAATATGGCATCACGTTGCATAATTTATTTCAAGTTAATTAAAATCATATGAAAAAAAGTACAAAACTAACTAAAAGAAATTAGATTCATAGTTAAAATTTGCAAATTGGAAAAAAAAAATCATAGTTTTTCAATTAACATTAAAACCTTTTGATCATAAATGCTATTTTTTTAGATAAAAAAAGGATTTCATAAATGACTATTTTTCTTGAGAATTGTGAAGAAGTCAAAAGTAAATATATAAGTCAATGATTTTACTTGGCCATTCATTCTTACCTGGGAAGCAAAGTCTGAAATTACTAACCGTTACAGGGGAGCATCCTCATGACTCATGATATCTGATGTTGCTATGTGGAGAGAGAGAACAAAGAAAAACGCATATCATAAGTATATAATTATTATGTGTTTTCCAACAAAACAAAAAGAGCGTGGTTTTAGATTAATGAAGTATAATATAAAACGAAAACTTTATGACTAACTTTTTGGTTTATTTTGCATATCAATATCGATCTGACTTTGTAATTTTAAAAACTTTTAATTACATTATTGAGTGATATGGTTGTTATATATTTTTCTTAAATAGTCATGAAATGAAATTAAAGATAGTATAAAGTATATATTTAACCTCATTCTAGTGTCCTTGTATATAGGTATAAAATTAAATCTCACTGGTAAATGTACAACAGATAGTACATTTAGTCGTATATATATTAGTACTCTTATTCAACATGGATATGATACTTTAGAACCAACTACTTCTTCATCATTTTCTGAAAGTTTGAAACTTTGAAAATAGCTTTGTTCATATCTAGTGATTCTACAACCATTGAAGTGCAAAACAGATGCAACTTGTTCATACAGAATCATTTTGTATAAGAAATGTTTGTTTTCACATAATATATATTTTAAAAAGCAACGGCCATTTAATTCTCTGTGGAAATTCAATTATGTTAAAAATAATGAAAACATTATATATGGTCCCTACTACTACTAATGTCATATTCATGTTACTGGTGTCATACTCTACTCAAACCTCAAGCTCTTGGCAATTGTCACGATCATTATTGCCATCAAAATCGCAACAAGTCCATTTTTAGTCACTATCACAATCCAATGCCTCCACTAGTGTCCACCTTACCCACCACTCAGGAAACTTCAATTTTAGTTGCCACACTACTATTCATATCATATATTTTTCACTAGCTACCATAATTTCTATCATTACTAATTGCCAATGAAAACATTATATGAATGCTTATTTGATTTATTTCATTATTTTCCCATTCTTAATCATCCCCACTATAATTACTGATCTAGCCAATTAATTATAGTGTAAAACTTGTTGAAAATTGAAATATTGATATATTTTTCACTATTCTAAGGTATTGCGCATAGTGAAAATAATACAAATTTAGAATAGGTGCGTGCGTGGTGAGAATATATGTAGACCTTCTATAATAGTAAGATTCAGTGAGACTAAACAGAAGGTGTGGGGGAACAGACAGAACAAGACCAACTGTGCTGATATTTTGGTAGGTAAGTTATATATTATCTCATGATAGCGATAATTCACATAAATGTAACGACTTATATTTTTTTAATCAAGTTATATACATGATTCAATTTGGAAGTTGTATATGTAATAAATTATGTTAAGAAAAAAATATTCACGTTATATAAATTTATGATTTTTGAAAAAAATTAATCACTATTTTTCATGAGAATACTATGTACTGATATAAGGGTAAGAAAATAAAAAATGTCTGACTCAGGTCCAACAACAAAGTTAGATTTGGCCGATGCAATGACTATAGCTACTTATCCAACTCTAGTGTCATGTGGGTACTTGCTTCTGTTGCTAAGGACAAAACAAAACCAAAGGTAACATATTTGTTTTGATAGATGTTGAGCAACTCAATGAGACCTGTTTTTGTTGGGAGAGGAAGTTTCAATGGCTAGTTCCTTTTTCAACTATGTTTTTACATCTAGAATGGTGTGTGTTTTTGTCGTCTCTTGTAATTTTAGGAAGGGTTTTTAAGAGAGAACAAAATTATTTATAATCTCACATGTAGTGTCAGTTATTTGATGTATTCAAACTTCAACTGTGTACAATTACATAGTAGTGTGTAAGATACTTTCTGCTGCTAAGGACAAAAGCAAAGGTACCATTTGTTTTGATGATGTTAAGCAACTCAACGAGAGTAGTTTTTGTTGGGAGGAAGTTTCACAGGCTAGTTCCTTTTTCAATATTGTGTTTTTTTACATCTAGAATGGGGTTTTTGTCGTCTCTTGTAATTTTAGGATGTGTTTTTTGAGATAAAAAAAATGTTTATAATCTCACATTTAGTGTCAATTATTTGATGTGTTCAAATGACCTATAGTTACCATCAGCTGGAGTATAAAGCCGAACAAGTTGAATGGGCCTGCGGATGGACACTAGGAAAGAAATCGGCCTATTGAAAGCAAGACAGGCCCACTTATAAGGCCAATGTAAGTTCAAAAACATATCATGGCCCGGGATCTCCCCAATTCAATTCATCCCTTTCTTTCTTTTTTTTTTTTTTAAAATACTGTATGTCTCTACTAAGTTTTGTCAAGATACTCAACCAAAAACTACTTTCCGGAATTAGTTTTCATTGTGTATCTTTACGTAATAAAAGAGGTCTAGTTATGGTAGTTAAACGATGAATGAATAGTGTTGTAAATCTTCTTATATTATATTTTTAGTTGTACGGATAAAAATAGTTTTCATCGTATAAAATAAAACAAAATCTTTTAGCAATAACGGAAGTGTAAAACTCACGTGGAAAAGATAATAGAGAACAAGGAAAAACAATACTTAGAGGAGAAAGTGAAAAAACAAATATTTGAAGAGGGGAGTAGAATAGGAATTTAAAAACAAAAAATAAAATAAAAGGTTGAGAGTGAGAAGATAAAAAAAAGGGGGAGTTGGGCCATATTTTTTTTATACTAAGCTTTTTCACAGATTCATTGGATTATTTATTTTATTTTTAATAATATAGAATATATTAAAATTAAAATATATACACTATAATAAAATATAATTTAAAATAATTTTTTTAATCAACCACGTGATAACTATAGCTTGAACTAAGATTAAAATTTCCTATTCATACGTGGATCCTCTGAATTACACATGTGCTCATAAAGCAAATCCCAGTTTCTAGCCATTGCGTCTCAGCAAAAACATTCCCTGTCACCAAACTTCACTCTTAAGAAATTATTTATTGAAATCCCACGCATTATCTCTCTTATCTTCCGGAACCTTGTGCATTCGTAACTATCACGTATACTTAAAAAAAAACATAAAAACACAAGAGCCACACCTTCAATAACCTTTCTTCTAACTAACATTAGGCCATGATGAAACCAAGTAACACAAATTAAGTTAAAAGCTGATTCATCAAGTTTCAGTTACTGTTTCTTGCAAGTCATGACAACACTCCCTTCCCTCTCTTTGGTTCTACTCATATTAGCCCATTAATAATTGAGTTTAACAGTAATGTATTCATAATTAAACTATTAATAATTATCACATTGCCTAACTTAAATAGATGTAATTTTAACAAACATGAAACCTATGCTGAAAAGTTGATATAAAAGAAGGATACAAAAGGCAGCTGAAAAGTTCTGTATAGCCAATAATGGATGTTAATGTTATAGTTCAAGAGGAAGACATGTATATGTATAATAACAATGATTCCAAGAATCATGATGAACAACAAAAGCTACCA
Source organism: Amphicarpaea edgeworthii (assembly GCA_014843725.1). NCBI lineage: Eukaryota > Viridiplantae > Streptophyta > Magnoliopsida > Fabales > Fabaceae > Amphicarpaea > Amphicarpaea edgeworthii. Next base: position 22,936,600 of record CM026328.1, read on the forward strand.
CTTTTGCACAACATTATGGAGGAGCCAGATGATGAAAAGAGAAGCCTCATTCAGAGAGCCATAAGCCAGACATTTCAAAGCACAGCACATTTGGCAAACCTCTTACCAACAGGCACTGTTCTCTCATTCCAACTTCTGTCTCCAATAGTCACAAACCAAGGCAACTGTGACTCAATTTGCAAGTTGATGACTTCCACACTTGTGGCTCTCTGTGGTGCATCTTGTTTCTTCCAATGCTTCACTGATAGCTTCAGAGATGACAAGGGAAACGTTTGCTATGGCCTTGCCACATTCAAAGGCTTGTGGGTCATTGATGGATCAACAACCACTCTTCCACCTGAACTTGGTGCAAAGTATAGGTTGAGGCTTGTTGATTTGATGCATGCAGTGATGTCAATTTTGGTGTTTGCAGCGGTTGCATTGTTTGATCAGAATGTGGTGAGTTGTTTCTTTCCATCACCTTCGAATGAGGCCAGGGAAGTCTTAACAGTGTTGCCTGTGGCCATTGGGGTTCTTTCTAGCATGCTGTTTGTGGGGTTTCCTACACATAGACATGGAATTGGCTTCCCACTTTCAACAAAGTAAGCGCATCTTTGGATTTGGAATATCAGTTGTAAAAGTATATTCGGAGTAAAAATACTTTAATCAACGAATCAGAATTCTTATTTTTACTTTCATTCAATTTTTATTCATTAAACATTAAATTTATATTAGAAGAAGCACACAACATTTTCAACTTTATATTGGAATTCAATTGAATTTCATTGTTCTGACCTCATACATATTACTTAAACTGTTTCTTAGCTTCCCATAGCCATCATAGGCAGGAAGCCAGGAAGCAAAGACTTGAAGTAAATTAATATGGTATCAGTCATGTAATTCAGCAGCCATTTTTATTCTTACGTCTTTATTAACATGGTATCAGTTTGAGAAATAAATTTAAATATGTTCACACGAACAAATCTCAAGTTGTTGCTTGAAAGTCTGCTATAACTTGTGGAAGTTACTTGAAATAAATTAATATATGTTCATCATGTGTGTATTATTATTATGCCTTGCTAAGTACACTCGTGTCTCAAATCAATAGACATATTTTCGATACCATCTAAGAAATCGAATCAACTATTGCGTGGCGGGGTGCGAAATTATGTTCATGCGTGTATCCGTGTGATTTATTAAGATTTATATATAGATTTTAAATTATTTTAAGGAAATTAAAATTAAAAACTTGAATTAAACATATATTGATATAATAAATCATTCAAACCAAAATCAATTTAATTATCTTATGACACGTTGCTGTCCGGTAATAAACTTTATATTTTTGAAAATAAATATGTATGTACCTGCTCGAGTTGTCACTGCGCGCTTCTGGACATGTGTTTACATGAGTAACGAACACACAATAAGTTAACACTTCCACTTCCAAAATAGTCAAATTATTACAATGCCACATCCATCCAATGTCTCTCTCTCACACAAAATTACAATGCCACATTTCTCATCATCCATCATTCATGTTTTTTTATTCCTCACAACTAATCATAACACAAGCTAAACTTATTTATGGTTTATTAACTTAATTTAATTTAGAATGACAAAAAGGGAAATCATTCATGACATTCCCACTTTTTTGTATAGTATTAAACTATATTTAAAGCATAGAGAGAGGGTTTTGTTGACAAAAAGGAGGCATTCCGTGACATTAATTAATAATTAGTGAGTAACCTCCGTCACAACTTTTTCAAGGCATAGGACGCGATAAGGCCATAGATTTGAAGAAAAAGGAGCACACATTCCAGTCTCCTCTCTTCACCACCAATCATCCTTTCCCACCGTAGACACAAATCTCTCCCCAACAGATAAGAGGACCCCACCTATCTCTTCACTTAATCCACATCCTCCTCTCACCCCCACCACACTATCATGCTCCCTCACCATCTCCCACCCTTCATTCCATATCATCCCACACATCAACGCCAATCAAACTTAGGAGTTGACTTTGTACAATTAAGCTTTACCAAAATTCCCCCAATCTCTTACACCGCGACGCAGCCGATCCAAACCCTGAAAAAACAAAACCAGACGGTTAACGAGAGCTATAACTAAAACGAGAACCATATCTCTCACTCACACTCACACTCACACGCACTCTTCTTCTTTCTATTCCTTCCTCGCTATGGAGTCGCGAGTGCTGTCACGCGCCGGAACCTTATCCTCCCTCCCTCACCTCCGCAAGCCGCCGCGGGAGGCCATCTCCGTCGCCTCTTTCGTCTCCGTGAAGGCCGTGGGCTCCGTCGCGGACGGCGGGAACCTGATTTGGGGAAGGCAGCTGCGCCCGGAGCTCTGCTCGCCGGCGCTGAAGAAGGATGCCGTCCTCCTCCGGCCATGCCTCGCCGCCGCCTCCTCGCCGTCCGAGGGGAGTGATTCCGCCGGGTGAGGTCCGTTTCATCCGTTCTGACTCAGCGGACTCGGCCCGTCACTCTCCTAACTAATGCCGTTCAATTTTTTTTTTACTACAGAGAAGCGAAGGTTGCTCCGGTGGGGTTCTTGGCGAAGTACCCGGCTCTGACAACCGGATTCTTCTTCTTCACGTGGTACGTCACGTGACTATGTTCTCTTTGTGTGTCTCTTACTTACGATTGCCTAAGCTTAAACTGTGTTGTGTCGTGTCCACGAGGAATAGATAAGACTTTTTTACTTACGTGTGGCTGTGAATAGTGATCGCTCCGGGTGTTGAAATTACGATTTTGTCCTTCTGGTTTTTGAAATTGCAGGTACTTCTTGAACGTGATTTTCAATATCCTCAACAAGAAGATCTACAACTACTTCCCCTATCCCTAGTAAGTTATGACGATCATGGATCCGTGAAATAATATGCGCAAACATGTTTCTCTGTCCTTTTGTTAACTTGTTAACGTCGATTGTTGGTGATTAAGCTTAATTTAATGATTAAAGCTCGATTTCGTTTTCATTGATTATTATATTATATTTTGTACTAAAATGACACTTTGGTAGTGTTTGTGATGAGTTAGAACCGACTGAACTGAACTGAACGTAATCTAAAGATTCTATTTTGTTATGTGTATTCTAAAAATTAGAACAGAACCTTATGAATGTAAAAAATAATATAGTTTAATTAGTTTTAATAAAGTTGAGAAAAATAAAACAATAAGTTTAGTATTAGATGACTAATCTCCGTGGAACTAGCTAACTAACTACTTGGTTGTGAGCTATATTTGAATTTTATAAATAATATTTTGTCCTGCATTTATTAGATTATAATTATTATAATCATAAACAATCAAATATTATTATTATTTCAAATAAAAAAATCTTCCCAATTTCTCGTTGAGTATTTTGTACTTATTTTTTCTTTTGTTCCACACCAGTTTTAATTTTTATTTATTTATTTTGGTTCAGCAACATATCTGACTTGAATAATCAACTATGCTTTTATGCAGCTTCGTATCGGTTATCCATTTATTCGTGGGTGTGGCGTACTGTTTGGTGAGCTGGGCTGTGGGCCTTCCTAAGCGTGCTGTAAGTCATATCCAATATCTCCCAGCCCAGAAGTCAAAATAAAAATCAAATTGCTAAGTGCCACTTCACGATTTTTCTGGATTGACCATGCTAATCGATTACCAAATTACAATTTTTCATTGAATCTAAATTTTGTTGCACTATCTTTAGTTCCATACTAATAAATATGTTACTATAAAAAATTTCTCACGATTTTTATATATAAATAGTAATACACTGATTTGTATGTGGCATATGGTGGTTGTTTCTGTATATAGCCTATAGACTCCAACCTACTGAAGTTGCTCATTCCGGTGGCTGTGTGTCATGCATTAGGCCACGTGACCAGCAATGTCTCATTTGCTGCAGTTGCTGTTTCTTTCACTCATACCATTAAAGGTGATAGAAGTTTATTTATGATATATTGCTTGAAACTGTATCTACTTTCTAACATTGATAAACTTATTTGTGTTTCAGCTCTTGAGCCATTCTTCAATGCTGCTGCTTCACAGTTCATACTTGGTCAATCAATCCCCATCTCTCTGTGGTTGTCACTGGCTCCTGTTGTCATTGGTAACATCCCTCTTGTTCATTAAATTCAGATATGATTTTTTGTCCATTGCTTTTCCACTTACCAGCTATTTCTTTCACCGAGAAAAATGAGCAAATTATAGCAATATCTCCTTAGATTTCATGTAATTACACAAACACTTCCTACTTTTCTAACTATTACTTTCGTCTCTCTTGAGGTGAGGAGCTGTTAGTGTAAGAATTGAGAAAGTTTTGAGGAGGTGTTAGGGTAATGTTTTCAAACATAAATGGGATGTTACTGTAATGGTTTTAAACTTAAGTTAAATATTTTCAAACATACAGGGTATTATAGGTGAACTGTCAAGGTAAATATTTTCAGTTTACTTTAATGAAATAATTTTCTTTTTTAACTTCTTAACAGAGCTTTGAAAATAAAAAAATTCTGAAAATTAATCCCAACCATACATGAACTATATTATTTTCTTTCTGTTAACTCCAAACTTAAGTTTAGACTTCAAACCTAAAATATTGTAAATAGATTATGCGAAAATACAGGTAATATTAGTACATTTGCAGAAACTTGACATAATTTTGCATGTCATCTACTGTACAGGTGTGTCCATGGCATCTTTGACTGAGCTCTCATTCAACTGGGTCGGCTTCATAAGTGCTATGATTTCAAACATTTCCTTCACTTACAGGAGCATCTATTCAAAGAAAGCCATGGTTAATTAATTATCTTCTATGTTACCTGTTTGTTTTACTAGCACATTTAAATTTTTGTGAATTTCTGATTTCGATGACATTGCTAATTACTTATTAGATGCAATCCTACTATACTATACTAACTATTTCTCTTTCATATTACTATTCAATGACTTTTTGTGCAGACTGATATGGATAGTACCAATATCTATGCCTACATTTCCATCATTGCTCTAATTGTCTGTATACCACCTGCCCTAATTGTGAGTGAAAACTTTATTTTTATTGTGGATTTTATGTAATAATTTAAGTTTTTTTTGGCCTTGCATCCCTGATTAATCATATTATTTGATACCACAGGTGGAAGGGCCTACACTGTTGAAGCATGGCTTCAATGATGCTATTGCTAAAGTAGGTTTGGTCAAGTTCATCTCAGATCTCTTCTGGGTTGGTATGTTTTACCACCTCTACAACCAGGTAAATAAATCCTTCTTTTTGTTTAAATAATCTTCGTGAATTTTAAAGTAAGTATTATAATAGTCAACAATCTTATCATTCATGTAAATTCATGATAAGATGACACAGACTTTCAAAATATCTTCTAATTACATTCATATGTTTTTTTTTTGTCTGAATTGGCAATGATATATATAAATGTACATTCTTCATCACCAGGTGGCTACCAACACACTGGAGAGAGTGGCTCCTCTCACTCATGCAGTTGGGAACGTACTGAAACGTGTATTTGTCATTGGATTTTCAATTATAGTCTTCGGTAAATATCTTTATCTTTATCTTCATTGTTATTAAACTTTTACTTTCATCATAGTTTTACATTGTCATCCAACTACAGCTAAGTTTGTTGATTCTTACAAAATTATTCCAAAAATATACCAAAAGAACAATGATTTGTGATTGGATGATAGTGTAAACCTATTTTACACTACTATCAGTGCATGACCATTTTCTAACTGGCTAATTGCTTCACACGTGCAGGTAACAAGATTAGCACCCAAACTGGTATAGGAACAGCCATTGCAATTGCTGGTGTGGCACTCTACTCGTTCATCAAAGCCAAGCTGGAGGAAGAGAAGCGAGTGAGTCTTGTTTCAATTTATATATTTGCACCTCAACTGCATAAGTGCATATTAAATTGGTTCAAACTTGAAAAGTTATTGTTCCTCGCAAGTATAAATATAAAATTGTTTTACATTGTTGCTGCATAACAATCTACGGTATGCACGAATAATTTTAGAAAAATTAACAGACTTATCATTGATAAAGAGTTGTGAACTTGTGATTGCTGATAGTATTTGTGTATCACCTTTAAACTCATATAGTTAACGAAAGTACAATTAATTATTGACACAAATTTGTTTTGGTATTGTTGTCAGCAAGCGAAAGCAGCATAAGAAGAAAGTGGTCATCAAGCTGGAGGATGTCATGCTCTGTAAATCACCACAAATTTCCTTCAAAATAATTGAGTGTCTGGTGCAGTACTGTTGTACTATCCTTGTGATAGCGCGCTCTTATTTTTCCTTTTCTTTTTTTGTCAAATATTTTCCCTTTTTTCCCCTTTTTCTCTCTTCATTCAGAAAACAATGTCTCGCTGCTGATTTGCAGTCTTCTCTTCTTGAGTGGAAAATGATCATGTACCCTTGATTCCCATAAAGAGCTATTGAAAACTATTATTTTAGCTGAAAAACAATTATCAGCAATCTACTGCAGTTGAATCAACTAGAGAGAATGAAGAAAATAATTTATTTAGAGAATGAATTTGAGGGAAATATATATTACTGAGTGCATTAATTGAATCCAGTAGTGTACCTTGCTTTATATAGACAAATTAATGTTACAATGACAGATATAAGCAACTAACAAAATGGATAGATGAAGGTTTAGGCACTGAAGCTCAACCAGGAGTAGAAAGCTAAAGACCAACAATTATCATAGGGGTTGTTGACTTGTTGGTTGGTGTTTATAGTTGAAGGTGATCATGAATACTTGAAGGTCATCATTCAAAAAGAACGTTGTTAACATCAACTTGGTGGACATCAGAGGAAAAAGCAGGACTAACCCTTCGTTTGATAGAAGTGAAAGAAAGCTGAATAGAAGTTAATTGAACAGAAAAATGAGACAATCTATATTCTTACACTCTATTTTAATTTAAAACTTTTATGTCATCTCATTTCAGTCTATCAAACACACTTAGTGAAAAATCTGAACAATTGGTGGCTTGACCATAGAATGTCTAGGTAGGGGTTTGAAGGAAATTCTTGGCAATTTGTGAAGCTTTATGTTTTTGAAAGGCACCACACACATCATGCTTGGTTCTAAATACTTACAACCAATAGCTGTCTGTCTTGTTATGTGGTAACTCAATCAAGGTCCATGTGTTGCTGTGAATTAAAGCAGCCTATTGTTAATTTTTGCATAGCTTGAAGCCATTCAGATCTAACCTTCATGGGATGAACATATTCGTGGATGATATAATAGCTGGTCCACTAGATCAGAAGAGGAAAAACTAATAGGTAGATGAGGAAATAGTCATTCCTTGGGGTATTAATTAGTAAAGAGTTTGACAGTGATAAATTTTGTTTTACGTTTTTAGTCGATCATAATATTTTATTAAAGTTATAATTTTTTTTAAAAGTAATATAAAGTTATAAAAGATGAGATGTGATTGAGTTTTAAAATTATTTTAAATGTGCATTATGATTAAACTCCTTACTAGATAACTAACATTCATAATAATAATAATAAAATTAGATGAGTTAGTCGTATTAATTAATAAATTGAGAGTCAACATGAGAGAAATTCCTTGGGGTGAGATGTAGAATAATTAGGCAAGGAGAGAACTATTGAGAGGGATATATAGATGTGAAATGGAAGGGAGAAAAGGATTGGTGGGAGACTTTAATGGAAGAAGAGATTCATCAAGTAGTTGTAGAACATGTCTTGAAACCATTAAGAATTTTCCACTTGAACATCACCTTTATGTTGTGTACAGGTGAGCTTTGCTTTTATCTGTTGCCATGCAATGAGTGATTCGCAGGTATGAGAATTGGATGTGGTTTAATAAGCCTATGTAAAATCCAGGTTCGGGTTCGACTATAGGTATGTTTCTTTTTTTCTTTTTCTGTGTTAATTATATTTTTAGTCCTTAATTTTTTTTTTAACTTTTGTTTGACTGTTAAAGTTTTAATTTTTTGTTTGATGGATTAAAGTCCTAAACTTTTTAAAAATTGATTTTTAATCCCTAAATAAAAACCTCAAATCCATTTTTTAAAATTTATTTAATGAATTTTTAGGGATTAAAAACTTTTTTTTTTAAAATTTAGGGATTAAAACCTTTACAGAAAAAATTTAACGATTTTGACTCATCAAACATTAAAACCTTAAAAAAAAAAAAAGTTTTCAACAAGAAAAAAGTTTTTCAACCATAACCGGTTAAACAAAAACTTAAAAGACTAAAAATCGAAATTTAAAAATATTTAATTACTAAAAACATAACTAACCTTTTTTTTTTAAACATCATCTTGTCTTGAAGCTAGTGAAATTATATTAACGTAACTTTTAATAAATTGCAATAGTATTTTAACTCGTGCATTACACAAAAAAAAATATTTATTTTATATAATTATTTTTTTATAATTTATAATAAATAAATACTTTTAAATGTATAAATTTTATTAAATTTGTATAAAACAAACACATACTAGTTAGATTTTACTCATATCGTTATTTGATTGTGTTTGTTTCATACAAATTATTGCAGTAAATCTTAACTTAACTGATTAATTCAAATATTTGTTTTATATATTATTATAGATAATATATTGATTCAAATTATCTATATTGTTATATAGTATAGATAACAAAATATTGATTCAAATATTTTTTTTTTTTTATAAATTGTTACTTATTCAAATCATTTTGATAAGTGTTAATTGATTGATTTCAAAAAAATATACTTGGACATTTATCTTCACAGTGACTAATATTACCAATATTACCATATTGATCGTTTGTTTAAAATTATAATAAGTATTTATAAAATAAGTAATTATTTTATAAATAAATAGGATTTGTTTATTTAAATAAATAAAAAATAATTTATTATTTTATCAAATAAATTTAAACAAACCACTCTATTAACAATTTTTTTTTTTTATGTATTTGCATTTAGTAGTTGGACTCAACTTGAGTTTTATCTCAGTCATAAATGCATGATAACATAGCACAAAGATGAAATAAATAGAATATGTTATTTCATAAATAAAAAAACAGAATATGTTATTATTTACAAAGTCATTAATCTTTTTTCTCGATTATTTTTGAGTTCTATGTTGAAATAATCAGGCAGTGTTATGTATTTGCATTCCACCAATGATTTTTTTTTTCTTTTTCTTTTGTGTAATGGGGCGTTGAATTTGAGAGGGATTGATTAGTTATGAGTAGTTATTTCTATTAGGTCAAATGATTTATTTTTTTAATTTGATTCTTTATCTTTAAAAAATTTATTTGACTACTTTATCTTTTTACAATTTGTTCAAAATGATATTTCCGTTTACTTAAAATTAAAATTAACGCGGTTAATAATTTAAAAATCATAAAAAAAATAAGTTTTTCGATTTTCTAGATTTTCTTTTTTTCTTTCTCTTATTGGATGGTGTGCATTAATTAATACTACTTCAAATTTACTTCTATATAACTTTTCAAGTTAAATTTACTTTCATATAAAGAATTTTGTACGCGATAGATAAGGATATTCATGGGTATAGATAATCCACAAACCCAACCTGATCCAATCTGATTTGAACGGGTTGATAGAGTGTTTGGGTTAGACCCAACCCAACTCGAACTACATATAATAATAATAATGATAAAAAAAACAAAAAACTTACTCTCATTTACTTAATACTTTCACATTCTTAATATACTTCCCCATTTTTAAAAAACCCTTAAAATAGGAACATTCTCTGTGCGAGTTATTGTCGCCTTTCGTTGTTGCATCACTGCAAGTCACTACCTCCCTCCACTACTGCATCACCACGACCATCTGTACTGCAATTTTCCACACGACCCTTTACTACGTCGCCCTCCATTGTGCTCCAGTGTGCATTGTCTTTTTAGTGACTTTATACATATTTATTCTTTTTACACTATTTATAATAGACTAATGAATTTGGCTTGCAGTGGTTCAATAATGAAGTTTATAATGTTCAATAATGGAACTTACAAATAGTCAACTATCTAAAAAAATACAAATTTATTTTTAGTTTATTTTGTATCAGTGTTATAATGTTATTTGAATTTTTTCAACTATATTAAGTTAAGTGAACTTTGTTATTTTGGTTGATAACCATTTTATTTTAAACTTTTCGGATTAAGTGAATTAAGGTAGAAGAGATCAATAATTAAGTTTGAAAATGTTATTATATCTAACATATTTTGTGCATTAATATATGATTATGTTCATTTGTAATTGGAAATGATTTTTATTCTAAAAAAAATGGACAAAATTTGAAAATTTATTATGATTTTTAGAAAATTTTAATTTATTTTAAAAAATATATCATTAACTTGATGATCCAATCTAACTCAACTCGTTCATGATTGAATTGGATTGAATTAGATTTGAAAATAAATTCACACAAACCTAACCCAACCCAACCCAACCCATTAAAAATTGATCGGGTTAGGTTAAGAATTCATACAAATCTAGTCTAACCCAACCCGTGAACACCTTTAACGATAGGAATCGAACAATCCTCCCACTAAATAAATCGTTCCCATCCTTTCAGTTAACTTCATTTGATTTAAGTATGCTATAAATCATTTGTGGAATGAGTAAAAAACATTTCTATTTATTTTTTAATAAATAAATCACGTAGTAAAATGTAAAATACATGAATTGTTGATTTTCATTTCTTATGAAGGAGGCAGTTAATGAAAGGCCCAAAGGGAAGCCCAATTAATTCATAGGTTTTGTGGTCCCATGCAACATAGGTGAGGGGACCCCACAAAACATAAACGTGAAACATCAAGAGATCCCAAATCACTGAAAATCAACGAAACCGAGCCTCAGCCGAAAACGAAAAAACAAGTTTAAAGAACCAATCCGAAGCAGAGTCAGCAAGCAACTCATCATTCATTCCTCTCTCTCTCTCTTCGTAAACCAAAAACCACACACCACAATTTACATTTTAGGAACAAAACAAAAACAAAAAGAGAAAAAAAATTAAAAATTAAAAAAGAAAATAGAAAAATCCCAGACAAGAACCTCCGGAAAATGTTCATCAAAATTAATGAGAAAGAAAGAGACACACACATGCAGACTCACAGCAAACATTTAATCTTTAATCTCTAAATAATTAAATAGTTTTAGTTTTAACAAAATTGAAAATAAAAACCCATCAAATCAAAATCAAATTTTAGATTGAAATCTTTTAAACTAAAAGAAGATTTAAGATAAGAAAATAAGAAATCTAAAGAAAAAGAAAGGCATATTTTTTCTTATCTTTGGCGTGTTATTGTTTTTATAGCGTTCGTTAAAGTTCTGTTTGACAGGAACAACAAAACAGGCACACTCACTCTGACACCGTTCGTTCTTTCGTTCATAAAATAGATAACCCAATAAAATTAAAAAAGAAAAACGGATTATTATTCGAAGAAGAAAAAAAATTAAAATTAAAAAGGGAGAATTTTATTATGAAAGGTGGTGGTGGAATTATAGTAGGAGTAGCAGTCAAGAGCAACTGTTGTTGTTGGTTTATTATTTTTGTTTTTCGATTATTAATAATCTTATCTTACTATTGTTTTTTTTTTTGTTTTTGTTTTTCTTTGTTCTTTTATTCTTCTTGGTTGTTCTATCTTTTCAATTTTCAATCCTCACATTGCACGCAGCTTTTATATTTTACCCTTTATTTATCGCTGTTATTGTTTTCAATTTCATCCTTGTGCCTTTCCGTTCCCTCGCGATTACGAAATTGGGGTTTGATCTAGAGAGAGAGAAAGGCATAAAATTGAAGGAAGAAGAATAACGGAGATTGATTCTCCAGGGGAACCCTAATTTCTGTTCCGTGTTCTTTTGGGGTTCTGCAATTTGTGGGGTTTTGTGAAGCGGGGGATTGGAAAGTCTCGATCTTTGATCCGTTTTCGTCGATGGAGGGCGAGGGTTGTTCGGATGGAGAGAATAATCAGAAAAGGGGTGGCACTGATGATGATAGCAATGATGTTCAGATTAACAACAACAATATTAACGGAAGCAGTAGCAAGATTGTGAATTCTAATGAGGGGCAGAGCAAGCCCAAGCGCCAGATGAAAACCCCTTTTCAACTTGAAACCCTCGAGAAGGCTTATGCTGGTTTGTTCCTTGCTTGAAATTTGCAATTTTCTTGTGTTTTTGTTTTGATTCTTTGGAGTAATTTTTTAATTGAGGGAGTTTTTTTTCTGTTTTTTCTTGAGGAGATGGTGTTGATTTTGTTATGTTTTTTGGTTGAATAGTGGATAACTACCCTTCGGAGACGATGAGGGTAGAGCTGTCTGAGAAATTGGGGTTGTCAGATCGGCAGCTTCAGATGTGGTTCTGCCACAGGAGGTTGAAAGACAAGAAGGAATTGCCATCTAAGAAGCTGCTGCGGAAGGTGCCGGCAGAGCCATTGCCGGATTCGCCAAGGGATGACCCCAGGTTGGCCCTGGAGCTTGCTAACGAGTATGGATCCGGGTCCGGTTCAGGTTCCAGTCCGTATGCTCGAGTGGAGCCCCTGAATGTGGTTCGGGGTTTGCCTGGTTATTATGAGTCTTCGCAGTCTAAGTTGGAGCTTAGAGCAATTGCTTGTGTCGAGAAACAGTTAGGGGAGCCATTGAGGGAGGATGGACCAATTCTAGGAATAGAGTTTGATCAATTGCCACCAGATGCCTTTGGGGCACCTATAGGTATACATATATAATCATGGAAACTTGTGATCCTATTTTAACTTGTTAACTGAATGTTGCTGTTTATTTTATATTGTATGTTGTGTTTTGCATTTCTTAGGTTCCAATTTAATTTAACTTGGCATGCTTGAATTGGTTTATCTTCCCTGCATTGTTTCTCTACCTAGACATCATGAAAAATTCATTTTGGTAACTTTCATCTATGGCTTTGCTTTCTATCTCTAGGGGTGCTACTTTCTAATTTAAACAAATTGCTAGAAACAATAGGTAGAAGTTGTTTGTAATAGGTGCATGCACTTTGTTTGGCTACTGACACTTCATGTGTATTTCTTTTTTGTAGCAGCAGTTACAGAACAGAAGAAGCTACCTAGTTTTGCCTATGACAGTAAAATATATGAAAGACATGATGCTAGAACAAATAAGGTTGGTTTTATTTCTTCTATAACAGTGAAATGTTGGTCAATAAAATGAAACTTGTCTTGCATTGCATATTGATCACAAAGTTGGAATTTTGGAGATAGCTATGTTGATTGAGCACCTGTTTTAAATGCTTGTCCATCTTGTCAGTGTATAGGTGTGTATTCATTTAGTTCCTATGTTGTTTGGCCTTTTACCTCTTCCTGAATTATTGACTTCTATTTTGTTTTTGATGAAATGGTGAATTTGTATTTTTATTTCTAAAACATCTTTTATTTAGATGCTAATTTTGTACAATGGAAATGGAAAAGGATACTGTTGGTAAGGTTGGAGGTAGCCTGAGCTTTCATTGCTTGAGTTGTAATAGCATGTCTAGATTTTGGTGTTTTTTTATCAGCAGATTTTAGTGTTTGCTTGGTTAGTATATCTTTATGATGTTTCGTGGGAGTGCCTTTTGTGTTGTCTTGACGTGCAGATTATTATTCTAAATGCTCTTATGAGTTTTGATACAAATGATCTTTCGTCTGTGTTTTCCTTTACAGTTTGAGGAACTGGAAAACCTGCTGCTATTCTTTGTTTAAATTATTTGTACATATGGTGATGCTTATTTTTACTGCTTAGTTCCTTTATTTGAGCTTTGAATTGAAATTGAGATCCATTCTAGGCTATGGTGGCAAGGACATTCCGTGACAATCAATTTCTACCAAACAAGTCTGGCATTAGGTCTGATGCTTCTGGACAGTTCAGCCAATCTCATTTACATGATCCAATGGAAGGTTCTGTCAGAAATCCTCCTTTTGCACATGGAAATGAACATCTACCTAGAACTCATGCTACTAAAGGTCATTCTTCTCGTGTTCGTCTTTTGTCTCAACAAGACAAACAGTTGATTCCCTATCAATCTCCTTCTCGAGATGATGATGTTGCCCCCGAAAGGGAATTGTACCCAAACATAGCTAATGTTGGAAAGAACTCTCACTTTACTGATCACCAAATTGTTGGGACAGAAAATCATGCTATACCTAGTGCACAGGTTTTGCATAACAATGCATCACGGAGTGAGAAGAAACGAAAGGTATCTTTGAGCAATCTTTAGTAATTAATGTTGTAATTTTGTTCAGTGTTCAACTTTATGAATTATTCAATATATTCTTTGCAGAGGATGATTTTATAATTTTAACTATATTCATGTAGAGTGATGATGCCCAGGATGCTGAAGCCCATGAGATGAAAATCCGGAAAGAGCTTGAGAAACAAGATAACCTTAGACGAAAGGTTTTATTGAATTCAGTTTAGCCTTCCATCATAATTTTTTTATAGGGGTTAAAATGAATCACATTCACATTCTTTTAACTATTCTCTTTTCCCCCTCTCCTTTTTTTAGAGTGAAGAGCGGACAAGAAAAGAAATGGAGAGACAAGATCGTGAAAGAAAGAAGGAAGAAGAGAGGTTGATGCGTGAGAGACAGCGAGAGGAGGAAAGAGCAAAACGTGAGCAAAAACGTGAAGATGAGCGAAGGGAAAAGATTTTGCTGAAAGAAAATTTAAAAGTAAGTGTTTAAGCCTTATGATGATAACCTTCTTTTGACTAATATTTAGACATCTGAGAATAATGCATTTCCACCTATTTTATCTTAAAAGGCAGAGAGAATGAGGCAAAGAGAAGAGCTTCGGAAAGAGAGAGAAGTAGAGAGAAGGAAAGCTGCTCTTGAGAAGGCAACTGCCCGTAGAATGGCCAAGGAATCTATGGAACTTATTGAGGATGAACAGCTGGAAATGATGGAGTTGGCTGCCTCAAGCAAGGGGTTTTCCTCTATTATCCATCTTGATTTTGATACTCTGCAACACCTTGAGTCATTTAGGGGTGAGCAATTTATTTTTATTTTGCTGTCTTTAATTGTATACAATTGGTTTCTTTGGGTGTTCAGTTTTATTTGGAAGTTAAAAAGGGAATGATTTTCTACTTCAAGTACTGAACTTATTCTTATATTGTAGATTCATTGAGTGTTTTCCCACCAAAGAGTGTAAAGCTAAGAAAACCATTTGCAATCAAACCCTGGATCAACTCAGAAAATAATGTTGGCAATCTTCTCATGGTATGTTGTCATCATCTCTTTTGCTTCTTTATAACATGCATAGTGTACAAATTCCTTAATTTACCACTCATGTTCTCTATTCTGCTCTGGTTCTGACTCCTAACAGTGACCTACCTTTACAGTTCCTCATGGATTTGAAATAGTAGATTAGTGCTTTTGTGTATGCTTGTATAAGATAGTTAAGGACTTAAGGTTGTTGAGGTTAAATGTTGCATGTATATTAGACTAAGATCAGGTAAACCTGGATATTTTCTTTTGGCCTTTTCCTAGTTTTATCATGTATTTTCCTGTTATCTCTTTAGTGTGTGGAGCTTGTTTGCTGAATCAGCAGTTTTGTAGATTTACTGATTTCCTTTCTTACTTTAGATATTTGCTTGAATTAAGGCTTCTGAACTGTACTGGTCTATTTCAGGTTTGGAGGTTTTTGATTGACTTTGCTGATGTTCTGGAGTTATGGTCTTTTACTCTAGATGAGTTTGTTCAAGCATTTCATGACTATGTGAGTCAGTCTGAACTTTGCTGGTGATTTCATGCTATCAGTTAACTATTTTTGTTCACTCTTGCTCATTCTGGGTGTTCAAATCATTTTATCCAGGACTCAAGATTGTTGGGTGAGATACATGTTGCTCTTCTTAAGGTGATAATAAAAGACATTGAAGATGTTGCAAGGACACCTTCTACAGGATTAGGGACAAATCAGTATGGTGCTGCTAATTCTGGAGGTGGCCATCCAGAAATTGTGGAAGGGGTAAGTTCAATGTTTTCTAGATTTTTTTAATTTTTATTTTTTTTTATCTTTTTCAGAGGAATAGTAGTTTTATTGAGTGGAGTCCAGTCTTGTAATTTTTTTGTTTTTTGTTTTATGTCAGGCGTATGCATGGGGTTTTGACATACGAAATTGGCATAAGCACTTAAATCAATTGACATGGCCAGAAATTTTCCGACAGCTAGCATTATCTTCTGGATATGGACCACAGTTGAAGAAAAGAAGTATTTCATGGACATATGCAAATAATAAAGACGAGGTTTAGTTTTCTTTATTTTGCTTTATTATTTTTCGGATGCAGCTTTAAAGAATACCTCCATATTTTAATGATTTTAAGACAGTAAATACAATTAAGATATATTTTCTTCACCCTGAACATTTGGAGACTTTTGTTACCATTAATTTTATTAAACAATTAAATGCTTTCATATTGGGGTCTTAATGTCATTGTATTGGACAAGTGGATTAAAATGTATATTTAAATGCAGGGCAGAAGTTGTGAAGATGTCATTTCTACACTTCGTAATGGTTCAGCGGCTGAAAATGCAGTTGCAAAAATGCATGAGAGAGGTCTGTTAGCCCCTCGAAGATCTAGACATCGATTAACTCCTGGTACAGTTAAGTTTGCAGCATTTCATGTACTCTCGCTTGAGGGTGAGAAGGGATTGAATGTACTAGAACTTGCAGAAAAAATTCAGGTGAGTAGCATCTCCATATTATGTGATCTTTTGTGTTGTCAGGTTTATTCTTAACTTGTTATGTCTCTTATCTGTCAGAAATCTGGTCTTCGAGACTTGACAACCAGCAAGACACCTGAGGCATCAATTTCTGTTGCTTTAACAAGAGATGCCAAGCTTTTTGAAAGAATAGCTCCATCAACATATTGTGTACGTGAGGCATTTAGAAAGAATCCTACTGACGCTGAGTCCATTCTTTCAGAAGCAAGAAAGAAAATTCAGATATTTGAAAATGGGTTTCTAGCTGGTGAGGATGCTGAAGATGTTGAAAGAGAAGAGTCAGAAAGTGATGAAATTGATGAGGATCCTGAAGTTGATGATTTGCTAAATCCGTCAAGTGCTAACAAAACATCTGAACAATGTGATGATTTCTCATCAAATGGAAAAGAAAATTTGGTACATGATGTTGAACTTCAAGGTGAGTTTGATAAGGATGTACCTTGTTTTCCTGAGAGTGGTTCCAAGAATGCTGATGCTCCAATTGCTGTAACTGAACAACCTGGTGCTTGTGAAGACCTGAATGTTGGAAATCTTGGTGGAGATAATATGGAAATTGATGAAAGCAAGCCTGGAGAGTCATGGGTTCAAGGGCTTGCAGAAGGAGAATATTCCGATCTTAGTGTAGAGGAGCGTCTAAATGCTCTTGTTGTGTTAGTTGGTGTGGCAAATGAAGGAAGCTCAATCCGTCTTGTTCTTGAGGTAAACTTTATTAGATATAATGTATTATGTCCTAAAGTTATTGTTGTATTTCGTTTATCAAATTGACTTGAGGAGTTGTTTAGGATCGTTTGGAAGCAGCAAATGCTCTGAAGAAACAAATGTGGGCAGAAGCACAACTAGATAAAGTTCGCCTAAAAGATGATACTTTCAGTAAATCTGATTTTCCATCTATCAATGGGAATAAAGTTGAAATGCAATACTCTTCTCCTGTCTTGGAGGGCAAGCAAAGCCCATTGCTTGGCCTTAATATCGGCAACAATAATAATGATGTGCCCTCTCCCAGCATTGCAGAAAATCAAAAAGCAGCTTCTGGTGCACAGAGCCTGTCTATTGAAAAGCACTCTTCAGTTCAAGATCTCTGCACTGGTCCAGATAACCCTCAGACTCAGTCATTTGTACATTCAAAAAGGTCACGCTCTCAGTGGAAATCTTATATTTCCCACATGGCTGAGGAGATGTATGTGTACAGATCCTTACCCCTTGGGCAAGATCGCAGACGTAACCGTTATTGGCAATTTGTTGCATCTGCTTCCTCCAATGATCCTGGTTCTGGCAGGATCTTTGTTGAATATCTTGATGGCAATTGGAGGCTTATTGATACTGAAGAGGTAAACTGCATAACTTATTTAGCTAGCCAAAGATGGAAATGTTGTTGAGTTATCTATGGTGCTTTTTTTTTGTCTTTAGGTGCCAATATTTGTGAATTTAGATGTAGCTTTATACTTTGTCTTAATTGATTATTTATTAAACCTATCCTCTACAGGCCTTTGATGTGCTTCTGAATTCACTTGATTCACGTGGGACCAGGGAATCTCATTTGCATCTAATGTTGCAAAAGGTTCAGAGTTCCTTTAAGGAAAATGTTCGTAAGAATACACAATGTTCCAAAATTGGAAGCATAGGTGAAACATGTGTTAAAAATGAAGCTGATGAAACAGATTCCAGTCCTGATCGGCATACTGGGTCTGACAGTCCTAGCAGTACCCTATGTGGCTTGAACTCTGACACCTCAGAAACTTCATCATCCTTCAAAATCGAGCTTGGGAAAAGTGAGAGTGACAAGAAATCTGCCTTGAGAAGGTATCAAGATTTTCAAAAATGGACGTGGAAGGAATGTTATAACTCATCAATATTGTGTGCAATGAAATATGGGAAGAAGAGATGCAAACCTCAGGTTGTCATCTGTGATATCTGTCTCAACCCTTATTTCTGTGAAGACTCCCATTGCAGTGGTTGCCACCGGACATTTCCCTCAAATATTGGATTTAATTTTTCTAAACATGCATTTCAATGTGGAGACAAATCATCGAAAGCTATTGGTATTTTGGATTCTGCTTTTCCCTTACGGACAAGAATGCTTAAGGCCATGCTAGCGTTTGTTGAGGTGAGTTGATGGTGTGCTTTACATTCTTTACCCAAGCCTATTGCTTTCTTCTTCATTTAATTTTAGAATGTTACTTTTAGGGATATATTATATTCACATTCTGAGTTACAGGTATATGTTCCACCTGAAGCCTTTACATCAAATTGGACAGAAGATATTAGGAGGCATTGGAGTGTGAAGTTGTGCAAATCATCTTCTGTTGAGGAACTGCTAGAGGTTTGCCATTTTTATTAAAATGTTATCTTTCATATCTTTCCAATATTTTCAAAATTAAGAATCAATATCTATTCAGTCATTTCTAAATAACAATCCATTTTTCAGATATTGACCCTACTTGAGAGAGCATTGAAGCGAGACTTTTTATCATCAACCTTCTCTACAACGGGGGAACAGTTGAGGTTGAACAGAATGTCAGAGAGTGTTGCACAAACTTCTACTGATCCTGAATCAGTTGCTGTACTTCCATGGGTTCCACTGACCACTTCAGCTGTGTGTCTCAGACTTTTGGAGTTTGATGCATCCATTGTCTATGTACCACATGAAAAACCTGAACCTTGTGAGGAGAAAGAAGATAGGATATACATAGTGAGTCTACTTTATTTTTCCTCATCTTCAATTAGACTGCTTTTTCTCTTAAAAAAATAAACTTTTGCTATGATGAGTTCTGCTGCTGCCATTTTATATTTTTCTCTTAAAAAATGAAGATGAACTATTTTATCAAGACATTCAAGAAGCAGATTGGATGTCAAGTTTTCTGTTGTACAAGTCCCTTTTGTTAATAATATGGGGGACAAGGTGTGGTTGTTTTGCTGGAAAATTCTTGTGTTACTCTAATGTTCACCAGTCATCCAACTTACCCTGCTTTCTTACTTTGCTTTCTTGCAGAAGCTTCCTTCAAGATATAATCCTTCTAAATCTAGTAAAGTGGCGGAAGCAGCAAACTTGGACCGGGACGAATACATGAAAGTTAAATCTACTTCTGTGAAAATTGTGCAAAGCAACAATAAACAAGGACGAGGGAGTCGTGATAAAGGACGGGGTAAAAAGCTATCTAAATCCAAACAAAATGCTGGCGGCCGGCGTAGTGCTAAGGTTACTGGGAGTACAAGTCAAAGGATAAAACAACAGGGAGGGGGATCACAAGGACAAGCTGGTGGACGTGGTCGCCGAACAGTTAGGAAAAGAAGAGTGGGGAAGAAGGCTGTTGAAGATTTGTTGGTGGGCCAAAGGGGTGCCACTCATAACTCCAGCATTGGTAGAGAATCATTGAGAAGCTTGGATGATGACTGGGATGATGAAAAGACAAGTCCCACGACTCCCATCCACATGGGGGCTGCTAACATTAGTAACAGCACCGAAGAGGCTGAATCTGATGACAATGTCCAAGCAATGGAATCCGATGATAATGTCCAAGCAGTGGAATCCGATGACAATGGCCAAGCTGTGGAATATGATCAAGGAAACTGGGAAATAGGTTTTAATGGTGCCTCCAGCAGATGGAGTAGGGATTTGGTTGGAATGAGTGATGACGATGTGGAAGCTTCTGAAGAAGATGAATACAACAATGGCAATGACATTGGCATTGAAAACAATGTAGAGGAGGATTCAGAGGCAGATGCTATGAGTGAGGAGGAGGGTTCAGATGGTATTGGAAACAGAATTGTAAATGAAGAAAGCTCAGACTCGGATGTCTCTGAAGATTCTTCTGATTAGAACATTGTTTTTTTTAAGGAAAAGGATCCTCTACATTCTCTATTTTCTCCATTTCTTCCATTTCGTATGTTTTGGGGAAAATAAATAAAATGCAGCAGATGATACACACTTTATGAAGCTTGATAGTGGAAGAAATGGAGAGAAAAGGAAATAGAGGAATTTTTCTGTTTTTTAAGGCTGCGTCACATTTTTTCCTATATTGCAGCTTTACAAGGTACCTGAGCCCCAAAGTGTCATGGCAAGGCTTCATAATAGTTTAATGGTTGAGTAGACTAATAGTGTAGAATAGATAAGATATATAAACCCACCCATTGCGTGGATTCTTAAAAAAAATTTAATATTATTATACAATCAATAATTCAGAAGTTTGTCTGTTGCTCCATACCAATAGATATAGTAATGATCATTAGATATACTTGAACAATAATAATCTTCAGCTAAAGCCCTTACACGGTATTTAGCAGGTAACATGAATCAGATAGCTGTATATTTTTTTTTGTAAAATTGGCCATCGGTCATGCTATATTGCCAAGATGTTATATTTCCAAGTTTTTACATTGAAATATGTTGGAAAATAAAACAGCTTTAGCTATCTTAAAAAATTGCATTTGTAATAGGGTGCATGTCATGAAGAATTTCAGACATGAAGAAGATTACAAAAGCAGATGTTACACAGCGCAATAATATAAAAAGGAAATAAAGAAAAAGAAAAAAAAATTATCCCTTGTTTTTATTTTTAGTTTCAACTCATTTACTTAGCTATATTTGTTCTCGGTGTATAACCTATTAATTAAGGTGAGAGTCTCCATCAATTTTGTCCTAACTTGTAACATGTTTACGTTTCAAAAAAAATCCTATCTATGCTTCTGCTACAAGGTGGCCTTGAACTTTGTATCACCACAAATCTTAACACACACACAGTATGTATTTGGATTTTCATTCGACAAATTCAACCTTAGTTCCTAGAAACATTTTCTTTCTTGTTTCTACTGTGAAAGTGCATTAAACGTCATGTTATCTGAATTTATACTTTAAACTATAATGCAAACACGTTTTCAATGTGTTGAGTTGAGGGTAATTAGAGTTAATCACCTCAATGAAACAACAATAGGATGTCTAATGTGACAATGTCATCTCAGCCTAAGATTATCTGTGATTACCTGTTGACCAACCTTGTCCTTCCTTAGTACAGTACAGCTATACTCAAAGATGCATATTTTTCTTGTCTTAAAAGTTTAAAATTGTTTGCATGTTGATTTACAACGATCTTGATCTCTGATTATAACTTTTCAAGGACAATAGTTGTTACTTGGTAAATAAGCTTCGGGCATCATCATTGGCTCTAGCTACTATGCTGATAATGTGCACAATAGTTCTTGATAATCAAATTTAAAAGATAATGTTACTAAATGATTTTAAAACAATTGAGGAAATAAATATAAAAACTATAATAACCATAGAAATTTGTACCATAGCAAAGAGAGTGAGGTGCTAATGAATGAAATGATAAAAAATCCAGTCGTGTACAGTGTACTCTACCTAACATGAACGTTTGTTAATCAGTGTCATCATCTATTTTCATATTTACTAAAAGTTCGCGAGTGCTATTTTTTATTTTGCTCTTCTCAAGTTATATATATATAGATGAATGCAATTAGCAATATCCCAATACCTTCCTTTCCATACTTTATAATTCTAAACCAGAATATGCTGAAAACAGGATGAAAGAGGTTACTTCACAAGTTGAACTGGTTTGTATATAATAATTATAATTCAAAATATGTTGAGTACTTAAGAATGACTGACAATGTGAAATCATTCTAAACAGAAGTTTATGGGTGAGTGTTCTACAAAAGTTTTGACAAAAGAAATTTAACTAGATGATATTCTCCTCTTAAATTAAATGTAAACTTTCATACCTTAGACTTAATTTATAATTCAAAAATAAAATATTGTATTCTTCTCTTTGACTACTTCACTTTCTCTTCCACCGACCTTAATATAATCACATTTCTTTTTGTTTTTTCGTTATATAATTTATTATTCCTTTTGGAAAGATAGCAGAAAGTAAGTAATCCAAGTTCCGCCAATTGCGCATTCTACTTCTCTTCATCCAAGAAGAATAAATAAAGGGTAAAAGGAAAAAAAAAAATTAAGAAAAAAGAGAGATAAGCTTATATAATATATGTCTGAACTCTGAAGTGAATTCCTCCACACACCAAATAAAAAAAAAACATGCACAGCTGCATGCGGCGCACTTTCAAACCTTGTTACCTGATTTTGTGCTGATTTATTGCATGCAATGTATATTTTGATGTCATTTTATTGGTTTCATATAATTTTGAAAGAAACCAATAAGGCTGAGGTTGTTTCCTGTGGTGTTTGTTCATATAAGTGGATAAACTCATAAAATTTCTGAGTCACAATAATGAGCGAAAAATTTAAAATATAAAGTAATTGCAATTATCTTGTTAATTACATACCCTATTTTGATATAGATATTTCAGGCTTTGCTAAGCCAATGCTGTTTTCTTTCCTCATATGGTACAGATTTAACATTGCAACCAATTTACCCTTTTCTTTTTTGGTGGTAGGCTTTAGACTAGTCAAGTAGTTGAAACTTTAATCTCTTTTCTTTCTTTTTTACCCTTTTTTAAATTTGGGATGAATTAAACTTTACACTTTTACTTTATAAAATCATCGACAACCATGATTATAGGTACACCCTCTCCCTCCTTTGCGGGGTCAGACGAATAAGACATGGAAGTTTCTTACCGTCAGTCTCTCCTTTTATATAGATTGTTCTTCCCCTCACAGCAATCAAAATTTCTTTTATTACCTTTTTTTTTGGGTAATTTTTTTTTTTTTTATCTAACTAGTAACTCATAGGTTTGAGTAAACAGTGTAAGGTTCTGCTACTATCTATTTAATGAAAAAATTGTAACTAAGAAGAACTGGAATATCTGAACATATGAAAAAAGTCACTAGAAAAAGATAAGATTTCTCCCATTAAAAAAACAAACAAATTCAGGTTAATTTGGATTTTATTTTCTTCTGTTCAAACATGGGAATTCCCAAGCAGAACATGCAAGATCCTCGAGGCAGCCTACTCAGATTTTTGTTTTCCCAATGTGGCTACTACAACCAAATCAGTTAGAACTTAGAAGCTGATTCATGGCATGAATCAAGAAAAATTAGT
This sequence comes from Amphicarpaea edgeworthii, assembly GCA_014843725.1. Classification (NCBI taxonomy): domain Eukaryota; kingdom Viridiplantae; phylum Streptophyta; class Magnoliopsida; order Fabales; family Fabaceae; genus Amphicarpaea; species Amphicarpaea edgeworthii. Next base: position 22,960,330 of record CM026328.1, read on the forward strand.
AGCATCATATTCACCATCCCTAGTTTTTTTTCACGTGGCTGACCTGACATCAACTCATCAAAGACTCTTCCAAACGGTGACTCTCTCTCTGTTGAACACATAACTTTCATAAATATTTCGAATATATACTTCTAGTTGTAATTAACAATGATTATTTTTAAAACATTTATACCAATATAATTGAGAATATCAGAATAATACTAGCAATACTCTCCCTAACATTTTCTTTTCGATAATTTTTATCTGATTAGCTAAAATTCATTAGTTTCAGTTAAATAAGGAAATAATATTCTAGGAGCTAGTAAAATTCAGTGCCTACTCTGACTTGGGAGGGACTAAGGGACGCACGCATCCACTTTCACAAAAGAGCACTTAGTAAACGCGTTCGTAAGGATCATGTGTCATGTGTGTAGTAAAAGGGTTAGGTCCATTCCATAATCTAGACAAAGCATATAGGGGACATCACATGGTGTGTGCACCAAATGCCATTATTTTCAGTTTTACTTTCATGACCCACCCACTCCTCAATTCACGCATAACTACTCGCCCAGCCCTTGCTCAGATTTTCTTTCCATACTTCAACTTTTTCATCATCATCTTCCCCACAATTTATTTAATAATTAACCCATATATACTTAAGTTCCATCTATCATTAATAATCTATTAAATAGTAATCATTCCGTTACAATTTCAAATTTATAATATTATTATTTTGTTAGTTGCTATTTTATTTATGATTAAACACATCAATAGTACATTTAAATTATTGTTATTAGTTTATGTGTTTTATAAATTGAAACTCTTATTGAGCAATAATATTCATTCAATGTTTCATATTCAAAAACCTTATCTTATATAATCCACATTGGGATTTTCTTTGGTAAGATTATTTATAGGGCATGATATATATGATTACTTTGTTCACAAAAGGCTAAAATATGAAAGTTAATTTTGGGACATCACATGTTTCTATCAATAGGCCAGGTTTATGGGTTACTCCAGTATACACCAATGCTTTTAGTACGAGCAGAGTAGCACTAAAACGTACGAATTGAAATCAAATAGACAAATACTAGAAGACAATATATGACCATTCAAGAGAGATAGTGCAAATTTATTACAACTAATTTGTGACAAATTGAATGAATGCAATTTTTGTTGTTGTTGAATACTGCATATGTTATTTATTCCACTTACTAGTTACATTCGTACATTCTATGATGCAACTACAATCAATCATGCATGGGTTTGCTTAGAAGTAACGAAATACGATAGAGTTGAGTAAATTAAATGCTGAGATCAACATGGATAAGGTTAACAAGAAAGCTAGGGTTTTTTTTATTTTTGCAGAACAAGATTTACAATTCACAATGATGTTGCTTTGCATAATGAAAATAAGCAGAGTCCTCACACTCCTCAGTCCGGCCAAGAGTAATAAAATATGTCTAACCAAGGGGAAAAAATGGCCCATTTCAATCACCTAGAGTTTCTTATGTGTGGGGACCACAATCATCACAAAAACCCTCTTCAACTATAGATGAGTGGAAAAATTGAGTGGAGAAAAAAAAAAAAAAAAAGGTTGAAGCCTCTCTATATAAAGAAACTTAGACAATCAAAGCTACTCATCGGTATACACTGTCCATTCCATCTTTCTCTCTTTCACACTCAGCTATGGCTCCCATCTCAAAACTCATTCCTTTCCTATTCCTAACAACCCTTTTAGTGTCCCTCCAAGTTAATGCCAGAGACAGCCAATTCTTCAGCAAAGTCACCCCTCTCAACAACAACCTCAAAGAAACTGAGGTTCTCAACAAAGAAGGCCAAGTGAACAAGCCAGAACAACAACAACAACCAGCTTTCATCCCAGAAACTGAAAACAGCTATGGCCTATATGGTCATGAGACTGGTATGCACCCTCCAACCACTACAACAACAACTAATGCTGCACCCTACACCACCACCGCCACTTACAGGCCATACAAAACTACCACAACTGAGGAGGACACTGCCAACAACAACAACAACAAATTCTACAGCCTCAAGAAGGATGATGGCTACAACACCAACCAAGATGAATTGAGTGAAACAACAAGACTCACAGGCACTTCTTACAACAACAACAACTATTTCTACAGCGGCAAGGATGCTTTTGGAAAGCAGAATGAATTGAGTGACACAAAGTACACTGAAGGAGGATACAACAACTTGGAAAATCAGAACAACAACAACAACAAGTACTTCTACAGCGGCAAGGATGCTTTTGGAAAGCAGAATGAATTGAGTGACACCAAGTATACCGAAGAAGGATACAACAACAACAACAACTACTTCTACAACGGCAAGGATGCTTTTGGTAAGCAGAATGAATTGAGTGACACAAAGTACACTGAAGGAGGATACAACTCCATGGAGAATCAGAACAACAACAACAAATATTACAATAACAACGACAATGCTGCCAATGAGAAACACTTCTACAACGACAACAACAACAATGATGCTGCCAACAACAACAGGTATTACAAAACTAAATCTGTCAACAACAATTACAATGATGAGAGGCAGGGTTTGAGTGACACAAGGTTTATGGAGGGTGGGAAATACTTTTATAACGTTAACTCTGAAAAGTACAATCATCCAACACAATATGGTGGCTCAACCAGAGGAGTGAACTCAGAGAATTGGACCAACAACAAGGGTTACTTCGGCAACAACAACAATGTGAACTCCATGGAAGGTTACCAGAACCAGGAGGAGTTTGAAGATGACCAAGAGGAGTTCGACCCTTGAGCTTGAATCATCATCATTGTCACAGTGAAGAGTTCATTTTGCTTTTGATTTGGAGTATTCACAGTGGTTGTTGATCGATGTTATTGTGTTTTTTACATTATAAGTTACAAGAAAATGTTAAAGGGTAGTAGGATAATTTATTGAGGGTTTTTACATGGTGGTAATCTTATTAAATCTTGCTTTTGGAATTGCACAGTCTATGTAATGATTTGGAAATATTGCATTATCAAAGCATATGTAGTTTTTGCTTTTAACAAGTTGCAGTTTCTGTTTTTTATCACTTAAAAAGAACAATTTTTCTTGTTTTTTTTTTTTTCTAAACCAGTTCAATATGAGGATTAAGGAGAAGGGGATAAGGAAGAATAGACAAAACGAAAAAACAAAAAAACATTACTAGTTTTTAATCCCCATTGGTGGTCCATCTTGCCTTACCAACCAACATAGATGATCATAGATACCATTTTTCAAAACAGTGTGAGGGAGCACCACACTATTGAAGTTGAGTGATAAACATCATTTTGTTATGCTTCACTTTTGCACCATAAAATGAAGTCAATGATTAGCAATGAATAATAACATATAGTAATTCAGATTCAGACAGCTAAATCACTCTCCATTAGATACTGATGTGTCCATCTGATAAGACCATCTGCTAAATAACATATACTAATTCATCAAAACGTTTTCGTATATGACAATGTTTAGAGTATCAAATATCAAGGTTATTTTCCAATTTAATTAAAAAAATTGTGGTTAAGTTGGAGAAATGTCTTTTTTGGTATTTAGCTATAACCTATAGAAGCTGCCTAGAATCAACACTTGTAGGTTCCATGCCAATGATGCAGAACAAGATCAGATCGAGCTTCCTCTTTAGAAATTATATGCCTACACTGTTTCTTGGTGGATTAGTTATGCACTATAGTTGTAGTCAATGGCATCTATATCTACTCCAAGACTTTTGACACTCCCTTTTTTCCAAAATTCATTTAATGGGACAAAAAGCCTTCGAGCATGCATTTTTCTTTTCATGAACTCCCAACACATTTTTTTTTAAACTATATTATTGATACAAACTACTGAGAATTCATTTACTCACTTTGTCAATGATCAATTTTTGTTGAAGAATTTGTTTGGCCATCTTAGAATTCTCTCCTTTAGACCACATTTTTTTTAACACAAAACTCGAATCTAAAATCAAATCAAGGGCGCTATTTAAGGGGATGGAATCTATTACTATATAGACCAATAATTTATCATTAGATTCAAACATTTTTGACACTAAATTAAAGTAAGATTTCCATTTGATAAAAAAAGAAAATCTTACTCTTGTAGTCACTCCATTAGACATTCTTTCATGAAATTTATTAATTCTTTTAAAAAAATGAAATTTATTAAAATTATAAAATTTGGTGGTTTCACATTATATTTAATGAATTTTTCTTCAAATTTTTTAATTTCAATAAATTTTAATGAATAGAAAGATTGTGTTGGAAAATATATTTTAAAGAATATCTACCTTACACTGGTTCGAGTAGTTATAGAATAGGGTTATTCAATTGAAGCACAACCTAAATTCATTTATTCACACCTGTGTTCAATGGTAGCTTCTCATAGATAGAAGAAAACAGTAGAGTAATAGATAACCCTTTGCCACACTCTTTAGTCATAAATAAATCAAGAGAAGGAGCTACCATATTAATTGTTATTATATGGTTTGGTCTGCAGAGGCATAATAATTAATAAATGGAGTAATTGTTCAACCTTATCAATTACGCTTTCTTTCCTCCGTGATTGATGCTCCAGCAAAAAAAACATAAAACAATAAAGTGCTTGTGTTGTGTTGTGTTAGTTTGCACTTTATAGTAAAGGTCCTTGCGGTTATTTTTTTTTAATATTTAAAACTTGCCCGGAGAAAAACTACTTAAAATAATTGACGAGGGAACAAATTTTGCACAACACTTAGAGCACACTAGGAAGCAAGTAAAAGGGTCTGAGCTATTTGCCTATACAGTGTACAACTGTAAAAGTCAATGCGATTTAGTGTTAACAAGTGTTCAAATTTTATGCCTTGTTGGAATACGGCATCTCAATGTACATGGAATAATAATATTCATAGACTCATAGATGTACAGTATTTTTATAATGTTTTATTTATTTATTTCTTTTTAAAGTTCATAGATAATGTACTTACACGTTCATTCAATTATAAATAGTAAATTGTTGTCTTAATGATTTTTTTTTAAATTATAAATGATAATTGGATGATAATGTAAAATTAAGACATTTCTTTTTATTCTAACACATTATTTATCACTTTTTTTTTCTATCTTCTTTCTTTATTGAAAAGTGAATTGTACATCTCTCATATTTTATTTAAGTATAATTTTCTTACTTTTTGGATATTGCATGTTTTAGTATAGTGCAAATGAGTTAATTAGTTTAATTAGGGGTGTTTATGTGTACGAGTAACTCGTAGATCCGATCCAATCTAGTTTGAACGGATTGATAGAGTGTTTGGGTCAAACCCAACTTAACCCAATCTCAACCCAATGACTTACGGGTTGGGTAATGGGTTTTGTTATATAAACTCGTAACCTACTTAACTCAACCTGAATTACATATAATAATAATAATAATAATGATAACAAAATAAAAAATTTATTCTCACTCAATTAACACTTTTACCCTTTCAATATGCCTCTTTACTTTTAAAAAAACCTTCAAAATAGAAATATTTTGTGTGAGTCACCGCTGCCCTCCGTTGCTACATCTCCGCAAGTCATTGCCTCTCTCCATTGTTGCATCATCACAACTATCCGTGCGTCACTATAGTTCTTCGCACGACCCTCCGCTGCTCTGCCCTCCGTTGCGTCACCTTCCGTTGTGCTCCACTGTGCATTGCCTCTTTAGCGACTTTATGCATATTTCTTCTTTCTACACTATTTATAATAGACTAATGGATCTTATCCTTTGGCTTGCAATGCTTCAACAATGGAGTTTATAACTGTCTAACAATAGTATTTACAACTAGTCAACTATCCAAGAAAATGTAATTTTTTTTTAGTTTATTTTGTATCAGTGTTATAATATTATTTGAATTTTCTCAATTATATTAAGTTAAGTGAACTTTGCTATTTGGATTGATAATCATTTTATTTTGAACTTTTCGGACTAAGTGAATTAAGGTCGAAGGAATTAACAATTAAGTTTAAAAGTATTATTATATCTAGTTTATTTTGTACATTAATATATGATTATGTTCATTTGTGATTGAAAATGATTTTTGTTCTTAAAAAATGAGTAAAATTTGAAAATCTATTCTGATTTTTTAAAAAATTTTAATTTTTTTTTAAAAAATACATTATTGATCCGATGATACAACCCAACTCAACTCATTTATAATTGAATTGAATTGGGTTAAGTTTGAAAATAAATTCACGCAAACCCAACTCACTAAAAATTAATCGGATTGAATCAATAATTTATGCAAATCCATCCCAATTCAACCCACAAATACCCCAAAGTTCAATTTAAGGAGGGAAAGAGGGCAGTTGAAAATGTTAGGTTTCATATTATTAATTGACGGCTAACCTAAAACACCTAAATCATTTGAGACACATGAGGGGGAATCCAATGCCCGGGAATATATACATAGATTGTATTAGGGAGCGATTAAATAATCTTTAAAAACAGGTGTTTTAATAACAACTTTTTTTTTTATAAAAAAAATACTAGTTATTATTTCTAATTTCTGATAAAAACATTAAAACTATCTTATTTAAGGACTTTTTATTTATTTTAAAATATATAATTGTTATTTTGAAATATTTTTAGGATGAATTCTGGGGTGAAATATGTAATAGATGGGCAAACAAATCCCACTGGAGCTTAAGATTGTTACAAGCCTTGTCATGATAAACAATTATTCATAATAATTTATTTTTCTATAAAATTACAATTTTTCTATAGGATCAAAATCTTACTTCTTAGGACTCCTCAAATGAGTGAATGTGTATTCTACTCAAGGGTTGTTGGACTTAAAAATGATCGGTCAGAGTAAAAAAATTCATAATGTAGTAGCCAGTAGGGTCTGAATTACATGATGATACTCATTTGTTTAAGGGAATTTACTTCCTGCATCTAAGTTAGTGTGTTTTGGGGGTGCAGGAAGTATGATGAATTGATGGGTATTTAATACTAGTAGCACAGATTAGAGCCCTGCTATTGACACTCTCCATTTGACTATTTAAAATACTCACTTTTTCCTTTTTTTTCATGAAAAATATTCCCATTGTTTCTGTTGTGTTTGTGAGGTGTGAATTCAAAATACACAATAAAAACAAGTTTCAGATGTATTAATTTTTTTAAAACAAAAATAAAAACAGATTGTGTTGTGTTAAATTTATCAATAAGAAAAAACTACAAATATAAATTTCTATTGTATTAATTTCTTTAAAAAAATTGAAAAATTAACATAACCGAAGCAAATTTCAGTTGGGTTAAATTATTTTAAAAAAATTCATACAATAACACAACGAAAACTTATTTACATTGTGTTAATTTTAATCAACGAAACATGTTTTCATCGATATATTTTTTTAATAAAATACCAAAAGGTTACTTTTGTCTTTCAACTTTGGTTGAAGATTTAAATAGTAACTTGAGGTGCCAATAGCAGAGCCCCACATATTAATTTGGGAAAACTACTTGCTTCTGCTCTGCTTATGAGATGTGTTTTTGAAGGCCCAGCTTTGTTGCAATTAGGTCATTGCGAAAAAAATATGAAAAAAAAAACACACAAATATGATCAATATAACTTTGATCCGAGTCCTCTTCTCATGACAGACTCCTATTTTATCTACAAAATTAAAAAAATTACATATAAAAATCATGCAATTTTTTTTATACAATTTTTCATAATCAATTAATTTAAGAGTAAATTATATTTCAAATACAATTAATTCAATAAGATACCTTGATAGTTTTATCCTATCAATTTTTAAAGAAAAATTACATTTTATAACTTTAAACTAATGTAGCATTTTTTTTACAAGTATTTTTACTTGATTATAACTTATTTGAGTAATTTATAAATTTACTTAATCAAAATAAAAATATTTAGTAAACCAGCTTACTTTATTAACGTGTGTCGTTTTTTTTTTTTTATGTTATTTTAATGTAACATTTAATTTTTCAATTTATATCATAGTATTATAATTTTTCAGTTTTTGATTTATTTATTAAACTTTAATTAACTTATCAATTATGTTATTAAATGTAATCCTTCTCAATTTATTTATTTTTGTCAAACGTGCCCATATAAAAGTCGACAATGAGTATTAAAGTAACTTACATTATTTTTGTGATATGTTTCTCGGTTTCTCCACTTGTCATACTATTTGTTTGTAAAAATAATTAAAAGATTATATTTTTTAACAAATTAACTTATATATAACTTAATGTGAAGTTATAGAAAAATATTTTTTTTTGAAAGAACATATTATTTTTTCTTATTTACTTTTTCTAAATATACTTTATACAAACCGATCCTTTGTCTATATTAGTGCTTTAATAATAATATTAATAGAACACCTTACTCATAACAGTAATAAAGACGTAATCAGAGAAGGAAAATGAAGATCTTAATATAGTCATACAGAAACTGACAATGGGTTTGTGTCCATATATTTGTTATTCCCTTTCATCATAATATAGTTTTTTTTATCTGTCGGCTATAAGAATAATATTAATAATCAATTGGGCAATTCATTTTCATATATTCATATGATTCGTCCCACAAATAAGAGACACTGAATGCAGAAAAACTTTCTGTAGCCATGTGCACGATTCGGCAATCTCTAGATAATAACTACTCCGTTTTACTAATTTAATTCTACTAAAAAGTTAATTTTATGGGTTTCAATTTAGAAATTAAATTTAATATATTTTGAAGATGGATTTAGTAGCCATCTTAATTTAATAACTTAACTTTACAGTTTAAGTTTAATTTAGCACCACGCTTTAAAATTTGATGCGTGACACTTCATATGATTACTTGTGAGAAAAAAATAAAGTCTTTTATGAAAGAAACAATTTTTGAAAAGTAAATAATTAATTTAATATTTACAATTGATACTAAATATTTGACATTATGAAAGAAACAAATTAAAGTTCATGACCATGACAATTATCAAAATCAATATATGGTTGTTGATATTACGGGGAAAAGACCAATTTGGTTCTTGACTTTTCCAACTATCAATTAATTTAATTTCCTACTTCCATGCACATAATCATTTTGGTCTCTGTCACAAAATTAGATATAATTCGTCGCTTTCATGCATATAATCAATTTAGTCTCTATGCCAAAATTAGATTTAAAATGCCAGGGACCAAATTAGTTAATAACCCCAATTTAAGTACGAAATTATTATGATTATCAGATTGGAGATGAAAATGTTTTATTGTTTTCTTATTATGTATGACATCTTTATATTCCATTTTCTCTATTATTAGTTATTTTGGGCATTATTTACTAAAAAAAACGTATATATTTTTAATTCAGAATTTCACTCTAAAAAAAACTCATTAACAAGTTCATCCATTGACCAAAATATATAACGATGCTGATTAATTCGTGAAAGTTGAAACATCATTAATTAATCGGTGTAACAATTATGGTGTGGAAAATAAATTTTCAACAGGCGATGTGGGACCCGGAGTCTTAAATGTCTAACGTTTAAGGATGGATACTACTACTACGCTAAGTTAAAAGACACGTAAATCTCCTTCGGTTTCTCTCCAATACAAAATTTTCAGTTTTTCTTTTTTCTTTCTCCGTGATCATCATTTTGTCATCAACTTCTCGGTAGAGGCCACACACACCATGGTTTCAGAGGTAATAATAATAATTCAGTACCCTTTTGCTATTCTTCTGCACAAATTAGAGCTAAGACATTCAAAGCATGCCTTCTAGCTTTCTCCATTCAGCATCTCTCTTCCCATTCATTTTTTTTTTCATTTGTATCACTGCAAAAGAACAATACTGCTTTCTGGGTGTGTTATTGCTTATTGGACTGTTAAATGTTTATATGTTCATGTGTTTAGACTCTGAAACATTTAAATTGGAATTGATACTGAATATCTCTATGTCTGAGTCTGACTCTCTGGTTTTTCTTTTTGTGTGTGGTTGTTTAATTATATTCTGAATTGTATAGTCTTTTGATTCCATGAATTAGAGAGGAATCAGTTTGTGAGGCACATATTTTCTGTGTTTTTTTTTTTGCTTATGGTAATTAATCTTGCAAGTAATATTTGATGGAACCAGGAACTGAATTTCTGCTATTATGTGAGCCTCTAGTTATTTTCTTAGAATTAGTGGCTGAAATTAATCTAATCTACACCATAATGCAGTTATGTGAGTAAACTTTTTTCCTTTTCCAGATGGAATGGAATAATGAAAAGAAAACAATGTCTATGATCAATTGTGCACTGTAAAATTTGTACTTTCCAGATGGACTGACATGAAGAAAAGACCCCAACAAATAGTGTCTCAAATTAGGACCATAATGTAAGTAGTTGTGAAAAACAGTGGACATAAGAATCAACATTTCATTAAAATTTAAAACCCATCAATGTTTGTTGTCCTAACTTAGTTGTAAGAATGTGGTTTGAGCTGAAAAAGCAGTCCTTGCATTGCCAACATGTCATATACTGGAAGTAGAAAATGGTACACTACAGAAGATGGATGGGGTAACAAATGCTGATCCCTTGTCTAGAATGTTACTTTTTCATAATTTTAGCAACTTGAAGAGTTAAGGCCATGAAAGGGGTAGGTCCAGTTTTAAATTCTTAGCATAAGATGTTAAATCAGATGGTGTAGGAACACAGTTTCTTTTTAAAATTAATGTCTTTCTCACTGGAACAATTATCTGTAAAACCATTCATATATGGTTTTGAATTACTATTCTTTTCATTTGATATATAGTAATGTAACAAGATATGGAAATCTAGCAAATGCACATGATGTGGGCCAAATCAAAAATCGAAAGGAGCAAAATATTTTTTAAAAAATGTACGGTAAGAGTGGGAAATAGATCTGAGAAATTTCTGGAGAAATGAACCCATACAAACCACACTGAATCATTTTTAAAGCTCTACTAGTGGACACCACTTAAATGCGAATTATATTACAGTTTAATCATCATTGGCTTATATCAGTTATGCTTCTCTTGATAATTCAATATATTTTGCTTTTGAAATTAATTTGCCATGGTAGAAGAGTTTGTACAATTAGAAAACAAAAAATAGCACCTAGTTGCAGAAATAATTAGCCCTATAAAATATGACTTGAAGATTCATAGATGGTCGGTGACAGAGTTCACTGTCTGACTTAGAAGCCAAAAGGGGGTCAGAAAAAATTATGTGGGGTTCTAGAATCTAATGACACAATATCTTACCAACTTCACCTTTGTAGAACTTTTGAAAATGAATTTTATGATTCTCCCTTTTACAAGGTTTGTGGATCTTTTTTCTTACTTTCTTTACATCTATGTAAGGGAAGAATTACATTGTGATATCAGCAAGATTGATGGAGCAAGGAATGAACACCACAAGGAGGATAGTATAGAACAATAATGTAATTGTTAGAATTTGTGAAAGATTTTCGCAATGCACCTTCCATATTGCTCTACCTTTCTGTTGTTCTAGCATACATATCACAACTTCTCCAATTCAGTACAACTTTTATTTTCTTTCAAGCTTTTTATTTTGCGAGTTGAACTTTACACTTTCTTCATTATCCAAAAGTTTGATAAAGAAGAAGTTCAATCAACCAAGTCATAACTTTTGATTGTATGACTTAAAGTACTTTACTAGAGGAAGTGCCAATTAATGATCATAATTTCCTCTGCCTCCTTGCACTTATGGGAACTTTTGTGACTGTTCTGCTGATGTTATAAGTCTACTAAAATTGTGCTTTGTAACCTTTCATTAGGCACTTAAACTTGATTTGTATTTCTAATGTTGCTATTTTTTCCTGTTATGATTTCTTAGAATGATGAGATGCCTATTGGATGGCCATTCGGTCTTGGCTTTTTGAATATTGGACTTAGAGATGCAGAATCACTCCCAGCTGCCCCAGTAGAACCACACTCAATGCACATTCCATCCACCAGTTTTTCCTCATTTTCATCCTCCAACCTCGATACAGAGGTAATATATTCTCCAATCCTATGTTAAAATTGATTGGATATAAGGCCTTTTCTCATTTCATTAAGTGTTTAATGGTGATGCATGGATATAAGACTATTTTTATATTATTAGTTAATCATAATCCTTCATTTGTATGACTTTTAAAACAATTTTATAAAAGTCACCGACTTACCATAAAGGGAAGGTTGTGATTGATTGATAATATAAAATTATTTTACACTGATAGTGTATCACCATTAAACTCTTCCATTAAAAGGTATCTAGTAACCAGTAAGTAGTAACACCAGAAGTTCATAGTTCAAGTCCAACTATCTAAGGTAACTGTAGAGTGCCTCTGGTCAAAGTGTGCACAAATGAACATATTAACAACTTATTTCCAAGCAATAATTAATAGAATTTTTGTTATTATGGAAAGGAACTCTGTGCAAACCATGTGTGGCTGACATTTCTTTCCATGTTTTACTAAAGATGAGAGCATGTCACAAGTCATCCACTTGCTACAATATTGGTTTAGTTAAACCTTTTATGTTTTTATCATTGAGTTAATGTAGAATTCAAATTGTTTGAACTTTGAACTACCAATATCCCAAAGTGAGGGTAGTAGGCACCCCTCATTTAGAGAAAAATTATAAGTGATATAAATTTTTATATTTTATCCCCTCTACCTTTATGATTTTGAACCACAACCTCATACTTAAAAAAAATAAAGGCAAATTGACCCCACTAGCAAGAGGCTATGTGAAATAATAAGTGCTGTTTCTAACTGTTTTCTTTGTGTTGGAACAACAACCAGTCCACAGCATCTTTTTTTCAAGACAACAGTGTATCCCTTGGCCATCTAATTGGACTGAGACCGGGTGAGAAGGGAAGCTTGTACTTCCCAAACACATTAAGATTAGAAGAAAGGAAGAAGAAAACGCTAGCAAATGCTAGTTCCTGTTCTGATGCCTCTAAAGTAAAAGAAGTGGATATGGCTCCTGGCATTTGCATACCCTTACTACTTGAAGCCTTGCTCAAGATAAGCAAAAGTAATAAGAAAAGTTCAAGTAACTAGCATATGATATGCATGAGCATGTTTGGATACAAGGCTATAATTGTTTTTAATAATTTCTCTACCGGAAAATATTTTATATTTTCAATAAAGTTTTCAAAAAACACTTCTAACTCGTATCCAAACAGGTTCATGATAGTGTGATACATAAATATTTGGTACAAATTTGTCAGTTGCCTCTAATCAAATTTAACAACTGATTCTTTTTTCATGTCATTTTCTTAAATGATCCCATTTTCACTTTCACAAGTTTGTTTGTTGTAACTTCGTTTTGTTTGGATTATGAAAGTACAATATAAAAAAAAGGAGTTGAGTGTATTTTATTATTCTGATTTTTTAATTTAGCACCATTCTGTAGAATAAATTGCATACCCAATGAACTTCTTGTGATCTTGCCAACTTTAATTTGGAGTTAGTTGTAAAAGTTTGTGCTCCAAACGTGGCTATCTTGTACATAATTACATAGATTGCTGATTAATTGGCAAGTGAAGCAAATCATAGAAGTAATAAATATTGTAGCAGCAAAAAATATGGTTCCTTTTGGCCTTTAGGGATTCTCGTGAAGAATTAGTTCACAAGTTTCCATTTTTTCACACCCCTCTCACCATCCTTCAAGACTTTCCTTTAGTTACAGTCTTTAATAAGAGGAAAAAAGACACATGAAATAAGTTGGCCTTATCTATCAGGTGAGACTCACTTATCGTATGTCTTTTTCTCTCCAAGGAGATAACGCAGTTATCATAGGATTAAGTCACTTTCACACTACACTTACCTTCACATTTTCTTACTCAACTTTTTATGCTTGTTTTATGTGGATATACTACTCGAAATGAGTTGAAAAGTGTAATTTTCTGAATTCACTACATTCAATGTGTTTGGATATTGAAATTTTAGGATTAAAGGAAGTTCTAGACAATTTTCGTCAAAAGGGATCCAAATCGAAGTTAGGAAAAGGTTCTAAACACTAGTAATGAAACAACTTTGACAAACTTATTAACTTCAACTTGAAATAAGCTCTAATTCAAAGATTGGTGGCAGAGTTTCTTCCAAAATAAGTTCAATTTATTCTTTTTTTTCACTGTTTAGATCAACTGGTATCCTAGTTTAAAATAAATGAAAAGGGCTTTTAATAGAAAAATGATATTCCAAACAAACCATACAATCAAAGATTTTATTTAGAAACAACATATGTTCTTAATTTTTGCTGAGACTACGGTGTGTCACGAGGAGACAGAACACATACCAAATTTTCAATCCATTACATTCACAAAAGAATAATTCATGAATGGCCAAATTACAAAAGCATAGTGCTGGGGAACTTTATTCCTTCAAATGTAAGGTCTAAGTACTGCAGTTCTAATTAGAAGAAAAAACAAAAGAATGAAAAACACTCAAATGTATAAATAGAACTTAGATTCAACATAAACTTTAAAACTGTAAAAAAAATCTTAAATTTTAAGAATATAAACTATTTTTCTTGTAAAATATTCAATATATTATTCTTTCTTGTAAAATATTCTATATATTATTTGAGAATATAAACTATTTTTACTGATTTAAAAATTACACACTTATAAAATAAAGTAGTACGAAATAGATTATGTAGATTAATTAAATTTAATCAAATCTACCACCTAACAAAAACACCTTTCAATATAGATATTGATAAAGACAAACGAGCAAACTGAGAATAATAGTCTTGCAATTTGTTTCATTATATTATCATACTGAAATAACATCTCACTTTTCTCGTTGACGTACTAACTTATGACAATTAAATTCTAGGGGCTTTATCCTATTGTCACGACTTTGGTAATAAGTGGAATCTCCAATAAGACAACACATAAGCTTTGGACAAGTTTCTCTAATGTTAAATTAATATTTTACATTAAGTTAAATTTAATTAAATATATTTAAATTAGTAGGTACCTAATAATAATAATAATAATTATAATTAAATTGAAAAAGTTGGGAGTCGGAAAAATAGAGTAAATAAAAAGAAACCAAACATTTGTAACCACATAATAATGAATGAATATTAAGCAAAAGGAAACATCAGCCTTCACCGACCGAACAAAGTACAAACCAAACGTGTGTGTATCTGAAGACAGTCTCTGACATCAATCTCTTCTCCGTTTGTTAGTTTAATCTCAAAACTTTGATTCTAACCACAAAACCACAACACAACACGCTCCATTTCAGTCGGCAATTCTGGAATAAGTCAAATCAATCTTGAAATAAAAAACCAATACTTATTAAACCTTTTTATTTTATTTTAGTTTTATATTTTATTTCTCTCTCTTCTAGACTTAGGACCTGAGATAGATAGATATAGATATAGATCATAGATCACGTTGCATCTCAATAATACTACTTTCATTCATTTGAGAGAAGAAAAAACAAAGAAACAAACAAAAGTGTTCGTTGAATCTGTTGAAGGTGGTGATTTGATTTGATTTGATTTGTTTCGCATAATAATAACCAATTTATCAATTCATCTCTCCGATCTTTCAATGGATTCTGACTTTTGGACCTCGCGTCTTGCTGCCGCTAAACGCCAATACACGCTTCAGCATCACCATCCAAATTCTCATTTAGGTTGGTTCGTGTTGATTATGTTATGGCAATTCCCGTTTTTTATTTTTTCTGGGTTCAATAAAAATCTCATCTTTTTCAATTTTGATTATCTGGGGTGTTTCAGATCGGTTGGGAATCGATGATTTTGATGTGGAAGAAGAGGTGCGACCAGATTTCCCTTGCCCGTATTGTTATGAAGACTTTGACATCGCGTCTTTGTGTTCTCATCTTGAAGATGAACATTCTTGTGAATCAAGAGTCACGGTAGGACCCTGTTCTTATCTCTGATTTTTCATTTCCATGCTTCCCATGTTGCAATTTAAACCTATGTTATGTTCTTTTGTGATGTTTGTTCGATTCAGAAAAGAAAAAAAGAAAGAAATCTAAAGCTAGATCTTTGTTTCTTTGACTTAGAGAAATTGGTAGCCTTGATAGCAGTGTTTTCGAAAGATTAAGATATTCTTGGAAGCATGTTAGCATAGTTTGTATAGAGGAAACCTATAGAGATTTAAATTTAATTTATATTTCAATCTCAGAAAAATTCTTTCACTATGTTTAGAACTGCGGTGGATCACGTTGAAATCCGTGGTAGCCGTAAACCGTGATACTCTTTGGGGTGGAGGAAAAATCGCGGTGGCACCATGGTTCCAACATGATTCTAACCATACAAAAACCATGAACATAAGTCATGATAATTGTGGTTTGCTGGTATCCTTGTTATCTTTTGTCTCTTGCCCTTGGCTGGTACTTTTTGCTAGAATCTTTGCAATTTGTTTATGATTAATCAAGAAGTGATGAGGAGAATTAGCTTATGAATGTATGTAAGCGATTAATTTAAACTCTGTGGAGGAGGAATTTGCATGTCAAGAGGACTTGTGTGGTTTTAGTTGTAGGTTTGTCTAGTCTTTTATAATGAATAGACAATCAGGATTCAAAGGCGATTCATAGAAAGAAAAGGGTTCAAGGGCATAAAATCAAGAATGCTTAGCTCCTAGGAGAATTGTTTCTCTTTATTTGTTTTTAGTTTCCCTTGTGTATTGTATACCTGTGCTTAAGTCATATATACAGTATATCCAAGATTGTTCAGGAGGTATGTTCTTAAGAACCACTTTTTAAGATGGGAAATGATTATATATCATTTAATTAAAAAGTAACCTGTTCATTGGTGATCTTCTGAACCCTGACTCGTAAATGTTACCTGTTATTAGTAATCTTGTGATCATTCATATAGACGCACTGCTCTATTCGGGTTCAGTCCATTGTGTGTCTGTCTGCATGTGTGTGCTTGCATATGATGTGTGCTGAGTTTGAATGAACTATATAAAAGAAAAATCATAGAAGATGAAGTACTTAGTTTGAAGAATATGTGTACCAATAAACTATATAAAGGGAAATCAAAAGGCTGAAGATCAATGATTAACCAATGTCTTTATTGTGTTTGTTGCTTCAATCCCTGCCTCAATGATTGAATGATCTCTAATCTGGTTATGGTAGTCTCATATGCTTTGTTTTTCTGGGATGCAGATTTGTCCTATATGCTCCGTTAAAGTTGCACGGGACATGTTAAGTCACATAACGCTGCAGCATGGGCATTTATTTAAGATATCCTTTGTACTGTTATTTTTTATTGAATATTGTTAGCTTGCTCAGATAATGGGTTGTTTCTATTGAAAATTTAAAAACTTTTTAATTGCTTCCCTTAACTGAGGATTACTTACAGAGAAGGCGCAGGTTAAGAAGAGTTGCTATTCCAAACAGTCAGACCTTGTCTCTTTTGGGTCGAGATCTTCGTGAGGCTCATCTACAGGTGCTTCTTGGCGGCGGTGGCGGCGGCGGTGGATACCGGTCAAACAGCGCAGCAGTGTCTAATGCTGCTGCTACTGATCCATTCCTATCTTCATTTATTTTGAATTTCCCTGCTTGTGAAGCAGAAGAAATTTCAAAATCTGTGGTAACAAGTGCTGAGGATTCTTCTGCCAAAAATGTGACACCTGAACATATTTGGAAATCAAGGTGCTTTTTCATGAATTATGGCTCCCTAATCAGTATTCAATAAAAAAAAGAGATTTTGAAATTTCTTTAAAATGTATAATCCCTCTAGTCAATATGAAACTCTAATTTAAGTCCATTTACCTGTTCAAACCCTTACATTGAGTCATGATCCTCTTTATAATACCAAAAAACTCAAACATGTCTCAGTTATTGGCCCTCAGAAGTATCTTTTACATCATCAAATGATGTGCAGAAGCAAGATTTGAGACCTTAATAATATGATCTCTTTTCTCTATTCATATATGAACAGCTACTAGCTAGTTCACTTTAGTACAAACTGGACTCATTATTCATGCATAGTGTGCATGCTTCATCATTATTAAGGAATGAGCTCTGACTTGTAGCTTTGGTATGTCTCTTTTTATAGTTTTGATCCCTCCTTGAGTACTGAAGAGCGCGAGAAAAGGATGAGACAAGCTGCTGAGAGATCTGGTTTTGTGCAGGACTTGTTTCTTTCAACTTTGTTAGGGGACTAATGGAAAAGCTGTAAGGTGCTTACAGAAGAATAATCAAAATGAGATCCATCCCTAAGGATCTTCAATGAAGGATAATACCTCTAGTGGGATTCAGTGGTTATTTGACAATCCATGTTATAGCCTAATTGGTGTATTGTCACAGTGGCACCTGTGACATATAGTGCTGAATCTTGTAAGTTGTAAGCATTTTCACTGAAGAAGCATTACTCTCTTGAAAAGAAAAAAACAAGTTTTCCAGCTTATGGAAAGACCTATTTTGTTATATTGACATATTATATATGATTCCCTTGGCTCAGAGAACACCAGGACCCTTTTGCTCCCTTTCAAGTGGAATCGATATTTTTTGTCTTTTAGTGGATAGATTGGAAAAAAAAAAAAACAGTTCAACTAATGTATCAATTACTATTACTTTTCTATTATGCACCATAAATATGTATTTGGATTATTTCATTTAAAAAAAATCACATTTTTATAGGTTACTTAAATGGCAAATTGGGTGACGAGGAATATGAATTTGTGGAAGTGTCACATTATGGCCTTAGTATGATTTCATTGAAAATTTATTATTATTTGTAGAATCTTTTGTAGATGAAATTCTAAATATTTAAGGTTATGTGGTGCAACTCTAAAGATTTAGAGTTTAGGATTTCGTAGATGAAATCTTAAGGATTTAGTAATTAAATCCTAATAATTTAGGATTATGAGCATAAAATTCAAAGATTAGGATTTCATGAATGCAATCTTAAGGATTTAAGATTTCATGGATGCAACAATAAGGATTTAGGATTTAGTGGATAAAATCCTAAAGAATTAGGGTTTACTATTTTATGGATGAAACCTCTAAGGATTTAGGATATAGTAGATTAAATCCTAAGAATTTAGGATTTCGTGTATAAAATTTAAATGATTTAGAGTTTTGTAAATGCAACCTTAACAATTAAGGTTTTGTGGATGCAACACTAAGAATTTAGGTTTTTCTTGATACAACCTAATGATTTAAGGTTTTATGAATGCAATCCAAAGTATTTTGTGTATCTTGCATCAAATTTTAAGGATTTAAGATTTCATATATGTAACCCTAATGATTTAGAGTTTAGTGGATGCAACCTAAGGAATTTTGGATTTTTTGGATTCAACCCTAAGAATTTAAAATTTCATGGATAAAACCATAAGAATTTAGGGTTTAGGATTTTATGAATGAAATCCTAACGATTTAAGATTTAATGGATGAAAGCCCAATGATTTAGGATTTCGTGGATGTAACCCTAAGTATTTAGGGCAACGTGGATACAACCCTAAGAATTTAGGGGTTTGTGGATACAATTCTAAGGATTTATTATTTCATAGATGCAACCCTACAGATTTGAGATTCATGGATTTAACCTTAAGAATTTAAGGTTTTGTGGATGTAGCCCTAATGATTTAGCGTTTTGTGGATGCAACCTTAAGAATTTAAGGTTTTATAGATTCAACCTTAAAGATTTAGGGTTTCGTAGATGAAACCCTAATAATTTAGGATTTTGTGTATGAAACCCTAAAGATTTATAATTTTGTAAATGAAATCCTAAGGATTTGGGATTTCGTGCATGAAAGGATTTAAGGCTTTGTAGATGCAACTCTAAGGATTTAAGGTTTCGTGGATACAATCCTAAAGATTTATAATTGTATGGATACAACACTAAACATTTAAAGTTTCATGGATGCAACCGTAATGATTTAGAATTTTGTGGATACAAACTTACAAATTTAGGGTTTCATAAATGAAACCCCAAGCATTAATGGTATCCTGGATGCAACTTTAAGAATTTAAGGTTTTATGCATCTCATCCTAAGGATTTAGGGTTCCTATTATGTAATCCTAAGGATTTAAGGTTATATGGATGTAACCTTTTGAATTTAAGGTTTCGTTGATAAAACCTTAAGGATTTAAGGTTTTGTGGATGCAACCCTTTCGATTTAGGGTTTCATTGATAAAACTCTTAGGATTTAAGGTTTTGTTGATGAAACCCTAAGGATTTAAGGTATTATTGATGAAACCTTAAAAATTTAGGACTTCGTTGATGAAACCTATATAAGGATTTAAAGTTTCATTCATGAAATCCTAAATCCTTAGGGTTGAATTACTGAAACCCTAAACCCTAAGGATTTCATCGACAAAACCTTAAATTCTTAAGATTGTATCAACGAAATACTAAAATCATTAGGGGGTGCATCCATGAAACCCTCAATCCTTAGGATTTCATCCACGAAACCTTAAATCTTTTGGGTTATATCCATGAAACCCAAAATTCTTAGGATTGCATCCACGAAACCCCAAATACTTAGGGTTGAATCCATAGAAACCTAAATCCTTAGGGTTGTATCAATGAAGCCTTAAATCCTAAGGGTTGAACGAAACCCTAATTCTAAAGGCTTCATCAACACAACCTTAAATGCTTAGTGTTACATCCACGAAATCCTAAATACCTAAGTTACATCGATGAAACCATAAATTCTTAGG
Organism: Amphicarpaea edgeworthii; assembly: GCA_014843725.1. Lineage (NCBI taxonomy): Eukaryota > Viridiplantae > Streptophyta > Magnoliopsida > Fabales > Fabaceae > Amphicarpaea > Amphicarpaea edgeworthii. The sequence continues at coordinate 22,980,989 of CM026328.1, forward strand.
GTTGCATCCACAAAACTTGAAGTATGTAGGATTTTGTGTATGCAACTCTTACTATTTATGATTTTGTAGATTTAACCCTAAGGATGTAAGGTTTTATGGATTCAACTTTAAGGATTTAGGGTTTCGTGGATGAAATCCTAAGGATTTAAGGTTTCGAGCATGAAATTCTAAGGATTTCATAGATGTAACTCTAAGGATTTAGGATTTCGTAGATGCAAACTTAAAGATTTAGGGTTTCATAGATGCAATCCTAAGGATTAAGGGTTTTGTGGATGCAACTTTAAGGATTTAAGGTATCGTGTGTCCCACCTAAGGATTCAAGGTTTCATTGATGTAATCCTAAGCATTTAAGGTTTCATGAATGCAACCTTTTGAATTTAGGATTTCATTGATGAAACCCGAAGGACTTAGGGTTTCATTTCATGCTATTGGATTTAAGTTTCATAAATGAAAAACCTATATTAGGATTTAAAGTTTCATTTATAGAATCCTAAATTCTTAGGATTGCATCAACGAAACTCTAAAATCCTTAGGATTGCATTCACAAAATTCTAAATTTTCAAGGTTGCAACCTCAAATCCTTAAGGTTGCATCTACAAAACGTTAAATCTTTAGGGTTGCATCAACAAAACTCTAACATCCATAGGGTTGTATTAATGAAACCCTAAATCCTTAAAGTTGCATCCACGAAATCATAAATCGTTAGGGTTATATCCACAAAATCCCAAATACTCAAAATTGCATCCACGAAACCCTAAATCCTTAAAGTTGCATCCACGAAATCTTAAATCCTTAGTGTTACATCTATGAAACCCTAAATCTTTAGGCTTGCATGCACGAAACCTTAAATCCTTAATGTTACATCTATGAAACCTTAAATCGTTTTGAAATTTTCATTTTTTTCAAATTTTAAAGACATTTCTCTTGTTTTTTTAATTTTTTTTATAAACTTTCAAGACATTACTCTTATTTTTTCATATTTATAAAATTTTCATTTTCTTTTCAAATTTTAAATACATTACTCTTATTTTTTTAGTTTTTTGTTTTAAAAATTCAATTTTTCAAGACATTTTTGTTGTTGTTTTAATATTTTTAAAATATTCTTTTTTTTTTAACTTTCAAAATAATACTCTTGTTTTTTCATATTCTTAAAATTTTCATTGTTTAAAATTTTCAAAACACCACTCTTGGTTTTTCATAAGTTTTAATTTTTTCATATTTTTGAAGCCTTAAATTCTAGGATTTTATTTAGGGTTTCAGAGTTTATGATTTAAGATGTAGGATTTCGTTCATGAAATTCTAAAGATATGGAGTTTTATAAACAAAACCTAAAGGATTGGGGTTTCATAAAAGAAACTCTAAGGATTTAAAGTTTTATAAATAAAGCCCTACGAATTTAGGGTCACAAATGAAGCCTAAAAAGTTTAAAGTTTCGTAAATGAAACAATAATGATTTAGGGTTTCATACATGAAATCCTAAGGATTTATTGTTTAGTAGATGTATCCTTAAGGATTTAGGATTTTGTTGAAGCAATCTTAAAGATTTAATGTTTTGTGGATGTAACATTAAGAATTTAGGGTTTCATGAATGCAAACTTAATGATTTTGGGTTTCATGAATACAATCCTAAACCTTAAGGGTTTTGTGGATGCAACTTTAAGAATTAAAGGTTTCGTGGATCTTACCTAAATCCTAAATCCTTAGAGTTACTTCCACGAAACCCTAAATCATTAGGATTAAATCCACAAAACACTAAATCCTTAAGATTTGATGCACACAACCCTAATTCTTTAGGGTTTCATCCATTGAATCTTAAATATTTAGGGTTTCATCCATGAAGCCCTAAAGCCTTAGGATTTTATTTATAAAACTCTATATCCTTAGGGTTTCATTCATGAAACACTCGATACTTATTTTTAATTTTTTTTTCATACTTTTTAAATTTTTATTTTTTCAAATTTTCAAGACATTAATACTTTTTTTTCTTTTTGAAATTTTAAAGACATTATTCTTGTTTTTTTATTTTTTCAAATTATTTTTCTATAACTTTTCAAGACATTACTTTTATTTTATCATATTTTTAAATTTTAAATTTTCTTTCAAATTTTTAAGATATTACTTTATTTTTTCATTTTTTTTAAATTCAAATTTTCAAGATACTTTTTCTTATTTTTTTAGTATTTTTTTTATTTTTTATTTTATTTTCAAGATAATACTATTATTTTTTCAATGTAAGGTAAAGAGTAAGAAATTTATTTTAATAATTGAATTTTCATAATTCAAAAAAATCATTTTTAAAACTAAATTAATTGATAAAATAATATATTTTAACATATATTATAATAATAACCAATTTAAATAATTTATTAATTTAGTCGCGCATCGCGCAATTTATCCCTAATTTATAATTTATGTGTTTTATTCACAAACGGTCAACAATATAATTTTTTTTCATTAGCAATAATTATTTTTAAAAAAAAAACTTAATTGGTACAATAATATAATAATATAGAAAAATAAAAATAAAAAACGTAAAGAGAGGCACTTTCAATACCGTCAATCGGATATTAATTTAAAAATATAATAGGTATTCTGTTTTTTTTTTTCAAACATAAATTTCAATTATTGTTGACACAAATTATTTGGATTCATTTTTTCTCTGCTTGTGAAGAGAGAAATACAGTGAATGAAAATAGAAGAGAAACAATTTGAAAAAAATAAAGAAAGAGTAAAAACAAAGATAAATGTTAGATTGTTTAGTTGAAAAGAAATATGTAAAAAAATAAAGTAAAAATGAAATAGTACATTTGTTTGGTAGTCTTTAAAAAAATGAAATGGCGGGAAGAGAGATTTTAAAAACATGTAAAGGTACTATTTTGCTTCTTTTTTTTCAACTATATTAAAATATAAAAACATATTTAATGTTTAATGATCCTCAATTTTCAATTTTTCTATTTATTTATTCTTATCTAATTCTAACTTTTGAGATAAAAATATATATATTTTCTGTCAAGTTTTATATAAAAAAATAATTTCATATTTTTGTTACATAGTTTGCAATATTTAACGTAATGACTTAACCTGCCATTGTCGTGATTAGGTTAGACAAGATCTAATGACAATTACAAATTAAACAAATCCAATGTAATGGAATTATTTTCCAATCAATTCAAGTAAAAAAAAAATCTTCAAATTGGACGCAACCCAAAAATCTCCTACTTTTTTTTTATACAAATTATCACAAAATGGTGCCTCCACTACAACTAGTTATATTTTACATGGCAGATCCAGAAAGTTTTCTTAATGAGGGCAAAAAACAAAACGTATAATACATTTATAGAAAAAACATTACTAGTTTTTACAAAACACATAATGTTATAACAAAAAATAAAATATTTCAAGCTTCTACACATTGCAATTGACTTCTATTTATTTTCTCTTTTGTCCTTTTTTAAAAATTTATTTTATGAAGACAATACTAATACTATTATGGGGACAAAAATAAAAATGTATTAAATATAATCAAATATAAAAATTTATGTTGTGGGGAAAACATGTGCATCTGTCCAACTGTCCGGTTATATTTATATTCTCTTTACGTCCTTGTATTTGAGAGAAAAAAAATCATTCTAATATAAATATTATATTTAAATTTTTAATATAATACAATTAACTTTTTTTTTTCAAATACTTCGTTATTTTTTAAAAGTAATATTAATGCTAAAATTAGTTTTTTAAAATTATTATTTTTTAAAATTTATATTCTCTTTACAAATATTAATTGATAAATATATATATATATATATATATATATATATTATTTTTTTTTATAAAATAATTTAAGATAAGACTAATTTTGAAAAACAGGAGTATTACATGAACACATTAATTCCTTAATTAACTCACTTTACAAAACGTACTGATTCTTCTTCTCAATTTGCAATCTCAATGGCCTTAATATTCTGATCGGTTTCTTCGACAACATCATCAATCCTCTTGGAGACAGCAACAGTGAGAACCCCATTTTTCACACAGGACTTAATCTGATTGATTTCGGCATTCTGAGGAAGCTCGTAAGTTTTGATGATTTTGGTTCTGCTACTCTTTATCTCACCATCTTGCTCTTGTTTCACCACCTTCTCTGCGCTTATCTTCAGCAACCTCTCATCTTCAACTGCAACGTTGACTTGGTCTTCGTTCAGCCCCGGAATGTGTGCCGTGTACAAAAGGGTCTCTGGGGTCTCTGTTTTCTTGAACAAACTGTTCAGATATTGGGCCTGTTCTTTGTTAGAAATCGAACTTTTCGTGAAAGGACAACACTCGAACGGGTTTTTGCTGTTCGGCATAATCGACATAGTACTATTAAGGATGTTGTGTTGTTGTTGTTGTTATTATGTTGGAGGACTTTTGTTTTCGGAAGGTGAAGAGCATTCTTAGCTAAGATTCGTGGTTAAGATTGTAACTCTCTTTTCCTCAGATGTACGTGTGGACTTCGTTTTACCTCATATAGATCTTTATGGAAACACAAAAGAAAATATTTTCAAACCCTTTTATTATATTTCAACAACCCCAGTAACTAATACTTGTTTGCAATTACAATGCACAACCCATGATATCTTTGTTACACAACACACTCATACACACAAAAAAAAGAGAATCACACACAACTACACAAGATCCCCAGCAAAAGAAAACACGTGACTAACGGAGCTTAACCAGAGATTTCTATGGCCTTAACATCAGTCTTCTTAGTAACCTCTTCCTTGGGAATAGTGACCGTGAGAACCCCATTTTCCATTGAAGCTTTCACTTGATCCACTTTAGTATTCTCTGGCAATCTGAACTTCCTCATGAACTTGCCACTGCTACGCTCCACGCGATGCCACGTGTCATTCTTGTCTTCCTTCTCAACGTTTCTCTCCCCGCTGATATGAAGAACCTTATCATCTTCAATCTCAACCTTCACTTCCTCCTTCTTTAGCCCCGGTATATCAGCCTTGAACACGTGCGCCTCTGGTGTCTCTTTCCAATCCACGTGAGTGCTCACAAATGCTGAATTTTCTCGCGAAAATTCAGGAAACGAAACAGAGAGAGAATTTGGGAAAGGAAAATCCTTGAAGGGATCAAACACGTTGCTCCTTCTACCACCGAAGAAACTTGGGATCAGAGACATCTTTTGATATTTCTTCTTAGCTGAGATCTGAAACTAGTTGGCAGATTGTAATTGGAAAGTAACTATTTTCTTCTTCGCTTGTTTGATGATGTCGACGAAGAGAAATCGGGAGGTATTTATACCAAGTGAAAGGACAATCTTATATATTCCAGAAAATTCTGGTTAGTTTCAATTTGGTTTGGTTTCTTTTAGATGATTCGAAAAACTTCTAGACTTCTCTGTATGAGTATTCACTAGCATGAATTTTATTGAAGTTATTAAGAACTTATTTATTGTTCAGTAAAAAAAAAATACTAATTTATTGTAAGATTATAACCTTTCTAATGAAAATCACTTTTATTTTAAAAATGAATTACTTTAAAAAAATTTTATAGAAAATCACAATAGAAAAAAAAAAGAATTCCATACAATTTTAATATGTTACTATATTGAGTAGGTTCTAATTAAATTATATTTAATATGTAAATCAATCATTATAAATTTTTCACTTCATTTTTAAAAATATTATTTTGATTTTTAATTTTAAAGTTATTTTAATGTAAAAAAAAAAACTTAAATCAAACAACTTCAATAATTTTACTTGTTTTTTCTATTCAAGATACTACTCAAGATTTTTCATATTATTGATTTTTTTTTTAATTTTTAAGACATTCTTCTAGTTTTTTTTATATTTAAAAAAATGATTCTTTTTTCTAATTTTAAAAATGTTACTCTTATTTTTATTTATTTTTTTATTTTTAAGACATTGTTATTTTTTTTCATATTTAAGATATTATTTTTATTTTTCATTTTTATTTTTTCAAATTTTCGAGAAATGATTCTTTCCTTTTTATTCCTTTTTAAAATTTTTAAGACATTAGTTTAGTTTTCTTTGGAACTTGTTTGAAATCGTTTAATTTTTTTAAAAATGAAAATCAATTTTAGTTTACTATTATTTTTAAGTTTTAAAATATCACAAATTAAAGATAAACAAAATAGTTTTTTTTTTCACGGTTGTAGATTCAAACTGCACGCATGATGCATCAATATAGATCATTCAGAAAAAAAATAAAAAGATCAAAATATAGAATAATAAAACTTGAGTACTTCTCTCTCCTTTGTTGTCTCTTCTTCTAACAAGGTAATCACTAACCTTCCCCGCAGAACTAGTAGCATGCATTACACAAACAAAATCTCTGTACTAATAGATCATATTTTTGGTACAAATTAATCCACCATCGATAATCGGTGTCTCAACTACAACTAATTACATTACACATAATTAGTTGTAAGTAATTCCTTAATTAATCAACTCATCACTTTACAAGAGAAACATGTGTGAATATTCTAATTTTTTGTTGTTGTAATGGATTAATATTCAATAGGAGGAGATATAAGCTGATGATGAATCGGATGTGATATAAAATAATTTTATTTCAATCAATTAATTATAATTTTTTTTATAAAATTATTTTAAAAATCATTTAAATAATAAATTATATTATAACTTTTTACATAGTGCCACACCAGCACATTAAACTCATAAGAAAAAAATATTCAATAGGAATTCTCAATGGCAATAGCTTCATTCTTCTTGGGAATAGTGATGGTGAGAAGGCCGTTTTCGTATGAGGCCTTGATTAGGTCGAACTTGGCGTTCGGTGGGAGCGTGAAGCACTTCTTGAAGCTGCAGCTGCAGCTGCTACGCTCGACGCGGTGGGAGCCATCGCCGTCGTCTTTGGCCGTCTCCACGGTCCTCTCCCCGCTGACCTGAAGGACCATCCCGTCGTCGATTTCGATCTTCATTTCCTCCTTCTTTAGCCCCGGCACGTCCGCCTTCAGCACGTGCGCGTCCGCCGTCTCCTGCCACTCGAACTCGCTGCCGCTGCTGCTCATCATTAACGCTGCTGCGCTTTCCGGTAGCCCTGCCGTTAACGGAGACTCCTCCAAGAACGGGTTGTTCGCGTTTGGGATTATTGACATTTTTTCTTTTCTTCTCTTTTCTTCAGATTGGTGGATTAATGTATTAAAGGACTTCCAGAGGTAAAGAGAATTGTTAGCAGACAAACTCTCTGTTTCCTGTGCACATTGTTTTACATCACAGAGATTTTTGTGGATTTTCATTCTGCCTCAAATTTTCCGATATTATAGATGCTCTCAGCTGTAACTAATGCAATTCACATTACACAATCTATTTGGCACATTGATACATAAAAATTATAATATATTCTGAAAGGTAGAACTTTATTCACATGAATTACACAGCCACACACAGTTACCATATGTAGGATTTATCTCAAAGGCACACAAGACACAGAGAACATATTACAACAACAAAGCAAAGTAAAGTTCACGATTTTCAGCCAAGACATGGATCAACCAGAGATTTCTATGGCCTTAACATCAGTCTTCTTAGTAACCTCTTCCTTGGGAACAGTGACAGTGAGAACCCCATTTTCCATAGAAGCCTTCACTTCATTCACTTTAGCATTCTCTGGCAATCTGAACTTTCTCACGAACTTGCCGCTGCTACGCTCCACGCGATGCCACGTGTCATTCTTGTCTTCCTTCTCGATGTTTCTCTCTCCGCTGATCTGAAGAACCTTATCATCTTCAATCTCAACCTTCACTTCCTCCTTCTTCAGCCCCGGTACATCAGCCTTAAACACGTGCGCCTCAGGTGTCTCTTTCCAATCCACGCGAGTGTTCACAAATGCTGAATTTTCAGTAGCAGAAACAGAATTTGGGAAAGAAAAATCTTTGAAGGGATCAAACAGGTCGAGGGAGAAAGGATCAAACGTGCTGCTCCTTCTGCCACCGAAAAAACTTGGAATGAGAGACATCTTTTGATGTTTGAATCTTGGAACTTAATTAGGAGATCGTAAAAACAGGTGGTTAACTCTTTTTTTCTTGTTGATTATGATCTGAAAGGAGAGGACTCGCGAGGTATTTAAAGGAAGTGAAAGGACAAATCTTGTATCTTCCAGAAAAGTCATGTCTCGGAAAACTTCTGGACTTCGACTACGAAACTTCTCTACTCTTCTAGTTATTATTGTATTTTTTATTCTTCGTACAATTGCAGGGATATATAATTTATAGATATATTAATAGGTTGATATTTCTTACCGTAAAATATAAATTAATCTATGGTAAGTTTTGAAAGTTAAATTATTTTTAAAACAAATAATAATTAATCTCTTTTACAAACGCTGTACTATTTATTTTATTTTTATTTGTTTCTTAATAATTTTTTTCTTAGTGTTGGTTACCGTTATTTATATATAATTTTTTTTGTTTTAACTTTTTGTCGTCACTTAAATGATAACAAATCTATTAAATATTTTAAAAAATAATTTGTGTAAATTTGTAAATTGTCAGTATTTAATCAAAAACAGTTAGAATCAATTAAAAAAAAATTGTAGTAGCCTTGCTTATTTTGATAGCGAATTAAAAAAAAAATTATATACCAAAAACCAACCACAGATAAAAAATTAAAACCAAAGAAAAATAATGCAAAATTGCATTATGTATCCGCAATTAAAACATATTTTAACCATTTTTTATTTGATGAATGTTTTTGGAAGCAGCTGCATAGTGATCACTTTTTAAAATTGAAAAATTTAAAGTTCTTTCAAATAATATTTTTATTATTATATTATAATAAAATTATTTTTAAAAAATAATAAAACACAACAATGAAAAAATATAATTGTATAATGTATAAATATATCACCATGCTATCAAGTATTTTGTTTTGTTAAAAATTTATATAAAATAAATAAAAAATAACTAATAAACAACTATTTCATTCTTAAAAGTTTAATGTGTTTGTGACGTTAATTTCTAAAATTAATGAAGCTATTAATAAGTACATAAAAATTTTGTTGTTTTATCCAAGTACTTAAATTTAATTACTTATTTTTATTTTAGTCTTTTTTTAAAGACTAATTCAATTTGTTATGCATGACTTTCGGTAAACATACTAAAATCTTACACCAAATATTTAAATTAATTTTATTTTAATCTCTTTTTTTAACATTTTATTTTAATCTCTAAACATATGTTAACATTATTATAACTCAATTCGTTATTTTTGAATTTTCTACTAATGTTGTTGACACTCTTTTTAACAATAACACTTATTTTGGACGGGTATTAAATTTACAATCTATAATTTTTCATATTATTATATTTTTAAATTTATTTGTCAATTATTTTTATTATATGTATATGTTAGTAGAAGTAAGTCATAATGTATATAGAAGTAAATCAAATGTCAATTTTTAAGATTCAAGATTTTAAGGTTTTACAATTTAAAATTTAAGGTTCCATAATTCATTTTTTTAAGAGTTAAGGTTATGATTTATTGTTTCAAGATTTTATATTGTAGGGTTCACCATTTTTGGTTCATTGTTTAGGGTTTAAAGTCCATGATTTTAGACATATATAATTTATGATTTTAAGATGTTAGGTTCATGGTTCATGATTTATGATTTTCTGATTTATGGTTTCACAATTAAGGTTAAGATTTATAATTTTAAAGTTTTGGGTTGCATGGTTTATGATTTCATGTTTTAGAGTTTAAGGTTTTAATGTCTACATTTCATTATTTTTGAGTTTTATGGTTTATAATTTAGTGTTTTTGGTTTAGGGTTCATAATTCAGGATTTGGGGTCCATGATTTTTTGTTTTATGGTCTAGAATTTAAAGTTTATGATTCATGGTTTAAGATTTTATGAGTTAAGGTTTTATTGTTTATGGTTTAAGATTTATATGTTATGGTTTTAAGGTTTTAGGGATTTAGCTTTATATGACATGGTTTAAGGTTCATGGTTGAGTGTTTAGGCTTTTAGTTTACATGATTTAGGATTAAAAGTTTATTGTGCATAGTTTATGGTTTAATGTTCATAATTTTAAGGTTTAATGTTTATCATTTAAGGTTCAAGATTTGAGGTTTAGGATTTTAGAATTTCGAGTTTCAATGTTTATGGTTTCATGGTTTTGGATTTTATGGATTAGTTCTTAAAGTTTAAGATTTCAAGATGTAGTGTTACAGGTTCATTATTTTACAAATTTATGATTTAAGGTTTAGTGTTTTTTGTTATGCTTAAGGGTTTAAGCTTCATGGTTTGACTTATAAGATTTAAGGTTTTAATGCCTGTGGTTTTATAGTTTTGAGCTTCATGTTCATTGTTTTAAAGTTCTAGGATTCAGGTTTTAGTGTTTTTAGTGAACCCTAATCAATGCACATTAAAACTCTAAAACCCTAAAACTCAAACAATAAATCATAAACCCTAAACATTAAATCATAAAATCCTAATATTTAAACCTTAAAGTTTAAACCATAAATCATAAATAAAATCTTAAATCGTGAAAATTGAACCCTAAGACCATGAACAAAACCTTAATATTTTATTGATATTCACATCTATGATTTTCTTCTAATCTCATCTATCTATTATCCTCTAGTAATTTAATTAAATACAATAATTTATTTGTATAAACTTAAAAATAAAAGATAAATAGTTAATTTTGGACAGAAAAATTCATTAAAACTACAAATCCTTGAGAAACAAGGTTAATTAAATTTGAATTAGCTAAAATAGTTAAACAAGTAAAATCATCAATCTTAAAGGATATTTTGACCATAAAATAGAAGGGCATGACCATGATGTGCAATGGAAGACTGGTTTCAAAATCAATATTAGGAGTACAAAAAAAGAGAGAAACACAACAAAATTCATTATACAAAAGGATCCTTACTCCTTACATCAGTGAACATTGTCCAATTAAAGCAAATGGACATTTGAAAAAAAGGAAGAAAAAGAAAAGAATGCAAACATTTAAATTTATCGTCCTCTTGCAAAATAAAAAGTTATGCACTATTCTTTCCTGGGAGAATGTAAACTCTATAGCAAACACTATTCCTTATGTTTTCTTCTCTTTGCTTTTCCTTCATGAGAATGGTCTGGGGTGGACATGGAGGAAATGCCAGTGCAGTGACCACGTGAGGCCTCAGACAAGTTGGATTTAGATTTAGACGAATGTCTTCTTTTTGAAATACTTGATGGCTCACTGGCTTCAGACAAAGAGCTTCTGTGTCTGCTACCTTTTGATGAAGCTGCTCCACCACTTTGCATCGGAAAATATTGAGATGAAGTTGTTCCTGTGACTCCAGAAGAATTTCCATATGCATGTCTTGCATTGGTTGATTTGAGCTGCTCAAGTTCTTTAGGATCAGGGTAGTGGACAGTGGATACTCGCATCGAAATCTTTCCTGCAGCAAATCAAAGTAAATCATTTCTCTTGGTGCTTGAACTCAAGACATAAAATAAAAATAAAATAAAAAACAATAATACATATTAAAAGTACTATTACAACACACTAAAGAACAAGAATCTTGTAAGACAACATGACAAGAGAAGTGGACAAATACACTAAGGGAAAATCCAATCTGATATATCTATAAAATGGGGAGAAAGACCAAAAATGGAAGTGAGATCAATGGGAATCCAAAACAGTTTCTGAAAAACATCACCAAAGAAAAAAAAACTGGTCAAGTTCACAAGTAAATCATTTGCTACTCTACTTGCAATATAACTTTCAATCTTGCATGAATATTTGACTTATATACACATACTGTTGTTGAGAAAAACAACATCAACTGAATGAATTGAATAAAAAAATCAAACCCCTGAACAGAGGTTTCATGGGCATGCAAAAATAGAAACCAGACTTGAAATCCATGAAAATTACAAGCAGATGTTGAGCAGAAGAAATGGGCTAGTTTGGCAGAGATACTGGCCAGCTTCTAGAAGTTTTTCAAAAGCTGCTTGGCCTTTTTCAGATTAAGTGTTTTTAGAAGGTTAAACAAAGTAACAAACACTACGTTTTTTCAAAAGTGATTTTCTTAAAAGAAAAAACTGAAGCAAATGAGCTCTTATCTCAAAATGTATTAACTCAGACTATATTAGGCTCAAAAAAATACATTGAGGCACTAATTCTTGGATATTGCATTATGTACATCCAATGCCATTTTAAAAGGCTATGTACTCAGTCTACTCTTGGTGCAAACGTATTTCTATAAAAACATCCATTAGAACTAAGTTTGCAAAACCAGTCATTGCTCCACCTTACATGTCCTTATGACTTAAGATTCTACCTCAAATAATAGTAACAATAAATAGAATAATTCTCAGAATTCTTACATTGAAGATGAAATTAACAAACAAGTGAACAACAATGATTACTCAAGACTACTATCAATGTTGTCAACATATTTACCTTATTGTAATTATCAACCTTCATAGAATAGTAACACAGGAGATTTAAAAAAAAAAAAAAAAATAATAAATTATATATATATATATATGTGGATGTGTACCTATTTTTGGTTCTGCAGAGGAAACAAAAACTGTTTCGTCTGGCTGCTGAGAAGCAAAGCTTACAAAATCATATACTTTACCTGCCAACATAAGTACATAATGTAAAAATTAAGGCACTAGCACAACAATCATATTCATATCACACACAAAAAAATGTCATTTTAAAGATGCAGAAACTGAAGGAGAGAACATAGCATTGATGAAGCCACATCTTATTCACTTTATTTACCTGACAAACCCTCGAAGCTGGCTAGTTTACCATCATTATGAAGTGTGAGAGACAATTTCTGCCCATGTATGTCAGAAAAAAAATCCTGGACAACATCATACACATATGCATCAAGACAATAACAACAATAATTAACATAACATCAAGCAGAGGCTCTTCCAATCCTAGATGGAAGGAAACACTGCCAATACAGATACCAGCTCATTTAAATGGAAGGAAACCTCAAAACAGATTTTATAAATTGACCAGTATCCTATAATTGTAAAAGGGGGAGAACTGAGAAGCTCAACAAATTGAAAGAGGTATACAGGATGACACAGGAATGTATTTACCCACACTCCTTAATGAGATCCAACACAAGAAAAATTAACATGAAACATGTATGCCAATTTTTAATCCCCAAACAGAATCTAACTAACACGAGAATAATTAAGCTAAGTAGAGGCTTGATCAAAAAGAAGTTTAACCGTGTGATGTTGTGACTGAAGTCAACAAGGTAAAGGGATACCCAAACAAGAACTAATTTTATTTTTAACTTTGCTTGATTTTTCACTTCTGTAATGAACTAATGATGATGATGATGATATCAGTCCTTTGTTATTTTTATTTTTTTTGTTGCAATTAAGTGGCAACAATAGATGGGATTCAGTTCTAAGAAAGAAATAAACAAAGCATAAGCATAAAGAAAAAACTTGCATCGGAAGAAGGCAACTTAAGAAACAAAAGCTCAGTTGAGTTAGTCAAGTTAATGAGTGCTTGGTTGCTGTCTTCCACGAAATCTTTGTTAGGCATGTAACATTCTGTGCCCGCCATTGACATTTGCAAACCCTAAAAAGAGAGAAACAACAGATAATCAAATACTGGAAAACAGTAAACTATTTCAGTTCAAATGAAGATGATAAACCCATAATTGCAGAGATAATAAACTTAAACCCTAAGTCCTAAACCAAGCAAGGTTAGTACGTACGCGTGGGCGAAACTAAAATGCCTAAGAAAAAGAGCGCTTTCGACGGAGAAAAGCAGTGAGGGACACGATTAATTAGCAAGCATAAATCACAGCTCCGTGTCGTGTCTGAGCGGCGCCGCCGTGGAGCGCGAGAGGGGAAAAAGGGGCATTGGGTTTTCGATTCGTTTTAAAGTAAGTCAATTTCGATTGACTGGTTCGGACCAACCGAATCTATTAGGGTTCGCTCACTAGTTAGTTAGCCAGACCACGACTCAGACAAATCATTGAGAAATCAGGAGAAAGATCGTATAAAAACAGAAAGAATGTCTAAAAATAAATTAATTGGTAAACTGATTCCTTATGAATCTCGTAAAATTCTTAATTATGCTTAATAATGAAATATTAATTGTTTCTCTAAATTATTTTCAAAATATACTACTACAATTTAAAATAAATTAATTTATATTTAACAAGTTAATAAAATATTTTTTTAACAAAATTAATTTAGGTTTTTTTTAAGTAAAAAAAAAGTTAATCAAGTATTTTTCATCACCGTAAACTAAAATAAAAACATATTAACTTTAAAAATAACATTAATAATATATGACTCACAGGTCAATCCAGCACATTTGAAATCAATAAAATTCCCTGGTATGATAAAAATAAATAAATAATGTTCTATTAAAACATTGATTAAACATACAAAAGTTAAACAAAATAAATGTAGGAATCATCAAAAACGGTAATATTCACTAAAATGAGTCTAGAAGATCGTAGAAGAACGTAGTTGTGTGAAGAAGTTTGGAAGTATAGAATAATCTGAAACTGAAACTGCTAAAAAAAAAAAGCAACCAAATTATAGAGAGCATTTTCTGGAATGTACAAGATTGTTCTTTCACTTCCTTTAAATACCCCACGAGTCCCCTTCGACACCATCAAGAAGTTAATACTGCTACTACTACTACCAAGTTTCAATTTTGACAGCAAAGAAAGAAGATGTCTCTGATTCCAAGTTTTTTCGGTGGCCGAAGGAGCAGCGTGTTCGATCCTTTCTTCCTTGACGTGTGTGACCCCTTCAAGGATTTTCCTTTCCCAAGTTCTGTTTCTGCTACCGAGAATTCAGCATTTGTGAGCACTCGTGTGGATTGGAAGGAAACCCCAGAAGCGCACGTGTTCAAGGCTGATATACCAGGGCTGAAGAAGGAGGAAGTGAAGGTGCAAATTGAAGATGATAAGGTTCTTCAAATCAGCGGAGAGAGGAACTTTGAGAAGGAAGACAAGAACGACACGTGGCATCGCGTGGAGCGTAGCAGCGGCAAGTTCGTGAGAAAGTTCAGATTGCCAGAGAATGCTAAAGTGAATGAAGTGAAGGCTTCTATGGAAAATGGGGTTCTAACTGTCACTGTTCCCAAGGAAGAGGTTACTAAGAAGACTGACATTAAGGCCATAGAAATCTCTGGTTAAACTATGCTCTGGCTGAAATTGAAAATGGTGCTTTTGTAACATGTGTGTTCTGTCTTGTGTGATTTTGAGGAAGATCTTGGATGGTGAAGTGTTGTGTAATAATAGTGTGGTTGTGAAATTAATAAACTTTTGTCTTCATAAAATTTTGCTTTGTGTCGAGTGGGAAAGTATTTGTGTCAAGTGTCTGATACATAGTTGATATGGACTAATCTGAACTGTGTTCCCAAATTAAAAGTTCAGTCATCACTATATAATCATCACTCGTATAATAGGATGGAGCCAATCCTATATATTAGGGAGGTAAAAAAAAACTAAAATGCTTATACACATTTAATTTTAGGTAAAATATCCATCATCTAAAATATTAATTATATTATTATTTATCAAAATGTTAATGAAAAAGATATTTAAGTAAAAATTAAACTAAGATTCTTTTCTTAAAAAATTATAATTATAAATATCAATTATCAAGTTTAGGTATCACAAAAGAAAAAAAAGTAATAAATTTGTAATAAAAAATTGATATTAAAATTGATATAAGGTTCATTATTAAACTTATTCCACCTCTAAAAAAAATAAGTTTATTTTGTTAAAAAATGTTAAGAAATAATTTTTTTTTATTCATTTAATAGATAATTTTTAATTCTTAAATTATTTATTATTAAATTAATATAAATGGAAAACTAATAAAATAGTATAAATGTAATTATTTGTAATCTTTAACATATGAATAACAAGTCCCTCAATAAAAAAAAATATGAATAATAAGTGATAAACTTTTATTAAATGATATTTAAATATTTTATTAATTAAAGAAAAAAAATATATTTAAATATTTTATCAATTAAAGAATAGTACTCTTAGAAAAGAAAATAAATTATATTCAAATATTTTATAAATTAAAGAAAAAAGAATATAATTACTTTTATAAAAGACTATAAAAAAAAGATATTTATCTAAAAAATACAAAAATATCATTAGCCTTACAATAAAAGTGAAATATATTATCACAAAAATTAGATAATTTATATTTAATTACCATTATCTAATAGTTCTAAGATAAAATAATTATTTTAATTTAAAAAAATTATATATATATACATATATATATATTAAAAAATTAAAACATAAAGGTACACAAATACCAACGTGCCTCCGTCCCTCCATATAATTAAGTGCAACAAACAAGTAGAAGATGGTGTAATAAGTTATGTTCGAATAACTTTTTCGTCAATGTCTATAGGTAAAATTGAAAAAGTAAGATAGATTGAAGAAAAAAAATGAGAATTTTTTTTTATTAAGTGTATAAGCAAATTTTAATTTGTAAAAAAAATATTTTATTGTTTATTAGTGTTCATAAATTTATCTAACATAGTTTTTGTGAATTTTTTAGTGTCACACGAATTGAAAAAAGTCTAAATTATTCATCTTTAATTTCCTAAATTTGGAGAGATATGTTGCCTAAAAACCTATTTATTTATCTTTAATAGGAAACCATGAATTACAACATAGAAGTTGTTGTCTTGTTATTTATTTTGGTAGCGATTTGTTGTTTTGTTGAATTTGTTAAATAATCCAACAAAAAATAAAATAACATGAAAGAGTCAATTAGAACAAATATAACAGATCAAATTAAGAACTTAAAAAATGTAAAAACATATAACTTGGCCTAAATATAAATTTAAAATTTTGATTAACTTATAAAACTATTATACCTATCACCATTTTTTTCATAATTAAAATTAAAAGTAGACAATGTCTCTATATTTCTTTCAGAAATTGATAAAATTATTTGGCAAATGCTTATCAGTGTAAAGATTAAGGAACCAAAAGAATTTTTATTTATTTGTTAAGATTATGTAATGTATTCAGTCAAAAAAAATAAAAAATTATGTAATGTAGAAAAGTCTAGAACTTGAGATTCTGACAGAGGAAATTGAGCAAAACAGAATTTTCTAGAAAACACAGGACTATTCTTCTACTCGTGACTTCCACGCATTTGTTAAAGCTAAATTCTGAAAGATCCCAGCTTTGGTCCTCAGAGTTACCAAATTCATCACCCAAGAGAGAAAAATGTCTCTAATCCCAAACTTCTTCGGTGGTAGAAGAAGAAGCAACGCTTTCGATCCTTTTTCTCTCGACGTGTGGGACCCTTTTAAGGATTTTCATTTCCCAAACACTCTCTTTGCTTCCTTCCCCGAATTTTCGCAGGAAAATTCAGCGTTTGTGAGCACACGAGTGGATTGGAGAGAGACCCCAGAGGCGCACGTGTTCAAGGCTGATATACCAGGGCTGAAGAAGGAGGAAGTGAAGGTGCAGATTGAAGATGATAGGGTTCTTCAGATCTGTGGAGAGAGGAACGTTGAGAACGAAGATAGGAACGACACGTGGCATCGGGTGGAGCGTAGTAGCGGAAAGTTCATGAGGAGGTTCAGATTGCCCGAGAATGCTAAAGTGGATCAAGTGAAGGCTTCGATGGAGAATGGGGTTCTCACTGTTACTGTTCCCAAGGAAAGGGTTAAGAAGAGTGATGTTAAGAACATACAAATCTCTGGTTAAGCGAAATCAAAGTGTTGTTGGTGTTTTTTCTCGTTTGAAATTGTGTGCTTTTCTTTGTTCTAACGCGAGTGATATGCGTGAAAAAAATATTATCATGTAGTGGGAGTTGTGCTTAATAGTTGTGGTGGGATATCATGTGAAACTCAAACGTGTTTGTGTGTATGTTTCTGTACATTTCGTTATAAGAATGAAATCTACTGTCTGCAACAGAAATCGTTTACGTTCCATATTTTTCAAATAGGACTTCACTGCGTAGCTAAATGTAAATTGCTTCAATCTTGGCTTTGTAACCAGGAAATTTTCAGAATTTTGCTTGTGTCCATTTTGTTACAGCTGGTTCCGGATATTGCAGTGAGTGAAAGCCAGCAGGTTTCAATAGAAACTGTTAATTTATCTATGACAGACCTTAGAATTTGAAGTCACCTAAAATCCACTCTAATTCTAAGGGTTCAGGGATTCCTCCTATCATTTGCAACTACGACATTATAACTTCTTCATGACATTGCGTGTGGGCACTGCATAATATGTACACGGTGAAAACAAAGTTTAACCACAATCAGGAAAAGCTTCTGTCTCACTCTCTCCTCGGCACGGTCATCCTTTCACCAGAGATATTTTCATTCCATAAAATTAAAAAGGGTTGGCAGATAAAACGAAATTCCCATGCATAAAAAGTTCAATATATATTTTTTGGGTAAAATAGTTTCCTAGTGGTTTTTGAAAATAAAATAAGATGGAAAAAAAAAAACTTCAACTTGCTAACTCAAACAGTCAAATCTGGCACCAAATTTCAAGCGCAAGGTAACGAAAACGAATTGCAGAATATAATGAGTACTAAACTTCATCAAACATAATAAGCAAATTTCATCAAACTGATAGCAAATTGTATATGATCACGAAGCCAACAGAATTATAAAAAAAAGGACCAACCCCAACCATAGTTTTTCAAGGGCCACTTTGGACCCGAGATACACACATTAACAAGTTCAGGAACATAAAACCAAACACATTCTTAGACTTCAGCAAGAGACCTTCAGATCATTCTCAAGCTTCTAAAAACCACCACGAAGACGCAATACAAGGTGAAGAGTAGATTCTTTCTGAATGTTGTAGTCAGCAAGAGTCCTTCCATCCTCCAATTGCTTCCCAGCAAAGATCAACCTCTGCTGGTCTGGTGGGATTCCTTCCTTGTCCTGGATTTTTGCCTTGACATTATCAATTGTGTCGGAACTCTCAACCTCCAAGGTGATAGTCTTCCCTGTCAAAGTCTTCACAAAGATCTGCATACCACCCCTCAGACGAAGGACAAGGTGAAGGGTAGACTCCTTCTGAATGTTGTAATCTGCAAGTGTACGTCCATCTTCCAGCTGCTTTCCAGCAAAAATCAACCTTTGCTGGTCTGGAGGAATACCCTCCTTGTCTTGGATCTTTGCCTTTACATTGTCAATTGTGTCTGAGCTCTCTACCTCCAAAGTAATTGTCTTTCCAGTAAGGGTCTTCACAAAAATCTGCATTCCACCACGCAGACGGAGCACCAAGTGGAGGGTAGATTCTTTCTGGATGTTGTAATCAGCCAAAGTTCGGCCATCTTCAAGCTGTTTTCCAGCAAAAATGAGCCTCTGCTGGTCTGGTGGGATTCCCTCTTTGTCTTGAATCTTAGCCTTGACATTGTCAATGGTGTCAGAGCTCTCCACCTCAAGGGTGATGGTCTTTCCGGTGAGGGTCTTAACAAAAATTTGCATACCACCACGAAGACGGAGCACCAAGTGGAGGGTGGACTCTTTCTGAATGTTGTAATCAGCAAGGGTGCGACCATCCTCAAGTTGCTTTCCAGCAAAGATGAGTCTCTGCTGGTCTGGTGGAATACCCTCTTTGTCTTGAATCTTAGACTTGACATTGTCAATGGTGTCTGAACTCTCCACCTCAAGGGTGATTGTCTTTCCAGTCAAAGTTTTAACAAAGATTTGCATGCCACCACGGAGACGGAGCACCAAGTGAAGGGTGGACTCCTTTTGGATGTTGTAATCAGCCAAGGTTCGGCCATCTTCTAGCTGCTTTCCAGCAAAGATGAGCCTCTGTTGGTCTGGTGGGATGCCCTCTTTGTCTTGAATCTTGGCCTTGACATTGTCAATGGTGTCAGAGCTCTCAACCTCAAGGGTGATTGTCTTTCCAGTCAGAGTCTTAACAAAGATTTGCATTCCACCACGGAGACGGAGCACCAAGTGAAGAGTGGACTCTTTTTGGATGTTGTAATCAGCAAGGGTACGTCCATCCTCAAGCTGCTTGCCAGCAAAAATAAGGCGTTGCTGGTCTGGTGGAATCCCTTCCTTGTCCTGAATTTTGGCCTTGACATTGTCTATGGTATCTGAACTCTCCACTTCAAGAGTGATGGTCTTACCAGTGAGGGTCTTAACGAAGATTTGCATCTACACACAATCATCAAAATAAACGAATCGGTCACCAGTTCTTCATCATAACCATTAAAATTTGTAATGAAAAGACAATACGAAACAAAGGAATAGGATTTACAGCTAAACAAATTGAAAAACTAGGTAATCAAACCCTCCCAATCAATCAATATACTAATCAATAAATCAATCAGATGGATATCCAAAATAGAGAAGGGAAATACCTCTGACTAATCTATAATACAAGAAATTTTACGATTATACAATACACAATACATGCCCAACGTTGTGACAAAACATCATAACATGACGATCGCTTTGAATCAACGAATAATTTGAAACAAAGCAAAATAATCAAGAAAAGTCTCAAAACGAATCTCGAGTTGCGTGATTATTCATACGGTAAAATCAAAGAAAAGAAAACAACACAGTTCAAAATCAAATAGCTTGACGGATTGGAATCTAAATCGAAAAGAGAAGAGAGGAGCAGAAGGTACCTTGAAACAGTGCGCTAGGGTTTTCTTTCTCTCCTACGATACGAATGAATATTTGGATGAGGATTATTGTAGTTTGTGCTTGCTTTTATAACAAAACGATGCGTTGCTTCGTCACCGCTACGGCACCTTTTTCCAATCACATGGTGACACGTGGACGAATTGCGACCGTTAACCCTGTTGACACGGCAACATTTGGCATATGGGTCCTTTTCGGCAACTTCTAAATTCACGGGCTCCAGATATACAATTATAAATAAATAATAAAGTATATTAAAATATTTTTTAAAATTAAATAATTTTTAAGATTTATTGACCTTCTTAATATATCTAATAATCTTTTTATGTCAAATATCTCAAGATGATTTATTTTTATATATTTCATTTTCCTCAATTATCATCACTATTACCTAAAAGATTGCATGGAAAACCAGAAGAAGAAAAAAACAGAAATTTATCGTCATTTTATAATCCTAACAGGTTCAACTTAACCTGATGTCAAACGTCATATATTAATATTAATATTTGAAGCCTTAACTTAACAAAATATTACTATTACCAAAATTTAATTAATTTTTATTTTTAAATTTTATACATATCATCTTGAAAAAAGAAAATATAAGAGAAAGTTAAAGATTATTTTTTTTAATCATATTATTAGTACAAAATATTTATTAATTTTATAGATAATTAATTTCCGTAATTAAGTCTAATAACCAAACCAACAAAATTGTTGTTGGTGAAAGTTAAAGAATATTATTCCATTCCATTGTTTTCTTAGTTAATCCACCATTTTGTTTGTTTGTTATAGAAGTTCTCTCTTAATATTCAGCATTTTCATTGTTTTGCATTTGCTGATGAAAGTACGTTTGAAAGAGATGAAAGTTGATTAAAAAAAAAAAGGAAAAAAAAAATACTTATGATGATGACTTTTTCTTTATTTTGAAAAGAAAGTGGAAGAAAAATAAAAAGAATAATAGAATGTAAAACAAATAACATTATTTGGTCGAAAAAGAAAAAGAAAATTCTGGAAAGGTCTGAACCTGTGAATAGAAAATTCTGGAAAATACATGAGTACTCCTCTACTTCGCTTAAATACCTCGCTTCTGCATTCAGCGTCTTCACATCAAAGTTTCTCGGCAGTTAATAACAACTTGCGATAACAAAAGTTCCCAAATTCAGCTAAGAGAAAATGTCTCTCATTCCAAATTTCTTCGGTGGCAGAAGGATCAACGCTTCTGATCCATTCTCCTTGGAAGTGTGGGATCCTTTCAATGGCTTTCCCTTCCCAAATTCTCTCTCTGAATTTTCGCGGGAAAATTCAGCATTTGTGAGCACTCACGTGGATTGGAAGGAGACCCCAGAGGCGCACGTGTTCAAGGCTGATATACCAGGGCTGAAGAAGGAGGAAGTGAAGGTTCAGATTGAAGATGATAAGGTTCTTCAGATCAGCGGAGAAAGAAACGTTGAGAAGGAAGACAAGAACGACACGTGGCATCGCGTGGAGCGTAGCAGCGGCAAGTTCGTGAGAAAGTTCAGATTGCCAGAGAATGCTAAAGTGAATGAAGTGAAGGCTTCCATGGAAAATGGTGTTCTCACTGTCACTGTTCCCAAGGAAGAGATTACCAAGAAGACTGATGTTAAGACCGTGCAAATCTCTGGTTAAGAAGAAGCAAAATGTTGTTGGTCTTTGAAGGCGTGTGCTTCTTTGTTCTATTGTGATGTGAGTTCTGTGCGTGTATAAATAAAAATGTGTCGTATTACGTGGTTCTGTACTTGCAATTTTTGTTGATTTTGCAATGGAGAAGTGAAATGCTCTTTTTTCTGCTTACTGTGGTTAATGCAATTTTAAGCTGCTGAATCTATGGTAAAAATGAGTAATACCGGTTAACAATAGCTAAGTTTTTAGAGAATATGGTGTAATCCAATTCCAATAATTAACTCATGATTATTGAATATTCTGGTAATTTAAACACATAAGCTTTTGATTGAAGACTTCAATCAAGTTCCCTTGAATAGTAGACGAGTATCTACAATTGAGATAGCTCTTCAATCAGTCTTCTCTAGCTGGACTTCTTTGGTTGTAACTGTTTGCTTCCATATTTCAGTAAAATAAAATGTTATGACATCGTAGAAAGTGATAACATTGGGTGTCTATTTCAAATAAATAGTGCACAGTTCAACCAACTCAGGTCCACTGGGAAGCTAAAGGTAAAAACTATTTTCGATATTTAGCTCATTAGTTATTGACCCCAGCCGGTTTCAATGGAAACTGTTGAGAGAGTTTAGTTCAGGTACCTATCAGCATTTTGCAACTACAGCCTTAGAAATTGATTCTGTTTTCTGGAAAAAGTTTTTTTTTTATTATTATTATTTATATCAATCCCTATTAGCTGGTGGAGCCAATAAAAAGATATTGATGACGTTGCTTGTGACACTGCATAATGTGCATACAGAAAACGTGAAGTGAAGATTATCCACAATCAGATAGAGCTTTTAAAAGATTCACCTCTGGTGAACACAATCATTCCTCAAACAGAAATGCTGGGTTAGCATGTGTGAAGATTGAGTTACTCTTCCCAAATCTGAGATATAGTCTCTAAAACAAACAACACACTTTGTTTCAGTGGATGATTTACCAACAGAAAAAGCTTCATTCAATACTGGCACGGTCACCTTGGTTTCATAAAAAGAGAAAAGAAACTTTGATGCATCCGAAGATATTAAAAATAGCAAAATAGTACTAAATTTCATCGTACATGATATTCATAGCAAAATACTAAATTTCATCAAATGGAGTACATATTCAGGAACAATAAAAAAAAAACGAGAACAAACCATAGTTTTCCAAATACTGAACGGATGAACACAATTAACAAGTTGAGGAACATAAAAAAAAAATCTTCAGGACTTCCACATGCTTAGACTTGAACAAGACACACAGATCATTCTCAAACTTTTTAGAAACCACCACGAAGACGCAACACAAGGTGAAGAGTGGACTCTTTCTGAATGTTGTAGTCAGCAAGAGTCCTTCCATCCTCCAATTGCTTCCCCGCAAAGATCAACCTCTGCTGGTCAGGTGGAATTCCCTCCTTGTCCTGAATTTTTGCCTTGACATTATCAATCGTATCGGAACTCTCAACCTCCAAGGTGATAGTCTTCCCTGTCAAAGTCTTCACAAAGATCTGCATACCTCCCCTCAGACGAAGGACAAGGTGAAGGGTAGACTCCTTTTGAATGTTGTAGTCTGCAAGAGTACGTCCATCTTCAAGCTGCTTTCCAGCAAAAATCAACCTTTGCTGGTCTGGAGGAATACCCTCCTTGTCTTGGATCTTCGCCTTCACATTGTCAATTGTGTCTGAGCTCTCTACCTCCAAAGTAATTGTCTTTCCAGTGAGGGTCTTCACAAAAATCTGCATTCCACCACGAAGACGGAGCACCAAGTGGAGGGTTGACTCTTTCTGGATGTTGTAATCAGCCAAGGTTCGGCCATCTTCGAGCTGTTTTCCAGCAAAAATGAGCCTCTGCTGGTCAGGTGGGATGCCCTCTTTGTCTTGAATCTTAGACTTTACATTGTCAATGGTGTCAGAGCTCTCCACCTCAAGGGTGATGGTCTTTCCTGTGAGGGTTTTCACAAAAATTTGCATACCACCACGAAGACGGAGCACCAAGTGGAGGGTGGACTCTTTCTGGATGTTGTAATCAGCAAGGGTGCGGCCATCCTCAAGCTGCTTTCCCGCAAAGATGAGCCTCTGCTGGTCCGGTGGGATGCCCTCTTTGTCCTGAATCTTAGCCTTGACATTGTCAATGGTGTCAGAGCTCTCTACTTCGAGGGTGATGGTCTTTCCTGTGAGGGTCTTGACAAAGATTTGCATCCCACCACGGAGACGGAGCACCAAGTGGAGAGTGGACTCCTTTTGGATGTTGTAATCGGCAAGGGTACGGCCATCCTCAAGCTGCTTGCCAGCAAAGATGAGCCTTTGCTGGTCTGGTGGGATCCCCTCCTTGTCTTGAATCTTGGCCTTTACATTATCAATAGTATCTGAACTCTCAACTTCGAGAGTGATGGTCTTACCCGTGAGAGTCTTGACGAAGATTTGCATCTACAAAATTATGTAGATTAAAAATTAATTAATGACCAATTCTTCACCAACAAGATTACAATAGAGATTGGAAAGACTATACAAAACAAAGGACTAGAGTAAGACTTGCCAATATTATTAATTATATTTAAACACGAACAAACTTAATAGACAGAATTAAAGCCCATATAGAAAAGCAAAGACAATAGACGATTCCAATCATTCCATCAATCAAATCTATATCCAAAATGGTTGAGAAAAATAACCGTGACTAATCTAAATACCAGAGACGATATATGCCCCAGTTCTCACGAATTGAAATATACAACTTCATTACAGATTTCAACATCGCCTTTTAAGTTTTCAATTAAGCAAATAATTTAAACAAACTAGCCAATTATTGAAGAAAGTTTCAAAAAAATCTCAGCTTGCGTGATTATTCAGAAGGTAAAACTATGCACGACGATTAGATTCAAAAGAATTTCCCAAACATGAAAAACCCCAAATCAAAGACGATCAAAAACTAACAAAAACCCTAATATTCGAAATCTTAATCAGGAGGAGAAAAGGAGAAAACCAGATACCTTGAAACGGTGCGCTAGGGTTTTCTTTCTCTGCTACGATAAGAATGGCTATTAAGCTTCGATGTGGAAATATGTTGTGAGGCTTCGATTTTATAGCAAAACTTAGCGTTGCTTCGTCACGGCAACGGCACCTCTTCCAATCACATTGCGACACGTGGGCGAATTAGGACCGTGAACCTTGTTGTCACGACAACGTTTGGTATATCATTATGAGTTTTTTTCGGCAACAGATAAATAATAAACGTTGCTAGTTGCAACAACTTTTGGAAACTGTTGGCGGTCACCGCCTATATGCTGTATTATTATTATGGCATTTTTAGGATGATATTAAATTTTCTTGTAAAAAAAAAAAATCATATAAAACTCAAGATTATATGTCTAAATTAGAATATCTAGATTTGTAATCTTAAATTGATAAAATCATACCAGAGAATGAATTTACTTATTCTAGTGATTTATTATTGTTTTTACCATCCGAGATGGTTAAGTAGGGAGGAACCTTCTCCTGAGAAGTTAATCCATCTGTGGGGTATCTGCATAAAACTCAAGTTAATGGCGTATAGGTACAACACAAGTAATGAGTATTGAAACTATGTTAAAGAATACTCAAAGTTAGCTTCGTTTTTAGAGTTGTAGTTTGGATTTTCCTCGTGAGCTTTGTTTTCGAAGATCAAATCATATATATCTGATTTTGTTCCTCCTTCCCTGATTTAGATTGTATCGTCATAAATGGGAGAATTGTATTCTTTTTTATCAAGATATGCTTCCCTAGTAAGAATACTCGGTTCATAAGTGGAGTAAAAAACTGGGATATTTTGTCAAACTCTTCATGTGGTAAATACTCGATACTCTTTATTTGAGCAATGGGTCTTGGTTGGTCACGCTAGGTCCGAGTAAATAGTCTTATTTGGCTCGGACAGTACACGTGCCCTCTAAGTCTGAGGCATACTCGTAAGAGATTCGTTGCCTGATTTTATCTGGAAAAGTTAGGTCTTGGTCAATTGTACTAGGTCCTCTTGTCAAAAAGAATTTCTACTTTACTTGTTTATTCCCGATACTTCTAAGCCAAATAAAGAGATATGATATTTATCTAAGTAAAACAACATGTACCACCATCATATTCATTTTATATTTTTTTATATTAAATAAAAAAATAATTTATTAAATTTTAAAAATAATTTAAATATTCAAACTAGATAATATTAAAAAAATAATTTATTAAATCTTAAAAATAATTTGAATATTCAAACTAATATTCTCTCCAACTATACTATAAATATATAAGTAGACAATAATTTCATGTTATTTTAATTCTCTTTCTTTCTAGTAAATTTAAAAAATTTAGTCTTCTTCGTAAAAAAAAAGTCATCATATCCTAACATTCATTTTTATATTTCTTTATATTCCTATAAGTATTTACAATATTTTCTCCTTAGATCCGGTATCTTGTATATGTTTGTGAACAAATAAGAATACGATTTTGCTATAGGTGAGAACTGAACATTAATTATGAAGTTAATTAAACTTTTCTATTTTTTTTAATCTAATTAAACTATTTTTTAGAAAGATTGAATAATAATCAAACACATGTTATAATTTTCTTAGATTCGTATAAATTATCATTTCGTAGAAAATGACTTAGAGCTGAATTTGAATTTATCCACTGGCCAATTCAAATACGCACTTGGTTGGAAAAAAAAAATTATTCCCATATCTTGCACTTTTCCTACAACTAAATTCAACCTTTCAAATACCTCATACCATATTTTCAATCAATATATCAACAACTTTAGCAGTTAATTTTAGTAAGAAATCCAATTCACAATCAATAGCCACGAAAAGGATTGTCATTGTTTTCTTCAATTGCACCGTCCAAAGGTTTCCGAGTGGAAATCGTCCCATGACAACCCTTCCTTACTCATGTTAACAATTAACTTGTGTTTTTAATCTAGAAAAAAAAATAATCATTTAATTTTCAAAAACTTTCTTACAAAACTAATGAAAACAAGCAATCATGCTTTCAAAATGAACCGAGTCAAAGACGTTGCCATATGAAGATTTTTTGCTACCATATTATTAAGATGCTACAAAATACAAATGAAGCTAGTGTATCAGCAAAAATTGGATTTATGTCAATTTCTCTGCTATGATAGTTCTTGGCTCAGCCAGAATCATAAAATAAAAGCGAAACACTTTGACTCAAAATTCCAAATACTATTATTCATCATTGAAGGCAGTTGTGCCAAAACAAAATCAGATAACCATAATCTACCAACAACCAAATGAAAATTTGCCATACTCAAGCAACTTAGCACGAGATGACACTCCCCCCTCTATCTTTTTTTCCAATAAATAAATAGTATATTGATATAAGATATTTACAACAAAACAATAACATCATTAACTAACATCCTAGAACTCTCACAACAGAAAAGATTCATCAGACAATATAGTCAGCAACGAATACTTTGCCTTGATTGAGATTCTGCCACCCTCTACACACAGCTTTGCCCCAGTCACCACCCAATACCCTGGTGGATCCTCGGGACCCCGAACCATTTCCTTTGTGTCCACAAAACTAAGCATTTTTGGAGCCCTTGTAGGCACAGGTGGTCCAACATTGTAAATTGCTGAGTTTATATCAACTTTTGTTGGCTTCTGATCAGGTGAATGCTGCAGTTCCCTGCTGAGCCTAGTACTCATCAATGCTGAGAAGAATCCCGATTTTCGCAATGCGGTTGAAGGTCCATCCCATTCTGATCTGCGGATTGTGGCAGATGCTACTGTGGAGAATCCAAGCCTCAGGAAAAGGACTTTCTTCATGCCAACTAGATTCACCTCAAACCAGGCTTTTGTCACAATGGCTGTGGACTCGTCCATTCTTGAGCTACTGTACTGCACTGGTGCTGTGTAGACATGGGAAAACATGCTCCATTTCACTGGCACGTAGTAGCCACGTTCGTCTGGCTCGTCAATGGGATCATAACCATGATCTTCTGAGATCTCAAGGGCTCCAGGAACCTCTGAAAGATGCTGCAGATGGATTGCTAAGTGGTCACTTTTCTTGCCTTCCAAGTATAACCGAATTCCTGTCACAGGTCGGTTTCCAGAGTCAACCTGCATATTGAATTAAAACATGGTTCATAAATGTTGTTAACTTATTCACATTATGTGTTCTTCATACTAAATCATTCCATCTAAATAAAGTATGCAATTTTTAAAGAATCCAATTAGAATGTATCGATAGTTTTCACTCTGTCATCCAATCATGAATTGTGGTGTTACAATAATTACGCTAAAAATCTAAGTAGATTCCTAATTAGTTGACAATAAAACTTTTACATTGATAGTGTCTCAAAATTAAATTCAACTTTAAATGGCTACAAGCAATTAGAATTTAAAACACAGGTGAAGTTATGGAAGGTTTATGATGTTATGAATATGACAATTAAAGACAGTTGTAACTTGTAATAGTAAAATTACCTTCACAGTGTTAACATAAAGCTTGGGTCCCATGAGAGTGAATTGAAGTGATGGGGACATGGTCTTCTTATACTTATGGCCGAATCCAAGAGGAAGATCACCATACATTGGGGCCCATTGCCGAGGCAACTGAAATTCTAGAAATTGATGAAGCTCTTCTATTGCAGGTTTATCTGTTTGAAACAGGAAAATGAAAATGTTAAAACACATAATATACAGTATCAGATAAGGTGCATTATAAAATAAACTTTACATTATGTATTCATTTAATATTAATTACTTTCTGTGTATTAAAATGCATGCACAGTTGCAGTTGTCACTCACATCTAAGATACAAATTCATTGCGTGACTTAAGAATCCATTGCCTGGAACAGAATTCAGCAGGGAAGTAATAGGCACAAAAGACATTGATATGACATTAGGAGACTGTGATATGGTTGAAAGCCACTGGTTGTAAGATTGACCATTGTCAATTCCCCCTCTTCGAACAGAAATGCTCATAATATCCTGCAAAGAAATTCATATAATGAAGTCTAACTTTGTCAGATGCAGGATATGGCTACAAGATGCTACAGCTGAAATAATGAGAATAGCAACATTATTGTAACAAAAAAGAAAAGAAAAATACTAACATCATTCTTGGATTCACTTTTTGGAACTGGTCTGCCAGCAGCAGGATTCGGTTTGGACCCCCACAACTTAGCATGATTATTATCCTGTAGACATGATTACAGATATACTTAGAAAACTAAAACATTTTAGATTTTGATTTCCATGTTTTATAAGGACATGCATTTGGTTTTTAGCATTCTAAACCAGCCATTTTTCTTCAGGACCATCTTTATTGGATTCCTAGTGAGCATTACTGTTAATTCACTTGGAGATATACAACCATTCTTGGCCTCTATCTAGTAACTTAAACTTTTGAGAGAGTTAGTCTTATGACAGTTCATTATAAAAGGCTTTGGTAAAGGCAAAGAAGCTAATTTTAGGAGTGCACTGTGAGCAATCCTTTGTTGCACAAGGTTGAAGCAGAATGCTACCATCTTCAATTAAGGGTGTTTTTTCATTCTGTAAATTTGGTATGGATATGGATTTGCCTTTTCATTCTCAAACAAATTTATTTTTCAACCAACTTAAGAACTCTCTAAAATCATATTCTGAACTTCCTTGAGCCTTTCATTTCTAAAAGCAATTAATGGAATAGAAGGTATGCTGTCCTTTTTATCAGAAAATATACTGTTTAATCGTTACCTTTACTTTTCTTGATTTGTCAGTAGGATTGACATTAGAACTATGATTTGAAGCCCCAGAAAACCTCTCATCAGCTAATTGCTTTAGCAATTTCTGCAGTTCAGTCTGCGGTAAATCTGAATTTTTTGTCTGCTTGATATGAACCACATCCTTACCTCCCATCTGCACCCCAACTATTATATGAGTACCATATTTTTCAATGAACCTGAAAAACCAAGAGCACTATTCTGGTCAAGCAAGAATAAAATAAGGCTACTCAAACAGGCAAAAATATACTGTGAGCTTTTAAGTAGAATGTTAAATTGTTCACCATATTAGGTTATCCTATATAACAATACAGTAAGAAAACAAGTGCAAGTTTAGAACATTATCAGAGTATAGCAAAAGTCTCAGTTAGTATATGGACATAAACCAAGTTTAGAACATTATCGGGGAAATCTAGAATACTCTTTAATTA
The DNA here is from genome assembly GCA_014843725.1 of Amphicarpaea edgeworthii. Classification (NCBI taxonomy): domain Eukaryota; kingdom Viridiplantae; phylum Streptophyta; class Magnoliopsida; order Fabales; family Fabaceae; genus Amphicarpaea; species Amphicarpaea edgeworthii. Next base: position 23,011,490 of record CM026328.1, read on the forward strand.
GAACCATATTAATGCTATTATGGTTTTAGTAATTATGGAGCAAGCGGTAGGTAATCAAAGTGATACTCTACATAGACAGACTTCTATTATTGTTCACAGTGATGGAAACAAACTATATGTTCATACCCCTAAAAAAAAATCAAAACTCTTGAATATTTTAATACTATTAACCTGAAGAACATGGAGAAGAACAATAACGATGATACTTACTCAGCAAGAGCTGCGGGGTTCCACGAATAAGGCACTTCTTTTTTCACATTTTCAGAAAGGGTTATGTTGGTTCTATCTAATTCGACATTATATAATGATATGAACCATCCATCATAGGCAAGGTTCTTAGTAGAAGCTGCATCTGTAGGCCAACATTTTCTCATGTCGAACATGGCATTGAATTGGCCAGATGGAATCTTTCCCGACAAGGATAAATGTTTGTTGAAATGCTCAGACATCTGCCACGAACAAAATTCATTGAAATTATTCAGATTTTCTCATTTTACAGAATTGTATCATATGAATGAATATGAATCCAAGATTCACTCCTCAATTCTCAACAAACATTAACATGTTTGGTTGTAACAAACCAAAGTCAACTTTGCTTTTACAAGTACAGTTGTAGAAGTGAAAAAATAGTTTTTCCTGTAGATGAAGAAGTCAATACAAACTTGCTTTTCAGATAAAAGTTTCTTTAAATATTAATCAGTTCACTTCAACTCCAATTTTAAGAAAAACCATCTTTTCTAAATCAAGACCGATCAAAATCATGTTTATTCCTCAAAAGTCAAAACAACACTGACAAATTCAATTCAGTGCATGTGGTCGATGCGATTACAATTGCAGTCACAGACACCCCCAAAAACCTTGACGTTACAATCAAAATTGCAGTCGCGAACCATTTTTTTTTATCAGAAAACCTTGATCAAAATTCAATTCTGGCAACACCATAATCAAAAAAAAAAAAAACAGAGAGAGAGAAAACAGAATTACACACTAAAAACTAAACACAGTATCATAGACACTGTTCCATATGATGTACCTGATTAAAAGGGAGAACATCAGAGTGAAACCTGGTGCGTTCACCCTTATCACACTTAATGGAGCTGGGAACATCGTCGACAACAACCCCACCGGGAAAAACAAGGTCTCTACTGTGCGTTTTGTCGATCTCGATCAACCTGTTTTTGCAAGCCGAGAACCTTATATCGCTGCAAAGATCGTATCCTAAACCAATCACATTCACAGCTTTCTCTGCACCCATCTGGGAATCCAACCCCGCAATACTCACATTCATCATCCCCATTCTTCTTCTTCCTTCCTCACAAAGAGTGATGATCGATCCCAATAATAAGAAGAAGTGAGGATCAAAGAACGAGTCTTTTAAACTGACATAAGTTTGACTTGACTAATGAGTCATGACTAATAACTAAAAACTAATTAATAACAATAAGTAACTAATAACTACGCTGTTGTTCTTTTTCTTTTTTCTTGTTCTTGTTAATCCACCACGAAACGTTTAAAAGGGTGTTATTTTACGCGGGCACGAGTAAAAGGGATAGGTTCTTCGTGTTCCAAGGTTGGACTAATAAGATGGGAACAAGCATGTGGGAACGAGGAAGGAGAGAAAGCATAAAAAGGAGGCTACGTTAAATACAACGAATTGCGTGTCTCTCAGGCCTCCACGTGGCACCGCACCATGGTAAATAACGATGAGAGCCACGTTGGGATTTTGTTAGTGGAACCGGTCGTAGCGTATGCGTTGACTTAACGGAACTTAATCATGTCATGATTTTAATTTAACAAATCAAAAGAATTTAATTACTAACTTTTTGGGCAATTCCTAGAAGTTTAATTCGTTTTTGTCGTCGTCATGGGAGTTTGGTTGAGATTAAAATAGTTCAACTTTGTTTTTTTTTTAACTTTAAAAATAAGTAGTGTAGCCTGTAGAGCCTTTGTACCTTTGTTGTTGTTTTTTAGTTTAATATGTAATTTTGATTGTTTGTTTGATTTGTTCATGTTTGATATCTTCGTAATTTTTTTTAATTGTTACTGTAAAATTAAGTGGTTTATTTCAAACTATACCTTATAATTAAAGGAAGTGTAATAAGAGTGTAGTGATAAAATTCACTTCAATTATCTCTTGGTCTTAAATATTAGTCTCATGACTTTTAGTTATGAGATACCTTATTTTCAAGGGAAGAAAAAAAAAACGGTCAATTAATTAGCAGTGGAAATACACACAAAATCTTTAAATAAAAATTAAGAAAAACATGAACAAATCTCATCCGCGACAGCGCGACTTATTCATCTTATTTTGGATTAAATGTTTTTTGTATCTTTTTTCCCTAGTCTCTATTAAATAATATCGATCAGACTTTCGTTACATTTGTTAATTATTGCTGAGAATTTGTGGTCAAAGACTTAATCTAAATAATTTGTTTTTGGACGGAAACTAATTAATTTAAATTATTAGGAAACGATAAGAACTAAATACAAGAAATTAAAATAATATAGACAAATCATAGATAGACTTGCGGGATTGAAAAGGTTGATTAGGTCAAAATAAAAAATAAAAAAAAGACCAATAAATAAGGAATACAGTATTTTTTTTTTTTAAATACAATATTTAGTGTAGAATAATGTTTTACATTATTGAGTAAAATTTAAAATAACATTAATTTTATTTGAGGGAGAACACTTAGAAGGATTTGATTTTGATACTATTGTTCAATGATGAGTTGTGTTCTTAGAATCCTTAATTTTATGTGTGTCTACATATATAATTTTTTTTTAAAATAACGTTTAAATAAAAATAAATATAAATATATGAGTGAAGAATCTAAGTGACATACAGTGGCTATAAAGATAAATAGCACAGGGTGAATATTAATATTTTTTTTAAAATTGTGAATGATGCAATAATATATGTAACCCAGCCGAAAATATACCAAAAACAGAGACTAATTTATCGAAAACCTTAAACGTACATTATGATTATTTTTATGTTTTTGATGATGTTATGTGGCGTGTCTGCTAGATGTGAACGTCCCTTTTGTCAAGTGTAGCTGTAATGAAAATGAAGTCTTTTTATGGCCAAAAAGTTTCCACATTACATTGAATAATATTGCAGATAGGAATTCATAAAGTGAAAGTGCCTTACATCGTTATACACACGCAGAAGATAATTTCCAGGAAGCTAACAAGAAAATGGTCTTCAGTGCAGCATATCAATATCAATTTATCAAAAAAAGAGACTAAAAAAAAAAAAAACTAATATGGATCACTTGTGGGTAGGCAATTGTTGTTGGCTCCAAATAAATAATTTAACACTAAACTTTTCAATAAATAAATAATTTTTATAATATATGAGTATTGAGTAATAAGCGTTTTAACTCTTTAACAACTTCCTTTTCATTCTAGCAATGTTTTCAATACCCTTAAATATTCAATCAATTGGTTTTTCTTTTTATGAAAACAAAAAGATACTTATTGAAAAAGATTCAATGATAAGGAGGGTTAGACACTCTTTTTTAGAGACTTTTATGTAATTTTTAAAAAAATCACACAATTTTATAAATTTAATATCTTTAATGATTTATTTATCTGATTTTATTTAATAAATTTTAATTAATAATGTAAAGAATCTCTGAAAACGAGTGTAAGAAAGAGTCCTAACCATCCTCTACAATCATTTGGTCATTTTGACACTCCGTGAGTCTTATAATTTGCATTTAATTCATCATTCCATTAGCAATCAATACAGCGACACCGACACGGCGACACCACGTTTTCTCAGCAACGCACCCTGCTTTACTTCGGGACTCAATCGGTAATTTGTTGTACAAAGACAAATTATGAAAAAATATATACTAAAAAAAAAGAGAAATGTTTTAGAGAAAATAAACTGTGCATCGCAAATATAAAACAGAGTTTTAAACCCTGATTCAAACTATGATAAATTGGTCGACAATTTTTATGATAATTTTTTTTTTTTTAGTAAATAGTCAATTTCATTCGTAAAATTGACTGTTTATCTTAATTTTTTCATTCAAAGTTTATTAACTGTAATTTGTTATTAAATGATAAGTTTAATATTCATGTAAATCATAATATATTTTTTAATAAATTTTAAAATAATTTTATAAAAATTAATTAACTTATCATAAATAAAATATTATAATTGTACGACGATATAAAATAACATTTCATTATTATTATTAATAATAATGTGAAATTATTTTATAAACATTAAACTCAATATCAATATTTTATAGTTAAATTTATATAACTATTTATATTTTTGTTACATACTTTGATTTTGTTAAGGTTGACTATTAGTGTTTTGAGTTTCTTTTTATTATTATAGTCCAACCTGCATTATGGATTCCATTTTATTAGAAATGAAATAACTTTGTTCTCGAGTCATAAAAAAACAACAACTAGTAGTGCTGTGAATTAATTGTGTTTAAAAGTTTTGTAATTCTTTTTTATGGATTCCATTTTATTAGAAATGCAACAACTCTTTTATACTTCATTTGTATTTGAATAAATAAAATTTTGTATTTTAAAATTTTATGGTCTGCATACTTTATTTTGTCGTGTCTAACATTTAATTAATAATTCATTTTATAGTTTTATCTCCACCCCTCGATTATATTGTCCTACAAAACTTTTTTTTTTAAGGAACAGAACTTGGTTTTACACATCAATATATCATCAAGTTTTTCGGATTGATCGACTTTGACTTTGAATTTCAAATAATGAAAGAAATATAATATTGTCTATCTGTCTTATTAAAATATCTCATTCTCCACAGTTAATATTAAAAGACTCGGCTTTTGGATTAACATGAGTTTGAGCTGACTTTCAAATTACCGAAATCTCTGAATATATACATTTATTTTAATTTTTGAAACATACTATTACATTAAATATTCATTCATGACTGTTATGAGTTTAATGACCATGTATTATTCTCATTCTCAATTAAAAATAATGTTATACTATATTCAATCATAATTTATTATTTTAATAATTTTTAAAATAATTTTATAAAAATTAACCAACATACCATAATTTAGAGTCATTAGTGTCAACCCTATTTGACCCTCATAATTGACCCTCTCATAAATAATCATTTACTTAAGAAAGCCTTAATCACTAATGAAAAAATGTAAAGGATCAGGTCAGGGTTGTTAGCTCAGGGTTGTTGGGAGGCCAGCTGCTAAAAAAAAAAAAATCTTTTAATTGTCTAAAAATACAATACAAACTTGATTAATTGTGATGTTCTATCCTCACAGAAGTTCAACATTCTACTCTTTGTTTATCACCATAAATATATAAATATTGAAAGTTAGTGATTGAATATTTTATATTATTAGTGGATTATCATTTTCTTTTCATATATTTATGTTAAGAGATATTATTACATATTTCACACACACGAAAAATATATATTATTTTAAAATGTAAGTTTGGACATGATCTAATTCCAAAAATTAATTTTTAAGATGAAGATTGTTCTCCCACTTATATATTATATTTTGGTATTATTTTTAGATGATATGAGATTTAAATTTTTCTCAATAAATAATATAGTACATGTTGTGTAAAAATTAAAGAATGACAAATAAAAAATACGGAGAAAGTAGATTATAAGAGAAAAAAAATACATAAGTTAACTATCTTTAATCCTATCAACAAAGATTAGTCACTATTTTTTACAAGAATTATTTTATACTAATTTCATCTTTCATAGTTAGAAAAAAAAAATTGGAGAGAAAGAAATGTATGTTTATAATTAACTAAACGTACATTTTTTTTATATGATACTATTTATTTTCTCATTGAATACTTCTTTATTAACTATAATATATAACACAAAATAAAACAAGCATTTATTGTTCACGCGGACCACTTTAAATATGTGTTAAATGTTTGAAGTTTTTAAATTATTATTTTTGTATAATACTCACTATTTTAATATTTTTCAAGTGTTAAAATAATAAATGAGTTAATAAAAGCAATTTTTTTATTTCCCCGATGACTCTAAAGTCAAATTTCATAAAGAAAATAAATTTGTTTATTTGTTTTTAACTCTTAGGATACCAAGTACACACACATTAAATACATCCAATGAAGCTAGGTTGAGGCAAAGGGCCAGTGAGTGTGTGAATAAAAGTGAATAGTTCTTCTCCAATGAAAAGAGGGATTAGGGCAAATCAAACAAAAAGGTCACATCATGTGTCCAAACCATGTGTTTGCAAAAGGGGGAAATGCACAACTAAGGTGAAATTTGCTTATGAGGATGCAGAAATGGACCCAGAGATTCAGCATTTGATTGAAACATTGTTTTGGGAGATTGATAAATGTCCTCCAAAACTAACAGGGAAGATAACTCTCAAGGTAAATAGAGGAATCTAGCCAAGTGTTAAGTGTTATTAAAAGAGTTGAAGATCTTAATTATAAAACATTTTGTTTATTTATATTGTAAAAATATATACTACGTTAAGTGGTTAAGCGTTTTAAATCATTTATGTTAATGTGTGTCTTAAAGACTCACAAAGGTCACGCCAGTAATGGCATGTTTGGTTGATTTTGTAAAATGTTTAAAGTTGAAGTATTGTTGTCAGTGGTCACTATTGTACAAAAGAATAGATATTTTAATGAGATAATAAATTTAAACTTTAAATAAGATTTTTTAAATAGAAACTTTTAATACAGTGATTAATTTTGGAATAAAACTATCAATAAAGAAATCGAACAAATTAACATAAGAATTTATAATATTTATGTATTTTATTGACTGAATTACATCCCCTTGTTAATAATACCAAATGATGACGAAAATAAGAAAAAAAAGTTTGAACATTGGATATTCGGATTCCAAATGAGTAATGACTATTCCAAAGTCAATTTTTGTAAAGAAAAGCGTTTTTACTGTTTTTAGAACAGTTTTGTTATTTAATTTTTTTTAATTCCCAGGATACATCTTTAATAAATATAAATAGAATCTGCTAAATAAAAAAATATTGATTACGTTAAGCATTTTAAATAATTTAGTAATTTTTTAATTTTAAATTGACTTATTTTATGTGGCAGTCAGATTTGGTGGCCCGTTGAGTCAGTCCCATATTGACATTTTTTTTTTGAGTTTATATGTATATAAATTTAAAAGAATTTTAACATAAAAAATATTGGAAAAAATAGACATAATTCAATGTAGACCTATGTTTTTTTAGTTCACTTTGGTCTAACAGATCCATTAAACTACTCCATATTAACCAATTTTATTTTTATCAAACATTTTTTTTTTTAATTTAGTATCACCGGGTTCGATGAGTCAATCAATCAACGTGTCTAATTTAATTCATTTTACAACTTTTAACTGAGTGCGTGTGAGTATAATAAATTTTACTTTTCTTTTTTTTTTTATTGGATAAGAAGAATGTTTGTAATTAGATACTACGTTTAATAATTTTTCAATATTCAATGAACATTAAATTTACTGCCATTTCAACATTAAATATATTTAATTTTTTTTCAATATTTAATTAACATTAAATGTAATTCTTAAATATCCCTTCAATATGAGATAATTTCACTAAAAGTGTCTAAGTAAGTTTTTCAACTATTAATCAACAAAATTAATAAATACTTCGTATCAATATTATAATTAATAAATAAAATAATATTAAATATTACCTATAGGAATGACAAAAAAATTCACATCCAAATACTGCGGATAAAATCCATAATGGTTTAATAGATACATTTAATGTGGCAAATTAAATGGGTGGGGCGCGGGTATCATAGTACATGCACCCGTAGATACGTTACTCATTAAAATACTAAAATACCAATATTGTATTAAGTTAGCCTATATTTTAGGTACTTTTTATAAGAAACTTTGGATATCAAATATACCTTTATTAATACATTAGTATTATGTAACATAATTAATAAAAACACAAATACTAAAGTATTTAATAAGGGAAAATAATGGAAAGAAAAAAAAATATTTCATCAAAATTTTAAAATGACTTATAATTTTAGCTTAAATAAATTTTAGGTTCTTATAAAAATAATTTTTTATTTTATTTTGGATTCTTATAAAAATTTTATTATATTTTGAGTCTTTATAATATTTTTTTTGTTTTAAGTCTCTATTGATGACGTGACATTATCTCAACCGTTGATATATGTTAAAATAATATTACATCATCATTTAATTAACGATTGAATGATGTCAAGTTATTAATAGAAACTTAAAATCAAAATTAATATGTATTTTCAACTTCATATTTAAATATCTATTTTTGTCTTATCCTTTGATAGATATTGTTGTCTTGAAATATTTAATAATGTATTATAATTTTTTTCTGAAAGATAATATATTATAATTAAAAAAGAAAAGAAATCTTTTAGTAAAACTATCTTCTAATAAATAGTTAAATACTATTATTTTCATAAAATACTTATTTTTCTTAATTTGTATAAACAATTTCAAACTTCAGTTTTTTAGGTGAAGAAGTAATACTTTAGTATTATAAACAATCTGGTATTATGTGCACACACACTGTTTGACGAAAATGAGTAATTATTTTGCTATTTGGTATTATAGCATACTTTTAAAAAAAACTTAAAATTGCTCGAATTTAAATTTATAAAAATAAAATAAAGTGAGTGATTTATAAAATAAAAAGTGAAATATATAAAAAAAATTATAATTAATAATAACATATGTTAAAAAATAAAGAAATAATAATTTAAATAACTTTAGTGTCTCGTCTCTCTATTATAATTTTAAAAATCGGACCAATAATTAAATCTATCAAGGTATTGGGTCATTATTTGAATAAGTGAATCACTAATTAACCCCTATAACTTGATATATATTAACAAAAATAAAAAAAATATTTATTATATACCAATTTTAAATTTATAAAAGTTTATTTTATTAATATTTAATATTATTAAAAGTTATTTAAATTATTATTCTTTTATTTTTTTAACATCTTATATTATTAGTTGTAATTTTTTTTTTATATATTTTACTTTTATTTTATAAATCACTCCCTTTATTTTATTTTTATTCAAATTATTAAATTTTTTTATTGAGAACACAAGAAATAATAAATAAATATAAGCTAAAATAAGTTTTGGGTCTTTATAAAATACTTTATTTTTACTTTGCGTCTTTATAAAATTTTTGTTATGTTTTGAATTCCTATAATATATTCTTTTTGGTTTTAAGTCTCTACCGATAATGTATCATCATCAACCGTTAGTTAAATGATGACGTAATACCATCTCAACATATATTAATAATTGAGATGATATCACCTTATTGATAGAACCCAAAACAAAAAAATAAATATTATATGAATTCAAAATATAGTAAAATTTTTATAAATCCAAAGTAAAAAAAGAGATATTTTATAAAGATTCAAAACTTATTTAAATCATAAATATATGAAATAAATGAAATTTACGTGAAAGATTTATATATAAAAATAGTTTGTAATAATTATCAATTAGAAAATTGATTTAGTGATTATTTTAAAATTTAAAAATTAAAGAAGTATAGATTTAAATTCTAGTTTTATTAAAATTCACCTAATTTTTTATTTAAATTAACTAATTAGACAAAAAATACCTTAAGAATAAAAAAAATAATTGTGTCATTAATAAATTAATAAAATAATAAAATCATTAATTAATTAATTAATTTTAATTAAATAATTAATAATTACAATAAAAAAAATAAACGTCAAACTTAACCAAAACTGCACTTAAGGAAAAAAAAAATACTTTAATTTGTTTAGAACGTTTTATACGAATCTTATTTTGACTTTCGTTTATTAATTTATTTTAATAAACTTGAATAAACACGTAATTAAATAATTTGGTCAAACGCGTCCAGGTGAGAAAATTAATGTTTATCGTTTCTTTTTAATTTTTGATTGCAAGTTTATCGTTACTATTAGAGGCTCTAGCTGTCTAGCACTTTAGCTGCATACATGGCAAGTTAAAATATTTAAGTGTTTATCTTTTACAGCTAAAATATCAGTATATTTTAAATAAATATATGGTCTTTAAAAAACTGCCATTTAAAAATTATTTTAACAAAAAAACAAGAAGAGTAGAAGAAGGAGAGGGAGGAAGGAGAGATTTTATTTTATTACATACGAGGTAACAGAACAGGACACTGTAGAATTGCGCGTGTTTGAGGTTTGTTGTGCAAAGGTTGTTGTCGTTGGTTGTGTTGTGTTGTTGTGTGGGTTTATGAGCGAGCGTGCGAGCGAGTTTCCACATGGGGAGGGTTTTTGTTCTTGAATTGGATGGCAGATCTTACGGTTGCAAATTCTGCAAAACCCCTCTTGCCCTCGCTGATCACATTCTCTCTCGGGTAATCTTCTCCTTCTTCTCTCAATTTTCAATTTTGTGTTTTTTTTTAAGTCCTGTAATCTTATTTATCCAATTTGTATGAAAAAAAAATCGTTTTTTTCTTCCTCTGCTGGTTGATGTTTGTTATGGGCATGACTGAAGTGATGAATTTGATTGTATTTTGAATACTTTTAAAAATCAATCAGAATCTGGAGGAACCCTTTTAATTGATCGTGTGGAAAGTTAATATATTTTTGGTTTTGTGTGTGCGGGTTATTGATTGGGAGTAACTGGGTTGTGTGTGTGTTTCTGGAAACATAGAATCCATTGTGCAGTGTCACTTTCTGATAAATTAGGGCGTTAGTAATCATTTAACTGATGCTTCTTGTTTTCATCTGTGCAATCGGATAAGGATGATTTGAGTCTCTGAATTGAGGCAAGCACGTAGCATTCATGGTGTTGGTATTTGCAGTTTGGAAAGATGCCTAAATGATGTTATATGGGAGGATCCTGGGTTGGAAATTGAGGCAAATGTTTGTTTCAATGATCAATTGATGGTTTTGGTGTCGGTGTGAATTGGCCGTTGGGTGAAAATTCAGCTAGGGACAGTAACCTTATGAGTTAGTTTTAATCTGTAAAGAAACATATGTGGAGCTAATGGTGGATCGTGTAGGTAATGATGAAAGAGATGACTTTTCTCACTGTTAAATACATATATCTTTTAGGGGCTTATTGGGGTTAATGAAGATCATGCTTTTTTGAAATTGGAATAGAATAACTTTTGTTCTGGTTTAGAAATTTTGGGATGATTGAAAGATTAGTCAGAGCATTAGAGTGAAATTTGAAAGTCTAAATCTGCTTGACTTCAAAGTCAAGCTTTGTTTATATAGAAAATGATTATATCTTTATCATTTATCTTAGAGATAAAATATGATTTTTATTATACATAAAATAATAAATTAATCTAAAAGATAAAGATAATATCTTTATCTTTTTACATTTATCTTATATGATTATTCTTCTGCTTCCTAAGATAAAGATAATATTATCTTTATCTTTTTACATTCCTGGATTATTTAGCATTTAGTAGATCGTCGATTGTCCAATCATCACGATGATAGGACGGTACATAGCTTCTCTAGCCTTGAACGCGAAGCCTGAAAATGCTAAGTTTATTCTTTGAGGCAGTCGGCCTTTGGTAGACTAACAATAGTCCGGTCGGCGAAAATGATCGGATGATACACAACTCTTCTAGCCTTGAGCATGAAGAGGCTAAGTTCATTCCTTTGAAGCGATTGGCATTTGGTAGATTGACAATCGTTTGGTCAGGGAAATGATCGGGCGATACACAATTTCTCTAGCCTTTAGTGCGAAGCACGAAGAGGCTAAGCTTTATTCTATTGAGGCAGTCGACTTCTAGTAGATTGATGATCATCTGGTCGACGGAAATGATCGGACGGTACACAGCTCCTCTAGCCTTAAGCGCGAAATGCGAAAAGGTTAATCTTTATTCTATTGAGGCAGTCGACCTCTAGTAGATTGACGATCGTCCGGTCGACGGAAATGATTGGACTCCTCTAGCTTTGAGCGTGAAGCACAAAGAGGCTAGATTGACTTGCCTTTAGCCGGTTGATTCAGTCCCTTGTTTGCTTGTTGTCAGTGTTTAGTCAATTGGCCGTCGCATGATCGATTTTCTACTGAGTGAGATGTTCATGTATCATTTTAGCTTCCTCAATGAATTTCTTTTCATATTTTGTGGTGCCACGTATATCGTGTTGGTTAGTCTTTCCACTTCGTGGGTTTCAAGAGTGAACATATTTTAGAGGCAAGGTTCTAGCATAATTTCACGAGGATGATTTTGAGTACATGATGCAAACATAATTTAAGCATATAATTCGAGCAGTGAATATTTGACCAAAGCCTAAGTATATAATCCTAGCATTTAAGTATATGATCCTAGCATAAGTATATAGTCCAATCAATAAATATATGACTAGAGCATAAGTATATAATCCAAGCATTTAAGTATACAATCCTAGCATAAGTATATAATCCAAGCATGGTTTATATGATTCGAGCATGGTTATAATCCTTATCATGTTTATGATTCTTAGCATGTTTATGGTCCGAGCATGATATATGATCCAAGCATGGTTATGATTCGCGCATGGTTATTATTCGAGCATAATATATTATCTGAGCATGGATATGATTTGAGCATATATATATATGTATATGACTTGAGTATGGTTATAATCCTTAACATGATTATAATCCGAGCATAATATATGATTCGAGCATGATTTGGCGAAGTTTCCTTCATTTTATAAATGTAAGAAAGTGGATACAAAGTACTTGACAACGATTGTGAATATAATTGTCGAATAAGCTACGGTATAGGGGAAACAAAATAACTTTTAAGTAATGCAAAGCAAAAAACCAAAGAAAGCAAAATAAACTAAGGAAAGAAAATGGAAAGGGTGAACCAGGATTAGCCGAGGAAAAACGATTTAGTTGAAGTCTTCGAGCGTCGATTTCTCATGTTGGTCAATCACGGGCTTTGCTTCTGAGTTCCATCTTCCTTGGTGTTGTGGTGAAGGGTCTTGTCTTCTTGGCTTTGTGTCTCTTTTCTATGTTCGTATTTTGCTAGGTACCCGTCACAGATGAGTTTTTTGATTTGCCGAATGAGGGAGAAACATTTTTTGGTGCCATGGTCGGAGGTTTTGTGGAATTCATACCATGCTTTTTGATTGTTTCCCAGAATGGTTTGAAATCCCTTTGGGTATCGGTCGCCGCCTTTTCGACATGCTTCATGTCCTCTAGTTGTCCCTTTAAAGTGTTTTGTCTTGCTTTGACTTTGTTGGCTCTTCTCTTGGAATCTTCCACTGCTTGCTTCAATTGCTGCTCGGTCTCCATGAGTTCCTGTAGGGCGGAAGGGGTGTTTTCCCTTGCTCCTTTCGGGGGAGTATGATTCGGGCTTAAGCTCCTTATTCTCCTTGATTTAGAAATTTTGAGGTGATTGAAAGACTAGCCAGAGCATAAGCGTGGAATCTAAGAGTCCAAATTTGCTTGACTCCAAGGTCAAGCTTCGTTTATATAGAAAACGATCATATCTTTATCCTTTATTCTAGAGATAAATATATGATCTTTATTATACATAAAATAATAAATTAATTTAAAAGATAAATATAATATCTTTATCTATTCACATTTATTCTATAGGATTATTCTTCCGCTTCGTAAGATAAAGATAATATTATCTTTATCTTTTCACATTCTCAGATTATTCGGCATTTAGTAAAACGTCGATTGTCGGGATGATCGGATGGTACAACTTTAGTGACACAACAATAGAAGTTTACTTTTGGGTAAATTTTTAAATATGGAGGTAGATCATGTTTCAGTTCACAGCTCCATTGTAAATTCTTCTGATGACAAGGAATCCATGGATTTGGAAAATGATTGAATGAACAAGTGTACTGGGTATGCTTTTCTGTAAGACATGTATCACTTCTTTTAGAGCCTGTGCCCTGTTGAAGGATGAACATGGAGATACGGAGGGTTCTTTTCACTTATTTCAATGCAAGAGACCAAAGAAGTGGCTTAGAATAGTGTTTTTTTTAAAAAATATTCAATCCACAAGAAAAGTTGCTAGTGTGAAATGTAAGTCTGTTTTTGAGTCACTTGCCATTTTGTTTAGTCACACTTCTATTACTCCACTTCCATTGTGGGTGTGAAACAGTTTAAAATGAAGGTTTCTTAACATCAACTTGGCTTTTACGAGTGAGATAATGTTGGGTAGAATTACATTATTTATGCGAACGTTTTATTTTTTGTGGCTATATGTTTTACATAGATTAAATTTTGCCTATGGTTTTGTAATCGAAGATGCAAGGCATTGTAAACTTGTTTTTTATCCTGAGCTTAAATGTAAAGAGCAGACAGTGGACCAATATCTGCGATTGCTGTCGCTTTGAAAAGGAAATTGAATTATTTCATATCTAGATGCTTTTGGTATGTTTAGTCTTCTTCCACATAAATTCTTGTAATATAATTCATCTGCTTAATGAGGATGATAGTTATTGCTAATTCTTTCACATTTCTGTTGTAATCTAACTTTATGCTGCTATGCTTATATTAGTACAATCAAATTTACTACTGTCCTAGATAATTATCATAAATTGGTGCTACTTATTCCACTGTTGAAAATGTGCCTAGTTTCTTGTGAACGACTCTTTCCATATGCCCTAGCAATTTGACTCAAGTTTGTTTCCTTGTGATGATCAGAATTTCAACTGCAGTCGAGGGAGTGCGTACCTTTTCAGCAAAGTGTAAGTTGTTTGAAAATGCCTGTTTCTATTCCCTGCCCCCTCTCCCGTCCTTGTTCCTTGTTTTTTCAGGTTATTATCATACTTTCACATCAATCTTATTTCAATGTTTGTTCAGTATTTTGTTATGGACGATTTTGGTGGTCCTCCCCACCCTCGGGCTCATCTATTCCTCTATTGGTTCGGGGAATTGGATTGAAGGACTATGGTTTTATTAATGAAATGAAAAGAATTATGATTTTCTTCTGACTCACATACATAATTAGTATTGGGAAAAACCCAAGTCTCATATCGGCTAAAGTTAAGGCCAAGATAGAGTATATAAGTGTAAGGCAACCCTCACCCTATGAGCTAGCTTTTGGGATTGAGTTAGGCCCGAATCCACATTCTAAGAATTAGCACCTTCTTTTCACCTATCAACACCTTACCTTGAGCCTTTGTTACTAACTATTTCCTGCATCCTTGTTTGTTAACTTTTGGCCTCTTAATAGGGTGAACGTAACGCTCGGGCCTCAGGTGGACAGAATGATGATGTCTGGACTGCACACCGTTGAAGACATATTTTGTTGCACCTGTGGACAAATTCTTGGATGGAAATATGTGAGTTTTACCTTTGCTAAAGAGTTGTTTTTTCTATCGCACGGGAAGGTGGTTGAAATAGATGCTTTCCCATTAATATCTCTATTTGTTTCATGTAATCCTGTTTGGAATCAAATTAGATTAGATATCATGGAATGAGAATCCTAAAGTATTTAAACATTTGATGCCATTAGAATTTAGAAAAGATGTGGCTTCTGGATTTCTTTAGAAGGATTATCAATTAAAGCACCCACGGTAACATCATGCACATACATGCAAGCTCTTGGTTTAGTCTTTCTTTTCTCTGTTCCTGCATCAATCTAATTAGTTCTTATCAACATATATTAGCATGACATTTTTATGAGCTCAAAGCAGTTGGAGGTAATAATAATAAGTTTGGATTCATTCAGGTTCTGGCACATGAAAAGAATGAAATATACAAAGAAGGGAAGTTTGTGCTTGAGAGGTAGTGTTAACTGTGAAAATATGGTTTTAAATTTGATCATATTCATGTCAAGCTAAGAGCCTGTTTAGATAAGGTTAGAAGTGTTTTTGAGACTTTCTTTACTGGAAAAAGCTCTATATTTCCAATAAAGAACCTCTTAAAAGCACTTTTCGCTTGTATCCAAATAGGTTTGAAGTAAAATTTAATTACGGTTGATGCATCTAACACAGGTGGAGGATAGTTGACAATGAAGAGGAGGAATTAAATTCAGATGCTCAAGGTGGCTCTCAAGCTGGCTCAAGTGACACAGAAAACGCCTAGCTAGCTAGCAAGTTGCTTCTTTTCATTAGATTTGAAGTATTGTTGTACCTAGAAATTATATTATTATAGTATTATACCTTTAGTGTTATAGGTTGCAAATATATTATACCTTTAGTATTCATCAAGATACAATTTCTTATAGAAACTCCTTAGAGCAAACATTCATAAATCTTGTCATAGTGCACCGAATCTTGCTATATATTTATGGAGGGCACATAATTTTCATCTTTACCTTTGCTTGATCTCAATTAAGAGTTATTAGATTACTGTTCTAGCAATAAGTTTGCAATTTCAATTTTACAATAGTAGGATTTGTTATGTTATCATGTGCATCCCAATTCCCAACCAAGTAGCTTTCAACTTGTTCAAATAGAAATATATTTTATAATTTTTCTGAACAAATGATAAGGAGTGCCTTCCAAACACGTGTGGTTGTGGATTAAATCATATCAAGTAAAAAAATTCAATTTCTCAATATATTAATCATTGTACTTTTCATTGAATTTTGTATTCTTTTAATTTCTTAAAGAGTAGTATTAAAGTAGTGCACAGTAAAGTTCTTATTTATATTTTTAATTATTTTAAGCAGTCCAGTAGCACTTGAAACTCTTTCGTCCTACTTTATTGGTAAGCAAGGAGTAAATGATCAATTTAATCCTACATTTTTTTTTTTTACAAAAAGTAATTAGAATATTTCCATTTTTGTATATTCCTACTTTTGTTGTTTAATTTTTACAAATTGACACCAACAGTCAAATAAAATATAGTCCTACTTGGATAATTTTTTTCATAAACACAAAAAAACATTTAATTCTATTTTTTTTCACTTCAAGTATCAATTCTTAATTTTAATTCAATCTAATTTTATTTTTTAAATCTTTCACACCCTGGTTTATTTTTATTTATGCATTTCATTTTTTTTTTTTAAATATCCGTATAACACACGGAAAACGGGAAAAATGGCTAGTTTCTATAATGAGACTACACATACTGACATACATACTTATGTGTATATATAAACTTTTTCTTCCATCATAATTTCTATGTAGTCTCCAAGAGTGGGGGGAAAAGTAAACACGATAATGAACAAAATTTTCTGATTTACAATTTTGATGAGTTCTCAGCTTGTAAGTTCAATATTAGTAGGGCGATTCTGCAATCTAAGAAAGTAAAAGTAAAACCACTTGATGGCAGGAAACAGAGGAATACTAAGGTGTCAGAATGATGAGATGCCATCATGAAAGTAAAATAGGCCCATTCTCAGCTGCAGTTGAGGTTTTGCCATGATGCCTTGTCATCTGAATGTCACGTGAAAAATGGGTCCTTGCCTTTGCATATGGGGCCGCCGCTCTTGCTGCAAGAGAAAACAAGCATAAATTTTCATTCACTGCAGAGTCCTTAATGCTTATTGCCTCACAAGGTTATTCGTGTGAATTACAAAGCAATTAGACCCATTAAAATATGAGAAGAAAGACTATAAATTAACAGATAAAATAATTTTAAAAAAATGACTGTAAAACTGCATCAGCATTAAACTCTAAATGATGATACATGATTGGATGTTAGTGTTTGTACGTGACCATTAAACTCTTAAAATATATATTATTAGTCATCATACAATGTTTTGTTGTGATGGAAGTGAAAGTGGAACATAGTTTTGTTAGAGTAATAGTAATCCACAAATGATGAATATCCTTTACCTGCAATTTTCTGAGCTCGGAGGATATTTTTCCGCCTTTTCCACCAACAATATGAACAGGTAATAAGAAGGAGAAATGTAAGAGAGGCCCCTAATCCAATGCCAATTTTACCACTGCCAGAAAGATGGGGTCCACATGTAGGTAATCCAGGTATACCACACAGACCTGCATTGTCAGTAAAACTGCAAGCATCCACATGTTAAACTTAGAAATTAATTGTTACTTATACTCAGCAAAAACAAAGTTAACAAACATGTTACATGTGGAATATCCTGTCATTGCAGTTACGCATTCTAAAATTTGTCTAGAGTTTAATATATTTGATTACATACTTGAAGCTAGCTCTGTACAGTAGTCTTCCTCCTACAGTTGCTGGGACCCTTCCAGATAGGAGGTTGCTGTTAAGATTCCTGCATGAAGACATTTTGATACAGATTTGTTGCCTTCATATGTGTTTTATGGGTTAGTTAAACACTGGAGAATCTTACAGTCTTTGTAATGATGTCAACTGTCCAAGGCTTTCTGGAACTGATCCACTGAATAAGTTGTAGGATAGGTCACTGCATGATTACATGGCACTCAGAAATGACAATAACATGATAACCAAAGCCAAGACAATTTACTCATGGAACATGTTTACCATCTTTCATAATCTTAAAACAATGGAAACGATATCACAAGAAAAAGGGGAAGAGATTACTTAACAGCACTTGCAGGCTAGTTATTGTACCAAGTGTTGATGGAATTACTCCATGGATGTTGTTCCTACTCAAGTTTCTGCAATTCATAAGGTAATAAGCAAAAGGAGTAACAATCTGACACCTTAATTGTTTTCTACAAGTCTGTCAGACAACATGTTTTTCCAAAATACTTAAAAACCTTTCTGGAACTCACAGGGATTGTAGATTAAGTAGTCTGGATATGTCATCTGGCAAGAAACCTTTCAGACCTTGATTATCAAGACCACTGTTCATCAACAGATGAAGCACTCGTTAACTAATTGAGATGGAATATTCAACATGATTAAATATTCAACAGTTGTCAACACAAACCACAATGTCTTTGTACCATAGTGGAATCAATCTCTTATCTAAGTGCTGTGTGTATTTCTACATTTTTTTAAAGGTTAAAATATACTTTTTGTCCCTATATGAAATACTCATTTTTAATTTGATATCTATATAAATGCATACAGCCAAAACACAAAAATCCTCCCTTTTTCTCCCTAATAGAAGGTTATCCATTTCCTTCCTCTAGAAGCTCTGATGCTGAAGAAATAAAAATACTCTTGGTTTTGGTATAACTAGAGAGAACAAATTGAGAAAGTGGAACACAATAAAAGAATTATTAAGATGAAAACAGCATAAAAGGCTTCCAGGCTACCACACAATCAAATGTACAAAAAGAAAGAAAAGCTTTACATAAGGATAGCAAGAAATTACAGTCCATCAATGACCCAGCTGCCACTACTTTTGTTTAATTGGCAATCCACTCCAATCCATGGATGTTGTTGAGGAACACAAGGATCACCATTCCACCCAAACCTGGGTGGAAGCACCAATGCTTTCTTCAATGTTTGCAAAGCACTAACTAGAGTAAAAGACAATAATAAACTTGTAAAAGTTAACATGGATTCCAAAACTTGTAAAAGTTAACAAGTATTATAAAGCAAATGATCAATAAGTACCATCTCTGATATGGGTAAGGAAGAACTCCAAAAGCAGTCAATAAAGGAAAAAGCATAAGGAGACAAAGGGATCTAGCATGTTTGATTGGGCATAAATTCCATGGTCTAGTTTCGACAAGCTATAGACCCAAAAATTAGAGTTTCTTGAGACGTATTAATTAATTGGCTAGAAATAAAAAAGAAGTCAGAAACTGCATAACTCAACATCACTAATACAGCTCCTAAGCACAAGCGCATCATGTTTTCTCGCCTAAAATGGCCTTAATACAAAATTTTGGTTGTGGATATTTCAAAGTCACTAAGGTTCTCTACCAAATTCAATGTAGGTTATCTTTAATAATACAATAAATACCATGCATCATTAGTATCAAAATACCATGTTGAAAAAACTGTAATAATAGTAGGGATCAGCACACATACCTTCCTCTGATATAGTTTTTGACTCAGCCATTATAACCTCAAATATCTCAATGGCATTGATTATGGCCAGATTACCTTCCGTTGGTATCAATGTTATTGTCAGAGTCCTCCCATTAACAGTAACAGTGGTATTAAGCACAAGGGCAGTATAGATATCCCCACTCAATTCTACAATGTCAACATCTTTAAAAGCAAGATCATCATTTATTATAACATCGAAGACTCTTTGCCCTGCAGCAGTAACTGAATTATCAATCTCTGCAAAATGTAACCACACAGAATAGTTTCTGTTGGGTTCCACCTCCAATGTGTAAGTTAAATCAGGCTCACTATTAGTACTAACAAGAGCTGACTGATAAAGTGTTTCTGGATAGAAGTTTGGTGGATTTGAAGCATGTTTGATTCTAGTTTCAACAGATCTAGGTTGATCAGATTCATAAACCAAGCCAAAAGTTTTAATGCGTTGCCAAAATCTGTCCCCTCCCTTGGAATCCCCTCCATAATCTACATCAAACTTTGACTGCCCAGAACCACAACTCAGTCTTTTAACTGCTCTAAGTATCATCCCTTGACTCCACTGAGGGACAGAATAATAAGCCTTGTCATCAATTTGCTGAATCTCAATAGAAAGGATTGCTGGATCCCCATGACCAGTGCTATGGAAACAGATTGAGACTGAATCATTTGTGAGAAATACCAGCGCCTCAGAAAATACTTGGTCAATCTGATTGATCCAACCCGGTTTCAGAGAATATATCTGTGTGCCTTCAATAGAAATGTCAAATAGAGGCTCACTGGTGGTAGTGGTATCTTTAACCTGACCAACTAGTCCAAAGAAGATCCTTATTGAGTAGTGACCCTTTGGCACTTCATCAATGTTGTAACAATTTTGTGGACCTTCAGACAAGGGGAAATAGCGAAGAGTGTTGAGTGGTGGAGCAATGTAGCTAATTTGATGAGTTGCATTTGCGGCTATGCCTCCTGTAAACCCAAAATCTTCACGCCAAAGGGTATTGGTTGGTCTTGTTTGAACTTTATGACGAGCCCCACAGCTTAAGCGCAGAGCAAATGGGTCTGCAGTGATTGATTTGAACCAAATCAAAAAGAGGGAAAAACACAAAATATTCATACACGACTTTTGAAAATCATAATCAAACTTAACACTCAGATTCATCAAGAAAACAGCTACAATCATGTAGAAACTGCTTCTTCAGTTGTAGTAAATCTCATCATAAATTTCTTCATTGCCAATAGATTGCGAAAAATGAAATTTGATCACTTTACTTGTCTTAAATGTGGATGAATTATATGGTAGTAACAGTTACTATTACTCATCAGAATAATGGTTTTTAACAAACTTTCACTGACTGGATATTTTTTCCAAGAACGAGAGTGTTGAAGCTCACCTTTCCGTGCAGCAGAGGAGGAAACACAAGCAAAACAGAGCATTATCCATAGCTGAAGAAATCGAAGAAGCATTGCGATGGATTCACCTTCCTCGCTTCTTTTCTCTCTCTCTCTATAACTTATTCTTCTTTGTCTCTCTCTCATTCATCGTGTCCCCATTTTGTTGAGTGCTTTTTTTTTTTCTAGAGAGAGAAAGAAGAGAGAGAGCGTGTGGGGTGCGCGCACTTTTGCACACCACGCTTGGAAAATCTTCTTCGTTCAAGTTTACACTAGCGGGGCGCGAAGAAAAGCAGGGGA
Organism: Amphicarpaea edgeworthii; assembly: GCA_014843725.1. Lineage (NCBI taxonomy): Eukaryota > Viridiplantae > Streptophyta > Magnoliopsida > Fabales > Fabaceae > Amphicarpaea > Amphicarpaea edgeworthii. The sequence goes on from CM026328.1 coordinate 23,033,057, forward strand.
ACATGCAACTGAGTCTTATCATGAATAATGCAGTTTCAATCGGACGGTCGAGATCTGCTCTAGGTGCCAACTTATCACCCCGTATCTATATTGTAGTCTTATTAATTTGTGATTAGGTTAGGTGTACAATAATAGAGTCAATGAAAAATTAAAGATGTTTATGAAGGAAGATGAAATATTCTTATAAAATACTTACATCAAAGTAGAGTTACTTCTATTTTATTAGTATTTAGTATTTTGTTTGTCTTTATTTTTCGGGTAAGAGGTTAATTAACTGTGTTTATTTAAAATATAAGTAATTGTTTTAACAGTTTAAAAATACACTATTTGTGTAGTTTGAAAAATAATGAAAAAAGTTTACGAAATTATTCAAGAGTAAAATTGTCTAATAAATTATAAATAGTTTTAATGTAGATATTATTAATTAATCTTGAGAACTGAACATTATGATTGCAGCTGGTGATGCAAGTACTTTTAGATCCGACGGTGCAGAATGGTCATCGATGGGTTCATTGAGCTTTTTGACTTTTGACCCACAATGGGTAGTGGGGAGGGAGGGATCAGTGCGCAATCATCGGAGGACATGCATACGCGATTTGTTTCCTTTTCCATCTCTCGTGTATTTCAAACATAGTAATACATCAAATCAGAGTAATTAACCAAGGTTATCAAATTTAGTTCAATCTCTATAGTTTTGATTTCTTTTTTAATAAAATGCTTGTATTTATAAAAACTAATATCATTAAATTTTCGTTATTTTGACTAAGAGTTATATATTTAAAAAAAAATGTTTTTAGTTTAATTTGATATGTTTGTGTGAGGTAACACAACGTGATTATTCTTCTCAGAATATCATAGTTTAATTGATATTAAAGTCGATCATTCAAACCTTGAAGTTCTTTAAGCAAAGGAACACACATCTTGGAAGTATCATGTTATAACTCGTATTTGTTACTTTTCCTATGCCCTTTCTCTCTCACTTTGCCCAATCTCTCCCTCCACCAAATTCTTCACCACTTCTAATCGCTGACCTCGACATCGTGCTTCCACTTCCAATGGAACAGCACAAGCCCAGTATAATAGCATTCACATTGATATTATTAATTTGAATTATTTTTTTTATATAAAATTTACGTATATATTTCATTGATTTTTATTTCTAAAAAAAATAAAATAATGATACTTGAAGAATTACTCTACTTCACAAATAATACACATTTATTATCTCATAAACATAAATATTTGTCAAACATTATACTTTCCTTTAACACAAATATTTTACGAGAAATACATTGTGATGCTCTAACTTGCTTATAATTTATATCCTTTCTTTATCTCTTATTTTCATTACTTCTATTCTGCAAGCTGTGTAAAGTAACTCTAGCTAGGGACAAGCTTTCCAACACTGTACGTTTCAGAAACGCATTAAGTTATCATCTTTTTACTTCCTTTTGCACATTCATTCAAATGCATGCCCTTCACACAGTTTTAGTTTTTTTTTTTAGTCGGACCGTGTTAACTTTATTTACTATGTGAGTTTAATTTAAAGAATTTATTAAAATTATAATTCTTCCCAATATATCAATATGTTCACACTTGGAAAAATAAGTTTTCCTTTCGATTTTTAGCTAACACTATGAATTCTATAAACACGTAAATCGTAATGAAAAATTATGTTTAGGTTGTATTTTCTTTTCTTTATTAATTATGACTAAAGTGAAATATTTTATTCTTCAATTTAATCTTTGTTTAAATTCAAGTATTAATTAATTTTTACAAGCAAGTTGATATATATATATATATTCTGGAGAACAAAATTTGCAGGAGAGAAAAAAATCAAGTTGATCTCTGTCAATTTTTTTAAATTATTATTACATGTTTCTTTTACCAATTAGTGAGGTATTAAGATCTGCCAAGAAAACGTGTTTGACAAAATTATGATTTGGCACAGAGCCTTCTAAAATTATGAATAGAAAAAAAGAATTTTCTATTCACCAAAAACTACTACTAAGTAGTAAGTATACTATAGCTAATATACCAAAGACTGAAAAAAGGATGGTCAAATATTATTTTTGATGCATTATTCTACTACGTACCACCGCGACTTCAATAAATGATCTTCACTTCTCTCAACCAATTTAAAGTGAAAAATTGTAAACTTAAAGGCCTTTTTACGTACTCTTCCATAAACATCCAAACCAACTTTGCAGCACAGAAATGAAAAACTTGTGAAACCCTTCCTTACCCATCACGTGACAGCTATTAAGTCCCACATCTAATTTCACAAAATTGACTAAAATGCCTCTCCATTCATGAGTAGTCCCACACCGCTCCCATTCACTCCATTCACGTTTGTGTTGCAGTCTCCAATCTGTACTAAAGAAAACTCATAACCCCATTTTCAGAATCATGCATGCAGATACTGCATAAGCATAACACACATAACAACAAAAACAACAACTACTTCTTTTTCTCATCAAACACTAATGAAGGACATGCCCTTCTTTCTACTGAAGAACTCCTTAGGAGCCAAGATGAAGAAAGGCATCAAAACCTTCTGCAACAACAACGGCTCAACCTCCACTCTCAATCAACAAAACAACAACACTGATCATGACTTCTTCATCACAAGCAAGGTAATAAGCTCAAGCCCTACTACTACTACTGCTACTTCAAAGCAAAACTCATCATCATCACCACCAACCCTAGAGGATCTAATACTACAACTAGAGTTGGAGGAAGAAACCGCCAGAAAAAAATCCAAGCTTGTAAGGGGTAGGAGATCATGTGTGAACAACTCTGACATACTGAGATCCGCAAGGAACGCAGCACTGAATCAGTATCCGAGGTTTTCCCTCGATGGAAGGGATGCCATGTACCGGTCTTCTTTCGGGAACAATAACATCATAGAGGGAACAAGAAGAAGAAGATCATGTTTCGGAGATTTAGAGTATAGTCATAAGGGTGGTGTGTGTTGTTTGCCTCCAACAGTGGCTGGGGAGAGTGTGGTGTGGCGTAAACCTGGGGTTGTGGCTAAGTTGATGGGTTTGGAAGCCATGCCTGTGCCAATAGGTGGTTGCAGCAGCAAAAGATCATCATGTGATAAAGAGAGGTTAATTAGTGATGATGTTGTTAGGAGGAGGAGATTTGAGAGGCATGATGATTTGTTGGAGAGAAAGGTACTAGCAATGGAGATGCAGCAGCATCAGGGTTATCATCATAATCATAATCATAATAACATTAGAAGATCACGCACCAAGAATAATAGTGGTTGTTGCTCTAAAAATAATGGGTATTGTATTATGAAACCGGTTGCTCTGGAGGCTCTGGCTGGGGGTCCTGGTAGGAGATCGTATGCTTAAGTAGGCCTAGAAGAATTTTATATAATAGCTTACCCTAAAAAAAACTTTCTAATCTACTGAGTTTTTTGTTTTTTTTATTCCAATTGTTTAAGTTGTGCAAATAAAAGTATAGTGTCCCATTCGAGGAGTTTAATTCAGTTAAGATGAATATATAAATATTATAAATCTCTCTTGATATCAAGTTTGATTCTTATTCATAAAACCAAAATAGTGCCTCACATGCGAAATAATTAATGACACTAAGTTTGTTTTGAGTTTTATTGAGATATGTTTACCCCTTCAATCTTTCTTTGATTCTTATTCATAAAACCAAAATAATGCCTCACATGCGAAATAATTATGACACAAGTTTGTTTTGAGTTTTATTGAGATATGGTTTACCCCTTCAATCTTTCTTTTATGCTGCATGTACATACAGAATAACATCCTTGTGTTTTTTTTTTTTAATGCCATACAATTAAGCTCTCTGACCCTACTAATTTGGACGGTAAAATGTAAATTTAGTTGTGTGAGGCAGCTATGGTAAAATCTTTATCTTCATTGTTCAACCTTACTAGGAAAATGATTGTTTTCCAAGAAGGATAGCTGCACAAAAAAAAAAAATGATTAATAATTTTAACACTATTTTTGCCTTTTCTTTCTTCTGCAAAATGCAATGCAAAGCAACCTAGAAAGATGAAACTTTGTATTCGTCTGTTTGCCTGGCTCAGCGGGTTCTTTCTTCTTTGTTAACTTAGGAGATTAACTGTTGTTAACCTAAATTAATTAGAGTTGGATGGATATGTATGAAATATTGAAATTTTCATACTACTTTAATAGAGAATTGAAAATAACCACGTATTTGTCATTAAATTACTGGGACCACATTAGACTGAGGCCGATCATTTATACTTTGATACGTACTCGTAGTACTGAAGGAATTTTCACCAAAAAAAACAGTACTGAAGGAATCATAAACGCTTTATAAAGCTCCATAATAAAAGTAATAACAAACACCATAAATGCTTTGAAATTATATATAGTTTATTTTAAAAAATTCATCCATTAATTATTATAAATGCTTAGGCCCTTTAGCCTAGCTATCTAAAAGGAAGCTTGTTGGTATATTTTAAAAAAAAAATTCCTATAAAATAATAAAATTTTTAAATACTTTCATGTCAAATTAGTTTTTCTTAAAAATAAACTCTTAAGTAGTATTTGTATCAAATTAATGTGTGAAACATTTTTTTAAAAATATGTGAGGTTATATTTATTTATTTTTAAATGTTAATTTGATCTATTTCTATAGTTGAGTAAGAGTGTCTAAATTAATTATATCTCGACACCCCATTTGACCCCCCTTCTCAAAATACTTTGTGAACTAAATCGGCTTTTGTTGAACTAGCTAGTCGTCTAAACTAATTAAATGTCTGATTTAATGACTTTAATCAAATATTTAAATACAATTAAGTTTAACCTTTAGGAGGTGCAAACAAACCATAATCCATTACTTGAATAGCCTCTTGTTTCAGTTTCTAAAATATTAATAAGGCTTACTTGTATTTAAATATATTTATTATGAACAATTGACGATTTTGATATTTTAATAACTTTTGGTTTGAACTTTGATAGTCCTTTTCTAATTAACAGATTTTTTTTTTCCTGGTGCACAAGTAACGGTATTTAACAATAGTGAATGTGTCTTGGTTCTGATTGGACCGCTTCGTCTATTTTCAACCCTTTTGAAAATATGAACATAATTACTTTAATACGGTGACCGAAATAAGCATATACGAAATTGATGAATTGGATATTTTTCAAAGCTTACGAAAGATCACATAGTTATTATTAATTAGCTCTTCATGGAAGTAAAATCTTGCAGCAAGAAAATTGTTTCCAACATCTTTTACTAGTCACTTCAATGCAGGCCCTAGATCTGATCAACAAGCATAATAATGCAAGTCACGTCCTTGTGTTCAGCACGGAATGTACGTCCCATATTATTGATTGGTGTATTATACCTCTTTTATATTATTAGTATAATGTATATTTTACCGTTCAACTTTCATAATAAAAAGGAAGATTAAGTATAATGGACTAGCAAATTATCAAGCAATACCCTATCCTTCAAGGGAATTATTATATAGTTTGGATTGCATCATACAACCATTTAAGGGACATGGTCACAACAAACACAAAATTATAAGATATCTATACTCCAATGTCACATTTATAAACTAACTGAGCTTTGAAAATGACATAAAGAATTAAAGGGTCAAGTATATATCACATTACAACGCTGTTGTAATACCCACCAGTAAGTATGCAGACTCCTCCAGCACTATCAATGGGCAAATTGATAGACAGGGATGATGATAAACTTAAATTTACAATATAAGGTTAGATTATGTTTTCCTGGGAGATGTGATGCGTTTGATGTGTTTAAAAGATTCTTCAAAATACTATCATAAATATGTTTAAACCTTTTTTCAATTTATGAGAATACTGAATTCCCGCTTATTCTCACACTTTTCCCAACTTCAGATTCTTAAAATTAAATAATTCTTCTACTAAACATCCGAAGTAATTGTTCTCAGAATTAAACTTTGCATGACTAACCACACATAAGATAAAATACAAACTATTTTCCAATAAAATTTCACCAAGAAGCAATAACTTATTCGTTGAAACTCGTATGTATATAGATGCTTTTTGTACCACACTAATCATCATCCATAATTTATCTGCAATTAATTAATATATAATTTAAGATTATTTTCTCTCAAAAAATATTTCACCTATATATATGTTTTCGCCCTAGATAATCAATTTGATCACAACATAAATCAATGGGCACACAAGGAAACAAACCTTCCTCTCAAAAATCTCATGCTGCAGAAGATCATAGCATTTCAGCTGACTCACTCTCTTTTGCTGCCCTAGTTTCTATTCAAGACCAGAATCCAAAAACCCTTATTCCTAATCCTAACCACACCACACACCACTACCAGGTTAGCAAACAAGATTTAGATTTTGAATTTTCCACCATAAAAGAAGAAGACTTCATCAATTCTGCTGATGTGCTCATTTCCAATGGACAAATCAAACCATTATTTCATCCAAATCATCGACCTGCAGCTGTCATCACAGATCCCGCCATTTCCTTAAGATCATTACTAGCAATTGATCATCATGGGAAAAAAACAAGGAAATATGATGATGAGCAAATTTCGGTAGCTAATATGCGAATTTCTTGCAGTGAACGTGTCAAAGCAAGAAATCATCACAAAAGCAAGGAAATTATGAGGAGTAGTGTGACAAGAACGTGGTTTGGCCACAAAGTGTTCAGGTCTTTTCTATCACCATGCAGGAAATGCAAGGCCGTTCAGCCAGGTGCCATTAATAAAGGACAAAGTGTTCCATGAGAAAACAACACTACTGACATATATGCATGAAGGCTACTAATTAGTTATCTCTTTTTAATTCTTCCCTGCAAAAGCAGAAAATTATGTCATGGGGAATTTTTGCATTTCAAAATGGTAGTAAAGATTAAGACATCGATGTTATTTTCTATGGATGTTAATGTTATTGTTCTCGGTTTTTATATGAATTCAATATTTATGGAATGAATTTGAAGTATTTTTATATATTGAATTGATGTTGTTCTAAATTGATGTTGCCATTGTGATCATTTATTTCCTATTTGGAACCTACTATAAAAAAAAAAAAGACTAAAAAAATGATTTTTATATTTGAAGGACAAAAATAATATGATCCTTATTTGTGGACTTTTAATATCAAATTGGACAATTGGTTTATATTCAAAATAAAAAAAAAAAAAGTCACTACTACGTAAAAACCTTTTTACATTGGTTTGGAGGCTCATTTCACATTTGTTCCTCAACCAATGTAGAACAAGGCAATATATATAAAAAGCGGTAAATTTTTACATCCGTCATGTAACAAATGTAGTAAGACACTTTATTATATTGAATCATTTATCAGTCGATATAAAAATTGACACTTTACATAAATTGTTGCATTAACCATGTAGAGATCAATTTTCAACATTAATTAATGCAACAATCGAGATATTGTAGAAAATGATTTATACAAAAATAACTTAAAGTGGTAGGCTATTCTAAGGAATTTACGATTCTAAGCTACCAAAAAGAACTTAAGATTTATTTCTAAATTTCTCTAAAAAGATATTTGCCCACTGAAGTTGAAATGTGAGTAAGATGAAGATTTCAAAGATTCTGATTTTAAAATGTGTTTTAAAATTGGTTTACCAAGATAAAATATAAGGTTTTGGTTTGACTATTTTTTTTTTCATTTTCAAAGAAAATATAAAATGCAGTTGAAAAGAAATACATTTTTAAATAAAATATTCTCTAAAAGTTAAAAACTGAAAATAAAAATTTGTTTACATTTTCAATATTTTCACTTTTATAAATAAAATCATCATTCAACAACTTATTTTCAAAACTTTTCCTTTTATAAAGAAATTTTTTAATATTTGAAAATCTAAAAACGAAAAATGTTTTCAAAGAATAAGAATAAAAAATATCTTCTGAAACCAACTATCACCTAAGCTTTTTTTATTTCCATCCAACTGTTTCAAGTTACCAACTCTGAATGAATAAAAAAAAAAAAATCGATCATAGGGAATAGAAAAAGAGGGGTGAGTTAAAAATAACTTAAGGTTATATACACAACGTTGAAGTAAAAAAATAAAAAATAATAGGGTTTCCCTAATGACTAGTTGGCTAATATCTTCGTCGGAAACCTATGCCCTATATTTACAAACTTTTATACTATGTGCTGAAATGTTGCAACCCTTGATGTTGTCATCTGTAGGATTACTCATCAATGAATATATATTCGTACGGAAAGAAATATACGAACTTTATCAAAATAATTACTAAATTGCTCTTTAACCAAATAAAACAAAGCCTTCTACTATAGCATTAAAAGATTACCAAACATACCACCAAAAAAAGAGATTACCAAACACGACTTCATGAGATATTTATGAATATTCTAGGACATCGGAAGTTTGTAAAAAAATCCTTAAATTAAAATCTGCTGTTCTCATTTCCAGCGAGCTTACCAATCGAAAAAAGTTCAACCAGTTTTTCTTTAACACAGGATAGAAGTATATATTAAAAGAAGATAAAATTACCAGACATTTTTCACTATTAATCATGCACTTAACAAAAATTGTTCGGCTGATTTTTCATCATTCTCCTCAATCCAATTGGGTCTGAAACTCTGAAATCCGCTACTTCATCTTATAAGACAAGAACTGTAAATAATAGAAAAAAAAAAGTGAGATAACAAGAGAGTAAATACTAATAAGTTAAAATTAACTATTAAGGAAGTTAAACTAAAGAAATTTTGCAAATTAATTATAAGCTAAATTTTAATAAATAAGAAAAACTTGTTTTATTTTCCTACTTTTATATATATATATATATATATATATATATATATATATATATATATTTATTGAAAACTTGTTCGAAACAAAGCTTTGAGATTTTACCAAATAACCGCGATGAGCGACATTCCTCCGTTTTAGTCCAGCCAGGGTTTCTTCGTTTTGTAGAGGAAAGAATTTGTCAGTTTCTGGATCAACAGTTCTGTCACCTCTCATTATGCTGACTTTTGATTTTTCAACCAACATTAACTCAACATTATCAGCCTCCAGCTCAAGTTTAAGTGCAACATACTGTAGATAGAAAATAAATTAGAATCAATATATAAGGTATATATATATATATATAGAAGTGTCTTAAAATGGAGAGAAAAATAACCTTGCAAAGTATCTTCACTGAACAAGTAGGCTTGCAGGAAAGATACGGTTTTTGCAAATTTGACATCTTTTGCTCATCCAAAGAGAAAACCACAAGTTGGATGTCCAACTGAAATATTGTTAATTAGTCCAAATCATCCCATTGTATTATTACAATAGGAGCAATATATGTCCAAGCAAAGAATCATGATTGCAAAAGTTACAATTTTTTTTTTTTTAAAGTAGAGAACTTAGCAATTAGATGAATCTCTAGTAGTGGTCTAAACGTTAGCAAATGATAAATAAAATTAATTACCTCATCATCGTTTACATCTGTATTATGAAGATGATCAATAAATCTGGAGAGGCGACTACTCTTAACATTCTCACTGCTTTGGCGAACATTTGCAGATGAAGTTATTTCTCTTTTCACATGAGAAGCATTTGCATCATTTATTCCATCTGCATCGACAGTGACAGATTTCTGTGCAAGGAATAAAACATGATTAATTAGGAGACGTCCTCGTTGTTAAGGATGAAGATCTTGTTTTATTATGTAAGATTAAATTATAAGACATTTAAAATTGTTATATATGAATAAGTTAAAGAGAATAAACTATGAAAATGAATTTGTTAATTATCTATTAATGTGATGGTATTAATCCAAATTTATAAATTTCAAATTATAATATGTAGAAATATTTTGTATCAGCAACAAAGTTGAGAATGATTACATTAAGGTAAAACTGTATTTAGAAAAAAAAATCAAATATTAATTGGATTTAGCTGAATTTTACATATATAAAGAATAAAATGATATACTTAATGGAGGAATAGTCAGGTAGCTCAATAGAAAAGAGAGTACCCAAATTAACTCCTAAAAACATTGTTCAGGAGAGTACTCAAATTTACAGCATAAGAGTATACAATCAAACAAACACAAAAGTAGTTTGATAATCCAGCATTAACCATAACTTGTATATAAATTGCAACAAGAACAATCAATAGAATTGTTTTTAATAAACATTTATATTTGAAAAATGTTTGAGCAAATTACCTCTTTAGTATGAGTCTTTTGAGCCTGATGCAATATTGCCAATTCCTCCTAAGTAAAAATAAATAAATAACATGTTCATGAGTTTTTCATGCATATAAATAAAATTTTAAAATTCAAGATGCAATATGTTCATCTTACCTCCTCTTCATATTTGTCGATATCGGGAAATAAAATAGAAATTATATTATCGAAATTCGGATCATCCCTCAGTGATCGACGACTAGGACAATGTTCACGACAAACAGGACATTCATTGTTACTGTAGTAAAACCAATTTAAATTTGTTAGAAAAATGTGAAAATAGACCAAGACTACCAAACTATAATCTATGATCATGAGATAATAATCTATAGGTGACCATTTGAGAATCAAAATTACCAAAGGCGCATGGATTTCTCTATGCACTTTCCACAAAAGCGATGCATGCATTCCATAACGGCTTTAGTTTTCCGCATGATGCCTACACATGTAATGAAATCAACCCACTTTTACTATAGGATTTGATAATTGGAAAGGAAATACAAAAATGTTTATTATATATTGCATTTGACCATATATCTTTATATTATCATGCAAAGTTCATCCATGCAGACACAATAATAAAAAATATATCTAGACACTATAATTGTGTATTGTAAGAGATCAGGCATTGGATTCATTACATACAATACGAGAATTCAAATTAATCATATTATCACATACACACACCCTTTTTCTACTTCTTGCACCACTTACCATAAACCAGGTGTCCAAGAAGAAATTAGTGCATGGGTAAACAAAATCTATAAGCAATGAAGATTATATTTGAAGTAATAAAAAATGGATGATGTTTTTTTTTCCTTATTAATTTGAAATTATGTTGGTCTTTTTTTAGAATAAAAAAACCATTTTATTTCTCTAAATGTATTAAAGAATCAATTGAAACAATATATAATAGTACATAAATAATGCATTTTGAATACATACTATAAAAATATAAATAAGTTAATGATATAACTCCTTTACAATGTTACTTGCATAATATGTTTTACTAGGACCATTTACAATATGTTATCTATAACAACATATTGATTATCAATGAAGATTGCAGTTAATGAACCAACTCAATGTAATATTTTTTTTTTTTACAAAAGTAACCATCATGAAATAACTACAACATCTATGATGGAAGTCAAATGATAAATTTATATTTATGTCAATTAACCATTATTATAAATTGTAAGTCTTAGAACTTTGGGATGCCTTGAATACAAAATAAGGCAACTTGCCTCTTTTTGAACTAGACAGTACTAAAAAGAAATTATGTTATTAAGCAAAGTAATGTCCACAATCACACCATAATAGATGAATTTGTGTCACTTTTTCATTAATCTTCCTTATATTTCTTTTTTTTTAATAAAATATTTATTCAAATCTAATAATACATTTTGAAATCTTAGTTCATCATGAAGGAACAGGAGGATACAAGACACATTTTGAGAGGAGCTTATCAATAAAAAAAATTTAAATTGATTAATTTTGCATTGGTAAAATTTTAATCATTTTCTTACCAAGTAGAAAGATTATAAACAAATTGTTGTCTTATACATTAAAACACAACTTTCAACAAAGCTACTAATTCATACTTGATGTAAGCATAGCATATTCAAGGAACAACAATGATTATTTAGTAAACATTATAATTAAAAAAATAAAATCAATTATAAATTACATACCTAAGCATATAGGACACCGCAATTCCTTCAAATTTGATAAATCTATTTCCTCATACCTAAGTAAACACCAATATAGGCATATTAATAAACATTAATATCTATTATTTTAGATGGTCAATGATCAAATACCAAATTCTAAAGTGCTTGCCTTAGGTCAATCTATTATGAGAAAACATTATCCGTCCTTAAGCAAATACATAACTACTTAGAAAAGATGTTGAAAAATAATTTTATGCTAAATTGCTAAAAATAAATAACTACTTTAAAGTCATGTAAAAGATAAGAAGATTTATAAGCAGCTTCACCTAAAATTTAAAAGTTTTTACTTAATTATATATATTTAAGTTAAAAAAATCTTACATTATACAATTCTTCCCTAATAACCACAATAAAGTTTTGTTCAAAGACAAATTGACAAATTCAACCACAATATCTATCAAGTAACATGTAGAAGTACGAATTCATATTAATGTCATCAAAAGTAATCATCATTCATTCAAGCACTCAATAAACCATCCACAACTAAAAACACCATACAACACATATCACTTATAAATATGCAAAAATCATGACACTTAAATACCCTAGACACAAAATGAATCACACCAAGGCATAATCAAAATCAACATAAAAATTTAAACAACCAAACTAATAAAAAAAACAAAACTAATAATACAAAAACACATCATAAACCTCCCACCCCACTGCCACTACCAACACAACATTGTTGCTGCCGTTTGTCTCTACCATTACCACTACCTCAATGTCACCACCACCACACCATCGCAATTGTTACCATTGTTATCGTAATTGTTTTTATAACCATCGTTGTCATCACAATCATCATTCTACCACCATAAAAAATGTCACCAACATCACATTGTCATTGCTGCCACCATCACCACCACCACTCGACACCTTTGTCATTGTTGTCGCCATCACTTCCACCATTATACCATCGCCACCATCACCAACACTACACCATCGTTGACATTAACACCACCACCACATTACGTATTTACTACCACTACCACATTGTTGTCGCCATCGTCGCCACCACATTATTGTCGTTGTTGCTACTACCACACCTTCGATATTATCTTTGCCATTGTTAACACCACCACCACTACTATCGTGGTTGTCTTTACTAACACCATTCAACCATCATGGTCATAATAACTATCATTTCATTGTCAACATCACCATCGTCATCCTTGTTACTGTCGCCACCACCACACCACCATAGTTGTTATCACTACCATCATTAATGTCTTTATAATCACCATTATCATTATAATCACTATTCCACCACCATTCCACACATTTGTTGGTGTCACTACCACTACACCACCACTGCTGCTACCACCACCATCGCCATTATTCTCACTATCACACCATTGTCATCCCAACACAATCACATCACACATTTTTCACTACCATCATACCTTTGCCACTATCACTGTCGTAGCCTCCACCATCACCACCATCACCACCACCACCACCACTATCATCATGGTTGTCTTTGCCAACACCATTCAACTACTGTTGTCATTATAACCACCATCTCATCATCAATGTCACTGTTGTCATCATTGCTATCATCGCTATTGCCATCACCACTATCATTGTCGTTGTCTTTGCAACTATCATTTCACCACCGTCAACATTACTGTCTTCCTTTAAGCATATTTTATTCATCTTTAATTTTTATTTATGAATTTATTTGTCTTTAATTTGTAACAACTTTTTAGAAATTAAAAACAAGAATAAACTAAAACTTAAAACTCGTGAGAGAACAAAACTAACAATAAACCACCCCAAACACATGAGAGAACAAAACTAACAAATCGTAAAGTAAATGAATAAATAAAGCACAACAAAAACATAAGAGAACACATGCATCACTTATAAATAAGTGAAAACCATAATGACACTCTTAAATATCACCAAAACACAACACATGAAATTAAACCATAGACATAAAACGTTGAGGCAAAGTCAAAATCAACATGAAAATCCAAGAAGTAACAAAACTAATTAAAAAAACAAAAAACTACATATTAAAAAGTAAATGACTAGAAAATTAAAAATGACAGATCAAGTTAACATACTTGTACACATCCGCATCCTCATCCTCATCTTCATCCATATCCTTAACCTCATCCTTATCTTCATCCATATTCTCAATCTCATCCTCATCCTTCTCTTTATCCCCAAGCTCATCATCATCCTCATCTTGGTCCTCATTGTTTAACGAATAACCTTGATTTGAGTTTAAAGATCGAAAATAGAGAAGAAGAAATGGAAACATGATCATAAATGACACACATGACTCATGTTGAAAATTAGATAATTCAAACAAAAAATTTTAAATGGAAACAACACATACCAACTTCTACAAGTTCCATTGGCTCTCGCCTCTCACCTAACAATTTTCTGAAAAAATATATTGCAACCAAATAAAATTACTTTCCAACAATCATTATTAAGTTTTGTTCATGTAAACAAATAGGTATATGAAGCAATAATCAATTCAACAATAAGCACAAATATAAACTCATGCTAAAGTTACCAAAAGGAATAATTCTTCATTGAAGGGGATTCAACATTGAACATAATCATCCACAAACAATTTATAAATATGTGAAAACCACAACAACACTCTTAAATACTACCTAAATGCAACACATAAAATTAAACCATATATACAAAATGAATCACATTAGACAGAATTAAAATCAACATGAAAATTCAAGCATAAGTAAAATCAATTAAAAATCAACATGAAGAGTAAACAATTATAGAAATGAAAAATAACAAATTAACTTAACCTACTTGTTGTTGTCCTTGTCCTCATCCTTCTTCTCGTCACTCAATAAACAACTTTGATCTAATTTTGAAACAATTAAAGAAGCAAAAAATAAAAACAAGATCATAAATGATATACACGGGTCACTAAAATTCAAATTAAAATGGAGGAAGTAGTTACACAAAAACAAATGCAAATATTCAAAATATAAAAGGACATACCATCTTCTTGAGGTTGTTTATCATCGTTTCTGAGAGCACGATTCACTTTTGCTTGGTGAGAAGACCTTTGTGGTGACATTGTTTTCACTCTAACGGCGGTAAGCTGACAAAGTGATATTCCAAAACAATGCATTCATTGATAGAGGGATAGAAGGTGATAAAGTGTTGTATAAATAGTGTGACTCAAACCCTAATATTAATGTAACCAATGAAAAAATGCCACCTATGAGATGTCATAGACAATTTGTATATTGTGTAATGATTTTGACTTTGTTGGTAGGATAAACCTTGTGATTGACTTTGTTGGTGAGGTAAACCTTGTGATTCTAAGCATTTGAGACAAATAGGCTAATTGTCATTTAATATAATTTAAAATACCTTCAATTTTAATATATATACCAACTTTAACTACATAAATTTAATCTTATTTATCTCGACTTCTTACCAAATACAATTGTCATATCTTGTATTGTAAAAAGATTTTCATTAATTTTATTTACTTGAGAAATTATTTTTGAATTCTTCTTACCATATAATATTCTCATTTAACTCTTACCTATTTAATTACTAGAGAATTTGTTTTTGAATTCTTCTAACCATATAATATTCTTCTTACCAAATATATGCAATTTACTTGAGAAATTTTAATATCATTAAAAGGTATTTGCATACAAAAATTTGTCAACTACTAATAAAAAATAATGATAATTATTTATCATTATTTTTTAATAGTCAATAAGCTTATCATACAAACCATTTAATATTATTAATGAGATGAAAATGTAAAAACTATTTAGTGGGTAGGGAATACACTATTTTCCCTATTTAATATTATTAATGCATAATCTATACAATATATAAATGGAATATCTTTAAAAAAAATTGTTTTGGGCTCTATTTTTTTTATAGAACTTTACACCCTTCAATAATAAATATATATATATATATATAATAATTTTTTATATTTTTACTCTATTTTTATTTGTATCTTGTAAATAAATATTTTTTTTTATATAACTACCCACTATCCATTACTTAAAAATATATGAATACGACCTTATTATCATAATAAATAATAGTGTAGATAGAGAGGCACTTCACGCATGTCTATATTTTTAATTTTAAATAAAAATATATATATAATTAATAAGAGTAGTGTGCTGTTATATAATTATTAAAAAAATATATATTATTGTTGTAATTAAAACTAATAAGATAACAATATATAATTAAGGAGCAAAAGTGGAAGCAGAAATGTGGAGTCCAAAGGCGGTTGTCAAAAGTGATATTCTCTTTATCTATTGTATAGATTACATTTTACAACTAAAAATAAAAAAAAATTACATTTATTACAACATATAACAATAAAATATTTTATTTTAAAATAAAATCTACTATTATTCAACAAAAGATATTTATTTTGTATAAGAATAAAAACTATACCCAAAGCTAATCAAATATTCTCCGTCCAATAAGTCGTTACCACTTGTGCTAATAATAGTAGTAATATATAAATTAGAGAAATGATATATGTACAACAAATCTTACCCCAAAGAGAAATAAAGAGATAAGAGAGAAAGAAAAGAGAAATTTTAAAAATAATAAATGATTTTGTGAAGAGAGATAGACACTTAAAATGATGTTATAATGATGTTATATAAATTGAGGTAAAGATTATTATATGTGTATCACATATTTATAAATTAATATTAATACTTAATGTTAATAGTAATTAATATTAGTATTAATATTCATTTATAACTTTATAATATTATAAATATAGTAATTAATATTAAAACTTATATTTATTAATTTTAATTCATAATTTTAGGTGTACTTTTGTTTATCAAGTATTGTAATGGTACAACTTTTGTCCCTATATTATATTCATAGGATCTCCCAACTTTCATTCCATTTATAATCAAGTGTCTCAATTTCTTTTATTAAAGATTTAACAAATTTTACTAATATAACACTCACATAATATTTGAAAGATTAATGTAATTATTAGACACATTGTGCTCACTTGTGGGGAAAAATCTATTTAGATAAAAAAAAATGTTGTAAATAACTCTTACCTATCATATTTGATTCATAAAGATAATATTTTTTTTATATTATTAAATAAACAATGTAATATTATAAATAATTAATCTATACTAGGGTAAATAAGTTTTAGTAGCTATTTTTAGTATACACATTTTTTAGTCATTTTTACCCTTGCATTAATTTTCAAATTTTCACATTACACTATTCACTTTTAATAACTACCCCTACTCTTATATGGTTAGTTATTTTTATTAACTTTTTTTTACTTATTTATTATATTTAAAATTAAAAATATTTGTGGATCTCTCAATACTATTATTATCAATGAATATTAATAATTAATGTTACATATAAATCACATCTACCAAGTGTTATAGATGAGTGTTCAAATCATCAATATAACTTAAACAAAGTGTTAAATAATTCAATAACTTTCAAATTAATAATTTTATTTCAAAACATTTTGTTGAATTTAAAGTTCATTTCATGTATATCATATCTGTCAAATTTTATAAAATTGAACATTAATAAGAAGTTAATTAGATGATTGATTTATATGAATCAGGTATCAAATCATATTTGATTCATATAAAATTTGGTAGATATAATGTACATACAATGAACTTTTAATTCAACGAAAGGTTTTCAAATAAAATTATTCATTTGAAAGTTATTAAATAGTGTAATACTTGTGTCATTTAGTATGTCCTTACTATATAAATATAATCAATAATTATTATTATTATTATTATTATTAAATATAATAATTGATTTGTATTTATTAATATTAAATTGTTCATATATATATATATATAAATTAATAGAAATAAATATAAATTAGCATATATTAATATACTACTGCAAAATATAAATACATTATATGATGTAAATATATTAGAAGAAAATTGAAAATACATGACATAAATATTGTTCCAGGCTTAGCTTTCTCGGTTAAAGTTGAGGTTGTCATGTTTAAAACATTGAGTGTAATTTGCCTTTTTCCTTTATGACAAGGGGTTTTTATGTTTTCTCAATGGACTTGGGGTTGATCCTAAACATTTCGAGATCTGACCTACTAATTGTGGCGCCATCCACTTTTTCCACTATTAGATTATTATTGTCTCAGATTAAGTCAATGTTGTTCCAGTTTTATCTTATTGGGTCCAATGTAGCCCAATTAAGATTTAAATTGATTCACATATGAACCAGATTTGTAAGGTCAAATCTAGGAGGGTACACAACCCTCGAGTTTCAAGCTTGAAAGGCGAAAAGGCTTAAGAGTGTGGATCGGATTCATAAGGGTACACAGCTTATTGGCCTTAAGCCCGAAAAGGCAAAGAGGCTTAAGAGTGTGAATCAGATTCATAAGGGTACATAACCCTCAAGCCTTACGCCCAAAAAGAGAAGAAACTTAGGGGTGTGAATCAGATTCATGAGGATACACAACCCTCAAGTCTCAAGTTTGAAAGGCAAAAAGTCTTAAAAATGCGAGTTAATTGAATTAATCTAATCCGAGAGGATACACAACCCTCAAGCTTCAAGCCTAAAAGGCGAAGAGACTAAAGAGAGGTCAAATCGATATAACTAATGTTGGGGTTAATCAGTTTGAAACATGATTCTTCATCTTAAACACGAAGTATGGTTGATAACTATTGAGTCGTTATATAAACGTTTCTTTGACTTTTATGAGTGATAATCATTTTATATATGTAAATATTGCATTATATTTTGTAGCGATTATCCAATGTTCTTAGGATTTTTAGCTTAGTTTAGATTCATTTAATCTAGATTCTTATAATTTTGCTAATTCTAACTATAGAAAGCTAGTTGTAGAAAATATACTCAATTTCATGTGTTTGTAGGCCTATATTCAATAACAAAGGAATATAGAAGAATTGTGACCAACTCGCACTAAGAGCCGCATTGCGTTGAGCACACCTTGCGTTGAGCGAGATAGGCAATTTATGAAGCGCTAAGCGAATTGTTTTCTTGGACTCAAAGAATTCGTTAAGTGCTTAGTTGCATTGAGCGAAAGCCTTGTATCTGAGATGAAGATCTGTAAAATTGTGATATTGCACTTAGCGAACAAGCGCACTAAGCAAGACTTCACTTATAATATATAAGCTTCACTTTGTAATTTAAAATCATTCAGAACTTTTTCACTATTTTCAGCACTTAGGTCACTATATAAAGATGCTTCTTCCATTTTCTCTTCTTCCCTTCCATTGTAACCCATTTTGTAAGTTTCTCATGACAATGAAAGGCTAGTCCATTTATGTTGAGGACTTGGAATTAAGTGCTAACATGTAAATGTTTTCCTTCATATTTATTAATTGAATATTCAGTTTAAAGTCCACTTTTATATCTTTACTCTTGTTATATGATTTGATCAGTTATATATGCATGTTTTAGAGTTTGAATGTTATTAACAAATGCTTTTGAACTTGTAACTGAGTTTGGACTCTAATGGAGTGTATCTCTAGATATAGGATAGACTCTATTAGTTTCGTAAAGATCTTCGAGCTTCACCAAACTACTCAACTGAACTTACCGAGACATCGAAAGTGAGATTGAACAATTTAGGCTTGGTTTGATGAGACATCACGTTTTGAGCACTTCTAGATAGAAGGTAATCTGAAATATTGCTTTGAATGGAGAATATATTTTGTATGTTTACATGGAAAGCAACCTGGTTGAACCAAATCCTCAACATATCCATCATCATCGTTTCACATCCAAGCATTCTAATTGTTTGATCATTATTCTGAATGAATTTCTTGTTTTGTTATTTACCTTTACTTGTTTTCTTTGTAGTGTTTAGCTTAATTTCTGTTGTCACTTATGTTCTACACACAAACCACTATCAAAACCAAACTAATGATTAGGAATTGATAACTTTATTAGTAGTCAATACGGATAAATCCCTGTGGATTCGATACTAAGATTTTCTCTTTTATATTACTTGTACAATAATTGGTACACTTGCCAAAATATCTCAACAATGAGTTGATCAGATTTTTGTCAATCTAAACATTATCAATCAATCTTATCTATTGACACATCTTTGAGATAGGAAATATATAAAATCAAAATTTCTTCTAAACTTTATCAAGTTACGAAGTATAGTTAAACTAAGAATTTTCTAAAAATTATGAGCAGGTCTTATTACGATTGAAATTAAGTGTAATTATCAATTTAACTATTCGATTGATCGGAACATTTCACAACATATGACTAATCAAGTTTTATTTACTTGCCTAACATTCAATATCGGTTACCGATTCAACTTGATGGTTGATCAAAGCATTCACAACGTAAGACCATTCAAGTTTCCTACCTATTCAACTTGATGGTTGATAGGAGCATTCACAATGTAAGATCGATCAATTTTCTATGACTTGACTAACATTCAATAATTGGCTACTGAATCAACTTGATGGTTGATTGAAGCATTCACAATCACAGCGTATACACTAACTGCTGTTATGGCTTCTACGAATTTTTTATTTTACAGGGGCTTTGTTTCGCTGGATTTGGATTCATCGGATTCTCATCCTCATCGTTTGAGTCTCTAAATGGCACCTCGTTCTTTGGATTCTCAGGTTTTTGCATGCTCTAACCTTATAAATAGTAAAAAATCTAAAATGAGTAGTTGTGATTAAGTAAAACTGTTTTAACATCCCTTAAGCATAATGGTACATTCTAGTTGCATATATGCTTTTTATTAACTACGTTCAAGTCTGTAACATCACTTTACTGTGACTATATGCTTTCCCTGTTTCTATGCTAATGTCATTCTAGTTGCAAGGATTTTTGGACTTTGAAAATGGAGATAAATTATTAGAGAAGTGGTTACAAGGTTGTTTTGTTCAAATTCATTTGCTATATTTTAATGAAGGAAATATATGGACATGAGTGCTATTCAAATGTTAGTCTTACTGTGAGGTTGAGATAGACTTGCATTAGAACTTGTTTAATAACCTTAATTAATTAATATACTACTTATAATCATCTAACTATTTTGTACTTTGGATGTATAGGTTTTATATGGTGTTAGAGTTTGACTCCTTAAACAGGAGTTGTAGGAGGAGATTGGCAAGTCATAACAAGCGTAGAAGAAAGAACTCTCACCTTTCTACTGTTGCTAGAAATTCTTCTTTTAGACAAGGTAATTTAAATTACTGCTCATTACAGGATTTCTTCTAGACAAGGTAAAATTGATGGTGGTTATGGCTGCATGTTCATTACTTGTTTTGAGGGTTATTGATGGCTGCATGTTCATTACTTGTTTCATTATCCTATCATTAGAAACAACTTTCCTAAATTATAATCATCGAAATGGATGATGTATAATGCTAGAAGTTTTAAATAGTTTCATCAAAGGGACTATAATTTCTGGAATATGTTACATTAGTCATACAAATAACTATTTCAATTACAGAGAGAGACTCTAACTTAAGCATGAATCTACATGTTTAGAGGATAACAATAAACACTTGTGATGTGATAGAGAAAGGACTAGATAACTACTCAAGATTTTAACAAAGCATGTTGGGCTAATGTGCAGGAAGATCAAATGGCATGACCAATTATATATTAATCACCAACTATCAATTATGTCATTTTCTAGTTAGATTTCTAGAATCTACGTGTATAATTAAAAATATATTATGCTCTCCTTTGTAAAGTGTAAAATGCTTTTTTGGTTGTGTTGAAAAGAAAAAAGTAAAATCCTTTTTTGGTGATGCTGTGATTCTCCAGGCATTCTTCTTGTTGACCTTTTATTCTTATCTCACTACACATGGAACACTCAGCATTTACCTTATTCCTAAAATCATGTTCAAAGGTTAAGAGAAGAAGGAGCATGCAGAATCGTAGATTCTATAGTAAGGCCTAAGGATTAAGAGGGATGCTTCAAGTAGTGAGTGACTGAAGCATTGTACTAAATGAGTTTGCACTAGGGGCAGTAATGTTGTCCATTATATTAGAAGATCTTTGACCAAAAGAAACAGATAACATAATCACCTTATCCAAACTAGAATCTCTGTTACTGCTTATAAACAAAAATAATGTAAAACATAGAGATAATAGAATAGAATCCCCTTTTCCTATAACACACATTGTTTTTGCTATGTGAACATATATATCTTCAGTAATGCTACTTATCACTGCACCAGAGTCAAAATCATTATAGTTATTACTTATCACTTCAGTAATCCATTTTCTTTTATCGATAGATTCATAGCATAATGAATATTGTTTTGACAGAACTTAGTTTGGAAACAGTCTCCTCCATGTTGGCCAGTAGTTGTCGTCAGCGGTGGTTGCTTCTTTTGGTAAAGGATAACTTTCCTATTGTCATTATTTTATCTTCTTTCTTATTCTTTATTTTTCTCTTTTCTTATTTTCATTTACTCCTATTTTTCTTAGCATATTTACTTATTTAGTGTATCTTTGTTTTTCTTTTAATATCATTTTTATTATTAATTATTTTTGTTTCCTGGATCAAAAATTACAATGTCTCACAACTTATTACTTATTAGGAACTAATAAGTTGTGAAATATAACATATATTTTTTATTTAGTATTTTGAACAAACATAGAATGAAATATGAGTTTAATTTAAAAAATAAACAACTTATGTTCCGTGTATCTTTTAAGGCTATTATTATAAAAGATAGTAAATATATTATATATGACCATAACATAAGTGATTGTATGTAATTTAACATCTTTTAAGCAAGTAAGTATGCTTTAGAAGATAAGTACAATAATAATTATTAATTAAAAAGTTAATAATTGAGATTATAATTAACTTTATATTTTAATGTGTATTTGATCTCAAATCTTAACTAATATATAGAGTTCTTTGATAGTATAATACTAATAGTCTAATACCATAGTTATAACTGATTTTATTTTTTATAATTAGTTATCTGTCTCATTTGCTAGGTAAAATTGTCACAATCATTATATATAATTCTTATAGTAGCCATTAAATTCCAATTCAATCACTATCCCGGCTTCCCTCACAAGTCACAACACAAGGAAGGTCAAAGTGATGCTGAACATATAATTGGCTGCAAAATTAAAGTTTAGTGGCCTTTGGATAAGAAGTAAGTGTTTGTATTAAATCTTGAGCGATAAGTTGTAGAAGCGAAATAGTATATGACCATCATTTTTGTTTAAAGGCACCAGGAAAAACATGTTTTTTTTTTTTTTTTTTATTAATGTTAGAAGCATTTTGACTACATTATCTATAGATGACTCATGGGTTTAGCTACTTTATTTTTCTCACTTTGCCTATTTCTAAAGTTTTCCATGTTGCATTTGTTCTTATTAAATGCTTTACACTAGATTAATTACTAGTGTATGGCTTTCTTTAGTTTAATCATGGAAACAAATTTTTAAAATCCCTAATTTCTTCTCGCTTTCCTAGGATTTCTAATTAAGTTCCATGTGTTGATGTACTGTAGATTTTATGAAGGCACTATTAAGCCTTATGACTCTTTCAAGAAGAAACATGTGGTAAACTTACACTCTGAATTTGTACAAAATTATTATGCCTGCTAAATTCTGACACAATTTTAGTGTGGCATGTCATTTGGAGAGTTATTTGCTTGTCTCCACTCTTTTCTATTTAACATGCTTTTGAATTCTAATCAAGTTTAATGCTTGTCAGCATTGAAGAATCTCATTCTTGTTGAAGTCAAGTTGGGATCTAACTAGTAACTTTGTGTTTTCAAATAATTATGTTGGTAAGTATGCTATAAGAGCTCAACAATGCAGTGATTGTACAATGAAGCAGCATAATTTAAACAAATGTATTTTTATTTTGTATTTGTTTTAATTTTTTTATTAAATAAATTAGATTTTCATATTATTAGGTTTGGTTCTCACATAATAATCGAGCTTGAGTTCAATGCATTGAACTAATTTTGTATGCTATCCATATTTATTTACATAACTATAAAAAATAAAATATAATTATTTGAAAGCAAATATATATATAAAAAAATACTTTTATTTATATGTAGCTAATTACTGACAGCAAAATCTATAGCAAAATCTATAGGTAAAATACATATGTAATTACTGACAAATAATAAAATGTAATTGACAAATTTTGTCTATTGGTAATTACCGACAAATATGATAAATTTGTTGATTACATTTTCAACAAGCAAATTAGCAATAGATTTTTTTTCATCAGAAATTTATAAAAAAATTTCACTTATCAACAGATTTACATACTTTTCGATGGATAATGGATATCGTAATTACAAAATTTCTTGTAATGATAAGATCGATCAAGTTTCGATAACTTGACTAGCATTCAATAATTGGCTACTAATTCAACTTGATGGTTGATCGAAGCATTCACAACATAAGATCAATCAAATTTTAATAACTTGACTAGCATTCAATAATTGGCTATTAATTTAACTCGATGGTTATTCGAAATATTCATAACATAAGACTGATCAAATTTCAATGATTTAACTAGCATTCAATAATTGGCTACCAATTCAACTTGATTGTTGATCAGAGCATTCACAACATAAGATCGATCAGGTTTTGATGACTTGACCAACATTCAATAATTTTCCATTAACTCTTTCATTTTAACAGAGCTTCGATGCATAGATGGAAATAATCCTCCATTAACTTTTTTTATTTTGACGAAACTTTGATGCATAGATCAAAATAATCCTCCATTAGCTCTTTGGTTTTGATGGGGACTTCGTTGCGTAGATCAAAATAATTGTGCTATATGCCATACTTTTGTCAAATGTCTAAAATACCTCGGTGTTCTTTATTGCTTTCAAAATTTTAACATAGTGAACAGTGAATGACAAAAAGTTAATTCTACGAAATCCCTGTACATCACAAAAACAAAACAAAACAAATAATAATAATAATAATAATAATAAGACTGTGTAAAAAATTAATAACTTTGAAAAATTAATTAAATTTGAATTTAATATCTAAACTACTCTATATTGAATTTTATTTTATCAAATATTTTTAATGTTATTTTTGTAATACGTAAAAAAAAGTTGAAAAGTTGTTTATATTCAAAAAGCTGTTAAATATCGAGATAACAGGTTTAATTAAAATTTAAAGGAAAGCATCATAATATTCGCATAAGCATATTCAAAAGTTGTTTATGAATTTTACTTTTGTTTAATGGTTTCTAAATAAATAAAAAGGATAAATAAATAAATGAAAACTATAATGATAATTAATTTGATTGAGTTCAACTTATAACAATACTAATTTGTAAAATGAAGATAACGTATCACAGTAATATTTTAATATAATATTTTATTTCAAATACAAGATAATATCTTAATTATAAGAATTATGTATAAAAAAATATTTACACCACAAATAATACTAAATTCAATCGATGGAAATCTAAATTTAAAAATATTAACTTAATTCAAAAGAATGATACAAACTATATTTAAAGTTAATGATAATTTTCTAATGTTTTAATTTAATCTAAAAAAATTATTCAAAATGTTTTAAGATATATAAACATGATCAAGATAGTTAGTTATCTCATCTAAATATTAGGATTAGGATGAATAAAATCACTGAATTTGAGCACATTCCACCCCCATTCCAAAATTAAGAATATTACCATCTTAATTACCATGATCATAAAAATCTTTCCATATTACCATCTTATGAAAATTTATTTTATTTTTTTTTCAATTTAATGAATTAAAAAATTGTTTTTTTATAGCATAAAACATTATAAAAAATCATATTTGTTTATAAAAAAAAATGGATTGTTATCACACTTTTGTAAGTAATTTTAACTACGTTTTTAAATCATATATTCATTAAATAGGAAAAAAATTAAAATATTTTATAAATTGAATTGTGGTTATAAAGGCCACCAAATATCCATTTTTAATATCAAGATTATCTTTCAAACTTAAATAGTATCCGTAATCAAATACAATTTTATGGAAATTATGATGAAAAAATTGAACTATTGAAACAATATTAAGTAAATTTAACAATAATAAAAATTCAAAAGATAATGATAATATTGCAAACATAATTAAAGGTGATAATGATAATCTTTTAATTTTAAAATTTATTGTAAAAAAACAGAATAATTAAAGCGATACCTGTAATTTCTCAAGATATTTACATATTATAGATTATGTGGTTTTAATGTATATTTTGTTACCAGAGGCGACGAGCACATGAATTAATTCATAATAAAAATGCTCACCGTAAAGTGTGCAAGTTAATTGATGCAATTAAGATTTTTATAAACCCTGATTGAGAAAAATATTTACATCCCTTAGATTAGATGTCACAGCATAGAAAAGGTAAATTTTACGTATTTAGAGAATCCAAATATACAATAGGAGAAATATGGTAATGCAGCAACCTTTGTACGCGTTGAAAAAGATAATTTGTTTTTAGAGGAGGCAAAAAGCAATTTATTAAATCAAATACCTGCTTGAGAAGATAACCCAACATTTAAGATATTACTGAATTTTTTGGGATTTATGTTAAAGATTGTATGGGAGGTGAAGTAGAAAGTGCATATCTGTGGCCGATTACCATTGTTGCTTTTTAAAAAAAGAAAGGAAGATGTGTGATCATAGAAAGAGTTTTATTTTGAGTAGAGTTTCTTCGTTAGGACTGAGGTTACTCTATCTAGAATATTAAGTATAATTTGTCTTCTTTTTTTTTTAATTAGAGATTTTTATGATATCATTTTAATTTTATTCTATTAAGTTTGATACAATTTAATTAAAATTTAAACTGATCTACATAGGATTGGATCAGTAAGATTGAAGAATTTACGAAGATTTATACCCCTTGCGTCTCAAGCCTAAAATGAAAAAAAAAAACTTAAAAATATGTATCGAATATTCACAAAAATACAAATATAATTTTGAATTAATTAAATTTTAATTCAAACAAAAATTGGATGAAAGTTACTAGATAAATATTTAATTTCACATAAATATATATTTTTTAGAGTGATGTGTAATAGTTTATGATTATTTGATCCATCAAAATTCATAAAAAAAAAAAAAAATTGAAATCGCTATAAAAAAAATCGTTAAATAAAAATCAAGTGGTATTCATCTAATTTTGTGACTTAAAAGTTAAAGGAGAGTGTGTTAGTGGGTCCCGCATTTCTGTTTTTAAATTAAAAAAAGAAAAGAAAAAGCATAACCTCTTATTTGATCTAATCTGAATAGTGAATCATGAATCCAAGAAAATCTTGAAAAGTGAAACTTTTAATAACTTAACAGTGTTTGTTTCCAGTGACCGCGGCAGCGGCATCAACGCACGCTTACACACTCTGGCGGTAAACGATTCGCACGTGTAGATAGTAACAACGTAGTTCCTATGTAGCTGATTACTCGAATTGTAGCGAGTGAGTCAGAGAGAGGCATCATCATCATCATGGCGGAGATTTCAGGTTCAGCGTTCAAGGAATACGTGGCTGGCATGTTCGCTGGTGTTGCCACTGTAGCCACTGGCCACCCCTTTGACACCGTCAAGGTTCGATTTTTATCAACTTTTATGGAACCCTTTCGTCTTAATTGTTGCCTCCGTTTGATACATTGTTTGATAAGTGATTGTTTTGCACCTATGTGTTACCCCTTTGCTCAGTGCTCTTTTGGGGCACTTAAAAACAGTGTTTTTGGTACTTTGGGACGCAGAGTTGAAAATTAAAATGGTGGGGTGCTCTAATTTCAATCGTCTATTGTTCTAAGCTAGTGTAAAACAATTTTAGATCTCAAATTTTCAATGGGTTCGTTTTTCATGTGTGGTTAGTGTTATACAGTTTTGTCATTGTTCATTGTAGCATAAATTTATAAACAGGAACAGAAGAAATATTGGAGTTTAATCTCGTCCGAACCAAATTATCGTGATTAAATAATATGTGGGATATGATCAGGAATAGGATTATAGGAACAAAATGTGATTTGTAGCTTAACAGGGAATGGTGTTAACTCATATAATTATAACATACATAAATGATGATATGTATAACAATAATTTGATTGGCAATATCATATTTCTGAAATTTTAAATTTATGCGTCAGAAGCACAAGAATGCCCTGTTTTGAACAATTTTCCTAGATTATGCATGGTTCTTCAGTTGCAATGAATAATGGGCTATCTTTTTGGTCATTTTCTTTTGGTCCACGATCTTCTACTATGTCTTTATCCATCATACTTATGTTTATATCTATTTGACGCTCTTCGTTGCATGTTTGCTGGTGACTTCAGGATGGTTTATTGTGTTTAATTATATTGAAATTGTGGCCTATTTGTAAATTTTCCCCATTTATCAGGTGATGCTGCAAAAGCACAATGCAGAAGCACATATGATTCAGTATAGAAATGGATTGCATTGCACTTCTAGGATATTGAAGGCTGAAGGAGTATGGCTAATAACCTTTAACTTCCAAAGGATAAAAATGGATTGCAATTCCACATAGGAATATAAAATAATAGATAACTGCTAATTTGTGTCAATGCTGGATGATATGCTTTCTTGTGTATAAAAGCTGGAAGTTGGGTCAGATGTAGTTTATCATTATGTATTTATGTAGGCATGTAGTGGGCTCATTAGTTGATTTCATTTTCATTTTTATCATTATGTATTTATGTAGGCATGCTGATAATAGAATGGGCTCATTTTACTTTGTGTTGAATTTCAATTATTTATGAAGAATGGGAGTGGCGATGGTGGAGTTCTTGAACTTGGTCACAGAAATTGATATTTTGTCAAAGGGTAACTCTCTCAAAGGCATAAGCATTAACCAGAGGTCTATAAATGACTTAAATATCTCTAACAATATGATATGTAATGCTTTGTTTTTCTTTTTTACTTTTAATTAGAGATTTCAAGGGAATTGGTTTGAGACTTCCAAATTTAATTTTGCAATAACTCTTTCAGATCAAAGGACTTTATAGAGGAGCAACATCATCTTTTCTTGGGATGGCAGTTGAAGGATCACTCTATTTTGGAATTTATTCCCAAGCAAAAGTGTACCTTCAGGTGTGCTTCAAAATGGCTTAAATGAGGTTTATCTTAATTTGACATTGCACCAATCAGCACAACTTGTTATGAGATAGAGATTTATAATCTTTTAGTGGTTTTGTGAGTGTATCATTTGTGATGTATCTTGTATCTTAGTGTGGCTTTAGTTCATGCCGTCTACTTTGTTTACCTGCACTTATCTAGGGAGGAGTTCAAACTGCGGAACCACGGCTTCAAGTGATAATACCGTCTGCAGCTTTTAGTGGTGCCATCATCAGTTTTGTGTTAGGTCCAACAGAGCTGATAAAGGTAAAGTGAGCCTACAGTGTCATTGGAACTTTTATTGTCTCTCACAACCATGACAATTTATATTTGAACTTCTCCAGTGTAGGATGCAGATACAAGGCACTGACTCTTTGGTTCCTAAATCCAGTAGATACAGTAGTCCCCTTGATTGTGCCCTTAAAACTGTACAAACTGAAGGGGTGAGGACATTCTGCAACATTCTGCAACACCATGATTAATGTGTTATAGCTGATGGTGTTCCTTTCAGGTGAAAGGAATTTTTCGTGGAGGTAGTGCCACATTGCTTAGAGAATCTATAGGGAATGGTGTCTTTTTCAGTGTATACGAATATGTGCGCTATCACATGCATTCCAATACCAAAGCTGCTCCATCCAATTACAGCAACATGGTTGATATTGGGATTGGGATCGTTAGTGGTGGCCTTGGTGGTGTGGCTGTAAGCATGTTGATAACTTGTTTTTTTTTTCTGCAGTGGTTGACAACTAAATATGCTATTCAATATTAACCTACTGAACCTTTTTTTTTTGTGATTTTTCTTGATTGTTCTACCAGTTTTGGTTGACAGTTTTGCCTTTTGATGTGGCAAAGACTTTAATTCAGACAGACCTTGATAAAAATTGTCCAAGAAATCCTTTTCGGGTCTTGAGTTCAGTAAGCTCTCTAAATCTTTCTAAATTATTTCTTTAATTTCCAATCATTTATATTGTAATATAGGCTAAAATATGTTTTAAGTCCCTAATATATACCTCAATTTTGCATTTGCTCCCTAACAAATTTTTCCTTTGTGGTTGTTTGCTGATATATAAAAAAATTTGGGTTTAGGTCCCTTCCGTCAATTAAATGATGACGTGTCCATAAAATATTTCAAAACCGTCACAAAATTAATTTTGCTTAATTGATTCTGTTGGGACCTAAAACAATTTTTTTTATATATCACGGAGCAACCGAAAAGGACAAATTTATTAGGGAGTAAATACAAAATTGAGATATATATTAGGGAGCTAAAACATATTTTAGCCTATAATATATAAAGAAAAATATGTTCCAAAAGTTGTTTTTATTTGTAGATCTATCAAAGGGCTGGATTGAAGGGGTGCTATGCAGGTTTGAGTCCTACTTTATGTCGAGCATTTCCTGCTAATGCTGCAACGATCGTCGCATGGGAGCTAGCATTGAAAATGCTAGGCATTAAGCATGACTGAGGTCAGTTCCTTTCAATTGTAATTAATATAATGACATATTATTATCTGACTCTGCATCAAGTGGTTAATCTGTTGCATTCTTTTTGCAGAATCTATCTAATTGTGGATAATACAACAAAACTCAGGTAAGCTTTCATAAAGCCATTGTTCACCCTAGCTAAGATTTGGAGAAGATAATAATGCATGCTTTTAATAGAATGCATTTTTCCTTGGAAGAGTTTCTGATTTTCAATTTTTTTGTCTTTTACTAGGACGCATTCAACATTGCATTTGAAGGTGCTTATTTAGTTTCATTTTTTACTAGAGAGCTTGGTTAAGGAACTTGGAATCAGGGGCCTTGATTTTAGCTTCCCTCTACATGCTTTTTCCCCTCCAATTTTTGGGATAGAAGTATAGAACATTTCTATCACTGGCATGATAATGGCCACTGAAGTTAACGTTTTTGGAAGTGTATGGTATGGCCAAGGCAGGAAAGTCCCTTTTTTTGGACAATTAAACTGCTAAGTGCTAATTGGTGCTACCTTTTATCAGTTTTACGACCTCTCCGCAACATTAGTTCAGTATCAATATGTTGGGAGTTCTACATTGAATAGAATAAAAGACTTAATGTGGTACTTGAGCTATGAAAGTTTCCCACCCAAAGGACTAGTCTTTTGGGTTGGATTTTTCTCTTGTGCTTAAGTTTTATATTTGGTGATTTCGTTGAGAGTTAAACTATAGAAAGGGCTATCTATAGGTTGGATTAAGGTGTCAAACTGAATATGTGGCTTGAGCTTCCTGCACCCTCCAAAAGTTGTTTCCTGCACCTCTCATGCATTCCGGCAAGGCCATTCTGGAATGCATGAGAGTTGCAGGAAGTTTTAACCAAAGGGAAAAAGGCCACCATCGGGTCAATGTCATAGAATGAAAGTTGTCGTTAATGTCAGTCCTTAAAGGAGGTGGTAATGTTAAGAATCTCACGTTGAGTAGAATAATGTGGTACTTTATTCATGAGACTCCCCCATTTAAAGGTAATGTCTTTTGGATTAGACTCTTTTTGCGGGGAAGTCACCATGTTATTGGTGAAGAGTATTCATTAGCCGTGGCAATAACTAATTTTTGATGGAGAACCTAGTTAGCTACCTTCATGTGGTGTTCCCTTCATGTTGTTCAAATTCAAAACATTGTTTAAGAGATCCAAATCCGATTTCACTTGAACCAAAATGATAATGTTTGGACTCCTCTTGTGCTTTTAAGTCTTAGCAAAATATGTCGGAAAAGTTAGTTAAGCTTAACAAACTACACAGGGAGAATAACTGCAGTTGGAAAGAAAAAAAAAAAAAAAAAAAGTAGGGGGAGGGAAAAGAAATAAAAAGTTGTGATGATTCAAAATTAAAATATTTCCTGAGTTTTTTTTTTTTTAATTTCTTTGGCTGTATATGGCCATGTTTGGTTTACAGTTTGACCTCTTCTAACTTTACTATTACCCAATAAATTAAGTTTATTCATGTTTGGTTTCTCTTAAAATATCTGTTTGCACATTATATCTGGTTGAAACCAAGTTTCAATGGAAAACAATACCAAAATTGTTTTTACAAACCCACTTTGCAAAATGAAATCTATTCAAATTTATGTTTTCATTTTTTTAATTATAAAAATGTTACTTTGTTTTTTAAGATTTGTACAGGAAATCTTGAGAATGTTTTTTTTCTCCGTTTTCTGTGCAAAATTTTGAAATTAGAAAACAGATTAAAAATATAATGACAGTTTTGTAATCAAAAGGTGAAAACAAAAAATAAAAATATGAAATGCATTATGTCGGTAACTTATTAGAGTTTAAAGTATTGACAATGTAATATAATTTTATATTTTTGATTATTATAACCTTCAATGTATAGTAAATATATTGATTTTTATGAAATAGTTTTATTATCTTAAAAATCATATAATTAGTGGGTTGTAATTTTTTTACAATATAAAATTATGTTACATTGAACTCAACTTATTAGAGATATTTGACCCGAGGGATTAGTTGACAAAAATATATTTACGGGTGCTGATCTTGTCCCATCCCGATTTAATAAAAGGATTGATTTGATCCAATTTGTACTAAGTTTTTTCGTGATATGTAAGTTTTAGACTTGGTTCCCTGTTGATAACAATTAAAATCATAATAATAATTAAACTATGAGGCTGAGTTTACGATTTGTAATAACTATGAATTAGTTCTTTAATTTCTTTTATAATGCACTAACTGAAATGAAGAAAGAAAAAAAATGATTACTTTTAATTGAAATATGTAATAAGTTTTTGGAGAATGAAAGAGGGTGGGTCTTATAAGTCTATCTTAGTTCTTAATTATACAAGTAAATGTCTTAAGGGATGATATCTTTTAAGAGTTGTCGAGAACCTTCACCCATACAACCACATACAAGAACACTTTGAAAGAAATTTTGTTTTTTAACATTCTAAAGTTTTACACCTGTATTGTGTTTATTTATCTTTCTCTTGTTCGTCATATTATACATCACATTTATTATTTTCATTCTCTTCTTATGTGTGAAAAAACTTTTTTAGTTTAAAACTTTTTTTTAAAAACTAGATTGGTTGGTTCGACCGGAAACTAGTTTAGTGATTACTGATTAGTCTTTTAATTTCTACAGACCAAAGCATTTTAGAACCAATCAAATCAATCTAAAATTGATGAAAATCAGTACAGAAAACTGAATCCGTGTTTTCATTTTTTTTAACTTTTTTTTTTTAATTTAAGCTAAAACATTGTTAAGATATATACAAAAAAGAAACAATTTGATTGTTAGTTCAACTATTCGAATCCGATAGATCTCTCCGTCCTTTCCTTTTTATCTTTGACCAATTTAATTGTAATTCTGATTTTTAAATCATTGGTTTAAATAGAATAAAATAAAAGTAATGGATGAAGAAAGGAAAAGCTTTAAGGAAAATTCACTAGTATTTAGGAAATACAAAATATGATAAAGCCCGCATTTGTACTTTTTTGTTTTCATCGAGCAGATTTCTTACCTGATATAGTTGACATTTTTTAAGACCGAGATTGTGCTAATGCTTTTTGTCTTTCATACTGAAATTCATTGTAAAATATGTTTTTTTGTGTTTCTGTTTTTAATATATTTTTTCATTTTATCTTTCATTTATTTGTTAGTGATTAGGTCTCTATTTGATAGTTTTTCAACTTAATTATGTTACGTGTTATTTTGATGATATATTTTTTATTTTAATTAAATAATTAGTTTTAGAAAATAGTTTTTAAAAAAATAATATCATTAAAATATGTGACTGAGAGACGACAAAGTAAACACATCTCCAATTAATAAACCTCATTAATAGATGGATGAAAAAATAAACGAAAAAAATAGAGATAAAAATTAATCAAACTAAATTTTAAAGACTATAAATAAAAATCAAAAATATTGAGCTACGAAAAACACATTTTATCATAAATTCGATTATCTATCAATTGTGTAAGAACTTAATTATTGGCTGCTTCATTTGTATAATTAATATTTACTCATAGAAAATTAAATTATTGGTATAGAAAACTGATATATATGGACTTACACAAAGATTAATAATACATCAAACATTAGTAGATATAATAGATAATCTTATTTGTGTAAATCCACACTTAACACTTTAATTTTTGTTAGATATAAAAATTAGAAGGAAATTTTGTTTCATTTCTTTTTACTTCTTTAAAAATGGGATAAAGAAATGAAAATTGATTTGGAAGAGAAGCAGAAAACGAAAATTTGACTTATTCTCCAAATAGTTTTCAGAAAAAATCACTTGATTTTTTTTTTATTGGATCATAGCTTGCCAAAGTTTTTAAAAAATAAAAGTTTATTTTTCATATTACTTTTTTTTCATTGAATAGTAGCTTGCCAAAGTTTTTGACATAAATGAAATATCTTCATCGGAATATTGTCGGTTAGTCATCTTTTGAAAAGTTCATTGGAAATTTTCATTCTAAGTCATTTTTATGTGTGTTCTATCAAAGATCTTATTACATCATAAAGAAAAAAAAAATTAAACACAGATTTTTTAACAAGGTTTTAAAAATTGAATTGGTGATTGAATCAGTCAAGACACTGAATCATTCGGTCAATGGTCAAACTAGTGGGTTACTGGTTAAACCGCATGACTCAGTAATATTGTGTTATAAATAATTATATAGACATATTTATATAGTATATATATTATAAATATTATATTTATTGAAATTATTAAAGTTAGTTGATTCTATCTTAGTAGCAATGGTTTTGTGTTGCTGTTGCATGTTCAAATTTCAAATCATTCAATGACTTTTTGTTAATATTGATTTGATTCATATGTAAATATAATATAAATATAACATTTAGTAAAAATTGATAAATTGCCTTCAGCCTAATGGCAAAGCACTTAGCATGCTTTCGCAGCAGTTGGCAGAGGTTCGATTGGTTGGAGCATTTTTTTTTTTGAGTTATTTTACTAAATTAGTGTTGGCACCGGTTGAATCGAAAAAAATCGTCTAGGTTGCACTGATTTAATGACATACACGATCTAATGATTAGATCGACCGAGTTAGACCACTGATTTTTGTTGGACCGATCCGATTGAGTGGGTTGATCCGATTTTTAAAAGCATAGTTACAGATATGACTGCCTAACTTATATAGTGACATTGTAGATTGTAAGTTCAATTAATATATATTTATTTTGAGTTTAATTCCTGATATTATTACAGTGAGTTGGTTTGTTTAAACTTATTTAATAGTGAAATAATCACTTATTTTAATAAAATAAGTAATTATATGTATTTTTAGTATGTTTGTTACTAGTTCTATTTAAAATAAGTTATTTTTTATTTTTTTAAATAAACAAATCATATATATTTATAAAATAATCAATTATTTGATAATCACTTATTTTATAAATATTTATTATAATTTTAAACAATGTTATCAAATTTCTACTTCTTCACATAAGTTATCACGTGTAGTTAATCCACATCTCTTGTATATTTAACGTGAGCTTTTAGGTTTCAAACATTTCGAAACATGCTACTAGTATATATATACTGGGTATTGGAGGAAACAAATTAATTAATTACAGCAATGTCCCTTGTGTGATGAATGTACTACGAAGTACTGAGTTGTAACGTTAATGACAAGCTAGCAAATAAATAGATCATAAAAGTAGAAATGAGAACAAAATTAAGTGGCATCTACCTAACAATGCACTTGCACACATTTATGTTTTGGTACCACACAGTAAAACTTTTTTTTCTTTTACCTTTTCCATAATAGTGTTCTTTAGGGGAAAAAAAAAACTGAACTCGAGTTTAATATGTCTACCAAAGATAAATGCATAAATGAAGATGAAATTGGGACTCTAGTAGTCTAGGCTGAGACATAAGATTAAAACACATATTAGTATATATTTTTCTTGTCTAAAATTATTAATACCTAACTGCTACTGCTACATTAATTGGACATTTATCTCATCCAAAACATGTGAAACAAAGATTACTATAGATAACAACTCTTTTCTGAGTAGTTAAATAGTCCCTACCAGCTAATCTACACACGTTTCGTGGTGAAAACACCCAATATTATTTGTGAATATGAAAAAAGTATTGCTATATATATGCTACTTAATTATACCAATATAAGAATCTAAGTCTATGCTGCCAATCTAAGTCAATTATATTTTAACAAACTAAGTACGATTATTTTATTTAATTTAAAAAAGGATATATCAAATTACTTTTTATATAATTCTTTTTTTTTAAGGTTTGATATAATTCTTTTACTAACACATTCAGGCAACTGCATTGTTAATTTGATTAGTTATGTGATAGGTGGTAACTTGAATGGTCCCATCCAAGTACGGATCCAGGAATTATAAAAATTGAAGATAAATTTTTTTTAAAAAATATTTAATGTAAAATTTATAAAAAAAAATAAAATAAAAAATGGGTATAAAATTTGTTAATTTTTTAAAAAATTGAAAGTAAAATCTGGAATCATGTAATATAAGAGTAAAATAATAGAATAAAATTTATAAGATTTTAAAAATTATAAATCAAAAGTGTCAAATTAATTTATTAAAAGTAAAACTTGTAAAAAATAAATAAAAATATAATAAAACTAAATATTTAGTAGATATAAAATTAAGATATGATCTACTAATAAAATTTTTTTTTTAATAAATACTAATTTAAAAAACTTATTTTTTTATTAATATTTTTTTATTTTTTATATATATTAAAAGAGGGAAGGGGAGGAAGGGGGTACCGCCCTGATTACCCCCCTAAAATCCGTCTCTGGTCCCATCACAATTGGACAAAATTTATGACACAATTAATATTTTGGGCATTTGACAATACTACTAAAAGTTATTGAAGAAATAGACAGAAGAAACAAATATATACTTGCAAAAAAGTCATGTTCAAAGTAGGGTTTGGTTTTTTAAGGGAGGGGAAGCTTGGACTTTAAGTGAAGAAGAAAAGAATATTTGCTGAAATAGCTAGCTAGCTAGATTCTCCTCCAAATTTGCCCCACGTTGAAGGGGTGGCAAAAAAAAAAAGAGGGGAGATTTCCACCCGGCCCTTCACTTTTTCTTCTTTGTTCTAAATTTTGAATCAATGAGAAAAGTGATTAAATTAAATCTCTCCCCTACCTTTATTTTTGAACTAAACAAGGAACTAAATTAACTTCCTCCTCTCTTCACTTCTTATTATCTTAATTTTAACCAA
The DNA here is from genome assembly GCA_014843725.1 of Amphicarpaea edgeworthii. Classification (NCBI taxonomy): domain Eukaryota; kingdom Viridiplantae; phylum Streptophyta; class Magnoliopsida; order Fabales; family Fabaceae; genus Amphicarpaea; species Amphicarpaea edgeworthii. The sequence goes on from CM026328.1 coordinate 23,070,350, forward strand.
ACCATGAAACTCATCGCAATCCAAAATATAATAAAAGTTCATTCTAAGTGAAAATATCCTTTCATAATTGTAACAATTAAACAGCAACAACAATCTTTGCATATGAAAATATTGACAGAAGGTAGAGAGCATCCTTAATTAGAGACCAGCAGCAACAATGACTTAAGTGTGTAGATTTCAATGGGAAATTTTATTTCAATCACATGCATGCTAGCTAGCTTGCCTCAGTGTTTATTAATGTCCATCTCCATGTTAGTCAACTGCATTTTTGCGACGCCTCTCATTATGCCCAGCCAATCGCGTTCTACAACTCCTCTTTGACTCATCAAATTCTGATAGCTCATGGAACCTGAAAAAACACAGCATTTTGAAGAAAAGTTAGTTCACATGGAAAATTTTTTAGTTTACACCAGGACAGGATCAAATCTTCACTTCAATACTCTAAAGGGCAGAGTTTATGTACTACTATATATACTTTCAATGTACCGAAATATAGAAAGGACGTGTCTTTCATGATGATAAATGGTGATTGCCCTAAATTATGCATCAAGATTGTCAAATAGTATTGGATGGTACTTGTTAAAATTAACCAATAAAACCTATTGTGAAAAGTAAAATTTCTAACTTTTTTAATTCAACTGTCTGAGGAGACCTCCAAATGTTAAACCAAACACTTCTAAAGTAAAAGTTGTATTGATAAACTCCATTAAAATAAACATATTAGCTATAATTAAAATATGTTTTGGATAAACTCAGTTGAGATTAAAAAATTAATTATTTCAAATATTAAAATACATTTAAAAAGATTAATCTCTCTCAATTATGTTTTTTCATGCATATGGATATGTAAATCAAATATTTATCAACAATGTCACATCATGCATGATGGTGATATATACTGATTTGAGATCACTCTTTATATAGTTGGTCAACTATGTTTACTACCTTAGTGAAGTATGTTTTAGTAATAGAATTGGCTTGGAGCACATTAATTCCCTCTTCCGTTTCTAACTTTCTATAATATTATTATAAGAAAATGTGCATTCTATAATCAGGGTAATGTGGAGAGTCCTCTTTACCCACGATTTCCCCCATTTCTTTCTGGAGTTGCTAATTAAATCTTTCTTAAAAATAAAGCAATAATACAAGTCATCATCACTAATAGTTTAATTATTAATTAATTACACCTAAGTCTGCTGAATAATTGGAAGAAGAAACAAAAATAATTGAAAACAAAAGAAGCAGAGAGTAAGTGAGCCTTGGTGCAAGACACAAGATTTCCCCTCCAATCATGCCTCAAAAACTAGCTAGGGCTGCTTGAAAATAAAACACGCACACTAACAAAAATTCTAATCAAACCTCTTCTCTATCTCAGGCAGAATTCACAGCAAAGATTAACCTTCAATGAAAGATATGCAAACAATAAGTACTAGAGGCACAAACCGTAAAAGTGTTCTTATTCTACTTGAGTTGAGACACAGATTAGGGTTTTCTCAACCTGCTACATTGTTGGCAAAACCTTTGTTGCAGCCCTGCCATCTGTACGGAATGAGCCTTGGCATGGTACTCACAAACCTTGTGTCTTCTGTGGTACTGCTTGGCTTCACTTAGATCAGCATCACAATTTTCCACTTGACAAGAAGGTGTCATTGACCCTCCACCTTTGTTGGACCCTCCTCTCTTTCCATAGAGATCTCTCTTATTCTTCCTTCCATCTTCTCTAAAACCAATCTCATGACTCACCTCTTCTACTTCTTCTTCTTCTTCATCATCACCGTCGTCGTCGTCGTCGTCGTCGTCGTCGTCGTATTGCTCTTTGAACCTCAAGACCCTCTTCCCCTCAGACCTGCTTGTGTCCATAACTTATAAATTCCCAGAGATCCAGAAGAGGGTTATGAGAAAGAGAAGAAAAAAAAAGGACTTTTAAGTTACATAATAAGGAGGACATGACCATAAATATATAGTTGATATAAATAGTTAAAACTCAGAAGGGTAAATAGGAAGAAAATAATATGAGTGAGGACCACATAGAGTCTTGGTCTTGGTCTTTTTCTGTGTTGAGAACTAGTGGTAACAGTAAAAAGGTTGGAAACAAAAAGTAGCTATAAGCCTTAGGTGTGTACGATGCAAGAAAACCTAACCAAGGCTACAGACAAAACAAAAACAAACCCCTTATTCTTTCTTCACTCTTGTTAATTTACCTTGGACTTTTCTTCTAGGCAAGAGTTTTGAAAAGATAGTGATAGCTAAGTAATTGGAGCAACACTACTGATTCTTTTTTAATTTTTTGGTGAAAAAAAATGTACCTTATGAAGTGGATTTGTGGTTCTCAGTTGTCCAAGTCATCACCCTCTTTTAAGACTCGTTAATTTCCTTCCAGGCGGCTATAGCTCTCTCATCATTCCATCAGTTAAGAATCTAAGGAAGCAAAAATCATCAAACAAAAGGTTTGAGGTTAATCTTTTCTGAACTAGGAAATCAAATCGAAGACAGAATTAAAAGATTTATAACAATCATGTATATGATTCAATCAACCGAGTCAGACTCATCTTGTGTGTCAGGTTTATTTTTTCTAATCCCGTTTTATAGATCTACTAATTATTTGTTATTACTATTATTGCATTTCTGAAGAAGCAAAAAATGGAACTAAATATCTTTCCCTTACGGGAGAAGAAGAATATATAACTCTTTGTTTAGCATTTTTTTAACGGAAAACTTTTTGAGGTCTTTCCAACGCTGTTTCTCGGCGGCTCTTGCTGTCAATTTGTGGATGAAATTTCTCAATCTTTAATTGACCAGAGTGTAAAAAAAAAAAAAATATGAAAAAAGTGAGACATACAATAATACTACTAATTATCATTTCCCTTTCCATGGTAGGCTCCAATCATATATATATATATATATATATTAAAAAAAATATTATGATTAATTAATAATATAAAAATAATTTTACACTAATGATATATAAATTTTTTTCTCATAAAAAAAACACATAAATAAAATATAAAATTTAAATTCGATCACACATACTATTAACAAAATACATCTCATCTAGTTACCATAAATGGTAATGAATAAACAGTAGAAAGTCTTGCTTGAATTATCTGATGCATTAGTCCTTTGTTTTTGCTCTTTTAAGGTCAATGATGACAATCCTTCTCGTGGAGAGAGGAAAGTGGTGTGGGCATCGATTCCATCCTCAACTAGCTAGAACGTTGCATTTGCATTATTGAAAGGAAAGAAAGATGTGGTGATTGGTGAATTGATATTTAAATAGCTTTGGCCCTATCTGGCTACTCCACGTGTTGTTCATGTGCTTAAATATCATATTTAATACAGGTGGTACTGTTAGTCATCATCATCATTTTATTCAGCCTGTGACCTGTAAATAATATATCTTTAATTTTCTCAAAAACAAATACAACTCTAACATGATTTAGAATATAATTATTTTTTGTGAACTTAATCATGATTTCAGTCCAATATTTAATGTTAGCAGCTTCCACTTTAGTACAATTAGTAGAATAACCTTATTCTTTAGATATGTGATCGGGTTCATCAATCTCTGATTGTATGAAAAAAATATTTACTAAGTCAAGATCAGATAAATCTCTTAAACACATATCAGTACTTAAAAAACTAATCTTTAAATTTGATCGAAAAATATCTGAATTCATCCAAAAACGGCCAGCTATATACACAAGTTTAGCATCCTATATATAGCTTGCACTATCTTTTTCAAGGACCACCTCTATTCATTGCCGACTTTATTAATGTTGGTCCCCTCCTTTGTACGATGAAGACTGGGATTATGAAATTGAATTTTGTATATATTATTTACAGAGGAGACTAGTACTCAATGCAAAAATCCAAATATATATTAGAATTTTCATTTCTCAACGTGCGTACAGTTGAAGTTGAATGTGGATATATGCAACGAAAAATTGAGTATCTAAACTAGTTCAGATTGAACAAAATGCAGTGAAAGAAACAAATAAGCATTATTTCAGTTGTCCTGCAAAGAATTATATAACAATTTTAATGAATATGTACGGACCCAATCACAATTCATCATGTGACATTCTAAGCTTTGTTTCCCTTCGAAGAATCACTCGCCTCTTGCAAAACATATCATCCTTAGTTTTCAAACTACACCAATTAATTAAATAGTGTTCCTTCATTTGGTTTAGTGCTCATGGTTTTTACATTTTTAACTTAATCCAACTTTAACTTGTCAAATTGAGACAAGTAGTTTTGTCTTTCCCCCCTACACTATTCACTATCACGACATTAATTGAAGACATGAAGAATATTGTGATACATTTGTGGGTCCAGCCAAATTTAAATATGGAAGAAAGTTAGGATCAATATCTATTCTAATTACAGAGGGAAGGTGTATATAGTATATACTACTGCTAGGTAGTAGGAGCAAAAATTAAAGACCAATTTGTGAGAATGACAAGTCCTTTTGACTTTTGACTAGTCTATTTTCAGCTCTATGGATACAACTGGCCCATAAGCTCCACACTGGGTTTAAAATAAGAGAATAATATTTTATTTTATCGCGCAGCCCATGTGTTCATGGATGGGCACTGGCTTAAAGGACCCCCCGTAAAAAGTAACAAAAATGCTTTATAGCACTACTCAGAAAGTAATTAAAGTATTGGAGTTCTTCTATGTTAAAGCCCAAGTTTGATCAATTAATGGGTACTCACTTAACGCACCCCATTTACCATTATGGTAAAATACAGCATTCGGCTTAGTTAGTGGCTTTACCTATATTAAATGTTTCATTTTTTTATGACACCTATTAGCTATATAGCTTGCTATATATTACTATATTTTAATTAGTTTATTACAATTGGCACAAACATTCTCTAATTTCTCAAAGGGTAAGCAGAGAACTGCTGTGGCATGCCAATCGCTGCTGCCAGCATTGCTTATTTTATTACGTACCCAAGTGTCATATTCTATTACTGTTTTCCCCTTATTTAAAATTGAGGTTGGACTACCTACTACTACTACTATACATTTCTAATTTCTAATTGGAATGGCCAAACACGGTTCCCACTATCATTATCATGACGTGACAGGATATATGCTTATTAAACAAGACATTATTTTTTTTGTTCTTCATGTATTACCATTTTATTATACTGACAGTATCATTATTCTCATGTTCTAATAACATAATATTATATTAGATTTCAACATAAAATTAAATTATACAAAATATATATAGAAAGAGAGAGAAAGCAGCTGCTTGTATCTTTTAATTAAGTGATTAAAGATTCAAATTTAGATCAATTTTCTTTGATATGAAATAAATTATATTGGAAGGATAAATATTTACATGATGTGCGCTAATCATCTCCAATAAAAACTAATCATTATTTACAATGATAATTACTTTGTATCAATACTATTTTTCTAAAAAAAAAAAAAAAAAGCAAGCCTGACTGTACTCTCAACATTTTCCGTCAGCAAACTTAGAACACATTTTTCTAAACGGACTGGTATTAAGATGGGCAAAATTTCCAATAAGGTGTAAGTTATAATCTGGTTTGCTGTTATGTGGACCATTTGGAGACATGAATAGCATTATCTTCAACCATGATGAGGTGGGTTTTGAAAATGTGTTGGAGTTGATTAAGCCATAGTACTCCTCTTTTTAATTAGATTAAAAGTATCCTGTCTCTCTTTTATTGATTAGACTTCTAGTATATTAAGGTTTTAGTAACCGAAGTTCTTAATTCTTTTATATAGAGTAGGAAATCGTATTCTGGAAAATGAAACCATATTTTGATCCGGTAATAATAATAATAATAATAATAATAATAATAATAATAATAATAATAATAATAATAATAATAATAATAATAATAATAATAATAATAATAATAATAATAAATTTTCCGAAGAATGATCCAATCCAATATTTCACTGTCAAGATGCAGTTTGCTACATTCCAGATGAATAATTAGGTTAGCTCAGTCAAACTTAGGATCGTTTGGAAAGAAAGTTGTAATTTTCCCTGTCTAAGATAGAAAAATAAACTAATAAAAAAAAAAAAAAAAAAAACTGGATTGATTGAATTTGGATAAGATTACAACCCATCATCAAAAGTGGTGAATTTTCAATGGAACCTTGCAGTTTAAGTCTTGTGGACCTAATTTGATTCACTTTCCTAAAAAATCCTAATCAGGGCCCATAGCAATAGCTGAGGGTATAAAATTTATTATTATGCTCTGAAAATTGCAATCTGGTTCTGGCCACACAATTGCAGATCCTATGCTCAGCACTCAGCAGCTACAGTTTATAACTGTAAGAACTAAGAATACTACAAATAAAAGGAATGTAAGCACATAATTGCGAATGCATGATCATTAAAAATCATTAGCTATTGTTCGTGTACCTATATTCAACATAAATTCCTTATTTATATACAGATATTATATATGTAAGTGAACTAGATAGTACCTTTAATAAAAAATAAAAAAAAAGGATTATAAAATATTGATTTTTTTTTTCGATTTTAATATATGACAAATTATTATGTTTCATTTTACTATTTATTATTGGTCAACTATAAATAAAAAATATAAAAATTTATCAGATACTAAAATCGAAAAAATACAAATTTAGGTAATAAAACAAAAAAAATTAAGAAAAAAAACATCGTAAGGCTTTACATATGTGAGTTATTCTCACTTATGTATTATTACTCGATCTATAAATTTCTCTGTAATATGAAATTTCTCACTACTTTAACTAATAAACCAAACTATTCAGATGAATATAGGAAGAATCCCAAACCAAATTGATTTCTAACACTTAGTTAGGGACTTTGAGTAGCATAATTGGGCTCTGGCTCCCATTCCAAGGAAAGAGAAAAATATTAAAATAGTCATTATAAAGCATCTCATATTATATATATTATTTTTCTAGGTGAGAGACCACGAATATCACCAACTAGATGAAATATAAATCTCACTCATAATAAGTAATTATTGCTAATTCAATTAAATTTTACAAATAATAAGAATTCTATCGCTAAATAAATCTGTCGCGTTTATCGTCAATATAATATAACTCTGTATATAATAGTGTAGAAGAGTGCTTCTCCAACATTCTCAAGGTCCCACAGGATTCAAGATAGTTGAAACTTCCATAAGCAACAGTCCAAGCCATAAGTATTAATTTGATTTAAATGGTAGATTCTGCTGTTATAAGACCGTGTATGACAGTACCTTACTGGAATTTTCTATGCTTGCTTTTAATGGCCAAGCTTCCAGGTGTGACTGTTCACCATTGCTGACTAATTACACTTCATTATGATCAAGTGGTCAATTATTATATTAATTAATTACAAAAGCACCCTGATCGTTCAGGTGTATTATTAAACAATTCCAACATGTAAAAGAATACTAATTTTATAATAATTTGGCAATCAAAACCTTGGACTAAGGTTCTTTACCTTGTTATGTGAGATTTGAAAGCAATATATGCATGTCGTAAGAAAAATGATGCAAGATTGATAAATTTCCAGTCCTTCTGTACGTTTTTGTTGTTAACATTGGTGGCAATAGAAAGTGGATGACATCGATAATCTAGGATTCGACTTTTTGTTAATATTATCTAGTTCATTGTAATTGGTTCTGGGGCAACCTAAGATTGATGACGTGCAATGCAAAATCCTGGTGAAATCATGGTAATGTCAAATGTGAGGCTCCAATGAAATATTTTAAGGTTTGCAATGCAATCATATGATTTATGAATTATAACCAACCCAGAATTAATTGTTAATGAGATGAAATTATATATATATTTTTTGTTAATCTTATTATTAGTATGAAATAATTATTAAATTTATCAAAATCAATAATTAATCAATGTCAAAAAGTTTGATAATTAATCTCTGTAAAAAAAAAAAAAAAAAAACCTTACAAATTAGAACATGATATCTTGGTTAACGGCTGAGTCCACATGTTTTTCTACCCTCATAAAAATTTGCCAGTTAAGTCATCATGAACAATGGCATGTGTGTTTCCTCTTATGGTCTAATTATATTCTTTTTGGATTATTATTACAGGACAGCAATCACCGTCTGCGCATAAGTACAGGAGGTACATGATGATGTATGAGTCCACCATGCATATGGAATATTATCAAGCTCCACAAAATTCCATTCACATTCCTCCTTACAGTACCATCATCAAATTTTATGTGTACAAAATAATTGAGAGAGAAAAAAATCGTGATATTTCAAAGTCATATTAAGTTTTAATTTTACTGATTTTATTGATGTCTAATTTTTGTTAAAATAGTTCATTTTGCTATCGAAAAATCTAACTATTTTATTTTTTATTTTCAATCACGCTTTATCATTTATAATGTCTAAATTTCATTTGAGCTAACATATAATATTAGTGGACTTGGGTCTTTATTTAAGAAAACAAAACTCTTCATGTATCTATTCACGTATCTATTCATTTTCATACATAAGATTTGATCAAGATATTTTACATAAAAAAAAAAAAGAACTCTTGGAGCAATTAAAGCGACGAGATATTGATAAAAGATTGTGATTTGGACCTTATATAGAGAAGCACGTACATCCATAATGCCTATAATTATCACAAGGGAAAAGTCCATAATGTACATGGTCTTGCAATAAGGCACAGAAAAGAGAATAGAAGGGCAGCATGGTCTTTTTGATGATGAAAAATCGGAAGGGTGCGGCCATAATTAAATTTCATTTCATACTATCAATTAGTTAATAAAACTCTTGTAATTAAATTATAGTCCAGCTTTCACATTAAATTTAAATTTAAGTAAGATTTCAAAAATAAATAAAAATGTAGCCAGGTAAGAAGTAATAAGTGGAGTGGAGAGTGAGATGTATGTATGTAATGTGTGTGTGGACATGGACATGGTGATGGTTGGGTTGGGATTTGATGCATTGGTCCCCCAAAACGTCTACTCTGTGGTTCCCTTTAACGTGCGCGTTAGGTTTCTTTCATGATTTGCCAAATTGAAATTGGAATCTATTGTCCTAATTAGTGTGACCCACCCACCCATCCCTAAATTCACCAATTTCCTCTCTCAATACTCTCGCCGCATGCTTCAATTAATTTATCGATACTAGGACGGGATGAAAAAAAGAAGAGAGAGATAATTCATTAAGGGTCTGTTTGGCTAAATATTTATAGAAGAATAAAACAATATATCAACATTTTTTTAAAACAATATTTTTAATTATTAAATGGAAAATATAAAATAGTTTATTTTATGTTTTTGAGATATTAAATATATCCATATAATATTTTTTATTACGAAACAATATAAGACAATTGTTTAAAATATTATAAGATTGCTCTTAAAATCAACACGGTCCCACTCACTTTCTACATTGATAATGACTGTTCTAAATTAATGTTTTTCAAGCCTATGTTTTTCTTTAAAAAACAAACAACCTATGTTTATGCAATTGATTAAGAATCTAACACAGACATGTCTCTCACCCTCAGTGTGTGGTAACCATTGATTAAGTGGGTTAAATTATTCTTCACTCACATGAAAATAGTATTGCTTAAATCATGACCCGTAGGCCATAGATATAGTGACCGGTCTCAATTAGTGAAGATAGTGGTAGCTATTTTCTTAATTAATTTGGTTTCTTTTTTACAACTACTTAATTAATTAATTTGGTTGAAAAAAGCTACTTAATTAGTATCAAATTAAACTTTTTCAAGTCTTTGATCTTGCTCCTGCACTTTTTAAATACTTGTTTTAATCTCCAAACTTTTATCTCTTTATAGTTTTTACTCATTTCTATCATCTACTATGTTAACTCTCTATGTTTTCAAACATATTTTAATTACTTAGTTCAATTAGTTGTTAGTTGTCCCGTGTCGATTTTAATTACGTGAAGCATATGTGGGTTAATTTTTTAAATTTTGTAATTGAATTTTTATTTTAGAATTTTCTAATTCCCTAATTTCTCAAATCCAACCCAACATTTTCAAACGTTCCCAAATTCCCTTTCGTCCTTCCTAAATCCCCCTTCGCCGTTCCCAAATCCTCTCTTGTTGTTTCCACATTGATCACAATTCACAACTAAATTTGCAGTTCTTCAATCGCAAATTCATGGAGAAGAGACCACGCCCTAACAAAGAAGTAGCTAATAACGAACTTAATCCACGACAAAGTCCTCAAAATTTGTTACATTGACAGCTTCGAAGCTTCAACAATGACATTTGTTACATCAACATATTTGCTCAATGCAACACTATATACTATACTTCTTCATAGATTTGGATCTAAAGTGAAGGTTTTAATTGTCTTTGTTTTTGAACCCGTTCTCAAGTTCTCAAGCTTAAGTTTAGAAAATTAGAAAATTCTAAAATAAAAATTTAATTAAAATTTTTTAAAAGTTAACCTACATACGTACCATGTCATTAAAATGAACACATAACAACTAAATAATTAAAATATATTTAAAAACATAGATAATTAACCAAGCAAATGAAAAATGATTAATTAAAATTATAATGAATAGAAATTTGAGGATTAAAATCGATTTTAAAAAAGTGTAGAAAATAAAATTATAAATTTATAAAATTTAGGGACAAGAACATAACGTTCATGATGAAAAAAATTATACAGTTAACAATTTAAGGACTTATTATTTCAATTAGTTGTTGAAGATAGTAATAGCCAATATTAAATTTTACAACACATAATATTATTTTATTTTGTATATTGTACTTATAAGAATCATATTATAACAACTTCAGAAAAAAGAAAAAAAAAAGGGAAAAGAAAAACATACCATAACTTTTATGTAAAAATACAAGTAAATCTATGGACTTGTTATCTTTTAATTTTTTTGCTAACATCGTATATTTTGTATTTTATGATAAATCCATATATATATATATATAATGAATGTACAACGTTAACCTTACATATATATTTTTTAAAGGGCAACCTTACATGATATATTAACTAGTATAAGATGAAAATATAGTACTTATATTTTAATTCAGTGACCAGATACCAAGGTTTAACAGAGAATTTAACTGCTAAAGAATAATGATGAGAAGTAGGGAGGATGAGAAGATCCCTTGATAAACTACAAAATCTGTTTATTCACACTCATATCTGTGTTTGCTTTATATCTTTATCTTTCTTTTTATTCCTTTTTTTTTTCCTTCGAAGCTGAGCTGCATACCACATGGTTTATGCACATTTAAGGTTCCATTCCATGCCTCCGTCTCATGACAGTACTCACTCTCTGACACACTCACACTACTCTATTAATAACGGTTTATTGTCTTTGAATCTTTCATTAATTAATTAAAAAAAGAAAACTAGCTAGAACAAAAGTCTCTTTTGGTCAATATGAACGCACGAGAGAAGAAATAGTAGCACTCTTCTTTGCAAAGCGTGGTGGTCTTCATTTTCGGGTCTTGAAATGTAAATAGCCACATGGTGTCTTTTTGTCCTTTTCATTTGGAGTTTTTTGCCCGTAACACAAGTTTATTGTTCTCACTTCCCTGCTTTCTACCATGATCATGTATATACTCTCTTTTTTTTCCCCTTTATATATAAATCCAAGCAATAAAAGAGTAAAGCATTTGTATATATATTGCCTAATTAATGTACTTACGTTTATGTACTTACTGATCCTTAAATAGTTCATGCAAATGTCATATTCTCTTCTATTTTTGTTCAAGAAGGACTTTGCATTAAATTTCTTCAACAAGAAGGAAATGAATTATTATTTGTACATAAAAAAATATATAAATTACTATAGTAATCAATAATTGGAGCAAGTAGAAGTGGGATTTTTTCTTATACATGATGCTTTGGAGATTAGGCTAGCTAGCTCTTAGGGATTCTCTTGATGTGGTTATCTAAATGATCCTCACTCTCTCTGCACAAGGGGAATGTTACTTACATAACATTGGAATATATGTCATTTTTTTTCTTTCTTGAACCACTCAAGATCCATCCCCAATTCCGCTTTACATCTATGTCCTCTTCTTGGATTTAGAATGTTTTATATATATATATATATATATAATATTCCTTTTTATTATTCCAATTCCATTATATTAATCGTCCAAATTGGATTTTAAACCAAACCCCATCACGCGAAACTATACACAACCGAGAGTCTCAACATATTTTATTAGTAGACAGGGGAGTCCTAATTAATTAATAACCAGAAATGCTAACAAGACTTACTTTGACATTTGAGGAGAGATTAATTAGATGGTCCAAATCAATAATTAACGTGACATGTGGATAATTTTTTTATAGATCAGTTTATGTTATCTCTGTTTAAATCAATCATGTCTGAATCGAATAGATCATTATAAATGATAAAATTCAAAAAAAAAATTCTTTAAATATTTAATATATTTACGTATTCAAGAATTGAACTCAAAATCTTTAGTTGAACACTTGAACTAAAATAATTTTATGTCAATTCATTCATTTGTTTATGTGTGACACAGAAAAACCATTTGAAGCGTAACTCAAGGCGCCACACTCTCTTTGTTTGTCCCTTTATATTATCTATATAGAGAGAGAAAGAGAGAGCAAAAAATGTTTGGTGGTAGTAACAGTGAGAAAATGGTAGGAGTCACCCCTCAAACAGCGTCTAACAAATGGACACAGGTTCACGTCTCTCTCTTAATAATTAGACAAATACATGTCCACCCCAATTTTGTTGGTTTCCCTTTGGAAGAGAATATCTCCACTGTGTTGTTATTTTACCCTAGAACACCAACTTATAACTCTTTTTTTCTCTTTCTCTTTCTTCTTCGCATCTTCTTCAGATACATGATCAGAAGGCCCCTATGGGAAAAGCCATGGAAAAACCAAGCCAAGATCTGGTTCAGCTGCAGCAACAAGCCCTCAAGTGCCCTCGCTGCGACTCTTCCAACACCAAGTTCTGCTACTACAACAACTACAGCTTGTCACAGCCTAGGCACTTTTGCAAAGCCTGCAAGCGTTACTGGACAAGAGGTGGCACTCTCAGAAACGTTCCCGTTGGTGGCGGCTGCAGAAAAAACAAGCGTCTCAAGCGTCCACACGGTGATAACTCTTCTTCTGTTTCTGCTAATAACTCTCCTTCTTCTTCCACTCCTAGCGCCACTACTTCAAACCCTCCTCCTTCTCATCCCCACATCGATAACAACAACCATAATAATAATAATAGTAATAGTAATATTAATGCTTCTAGCTCCAACCCTTTTTTCTATGGTGGTTCTGATCATGTCATGAATAATGTTCCTTTCCCAAGGTTTAATCTTCATCAATCTCAGTTGAATTCTCTTGGGTTAGGTTTTTCATCTGGGTTTAGTGAGAATAATAATAATGGGTTTAGTACTTCAAACAGCAACAACAACTTTCTTTCTGCTTATAACTCCATCTTTGGTTCTTCTTCTTCCTCAACTTGTGCACCCTCAACTCCTGTTATGGCTTCCTTGCTGAGTTCCACTCTTCTTCAACACAAGTTTATGGGTGGTGGTGGTGGTGGTGGGGTGAAGGGTGATCATCAAGGTGGCAACACTTTCTTCCATGGCTTGGCACCGCTACAAGGGTTGCAAGTTGAAGGGAACAACAACAACAATATTGGTTCGAAAGAAGTGAAAGGTGAAGGACAAAACAGGTTTGAGTGGAGTAGTAATAATAACAACAACAATGGTGGTGGTGGTGGTTGTCAAAACCAGATGGAGCATGTGGGTTTGTCTGACCCTAATTCGCTTTATTGGAACACTGCTTGGAGCACTGATCAACCTAACATTGGTCCTTCAGTCACTTCTCTGATCTAGAAAATAAAAAAGATGAAGCATCGTTTTCAAAAGTCTATATATGAAGCCAAGCCTCTCTCTCTCTCTCCCTCGTTTAATTAAGGTCATCTTTTGCTCCTTTAGGCTTAATTACTTTTGTTTTTCTGCAACTTTTTTTCTTTTTTTTTGGGGTCAAATTAGTGGGGTTGGATTTACAGAAGAAGATACTTGAGATGAGAGGAGTTTGGGATCGGAGCGATCATGTCAGCTGCAAGAATTTTACTTAATTACTACACTTCAGCCCTGTTAAGTTTTATGTGTCAAGGTTGAGAAATTTGGTTATATTTTGCGCTGAGAGGAACCTCGGATCCTCTTCTCTCATCGTGCCACCATAGTGTTTGTTTCCTGTGGAGATAGATGGATAGAGATATTCAGAATTTGCAGTGCAAGTTGTTCTCCATAGTTGAGTAAGTTGGTCTTTTCATCATTGTATATAAGATCATGCAATGACATGTCCTCTTTTTTCTACTTAATTTCTGATGTATTGTGCTTAGTTAGATCATGAGGTTGGGGATTTGATTATTACTTGGTATATGCTGAGATATATTGGTTTCATTTTCGTTTAACTTTTTTTTCCTCAACATTTGTTTGGGAATATGGCAATGTAGGAGAATTAATTGATTACTTGGATTGGGTGATTAATGTATGGGGGTCATGTGTTTGGCTTTGTGGTTCTTCTCATTTCGTAATTGAAGTTGCTTTCTTGTTGTTAACTATGTTATTCCAATTATCACTCTTACCGATAGTTTCCTATTTTTTTTATAAGAAAAATGATGCGTGTGAAATTTAAAGGACAAATAATGTTAAATATAACCAAACCATGCTGAAATGGTGTATAACTGTAATTGGGCTAAGAAGTCTGGCTGAAATCTGTAGCGCACAATAGGAATGTTGTAATAGGGGACATATGACTCATGTTGTTGTCCTTTAGTAATAGGGGACATTTCGTCTATTTATGATGATTTTTATCATTTCAGGTGTGTCTAGAACCAATGTAATAAATAATAGTAGTAGCTATGCATTGAAGTTTCAAACTAGACATGTACTACTGCTGCAACTGCATGCATTTTCACACAAGAATTTCTTCCTCTACTTCCTAGAATTTGTTGTTATTGGCCTGCCTGCAGCAAGGTTGGAATAGTAATTCAAAATCTTATAATTCTTTTTACTAATTTTCTTGTTTAGTGAATAAGAAGATATATAGATACTATTAATTGAATAGTTTTAATTAACATTTTAAAGATATTAAATATATTTTTTTTATTTACTATTTTCTTCAAAATATGGCATAATGGAATAATTTTGAGAGAATAGAAATAAAAAACATGGCAAAATATATATAGTTTTCTATACATATTCAACAATTCAACTCACACTTATATAGTTTTATTATCTCATGACTATAACTTTGTTCTCTCGTTTTTCCTAGCCTGTACACTCACAATGCATTATACCACTTTACACAACTGTGAATTGCTTAACGCTAATTAATGTATTAACCTTTTTTTTTTTTGGCTACCAAAGTAATCAGTATTTCACCTAGCTAGAATCTTTGCCTCTCTTCAAAATTTCCAACACTACCCTAATCCACAATTCAAAAGTGAAAAGTCTAGTCTCCGAGAAAATTAACGTTTCTCAATTTAGGACTTACTTCTCCATTTAATTTAAGGCTAAAATGTCAGAACGAGTCTGAAAAGCCTTTAAAGTTAGGACATAGCTTACATGTTCTGATGTTCTCAGTAGTCAGTATCATAATCAGTGTGAATCTCGTATACTGTATATCGTCGCGAATGTGTGTGCCATAACCCCATAAGTAAGTACAATGACAAATTCAAATTACTGATCTTTTTTTTATTCATGTCATTCATGTTAAATATTTATTAGTTTTATTAATTATACTTTTCTCCCTATTTTTACAAATTAATATATTTTATCCCTATTTTTAAATTTATAAATTTGATTCTCTTATTTTTTAAAATCTAACAATTTTGGTTAACTTAAATAAATTTATTAACTTTTTTTACTAATAAAAAATAATTTAGTCAATTTTAAATTAAAAAATAATAATTTTTTATTAGTCAAAAAAATATAATTTTTAAAAAAATAAAACAAAAATCAATGTTATATTTAACTTTCAACCATTTTAATTTAACAGTTGAATTAAAATTACAAAATTTTAAAAGTAAAGTGATCAAATTTTCAAATTAAAAACTAAAGACACAAAAATCACAAATTTATAAGAGTAAGAAACCAAAATGGTAATGAAGTCTATTAACAATTAATTTTTATTAAAAAATTGACTGATTATCTTTAATAAAATTTATTGTTTTAACTAGATTTTTTAAACAAAGTTTGACTTAAGATCTATTAGATTTTTTAATAAGGGATTTAGTTCAATTAATTGAGTAAGGATGTGTGAGTATAATTAAATCTTGCTTAATAAATTTACTTTTTAATGTGATTTTTACAATATTTATGATATTTTTGTTCTAATATCAGTAGTTTGATTTTATAATTTGCTTGTATGTGAATCTAATAGAATGAAGCAAATGAAGTCTTTTTAGAGTGCCAAAAACCTCTCCCAATTTCACACGTCATTTTCTTAGAATCAAAGAAAAAAGTAATTATATATTGAACAATGGGCATGCGAGGATGATCATTTGACTACTTCCTAATTAAGCAAATTAATCCAGTTTTTTCAATGAAAAATCAGAGAGAAAAAAATGACACCCGTGTCTGCCTCCAGATAGAGACAATCTTTGACGATAGCGTTCAATTACAAGTGCTAATTTCTAAAAATAGAAAAAATGCAAAATGTTACTGAAGACATGAAGTTACACCATATAGATTGGAGTTAGGAAAAAAGAGCAATCCAACAAAGCCATTTATTTGCCTATGTACCTTCAATATTGGAATTCAATTTGTCAAAGAAATTTGCTCTATATATATATATATATATATTTATTTATTTTTTTTATCAATAAATATTAATTATTATTTTTTATTAATGTAAAAAATCGAATCTACCACTCTCTCCTCTTCTTGTTTCAACCATCCGACCACTTTATCGGTCCGAATGGTTGTCGAGCATATAACATGAACTCGAGTTCAAATTCTATCCCTCTATGTACCGAGGAAAATATTCACCCTCAGATCGTTTTTTCTAAGGTTCCACAGTTAAACCTTATATGCAAGTACGGTGGAAGGACCCACTTAATGGAGTGGTGGAGCCTAATAGGAAGAAAACTATTTTTGTTTTTGGATTGGAACAAAAAAAAATATTCAATCTAATTAAATTAGTCTGTAATGAATTAAATACCATGTAGGAAATCATCCGTGCTTCTCATATTCATTGATTTGGGATATATACAAAATACAAACTATAATTTAAGTTGTTGTTACAATTAACAAGCTATTATTTAGGCTAACTTTTAGGCAACTAATGCTACAAGATATTATCAAAATAATTACAAATTATTTTAGATAATAATATCTATAATATCTATCATCTTAATATATATAACAAAATATGAAAATTTAGTAAATAACTAACGAACTCAAGAAACTCGTGACCCATTTAAGTGATTTTGGTAAAATTAAATAGTAAAGAAGTCTAAGTGTATGTCTAAAAGTCAGATAAAAAAAAAAAGTAAATTAAAGTATAACGGTACCTCAAGTGATTTTATTAAATTATATATAATTTTTTTTACTATACTAATCTTATTTAAGTTTGAAATTAATACATTAACACCCTTATTATATTTTAAAATATTATACCAATACTGTTTCTCTTTCCGGAGAGATCAAGACGAAAGTAATAGACAAAAAAATAAAAAATACTTATGTAATTATGTAAAATCTGAAAGTATTTTTATAATTTACTAAAAAAAAATATGTTTGAGATTTCGAAATACAAGCTAAACAAGTAAACCTGTTTTACCGTCAGAAAAAAAGGAAAAGAAAAAGTAAACATGTTTTAGTTTTTACCTAATATATGCTTTTGGGCCATAATTCGTATACCAAACTTGTTAAGTATTTTGGGCCGGACATATGCTTCCGATTTGTGATTGATAACACGTCTAAATACAAGGATAATATTCATTTTCTTTTATCTTCTAATTTTTACACTTATCTATACTTTTTTTTTTTATCTGATATTATTTATTATTTTTCTTTCTCTTTCTATAAAAAAAAAATTCTCTTCTTTTTTATTTATGTCTTTTCGACATATAGATGTACGTCGTGTACACGGTACAAAAGGATGCCAAATGATTTCATTTGGGGTAAAATATATTTTTCTTCTAATTTCAAAGATTTTCGTTTAGAATTTCTAATTTTCTCGTAATGTATTTTTTTTTTTTTTATCTTTATGTTAGTGAAGTCTATTAATCAGTAAGATGTCTATTTTCATCATCTCTTAACTTATGTCACATGTCATTTGGACGATATGCTTCTTTTTATTAAAGAAATTAATTTTAAAAAAAAATAATTTCATCAAAATGACATTAGACATAAACTAATAGAGATAAAAATGAATAATTCACCCACTAACCGATTCCACTAATAAATGGGTGAAAAACCATAAGAAAAAAAATATTAGAAACGAATACGTTAAAACTAAATTTTGAAAATCCTTAATATTAGTTACGAAAAAACATGTTTTTTCATTTCAATTTTATACAAGGACAAATAACGTGGTTTTTGCACGCGTCATTAGTTCTAAGCACGATGAAAGATAAGAGACATTAGTTTTACTTTCTTTTTATACATTTTATAAATAAATATGTGATTTAATAAGTTATCTAACGAAAAAATAATAATATTATATAAATAATATATTTTAAAAAAAAGTAAATACATAAAAAAAATTATATAAATGATGCCATCACAAAAAATATTCTATAGATGGCTATGGTTGCTAATGCTACGTTCATGGTTTTAAATTGCGATAAGGTAAAGATTATTTTTTACTCACGACAACCGCAATTTAAAACCAATTAACCATGCATGAAATACAAGCATAATAAAATCCTCTTCCATCAATAAATAAACTAGATATTAATAAACAGAAATAGAAATAGAAATATCCCGGTACATTATTATGATACTAGAAAGGAAATAATAATAAAAAAACAAAATAATTATTCTTTTTGCTGCAAGATTACGGAGAAGGACCAAAGCCAGGGCGATGAAGCCAGTGATGATTTGGAGAAGAAGAAGAAGAACCCCTTTTGACATTGTTCTGATCGGAGTTTCCACTGACATTGTTGATAGTAGCAGCATTCCAAAAAGAGGCATCACTAGCCCTATGGTTTGTAGTAGTGCTTGTTGAAACAATATTGTTGTTGTTGATCAAGCTTTGTGGGCGATAATAGCCTGCAGAGTGAGAAACAGCACCAGCACCACTTCCACTAGCCATGTTTGTTGCAACCAAACGTTGTTGTTGGAATCGCGGTGGACGAGAAGAATAAGCAGCGTTGAAGCCAGACACAAGAGAAGGAGAATTAGAAGAACAAGAGCCAGCAACGTCGTTAACATCACCACCACCAAGTTTCAGATACTGGCTGAAATTATTAGGCTGTGATGATGTGTTCATCATGGATCGAAAAGAGAAATTATAAAAGCCACTTCCACTACCAAGATTATTATTATTATTATTATTATTATAATAAGGAGTAGTTGATGAATGAACAATGGGAGCGAGTGGTGCAGAAGGAGAAGGCCTCAACAAATTTTGCTGTGGCTGCTGTGTGAGCAAATTTGAAGAAGAAATTGTTTTGGATCGTTTATTGACTTTGCGGGAGGCACCACCAACGGGTATGTTCCTGAAGGTTCCACCCTGAGTCCAGTACCTTTTACACGTCTTGCAGTAGTGACGTGGCTGCGAGAGGCTGTAGTTGTTGAAGTAGCAGAACTTGGTGTTTATGGAATCGCACCGTGGACATTTCTGACGCTGCTGCTGCTGCTGAGGAAATTGAGGTTGTTGTTGTTGAACTCGTTGTCTTTTCTGCTCTCTCCTTTTTTCTCCTTCTTGTTCCATATCTGAACTCTGAACTCAGTGTTGTGGTGTTTTTTTTTATCCTGTGGATGGGGTTAATCTGATGTGTATTTATATACGCGTGTACAATGAATCATGGTTGGTGGCTCGTATTCGAATTAAAACCATGTTTGTGTTTCAGATTTCAGGGGGCTGTGAAGTGGCTCCACGTGTCCATTGTCTTTGAGATTCTTCTATACTAAACTTGCCATATTGTGCCTGTGTAGGCTGTGTTTACTAATTTTTACTGCCTTTACCCACAATAATACTAAACTCAAAAGGCAAACAGAATCATATCTATCTGAGATTTAATGATTTAATTAATGAAACATTATTTATGAGGATATCTGAAACTATGTCTTGGAATTAAATGACTAGGATATTGTTATTAATTAATTAAAAATCTCGGTGTATTTTGGATTCTGGGAATCTCTGTTTAATTAGAAGATAGAAGTGTTAAATAATAAACCAAAATAAGAAAAGATGAAGGGAGGGGAACTTGGTGTTTATGCAAAAAAGGGTGATGGGGGATTGATGTGGGACGTGTACAAACTCTGAAAAATGAAGGGTCTCAATCTGGGGGTGATAATGGTAAAAGTATAAAGAAAATAAATGGGGGTGAACTTGGAGGCCCGTATCTGACCGACTAAGAGGACATGAAAATGGAATAGAAATAATGCACTGAAAAAGTTGTGAGGGGTTCATGAGAGAAAGAAAAGGGGGAACAAAGACCACCTGAAACTTATTTCACACGCTTGATCTTTCTCTATCACCTCTGACTCAGAATGATCATTGTAATGTATTGTAATTTGTAAGGACCAAACTAGAACAGAAGTACATTAAGTAAGCAACCTATATCTTAAGAAAATAAAATTATATTAATGAGAAGATGTATGTTACTTTTTATGAGTCATGGTTAATTAAATTATATTTATTAAGGAAATAATTATTTTTTACTAAAAAAAAATAAAAATAAGTAATTTAGATATTAGTATTAAATTAAGATGTTTATAATTGTAATATTTTTAAAATTTATCTTTAACGTTATTATAATTAATTATATGAATGATAATAGTCTATTAATATTCTTTCATTATTATAAGAGATGAAAAGTGATAATAAATAAAAATATTTTTAGACGAAAAATAATTATTTTAGAATACAAATAAGATGAAGTCTTATAAAGTGATAAAAAAAATATTGACTATGTATTATAAAAAAGAACATAGAGATTAGTTATTCTTGAAGTAGTTTGATCTCTTTTTTTTTTATTAATAATTAATTTATATTTTTGTATTAAATTTATAAAAAAAAAACTCCATTAATTTAATGAAAAAATGTACAATTATACTTGGTACAATAACATATTAACCAAAAAGTTAGTTAGGTTCAAATGAAAAATATTAGGGACACTATTTTTTATATTCTCTTTAATTATTATTATTGAAAATTATCCAATTTTGTGTGAATTAGTTTTAAAAATTCTTATATTTAAGGACATATAGTTAGTAAAAGAGTAAAATGGGTAGTAAATATATAAGGAGAAGGAAGGAGTGTACTTAGAAAATTTGAAGTGTAAATAGAAAATACATATATTAGGTTTGGGCTTTAGCCCGGTACTAACGCTCATCATCATCAATCTTCACTGTGCTGAACTGAACCTCTGAAATAAAAAAACCTAGACATACCGCGGTGGCACTGCTCTTCGGTCGCCGGCGCCGCTCCCTTAAGCTGCTACTTCCTCGGTCCTTTACAGTAAGCTATTTCTTTTCGTTTTCTGTCTAATTCTATCGATTCGTTTGGCGGTGTGAATTTGGTTAGATTTTTGCTTGCTCGATTCATATGAGTTGGAATTTGATTTTTCGATTCTCCGTTTATTCAATTAATGATAATATTAGAAAACCCTAGTGTAACATCCCAATTTTCAAGTATTTATATAAATGTTCGTGATAGTGTAGTATGTGTTTGTGTGTAATTTTAGTTTTGGGTTAGTATGGATTGTGAGAGCAAAGAGGGAGTGTCCCTGGTAGAGAACCAAGGTGTCAATAGAAGACCTAAAATCTGAAAATCCCCACTCTAAAACTCAGTCACGAAATCGAGCTCTCATTTTCACTCACCTTAATTTTTCCTTCATCTACCAAGAACGAAAATGCCATAGGAGCTGGAAGCACCGGAGAATTTTGTTCTTGCAAGTACCCATCCCTTTCTTCTTCAAGTGCATAGCTAGTGGATTAGAGAAGAGCCTTCACCTTTTGAACACCAAGCTTGCTCTGTTTTTGTTTCCTCCAAATATTTGATTTTCGAGCTAATTAGGTAAGGGAAAATTGTTAATTTCTTGTTATCCTTTGATTTGAAGCTATTGTGGGTGTGAGTGCAATTATTGAGTTCTATTGGGTGTTTGGGAACGTTAAATACTTGAAAGTCTTTATAATGTTTTTGTATTTCTTTTATAGTACATTAATGGATTTTGTCATTGTGGAAGTGAAGTATTTGGTATGCTTTTGTTTACTGGTTATTTGACCTTCAGTGAGAACTTAGGGAAATACTTGCAGATATCGTGCATTCTTCTTTTGGCCATGTGTTGCTGAGAAGAAATGGAGTTTTAGGATAACTGTTGAGTTGGAAATGTTGTTGATGAAAAAACTTAAAAGGGGATTGGCAGATTCCTTTGTGACACCTGACAGTAGTGAAAATTCCATAGAGATATGCTAATAAATTGAAAGATCATATGCTTTTTAGTAGGTGTGATAATTGATCAGAGACTATTTCAATTATTATATAATTTACCAAGTGTCCATGCCTAAAACATGCCTTAGATGATTATATAATTATCATATTGTATTTGTATATATATTGGCAAATGAAGAAAAGATAAAATATTAGTATTTTTCAGTTTTAAATTACTGATAGAATCTATATTGCACTGTTGTTTTGGCCTTGAATCTCAATGGTGTAGAGTGCTATTTTGCTGCTGTCTCATGTCCTAATTTTACTATTATAAAATGCTATTTTGCTGCTGTTTGATGTTCTAATTCCACTGCTGTTTCAGTTTTAATTTATTGATATAACATGTACATTTTATTGTTGTTTTCAGTTTTCATTAACTGGTATAACATCTAAATTCCCCTGCTGGTTGGATTACTAATTTTCTGATATGAGATCAAATCTCCTTGCTGTTTGGGGTTACCTATTTTCTGATATGCAATCAAATTCTTCTGCTGTTTGGGGCTATTATTTTCTTCTTATGTGAAATCCAATTTCCATTGTTGTTTAGAATTATCATTTTCCGATGTGAAATTCAACTTCATTGTTGTTTTAGTCTTAAATTTTTTGATAGGGATGCTAATCCTTGCTGCTGTTCAGTTTTTAATTTTATTGATATGCATATCCTCTGCTGCTATTCTAAGCTCTGAATTTTTAATACTATGAATGTCCTTTACTGCTGTGTGGTTCTGAAAACTTTAATGCTTTGAAGGTTAATTTTCTTCTATTGTTAGTTGAGATTTTACTGCTATGAAGGTTACCTTTTTTTTTTGCTGCATATTAGTCCTAATTTTTAATCGATATAAAGATTGTTGATGTTGTGATTATTTTGCATATTAGTCGTAATTTAAAATTCAGTTTTCTGCTGCATATTAATCCTAACTGCTTATATAAAATGGAAAACTTTGTTGCTGATTCAATCCTAGTTTAATTGATATAAAGTGCAATTTCTGTAACATCCCAATTTTGATTATCTAATTATATAAATATAATAATAATAATTATTATTAAATATTATAATTGTGTTGGTTTTAATGAAATAAATAATTTAAGAATATGTTTTGGGTTTGAAAGTGAGAAAATTTGTTTTTAGAAAATAAAAAGGATTTTAAGAATTAAATTACGTGTTGGGCTTTATGCTCCGTAAGCCCATCTTTCTTCTAAAAGCTGTCAGAGTTATTTCAAAACATGGTCTTCTCTCTTGGTCTTTTTTTTCACTCTCTTTGGGAATTGTGCTGTCTAAACTGTGAATAGATGAGTGAAGGAGAAATCGCAAAAGACTATCGTTGCTTAAACTGTTGTCGTAGAACTGTGTCTTTCAAGGTAAGGGAGAGTGATATTATTTTACTCATGGGTATGATTATGGCCACGGGTAGTGGGATTAACCCTAAAAACCAATTGATTGTGTATTCTTTACATCTTTCGTGTATGTTATAATTTAAATCCAATTGAAGCTTCATGGTGAAATTCCTTTGTTCTTATGCCCTAATTCATGTATATATAAATATAAAATATTAGTTTATATTAATAATTGATAATTATGATGTTATAATATTGTGAAATGATTCTCAAAATAATTAGTGTTAGAATTTGAAATGTGATGGTTTGATTGAATGCATATGAGTATGTTGTGCCTGTGAGTATTTTTATAAGTGTTATGATACATTTGATTTGAGTGAAGTGTGTGTGATCAAGAGGCGAATGGTGTATGTGTGAATGCTAAGTAAATAAGGACCAAACTTATGTAAGGATGGATCCTCCTTGTGTTAAGTTAAATGAAATCATGAGCATATGTGCGAATCATGTGTCAACATGATATTTATGTGTTTTGAAAGTATGTTTATGGACTCGGAGGTATTATCTAGTGTGGAATCTCCTTTAAGCTTATGCCGATCACATGGGTTAGAGTATCTTTGCAAAGCTAGATAACCTTGATGTGCTAGTAGGGGTTGGGTGTCTTCCTAGTGAGAGTGTTAGTGTCGAATGTCCATGGTGGGGCTATTCGTTGACTGCATGTACTCTTAGACTACTTTCATAAAAGGGTGTTATCTTAGGAGAGAGTTAGTGTTGGATGCCCATGGTGTGGCTATTTGTACTATTTTTCCCAATGCATTGATGGGTACCACATACATATGAAACAAAGTTAGTCAAGCATTGCATGTGTATCCATGTAATAAGTGTGTACCTTATTATAATGTGAATAAAGTGGTAAGTTTTCTTTGTTTTCCTTTACGAGATATATCTCTCACCCTCGTCTTTTGTGTATTGTTTGTATTTGGGCTGAATGTCACCATTGTAAGTAAGACTTAATAGGATTTAAATGATGATGTTGGAGAGGAGGCTTGGACTCATATTTTATTTGCTTTGTTTTTTTCTTGAAACATGTTTGTATTTCTTTTACCTAAAAGGGTTATTGGTTCATAAATATTATGTGACATTCTTTTATTTTTAAGAAAGACACTTTGAAAATTAAATGCTATTATATGTAAATTCTGAAATGAATATTTTGTTATGTACGGATTATATTCTAAAATATAATATAAATGTATGTGACTCGAGATAATTTGGAAAAGTCAATTTTAACTTATAGAAAAGATAGTTTCATTTTTTCTTCATTTTTTTCTTTTCTAAAAGACCTTTTAAAGTAGTGTACCCAAATAGGTTCTAAGTTCTTGTTAATTTCATCCTTTTAATATCTGATATTGCAGGTTTTGGTTAGGTAACTTTTGGTTCTATGTTTTTCTTCTTTGTATTGTAAGCGTTCAGATAGATGGCATAAAATGTATCCATTCATTGTTTTCTCCTTTATGAATATCCTAAATCTGAAATGAAAAAATGCTGGACTTAGCAATTTTGGTTTCAAATCTTCTCGAACCAGCTGGTCCTAATCTTCTTTTTGCAAGTGTGTTTCTTCTGTGTGTTTGTTGAATATCTCAGTACTCATAAAGGTTGTAACATGATGATATTGCAGCTTTCTTTTCACTCCAATGACGAAGAAGAAGAGTTCCAAAGTGACGCCAAGTCAGTTGCAAGAGAACACAGTCATGGCGGACGAGGTGAAACCCTCTTCTGCAGCACCCAAAAAGGCAGGTAATGAAATTGATGAAATATTTGCTGGAAAAAAGAGGAAGAAGTCTGAAACTGAAAAGACTAGGAAAAAACCTGATGAAGTAAATAAGAGGACTGGTGAAACGAAGAAGAAAAATAGGAAGAATGTGAAGAGGAAAACTGAAGGGTCATATGATGGTGAGGTTGCAGACCAACCTTCCCGACCAAGAAAGAAAACAGAGGATGGATTTTCCGTCTACACCGAAGAGGAGTTAGGTATTAGTAAAGCAGATGCTGGAAATACCCCTCTCTGCCCATTTGATTGCTCTTGTTGCTTTTAATGTTATATGCACTGTTCCTTACCATGGTGTTTGACAGTGACAGTGTTGTGATTGTGACTTACAGTCTTCGATTTGTAAGTTAGGGGCATAGCTTTTTCCTTTAATATATTTGTAGTTGGCCCAAAAATGGCTTGAGTTATTATGTACTAAGCTTGAATTCTTTAGATCTACTAGATATGATTCCTCAGGTTAAGGCAGAGTTTTGCAGCAATTAATCTGCCTCCCATGTAACACAATTGTTTAAGCATTACACTCATGCCAGCAGTTTTGAGAAATTTATTGTAAAAGGGGGAACTGTTCTGGGTGCTGGAGTTTTGTTTGATATATAGTTTTTTATAAAGTCTTGGCATTTTCTCATGTTTAACCAAACCCAACATTATGAATTTCATATTTTTTTCTTTCTTTGAGTGATAAAAATCTTTAAATCATGACTTAGTGTAACTCTAAAAGTCGCAACATATAGAAAAGTAGATTGGGAAGGTAGATAACAGCACATTCAAGAGATTGTCGTTACAAAAGAAAGAGTATTTGATAATTGTTTCTGCCGAAATTTAAAAAGAATTCTAATACTGGAATCTACAATGGAGCAATCATTTTTGGTTGCGTCCAATAAGATCCATCTTTCTATATAATTTGATTTTTTATTTTTTAATACAAATAACTTTAATCATCAACTTTAATCATCAAGTCTTTATCATGACAATTAATTATTAAAGTTATTTCTATTGAGTTTCATAAAAAAAAAGTTAAATTATATTTTATTAATAATTTTATACAAATTAATTAAAGTTTAAAATTTTTTAAAAATATTAGACTAATATTAAAAAAATTAAACAATTAAAGTATAAATAAAACATAAATAAATAAATAAATAAAAAGAAGTTGAAGTTTTAAGAATGTGAAAATTAAAAAATTGTAGTTGTATAATTTTTTTTTTTGGAGTGTCTCAAATTTATATATATATATAAAAAAAGTAATCTTTAACTTTTGAAAAGTCACCCATACTTCTAAAGTTTTGAAATATATTATTAAATATTATTAAATTATTTTTATTTTTATTTTTAAAATTAAAGCTCCGGTGGCACTTGAGAAAACAACTGTGCTTGTAGAAACAATTTGCAATATTGTCACCAATGAAAAAAGGACAGTTAAAGATGGTTTTAGTGAATGCAAAATGCAAATCATGGGGCAAAAAAACAAATTTTGAAAATGAGTGATGAAAAGATATAAACACGTGATACTCCGTATTGGCAGGGAATAAAAATCTATATTTTTTTAAAAGTAGGAAAATGATAAAAAAAAAATAATTTACATAATAATATAAAAAAGAATATTATAAGTAAGAAAAATATATTTAATTCCTAAATAAATGGCATGTGAATGTTCTCTGCCACATCATTGTTTGCAACACTCAATAATCAATCCGAAAATTCATTCATTTGGTTCATATTAGAATTTGAAGAACCGGTTTCAACTTTCAAGCTTTTGTTCTCAGTTAATGTCAAAACTTTACCAAAATTATAATAGGTAAGATGAATTGATTTGGCGTAGACAGTTTTTTTTTTTTTTTCTACCTTATTAAAAACTGATTATTTTGCACAAATTCAACGGAGAGTGTGTTAGCATTTATTTTATTTGATCTTGGGCCTTGCTTTTTTTAACCTAATACTTGCAATAAATAATGAAGGATAGAATTTACAATTTTACAAATCACTCATTTATATTCAAACATTAATGCAATTAATCCATACATGTTTTTAGAACTTTCACTTCTTTTATCTTTGTTGATTAAATTTAGATATTGTACACTTTGTACAGATTGATGTAAATCTTATTTACTCATGTTAATATAATTACATTTTGCCAATAAAAAATACATTTAATTTTTCAATTTCATAATTTTTAGATTGAATAAATAGAAGATACATATATAATAAGCTTTTATTATTCTTACTTCCTCTAATTTTTTTTTTTTTATATATAAAAATCATAAACAAGTTTCCAAGAACTCATCTACTTTGTTCAATCAATCAAACTAGTCTTTAATTAAATTCTCATTTATTCTTCCAATTCAATCTTTATTGAGTAATATATTTTTAACTAAATGAGTAATTATGCATCAATTAATAAGGGACATTCATGTATCTGACCGTAAATTATTACAGTATATAAATAAGTCTCTCTATGATAAACACATCTGTAATATTTTTTTATTGATTCAAGTTCAATCATTTATTATTTCCATTTTATATTTATTACTTCAATTAAAGATATATTTATTACGAGAGTTACGAACTCTCATTCTAATTGGAATCCATTAGTCATCAATACTAAGACAAAAATATCATTTACTTCTTTTATTTTTATTCATTCAATGAGGATATTTTAATATTTAATTAAAATAAATTATTTTTTCTCTTCCATCACACTCCATTATCTTTTCTCAAGATCAATTGACATAAAATAAGAGAAAAAACATTTTTTAATTAAGTAATAAATTATTATAATATTTTAAAAATAATTTATTTTAAATAAAAATATTTTTTTCTAATAATTTTAATATTAATTGTTAATATACTTCAACTAAAATAAATATTATCAACTCTCGTTACTTATGAGACATTGGAATGAATTTTTTCTATCCTTTAAAAACAAATTTTTGAATTTAATATTTCGTTTCAATAACATGATTTATCCAAAAATTATCGACTTCCATTTATTATTTTTTATTTAATTTTTTTTTGCTATCATTCTATTTAATTTTATAATTGGTAGTTTTGTACGAATCTGGCTGAAATTGACCAATCTTTGAAGTTTCCTTATATTGATGACCCACCGCTTCCTGGTTGGTCGAAAACAACCCATGTTTTTAATTGCTCATGAAATGAAGCCAAAATTAACCTCTTCAACAATTTTCAGACCTCTTTCAGACGTAACTGAAGTTTACACTGTTTTTATTGCTTCAATTTGTGGCACAGATGAAGACAATAACATAACATCTGTTTTCTCTCTCAGCGAGGTCTAAACTCTCAACTTTATGATACCATAACGCTTCCACTTGAACTGCCATAGCATGCCCTCACCAGCTCTCGTGTCTTCTTCTGCTTCATCCCTCTTATGCTTTTGAATACTAATTCTGTTCAATGCATTTGACTGCAATATTTACAACCTCAGATAACCTCTTTCAATGCCACACTTAACGTTACCTCCACCTGTCACCCACTTCCACCCTTTTTCCCTCCTCAACTTGCACCCTTTTTTCCGTGGGTTTAATTCTTCTTCAAACGTTCGTCAAATTAACGAATTAATATTTAGCACTTTCACGTTTTTTCTACTTTTTTTTTTGCTTATAAGAACCTCATACACACACTCACTCTCACTTCACTCAACACTCAGAACACAAACCTCAAAGCTTGTTATAGTTTTTTTTTTTTCCCAGAATGAGAAGAAACACCAAGCCATCAATCACCACCAATGGCAGCACTAACTCATCCTCATTCTCCTCATCAAACACAACAAGCCTTGCACCACAAAACATGAGCGTTTATCCTCCTCAAAGTGTTGTCTTTAACAACTTCCCTCACCACCACAACATCACTAGTGGACAACTTGGCTTTCCTCATCAACAACCTTATTTGGTTCCATATGATCCGAACATGATGCAGTTCCCGATGATCAATGTGCCTCATTCCTTTCCTCCCCCACTGATGAATCTGCCTCCTTTGTCTCCAACGGGGGCTTATGTAATGCCAAGTTTTGAACTTCAAAGGATGTCGGAGAAAGCAGAATTTAGGAAGAGGATGATTGAAATAAGGAAGTGGAAAATTGCTAGGGATAAAAGGAGGAAACAAGTAAGACACAGGACTCAGAATTCTAGTCATGTGACTCCTAATAGTACTGTGGCTCCTAAGAGTACAAGGGTACAATCTGTTCCTAGTGGGGGATCAACCTGCAATATTTTCACCACCCCAGATGGGAAGGTACGTGATTGGTTCCCCTTCAAATTCATGTTTAATTTCCTGTGTGTGTGCATTATTAGGGCCCTGTAATTCACTGATGTCAAAGTTTTCTAAAATTGTCATTCATCACATTTCTATTACCCCCCACCCAAAAAGTTTCTGTCTTTTGAGAATTTAATAGTGTTTGAAGAAAATTAAATGAGGAGGGTGAAAATAAACATCTCAATTGTTTTTTGTTTTGGAAACAATTTTCGAAATTTTGAGTGGAAATTAATTACTGAGTAAGGTCTAATTAGTACTTGAGAAAACAGTAGGAGGAAATTAAGCATGCTTATACTTGAGGTTTTCTCTTTTTGGGTCTTTTAATATTTTTAACTGTTCTCACTATCTGAATGCAGGTGCTAGAAGAAATTCTGACAAAGCAGTTAAGGAGCAGTGATGTTGGTGTCCTAGGTCGCATTGTGATCCCAAAGGTAAGGTTTTTTCTATTACTGTCTGGTTTTGTTTCTTTTTGTATCCTTCCAATAAAAGATGAAACATTGAAGTAAAGATGCCCAATTTTTGGCTCATGTTGATCACTGAAACCTGATTTGCAATCCAGGATGCTCAATAAGTATAACTATGTGCCACTAATTTGCAGAAAAGCAAGCCTTTATTGAAATGCAAGTTTTCAGATTTATAACGTCTTTGTTTTGCTTCAGTTAGTATTACTTTCTGGTGGTCAAAAAGTAATATATTTTGCTTATAACAAAGTTAATATGTTATATAAATAGAGGGAGGCTGAGGAAAAGCTTCCGGCACTGTGCACGTCGAACAAGGAAGGAATCGAGATTGTAATGAGGGATATTCATTCTGGGATTGAATGGAACTTCATATACAAGTAAAGGAATTCACTATAATTTATACATGTTAATTTCTTTATTGGGTATATATCTTTTTTATTTCCAAGATAAAGTATAATTAAGGTGTTGATTGCACAGATACTGGATCAATAACGCTGGTAGAATGTATGTTATCGACGGTGTAGGTAAAATTCCATATCTTGCTTGTTGCCAACTACTATAATACTGTATATATATAAATCATTTTAGCATCATAAGAAGTTGTTTTTTAATCCAATTAATGTTACAGGGAAATTTGTGAACCATTACAGACTTCAAATGGGAGATTTTTTAACCCTTTACGAGGACAAATCGAAAAATCTGGTTAGTTTTACTTCCTTTATACTTTATTTAGTGAACATTTACTGTATACCAAATATCTGCTCATCATGAAATTTTCTACTAATGCATGTTACTATCTTTTAAGGTAGATCAATAAGAGAAAAACCATTAAGGGACCAAAATTTCAAACTTCTTTTCTAACTATAACTATAACTATATATATATATATAATTTAAAGTTAAAAATATTGTACTTACTGTAAATCAATGTACATCAAACAGATAAAAATAAAAGCGTAATAAAATCAAACATGGAAGCATATTGTTATGTCTAATTCCATTTACTATATATAGCACTTAATAAACTAATTAACTAACGGTGTGATTTGTACCATTTTATATGAGGAATTATTAGTATGTGTCTACAAGAAAGGTTGAGCGAAACCTAGAAGAGTCTCATGGGCCCTTGCCAAACATGGGAATGTATGATGCAAATGAATGTTTGGCTTCCTTGACAAGAGACGTTAGCCATGAGAGGAAATCATCAGAAGCTGCTGCTATGAACCTTGAGTGCAATGGTGCTGCTGGTGGAAGTTCTTCTTCAAGTGGAGGAACAAAAAAATGTAACATAATGCCGAACAATTCTGCTGCTGAGGAAGAGGTGGCATCAAACCAATTGCATCATCAATTCATGGCGCCAATCATGAACAATGCTGCTGAGGAAGAAGTGGCATCATCAAACCAAGCAGCACAAGAAGAAGTTGCAGCAGCAGCAGCAGCAGCACCCCTCGATGATGATGAAACTGTCTATGGAGGCCTTGAAAAACTCTTTGAAATTGAGAATAATTATAATATTTGGTAGTCAAACTACTCTGTCAAATGAAACTGTCTAAGGTTTATGTTAGACAATATGTTCTGTGACATAAGGTTGTTTTCATGAATGTCATTTTTTGTTTTTTGTTTTTTTTTTTTTCTTGTATTTTCTTTTTATTTAAATAAAAATATATTATTATCCATATTTTATGTTTATATATACGTAAAGAGATTAAAAAAAAAAAATTCTTCAATTAAAAGTTTTTTTTTCTGATTAAAAGTTATTTAATACCATAAAAGACAAGAATAAAAAATCTTCAATTAAAAGTTATTTAATACCATAAAAGTGATTTCAAATTGTACTATATATGTCAGATGATCTTATACTATTAATTTTTTTTTTGTAAAATATACTCATTCAACCATTAAATTACAATATACTTATCATTTTTATTACTTGTGTAAAATCTAGTAAAAATCAAATTAAATAAAACATGATTAGATGCTTTTTTATTTGTATATATTTTAAAAATTAAATATATAAAATGTTATAGGAGTATCAATAAGACATAAAATAGTTTTAAATTAATACAAAAATTTATCTATTTCACAGGTAAACGGCACACTCAACTGATCATTCATTTAATATAAAGTGCTCAGCTAATTGTAAGTGTAACTGTTCAATTGAGAAAATTGAAAGGAATATAGTTGAGTATGAGATCAAAACTTAAGCCTCGATTTTCTTTTGCTTTCATCATCTTCCAGACTCTCGTATTTGGTCTTTATATGAAGCAAATGGAAGACATGATGATGTATCTTTTGTTGTTCCTTTGTGTATTCTTTTTCCTTAAAATTTGCTTTAAAAGAGGGCATAAAAACAAGAAACGTTTTTTTTTGTTTGAACTGCTTCTTCCATTTTCGGAGACTCTCATAGTTATGTAACTAGTTGCCGTTGCCTAATGCCCAGAAAACCTCATCGATCACCTTTTCCTCCTGCCCCCACAAACTTGAAAACAATTAAAATAATAATAATTATTATTATTATTATTTTTAAAAGAGATACTTTCATTCAAGCATTTCTCTGCCATGTTGTTGTTCTATTAACCAATAAACTATAAGGAGTAAGAACGCTGAAAACAACATGCATGGCATCCACGAGCAAAATAAAGAGCTAGTTAATTTAGTATGTATATGTCTCACAATTTAAATAAACTACTACCTTGGATACACGTTCTATTTCTGGGGGCAATAAATCTAAGATGAATGCAGGGAAAGATCCTTGAAAGCAGAAATGTGTTCACATTAAAGGGTCGACGTTGAAGTTGAAACTCCCGATATATATTTTAGGAAGTAATAATTTTTGATCATTCAAGCACATTCTACAGGGTCGGGCTCGGGCTGATGTTGCTGCTTCTGGTTTCTGTGGAATAATGCAGTGCACACTTTTGACAGCATTATGGTTGACTGTGTGGCTATACATAAAACATATATGATGTTATTTTCAATCATGCAGTTTGTTCTGAATGGCAAAAGGAAGCTTAATTTTTCCTATCCTTATAGTTGGTTATGATCGAGTGAAATGGCTGCTGTTTTCGGGGGCTATGCTTATACTAAACACTCACGTACGGTACGGGGGCCTTGATAGCTTGGTGCATATATATGTGCCATTACCGCCACTACTGTTTTTCCGAGCTAGTGTTGGACCCTCCACTTCACATCTTGTGACCGTGGTTTTGGTTTTTCTTCTTTAATTAATATATTATTAAAAATATAAATAAGGACAAAGGCCAATTTTGTGTTAATAAAGTTCGGTTTTGAATTTCATATTATTTTGTTTTGAATTTTTAAAAAGTTATGAATTAAAGAGTGATAAAATGTTTTAATGATTTAATCTTATCTCATTTTATTTTAAAATAATAGAGTTAACCATAATCATATAGTAATAGTGATAATATTGATCATTAGATTAGAGATGAAAAAATGAATAAAGTCCACTAAATTGATCTAATGAGTTAAAGATCTATTGAGTTGTTTTGATGACATGTCACAAAGGATCAAATTAGAATAAAAAAATATTGATCCAAGTATAATCTAATCAATTTAAAATGACATGCTGGACTAAACTAAAAAAAAAAAAAAATACTTTTCAATATTTTGGTCAATATTCTTTTCTTTTTTTTTATATAATTATAAACTAAACAAATAAAATAATTTAATATGTGTCGTCTCAATGAGCAATTAACTTATATAGAATTTAGTTTGAACTAACCTAATCTATTTTTTATACTTGGCAGGGACCAAGTCATCTAGTTACTTTGGTTATCTTTAATGTAATAATCACAATAATGATTAAATACGAAGACAATAACAAAATAATTATAATGACAAACAACTAAAATGTAATAACGTTGACAATAATAATATCAGTTATATAATAATGATAGTGAAAATATGTTTATTATAAAATTAAAAATGAAATTCATATTTTTTTATTATTTAAAAAATGAATATTAATCTATTTCAAAATTAAATTAAAAAATAACTCAACTTTAATTTTTTCCAATACATTTAGTTTTAAAATTACAATTTTAAGATCATGAACAAAAACTAACCTGATTACCAACACATCGAAAGTAATTATAATAATGATACAATTTTATTTTTTTCAAATGTATGTGAATAATTTTTTATTGTTTTGAGACATGAATACACGTGAATAACTAACAATTTTTGTTATTACTTCTCCTTCCTAGTAAAAAAATAAAACACTCCGCGGCCACCTCTATCACCAGTCCACAGAGTGTTGAGTGTGTCATTTTTTGAGGATCACGATAAGCCTTCTTCCTCTTCCATGGCTGCAACTTCCCTCTCCTCCGCTCTGAATTCCCTCTCCTCTCTTTCCCTCTCCTCCACCTCCTCCCGCTTCTCTCTCCTCCCTCCAGCATCCCTCAAGCCCTCCTCCCTCCTCTCCAGGCCTCTCACTCTCAAATCCAAATCCTCCGACGAAATCGACACCTCCTTCTTCGACAGCGTCAACCCGCAAGACGACATCACCTTCAGCCCCCCGGAGCCCCCTGAGGGCTTCGTCCCGCCCCCCTCCTTCGACGACGGCCCCCTCGAGGCCGAGGACGACATCGCTGCCGCCTACGAGGAGCTCTACGGCCCCGGCTACAGCGGCGTCTCGGTCCTCGGCAACGACGTCTACGTGATGGACGCCAAGGTGAAGAAGGAGACCGGGTTCGGGTCGGGCGCGAAGAAGGAGAAGATCAGGGACGGGTTCGAGGAGAGGGTGGTGCAGGTCAGGAGGGTCACCAAGGTCGTCAAGGGAGGCAAGCAACTCAGGTTCCGCGCTGTCGTCGTCGTCGGCGACAAGAAGGGTCAGGTCGGCGTCGGAGTTGGCAAGGCCAAGGAAGTCATTGCCGCCGTTCAGAAGTCTGCCGTCAATGCCAGGAGGAACATCATCAAGGTCCCCATGACTAAGTACTCCACTTTTCCCCACAGGTTCGTCTGTCTCTACACTTCCTATATTCTATCTAGTTTTGTTCAATTCAATGGGTAGTGCAAACTAGTTAGTGAGTGTGGACATCTAATTCTTACTAAGTTTCTAGGAGCTCATAGATGTAATCGTATAGTTGACATAATTGATTTTAAAGTAAAATTCACTATCTAAATGAAACGTCCATCGAGACAAATTCATGTCAATTTGGGCATTTGGATGCGATGCGGAAGCTGCATTGTGTAAGTATTGGCCAGAAAGTGCGTATGGAAAGAATTGACGCAGTTCAACACATTATAAATCAATTTTGGAACTGCGTATGCAAAATTGATTTTGGGGGCCAAAGTCGATTCTGGTAGCTATCTAAACACACTAGTATGCGTGTGGCGCTTGTGACTCAAAGAGTATTTAATTAAGTACAACTCCAGAGTGCCAAAAATTGAAAAGGTGTAGGATAGATTAAGAAGCATAGTGATCCATCCCACCAAAAAGTCTCAAAATACTTAGAAATCAAGGTCAGGGATAGTTTATAAACTCTTTGCTTTCTTTACCCACTGAAACTTCTTTTAAGGACAAATCCGTAAAGGACTTTTAACCATGATCAGTAGTGACTTTAAGCAAGCAAGCAAGCAATGAGAGTTAAAGGTAAGCCTAATATGCAGTAAACAGACTTGAGGTTGGAACAGAGTATTATGATCACTCTAAGCAATAGTAGCTTGAATCCTATCTCCCATTGTAACCAAAGAAGCTTTGCTGTGGAAGTTCCTTAACTTGAATAGGACTTGAGGTGCTTAGTTTCTTCCTGATGAGAGTTGGAACCTTTACTCGGAGTAGAAGTATGTATGTATGCATGTCAGTGACTCTGATCTCTGTGAATCTGGATTGGTTGACCTTATGTTGGATGAGTTATTTATGTATGAATGTTGATGAGTTAAAAATTATGAATTGCTAATTTTGGTGTTGTTTTTTGTTTTCCCAGAGCTGATGGAGATTATGGAGCAGCAAAGGTGATGCTTAGACCTGCTTCTCCCGGTACTGGAGTTATTGCAGGTGGGTCTGTGAGAATTGTTCTTGAAATGGCAGGAGTTGATAATGCTTTGGGAAAGCAACTAGGGAGTAATAATGCACTCAACAATGCCAGAGCGACCATTGCGGCTGTGCAGAAAATGAAGCAGTTTCGTGAGGTCGCTGAGGAGCGTGGGATTCCAATGGAAGAATTATGGAAGTAATGAGATTTGTGAAGCTGATGTAATTGTTAGATGTCAATCTTTGTGATATAGAGCTGGTCATAGTTCTTGTTAAGGAAGTGAAACATTGTTCAATTTTTGTTGAAAGTTTTATGAAAGTGAACACTTTCTTCATAAAGCCACTTGTTCAGGTTGAATTAAATATATTGTTTGATTTGTATTTATGCTCATCCAATTTATGTTTGGCTAGGAGCATGTTTGGATACATAGTTAGAAGTGTTTTTGAAAGTTTTTCCACTTAAAAAAACTCTATACAAAGTCGATGACTCAATTATTCTTCTCTCTTTATATTCAAGAGACTATCTTCAGTTGCTGAAGGATTGCATGAATCTTCCACCAGTAGGGAAGTGTCCTCATAGACTTCGATCCTCATCGCCTTCAATTCAGGAATCATGGTGATTGGTTAAGGTGTCTCTGAAGGGGAACGCTTTGCCAACTCTATTTGCTCAACAATTGTTTTGCTTAATAGCTTTTTCCTGTTTTCATTGTCTTCATCAAGACTCAAAATTTGAAATGCTTACATGCTTATTTTTAGGTTTTTGATTTTGATATCAAGTGATGTGATTTTTATTGAGTTAACGAGAAAATCCAAGTAAAGAAAAACCAATTACTTCCAGAGGAAAAAAATGACTATATATAATTGACGATAAACACAGTTCATCAAATCTGCAAAACTACTTTTATTGAGAAGTTCCAGATTATGTAAGTTTACTAAGACTTATTTAGTGCATATTTATTTGTTTACACGTTTTGGACGTATGTATGTTGAGATTTTCACATTAAAAATTTAGAAAAACGTAGAAACTAGAGTTTTTTTGCCTATGAATTGAAGTAGATCCTCTTAATTACTCTAAACCAGACTCTTACTCACTTCGTGACTTTGCATTTACAATTAGGAATCTATGTAAACAAAGCTCGAACTCCAGAGACACATTTCGAAGCGGAACAAAATTGTTTACAGATAAAGAACAATGCAGTCAATGACTTAAATCAATGTACAGATGAAGAATATAATTTCACAAAAATAGGAGAAAACAGAGGTATTATCAAGTGAAAATCGTGTCAGAGTACACAACGGATGCTATATATACTGATCATTACAATAATAATGAGAGGATATTTTGTTTTCTCAGAATCAGATACTATTCTACAAATTCTACTTTTCTATTTTAACCTGATGTTCAACAAAAGTCATTTACTCTTTGGGTTCTTTACATGATCCTTACTCTCTAAGCCCAACTCACGCATTTGATGTTCAACAGTGACTAAACCAGTTTCTGCAAGAAACCTGCTGAAAAAAATGTATTCAGTACTGCAAAGGAAAACCACCACCACCAGTGAAAATTCTAAGTTCTAACCAACAAAAACAACTGACTCATAATTAGATGCCAAAAGAAAACCAATGCTTTTTCAGGAATTTATTTATACATATGCTACAATGATATAACATGCATTTCCTTTTATTCTTCTCTTTGCAATCTTCCACATGAAGGGAAGTAGGAAACACAATGTGCTGATTAATCATATCTGCACCTATGTGTTACTTTCCATGCTATATTGCACTGTGAAAAACTAAATCTAATCCATGCAAAATCCATTAGTTGTAACCAAATCAATCCATTACAAAGCGTTTTTTGCTAAAGTGCCAGACACACACACACTTTTATAAAACAAGACACACACACACACATACATACATACATGATACATGAAAAGCCACAACTCATGCATCAAGCATAAAGCTTGGTCTTCCTTATTACAAAGACAACACTTCCAAACCAAGTTGTGTCATTTAGGAACCAACACAGTCAAATAGAATGTTACATGATATTCACAAATAATTAGGGTCTAGTTGGTTTGGTACATGATCAAATTTAGACTCCATAAGGATGAAAACAGCATAGGAAGCATAAATGATGAATGAAATCTTAAGTTCAATTCAAAAGCAATGCAATTTACAATAGGGAAGAAGAATGAAAGTACCAGCTGAGAAGCAAGAAGAGGGTGACGCAAATTAGAACAAGGAATGCAACATGGAAAATCAACCATGAGTCACTGGAAGAGAATGCTAAGGCCAGCATAACAGCAAGACAGATACCCAGCATTAAAAAAGTGGACTTTAAAGTGATCCATGTAGGACCCTGAATAAAAAAACAAAACCAACAAAAAAAATCACAAATTCTGATGAAAAAAATGTATGAAAGTTAAAAAATGGAAGAGATCGCAGAGTGAAAATACGGACATTAACACCAGGAGCTAAAGCTCCAAGGAGGACTGCATTGGCTGAAGATATATCTCCTCCAGAATCTGATTCTGTGTTCCGATGTTCCATCTTGATTCTTGCAACCCAAATTGGGGTAGTTATAGTTGCTTAGGGTTTATAGCTGTTGACCCAAATCCCAATTTTCCGTTAAACTCTTTTTCTACCACTCAATTTTGATTATTTATTTTCAAAACTAAATATTTTTACAAAACTAAAATTTGAACTCGAATCTATTTAGTTTTCAAATGTAAAAAATAATCACTTAGTTAATATTTTAATTAATATATATATAAATTTTTACAAAATTTTATTTATTATCATATATTTATTTATTATTTTTTATATTTTTAATAAAAATTTAATAATTTGAATAAAATTAAATAAAAGATATGATTTATAAAATAAAAACTATTAAATATTTTTACAACATATAAACTAATGATAATTAAATGTAACATAACTTGAATAATTTCCTTATTTATTTTTTTATGAGCAATTCATAAAACTAATTAGACATGATAATTGAATTGTATTTTTGAATTTTTCTTGTTTAAGAAAATCGGGTATAGGTTGGGATTGAAAATTGTGATCCTTGTCCCACATCCGCATCTACACCCGTCCTCGTTTTTAATATAGTAAATTATATAAATATCTTAGAATAATTTATCTATGATATAAATCTTAAGTTTAAAAATTTATATTAAACATTAATTTAATTATATTTATTATAAAATAATATTTTTAATTCATTGTATAATAACTTTATATATAAAAAAAATTGTTAAATAATATTTTTATTAATAAAATAAATAAAATAATTTGGTTTATTATGAGAAATAGAACTGTATGCGTAACATTTGAGACGATTATATAAATTATTTTATGATTTGAGACTGTCATATGTATAGGAGATGGGGTGAGGTTGAGAAACTCAATCTCCAATGGGGACAGAGTGGATCAAATTTTTAAGTTCAGACAGAAAATGAGAATAAGAATAAGAATGATTTAAGATGTATGGGACAAGGATTGGGGAGACTAATCTTATTCCTACCTTACCCACTGCCATACTTAAAATTAACGTAATACTATTTGACTTATTATTTTTGATAGCTTAATATTATTATTTTTGTCTTAGTTGTCAAACATAATGATATTTTATAAAGAAAGCATTAAATAAAAAAATAATATCTTTATATATTTTTAAAAATACAAAACAATTAATACCTTTTGTAAAATGACATACCATAAAAATACAAAAACGTTACTCTTTTCAACGGAAAACATTTTTTAAAGATAAAAACTATTTTTTTTACGTATTCAAAAGATAAAAATAAAAAATAAAGATTAAGATCAAGATCAAGATATTGAAAAGAAAAAATAATTTCTTAAGACAAAAATCTTAAGAAGAATATTTAAGAGGTTTAAGTAAGGAGAAATTGGATCTCTGTTCAAATCCTCGCGCGTTCTTTTTGGCTTTTCAAATTTTACTTTGAAAAGCTGGTTCTCAACCCAGAAGAAGGTACGAGTTTTCTATTACTCTCTCGTCTCTGTCACTGTTCCTCTTTCGCGTTTCACACT
This sequence comes from Amphicarpaea edgeworthii, assembly GCA_014843725.1. NCBI lineage: Eukaryota > Viridiplantae > Streptophyta > Magnoliopsida > Fabales > Fabaceae > Amphicarpaea > Amphicarpaea edgeworthii. The sequence continues at coordinate 23,110,925 of CM026328.1, forward strand.
TCGTTTTTCTCCCTTGCTTTCTTTTCTTTTCTTTTTTCCCGCTCTAATTATTCATCCTTTTGAATTTTAAGATAGTGACCTTTTCTCGTTTTCTTTAACTGCAGCTATTGTTATCGCGTGCTCCAAGGAATTCTCTGAAATAAAATTCGTACTTTTTCTGTGTTCTTCGGTTTTGGATTTGGCTTCTGTTCAATTGAATTAGGGTTTGGTATGGCGTGTGGAAACGCAGTGTTAGTAAGACGAGTTCCAGTCACCGTGATCGCAGGGAGAAAAGTGATGACGGTGAGAGGGGTGGTGGAATGAGAATTGATAGGAAGAGAAAGAAGAGTCTGAGAGCTCTGAGGAGGAGGGTAAGATAGTGAACAAAGAGAGGGTTAGGGAAGAGGATGAGAGATTGCGATGTGGAGGGAGATGGCCGGTGTGTAGGGAATCTCGTCGAGGGAATGATCAGGGTGAAAGGTGAGGGGAGAAAGAGAGTCACGGATGTTTTTGCTGCCATGGTTGCTGTTGAAATTGAACTGTATTACGATGGTTGCATTGCATTTACAGGGCTATCCAGCTGTTCATCCTGAACTAGGTCTTGTAGAGCTGGAAGATCAGTTAATTCATGAAGTCTTCTTGGATGAGGAGATAGATCCAGAGATTTCCCTTGGTATATTTTGTATTGATAAGTTTGTATCTGTTTCGAATTTGATTGATTGTGGTCATATGTCATTTTGATTTCCTTATTTTCCATTGTGTTTTTTCTCAGATATATTCAAGCCAGACCCCAATTTTCTGGTGAATGAGAAGCTTTATGAATAGTTAAAGAAAACAATGCTTGGTGAGGATGATGAGGAAGGCTTGGATGCTGAGTCAGATGATGAGTCTGATGAAGAGGACGAAGAACAGATGCAAATAAAAGATGAAACAGAGACAAATCTTGTCAATCTTTGAAGGATAATATACTTAACAATTATGTCTAGTCCTGATTTTAAGGAAGCTGGTTCTGAAAATTAAGCTAGAGCCGGGTCAAGAGGTGAGCTTGGAATCTTTGCTGGCAGTTACTGTTCTGTTGCTAGAACTATCTACTTGCTGCCTTTAACTACTTATTCTAATTTTTTTGGGGTACATCAAATTTATTTATATTTTAATAATATGGAAGAACTTTAGAATCTAGTTCAATGATCGGTGTGATTTTATTAAAAAAAGATGAATGCTCGATTTCTTTATCTCTCCCTTGTATATAATTACTAATCAGTAATCACTAATTTACCAATTTTATTATGGGTACTTATTGATCTTTTAGATGTGGATTTAACTGGGTATCACTTGGAAGTTGGGTGCAAGGTTATTTGGTTCTTTTGTTTTTGTTGGAAATCAAATTATAATATCCTCATTTAATGTAATAAGGCAATAGAATAAGTGATTTAGAGGAAATTAGAGGAAATAATATCTCCTCTAATTATGTGTAATCAATGCTCATATGCTATATAAGCTATCATTCGTTGAGGTTTTTAGACACGGTTTATTATCTAATTCTCTATGATATTTTATGTTCTGGTTATTTAACATGGTATCTAGAGCCAAGTTGGACAGTCCCTAAAATCGTTTTTTTTTTTAGAGGACCTACTGTCCCTCGACACAATATTTTTTCGCAAACACATTTTCTTTTTGGTTTGCAACCCTTTTCACTACTGTTGTCTTTGGCATTTCTTTCTAACAACTACCGTCGTTGCCATGCCAAAATTTTTTTGGCGACCTCCTTCGGCAATTGCCACTGCCATCAAAATCGCACCAACCACCTTTGTCCGATGCCATTGACGGTGTTTCCATCAGCATCCAGACATGCGTCACCTTTACACGCCAAACACCATTTTTCGGTGTGCGTCTCCAGCGCGTGGGGCTTCCTTCCCGGTGACGACTTGAATGCTAGTGTCGTCCCTCCCATGCGATCCTACCCCCCTTGTGCCACCTTCAATTGACGAGATTTTTTTTTCTCTCCCTTTAGGGTTTTGTTTTGTGGTACTGTTTCTAGGATTTTTTTTCCTTTGCATCATGTCTATTGAAATGCCTACTGAGAACTCTGGTGCCATTGCTTCGGTAGCACACTCTGGTAATTCTTTTGCCTGTCTCTCACAGTCTCCTTCTATGGGCCCTTGGGTGCTTGACTTTGGTACATTCGATCACATATCTGGTAATCACTATCTTTTCTCTTCTCTTTCTACCTCCGGTTTTCTACCTACTACTAATGGTTCCCAAACACAGTCACGGGGAATTAGCACCACCCATCCCCTACCCACTTTAACTGTTGATTCTATTTTAATTGTATCCAATTGTCCCTTTAACCTTCTGCAGTCTGTTTACCGCTTGACCTAATCCCATGATTGTTTGATCACATTCACTAAAGATACTGTTGTCTTACAGGATCGGAGTACGATACTGAGAAGATTGGCACTAAATGTGAGTTTCATGGTCTTTATTACCTATCTGTACCATTACTAGTGTGTTCTGTCGTAACATCTCCCCTTACCATTCATGCTTAGTTGAGTCATCCTAGCCTTCCGATCCTTTTGAAGTTGGTTCCTAGTTTCTCCTTCACAACAATGTCCCTTCTCACTTTTGGAGTGATGCTTTTCTCACAGCTTGTTATCTTATCAATCGTATGCCATCATTTGTCCTTAAAGGTCAAACTCCCTACTCAGTTTTGTTTTCCCATACACCACTTCATCCTGTGTCTTCTCGTGTCTTTGGTTCCACATGTTTTGTTCATATCCTTTCGTTAGGACTTGACAAATTATCAGCTCAGTCCATCAAGTGTGTTTTCCTTGGCTATCATTGGTCCTAGAAAGGGTATAGATGTTTTTTCCTTACCCTTAAACGTTATTTCATCTCTGCTAATGTGTCTTTCTTTGAGTCTATGCCATACTTTGAGTCTGCTTTTGCTTCCTTTGACTCTGAGCATTCTCTCCCACTAGAGAGTCCTTCTCTTGCTCCTCTTCCCGTTGTTTTAAAGGAAGACCCACCCGAGCATCTTCTCCAACCACAACCTTTTCAGACATATCACATACGACCACGACCTCTAGTAGCACATGTGCCTATCAGTACAGTTGAGGTTGAGACCATGATTGACCCATCCCCAGCTCCAATATCTTTCCCAGAATCAGGTCCTCCGTCTGACCCTGACCTACCCATTGCTTTTAGGAAAGGTACATGTACAACTCGTAACCCATCCCCTCACTATGTTACATTGAGTTATCACTGTCTTTCTCCCTTTATACTGGTCTTTCATCTTTGTCTTCTATGTCTATTCCTAACTCTCTAGGTGAAGCATTATCCCACCTAGAATGGAGACAAGCAATGATTGATGAGATGTGTGTTCTATAGAGTAGTGGTACCCTGGGATTTAGTTCCTCTCCCTCTTGGGAAGTCCACCGTTGGGTGTCGGTGGTTGTACTCCCTTAAAGTTGGACCTAATGGCAAGATTGATAGGTTTAAAGCTTGTTTAGTGGCAAAGGGCTACACTCAGATGTTTAGACAAGACTATACTGACACATTCTTCCCTGTATTACTTTCTGTTGTAGCCATTCGCCATTGGCCTCTTTTTCAAGTTGATATTAAAAATGCTTTTCTATATGGAGATCTTGAGGAAGAAGTCTACATGGAGCAACCACCTAGCTTTGTTGCTCAGGGGGAATCATTTACCATGGTTTGCCGACTTCGGGAGATCCCTATATGGACTCAAACAGTCTCCAAGAGCATGGTTTGGTAGATTTCGTACTATTGTACAACAGTTTGGCTTGATTTGCAGTGAAGCTGACCATTCGGTCTTTTATTGCCATTCATCACAGGGATGTATCTACCTCGTTGTGTATGTAGATGACATTGTTATCACTGGAGGAGATGAGCATGGCATAGCCCAACTAAAGCAATACCTTTCTTGCTAGTTCTAGACTAAGGATCTTGGGAAACTTCGATATTTCTTAGGTGTTGAAGTGGCCCAATCCAAGGATGGTGTGGTGATCTCTCAAAGGAAGTATGCTTTTGATATCCTTGAGGAAATTGGCCTAATGAATGCTAAGTCAATGGACATTCCTATGGACCCAAGTGTCAAACTGCTTAAACCATTAATAAAACCCTAAATTGAAATCTTACATATTAAGAGTTTCGTAGATAAAACCTAAATTAAAATCATAATTATTTGGGATTTCATAAATAAAACCCTAAATTTTACCTTAAATATTTGAGGTTACATGAGTAAATTCTTAAATTTAATTTCTATATATTTAGGGTTTCATCTTTGAAATAATAAATTGAAACCCTAATTATTTACGGTTTTGTAAATCAAATCTTATTTATTTAGGGTTTCATCAATGAAACCCTAAATTTTACCCTAAATATTTATGGTTCTAAAAATAACCCTAAATATTTTGAGTGTCATAATTGAAACAATAAATAAAAAATCTAAATATTTAGAGTTTCATTAATGAAACTCTAAATATTTAGGTTTTCATAAATAAAATCGTAAATTGAAATCCTAATTATTTGAAGTTTCATTATGAAACCTTAAATATTTAGGATTTTATAAATGAAATAAAAAATCATAACCCTAAATAATTATGTTTCATTTATAAAACCTTAAATTTCAACCTAAATAGTTAGGATTTCCTAAATGAAATCCCAAAGTGAAACCCTAAATCCTAAACACCTAATGAACTTAAAATTTCACCGTAAATTTAAACCCTACATTTCTAGAGTATCATAAATAAAACTCTAAGTTAAAAATCTAATTATTTAGGATTTTATAAATAAAATCCTAAATTTCTTCCTAAATATTTAAGGTTTCATAAGTGAAATTATAAATATTTAGGATCATATAAATGAAATACTAATTATTTAAGGTTCAATAATGAAACCCTAAATATCAATATAAATATTTAAGGTTCATCAATAAAACCTTAAATTGGAACCCTAAATATTTAAGGTATTATAATTGAAATAATAATTCAAAACCTTTAATATTTAGAATTTTATAAATGAAATCATGTATCAAAACTCTAAATAATTATCTTTTTATTTATGAAACCTTAAATTTCACCCAAAATATTTATAATTTCATAAATAAAATCTCAAATTGAAACCTTAAATATTTAAGGTTTCATAAATGGAATATTATTTATTTAGGATTTCATAAATGAAATCTTATTTATTTAGGGTTTTATTAATGTAACCCTAAATTTCACCTTCAATATTTTTGGTTTTATAATTGAAACAATAAATCAAAACCCTAAATATTTAGGGTTTCGTTAATGAAACTCTAAATTGAAACCCTAAATATTTAGGGTTTCATAAATAACATCCTAAATTGAAATCCTAAATATTTAAGATTTCATTATGAAATCTTAAATATTTATGGTTTTATAAATGAAATCATAAATTATAACCCTATATAATTATATTTTCATTTATGAAATCCTAAATCTCAACCTAAATAGTTAGGATTTTATAAATGAAATCACAAATTGAAATCCCAAATTCCAAACAACTAATAAAACTCTAAATTTCATCTTAAATTGATTTCATAAATGCAAACCTAATTATTTAGGATTTCATAAATGAAACCCTAACTTTCATCATAAATATTTAGGATCTCATAAGGAAAATCTTAAATATTTAGGGTCATATAAATGAAACTCTAAACTAAAACGTTAATTATTTAGGGTTCAATAATGAAACCCTAAATTTCACTATAAATATTTAGAATTTCATAAATAAAATCATAAATTGAAACCTTGAGTATGTAGGGTTTCATAGTTGAAACAATAATTCAAAACCATAAATATTTAGGATTTCATGAATAAAATCTTATTTATTTAGGTTTCAATAATAAAACTTTAAATATTTAGAATTTCATTAAAGAAACCTTAAATTAAACCATTAATAAAATCATAAATCTTAAACCATTAATAAAACTCTAAATTAAAACCTTATATAATTAGATATTTTTAAATAAACCCCAAAATTGAAAACCTAATTATTTAGGATTTCATAAATAAAACCATAAATTCTACCATAAATATTAAAGGTTTTATAAGTAACATCTTGAATATTTAAAATTATATAAATGAAACCCTAAATCTTATCCTAAATATTTAGGTTTCATAAATAAAACCTTAAATTGAAACCCTAAATATTTATGATTTCATAAATGAAATCTTATTCATTCAGTTTCATTAATGAAATCCTAAATTTCACCATAAATTAAAATATAAATATATAGGATTTTATAAATAAAACTCTAAATATTTGAAGTTTCATAAATGAAAATCCTAAATAATTATGTTTTCATTTATAAAACTCTAAATTGAAATCTTACATATTTATAGTTTCATAATTATTTAAGATTTCCTAAATGAAACCTTAAATTTCACCTTAAATATTTAGATTTCATAAGTGAAATCTTAAATATTTATGGTCATACAAAGAAAACCTTAAATTTTACCTTAAATATTTAAGGTTTCATAAATAAAACATTAAGAGTTTCATAATTGAAACCATATATATTTAGAGTTTTATAATTGAAACAATAAATAAAAGCCTTAAATATTTAAGGTTTTGTAAATGAAATATTGTTTATTTAGGATTTCATTAATGAAACTATATATTTTACCCTAAATTAAAATTTAAATATTTACGATTTCATAAATAAAGCTTTAAATTGCAACCCAAAATATTTGAGATTTCATAAATGAAATCTTAAATACTTATAATTTGATAAAAAAAAATCATAAATCAAAATCTTAAATAATTATGTTTTCATTTATAAATCCCTAAATCCTAAAACATTAATGAAATCCTAAATTTAAAACCTTAAAAATCTAGATTTTATAAATAAAATCATAGATACAAAATCTAAATATTTTGGATTTCATAAATAAAACTCTCAATTTCATCATAAATATTTAAAGTTTTACAAAAGAAAACTTCAAATATTTAAGGTTTCATAAATGAAACCCTAAATTGTTATCATAAATATTTAGGGTTTCATAAATAATATTCTAATTTTCATAAATTAAAAATGAAAGTTGATATTTAAAAAAAAATTAATACTATTTTTTCATATATTTCAATTTTTTTTTATAATTTTCAAGATATTCATCTAGTTTTTTTTTTTATATATTTTGAAATTTTCAACACATTTCTCCTATTTTTAATTTTTTTTATATTTATCTTTTTTTTTCACAATTTTTAACATTTTTATTTTTTTTCAAATTTTAAAGATACTCCTCGCTTTTTTATATTTTTTCAATTTTTTTTAGACAATAGCCTTGATTTTTCATTTTTTCAAAATTTCAAGAAATTTCTATTATGTTTTCATATTTTTCAAATTTCAATTTTTTTTTTCAAATTTTGAAGACATTTCTCTTTTTTTTTTCATATTTAAATATTTTAATTTTAAAATATTTTCAATACATTTTTTATGTTTTTTCAAATTTTAAAAATAATATTCTTGTTTTTTATATTTTCAAAATTCTTAAAATAGTACTCTTGTTTTTCATATTTTATAAATTTTATTTTGTAAAAATTTTACACAAAATATTATTTTAGTTCTATTCTTTTAAAATTATCATTTTTTTTAAAAATTCAAGACATTTTTTTGTTTTTATATATTTTAAAATTTTTATTTTTTTTTCATATTTTCAATATTTTAAATACATTACACATGTTTTTCCATATATTTGTTTTACAATATTTTGCTCTAGTTTTTTCCTATTTTAAATTTTTTTTTTAGTTTTCAAGGTATTACACTTGTTTTTTTAAAAAAAATTAATATATTATTTTCATATTTTATTTTTTTTTCAAAATTTTGAAGACATTCCTTTTATTTTTTTTATATTTTAAATGTTTTAGTTTTTTTTTATATTTTAATACATTTCTCTCTATTTATATTTTTAAAAATTTTATTTTTTTATTTTCAAATTTTCAAGACATTAGTTTTATTTTTTTATTATTTAAAAATTTTTACAAGACTTTGCTCATGTTTTTTCGTATTTATATTAATTTTTAAATACACAAGATATTACTCTATTTTTCAAAAAAAAATGAAGATATTATTCTTGATTTTTTTTTATATTTTTCAAACTTTCATTGTTTTAAATTTTTTAAGATATTATTCTTATTTTTTCAATTGTTAATTTATTCAAAATTTGAAGACATACTATTGTTTTCATTTTTTTTATTTTATTTTTTATAGTTTTCAAGACATTAATTTTTTTATTTTCATGTTTTTCCGTTATTCTTTTTTCAATATTCTCATTATATTACTCTATTTTTTCAATTTTTTTAAGTTTTACATTTTTATAACATTTTTTAAATTTTCATTTCGTATCAAATTTTTAAGTCATTACACTTTTTTGTAATATTTTTAAAATTTTTTTATTTTTTTCAAAATTTTCAAGATATTATATATGTTTTTTAATATTATTATTTCTTTGAACTTGCTCGAAATATTTTACAAAATAGTATTATTATTTGTTTTCCGTTAAATATCAGATTTTTACTTTAGTTTTTAAATTTTGAATAAAGGTGTACTAAAGTTACTTATGCACTTTGCTTCAATTTTTTAAAAGTAATATATTAATTTCAGATGTAACAACACAAAAACATACTAATTTAAGATATATTTATCTATTTTGAATTGAAAATTTCTCTGAAAATAAATTGATAAAAAAATATAGTTTTGGATGATATTTAAGTGATTTCACTATCATTTTAAACAATTTTTTTTTTACAAATTTTTGGATAGTTATTAGAATGAGATTTCTTCTTAAAAATTTAAATGGATTATAATAAAATAATAATACTTTTTAATCTTTCTTAATTTAAGTATTTTGCTTAATTGCCCACCAATAGTGGGGTCATATCTGGTAGTAGTAATTGTTGTTGTTATTATGAGCTATCATGATTAGAAGGCCTGTTTTCACTAATCGCTTACCCCAGGGGCAAATTTTTAGCTTACTGATAACTTCAACTGCACAAAATGTGCACTATGAAGATTTATGCTTAAATTAACTGGACAATGGCAGGATTGAAGATATTTCATCCACTTTCTTTGAAATTAGTCATTCAAGGAATTGTTGAAACAATATACACAATTACACATTATAAATAAAATATATACATACACTGTTTGATACCTAGTATGGAATCGAAGTGCAAGGAAGGTGTACAATTTTGTAATGATGAAACTAAATTTCATACGAGGAGTTTTTACGATCCTGTTGGAGTCTCCATTCCTTTTCCTTAAGGTACTCTAGCAGAGGCAGTGGCTCATTTCTCTGTTCTGTCACAGAACCACACCCATAAGGGCTTGGTCTTTGAAAATTATGGAAGTGATTGGTTACGTGTTCACCGGCATAGGAATAACCTGGCTGCAATGGTGGTGGACCTGGTGGCTGCTTCATATACATGTACTGGTTAGGAGACAATGGATTACCCCATTGATCAAATTGGTTGAACCTGTAGGTGTCATGATGGAGGAAGTTTTCATGATTTCCATGAACATTCAAATGAGTATTAGGCTGCATATTATTGTTGAGCTTCTCAGGTGTTGGATTCTCTCTGTACCAACGCAGCCATTCTGAAGAAGTTACTCTACCTGGCGGTGACGCGTATCCATTGGAATAAGATGGAAAACCTGCATCATATCCAAGGGGTCCATAAGTAGAACTCCAAGCTGAATAACCATTTTCTGGCAATGATGGAGCAGACATGGTAGTAGATTGTACAATGACGTCAGTATACCAAGGAGCATTATCTGGCAACAGTGGAGCAGAAGGAACTGGAGCAGTATATGTAGTAGCAGAAGAGGAAGGGAAGTTTGGAAACTCATCTGGATTCTGAGTTCTATTGATGAAAAGATCAGACAAGTATGAAGAAGCAAGTTCCTCAATGGGGTGCAACCTGTTGGTGCTTAAGCCTCCTCTATCAAGGACCCATGCATTGAGTGAAGGATGCCCTATAGAGATTGGGCCATCAGAAAATGCGTGTGGATTTGATTCCTTCGTGGAAGGTTCTTGGTGCAGTTGGAACGATTTATTATTCATAATGTCACCTTGGAATCCCCACGGATCTATTTGAAATGGATTTTGTGCCATAGGCAGAGATGTTGTGCGGCGCAGACTATCATCAGAAGGCAAGACTCTATCATCATTATTGTTAACTCTCTTCTCAAGTGATGACATATGTTCATGAGGGGAAAAAAGTGTGTATGATGGTGCTGAATTATGCCTCACTAGAGGCCTGAAGAGAATAACTTCTTCTTCTTCTTCTTCCACAACAAAAGGTTTTTCATTAGTGTTGGAACTACTTGGATTATCCCTTGTATCACATTTTCCATCTTCTTCAGTGTCTTTGTCAGTTTTCTGATTAGTGTCATTCTCATTTGTCCTTTTGTCAGTGGACTCTATGGTACCTGTTTCTTTCTTCTCATGATTTGCATCAGATGTAGCAGAATAAAATCTTCTTCCTAATTCATCACATATAATCCACTTTTGCAAATGATTGGATCTGTTAGCAATCCTCGTTGCTGCTTCACTCACGCGCTGAGCGCGCAATTCAGTGCCACTCTCAAAGTTGTCAATGTGTTCCCATCCACCAGAGAAATCTAATGATTCATGTGAAAAAGCTATAGATACAAATCCCCTCAACTCATAGTCTTCCCAAAGAGGGGTACTAGTACTACTAGCTACAAGCTTCTTGGTTTCCTTTCTTTTCTCATTTAGAAGCTCAATAAGCATATCAAAAAAGTAACAAATGGCTGTTTCACTCTTTTGATCAGTTGCATATAATTCAATTTCATCAAGGTTGCTTGCACACCACTCCACGAAAACAAGTACAGAAGGCAATAAGGGGCAATAATTCAAAGGACTGGACTTCAGGCATCTTTCAACAAATCGTCCCATGACAATGAATGCAGCAGCTAATGCCAACTGTACCAGCACAAGTTGCTGACAATCACTTTTGTCTTTTGATTCATCTTTTTCATGTTTATCAATCAGATTCTTTAGGGTAAATATGAGTATAGAAACTATTTGTAAGGCTCGGAAAGGACCCTTTCTGGCCAAATCCATTTGTGCATAGGACTCCAACATGGTCTTTAGTTTTATATCTTCTTGTTCCATCATTTCATCTAACACTCTAATAGTAGATGCCAATGCAATGGGGAATTCCTCCAAACTGCTTCGGGAGATAAGAGGAAAATAACATCATTTCACATTTAGAAATTGAAACTATGTTAATCTCTATATATCAGCATATTTTTTTAGTATCAAATGTTTTTTCTGGCATAAAGTAACAATATTTTGTTATCTTGACTTATGAAGAGGTAATAACTGTTCGGACTATACCTTGATGTTATGAAGAGGTAACTAACTGTTCGGAGTGTAAGAGACCATAACTTTGTGACAGTAAAATGATTACTTTCACCTTCAAAAATGTTGCAGTTCGAGCTATCATCATTTGGTCGCGCTCCAGTCTCTTTGCTGATCCTTCGAGAAGGTTTGAAGAAATCAAAGCAGACTTCACTGGAAACATATTCCAGATGAGATGACCTGTTCTGCAATATCATTAGAGATGGCAGATTGCAAAGCTTAGAAAAACATTCAATTAAACATATGGACAAAATAAATTATAGTTTATTAAAAAACCTAAATGGTATCTTACTTTTTCCAACAGTAAGATAAGATTATCCCAGGCATCAGGAAAAGGTTCTTTAACTGCTAAACTTCTTATACAGTGGTAAAAAGCAAGAAAATCATCTCCAATATATGTTGCCAATACAGCCAACTGCAAATGAACAAGGTTACTTTATTTGCAAGGAAGAGGGTAGGGAAAAAAAGCTTTTCTTGTGCAACAGTTTACCTGGTTTTGAGGGTTTCCACTATCTGGCCAAATCCTTGTTGCTTCCAAGTAGTGTGTGGCAGAAACTGACCAATTTTGCTTTTGAGTATCAAAGTTTTCATAATGTTGTTTATATCTTGCCAGATCCCCCATACAGACTAAGCAGCGATGACATAAATACTGACATTTCAGCATGGATTCTGGTTCAAAAGAAGTTGAAACACAACCCCTTTTATGAAACAAAGCCTCTTCAGGGACTCCATAATGTTTTCTGAGCTTCACAACCAGAGTTTGGTAAAACTCAGTAGCTTCTGAAAGAAATGACTTAAATGCCTGTATTATATGATTGTCTTTGATTTCTGACTCCTTGTTCTCTGCATTGCCAGAGCTTTTCTTTGTTATTTTTCGAAATTCATCAATGTGCTTATAGTGAAGCTTCCACAAGGAATATTCAACTTCTTGAAGTTCTGAATGAGTGTGGTTATTGAGGATTGCTCTCTCATAACTTGACCTGACGTTGCTATACAAGACTTGAACATCAGAGTGTAAAAGGCCTTTAGAATGGATCAATGCCCACAGCTGCCTTTCAGACTTCACAATCTGAAAATGTCACAAGTTCAAAATCAAGTAAATAGAAAAAAATACTTTTGTATATGATAGTTTCAGAAAGTCACCTCAGAGAGAATGTGTTTTTCATTATGAACTCCAGAAGGAAGAGATAAATTAGTTGTCATAGTCAAAACTGAAGGGCCTTCTTCAAGGTAATGATGGCATCAGCTTGGCACAAAATGCAGTTCTTGACCTATTAGTATACTGGTGTCAAATGTCATTGTTGGTGCAAGGAAAGAAAAATAATTGGAAAGCTATGCCTCAAAAGATATCAATATATATGAGCATGTTTGGATACCGGACTAGAAGTGTTTTTGACAATTTCTCTAATGAAAAGTGTTCTATATTTCCAGTAGAAAAGCTCTCCAAATCACTTCTAGCTTGTATCCAAACAAGCTCATGGTCGTATGCTCAATTTCAACAAGGTAAAAAGTCTAGATATAAGGACTTCAAAATCACAAAGTGTGGAGTTTTAATTTCATTGCAAATAAACAAATGCATTTTAATAGTTGAGAAAAACAATCCTAAATGAGTCTAGAAGTGTATACGGAACCAGCAAATGGACAGTAACCTTATTGTATTATTATAGTAACTAGGATATTTCACTTTCAGTAAAAGCAGTTAAACAGGTAGCACTGTTTGGTGATCCGAAATTATTGCAGTTTAAGTTCTCCAAAATGCAGTGTACATAAAAAAGGACTCGGATCTAATGCCATTTTACACTAAGTACAAATATCTTTTCTTCATCTTATCTGCCCTTGCAATGCTAAAGTTATACTTGCTATCAGAAGAAAGAGAGAGAAAAAGAACAATATATCCCAATTATCACATTGTTTCTCCCAAATTCCTCTCTTTTGGAGCTTAAAATTTGAGACTAGAGAGTTCTAATCAGAGAGAAAACTAGCAGATTAACTAGAGCTTGAAGCTAAAGAGTAAACACAATTAAGCACACAGTAGCAAGAGCATGAGTACCAAAAACATTCAACCCAAAATACAATTAATAATCAACTCAACCAAGTCTAAGCCTAGATCTCCCTGATTGCAAGTTGAAGAGGGAGAAAATGATCTCATTAGAACACTCAGAAAACTACCATCATCATCTGAATGGATAAGCAAACAGAATAGAAAATAGCTGAATATAACCTTTCTGAGAAACAAACTAGAAAAAACAAGTCTTCTACCTCTGCAACATGCATTAAGACACAATTTGGGGACAAGGAACAAGTGAGAAAAGGAGTTACCAGTTTCACTACAACAACACAAAGAATCACACAACAACAAAGGCTGAAATTGTTATTTCACAGTACAAGTACAACCAAGAACCTCCACCAAGATCACACACAATCAAGGGATGCCAAACCACCCCATCAAAGATTTTATGTGAAAAGGCCAAAAAGCAAAAAGAATTGCATTCAGAAAGTGAAAGACTACAGTTTTCTTAGGGGGAAAAAAAAAGATTACCTAATGGAGAGGCAAAACTTGAATGAACACAAAGTCCAAGTGCAGTTAGCTGGCAACAAACAACAGTGTTGGAAGCAGAAAATGAGTCCAAATCATGGTATGGTGTTGTTTCAGTTGTCAGAAGGACAAAGCAAAACATGGGCTGATGTTGATCATCATCAAATCAAACTATCTTACTCATTTATTAATGTCTTCAAACTATCTTAACCATTTTATGTCAATTAATATTGTCTGCAGATATTTATAATGCCATTAAAAAATTTCCTAAGAAAAAATTGTACCAAAGGAATAAATTAAAGTGCCTCATCATCATCATCATCCATTTCACTGACTAAATGTGTAGGATCACTTGTAAATCAAGCCAAGATTATTATCTCACTGTACCCTTGTTGGGAAATTATCCGGTGCTTCACGGAGCACTGATCAAATTGTGCACGCGTCATTCTCGTCAATTGCTATATACTTACTTAGAACTTATTATGAGTTTCCCACTGCAATCTCTTGCATTAATAACGGATCACGGTAAATTGTACTTTTCTTTTTCTTTATAAATTTATAATCCAAAGTCTAAACATCACTTATACTACCATTTATAAATATATATATATATATATATCACTTTTTTTATAGGCATAAAAAAAAATATATCACTTGTATGCTGTAACTTTAACTAAATTAAAGAAACAAATCAATCTCTTTACCGTGTATAGGTATCTAATTAAGTGTTATTTTCCTGTTAACAAGTTATTGTTATTAGTTATAATAGACTTAATTAATTTCCTTAAATAAAGTCTTAAATTCAAATCTTATGAATAAAAAAATATGAAAAAAAAATATTAAATAAATTTTTTGAGAGAGATTAATTTAATTATAAATAAAATCCATCATACTTCGTATTAATAATAATAATATGATAAAAAAAAAAAATATGAGAGAGGACAAACGACTTGACCATACTGTACATACATGCATGTACATAGTCTGGTAGACGCTGGTGGGTAGTTAGGACCTCATGGGTCGTCTATGTTTTCATTTTCTAAATGCTTGCCAATATTTCTAAGATGTCTTTTTCTGACCAGTGCTGAGTCACATAAGAATGAAGTCATCTTATTTGAATCACTGTTATTTCCTGTTTTTATTTCAAATTAGTTTTTTTTTTTTTTTGTGTGTTTCTTTTTCTGTGTGAATGCTATTCTTAATCAATGGTTTATCATGCCAGAGAGGTGTTTTTCTTCTTCTTTAGCTAATAAAAACATATTAATTCCTATAATTTATTTATCATATAAAATAATCCAAGCTGGATTTTTAGCATTCGTCATAATGATGAGCCATCATGAAAATAACAGGAAATAACTTATCCTTTAGACACTTTTCTTGTCTCTATTCTATATATGAGTTAAATAACCATATTTTATTTAAAGTTAAGACTTTAAAGACACGTAATTTTCATTCGTCGCATAGATCGTTTACCCTGTGTGCTGGGTAATTTGAGGAGAAGAAATTTAAGAAGTGATATTAGGTATCAATGGAAAATTTAAGTCTCATTTAATCTTCTCTCTTAACTTTGTTAGTGATAGTTTAATTTTTATGATAGATAGTTGAGAGAATTCAAATTAATGAGAGACTACTGTGTAACAGGTTTCGTAAATAATAAATAATTAGGTTTGAATTTTGGCACGAAAATTAACATCAGTCACTAACCTAACAAACAACTACGTAGACCAATCTATCATAATAGTTAGTTGGTACTCAACAATCGAATAATCGGTATTTCCTCTATTCTACTGAAATTTCTATCGACAACTATTTTGATTGTGAATGCGATAGAAATATAAATGAGCAGGACTAAACCCAAAAGCTAGAGACAAATAATTTTTGAGAAATGTCTATAGTAGTAACCGGATATATAAGGTTAGATGGATGGTTAAAAAAATAAGTAAAAGGAGGAGGGGTGAAATATAGGTCACATATTCGAATTTCTTCTAACAAACTATATAATGAGATGATGCAGTGGCCAATCATACAATTTGAGGAATGCCCTTTAACAAATTCCAATTGGAAATGATTGACAACCGCTGTGTATATGTAACCTTAAGCTAGGTTGACCAATTTTACCTTAGGGCAAGAAATTTTGGAAGAAACTTCTTGGGACTTAGTTTAAATGCGAACATGAGTTTAGATGGAAAATTCTGTGTCATGCGCCTATGGAAAGTTTTTTTTCACCGTTGAATTTGGGATTGATGTGTTGGATTATTACATAAAAAAATATGAGGTTTTGAATATTTTATTATTTTTTAAATGTCTATACAACTTCTAAATGTGAACAAGTACTCTAACGTAATATATTTCCATTTGCTTTGTGGAGAATTCTCTCATTTGGAATGTACCCATTTATTAATTTCAATGAGAAAGTGATAGATAACACTATAAGTCTATAAAAACCTTTCAAGGTTAACCAATTTCAACTAGCATGATCTAGACAGACAAGAACTTCAAGCAAATTTTTTTACATTTTAGTTGAAAAGGGATTCAATTTTTGTTTCAGAAATAAATAAAATACCCATTATTATAACGCCTATGCATAAGGCCAATCTTTTACATGCTACTGAGGCCCTTAAAAATATTAGTGATAAACATCTCTCTCTTTGCATATACTATATATAAATTAGTATTTTAGATGCACTGATAAAAGGATTAGTTTTATACCATTATAATTTATAATAAATTTAGATATAAGGTTGGTTGGATAATTAGAAAAAAAAAAAGTAGAAAAATAATGAATGAATGAGGGACAAATCATGGGTTCACTCGTATTGATATTTTTAACCAAACTAACAAATTAATGTTTGTTGATTAAAAAAAAAAAATTAAAATATATTAATATATTATAATTAAAATTCACAGTAATTCAATACTTTTAGTATACAAACTAGATTTCAAAATTAAAAAAATAATTAAGAAAGTAAGAAGTTGGAGCCGATAATGTTACATAGCTAAACATTGTTAGCCATCGCTTATATTCCATTGCTAAAGCTGATTAGAAACCCATAAAATGTGTCGCTAAAACATGTCACGATCAATAACCGTCGCTAGAACAATATAGCGACCAATAATATTCCGTAGTTATGTATGTTTAGCAGTTTAAACTGTTTAGTGACCGAAATAGTTTCGGGTTAAACCTAGTAGAGACGGTTATATCAGTCGCTAAATGTGCGTATCAACGTTTTTTACAAGACGCAAAAGAGTTTAAGTTACTTTGGGCCTGCTTCGCATTATCCATTAAAAAGCCCAATTGACAATGGACCAGAGCCTGTACCAATTTTTATTTTGAGACATGGAGGTGATGAAAAGAAAAGAAACAAAAACAAAAACTTGCATAATCTAATTAATAGGATTGAGAAAGAAAGAAAGAAAAAAAAAATGACAAAAAGCAGGATCAAATTGTTAAAAAATATCAACAGTTGAAAATGATCTATAGCCAAAATTTGTCATAAAAATGAATTAAGCTTAATTTCTTAAATTTAAACCTATCAAAAGTTTTTTCAGGTTGAATTAGAGGGACGAAATGAATTATGAACACTCCTTATTTTAAATGAGTTAAATTACTTATATCAGAACACTTTTATGATGTTGTTTTTATTCACATTCCAATATTAACACATTGTGTTTCTGTAGACATAGATATCTTCAATGAAAAACAATTATGTTGAAGTTAGATAAGACTAGTATAGACAGTAAAATGTCCCTCCGTGTATTTAATATAATTAACTACATATAAATAACAGTGTAACCTTGCTGCTTACAATAGGGCAATGTCATATCTTTTATTTGTACTACTTGTGCCAAGTATTATATTAATATACTTTCTTTGCTGAGTTAAAAAAAAAAAAAAAAAACAGTTAAGAAAAAACCACCTTGCACCAATTAATGCACATGTTCTGTCTTTATTATCACTTTTTTTTTTTATATCAATAACCTTTATAGATAATGTTATACAAATGGAAAAATTTAATTGTACATCTCAAATTTAGTGTGTATGACTAAGAAGAAGAAATGATTATTTTTTTTTTATAAACATGACGAGTGATGTAAGGGAAAATAGAAAGATAAATATGAGATAGAAGAAATACTGACCATACCAATATAATTAACTATATATCCTATAAAAAGTTTAATGTTTAGTTATCATGCATTTCTCACTTTAGTATGTATTGCATTGCATCAATGTTATTAGTTAGAGAAACACGTTCCTTCTTTCAATTTATAGCAACTTCATCATATATGCATGGCACTCATGCATTTGAACTATATATAAACCACGACATCTCTAATTAGCATAGAGTTAAATTCTAATTAGTCACAAAGACCATAAGAGAAAAAGCAGGAGCAAGAAACGGGCACTACCCAAAATTAGTTTAAATCACAAGTAACACAGCCATAAAACTCTATCTTTTTTTATCCCTAGAAACTAGCAACTTTTTTTCTCCTAATCCTTTTCTTTACCTCCTCCTATACCATCAAGGGCAGGGATAATAAAACAAGCCTCATAGGTTCTTCTCATTCTCTGTACAATATTCCAAAACCAATTACCAACAAATTAAAAAAAAAAACTCACCAATAACTACCACCACCCTCCATTTGAAAAAATGAACTTCAAGCCTTGGCTCTCATTCCTCTTCTTAGCCCTGGCCTTGGCCATGGTGGCGGAGGCCACGAGCGTTCACCATGAATACGGCTTCCCCAGCCCGGTTGTGGTCCATGATCTCATCGGAGATGACAATGAGATGTTGCTAGACTCCGAGGCAAACCGCCGAGCACTCGGCGGCCGGCAACAGTACATTAGCTATGGTGCCCTCAATGCCAACAATGTGCCGTGTGGTAACCGTGGAAGATCTTACTACAATTGCCAGCAGAGGGGTCGTGCCAACCCTTACAACCGTGGTTGCAGCAAAATCACACATTGTGCCAGAGACACCAGCTAATTAATTCTCATGCTGGAGAGGAACATATATAATATAATATAATTAATTATTAATTTTATGTTATATAATAAGCATTGTGTGGCTGGCTTTTTTGTTCTATGAATTCATCACATTCTAGAATGACTTATATGTGTTCTTGCCACACTTACCTATAGGCCTTCTGTTGAACAAATTTGTGTTTTAATTTGTTCGGGAGGTTAATTAATTGTTTTTGTTTCATTTTTTATTGTGAATGTGATTGTGACCGAATTAATTGGTCTCTCTCTATATTATTCTTGCTATGTAATCTGTGTATAATTCTGTCTCTTGTTTCAAATATAGATGGAACATATAGAGAAACATCTAATAAATTAGAAAGATACTAGAAGTGGAGATCGAATGATGAATTGAAATTTCACGTTGTTAAAAGCTTGTTGCATTACAATTTTTACTTTTATATATACACATAATTTGTATTTGTCGATTGCGAAAGGAAAATAATTACTAGCTGATGTTTCATTTCATTAATTGTTTCTGTAGGTAATTCATATAAAATCATCTTCTCAAATATTTAGTTCGTCATTGTTATCGTTTCAAATAATTTATCAGTAATGCATATAATCATCTTGTTCTCTTCTTGTTTTCAATTTGATATAGCTAATTTCTCGGGTCCAATATTATCCCAAAAAACAATATTGTTTTTTTTAAGGCTTCCAAAACCACTTAAATTTTTTTAAAAAATTATAGCTAATTGTTTTTTTTTATCTCTATTTCTAAATTAAATTTTATTTTTTTAAAGAGTTTAATTTACACATCTATATATGTGATTGTCATATTTACAATTATATCTTTCATTTTCATCTTTACCTTTCTACGTTGTCAACCAATTAAAGTATTTTTAAGATAATTATTATAAAAATTAATAAGTTAATCATATACGGTGATTGTGACTAGATGATCATGTAAGAAAAAATAATAGTTATGCTACATCTAATTTAAATTATTTTTTCTAAAAAGAATTGTCAACAGTTAAAATAACTTTATATAATATTTTAAATTATTTATCATAAATCCAAAATACGATTTTTATACTTTAATTGTATAAAAATAAACATCTATCATGTGTAATATGTAGAAGTTAAAATGGTAGTTATTATATTTAATAAATCTAATTCTAAAAGAAGTGATTTGAAACGATTCCATTTATTCATATTATAACATTCTTCATATCATTCATACCCTATATGCATTGCATACGCGCGGGGATTAATTCCATGAAACTTATTGTTTACATAAGATCACGTGAAGTATATACATAATTACTATAATAAGAACAGAACTACAAAATCATCTTCAATCAAATTCATAGCATCAAAGGCTTTGTTCTCTGAATCTAATCCAAGTTACAACACGAGCAAACGTAACCTTTCGCTCAATATATGCCAAATTGCTGGGAAATTAATATGGGAACTCAGACATGAAACTTGCGGCACGTGAGATCCGTGTTTCTTTCTCTTATCCATATCCATATATTGAATATATGCAACAACGTCAAAACTTGTGGCTAGTCCCACAACAAAGTTTTTGTTTTGTTTTTTTTTTTTTTTTTTAGAATATTCCACAACAGTTTAGTAGCATTTTGATGTGGATATAAGGTGTATTTTATTTTTATTTTTTTTCCAAAAATGTTCATATATCATGCATGTCCTAATAGATCCCTTGATAAAAAAAAATGAAAAATAAAAAAATCTCCGACCACTACGTACTGTTTCTCATTAGAGTAAATCTAGTCACTACTTACTTAGTACATACGATCTTATATCACTTCATTAAAAAAAAAAAAAAAAAGAGTGATCATATTCCTTGCATTTATCGTACATTAAGCTATGTTTTGTCCCTTTCGTTATTGCATGCATGCTGTGCTGTGCATCTGAAAAGTGGAAAAAACTTGTGCTTTGGCGGCAGATAATTAAGACTAGCAAGTGGGCTAGTAGTAATTTTCAAAGGTCATCGTCATGAGCATGAATCCAATCTAAAGTTGCATCGTGCCTTCCAAACTATGGGTGGCAACTTGTGACCATGTTCTTGTCCTCATGTGGTGTGAACTGTGAAAGTACCCTATTAGTCACATTATATGTTTTATTGGTCAACATGAATGAATACATAACTTATAATTACTATATATGTTTATTATCTGTAAGCCATCACAGTACCTATCACTTTGTTTAAGAAAATGTTATACTACTATTTAATAATGCATATCGATCTTGTTTCTTCAATCCCTATGTTAAAATCATGAACGCATAAGGACTAATGCCAATTACAAACTACACCGTGTTCAAAATTTCATTAAATAGACGATAAAGTTGACAATTATGTATTGCAAATGAGTTTAGTTTCTTGATACAGGGTTGGAACATCCGTAAAATCTCTAACGACCTCGTAACATAGAAAAGTAGTAATCAAAGCCCTATAATTTATTTCGTTCTTTCTATTTTTTTTTTCATTTTCTTTAAAGTTATCATAGCATATCATCATTCGTGATTTGCAAATCCCAACTCTTCTCTTTTTCTGCATATAAAATCTCTATTATGTTAACGCCCAAAAGCCAAAAGCAAAAAAAATAAAAAATAAATGTATTTTAAAATAATAATACTCCTCTATAGTCCTTTTCATTTTTAAAATAAATTAATGCTGCTTTTGCGTACTGATGATAAAAACTAAGCAAACTAATAAATTCTAATAGTTTTTAAAAATATATATATATATATATATATGAAGCTAGATTTTCCTTTCATTTATATTAAATATTCTTAATACTTCATCTCTTAAAAAAATGTAATTAATTTTGTAATTATCAAGATATATATGGTTCTTAAAAGAAAGCGTAATTAATACAGAAGGATGATGTTTTTCCTTTTCTTTTTCTTTTTTATGAAACCATAATTATCTTTGTGAATGACAAACTCGCTTGTGTTAGGAAGATCATTAAAGAGGCAAAATTCTCATGTTCAAAGTACTTGAATGAAAACAAATAATAATATTTTTTTTCTTTATGGTATGAATGATAGAAAAATTAAAAAAAGGATTCCCTCCAATCTTAAATACGAGAAAAGAAAACTAATTCACATTAATTTTTTAAAAAATAGTTAGCATTTAACTTTATTAATTTTATTTTAAAAAATTAACTTTTATTCTACATCCTTTCATCAAAACTTGATATCAAGAATAAAGAATGGCTCTTGAAAAATCAATCTCAATTAAATGAAAGGTATTTAAGAAATAATTTCATTAAATAAAATAGAATTAGTTAAGATTGATTTAGTGCCTATTTTGCTAAATTTGATTCTCTTTCACCTCTTTCAGTCAAAGCATTAATGTATTCAAGTTGTTTGTCAACCATCATCCATATCATATAATTTTATTTTATTTTTTTACAGGTATTAACAACTACCTTCATTTGTCAACCATCATCCATCCCCACACAAATTAGAAACTTTTTAGGACAATAATTTTAAAGTAAAAATTAATGTTAATGCAATTCTATTACATTTTTTTATTATTCTCAAAAACTTATTAATTCTTTTTTTTTATATACTAAACTTATTAATTCTTTAACTAATAGTATTTATTACCTTTAAACAAAAACACTTTTTTTAAAATTTTTCACGAACCCGAGACAATATTAAATAGAGGAAAATAATGATTACGTGTATCATTTCAAAAGGGTAGCACATTACCGACCAATGATAACCAAACCAAAACATTAAAATTCAGTATACGATGACACAGTCAATTATGCCAGCCATGCTTGAATTTTCTTCATCATCAAGAAAAAAAATAGTAGCAAGATGTGTGGACTTTGAAAAGGGGGTTATTATCTAATAATAATGGTTCAAATGAAAACATGCCACATGAGGCATGTTGTCTTTATATCTTTCTCAAAAACGATAGCGAAAGGCAAAGTAGTAGTATATAGATAGAAGATGGCGTTGATGATACAATGGGGTAGCAAAACGCCACTAGTGTTTCAGAACAGTGCACATGTTGAGTTTCAAATTCCCAATAAATGCCACCACCAACCAAAAGAGTTTTTTATTTTTTTTTCCATAGTCCTCAAAAAATTATAGTACACTATTAAGCCCACACAATGAAACAAACCCAACACAAAAGAGGGTCATCTTAGCACCATGTTTTCTGGCTTTCCCATATCTTTTCTTTCCTTTCATCATCACAAGTCCCACTTAGCCTTCATTTTTCATATATATGTCCCTATTCACTAACTCTGAACAATTGTGGTAACAGTTAAACACAATGCATTCACACATATGGGGATGATTTATTTATTGAAAATCTCATATTTGATAATCACATGTGTAAAAAAAATTTAGACCAACAACCGTCACAATATTACAAACAAGATTAATCTTTAATTTAGTAGGTTAGAAATATCCTAGGAAAAAAAAAAAACTCACAATGATTATGGTCTCACTCAAGTCAAAAGGGATAATTAAAAAAATACTGAAATCAGAGAAAGAGAAGAAGGAACTGTCTTTGGAACATCATTGCTTTTTACGGCTGTTCAAAACCTTCATTCAACACCTTTGTGACTCAAAAAGAAAAACGAGGTCCCTACTACAAAGGAAAAAACAACAACAACACAAAAGAAAGAAAGAAAGAAGAAAACTTCTATGGCTCACACATCTTGTACTTTTTTCTGTTCACAGTTCACTCCTTGAACGAGAATCCAATTTATTGCTCTAACCTCCTAAACCCACTAACAAGCTAGTTTGACTTCTACTCCTTCCACAACAAACATTGCGACAATTTCACGGTTCATGAAAACGAAATCAATCATATCACATTATACCAAGTATAACCCAAACTCCAATTAAAAACAAAACTTCAATTCAGTATAATACTCCTCCTTAAGTGTGTTTTTTAGTGGAGTACTTGAATTTTTCAATCAAAATTGAGACTTCTCGGTAACTTGTAGTATTATGATTCTTTAATACAAACTTTTATTACACGAATCACCAAAATGAAACTCCAATTTTGATTGAAGCTAGCACACAATAATACATTTAAGTTTTGTCCTATATATATTAGTGCTAGTGTTTTTATTCATAAATCGTGTAGAAAATTCTATTGGACTAGCAGCAACAACTCACGGAATTAGTCTATGTAGTCTCCTATCTCGATAAAAAAAAAAATACAACAGTTCTTATTCAATGAAATTATCATTCATCTTGATAATTAAAATTAATATAAAGAACCCCTTTTAATCAAACAGTAGTAATACTTAACATTGCATCAAAATTGGTCCCAAAAACAACCTACGAATAAGAAGCAAGACAACCTTAATAAACTATACACAAGGGCGAGCTTTTTTATGTTTTTTTTTAATTCCAACGTTTGACAAGGAAACAAACACATGTTGTGTGGATCTACCTTGTCCTTGGTGGTGTTAGGCTGCGACGGTGCTTTGAGAAGAGAGGCAGAAACTACAGAGCATAATAAAACCGGTGGATGCTCTCTGTTCTGTTCTGCTCTACAGGAACAGAACAGAACACAAGTGAAAGAAAAAAAGAAAAGAAAAACCCACATAGAATGCCCTGAACCTGAATGCCTGCAATCTCTTGTTGGCACCTTCCCCTCACTCGGAAAGACAACAAAAAGGGTCAAGATTCCTTACCCATTCTTCTACTCTTTCTTCATTTTGACAGCTAGCTACCCCAACACAACACTGCTTTCTTTTCCCATCCATGTAATTTTTGTAAACACAACACAACACACATTTCTCTCTCTTACACTTACACTCACACTCTTACACACACCCCAGTTTCATAATAATTCTTTATCCCTACCACTCTGCACTTTAGGTATAACGTTTCATTATTATTATCATTGCCCTCAACCGGAAGCAACTAAATTCGATCACATAATTCAAATTCGGCATTAATTGTATGGTTTGACACTGTGCGAAACGAAGTACTCTGAAATACGCAGCAGCGACCTTACAGAAACCACATTTATTTTATTTATTTGTTTAAATAGAACAAAGACCAAGACGAAGAAGAAAAGAACCGAAATTTACGGTTGATGGTATTAGTAGTAGTAAAACCTTTACTCTCATTAAATTCCCATACATCCCAATACCCCGATCGGCATGGCTCCTAATAAATTAAACTCCACGGGCTCAATAATTAGCATTTAGAGCAACATTAAAAAAACGGTCAAATTCAATTTCCCCTCTTCGGCATTGAACAAAGGGGAGAAGAAAAACAGAGAGAAAGTAACAAAATTTACATGCAATTGAAGCAAGATTCTCGTTCCATTCTCAGCATAAGACATTACAAGTTTATCCCTCTCTCATTGACTCTCTTTTTTTTTGTTTTTTCACCTCCTCATGAATGCCATAAAAACATATACGAATCTTACAGAAAATCTAAAAAGGACAAGGGAAAAGGAATTAATTAATAATAAATTATGATTATTATTAATTAATTTTGAAATTTAAGAGGAGGAGGAAGAACCTGGGGACGCGGTGGGGAAGAGGGGCAAAAGGCGAGGCTCGGCGTCTCTGGGAGTGGACGCCGGCGAAGGGTGCAAGAAGAAGCCTTTCTCTTTGATCGCTTTGTCTTCAGCTTCGGCGTCGACTACGGTGGTTCCGATGTTGGAACGGGATCGGTTGAAAGGGTCCGGTATGAGGGGAGTGACGGGGCTGAGAACCAGTGCGGGGAAGTCGAGGATGCTGGGGGAGAGAATCTCGGGCTGACGAGGTGAGAATCCCGAAACCGAAACAACGTTGTTGTTGGAGAAAACCGGTAACAGAGGGTTCAGGTTGAGATTCTTCATGGTGTTTCTGCGCTCGTAGAGTTTGAAGCCGGTTGGTTTTTTGATTGGTGGGATGTGAGAGTGAGAATGAGAATGAGAGTGAGGGTGAGGGTGAGGGTGAGGGTGGGGTTTGATAGCTTCGGAGTTTGGTTTGGGTGCGGGTGCGGGTGCGGCGGCCGAGGCTGAGGCTTGTTTTGCTGTCTCGGTGGATCCGGTGAGCATTTGGACGACTTGTTTGAACGAGGTTGTGTCAGCTTGGACAAAGGTTGTCGGGTACGGGTTGGCGGATTCGGATCTGGTAACGGGCTTCGGAGGGTACGATGAATTCGGAGACAGGGGGGGGAATTGGCTGTGGTGATGATGATGATACTGATGATGGTGATGGAGTCCATTGTTGTTGCTGCTCGTGCTGCTGCTGCTGCTGTTGGAGCTGCTCAAGCTGTGCCGCGGCGAAGGAACAAGACTCACGACGCCGCTGCCGCCGCTGCGGTGGCCAAGGTGGTGGCCATGATGGTACTCTAATTGGTGCCCACGAGGAGATTTGGAGTCCATGGTTGACTGCTTGAAACAAAGAGAGAAAGAGAGAAAGAAGGGTCTCTTCTTTCTTCTTCTCTCTGAAATGCAATGTAATGTAACTTTTGTTTGGTTTGGTAAGAAATGTATTCGTAGGGCCCTTGATGAGAACAATAGGCCACTCCCTACGCGCTATTTAACCACAACTCAACTCAACTAAGCAAATTTCAATTTTGTTTCGCGAACCAACATTTAATTAAACTCCATGTTTGCACTTAATGATTTATTTAATGGCTTCAATTTAATTTCATTTTTCTTAACGTTACTATTGAGACCAGTCAATCGGAACAGAGAAGATTGCTGATGTGGTTTTTAATGTTCCGGATTTTTTACTATAATAACTCAAGATTTGTTTTATCATATGCACTCGCACTGTTGACTCTCTTTTTTCTTTTCAGTAAAAATATTAATTGTTGTGATGGAGCATTTGGAATATGCTAATGTGGGGAAGCAAATTTTTTACTCTGTTTTCTTTTTTAAGTAAAAATAGTAATTGCTACTGTATAATAGAGTATTTGGACTTTGAAAATAATAAATTTCTTCGGATTTGTTAATGTGGGAAAGCAAATGGAGGAGATTCATTCATTTCATGAACTTGACTAATTTTTTTACAGAGTTAAAATGTGATTTTGGTTTTCTTGCAATGTAGTATTTTATTTTATTTTAGATAAAAAGAACCTATCGGGTGTGAGGGTTTGCAGATTTTATTTTTGGTATCCTCGTATCAATTCAATAAAAGAATTAATTGTTCTCTTAAATTTAAATACATAAATTTTTTAATTGCTGGATCATTTATTTAAAAGCTTAATACCCAAAGTGTAATACACCATCACAAACTTCAAAACACATTTATGAGTAATAATGATCACTTTTTGAGTAAAATGTTTTTTTATAGTTTTACTTTATTGTTAATTTTATCTATTTTACATCTATTCTATTTAATTAAATAATTTCTTTTGAATAAAACTTAAATTTATAAAATAATTAAATACAATAATTTATTTCATTGATATTAAAGATTTATCTCGTATTACTTATATTTAGGTTCAAAGTAGTATATATTCTCTCGTGATAGAAATATAGACAAAAAATGATTAAATCACTTATTTTAAAAAAAGTAATTAACACCATTAAATTTTATTTTGATAGTCTCAATCAAATAAATGATTAATTTATTAAGGCATTATTGTCATTTAATTGCATATAACATAAGAATAGTCTCATAAATTATGAAGAGTTAATTAAACATTTGCTTATATTTTAATTCAATCAACATAGCATGTAAATTTATTTATTTTTATATTTGTATCGAAGCATGGTGTATTAGCACAAGACATATGTATACTCATGCAAATCATTCGAAGATGTAAGAAAATTCTAGGTACGTGGCAATCTTGTGCACTGTGTAGAGAAGGTCCGATAGTGTTGGAGATTAGAATTTTGATGGATTAGTTGACTTGACTTAATGATGGTATTGTTGAATGACTAGCTAGCAGTATCTTTGTGTTTTCATACTTCCCAAAGTATATATATAGTTCAACGTTGAACGTGGATTTCAAGGTTAAAACAATTATACATGCGCACAGTTGCTTTCACAAGATATCATCACAGTTTGCATTGGATTGTGGTTGGTTGGTTGTCTGGAGTAACAAAGTGTAGTCACTGGTGGTTGATTCTACAAACGGATTCTTAATTTTCAATGCGTGATTAACGGTGGTAGTCAATAATTTTTATTTAACTTATATTTAATTTAATAATTTTATTAATTATAATTATTAATTGACAAGAGTTTAATCATAATGCACCGTTTAATATAAAATAGTTTTATAAATCACTATTTTTCTCAATTAATAATTGATCAAACATATTTAAAATTAAAAAAATTAAATATTACAATTAAAAATTAAATAACAAAAATCATGAATTTAAGAAACTAAAAAATCAGATAATTATAATTAAGTACTTATTTTACTCAATAACTTTTTACAAACATTAAATTTAACTATTTGGTTCAAGATTTTTATTAAATAGATAAAATTTTATATAATTTGAAAATATCTGATATATTTTTACAAAAAAAATATATCTGATATTTTACTATCAATTAATTTTATTGTAGTATATAAAGTAACTTTTTAAAATAAAAGAAAATATTGACAATAAGATTATATACTATTTATGAATGTTCAGTTTATTTAAAATCTGGTATACATGTTCATTAACATAATATAGCATGGTTTAATAGGTTAGATCTATAAACATTTTTATTCTAAAATTTTATTAATGAAAATAATTTAAGACTTACTTCTAGAATGATATATTTTAATAAAATTTTAATTTAATTCTTCAAAAAATAGCTTATAATTAAAATAATTAAAGTTTGCAACAACAAAAAATAGTTTGAGACTGAGACATGCAAAAGAAAATCATTTGAGAAATGTTAGTAATATTCACCCTCGTATTCTCTAGGTGTAGTTGAAATTTATTGAAAAAAATCATCAATTTTAGTTGGTTTTTCATATCATTTAATTATTATTTAGTTGTGGGATCCACCAATATTAATCATTTATAATAAATTTTAATCAATAAAAAAATATTTTTTTAAAAATGCACCGAATAGTTTTACACACTACATTTACAAAATTAAATTATTTAACGGTCAAATATAATAGACTACCATTTAAGACTCTTTCTTTCTTACACGGAAAATTAAATTAAGAAATAAAAGTGGTGAAAGTTAAAAGCGCACGCGCGCACGCGCCTAGAAAAGAAGGTGGGGTTGGAAATGAAGGTTTCCAAATGGTAAGGTTGCATTGGTGTTATAAGAATTTTAGAGAAACATGAGTGGGGCTGTTGTTATGTTATGACTCATGACAGAGAAAACAGAAAGCGTCAAAAAGAGTTTAATATTTGGCATTGACTCTCAGCCCTCACCCCATGACATGATCATTCTGACTACGCCAATGCCATTGCCATTGTCACCACCCTACCTACCTACTCCCTTCTTCGGGACGACTCATCTATTTTGCCTTTTCTTTTCTTCTTTACACTTAAGAATTCTGTATGTTAATTCATATGCAAGTAATCATCTTCATTCTGATCTCGGTTATTAGAAGACTTCTAAGTTTCAAGGTATAAAATTTAATTCATGTGCAGTGTATAAACTTAAATTGACAATTTGATTTTGAAGTAATTGGATTTATGTGTGAATGATTTTGGTTAAAATTAATTTTAAAGAAAAATTTATTTTAAATTTTTGGATCTAATAAGTTGTTTAAATTTAGAATCAATTAATTCTGTATATATAATTAATTTTAAAATAGAAAAATGTTAATATAAATTTTTTAAATACTTCACATGACTCTTTCACTTAAATTTATAATTTTTAATAAATTTAAATCAATTATATAAAGAGTATATAGCATTTCTCCTTGAAATATTCTTGCACGCGAAACCAAACAGTCACAGTTTATATAAAATCAAAATCTGAATCGGAAATGAAACCAATCACGCACTTAATTTACAAACTATGGATAGATATAGGATCAAATGAAAATTGATTTTTTTTTTTTTTTGAATTATAACTTGTAAATTCACATTCACCCCTGACAACTACTGCTGATATATGTCCCACTGTCATGCTGCAAACATACATACATATCACAGGTTGTTCAGTCTTGCAGAAATTTATTTGGTACGGTGTCAGTTAAAGATTCTTAGAATTTAATGTCCCCACCCTCCCTCTATGATACATGCAGATGATAGTAATTTAGTTACTAAAGTTTGTTAACAAAGCTATATCCGGTTTTGTCTGGTAAAGATGAAAAAGGTTATGAATTGGGATATTAATTTAAAACTTTCCCAAATTTAGATTCATAAAGATCATATTAGACAAATGTCTTGGTTGATCCTTCCATGTTAAGGTCTTGCAGAGGAGGAGCTCCCAATTTGTTTTTATATGTCAAAATGTTAATGCTATTACCACTCACTTTCCTAGTATTACAACAGTATTAGAAATATTTTCCTTATAATCATTATTACCTAACTATCCCTCCTCCTCTTTCTTCTTTTCTCCTGTTCATCTCTATTAGTAGGATCTCTCCAAGAGTTCGCTGATGTACAAAATTATTTCTTTCTAATTTTTGTTCTTTGATTTTACTTGTCCAACCGAAAATAAATTCAAATTTGAAATAATTATTTTTTGTCACCATTAAAAAAAATCTTTAATAATTTTTTATTGTTAATTACATTTTTTTTCATCTATACAAATTATTCGAAACTAGTTATGTACAACCTAATACTTGTTAAAATAACAATGAAAAAAGATTTAAGACTATTTTGTGCAACCTAATACCTATAAAAATAAAAATGATTAAAGACTGTTAGCAAAGACAAAAATTTCTGAAGTTGGAATTCTAAGTTTGATTAAGTCATATGCCATTGAGGGTGGGGTACTGCTGAGAGTTTAGAGATTGAGGACATTCTTATCAAATACTACCTTTGCTTTTCTACAAGTCAGACACATTGATGCCCACATTGAAGTTGATACTTAATTCCCAATTCCAGAATCTTAAGCTACATTTGCATGCAAGAAAAAAAGTGAAAATGAGTGGTGAATCCAATTCCCCCTGTTTTTTTTTTTTTTTTATATATTAGAATTAAAAAAATAAAAATAAAAAAGCTAAAAGACTACAAATGCTGTAAAATGATGGAAGAAAAAAGGTGAAGGGACCACAAACACACCAGTGTCTAAATGCAACAATTAGCAAAATATCGAGGTGCTCTAATCATAGAAAAAGAGTCCTTTTATGTTTGGACAGTGCTACATGTTGCCACAAAACACGTTTTACCACAAAATTGATTCAAAAGAATTGACAAGTTCGCACGCATTATGAAAACGTAAAGCTCTTTAGTGCTGCCACATGGTCGTACGTTTCATACATTACGATTATACATTGAAATTGAAAATTTGTCTAGTAAGTAAAGATCGAACTTACATCCCACCAAAATGCGCGTTCGAATTTCGTTATGACATTTGTCTCTATTGAACTCCAAGATAAGATTAGGCTCACCTAAATTTTTTTCTTAAAAATAAATAAATATAGAAATTGAAATTTCAAGTCTATGGAGTAAGGATAATGTTAATGGTTAAACTAGAAAACTTGTTGGGCATGTTGTAGGTCATTAGCAACTTTGTCAACGTCTACTATTAATGTGAGAATATAAAAGTCAGAACATTGAATATTAGGCTTTGAAATTATATCGACCGAAATTATAAGTCTTTGAAAAGCTTAATGCCTAATAGAATTTAAAGCATACAGAGAGGAGATAACTATATATTAATTTAAATTGAACTATGCCAATATGATACGGCGAAAAATGATTTTAAATTATAAAGGTTTTGAATATTTCAAATGACGTGTTTGGATTAAGACATTAAGTTTAAGATTCATGTTTTCTAAAAAAAAAATATCTCTAGAATCTTTCGATAAGACAATAACGTACGTAAAAGCAAGTATTTTTTGCTTTAAGTTGATGTTGTGGATCATACTAACTGTTTTAAGTTGATACACATTATCAAATTATACAGTTTTTTTTTTTTTTTTGCTTTAAGTATATTATTGCAATATTAAGACTTCCTTTTGTCTTGCTACTTTTGTGTACTTGTGAATTGCTCAAATTATACTTCCTTTATTATTCATCTGTTCACATTTGACTTCTTTTGATCTCAAATGGTATAGAAGAAATAACTTTAAATAATTGAATGTTTTAATTCTTTTTGAATTGCATCGTTAAAACATTATGATCGTCACGTATTGTTTGACTCTACGTTTTTTATTATTTTTATTTTTTATCAATGTTTGACTCTATACGCTTAACTACTTTTATTAATTTCAATGCTATATTCATTTAATTCTTTAAGGTTATGAAATCATCACAATTTTTTGAAAATCTATGGACATCAAACATCACTGGACTTAATATTTTCTATCTTCAATTAAAAACTATATAAAAAGGGGGGAAGGTAAAACTTTCTAAAACAAATTAGAGTTTTTTGATCAATATCTATTTCCAAGTTTTGCCAAGTTTTACAAGCATTACAATTTTGTTAACGTTGGAGATTTTTGTTTTCTGAAACACGGCCTCTAGTTGTAATGAAAGATTTGAAGAGCTTTACTTCAAAGGTAATGCTCCTGCAACAACTATTGAATTCAACTTTTTTAATTCATAAGAATCGAACACCAGTATAAAAAGTTTACAATATTTATGTACCCTACCCAATAAACTATAAACTGAGCTAGATCCCACTGATACTATTGAATTCAACTACCACGAGTAACCTATTTTTTAAAATATTAAAAATATTTCTAGGAGGATTTGGTGAGAACTGAGAAACATAATTGGGCCGAGCTAAACTCTATGATTTGGATTAAAGGAGTTTCTTCCTGCACCTTAATATTTCTACCAACACTCCCTTTCATTAAAAGAAGGGTAATCCGAAATATAAAATTACTTTTTAGATTATCTTTTTCTTTATGAAATGGGTATTGGCAGAAAAATTTTGGAGTGCAAGAAAGTTTTAGTCTTGGATTGGCTAATAGTGGGATCTGTTTTTTTTTTTTTTTTCTTTCTTTCTTTTTTATAACTTTCTAAATTTTTTTTTTAAAAAAACAACTATTTAAAAAAAAAAAAACTTTTCCGAACATCAAGTAGAAACTTGTCAGAGGGGGTTTCTCTCTCTTTTTTAATCTGAACTTTTTTTTTTTTTGTTTATATATATTTTGGTTACAAGCTGAGCTCAATTAATATGTATATTTTTTTTCAGTTAAGACAGCAGCGACATGCTTCGGATTTCAAGGGATAGGCAAAGATTCCCTGCAAGATACAGTGACACAAAGGATTTCTCCATATAAAAATTACTCATAGTTCCTACGACTAGCTGAATAGGGAATTTCCATGGCAGAGAGGGATAACCATTATGGCGTGTTTGTATCTATATATGTATATATGTATTGCAATTCTGCAAATCTAAATTAAGAGGATACATTTTAGACATGATGAAAATTAAAATATGTGGAAATAACAAAGTTCCACATTGTTTAGAAACGGATGACAATTGTAATTTATAAACACTCTTCTCACTCAAATTGAACTGTAAAGTGTGAAGGTCTTTTAAGTTTTATCCAAACAAAATCGTAACTATTTACCTAACACTAAAGAAAACAAAAGCTGAATGATGACCCTCACGATGGATACTTGTTGAAAAGTGTGTTACTAAAATGCTAGCAACATCTCTTTTAACACATTATTACTATATAGCTTAGTGATCTATGTCAATTCTTTTACAGATTATAAAAAGCATCTTTTTAGTATACATTTTAAGATAGCTAATACGAATAACAAAGTCAGCTACAGTAGCATAATCATGAATCAGAATGGTGAAAACAAGTTATAGTTTAATCTTTTAGAGAAATTTCATGAATACTATATGACATATGTGAAGTGCATGTGCTAAAAATCATTTCCCATAGCCAATAGGCTGG
The DNA here is from genome assembly GCA_014843725.1 of Amphicarpaea edgeworthii. Classification (NCBI taxonomy): domain Eukaryota; kingdom Viridiplantae; phylum Streptophyta; class Magnoliopsida; order Fabales; family Fabaceae; genus Amphicarpaea; species Amphicarpaea edgeworthii. Next base: position 23,144,790 of record CM026328.1, read on the forward strand.
TAAATGAGATAAAGCAGAATAGAATATTAATTAAAAAAGAAAAGAAAAATTGCAGCAGCCAATTAACCAGTTAATCACAAAGCAACCAGAGTAGAAATGGAACGTACCTCAATAACTCTCCAGAAGCTCGAGTCAAAATTTATGATATGTAACAATTGAAGATCAAATCTGAATCAAAAACCGAAAAGGGAACATTTTTTTCTTAATCTAAGGAGACCCATAAAAAAGAAAGGCCCTAGTTCTCTCTGGCCTGGGGAGGCCCAAACTAACAAAAAAAGGAGCATAATGGAACTTATTAAGTCTATGATGTGAGAGAAAAGAAAAATCTCATTCTCATTATGATGATCAAGCTATATATATACAAAACAGAAACAGAAAACTAACTAACCAACTTGCTAACTTCCTAATGGCATGATGAGCTGGATACAGCTGTCAAAACGACTAATTAAAACAATATTGATGCATATATTGTAATAGTCCCCCTCAAGTTGGGAGGTAAACATTGAGAATTCCCAACTTGGACATATGTTCTTTAAACCTTGAAGCTGAAACTGGTTTGGTAAGGCAATCAGCCAATTGTTTGCTCGATGAAACATGATTCAACAAGAAGGAAACCTGATGTAACATGTTCCCTGATAAAATGAACATCAATGTCCACATGTTTGGACCTTTCATGTGCTATTGGATTAGTTGCTAGGGCAATAGTAGATACATTATCAGAATACACCATTACTGATGGAACTGCAATGCCAAATACTTTAAACAATTGCTTAAGCCAAAGTAACTCAGAAGCCAAAGTGGCTAAGGCTCTATATTCTGCTTTTGCAGAAGATCTGGCTACTGTTACTTGCTTTTTAGACTTCCAAGAGATTAATGAATTGTCAAGAAAGACCATGTAGCCTGTGGTTGATCTTCTAGTTTCCAAACAACCCCCCCAATCTGCATCTGAGAAAGCTGTGAGTCTTAATGAGCTAGCTGCAGAAAAGAAAATTCCTTGGCCAGGAGTCCCTTTAAGATACTGGATGACATGGTATCAGCAGATTTTCTCTTGGCGATGTTGACTCATGCATCTCCAAGATTTCTGATTCCGCATTTCAATTTCTTCTTCTGGTGATCTTTGATCACGTTCTTCATCTCTTTGATTTTTTTCCTGGTTTGGATCTTTGTTGTTCCCTTTTCCAGTTTTTTCTTAGTGATTTTCTGTCACTTTCTTGCATTTTCTCGCATTTTCTTTCTGGTTTTTCCTCGAGTTTCTCTCTCGATTCTTCTTTGATTTTCATCAATGGAGGATGCTGGTAACCCGTTCTACCTACATCTGTCAGATAACCTAGGGATTTCGCTTGTTTCGCAACCTCTGAATGGTGATAATTACAGTTCTTGGAGTAGATCAATGCGCATGGCATTGATTGCAAAAAACAAAATTGGATTCATCGATGGTTCTATTCCGATTCCTGAAATCGGAGATTCTCTTTTTCATTCCTGGCAACGCAACAATAACATTGTTGCATCTTGGATTATTAATTCTATTTCAAAGGATCTTGCTTCCAGCGTCATTTACTCGACTTCTGCACATGATATTTGGAAAGATTTGCAAGAACGCTTTCAACAGAGCAATGCTTCTCGCATCTTCAAGCTGAAGCGTGATCTCATTGGATTGCAGCAGGGAAATCTCATTGTAAGCCAATATTTTACAAAGCTTAAAGCCTTATGGGAAGAACTTGTAGAGCATAGGCCTGCACACACGTGTAACTGTGGTGGTGCACAACCACTTTTAGATTACTTGCACATGGAATATGTGTTATCATTTCTTATGGGATTGAATGAATCCTATTCTCAAATTCGTGGTCAAGTTCTGCTTATGGATCCTATGCCATCAATAAATCGTGTTTTTGCTTTGATTCATCAAGAAGAAAAGCAAAGAGAGGTAGGAGCACCTTTTGTGGATGCTTCTCCTACACTAGCTTATGCTGTGAATACAGCTTCTGCTTCATCTGGAGATCAGAAGCATAAAAATCCAAAGAAAGATAGGCCAACATGCACTCACTGTGGTCTTCTTGGACATACCAAAGATCGATGTTATAAGATTATTGGTTATCCTCCACATTACAATAAGAAGAACAAACCAGTGGCTAATGTACACAATGTTGTTTCTGTGAATGAAGATATTGCTTCTAATTCTGCACAAATGAATTTCACTCCTCAACAATATCAACAACTGATTCGGATTCTACAGACTCAGTTAACTCATGCTCAGACTCCTGCCATTGATCAGACTCTAGATGATCTTGTTGGTATAACTTTTTCAGCTAACTTTACAACTTTTACTTCCAATTCATCCAATTGATTCTGGTGCAACTTCCCATATTACTAATAGTTTGCACTATTATCAATCTTATGTTTTGATGGAAAACAAATTTGTCATTCTTCCAAATGGTGCTAGGGTTCCCGTTTTAGCTATTGGTGAAATTAGATTAACATCGCATTTAATATTGACTGATGTTCTTTGTATTCCTTCTTTCACAATTAACATCGTTTCTGTCAGTCAATTGTTCAAAAATCATTCTCTAACTGTGATTTTTACTCCTCATGGCTTTGTTATTCAGGATCCCAGCTCCAAGATGATTGGACAGGATGATCTTATTCATGGCTTATACTGTCTCAAGCCTACTGTGGATTCATTTCCTGCTTTCAATAAAACTTGTACTTTGAATTCAGTTTCTTCTTTACATTTGAATAATGTACATTGCTCTGATACCATATTAAGTCTATGATGTGAGAGAAAAGAAAAATCTCATTCTCATTATGATGATCAAGCTATATATATACAAAACAGAAATAGAAAACTAACTAACCAACTTGCTAACTTCCTAACGGCATGATGAGCTGGATACAGCTGTCAAAATTGACTAATTAAAACAATATTGATGCATATATTGTAATATAACTGATGGCATTGAATAACTTCCGAAATTTTTCTCTATAAAACAAATTTTATTTAAAGGTTTCAAATCATGCGTAATTAAACTTTCCAACATTAATCTATCAAGGAACAAGAGAGAAGAGAGAGAGAGAGTGAGAGAATGAACAAGAGAGAGAGAGAGTGAGAGACCGACTCCTCAAGTTTTTTCCTTCTTTGCAGGTTTGAAGACCAGTAATGGTACAAGCACTGAGTCGCAAAATAGCATAGGTGGCCAATCACCTTCAAAGCCTACTTTCAAAAAGATTGCAATGCGTCACAAACAATCTTAAACAGAGAGACCTTGAATTGATCTTTTCAAAGAGAAGTTGGCTACAATTGAATATGAGGACGGAAACCTATTAAAGCCTATGGTGTACATTATTGACTCGATGTTTAACGGACTATGCGCACCATGGCAAGACGCGCTAGTTATCAAATTGGTAGGAAAGTCTATTAGCTACCATACCATGAAAGAGAAGTTAACATGTATGTGGAGATTAGCAACAGGATTTGAAATCCTGAACATTGGCAATGGCTACTACATGGTCATTTTTGAAAAGGTTACGGACGAAGGATCATGGATGATCTTTGACCACTACCTCACAGTCCAAATATGGTCCCCATAATTCATCTCCCTTATAGCAACGATTAAGAAGACCTTGGTTTGGATCCACTTCCCGGGTTTAAACTTGATTTATTATGATGAAAGCATCTTGTTGGCCTTAGCAACAACAGTAGGTACACCAATCAAGGTAGACTACAACACCAAGGATGTTAAAAGGGGGCGATTTGCTAGAATTTGTGTGGAGATTGATCTCACCAAACCTATGGTGGGGCGAGTATGGCTAAAAGGTCATTGGTACCATGTAGAATATGAAGGTTTACATAGAATCTATGCAAATTGTAGTTGCTATGGCCACCTAACAAGGGAGTGCAAAACGACAATACCAAAGCCATTAGTGGTACTAATGCCAACTACACCAACCACCGTACTGCGAACATCACACCACATACACAACCTATGATAGAAACTCCACCACCATACACAACATCAGATGCGAAAAAGGGACCCACAATCAATGTTGCGATAACTGTTACAAAAATTAATGATAACGTTGCTAACCATGAGATTGTAACGGCCCCACCAAATGAGCCAATTCATAGGGATTGGTTAGTTGTACAGAGAAAAAATAGGAGCAATCAGTTATAAAAAAAAACAAAAATATAACAGTATAACCATTATCCAAAAAAAGAGCAATCAAGAGAAGAGAGAAAAAATAACGGCACCAACAACCTCCCATCCAAATCCTAACAACCAAAGATATCCAAATCTTAACAACCAAAGACAAGGCTACGTCCTTGGAGAATCAGCAAAGAACAAGAGAGCTCGTAAGGAACAAGGAACACCTATCTTACAATTGATTAAGAATGCGAAAGTCAACAAACAGAAAGTAGAACACATGTAGTCTAATAACACCGTGGGGGCTTTCACGTCGCACTCGAGACCTAATATTTTTAATATAAGACAAGGTGTCAAATCCATAATGGACCTACGACAAGTTTCTGAAACAAAATACATAATCAATGATAACATGGATGGTATGGAAGTGGCACAGAGTATAAACATTGGGGACGGAATCCAGATTAGAAACCCATCCAATAAGCCCTTTATTGAATCAATGGTAGCATGAGGACCCTGCCCTTTTCCTCCCTCCTTTGTCTATTGCCATCAATATGTTTCAAGATTTTTTCGTTTTTTCATGGAACATTCGAGGAATAGTGAGTCGTTCAAAGAAACGACACATCAGAAACATGCTGAAGATATATCACCCTTCTTTTCTCCTATTGGTCAAAATCCATGTTACTTTCGACAAAGTTCATCTTTTTTGGCAATCACTGGACTACAAACCCTTCTTTATCATGGAAGCTACTGGCCACTCAGGAGGTATATGGGTATTGACAAATAGGAATGATGTGACGTTCACTCTTATTGACATGATGCACCAATGCATCACCTTTAACATTCAAAAACTACACTTCAATTGGTCGTGTTTTGTAGTATACGCCTCGCCGGTCCCTACCATTCGCTCTAACCTCTGGGAATACCTAAAGAATATGAGTTAAACCATTACCGGACAATGGCTGATCATGGGCAATTTTAATGAGATTTTGTTCTTCACGGAAGTGTCAAGTGGAGCCTTTATTGCCTCTTGAGCTCATGTTTTCCATTCAGTGGTGGACATGTGTGGATTCATTAACCTCGAGGTCGTCGGAGGGTCCTTTACTTGGCACAAAAATATCCAACACGGTGGCCATGTGCGCAAAAAACTAGATCGTTGCATGGCAAATGTGGATTGAAGACTCCACTTTCAACATGCTCACGTTAAACTTATCCCCCAAAATGACTCTGACCATAATCCATTTCTCCTTCACGTTTACAAGTCCCGATTGGTGAAGAGGTCAACCTTCCACTTCCAAGCTGCTTGGCTCACCCACCCAGAGTACAATCATGTGGTCACTCATGCATGGAAGAATACACAGAGAGACATTATTACAAAGTTACACGAGGTTCAGGTTAAATCGACAATTTTCAATAGAGACATCTTTAGCAATGTATTTCGTTAAAAACACCTCCTTGAAGCCAGGATTAAGGGTGTGTATCAACAACTTGAGCAAGCAACGTCCTCGTCTCTAATACAACTCGAAAAAATGCTCTAAGATCAGTATAGTCAAATCCTTTACCAGGAGGAGATCATTTGGTTCTGGAAGTCTCGAGAAAATTGGATTAAATTTGGAAATTGCAACACGCGTTTCTTCCACACTCAGACTATTATCCGGAGGAGGAGGAGGAGGAATAAGGTCATGGGGTTGTTCATCAATGATATATGGTGTGATAATACGATTTTAATTAAGGATGAAGCGCTACGTTTCTTCAAATTACTATTTCAGTCGACATCTAGATGCTTGCCAAATTGCTTACAACTTACCAATATACCCAAGATGAACGACACTCTTTATACTTCACTTAATAACAGAGTGACATTCCGAGAGGTGAAGGATGTCTTGTTCTCCATGAACCCCTATAAAGCACCCGACTTGGATGGCTTCCAACCCATCTTCTTCCAAACCTATTGAAAGGACATTAGTACAGACATCTGGAAGTTAGTGGCGAACACTTTTGAAACAGGTATCATTGATCCTAAGTTGGCTGAGACCACCATTATTCATATCCCCAAGGTTGACAATCTAACCATGATGAAGGAGTTTTGCCCCATTAGCTTATGTAACGTGTTGCTTAAGTTGATCTTTAAGACCTTGGTGAATAGAATAAGACCGCACTTGAAATCCTTAATTGGCCCTCTACAGAGCAATTTCATTCCTAACAGAGGTACAAGTGACAATGCTATCATAGCCCAAGAAATTATCCACCACATGCACAAAAAGAAATGGCAAACGGGATTGTTGATATTCAATATAAACTTTGAGAAAGCTTACGACAGAGTTGATTGGGGTTTCCTTAAACTCACCCTCCATGATTTTGGCTTCCTTCCAAGCATAATTACACCCATCATGAGCATTACCATGTCAACAAACTTCTCTCTTAAATGGAACAATGAGCAGCTTGAGTCATTTGTCCCTAGGAGAGGTTTGCGCCAAGGGGACCCCCTCTCTCCTTATCTCTTCTTGCTTTGCATGGAGAAATTGACACTCATGATTTAGGAGCGTGTGGCAACCCGAGCTTGACAACCAATTAAAGTATTTGTTAGAGGTCCGAAAATCTCACTTATTCTTCACGGATGACTGCATTCTCTTCACTAAAGCATCTTGTGCACAAGTTAAGCTTGTCAGCAAGGTCCTTAATACCTTTTGTTTGGCTTTGGGTCTTAAAGTAAACATCCAGAAATTACGCTTCTTCCATTTAAAGAATGTCATGGGACAAAAGGCTGACAGATTTGCCTCCATTTTATCCTTTAACCACACTCAGGTCCTAAGGAAATACTTGGACTTTCCATTATTGATTGGCCATATAAAGAATGCTAACTTCGGTCTTATCATGGATAGGATCAATGGGAAACTTGCAGGGTGGAAGAATAAAATCCTTAACCGTGCAGGGAGGATAACACTTGCTTAATCAGTCATTAGTACTATCCCCACCTACACTATGTATAACTTATGGCTACCTGAAGTTGTTTGTGACAAAATTGATGCCACCATGAGAGGTTTCATTTGGGGCAAGAAGCATTGTCATTGGGTCGATTGGGAGACGATCACAAAATCAAAGAAGGAAGGTGGCCTTGGTCTTCACCAAGCAAAGAACACCAATATAGCTCTTTTGGGGAAGCATGTGTAGGCCATGATGAACGAACCTAATAAGCTCTAGGTACAGATACTGCACACAAAATACCTACTAAATAGTGATATCTTGCACATAGTCTACAAACCAGGTAGTTCTTATACCTGGGCGATCGATCATGCGGGCTACAAATATGCTTCACATAGGTTTTATCTACAGATTGGGGTTGAGTAATATCTCACTTTGGTTTGATAAGTGGTTACATTTAGGGACCCTAGCAAGTTTGATGAATCACATAACAACTATCAATGCGCAATTATAAGTACGCGACATTTACAATAGTGGAAGGTGACACTAGAATTGGTTGTTTACTTACCTTTCGGAGGACATAAGGAACCACATGATGAACAACTTCATTGACCCTACAGCACAAGATCGGTTGATATGGGGCCATTCGGTGATGGGGGGTACACTACCAAGTCGGCATACTAGTGACTCAGTCAAGTACCTACTAGTCTAACAACTTGCAAGAAAAGTTTAGCTTGGGTGTGGTCTTTAAAACTATCTGAGAGTGTCAAACACTTTTTATGGATTACTTATAGAGGCTGCCTCCTTACTAACACTTTTCGTGTCAAGTGTCATGTTGCGTTTATTTCTTCTTGTAACAGATGCCATGCGGAAGAGGAATGTTGGGTTCATGTGCTACGTAATTGTCCTAAAACAATACAAATTTATCATAACCTACAAATGGATACATACAACGAATTTTATCAACAGGACGTTGCAACGTGGATGAGATCAAATGCTCGCGGAGACCATGGTCAACGTTTCATAATCGCATGTTGATTTCTCTGGAAGGCACAAAATGCTTTCATTTTCAAGGGGAAGGAATGGAGTGCATGGTACATAGCTAACCAAGTCAACACCATGCTTTACATCACAAACAAGGAAACAACAAGCAACTGAGACTTATCGCTTAGCAACCTCCAATACATCATTGCCTTAAGCTAAATACGAACAGCAGCTCACTCAACAACCTAGGCAAGTCTAGTTATAGAGGCCTCCTTAGAGACTACTACAAGAAGATGGATTATTAGGTACACCGGTTTCTATGGTATAACCACAAATTTGAATGTGGAATTAATTACTATTATGAAGGGCCTCGAAACGGTGTAGAAAACAGACTACACGAAAGTGATTTGCGAATCGAACTCACTGAACGTAATCCAATTGATTCAAGGGAACCTACCAGATCACCACCTTTACACAACAATAATCAATAAAATTCGCGGTTACATGGAACGACCTTGGAATATATCCTTCTAACACACATTACACAAAGACAACGCGTGTGCAGACTGACTTGCGAAAAGTGACTCTTTCAACATGAATACTTTATTTATTTACTTTTTTAATTTTTAGAAGTATAAAAAACAAAACTTTCCAAACATTGCTTATCTTATCTATTCAAAAGCAAAAATTATGGATTAGGATATCTTTCGATAAACTTCTATAGAATAATTTTTAGGAAAAAAAATAATGAAATTTTTTATAAGTTAAAATTAGTTGATTTTTTCAATAATTAATTTATAAAAGTTTCACATTTTTTAAAAAAAATTATGAGTGAATTTTACAAAATAACTATGAAATAAGTAAATTTTAATTTATGAGAAACTAATTTCAATTTTTTTCCTATAAGTTATTCTAGAAAAATTTACAAAAACATGTCATAATTTGAAGTAACTAAAACTCAAACACGTTAGCTAGAGAGATTTATTGGTGCATATACACAAGTAAATCTACTCATGCAGGAAATTTTGTTGCAACTTTAGAGAGTGCAGGAATGATAAGATAATTAGCAATTACCATACAACTCTTCAGAGTTCACAATAATATATATACTCGTATTGTTTTCAGGTTTTGAGTCTTTAATTTGACCAGGGGTACCCGGCAAAGTAAAAACGGTGGTCCCAAAAAAAAAAACCATATCTTAGCCTCGTGATGACATTAATTTCTTTTTCTTTTACTGATAACCCATAGGGATCACACAAAAGTAATTAAACTTCATTAGCGTCGCAAAATCTACAAGAGTGATCATTAGGATGTTGACGGTCGATTTGGTTAAAAAAAGACAACTAATTAAATTAAAATGTTTAATTTTGTAAATCCCAAGTTAATTTTTATCTCTATTAGAATTTAATATAATATTAATAAATTTACAACACTTACTACGATTAAATAGATAAATAAATCTGAAAAGGTTTTTGAATAATTTAAAACTTCGCAACTAAATATGCTTAAAACAACCCAAGTGGTAAACTTTTTAATATTTTCTTTGATTCTTGACTAGTTTATCTTAAAGAATTGTTTCAAAAGGTTGTTTACACCATATTTGTTAAGTTTAAAGCAACCCACCATTGTAAATTAATTTTATACTATGAGACAATCTTCTATTTATGATTGATTTTTATAAGATTAATTATTTTAAAAATTATATAAATAAAGAATGGTAATTATATGTCACAATGCAGTACTTTTAAACAGATTTTTTTTCTCTTACTTTTCCCCTTCTCCATAAAGTCTTTAAAAAACTTGGTGTTACCATCTTTTACCAATATGTAACTATCCAAAGTCGTAAAACCCAGATCGTAATTGTAGTCATAAAGGGTTGTGGATTGTAGGGAGGCCCGCAACCAGTCATTTTCGTTAATAATATCGTCAGCTTTCAGGAATCCAAGGACTGATGAGTATCGAGGTCATTCCGAGTTTGAGGAGGGGACCCAAACTACCCTGTCTATCCATATGATATGGACCCAAGTACACTCTAGTATAAAATTAATGTTACTTGTACAAATCCTATGATTTTCGTTATGTTGTGTTGTGTCCACCAAGGTTCAACATGCTTCAGATTTAACTGCAAGGCAAGATACGAAAGAATGAATGAACAATAAATATACGTATACGCATGTATTTTTTTTTTTAATCTTGTTGGTACAAATAATCATTCACTTTATTGATAATTAATCTTTATTGAAAATTAATCTTTTTTTAAAATCTGTTTGATCGCTTTTAATAAAATTCTTTATTTCACTTAAGTTTTTTTTCATCTATAAGATCTAAATATGAGACTTTACTTCAATAATTTAAGTCTATTACTATATGTATTTATATATCTTAATAAAACAAACAAATCATAGCTTAAGAAAGGAGAGGAGTGTTAAATATAACCTTATTGTAGGAATTGAAGATGAAATAATTTAGAGGAAAAAGTCAAGATTCTATATACGAACAACATTAACCATTGACTTGAAACTCTAGGATTACTGCGACTTACGACTTACGGGTGAGAAGTGAATGGATTAGAAAGCAAATTAAATGAATTAGAAAAGGATGATGGTTCATAGAATATTCTTTACCATTTCGTACCGAGATTTTGATTGAAATTAAAGAAAAGAAAGAGGGAGAATAACTTATATAAAGGAAAATATATAAAGGAATAACTTTTTCTTGAGTAATAAATTATAATGTTGTATTATTCCTTTTCATTTATTTTTATGAAAAATGTTAGAAAAGGGAAAAGGATGGAAGAAACTGACGATTTTTTTTACTTCATCAAAAGATGGAAAATCTTTATTTCTTCAAAAGTTAGGCAATATTAAGGGGTATTGAATTAAGATTTTAAAAGATTTTTTTGTCATAAGTCTTAGAAGATTTTTAAAATTTTGTAAACAACTAAAAACTGTTAAGATTTTTTTTAAAAAGACTTTTCTGATTAGGATTTTTGTAGTTTAGATTTAATGAATTTAGAATATAAGATTTGAAAAAAATCTATGGATTTCTAGAAAAAAAAATTCAAAACTACTAAATACAAACCAACAAGAGTCTACTTGAAAATATCATTGAATACAAACTAAACCCTCTCAGTTGCTAATAACGTACATGAATTCTAAATCAAATCAAAGTTACAAACTGCTAATGTATTAGAACTTTCTTCAGGTTTAGATCTATTTTAAATTTATGAAAATTTTTATTTCATTAGGAATTTATGAACTTGATTCGTAGTGATTTAGGGGTATAAACACATCACTATTAGGATCATATGAAAAGTTTTACCTTGAAACAAATGTGGGTGGGAGATTATGTCATCCTCCCAGAGAGAATGAAATAAAAAAAAGTCTCTCATATTTGGATGAGATTGTTTTTTGAGTTTGTTATTTATATAATCAACTAAAAAATTCATAAAATCCATCAAAATCCAATTAAAAAACAAGTTCATAAAATCTTTATGATCTTGAATAACGCAGATGAGTTTTTTTAAATTATTTAAAATCTCAATCGAATACCACAAGATTTCGTTGTCCTCTAAAAAAAAAATCTTGATAATCTTGATTGAATACTATCAGATTGTTTTTTATTATTTAACAATCATGATTGAATATTCAAGACATTTTTAAAAAAAAAAAAAAATTTTAAAATCCTAAATAATCATAATCCAATAGGAAAAAGTTTTTATTTTCTTTACGTATTATATTAATTAGGGTAAAGTGGGGATAAAAAGTAGCCATGATCCAGTCCATTGGAGATGAAAATAGAGCGTCCCACGTAAATAATCAATAATTATGTAATCCAATTCTAAACAAAGGAAAGAAATAATCCTTTTTTTTTACCAAGAAAAGAAACCGTTTTTTTCGACTCCTAATTTCAAATCCTAATAGAAAGCGAGTCACTGAACCAAATTTAAATTATTTTATAAAAGCCATGTTTGAAGTTTCATAGCTTCAACAGAAATCATTACACTCATTACCCATACATGTTTTGTCATCACTTACAAAAATACCTGGCGTGATACAAGATAATAATGACTAATGAATAATGATGATACATGGAAAGGAAAGGAATAAAATTGTCTCTTATTAATCGTTGCATTAAGAAAACAGTATTAAAGAGTTGTCATCAAAGTCAACTAAACAGTCTTGTAGGAAAGGTTAACAAAGACTGTGTTTCTTTCTGCAATCTAAAGCAAGTTGATAACCATATGGCGTTCATGTACTGCTTTAGAAGTGAAGACTTCTGAGAAAGTAATATTACATTATAATTATTTTAATAAAGCAGTACTAAACTTAGATCATGTTATAAATTTAAGAACTCGTACATTAATGGTTTACTATTGGAAATACCAAGATACCAATAAAAAAGACCTTGAAACTCACCCTTCATCACATTAATCCACTTGTTAATAGAAGTGCTTACAAGGCTTGCTGTATAAAATTATTGTCACAATTTCAATGGTAAGAAAATAATTCGTTGTAAAACTTTACTTGAAGATCCAAGTCCCAAAGTGAAAGGGCTAAAATCGTCATAATAATCGCTAAGACTTAAGAGGTAAACTATTACGTGAGAATCCAAGCTCTAGAAAAAATAATTGCATAGTAGTACAAGGCAAGTTGTCAATGACAATAGTCAAAGCATGCGAATAAGAAAATTTCTCTCCATCTTTCCAATTCTTTAAAATGAGCCACTATATTTATTATTAATAATAATTACTAAACGCTCTTAAGGTAAACTCCGTGACTTTAAAACTTTGTGAATAATTATTTTTTTTATACAGATGGAGTCATACATAAATTATTAGTTTTTTTTAAAGGAAATTATTAGTTAATGAATTGATAACAATATTTAAAAAAAAAAAAACATTTTTCTTATCTTATTTAGGATTCATTCTTACAGAGAGAAGCTTTTACCGTTTTCTGTCATTTTCCTCGTTGGTACGTTGCCAAACATGCCATAAATTAAGAAGCAAGGAAGATGATTCAAGAGCAACAGAATAAGGCACAGCAGAAAATGAACTAAAATTAATTAAGCCATAAACACCATTTGTTTTATACTTAAATCAATCCATACTTAAACTATCACGATTTATTGTGTATGATCAATTCAAGCTCAAAGCTACAAACGACGAAAACCACAATAATAATAAATAAATAAAAGACAACAACAAGGCATGCAGCAAACGAAGGCAACAAAGGTCTCTCTACTATATAATCATTATATATTCAAATCTCTCTCTCTCTGTCTTGATTCTAATGGCATTTGGGCTCAAACGCAAGAGGCCCAACAGTGTAGAGCACAAAGGGAAGCTTCTTGGACAAGAAAGGCTTCTCTGCCCTGAGAAGAGCACCGGTGAGACCACCGTGGAGGTTAGAGGCTTTGAGGCCGTAGGGTGCACTGACCAACACCACGTTGCACTTGTGGGCCCCATACGTTGTTATGCTCTTCGGTGCTTCGATGTAGAAGTAGCCGTTCTTGTCGGATTTGTTTGTTTCCACCAGCTTGTACTTCGTGTTGTTGCATTGGAGCTTCACAACGGCACCTGCGTTGCATGCAGTTTTTTTTTTTTTTTTTTTATCAAAACGCCACAGTTATCATCATTTGTTCTTGTCGTTTATTTACCACCACCAACAAACAAGGGTAGAAAAATGTAATTTCACATACAGTGTCCTGTTCTCTGCTCTCAGTAACCGTGCTAGGTTAAACGACAAAACAACTTTACCATAATTAAAGCTTTTGCTGTTTTGCAATACCACTATTTCTCTCTTTACCAGACACACAAACACATACACTGCTCACGTCATCATCATTTGTTTATTTTGAAAAAATAAATACTCATTAGTCATTATTAGTCTGGGTTTTGAAGAATGCTTTCTTGAAATTTACTTACTAAATAAGGCTAGTTTATTTTATACCCGCAGAAAAAAAAAGTGAAATGAAAATAAAATATTTGTAGGCATTAGGCATGGACATGATTATTCTCATTGAAAACGATGTACCTAAAGAATATTCAAGGAAAAAAAAAGTAAAAGGAAAGGTGAAAAGTACTTGGTTTATCTACTTAGTTCCTCGATCGGTACACTGCCTGTTTAAAGTTTAATGTAGTAAAGTTGCAAGGCATGTGAAAGTGGAAGATTTAAAAAAGAAAAAAAAAAACAGATGATTGTGAGCAGATCTGAGAAAACAAAAACAACATTTGCAAGACATGATTTTTTAAAGGTTATTTCTCTACTAGGTAGACGATAGTACTAGGTGGGAAGTAAAACATGCATTTAGATCGAACAGCATGCAGTTAATAATAAACTAAAAAACGTAGTATATTATTTATCTTCAGTCATAGCAGCAAGCAAGTAAAGAGAGAAAAGAAGGTAAAGTGTTGAGAGAAATTACCAAGTAGTGGTGTGGCTCCCAAGAGGGTGTCAACCCCAGCATACTTGCAGGACTTGACATAGACAACACCTTGAACTGCGACAAAGCTTCTAGGAAAAGGGTGAACCGGAACAACCGGAGGCTTAAAAGGAGGGTGCACTGGAACAACTGGAGGCTTAACCGGAGGGTGAACTGGAACAACCGGTGGCTTAACAGGAGCAGGAGCAGGAGCAGGAGCGGGAGGGTGGTGGTGGTGGGTAGGAGGGTTAACAGGGGCAGGAGTAGGAGGGTAATGGTGGTGGGTAGGAGGATGAACAGGTGCTGGTGCTGGTGCTGGAGGGTGGTGGTGGTGGTGATGGTGATGTGGGTGAGGTGCTGGTGCTGGGGCTGGTGTGGGAGAGTGGGTGTGAGGATGAGGATAAGAGGGTGGAAGAGTTTCAAGCTCTTCACTACTCACACTCACTAGGACCAGAAACACCAGCACTGATGCCAAGGCTATTTTCGCCATTGCCGAGAGAAATTAAGAGAGAGGAAAGTGGTGTGTGTTGGTATTATGTGACTATGGCAGGGCTTCATTTATAGGGGCTGGTGCCGGGATTCTCTGCGCTTTTTCTTCCTATGTAAACCAAATTTTTGAATGATAAATTTTTTTTAAAAAAAAAGAAAAGAAAAGTGTTTTTTTTTTTCTTAGCTAGTGATGGCTAGCTTAGCTTTGCAAAATGGGATTATGAGAGTGGAAGACTAGGGAAATAGCAATGTGAGGAAGGTAAATTTGAAAACCAGGTTTCCATGGCTCAATTAATTGCATATCTCATTCTGTCACATTATTCATCTTACCATATTACGTACATTACAGGTGTGACTAATTATTAAATACAAATTTATATAGCGAGTATTTACTTACTTTTAAGAGAAATTCCAAGAGATTTAGAACATGTTTAAATCACTTTTTTGTTTCTATATTTTAAAATTTATTTTCATAAAACTTGTTTTAAATGTAAAAAACAAAAATAGTTTTGTTTTTGAATCTCCACTAGCAGAAGCGGTAGACTGTCACATACAGCATAGGTGATGGGTGATGATTGCCGATTTGCTGGTTTAGATGAGAGGAGTTGTCTAAAATATAAACTCTTTTTGAGAAGAGAAATCAAACATGTCTTTTATAAAATGACTTATGAATTCCCTTGAACAAAGGGTGAGTTGGTTTAAAATTAAAAATGTGTTAATAAAATAAGTGATTATTTTATAAATAAATAAGATTTATATTTTTAAATAAATAAAAAAATTATTTATTTTAAATAGAAATATTTTAGATAAACTTATTAAAAAAACATAAAAAAAAACTACTTATTTTATTAAAATAAAGGTTTATTATGATGAAATAAGTTTAAACAAAAATCCAAAGAGTGAAACCCTTATAATTATTAATTTTATTGAATGATAAAGAAAAGCATTTATTAAAAAATATATTGATAATATTAAGTGTTACAGTATATTTCTAAACCGTTGGTAGTTGGTTTTTGATACCACTTGTGTAAAATTTGACTACCTATAATCAATAAAAGAAATTTATTTAGTTTACTATATATTATAAAAAGTTCTTATTTAAAAAAAAATTATATGAGAAATTATTGGCAAAATTAATTCTTTAGAGTATTAACAACGCACTTTTTGGTATGAAACTGTGTGATTACAAGAATTGTAATTAAGAATACACAAATGGCAGCATGAATAGGTGCTTGCTATGCGATATTTAGAATTTTGCACTTCATACAAGGCATATGTAGAAGTTTCCAAGGACTTCGGTAATAGTTTTGTGTTTTTTATTACACACTGCAGACAATTTAGTTTGAGTTTCTGATATGGCATTTATTAGGGAAGAAAACAGAAATGACTTAAACAAAAAGAAAACCCATTAAAAGATAGTAGTAAATTTTGAAACACGAAAGAGGTTACATGGAAATGGAATAATGGATAGGGAAGGGTCAGTACACTGCTCAGTAGTGTATTGTTTTTTGTATTTACGTTAATAAAAAAATGATTTTATTTAAAATATAATTCTTACTTTTCTGCTTTTGCACTTCAATAAAATATAATTCTTATTCTTATTTAAAAAGTGTCGGATGGAAAAGGACGTTAATATAAGGACAAAGTCAAAAATTGTTCGGCTGGGAACGGTCTAAAATAAAGCCGTTTTTGTACGTATAGCATTATCCTGTCCACCATTCAAGAAACACAATTAGAACACTATTTAGTTCTTCTTCTTATTATTTTTTTTAGTTTTGTAAAATAAAATCAAAATAGATATATTAGTTTTACCATTTTATATAATTAATATATTATGTATTATAAATAAAATGTATCGAGTAAAAAAAATTAAGAAAAGCACACCACTTTTCTTTTACTTTTATACTTGACATTTATACTATCCCAATTAGGGATATGAGAGATGAGTTGGAACTAGTTTATATTTGTTTTAAAGCTATCTATTTTTTTTTTTTATAGATCATTTATCTAAACACAAACTAAACTTGATTAATGGTATGTTTGATTGCATGGTTTAAAATTAAAAATAATTCAACGGAAAAAAATAAAATCAAATAAAAAGTAATGAGTCTTGTTCCTTTTAAAAAAAAATATGTTTAATCCAAACATATTTTTTTAGTGCTTATCCAAACATGAATTGAATAAGTGGGTAATTTAGAAAAAAAAGTGATCAAGAAACAATAATTATATTTATATGGTGTATTTAATCTCAAAATTTATGTTATCACAGTTTTATTGGACAAACAAATACATAATTAATTCACATGTTCAATTATCTTACATGAATATATTTATTTTTGTGGTTGAATTTCACAAATAAAACTTTTAGATATCATACCTGTGTGATTTTGGTTTAATAGTAAATTGTGATAATTAGACCAAATTGCACAAAAATATAATTTAATTATACTTTTGGTGTAATAAAAATGTTTAATAAAAAACCAAATCAAAATTGTAAAATCATAAATTTGTGATAATTAGAAGACTTAATTCACACAATTATAAAATATGAGAGACCAAACATACAATTAAGTAAAAAACTGATTATGACAACCCAAAATATTATCTAGCCGAACTCATTCTAAAACCTGTGTCAAAACCAATGTGCCAAACCAAACCAAGTCAAGATACTCATCTCTAACACCCTTGTTTTAAAGCATCCTTACAAGTTACAATAATGAAAAAAAAATGGAAAGAAACAAAATCATCGGGAAAAAAGGACAGACGAACCAAAATGTTTTTTTTCCTACAATGTAAACAAAATTATACTATCCTATTGACTAACTTGGGCTCTTTTTCTGTATATATGCAAAGTCATTGAACCATAGTGTAGACATGTTCTATCTTTTTGGGTTAGTGATGGGCACATCTTTTTCTGTATTATTCCCTTTGCTTCTTATAAGAAAAATAAATTGCGCTATTTTTTTTTTTTAAAGTTTTTTACAAATTAATACACACTACAATTTAGTCTATTATATTACGTAGTTTAGGGATTTTTAAATTTGTTTACACAACTATAAACATTATTTTATAATTTGTAACTTCTATTATTAATTGTTCTTATTATGCGTAAGGAAAAAAAAAAACTTAAACCTCTACTATCAATGAAGAGAGTAACCATTATTTTATTTATTTACTTTAACATTTTACTGTGTAAGTAGCCTTCTACATCAGCTGGAAATTTTGTGAGTCAACCAGAAATTTTTGTGGTAAGTTGTAGTACGATTTTTTAAAGGCATTCTTATCTTCAGGTAAAAAGAATTATGAAAAACCAGAAACACATGCAGAAACCCTTTATTAATCCAAACAAATTACTTCCATGTGTCATAATCATAATACTTAAATATTTTGTGCTACATTTCAAGTCCTCTTTAATTATTAAATTCACTCCACGGATGAGATGGTAAGAGTGAGTGATTTTGATGAGTCTTATATTATTTTAAAAATGTTATTTACGATATAATTTTTTAAGTAATAGTTATTTGTATCCGTATCGATATTTATATAAGTAATGGACACGTAATTTATCGAGTGGGAAAATAATTAAGTCTTATTAGTTAAAGTTAAACAACTCAAGCATTATAACTACAAGAAGAAGAAGATGCTATTAGAAGAAAAGTCTCACCAATTTTGGAGTAATATATTTTTTCGATCATCAGAATCTCTGAACAGGTTGAAATTCCAAATTTGTTCATTAATTGGAGTCTGATTTCTTATTGAGGAAGTTAAGTAGTTGACTGTAAAAATGTAATCAATCAAACCGCTAAAGTAATGCAGGCAGACATAATAAAAAAGAAATCTCTGTCACAAATATTTAGGCTAAAACCTTCACATGAAACAATCAATGCTATCTTCTAGATCTGTTTTCGAAACTTAAGGAAACATATTAAACTTAGGACGCATCAAATAGCACTGGCTGGATCAATTCAGATTCATCCCCACCCATTGCAAACTAGAGTTTGACTAACCCAAACTGTTCTTATGGGCTGGTGATTCTCTTGGGCCTACAGTTCGCAATTTTGCAACGGAATTACTTCTTGCACCACACTATTTATTCCCGCACCCCTGAATGTTTTAAAATCCCCAAATCCTCATAGTTTAGATTTTTCAATATCTATTTCGGAATATGATTTTAATATTTTTGAATAGATTTTCAAATTCCATAAATACACTTCTGCAAATATATATTCTGAAATAAGATAAGTGTAATATAATAACCTATTTTGGAATGCTTATTTTGAAAAATAATGTTATATTTCATAATAGATATTGTTTATAAATTACCTATACACTGTTTATAATTTTTTTTTTAAAAAAACATAAAAAAAATAAATTTTAAATTATAATAAACTAAAAGTCTCATTACAAATAAAAACTTCATAACAAATTAATAATATGTTAATAACAACCGTATAATTATTTATTATCTAATAAAATTATATAATTTTTGTCTAAACTATATAAAAACAAATTAAAACAACATAAAATAATAATTTAATAAGTATAAATTGTAAATTATAAAACAAATGTAAATACTTAAAAATTATTAAGTAAAATATATAATATAAAATAAAAATAATTTAATAAATATATATATTGGGTACGGGTACAGGTATGAGGCAGGTATATACATCTTTATCCCTGTCCCTGTACCCGGTCTTTATAATCGGATATTACTCGTACCTGTACCCGTATCCAATCAAAGTAGAGATTACCCATTAATATTGGGGTGGGAATGAAACAGTACTCACGAATACGAGTTTGATTGTCATGCCTAGACAAATGCACAGCTTCTTCAATTTTTTGTATATCATTGTAATTGCAAGCTCATGTAATTAAAAAGAGTTAGAACTAGGAGATATAAGATGGGTTAGATAGTAAAAGAAAAAATGAAGGAAGAAAAGAGAATGATAGATTGTGGATTTGAGTCTCCCTCAACTAATATTTTTAAAAAAAAAACTAGTAAATTAGTATTTTCCATAAATAAAAAAAAAAGGAGTTAAAACTATATAATATAAACATTTGAAAAATAAAAAGAAGATGAAAAGCTTATAAATAAGAAATATATATAGTATATGATCATGATCATTTGTCTTCTTGAAAGAAAGAAAATGGGGTGAAAGTTGAGGGATAACTTTCATTATCTTTTCATCTTATTTTATTATTCATCAATATAACTATTCTAATTTAAAATTTTTATCTTTTTTATCAATACCAAACAACTTTATTTTCATATCTTTTTCATTCATTTTTATCTTTTTTCATATACAATTTCACCCATTTTCATTCACCTATAACAAACACAACACAGCCCAGATAGGATATCCAATCTAAAAAGAGATTAGAGTTCTGGACGGCTCGGATCACCCGCTGATAGGATAGAAGAGTACCCATGTTAGGAGATTCCAAGAACGTGAAGCTCTGCCCAGTAATTTAAGAACCCATCTTTGCCATGCAGATGATCTCCACACAGTTGTTAATTTCCTTCTCTAAGGGATACGATGTTACGAACCACCCAATTAAGTTGTAACATGTCTCTGCAGAGTTCAGATTTGATTTGGATCGATAGTGGCATGCAGCAAACATGCATGTGAAAAGGTTGAAAATCACGTACCATTAATTAACAAGCTCATTTGCTAGGTTATCGGTTTTATAGAATTTTAAATAACTAATTAAAGTTGTTATTATAAACAGAATATGTATCTTAATTACTAGTATTAATTTAGTATTAATTTAACTGAGTAGTTCATTAGAGTCGAGCAACGTCTGTGGTATGCAAGAACTCATGGAAGCTTGGGAGTGCTATATAGGCGTTGCATCAGCAAATTAAAAGTTATCTTTCTTAATTGCCAATGCTATATAGTTTATCTTTGAGCTCATACTTACATTAATGTAGACAATTGACCTACACTCTATAACATTGAAATGGCTAACGCTTAATTTAGTATTAGTCATTTGGTATACTGTCACTTAATTAGCATTGACCTGCAACTTAGCACAAAATTTAGCTTCTAGTCTTTTGATGAGAACACAAAAAATATGAGAATAACCTGTTTTAACTCTTAAATTAACATTAAAAATAATATATAATTGAAATTCAAACTTATTTTTTTAATCTCAATCACATGTTTTTTTTTTAATTGTTATATATTATATATAAAATAGTCATTTCTAAAATGTCCTTTAGGGTCAGCTAGCTTTTTCCTTATAGGATACCTTTATTAAGGCCATGCTAACTAAAAAATTAGGATGTGTTTAGAATAGTTGAAAAATTTAGATTATTTTAATAATTGATTATATGTATAAATGATTATAATCATAATTAATTTTTATTTGGATAAATTTATTAAAAAATGGTTTAAAGATAATTAATTTCGTTTAAATAAAAAAAATAACTTTTATATAAAAGGAGTGTAAAAATAGATGAAAAAAAAAAAGCTATTAAAAAATAATCATAAATTATAAATTTGCAGTTTCATCAAAATAATTTTTTTTAAATAATCTTTTTTCAAATTTAAATTGATTCTCAAACATCTTGCTTTTTTTTCAAAATAGCTTAAATTATTACAAAACAGCTAAATGACTAGTTCCGAAACAAGCTCTTAATTTTCTCTTGTAGTGTTATCGATTTTATATGTTTATTCATTTAAATATCCTGGGTTTCATAGGAACCATGTGACCTTAAATGCAAAATATTTATAATAATTGATGAACACATGCAAGGGAAATGTATATATGATTAGGATCCAGCTATAAAATATACGGATCAAAATTAATACAAACACACATATATAAATTAACTAAAATGAAAAAAAAAAAAAAAAAAACCTAATAATATGAACACACGTATATATGCAGTTAGAGGGAGAGAGAGAGCATGAAAGATATGATCTCTTGCATATCATCTAATAACTTCTAATTTGATTCTTCTACTCTAAAATAGATATGAGACTATATCTATACTTGAATTGGTAAAATAGTAAAATTTACACAATTTCTTAACAGGTCTGCATTTACCTAACTGCAAATTTGGCATGCAGAAAGAGAAAGAGAAAGAGAGCTGGAACAAAAATATTGATTCATGAACTAATATGAACGCATCTTCTGTGGATTCATTATATGAATTGCCAACTACCTTTCCTTCCTTACTCTGATAGTTTTCTCTTTCCCAAAGAGACTTGAGCGACCATGGAATCATATGTATCATATATGAAATCTGAACACATGTTTAAATATCCTAATTATATAACAAACTAAGCAACCTTTTTCATCAGATTTTGCAACTTCTATATATAAACATACAAGCGTACGTGAACCAAATTAATCTTAATTGCGAAACAAATTAAAAAAGTGAATATATATGAATTTGCTTACTAGATAAAACAGTGGTATAGTTTCCTCAATTGGAAATATTCAATTTAGATTTCCTACCAACAAATAATGCTACCAACCATTGAGATTGAGATACTTCTTTAGTTTCTCAGATATCCTCAACGCTCCATTGGCAGATTCCCCTACCTGAAAAATGCAAAAAATTATAATTCATATATAGGGCAGAGGGCAGAGGGAAGAAGGGGAATTTATATTAATAATGTCTCACCTCACAGTGTATTGTATGAAAAACTGTGTTTTCAACAACTGTGTAACTGGCATTAACAATATCTGATCCTTCTTCTTGAAGAACACGAATGGTCTCATTGAATATGAAGTACTGACAATCCAACCCAGTTACTAGAACAATCTCTAAGGCTGAACCCGTTTGTTGGATCTTAAATTGTGGAGACTTCATCAACCCCATATTACTAATGCTAGCATCATTTTTTGACCTTTCATTAATGTCTATTAAGTTGTTTCTTTTCTCCTTCATTTTCTCCAACTTAATCTGCAAACTCTTTATGTAGTTTGTTGCTTCACCTATCTGATCTGGCCTCGATGTGGCCTCCTGCAAAAGATTCATCAAATCAAATTGAGACGTTTTTGTGTGCATATACTAATTAATTAAGAGGAAAAGGTTTAATTAATTAAATAAGAGAACTTAATTAAAGAGAGTAATATAATATTATATAATATTACCCTTGAGCTTTGTTGAGGCAAAACTAAGTTGAGCTTGGAGTAAAGATCCTTCATTTGATGTCTTCTATTCCTCTCAATATCACTTCTTGATGAACTAGGAATGTTCTCCATTAATTAAGGATGCAATAGTTCAACCTAGCTAGGTAGCTCTAGAGTTCATGATATATCAGATCGAATGAATACTCATCATTGATTTCATTAAAGTAATTGGAGTTTCTAGTGGCTTTTAGAAAAGCAAGTTAGTATCATTAGATGCTACTGACAAAGGTCCTGTGCTATGAGATGTGGTGGGGCACCATTTTGTCTTAATTAATTTCACGGTTCCTATATATTCAAGACAATTGTTATCGAATATTGATACACACAGAAAAATATATAATATTGTGATGTACAATAAACTTGAAACATATCTATATATATTTTTTAACAACCATATATATGTTGCTTTGCATAGGTCGTTGTAGTGAGAACTAAGAAGCGGCATTAACTATAAAAGCAATAAGACAAATGCTAATATCACTTGATTAAGTTAATTCATGCCAAGGAAGCCAAATGATTAAAAAAAAAAAAAACTATCGTTTTCCTCATTGTTTTTCTTTCCTCTTCATTTTAATTTCTTCAACCCAAAGATAACATAACAAAACATTGAATTTCGGACCCGTGGCACATATATATAGGCCACATGTAAGAGGACGATCTAACGTCCTAACCATATGGAGTAGTGACCAACATTTTTATCCCCTTTTGGTTGGTGGTTGGGGGAGGTATCCTAGGGCAGCCAAAAGTAAAATTAAATAAGGCATTATTTTGAGAGTTCATGGTATTGGATTTAAACCCTAAAATAGAAAAAAAAAATACTAACATGTGATCTTTTTCTCCAGGTGAATTTGAAACTATTCTTTTTTCTGCCGTACAATTTAGCTATACTTTAAAGTTTGGGTTGGATTGCTCCAACTATATATATATATATGCAGTAATTAAATATTACATCTCTTTTTCATATTTTGGGAAATGGTGGCACTTTCTAATCCCCTGGATTATAAGCAACATATATAAAACATTCACTACACGACATATATAGTTACTAACCTAGATTTTCCTCAGTTTTCAAGCAAAAAGAAAACGTATATAGTGATGCTGATCGTTGAATTTTACACTAAGTTGAAGCTGTGGCAATTTCGCAACTAATGTTTGTGGAAACCACCTCTATGCTCTCCTTTTTCACTATTAACAGTTTTCAAACTATTAATAGTAGTAACGATACTTGTCTTGTATCTCGCTTTCATCAAGAGAAAAATAAAAGGTACTTATAAGTTGTAAGAGAAAAAAATAAGAAAAATAAAATAAATTTCTCTAGCTATATGTTAAAATTAATTTATATATAAGTTAAAAAAATCATCTTTAGAGAAGTTATATGAAAAACTTGTATAAATTAATATATATGTAAACTAATTTTAGTTTATAGAAAAAATTTGTTTTTATGTTTCTCATTTTTTATCCTGAAAATACATACAAAGAAGTTCATTCAAACATGTTTTAATTAAAAACATTGCTTAGACTAAATATTTAAGTACATTTAAACTACAAGCCATAAAAAAAGGTGTAATATTCAGATTCTTGAGGTAAATATATTAGGTGTAGAAAAGGGGAAATCATCTCCTAGCTGCTCTATAGTAATGACTTTCCCCCTTCAAATGATCATTATAATTAAAAGTAAAAATTAAAAACCAAAACTTTATCTTATTAATTTGCTCTTATCTAATTTGACATATATATTGGTTTTTTGAACTACTTGGATGATACACTCTATTTTGATTAGGTTTGTTTATGAAGAAAGAGATGTGAGAAAGAAAGAAAAAAAAAACTTAAATAACAAGACATTAATATTATAGATGTTCGATTCAATTAATTTTGGATAATTTTTAACATGTTTGCTTTCACGCTAGATCTAAAATTTCATTGTGATTGATTTTTTTTCAAAATCAATTTTAACAAAAATTATCCAAACATAACTTATATTATACTTGAAAATCAATTTTACAAAATTAATTATACTACGAATCCATTATATCACACACTAATAATTTTGAATAAAATTTGATTTTGAAAAAAAATTTCAAGTGATGTAAGTTATGTTTTAACAATTTTGGTTAAAATTAATTTTAAAATAAAATTCATTATAAGTTTTTGAATCTAATACAGACATTATTATTAATTTATTTAACTTAGAATCAAATTCTGATTTTAAAATCAATTCTAAATTATTCTTTGACATGAAATAAAATATATTAAAAATTATCTAAAATTAATTCTAAAGTCATGTGTACGTAAAAATCACGTACATTTCAGCTTTTGACGCAAAAGAAAACAATGTTGTATATTTTGTGGGGTCCGTCTCCAAAATCCAAATCCTAACACAAATTAAAATTTGGCTAGCTCCTTCATTATTTGTCGTTTCCGAAGATTTAGAATTGCATGCACAATCGTCAAGAATGCACCCCCATTCTACCTTGATCATGGAAAAGTGTCCTTATAAATTATTAAAGTAATTAAGTACTAAGGCCACAGACTGGAAAAGTAACCATGGGAAAACGACTATTCAGGAACTAGGGATTGAATTTGTTATGTTAAATTGAGACACATGTCTTGTGATATGAAGTATATATATAACGTGCTAGATACTTTTATTAAAGTATTGATTTTTTTATATCCAACATTAGGAAATATTTATTTGACATCCTAATTTTTTTTAAATCATATCATCTATTATATTTATATTATTTTTTCTTTTCTCTCTTTTTTTCTAAATGTTTATTAGTACAAGAAAAATATCTTTATTCCTTTTTTTTTTTTTTTTTTTTTTTTACTAATAGTGAGTATTGCCTTTAGTTTACTTTTTATCATTCGATGTGGCATTGTATGGGGGATAGGGAACAATTTTGGAAACCTCATGCAAAGTAATAGTAATGGAATTATCTTTAATTTGGGACCAGTTTTTCATTCCTTTCACATGCGATGTGCCTTCATATACTTGGCTACTTCACTTTAATTAATGAGATAAAAATGTCTTATACACAGCTTCAACAAACAATTATTGCAATATGGTAGATCTCCAAGTCTTTTCACCCCACCAAGAATTTCATATCCTAAAATGTTTTTGATGTCAATAGGGTCGTAGTTCAATTCAATAGGCACACAAACGACATTGACAAAATATGTTTTGGATTCATTTTTTTTTTCTTTTATGAATATAGGTCATCCATATAATTAATATCTTTTAAAGTTCTTGGCTTGACTTACGTACAAATTATGCCTTTATTTGGTAATTAATATATATGACAACATCCTATTCTTAGCCTTTCAAGCTTTTTATATTTTTTCTTCTTCTTCATTCTTATAGGTACATTATAGATGTTGCTATTAGGTAAATAGTTAATAACAAATATACTAGGAAGATTGTTCCTTCCAATACTTCAAGCATATGGTTGACCCAGGTAATAAATTTACACCACACATATATATTTATAAGTGAAAAAGAGTAAGTTTTGTGTACTAATTAATATGGTTGATGTTAGGAAGATTTAAACTAGAATTCATACATTTAACTCTAATGTATATACAATATCTTGCAAATGAAATGCTATATATTTTTATTAATTATTTTTGTCTTTAATTTTATACATGGCTTAGTGGCATTTTTGTATTCATTTATCGTAATTGTACATTAATTTTTTGTTTTTTTTTTATTATTATTTTCAAATGCGCGAATTGGATCTCAAAGTATTGTAATTGTTGTGCAGTTTTAATCCCTCTATCAATATTTCATTAAATAACATTTTGTTGACATAACATTGAATGATGACATGTAAATAATGTGAAGATTGACTTGTTGCTACGTATGTTGGTATTGCTTAATTTCATTTTTATTTTTGTTCTTCGGATATTGTAATCGTGAGATACCATTAATTCAATTAAATCATATTAACATATTTGTCACACAACATATCAAATACGAAATAAAAAAGTTTTTCAGGGATCAAAACGTACTCAACAATTTTTTTTTATTAGAAACCAAAAGCAAAATCCAAAAAAAATCCGGACAAAAAACATGTAAAAACTGATACCAACAAGACACCCTTGTTTTACGTTTCTTTAATTTAATGATAATGTCATAACTATTAGGGTACCATAATTATTTTTGGGCCCCTTCATGCACCCTTCAACAAATCAATCACAGAACTATTCAGTGGTTGGAACAGAAAAAGCCCAATGAAATTGAAATCCAACTTTCAAAAAGAAGGTATATATCACGGGACCTACTGTAAGAACGTTTCAATAATTTATAACGTGATAATGCTTGCAAATACAATACCACTAACCAAGGGAATAGGCATTGCATAGGTCAGCAAAAACATTGCATTTCGACAAAAACAAACCAAAACAAAAGAATAGTCAAATGTGACGCCATGACATTGACTTAGCTTATCTTCAAATTACATCATCACCTACACTAAATTTAAAATTTACAACTAGCATGCTTAGTCATCCTAATGAAACAAACGTAGGCTTTCTCTTCACCTAATAATAATGATAATATATATTAATTTTCTAGATGAAAGGCCTAATCGAAACCTTAGAATTTTAGCAAGTCACATGCAATCCTTCAGATTCATTGAACATACTTAACTTGTGCATGTATAAAGGTGCTAAAAGGCTATAGCTTGAGATGACAACACAAACATAAAAAACTACTCTTACCACATCATTTATGGGTAAAGTGTCTGTGAATGTGACTCATTTACAGTGCTCAACAAACAGCAACCAAATAATAAAGTTTGTGATATTTATTTAAGCTTTCAATGACAGAATAACATATTGTACAAGTAGTTAGTTAGTTAGTTGGAGGCACAGGTAATCAAAGGAAGAGTATATTGCATAAAAACCCCAAAAGCAAGCAAAAGCTCATAACACTAAGCTTTAGTGTCACATGCATGCCGAAACCTACCTGTGCAAGTATGCATTAAGTCACTCAATACTGAGACATTTAGATGGGAAAAAGTGATTATCAATAAAAAAAAAAGAAAAAAGTGTTGATGCATATCAGCTACATAAATCCTCTTAGTTATTTTAATATCCTTGAAAGTTGAATCTCAACAAATATCTTGTGTGATTGGTTAACTCTTTTGTTTATTTTTTCTGCAGTAATCAAACAAATTATTAGAAGATTTATAATACTCATGTATGTTACTTAACCAATTAAGTTAAATTAAGTTAAATTTACTTAATATTTAACTCACCATAATGTCTTTCATCCATGTCATTTCTTTTTCTCATTTTCATCCTTATCAATTCACAATAAGTTGAATAAATAAATTATATTGCAGTGCTAGCCATCAAATTTTTATATCTTAAGTTGATGACTTGATTACCACTCTGACAAGTCAATGGTAGCCTTCTGAAGATATTTAGATTAATTTTATAAGAGTAAAACGGAACTGCAAAGAGAGCAAAAAATAAGCAATTATGAACGTCCACACTCTCACCAGTTGAGTATGCATGGTTCATTGCATCAGGTAAGAAAATGACACGAAAAAAATATAGAATTAAAACTTTGACATTAGAGAAACTGAAAGTACAAGTACCTTATATAAAAAAGAAACAAGAAATTGTGTCCCCATCCCTCTAAAAATAAAGAAACTTAACCTAGTGCAATTACTTGATTGTAATTGGTGGTATACACAACAGTAAAAACAAAAGCTGTTTTCACCTCAATGTACAAGCCTACAAATCAATTTACTTTTGCATGAACATCATAAGGAGGACTACAGCTAGAGAACCTCAAAAAACAAACCTTTGGTTTTTCTTTTGGGTGTTTCAAATTCAAACCCTTCAATATTTAATTACAATGAACCCGGTATAGTACAAAAAGCCAGGCCACTTTGAAGACTCATGTAAATTTGGGTTTAGGCACAGGGCCATTGTTATGATGCACAGGACCAAGCTTTTGAATCCAATGGAGAAGCCCTTTCTTATGATCTTGGCAACAAGGATTTTGCAGCAGAGTCAGAGTTCCATCACGAGCAAGCGAAGATTCAAATTGTTCTAATACCTTCACAACCTGCCAGAACTCGGGCCTCTTGTCTGGATGCAAAGACCAGCATTGCTCGATTAAGGCGCGCATTGCGGGTGGACAGTCTGAAGGAATAACTGGCCTTGAATTCTGAATACAAACAACATCACAAAAGTATTAGAATTGCATAGGTAAACAGTGTCATTTGAGTTTTCACTAGCAAAACATTTCCCAGAATTACCAAATACATGATGATCCTAAGAACTCAATAACTATGCTACATCACTTGATGAAACAGATTGCCACTTAAAGAAGCACTTGATGAAGCTTTGCAAAAAGGAAAAAAATATCGTTTCATTTACAACATAAAACTTAAAAGGTATCAACTGCTACATGTGAGAGTAATAGTCGCTTTCATAAAATACATTCAAAGATTGCAAAGCATATTAGTTAATGGAGCATCCATTGTCTATCTTCAAGCAAAGTGAAGCATTACTCTTATATGCCAGTCATTCAAAGAGGTATCAAACAACCAACACCAAAAAATAAAAATCATAGAAGCAACACAACTTTACAATGAGTGCAGTTACTGGCAAGTGGCAATGCAGAATAATGTTACAAATATTAGTAGAGTGTGATATTCACATTACAATTCATATGACTTAATAGCAAAGAAACATACCTTATTTACTACTGCAAAAGCAGCCTGGATGGGAGTCATATCCTCATATGGTAAAGTTCCAGTCACCATTTCCCATAAGATAAGCCCAAAACTATATACATCAACCTTTCTTCCATAGGATTTTCGTTTGATCATCTCGGGTGCCATCCAGCGGTAGGTACCAGGGTCGTCAGCAAATAAGTCACAGTATGCTTCCTCACAAGCAATGCCAAAATCAGCAATCTTAAGGTGAAAGTCTTCATTGATAAGGACATTCTCCGGTTTAAGGTCTCGGTGAATGACACCTTGAGAGTGTATATATTCCATTCCACGAGCAATATCCAGAGCAAACACAATCAGCTTCTCTAGAGAAATAGTTTTTCTTTCCAACTTATGCAAATATGACCTCAAGGAACCTTCTGATAGATATTCTGTGATAACACAATAAACATGTGGCTTTCTGCATGCTGCTACGAACTGTGAAATCAGATCAAAATAAATGAGAAGTGTGTAAGTATCAACTAAAGGTTCAAGTCCAGTAATTAGAACAAAATAATGGATATGCTCATCTTGTATTCAACAAGAAAAACAGATAGAATCAGAACAAAAGTGAAGGACAAAACTTAGATAAAGTTAGGCAGGTGCTTGCAGTGCTGTTCTTCACTAAAAATATGATTAAGTGTCCTATCCTATGTTTTTTGTTCCTCCTTTCTAAAGGTTTTATAGTTAAGGTGTAAAAAATAATACACATATCTTGTTTTTATCAGAAAACAGCAACAGCACCACAACACAAGCTTGTAAAAGGGAGCAAGTAAAAGTTTGTAAACACTAAACAGTATATACAAAAGGATTGGATTAGATTACCTTGATAACATTTTGATGATGGAGGCGAGATAAAAGTGAGACTTCTCTAATGAATTGTTTCTCTAACCGATCGGCCAACATTCCATTTTCGTCATCATCCGGTACGGTGATAATTTTGACAGCCACAGATTCATCCTTATACATGCCATGGTAGAGCCTACTGTGAGCACCATGGGCAAACCTAACACCAACAAAGAGCTTGGAGAGGTCAACATTCCATTCCTCAGCTGTTTCCACAGCAGTAACCTTTCCCCCTCCATGGTCAAAATACTTAGTCCATCCCAAATCCTTGCGGTGCTGCTTCGACGACTTGTCACTCAATTTCATCGAAGCAAGGTGCCTAATTGGACTGCTGTAAGGGGATTTGGTAGAATTGGACACATGAGAAGAATCCTTGTTGAGCAACTTCCCCATGATTCTCTTGTCCTGCTGCTCTTTCCTCCTTGGACCTGGTGTTGAGAACCTCTTCTGCTCATGTCTGGCTTCCTTGAAGGTCTCAGAGAGAGAGGTCTGAGGCAAAGGTGACAAAGATCTCTGCTTGTTCATTATTGGTTTCTTCTGAGCCTGTGAAGAAGCCATGGGAGCAAAAGTCACTTCTGGCCTTGATTTCAGACTAGAACTGTTGTGTTGTGCCCTTGGCTGAATGCTGAAAGAGCCAAATCCAGAACTTGAATAGTTCAACCTGTGACACACTGTGTGGGAGAATTTGGTCCTCCTAATCCAAGAATTGCTGCTATCTCCATCCATCTTATCCCACACAAACCCGAATTCAGAAGAACAAAAACACACACACACACTACAAAATCACTTATCCACCACAACTGAGAGAACAGGTCTTAAAGCCAAAAAGGGTGGTCCCCAACCAAAACAACCTTCCCCAGACTAGATTTCCTCAAACTCATGAACAACAATTGAGGAATTGAAGCATGAAAAGTCAAAACTTTCCCAAATGGAATCAGAAAACCACTCAAAGCAATGAAAACCCAGCAAGAATGAGTTGATCTGAGATGAAAGATCCAATTCCATTCGGTGATGGAAATTGGAAAAATCTGAAATTAAAAGCCAACAAACATGCAGTGCTGTAGAGGTAACATAAACTCTCCAATCAATCACAAAAAAAATAAAAACTTGACCTTCCGTAACCTCCTCAGCTGACACCTTTTACCAACAAAGTCAAACCCCACCTTCCATAAATGCCTGGAAATCCCACACAAATACCTGAATAAACAAATCAACCCAAAAAATACTAACTTTAATTCAAAATCACCAGAAACCATAAGTTAAAATAAAAATATATTATTATTGCTGTTTGTTTATCAGTACTACTAGTAGTTATTTATGCTGATAATGCAGAAACACCCATCATTATACGTCCCCATTGACTACACTTATCAATAGCAATAATACTCATTATTTTAAAGAGTGACGAACCAATTAAACTCTTAAACTATTAGTAGTATTATATTTCCAAGACCCAGATACACAAACAAATCAAATTACATCACAGAAAGCTATACGGTATTAAAAAAATCATAACTTTAATTAAAAAAATAAAAAAAGAAGCATCCCCAGTTACAAAGAAGAAAAAAGGACATAGTAAAAATGCTAAAATTGCATTACCTGGAGAAAAATCAAATCCGCGTGCTTCAAAGAGTGTTTTTTTTTTTTTTTTGGTTTCTCTTATATGCTGGCAAGGACAGAAAAATCCTGCACCTAATAAATACCACTTTTCCACGAAGAGAGAGAGAGAGAGGGGAAAAGAGGGACTCTTTTAATTATTAATTTAATTAATAATTATTTTGAGAATATACTGGTGTAGAATGGTCAAATACGAATGTGAAAGTGAAACACTTCGTATCACATACGCAGGAAATAGAGACCGTGGATTTTCCAAAATGGAAGATGATGATGGATTTGGTGAAGAAACGGTGATGATGAGAATTGCTCCTTTGGTGGGGTGTAGGGTAGAGATGCTGATGGATGTGCTCATTGTTACGTGCAAGAGACTTTAATACGCCCCCACTTTATGTTTTTTTAATTCCTAAATAAATGTTGTAGTATTTATTACTCTCATTCATTATACTCCGGTGGGTTTTAAATATATGATTCTCGATGCGTATATGTATAAAAAAACGTACGTAATATGATAATGTCATTATACCATACTTACTGCTTTAATGTGTGGTGTCTTGTTGTTTTACTAAAAGTTAAAACATTTTTATTAGTTCCTTTATTGGTATAGAAAAATATTTATTGTTATTAATGATTTACCTGAGCTTCATACGCACGCATTTGAGTATATACCGACATCAGATTTACAAAATCTGTGTAAACGACATCTTCAATCGAGCCTGAGATCAAGAAGAGAGGCCAAAGTTCAAAGAAATGATTTTGACATGATAATAAATAAATTTAAAGGTAAATAAGGAAAAGAGATTAATTAAAATTCTAAACAACCTCTAAATAAATATGACTCTAAACAACCCATAAATAATACTTATAAATAGTTTTGTTATTTCTCAAATAGAGATAATTTTTATTAATTCTGACATTGATTTGATACTATCCTCCAAATATTAAATTTTTATTTGAATATTGAAATTTCTTTTATAAGTATTTATCCTTACATTAAAATTGATATAACATGAAGGAGTAGAGACTTTGAATATAAAAAGAAGATTTCAGACTTAAAATAAAATGAGTATTTTCTGGTAAAAATATAGTATATTAAGGATAAATAATACCTCATCCGTCCATTTTATAAGTTACAATTGATTAAATTATGGTTATTAAATAAATGGTTAATTTGGATATTAATATTAAAATTGTTCGTAATTGTATCATTTTTTTAAAATTTATCACCAGCATTATGCATTATTAGAGTTAAGCATATGAATGATAAGAGTCTATTCATATTTTCTCATCATCTTTTAAAATAATAATAAACAAAAATATTTTAAACAAAATAATTAATTTAGAATTTTTTTTAAATATCACTAATATATCATTTTTACCTCATTAATGATCATTAACGTATCATGGACAACATAAAAACATTAAAAGTCAAAGAATATTATACATTACTACTGTTAATAAAAAGCACAAATGTTTAAGTATTTAATAAGGATAACGAATGAAAAAAATTAAATATTTCATAAAAATTCTAAAATACCTTATAAAAATTTAATAATTTTATTAAAATCTTCTTATAATAATAAGAAGAAAAGAATTATATATTAACAATGTAAACAATTTTTACAATACAATTATATTGTGAGTTTGTCAGTTTTTATAATAATTATTTATTGATGTTGTAATAAAAAATGCACTCTCAATATATAAAAATGAAATTTATATAGTAACTATTAAAATTTAATAAATACAGTAATTGATAAATGCATGGCAAATCATTAATTAAAAATATATAGGATGGAAGGTAGCGGGAAAGGAAAGAAAATAAAAGTCACGAGACAAAATTGGAAGTTATGGGTTTTGTTTTTGGTTAAAATAATTCTATTATTTTGGGTAATATGTTTTATTATAAATTCTCTTATTTAATAAATCAAAAAATAAATAAATATATATATATATATATATATATATATTTAAAATTAAAAAAATTACATTATGTCGATTACTTGAATAAGACTAAACTTAACCTCTTTATGTCGCTTAAGGTTGAAAGATTGACTATGGCTGCTTAAGGTTGAGGGATCGTATATCGTCCGATCATTTTGTCGATCGGATGATTGTTGATCTACTCATTGCCAAACAAGATTCTAACCGTCCCCTATCCAAAAGATAATATCATAAAGATAATTAAGAGAATAGTTTTATAGGATAATTGTAAAAAAATAAAGATATTATTTTTACATTTGAGATTAATTTATTATTTTATATATAATAAAGATAATATTTTTATCTCTAAATATCTTATATAAAGACCTGGCAAATTCTAATACTCTAACTAGTCTTTTTATCATCTCAGAATTTATAAATTATAACAAAAATATTAACAAAATTTATAATAAAAATAGAGTAATTATACTCATATTTACTTCTTTTTTTTCATCTTTCTACCTTTTCTTCTTCCTCAAATCTACTCTAAAATGCAATGGATGTTTATGTTTTTTTTTTTTTCAAAAATATAATAAGAAGTGCAGCATATTAATATTATTTGTCTATGTTTTTTAGTTTTGTTATTTCTTTCACGAAATTAAAAAGGGTCGGAGCGTACGGTGAATGGAGGAATCCATGTGTCACTATCGGAGAGAATGAGGTACGGATTCGATTTTTATTTATGTTTAATTATTTATTATTAGTATTTTTTTTTTTGAACTGCTATTTATTATTAGTATTAGTGTTAGTTGTTGTGAAATGCATACTTCAACGAAACTACACAACTTGTGTTTGGTCGGTTCGTTACATGGTACGATACGGTTCCCATAGCAAAACCATTTTGGCCACCAAACGGTACGAATCTACAGAACTTGTACCTTTGTTTTGTTAACTACCCAAAAAATTAAGAAGCCAACTAATTGTTTTAAGTTTTAACACTTGCTGTCACATTACTTGTTTGTTTCGTTGTTAATGGCCTCTTATGTTGTCTTAATTAATAAGAACAAGATACAAATCCAATTAGAAATTATATTATTGACTTTAAGTTAGAGAAGACAAATACATGGGGACAATGGGATGGCCTTGCTTGCACTTAATGTCATTTGGAAAAATTAAAAAAATAAATAATGCAATATTCAATTGTTATTTTCCAATGGCAAAACAAAATATCCTTATGGTACGGATTTTGAATCCTCATTCATTATATTAAAATGTTGAGTTATCATAATATTAAAATTGTATTTTAAATTTAAAAAACAGCTATATAGATGACATATATATAAACATTACAAGCTTAACGATTAAACATAATACATACTTTTTATTTTTCATATGTTACAAGAATGATCTATTTAATAAATTTTATATTTAATTTTTATAAAAATTCTCAAGATCAACAACACTATTCTTAATCAAATTAGTGTTTGACTTTGACCAATAAATTGAAAAGTATGCTTAATAGAAAGAAAAAAAAACCATCATATAAGTTGAACAATTCCTCATGTCATGGAGAAGAACTGGTCTTATTTTTTTCTTTTATAAGTCGAAGGCATGAAAAAATTGACCATGTACAATAATAATCACATACACAACATGATAGGAGAGAGAAAGATGGAGAATTGGATCGCGAACGATTGAACGACGCATACGCACGCCTCACATCAATCAATCAAAGAAAGAAAATAAAATGGGAACAGAATGTGAATTTGACATTTGACTCTTTTTTTATTATTCTCCAGCTTTTACGAATTCATTCCCACTTTACAGTGTATGAATGACTCGAAAAAAATACTAAATAAAATTCAACACTACGTACACATTATTATGACATACTCTATTTTTATTAACTTGGACTATTTTATGCAGATTTTATAATAAAATTCCTATAATTTCCTTGAAACAATAAAAAAATTTGGAAATTATATTATTTTCTTTACTCATCTCAAGATACTCTTCTTTTATCTTTATTTATATTTGACCTTCTTAATTGTTTATTCCTTTTAACCTATAATATTTTATTTTTATCTCTAAATTGAATTTCACTCATTTTTAAAAGAAATATACGAACACCCAATTTTATTTGGTATTTGAAAATATTAAAAATGGACGAGGAAAATAAATAAAAAATGAATAATAATATCAACGATAATATGCGTGTCAGTGTGTGCATATACATTAACTCTTTATTTTATTTTTGATTTTATATTTCCCTTTCTTATCCCAATTAGAGTCTATATTTGATTGGACCTTTTTTCTTTTTCTCTCTGAGTGCATAACCAAAAAATTAACCCGTAAGGAAAACGATAAAAATATATAGAAAAAAAAAAACATAAGAAATATGCTTGCTATTTTTTTTCTTTCTAGAAGACAAGTAGTTACCATCACACACACACACACACACATACCTTTTTTAGAGTGTAGAGTTGGGGTCTGAGGTTTTCTTTTGGAGAGCTTGTTTTCTTCTTCTTCTTCTATGTGCATTGTCTAGTTTGAAAAAAAAGAAGCTACAGTGGTATATATATTGTCCTAAGTTCTTTCTCATTCTCTATATCTGTTATGCAATTTTAAGTTTTAAACATCTCTGAATGCTGCTATATACTCCATATTTGCATGCCATGTGAATTTGTATACATTCCCTTGTACTTTCATCGTTCATATTCATGAAAAACAGTCACTTAATTATATGATATACCTTGCTGCTGGTTATCTGAAATGAGGGATGGATACAGAAACTTAAGTAGGGAGAGGCTAAATTTTTTTTTATAAAAATTGAAGATAAATTTTAAAAAAATAAAAATTTAATGTAAAATTTATATAAAAAAAAGATAAAAAAAAATGGGTATTAAATTTGTTAATTTTTAAAAAATTGAGAGTAAAATCTACAATCATGTAATATAAAATTAAAATAATAGAGTAAAATTTATAAGATTTTAAAAAATTATAGATAAAAAGTGTCAAATTAATTTATTAAGAATAAAATTTACAAAAAATAAATAAAAAAATATAATAAAACTAAATATTTAGTAAGTATAAAATTAAGATATAATCTACTAATAAAAAAAATTTAAATAAATATTAACTTAAAAATCTATTTTTTAATAATTTTTTTATTTTTTTATTTTTTATACATATATTAACAGGGGGGGGGCTGAAGCCCTGCTTGCCCCCCGGTAAATCCGTCTCTGTCTGTAATTAAATTAGAAAACACCCTCTATTAATATCCAATTATTATGCTGCCTTGTTGCATGCTTTTGTTTAGTTAATGTTAATCCATGAAAATCTCAAGGTTGTTTGGGTCAGCAAGCTTGGCCCAAAATCTGCACCAATTCAATGGGGCCGAAGTCCACTTGTGTCTGGGTCTTTAGATGCCCCACGTAACTATTTAATTATTGCGAGTAACCTAAAAGAGTTACTCCAAGAGTAATTTGAAAGAATTAATTACTCTCGTAAAACATATGTTCTATTAAAAAAAAAAAATCTTATCTTTAGTGATTTGTATCATTTTTTTTAACATTTTAGTAAAATTTTCTAATTCAATTTATGAAAAAGATACTATTTGGTTGACATAAATTTCTAATGTTTGTAGTTATTTCTTTCATTTCACATATTTTAAAATAATTTAAAAATAATGTGGATTTTTATTTTTTAATTTGCAGGGATTTGGGGATAATGACTAAACAAAACAAGGGATGGATGGAACTTCAAAATAGGGCTTCACCAGCTGAGTATTTAAAAGGAGTTAAAGACTTCTTAGAATTTGCTTTTTCTGGACCCAAGCCTAAACAGTTAATTGGGTGTCCATGTCGCAAATGCAATAATGTTTATTTTAAGACAAGAGATAGTGTGATGGAAGATTTATTAAGGCGGGGATTTGAACCAAGTTATAGGCATTGGGAGTTTCATGGAGAATCCTCTGATGAAGATGATTCTCCATCTGATATTGATAATAATTAATGACTTTGATGTTAATTTTGTAATAAAGGAGTGATGATGCTCAAACTTGCTCGATGCTTTATGAATTATGATCACATGCATCAATCATTAGACGAGATAATGTACTTGACCATCCAATTAATTTCTAGTAATGAATAGCCAAATAAGCAAGTTAAAAGGTTTATATATAGATTGTTGAACAAAAATTATATATTTTATGTCAAAATTATATTTTTTGTGTCTCTTCCAAATGAAATTTATACTTTGTTTGACACTTCTATAACTATATATTGATTGAAGATTTACCTGAAGGTAAATTGATGTGCTTCCCGACTAAATTTATGAGTTTTGAAATATTATAAAAGATCATAAACTTGATTATACCATGATATATAGATATGATCTATATAATGATTGTATTTTGTATAGAGAAAAAGAGCATTTTTTTATTTTATACAGAGAAAAAGAGTATGAAAAGCTTGGTGAATGTTTTATGCGATAATATATGATGAATTGTTAACGGAACAACAAGATTAATGAAGATAAAAAAAAATATTGTCATTAATCCGCATGCCCAGATAATATATATTATTTTTCATGCTACTTAATTTGAACTGATTAAGCAGAAATTATTCATCTTCTTAATTAAACTAGCCCAGCAAAGGAGAAAAAATATGTTGAATTAATACAAAAAAAATGTTAGCTAGGTAGATCTCTTTCATAGATATTGGCACAATAAATATGATTTTAACCTTCATTATCAATCATAAAAAAGAGGTACTCATGTTTAATGGATCTTCCAAATTCATGGGCAACATTGAAGTACCAATAACCTATATTGCTACAAAATATATTTAGAGAGAAAGAGAAATAAAAACTACTACTTTTTTCTCTCTTAACTACTACGATCACAAAACTTCAACAGCAGTACAATGCGTATTGGGAAGCTTCAACATTTCTGTCTTGAAATTAGTAGTTTCTAGCAGATCCACTGTTAGCAGTGATGCCCTAGGCTTTGGTTTTGGTACCACCATCACTTCAGAAGAATGCCCCATCATTGAGTTAATTAGTGAAGCTGTTGAGGTGTTCCTTTTGCATGGACCTAGCCACTTAGCTTGCACGTACTTGTGCTTCCTCCATGGCCCCATGTGCATCTTGTTTTCCTTCATGCACCTTTTTGCTCCCATGCACAGCACGTTGATGATGTTGCTTAGTCTCTCTATTTTCCCCACGTACACCTCTGGGAGCTTCTGCACTAGCCCGTTGTACTCTTCACTTGCCCTTGCCATCTCAAACTCTGCTCGGAAGTTCAGCTCTATGATAACCCTAATTTCTTGCTTTTTGCTTGTGTTGTCTATCACGTCTAGGAAAGTATGCTCCCCTGTACAAATAATACACACTGTTTAATTAATTGAAATAGACCCAACATTGATGACCTAGGTGATGAAAAAATTTGTTTGTACCTAACACATTAAACTTTTAGAAGGAAGTCAATTACCAAGTTGCCCTTGAAATATATATACACACACCTAACACCTAATAAAAATTATTTGTAATTGATATGGATAATGATCCTATTATTTGTTATAATAATTGGGCTACTGGTGAAAGTGACAATAGCTGGTCATATGAAAAGGATTTCTAGATTTAAAAATAAATTAGATAAC
Organism: Amphicarpaea edgeworthii; assembly: GCA_014843725.1. Lineage (NCBI taxonomy): Eukaryota > Viridiplantae > Streptophyta > Magnoliopsida > Fabales > Fabaceae > Amphicarpaea > Amphicarpaea edgeworthii. Next base: position 23,184,672 of record CM026328.1, read on the forward strand.
GTTGTTAATTAATAAAATAATAGATCTTATGTGTTACTATTATATACCTACCAAGAAGGCTTCTTTTTCAATTTTTTAAAACATGAAATAGGTAAAGGTGCTACAAATGTCAAAAGGGGAAAAGAAACAAAAATACATTTGTTGGAATGTATGTCTTTGATTGATTCCTGAATATGGAAACAGTTAGATATTTTTATTTTTATTTTTGTTAAATTTTTATATTGTTATATAATTATTGAAAGAAAAGAATACTCATATGTGTTTAAAATATCTATTAATATTAGTTATTATTTTTTATTAGTTTGTATTAATATTATGGTAAAATAAAAAAATAAAAATCTATATATAGGTATGTGTTAATTAATTTACCTGATGGAACACTTGGTGAGCTTCTCCATTTAGTTTTGCAAATGGCAGTGTTAAAACCGGCATTCTGAAGGCATCTAGAGACTTGTATCATCAAACAGTTTCGACAGGGTCTAGAAATTATCTGTCTGCTGCAACTGCACACTGTCGTTTCTGCGTTTTGGATTTCCTGAACCGCTTCCTTGGTGGCATTCCTTATCCTCGACTCAACAGAAGTTGTTCTGTATAGATTGTTCTGTAATAAACAAGTTAAAAACCAATTAACTTAATTGGTCAAAACCAACGCATCTATATAAAACGCTCATAATAATTATGCCAACTATAAGTAGAAAAATGAGTAACTAATTAACCGTATCATGCTAATCAGAGATATTTTTTATAATCTCGCCGGTTTCGTTTTGTATAAAAATGAAATTAGTTAATTCAATTTGTTGAGAAATAAGAAATTATTAATGATGTATTAGATTAATTCTAACAAGACATTTCAAATTTTAATCGTGTAATTCATGTTCAGATTTTGCAGCATACACTGAACTCAGTTTAATATTTGAAAAAATAATACTCCTTCTCAAACAAATTTTTATAACACTGAGAATATGGATTGTTTTTTTTCCAGTCATAAATTTTCATTAATAATAATTAAAATCATATCTGACATGAATTTTGTTGAGTTGAAATGATAAAAATCTGAATGCTGATAACAATGGAGGCAATTGGATACTAAACTCAAACTTTTGAAAAGAAATAAAAGAGTTTTTTTTTTTTTTTTTCTGATTAAACGATTCCTAAACACAGGCTAGTTTGCAGATTAATCCAAGTAAAACATATATGCGTGCGATGAGAATGAGGTGCAACCTTAAGATTGATCTATTGAACAAATCAAAGAAAGAAAGAATATTCAAACATTAATTAATCATAAGAGCGTGGCATATATGAAAATGATTACCTGCAAATTCTGGTGTTGATTGTCCCAAAATCTTCTATTCTCCTCAACGCTGCCACCACCAACCACCCTCTCAGCATCATCTTCATCCATTTCCAAATCCATCATTTCATTGCTGCTAGAACTTTCAGTACTTTTGACCAACGACATCATCATCTGATCACCATCATCGAGAAATTCAAACTCAACAATATCTCCAATCAATTGTTGTTCTGCGTACCCCAATTCCCTTTGGGGCACTAGAAATCTCGTGACCCCTCCTCGGACGACCATAGAGGTTGCACCCATGACGACACTGTTAATAGTTTTGTTTAGAACAAACAACAACAACAACAATTGACTGACAAAAAAATCGATTGAGCGAGGAAGGGGTATTTATATAAACGAAAAATGTGACAAGTGAGGAGTGGTGGTTATCAATCTCTACTCGCCGCGCACATGTAATAGGGTAGATTCTGGTAGCATATATTCAGTGGCGTGACCCTATTGGTTTTAATTTGGGTGAAACTGAACTGAATAAATTAATTTTAATACAGCATGGATCCACGTCAGTGCTTTGCAATGATTTCATCCAACTCACTACTATATACGATCCTCATCTATCTGTTTTGAACGTTACAGCGGAGAATGTGATAGAGAAGCTACGTTGCAACTATATTTTGGGCTTATCTCTAACTTGTGGGGCTTATTTGTCTATCTGTCCTTCATATATAGCTACAAAATCATAATCATCATCATCATGTGTATATATATAAAATACTAGTATATAATTATTAACTGATTCAAGTTGTGGGTAAAATTAGAAAAAATTCTATCTACGAATGAATGTAGAGGAGTAAAACTCTAAAAGATTTTTACCTACAACTTTTGCTCTCGGTAAAAGAATATTCCAAATTCTATAAATTTATTCCATATTTGTAAGTAAGAAAAATATTTATAGAAAAATATTAATTTTTAAATAGATTTCATCGGTCCTTTTTATTCATAAAATAAATAAATTAGTGACAGAATAAAAAGGACCAAGTTTAAAAATATCACTTATTGGGGTATGTATAATAAAGAAAGAAATTGAAGTACCAACCACTATCATCATGATATATAACAATTATAGTAAGTACGTGGATTTGGGATTGACATGGATAAATCTGCCATGTCTTTCTAGTGTCATAGCTCACAGGATTGTTTATTTGTTTGTTTCTAAAAAATTCCTTAACTCAGAGTGGAGGGTTTCTTTGTAATTTTGTCAAGGATATTAATACAATAATTGGATGAGTTTGATGATGCATGCTGCGCCGCGTCGTTGCACAAAAGACAAATTTGAATGAACGTTCTACTCTTGGATGGAATCTGAGGTTGGAACAGCTTCAAATTAAGCCAACCCTTTTTCTACTACGCAATGTTTTCCTTGTTTTTGGCATGCTTAATTATTTGCTTCTTTCTAGTTTCTAGAGATAGATGCATGCATGATGCATTAATTTAATACAATCATGGATGACTGTCAAATCATTTTTTTCAATTTTTCTTATTTTTATCGAAAAAAATTGGATTCATGAAATCAAGGATCACGACGCAGAGGGGTTGTTAGTTATTACACTTAAATCAATGAATTGTTATCCTGAATAAATCTCAATTTATTTAACATATTCTTGATCATATTATTTATTTGGAATTAAGAAAAGGGAATTGCATGTGAATATATATAACAACTCAATTGCACATGTTTGAAAGAATGAATGTACTTAAGGAAGGAACAACCACCGCTGAAACATTTTGAACCTCTGTTAATGTCAGGCATCTAACACACACTTCGGAACAGTTATGTATTGATCGAATATCCACACAACACACAACTACATGTGTCTGTGTCTGTATGTGATGACTGACGTATGGGTCAACATGTGCCAACAGTACCAAATATTGTATATATTATATGCATCATGCATATGCATGTTTTCTTACATGCAATTAATACTTAATAGATTAATTGATGGAATTTTTTTAATGTATTATTTCCTACCCCTGAAATCTCTTTCTCTTGGTGTGTGTGTGTGTGCGCGCACTCCAGATATATATAATCAGAGTCAGAGAATAAATGGCACCACCAAACAGATAAGATAAGTATCATGTGCAATGTGACATTTGATCAACTTCAGGGCCATGCTGTGTGATTATTTAATTTTTGGGGGTACTAGCTGTGTGAGTATTAATTATAAGTGTTTGTTTCTTCTGTTGTGCATAATTAAGAGAAAGTCCACGTAGTGTGACCAATTGATTTGTATGGCTATATATAATGAAAATTCGGGTAAAGTACCTCGTGTTTTGCATGTGGACAGTGGACATGTCATGTGCTTTCATTTACAATCACAAAGAAATTATAGTTTCAACGAATAAGTAGTTAATTTGGGTTTCAAATTTATTTTAATATTTATATCTATAAATATCCCATAATAAATTTTTTTAACTTAATTAATATTACAATGATAAATATAAATTATTATATTATAATTAAATAATTGAAATTAAAAGATACATACTGTTGTTTTTAAATGATGATATGATTATTAATTACGTAAATTTTAATTTTAATCATTTAGGTGTGATATTACATGATTCAAATAATTATAATTCTCTAAAATAAACTTTAATATAATATATGGAGGAATTCATATATAATATAATTATTTTACACCGAATCACAATATTTCATTTATGGTTAGCAATGATGTATTATAATTGTAGTAAAATTATTTTACACTTACACAACACATGAACATTAATCTCAAAGTATTAATGTAAAAAAATATTTTCAATATAAATATGGGGAATAAAAAGTGAGAAGACTTTTAACGGAAAAGCGTGTAAAGTACAAGGCCCAACGTAGTGTATGCCGTTTGGGCTTCTGTTTCTAGTATTTGGGTCATTGGGCTTTTGTTTTTCATATTCTAAATTTCAAATGTACTATTAGAATCCAGAAAAAAATAAAATAAGATATAAAAGTTGCACCAGCCGGGAATCGAACCCGGGTCTGTACCGTGGCAGGGTACTATTCTACCACTAGACCACTGGTGCTTGTTGATTTTACCTTTCATATTTTATTATCCAAATCTATTTTACAATACTCATGATGTAACGTTGCAGTTAGGATGTGAATCTTAATATCAAGGTTGTAGTATGCCATAAGCCTTAGCAAAATATGTTCTTACAATTAATTTACCAAAAACTAATTAACTGATGTTGAATTTAAGCCTTTGAATGGACCATTTACTTTCCCTTTCCCTTTCAAGTTTTAAGTTTTCTTCTTGTTGGGAACTAGATTTAGAGGAGTTAAGCCTCGAAAGTGAAAATCATACAAGAAAGGAAACTCCAAAACTACATGCCAAAGAAACTTCAACAATAGGCATAGAAATAGAAGAGTGCAATTCCTAGCCAACCAACTATCCTATTTAATTTCCTTCTCCACATGCACGAAAATACAACAAAGTGTGTTGACATCAATTAACTAATTATTCGACAGCTAACATCGATTCACCAACCAGTTGCTCAATCAAAGTTATGAGCACTTGTCATGTTTGTGTAGATTGTGTAGATGTACTAAGAACTATTATTAATACTTAAAAAAGTTAGTGGTATTAAACTTAACATAATTTGTGTTAAGATTATTTCAGATTTTACTTGTTTTCTAGTTCCAATTGTAGAAGGAAAAGTGCATTTTGTTTTTTAACACGAAAAAATAGGGAAAAAACAAAATAAAACTATAAGCAATATGAAAAATAAATAGACATATGGTATAGAAAATAAAATGTTTGTTACACTGTTAAAAGATAATTTAAGAAAATATAAATGATAACAAAATGTGCTCTAATTAAAGGACGAATGCCACATAATTAGTATGTTTCCCTTATCAAGTTATCACCCCTGCCAAAAAATAAAGTTTAAAATTAGATTAGATTGGCACTATCTCTCTAAGTACAGTATTTGTCTCCCCTTATAGAAAAATTTACTGATGTAATGTAGGCATCAAAATATTTTATTAAAAGAACCCTATCTCCAACCACCATAACAAAATTCACTGTCTTAAAAGTTAAAACACAATCCACAAATTGGCCACTACAATACCGACAAACAAATTTAATAAATAAAGATTATCGATGGATTTCATTTCAGACGCTTTCTGGCTTAAGTAATTCAATAATATTATAAAACCATTGATTGAATTAACCATAATAGTTAATTGATCATAGTTACTTACAGTTACAGATGTCAAGCCATGAGGAGTATTAGCGAGGCACGTATCTCACTTCCGGATTCGCGATCTCGGATTTCATGAAATCATACAACAGTGGCAGCCAATCAGAAACCCTAGATTCATCATCCCTATTCAGTGTATATAACCGTATTTCAGTTGATTTTTCAGGAGGCGCGAGTTTCATTTGGTTTTGGCTCTCAGAAAGGGAAATAATCAAAATATTGTTTTGTTTGTTGAGTTTGGGAGTGAGAGAGTGGCATTGGGAATTGGTGATCACTGATCAGAATCAGAAGTGAGAAGTAAGTGAGGAATGAGAGGAGGGGCATAAATGTCTGCTCCATTGGGTATTGGAATTCGTTCTGCAAGTTATGGCTCTTTGGATAAACAACAGCTCCAGAACAACGCGAGTGCTGCACGGAAGGGTTCAAAGATGCTCAAGGAGAAGGAGAAGGATAAGGAGAAGGAGAGGTTGTTCCTTTGGACCTGCAAGTTCGCTGCTCGCAAGAAGATCAGAATGCTCTTCCTCTGTCTCATCGTCTCCGCTGCAGTTTTCGTCTGGGTTTTGTATGTTGGAAAAGGTTCTTCATTTTCTCCCTTCTCTTCCATTTCTTTCTCTTTTGTTACTATTCTAAATTGTAATTATGTCATTGCATTAAGTATTAGGGAAAGAAGGTCATGCAATCACATTGCATTGTCATTCAATTACAATTCACCATTTACGATCAGTTTGTTGAGTTTTATATAGCTATATTAAAAGTCATATCAAGGTGGAGATTTGTGATTGACTGACAAAGGAAAATTATTTTACACGATTATCACTGTCAGGGCATCGCCGTTAAACTCTAAGTATTATTATATTGTAATTTGAGCAACAACAGAAGGGACCGGTTCTTGCAATGTGACGAATCAAGGTTTGAATTCCTGGTGTTAGAAGAGGTGTTTAGTGTCTGATAGTGTATCGAACAAAATTGCCTCTAAAGGGGGATACCAGGGAGAGGGTGGGTGGGATTACAATTTGAGCTTTCATGTTTTATGTGGTGATATGCCATTGTTATCTAGTTCTTTCGATTGGCTCAACTCTAGAATGTGCTGTGAGTTGTGATTTACATCTGTTGTTTGATTTATACCTTAATTAGAACATGGCATGATGCTTGTGGTGTGGCTTGCTTTCAGGTGAAGATTCTCGGGATGGGAACACTGTGCCAAGCATTAATGTTAGTGAAAGTGTGCCTACAAGTGATTCTACATCTAAGAACTCTACGGCTAATGTAATGGGCTTAACTAAGAGATTGGTATTACACCCTCCACCCGCTGGCTATTTTTTGGGCTACCATCTTCCTCCAGAGCATCCGTGTAATAGCTTCACACTCCCTCCCCCGCCTGCTGATAAAAAGCGTACTGGCCCACGCCGTAAGTTTTACTTTACTATTTTGCTGGATAAGATACCTTTCTTAAACACTATTTGACACTTAATAGTTTGGAATAGTTTCCATCATTAATGCATCATATATCAATTAGTTCTTGGAACTTGTGATTCATGACGGTATATGGAGGGCCTGGGATATATTTTAGATTGCTTAATGTATATGGTGTTTCTACTGAATATTTGGGCTTGTTTATGTTTTAGCATGCCCGGTGTGCTACCTTCCTGTGGAAGAAGCCATTGGACGGATGCCCGCATTGCCTTCACCTTCCCCAGTCCTTGAGAATTTAACATATGTCTATGAAGAAAATTTGAGTAGAGATGGAGAATTTGGTGGTTCAGACTTTGGTGGGTATCCTACTTTGAACCAGAGAAATGATTCTTTTGATATACGAGAGTCGATGAGTGTGCATTGTGGGTATGTTTTGTTTTACTTTTTTATTTATTGTTTCCCTTACTTATAAGTTACATCTATACCCACCGAGGAATGTTCTTTATGGTTATAGTTGTTTGTGTTAGTAATTAAGCATTATTTTACCTTTTTACTGACATGAATTCATTCTCCATCTTTAATAATGAATCTGTTTACCAATCAGATTTGTTAGAGGAATCAAACCTGGTCACAACACAGGATTTGACATTGATGAAGCTGACCTTTTTGAAATGGAGCAGTGTAATGGAGTGGTTGTTGCATCAGCCATATTTGGTAGGTATTATGTTATTTTGCATTTATTTACTTGTTTATAAGCTTGTAATTGATTGTAAATCAAATTTATTATTCAGGAAACTTTGACGAGATAAATGAGCCAAAAAATATAAGTGATTATTCGAGGAGGACTGTATGCTTCCTTATGTTTGTAGATGAAGAAACAGAAAAATATCTGCTTAGTTCTGGCAGACTGGGAATCACCAAGAAGATTGGTTTATGGAGAATTATTGTTGGTCGTCATCTTCCTTACCCAGATGCAAGACGGACAGGAAAGGTTAGAATTACATATTTGACTGACCAGAACCATCATGATTGAAATAGAAATTAACATATGGAATGTTAGCCATTTTTGTTACTAAAACATTTTATACTATGTTCTTTATGACCTGAACATTGCTGTAGTCTGTAGATTGGCCGTGGTTTCATTTCTCTGTAATCTACCTTGTGAGGGTTAGTACTGCCGTACTGATTTGTCCTCAATACAGAAAAAGTGGAGGGGAAAATGCTTAGATCAATAGACCTCCTAGTATTGGCTATATTCTACGTATAAATTGAATAAAATTAAAATTTTGCCTAGGCGCTGATGTGTTTTCTTGTTTCTAAAGTAGTACATTATGTACCATGTAATTTTTATTACCTTTTCCACAGATTCCAAAGCTTCTGTTGCATAGATTGGTTCCAAATGCTCGCTATTCTATATGGACTGATGGGAAGCTTGAGCTTGTTGTGGATCCATATCAAATTCTTGAAAGGTATATTCTGGTGAATCTATTTGATATTGTATATAATATACCACTATACCTATTTAATGCCTTTCCTCTAGATGTTAACAGCTTCAATGCTTTCATTTTTTATTTTGTTGATGTTTACTGCACAATGTTGTTGGTTTTGCAATTGACTTTGTTTAATTCTTCTCTTCCCTCGACTCTAATGCTAAATTTACCTTCCATTTTTAGTGGCTTTCCAATATGTAACAATTTGCTTGTGGATGAACAAGATACTGATATATACTGTATTTTTTCTATGAAAATCAAGATTTAGATTTTACTGGATTTATATATATGTTAATCTAGAGTGTGTGCCAAAATTTAATTAATTTGGGGTCATATTTCATACTTATGCTCTTTCTGACTTTTTACAAGCTATATTTTTTGCTTTGCCTATCCATATTACATGTTTTGACACCCAAACTCCCTTCATCCTTATTTAGGTTTTTGTGGAGAAAGAATGCTACTTTTGCAATATCAAAACATTATAGACGCTTTGATGTATTCGTTGAGGCTGAGGCAAATAAAGCTGCTGGAAAGTATGATAATGCCTCTATTGACTTTCAGATTGAGTTTTACAAGAAAGAGGGAATGACCCCATATACAGAGGCTAAGCTTCCTCTTAAAAGTGGTAGGTGAAACTACCTTCCATTATTTATCTGAGACGAGTTGTGCCTGTTTCAATGTTTTTTCTTTCAACTTTTTCAAACGCTGCAGATGTTCCTGAAGGATGTGTGATAGTACGAGAGCATGTTCCTATCAGCAATCTCTTTACTTGTCTTTGGTTCAATGAAGTTGACCGATTTACTTCAAGGGACCAGATTAGTTTCGCAACTGTCAGGGACAAAATTTTGTCAAGGGTAGATTTTCATTTTAACATGTTCTTGGATTGTGAAAGACGCAACTTTGTAGTTCAGGTAACTATTTTAACTTGTTTCAATATCTCATAAACTTTCTATTGCATTGATTTCCAGAAGGTACATGCTGATTCTGAACAGACAAAACATTTAGTATAATGCAATAAAGATGAGCACATGCATGTGCACCATTCTGAACAGTTAAACATTTAGTAATGCAATAAAGATGTGCACATCTTTAGAAAGCAACTAATGTGACAACATTTTTCATATTGATGATTAACCCTTTACATTTTCAAAGATAGAGACCTCTTTATTTCTGTTTCATTGTTTTCTTTTGTTTCTCTTGATGTTTTCACACTTAGATATGAACTTTCCCTAATTTCACTTTTAAGTATTTGACTTATTTTTTACATTGCTTGGGGGAGGATATGACCTATTCCGTCATTAGTTTTATAATAATAGCATTTGCTGAAAGCATTGTCTCATCAATGTTTATTGTTTCTTTATTCTGAATGTTACATTTTTTATATTGCTAATGGAATATCATGGTCACTCTTCTCTCGTGTCTGGGTGCTTACAGAAATACCACAGGGATCTATTGCTACGGTTGGCTCCACCAGTAGCTTTTGCTCCCCCTCCACCGTCTCTTCCTCCTCCATTGCCTGTGCTTGAAATTGAAACATCACCTGAAAAGGGTGCAAACTCAACCGTTATAACAGCCGGTTCACAGCGCCACCGCAAAGTTGTTGCTGGAAGTAGAGAGATGGAGTCAAGTTAACAACAGTTTTGTTTGGGCGATTACATTATTAGTAGTAGTAGTTTTGTTTAACATCCCACCACAGAAATCATTCGTTGCAGAGCTGGAGGGGAAATGTGCAAGATGAGTGTTGTATTGTTTTCACATTGACAGACACTCTCATTCATTCTTTGAACTATCGGCAATTGCCATTTTTGTTCATTTTTTGCTGTATATATATATCGTGAAATTTTTTCAATAATTATAATATGGGTTGCCACTATATTCCTCACAAAGTTCAACACTAAAACTTTCACTTCAATTCTTAATATCAGACATTGTTATATAAAATAAAAAGTAAAATAAAATTCAGTTCAATTCTTACAATATCATGCATTGCTATATAAAATAATTAAATAACAAATTCATGTCTTTTTTAAGTCATTGCTCTACCTTTATTCTAAAAAAAAAAGAATACAATAAATTTTATTTAACATAAACATATAATATTTCACACTTTTTCTCCCATCTAATAAAATGTCAATTTCTTTAATTTAAATAATAAAAGAAAAATATTTTTTTTTCCCCTCTTATTTTTCTTCTGCAACTGCAACTGCAACACAAACCAGTTCGAGTCCACTCTATCTATCCAGAAAACACGACGTCGTTAAAGAGAACGAACCCTAATTATCATCGTCGCCATTGGCAAACCCCAATCCAAAGCTACGAACGATGACAGCGCTGGTGCGAAGTGGAGTGACGAAGCTCAGTCTCCAATTCCAAATCCCTTCTTCTCTGTCTCTGATTCACACACTCGCTTTCTCTTCTTCACTCTCCATCCCCAAAACACAAACACCACCCTCTCTCTTCACTTTCCGACACGCTCTTTCCCATTCAACCAATGCCTCCAAAACCACCACCAACAACCCTCCTCCTTCGTCTCCTTCCTTCGAAACCCAGCTATTCATCCCTCCGGGAATTGAACCCGACGAAGTCGACGACTCCACCGTCCTTCCCGGGTCCAACATCGCCGTCGGACCCTACGCCGGCGATTCCCGCATCAAGGAAGTCGAGTTTGTCAAGAGCAGCAGCCGCGCCAAGGAATGCCCCAAAGACGACCGACCCGAATTCGCCGTTCTCGGTCGCTCCAACGTCGGCAAGTCCTCTCTCATCAATTCCCTCGTTCGCAAGAAAGAGGTTGCTCTCACTTCTAAGAAACCAGGTTAAGCTTCTTCTTTTTTTCTATTTTTTTTTTTATAAAAATTATTATTTCGAGATTTTGTGTGTTCACGTGTCGTTGGTACTGCTTGCAGGGAAGACGCAGCTCATCAATCACTTCTTGGTCAACAAAAGCTGGTACCTTGTTGACTTGCCTGGTTACGGGTCAGTCACTCGCTAATTCACATTTTGCTCTACTTCCTGCCTTCATGTTTCTATGCTTCTTTTGGATGGTTACGTTACGTTCACCATATAACAAAAAGCTTTTTAAAATTATAAAGGTACTAATAAGTAGTTATATACACTGATTAAAATGCTCTTTGCATGTGGTTGGGTGATTGTTTTGCAAAATTGGTTTTGGTTGATGGAGAGTGTAAAGTGAAGTGATTGATGTCTTCAATTTTTTATCTTAATAAGTAGAATTGTAGTGAGAGATTTTCAAGTCAACATAAAAGTTACACTTTTTACTTTTTGTCAAACGTGCTTTCAGTAGTGAAGTTAAAATCAAGTGCATGTTTGGATTCACATTTTTAAAATCAAGTTGAAATCCCGGATTTTAGGTACAAAATGAAATGTTTGTCCTACATTGAGGAATTGATTTTAGGTCCAAAATTGATTTTGACTTCAAGTAACTTTAAGTAGTTTTTGCATTGGATTCAAAGTTTAATATTTATCTATAGTTTTACTACTAATTTGCTTTAATAATAAAAGCATTCAAACATAAGCCACTAAATCAATCATTCAAAACCAATTTTGTAAATGTTCACTTCACCCAAACACTAATTTTAGTGAAATGCAACCAACCATTATGTTTTGTTGCAGAATCTGTGTTTGAATGTCTAAAACGCAAATCGAAACATAGTTAATGAGAACGGCATTGAGGGGAAATCAACAGTATGACATAATACAAACTACATAGAAATGTATCTTTTTTGTTAAATCTCAAAATTATACTGATAGATCCATATTGGGAGAGGTCATCTGATTCCATATTTGCTTAATAAAGCTGATTGATGCAGGCCATAGATATTCTCCTTGCTTTCTAAGTTTTTTAAGTTGTTTAGTAATAGTAGCAATTATTATTTTTTAAATGCTTAGCTCTGTTGTATGTTTACTTGTATTTCCAATCGTCTAGCTTCATCTATGTTTTCTTGAATGATTTTATTCCCTGTATTTATTTCCACCTATCTCCTGGATTGGAGAGGATTTAGGGTTAATGGTCAGTGGTGATGCTGTTTCGTTAACTAATATGAAATACTGCTTTTTATGCAGCTTTGCGAAAGCACCTGAAGCTGCTAAAACGGATTGGTCCTCATTCACAAAAGGGTACTTTTTGAACAGAAGTACTCTGGTCGCTGTCTTGCTTCTCATTGATGCAAGTGTTCCACCTCAAAAGATTGACTTGGATTGTGCGAATTGGCTTGGACGCAATAATGTACGATTTTTTTTTTTAATATTTAGTTCCTAAAGTAATGTTTTGTCAGGGTACTGAAACAAGTCTAAATCCTGTGAAAACTTTTGTGAATTGCACAGATACCGATCACTTTTGTTTTTACAAAATGCGACAAAATCAAGGTGGCAAAGGGTGGGAAACGGCCTGATGAGAACATAAGGGATTTTCAAGAGTTAATCAAACAAAACTACAAGCAACATCCCCCATGGATTATGACCAGCAGTGTCACTGGGCTGGGCAGAGATGAGCTTCTCTTGCATATGTCTCAGCTAAGAAACTACTGGGATCAGTAGGAGAAAAGGCTCAAAATTAAGCAAGATGTGACTATCTATGAGAAAACAGGCCATGCGGGAGCAAAGTTGAACTTACAAAAAATGCAACTATATGAAAGAATCATGTGAAAGAGCTGTGGGTTGGGTTGAGCCTTGAAATATTTTAGCTGGATCTTTCATCATGATCATTGCTCGTGAACTGCAGTCTGCAACAAGATATATAACTTACATGGAATCAAGTTTGAGTTGTTTCTGGATACTGAATTTCCATACTGACACTGTATTTTTGGGTTAATGGTCATGTTTTATGCAAATGGGGGTAAAATATCACAGGAAAAGTTGTATGCTTGCTACTGCAATATAGTATTGTGCTGGCTCTATTTATCGGTAGTTGCCAGAAGCCCAGAATACATGCTTTGGTGTACTATTGCTTTAGCATTTATTTAAGATTATCTAGAGCAAAAATGATCCTTCTGCAATATGTAAACATTGAAGATGCTTTGATGTATTTTATGAGGCTGAAATAAATATATAATGCTGCTAAGTGTTATTATTCCACTAATAGGCTTTCGGATTATGTTTTATAAGAATGCATATGTTTGTTGCACGTCCCTTTCTCCCTAGATTATCAACATTTCAGTTTGTTCAGAGTTTGGTATTGTAACTTGTGCAGGATTTGTCCGGGAGTGTTATGTCTTTTTCTACCACAATTTGCTCACACTCCTTTTAAACACCTGGTTTTTGTAATGGGAATAGTTGTTACACACATTATATGTATATATGTTGGGTGTCTACCGGGAAGTGAATAAATTTATTTTTAGTTTTTAATACACACATTTTGAATGTTTTTTTACAATTTACTCCGGTCCGGTGCATAAGTTAAACTTATGCACCAAACTTAAGTAATAATGTTTTAATCCATCCAAGGTGAACAATAATAGAACATAGATTCAGTTGCTGGTTTTTCCACATATTAACTATTAGGCTGTAACACTATTTGGCACCCCTCGTCCTGTTGCCCCAGGTCCCGAGCTTGGTAGAAGCTGTTCATATGGTAAAACGTCAACGCCACATCTGTTTCTAAGTTCTGGATCAGCGTTTCTTCTCTTGATCTCCATCTCAACACTTTTCATCTCCATTGAAAATTGATTGAATGCATCAATGATCTCGGGTTCTCCCGACCAAGCGGACAAATCCTTTGTGTCTCCAATGTATTCCTCGTCAGGCGAGTGTGCAGAACCAATGTTGATCACAACCATGAACCTTGATGCCTGAAATAAACTTGGCAGTGATGACAAGAAGTATATCTCTGGATCCATGACAAAATCTGAGTACTCAGGATCCTCCTCCTTCGGAATCAGTTTCCGCATTAGCGGTGGCCGGATTGGAACATATCCACCATAGGGGTATTGACCGAAGTTCAAGACAGCGTGCTGTGCTGATACAAGCCAAATAACAGTGGTAATCATGGAAGTGAGATCCTCAGGGTAGTCAAGTTTAGGCCACCAACTAGCATTTTTATGATCAGGGTGTCCGAGATGGATGAATTCTCTGTACCAAGATTGGAGTTCATTGTCAGAAGAAACAGCATTGGAGTTTTTATAGTAATGGTTCACATAGGTCCTGACCAACTTCTGTATGCTGGACCATATGAGGAGTCCATCATCTGCATAAGGGTAGTCTTCAATAACTAGTCTAATGCCGTGAGGCTGTGTTGCATCAGGAACTGCTAAACCTCTATATCAGAAAAAAGAAACTTTTAGATCTTATGATCAATGTGTAGGTATACTGTATACACAATCAAATTACAAGAGTTTAAGGTGATATATTGAGAGTGTGAATAGACTTCTCATAAATAATAAGTTGTTATGGAATGAAAGTATAAAATTATTTTTTACTGTCATTACATCAGTACATCAGTATAACACTAGGAAAAATATTACGACAATTATACATAAAATTGTACGGCAAGATAGAAATGATCTCAGAATCCTAGAAAAGTTTTAATAGTGAAAAAAAATGTTATTTACCTTCTTATGAGATCAGCAGGAAAACCTTCCATGTCAAACCGCCACCAATCTTTATAGGAAGCAGAGCTAAATTGCATGCAGTATCTCCCTGGAGTGTGATCTGTCTCAATGGTGCCTTCAGCATTGATGAGTATATGACGTGCAATTGCATTTGTCTTGATTGTGTATCGCATATGTGGATGTAGAAGCTTGAATATAGGATGCATCACACTCAATTGCAACCTGTTCAATTATACAGAGGCCAATGTCATCGTGTTCATTACTGTTATATTTTTCAATCTCCTTTGTAATTTGAGCACATCATGAAAGATATCTGATATGTACAGGTTTGTTTTCTTTTGTGACATTCCATCGTTGTCATTTGTCAATAACCATTGTCATGGATGGAATAATGTCATCCCTTACTTTGTAGGATAGATATGCATAGGTAAGGATTTTTCAAAATTACAATTATTTATAGACAAACAAGAAAGAGAAAATTAAGAAGTTCTTTAGATGTTTTTGTACTATTTTTCAATTAAAAATAGAGTTTCATCTCAATTATTTAAGGTTGACCATTGACTTGTAATTTAAAATTTTCATCTCAATTTACTTTTATTATTTTTCATTCCTACCGACCGAAGTGATCCTTAAGGAATCACATAAAATTATTGTCAAAATAAAATATCATACCAGTGGTGCACAAGTGTATGAACACCAACATCATTGGAGCAAACATGTGCTTTGGCAAGTTGCCAGAGCCATTTGGAGGTGGCATCATCTTTGGGAGGGGTGAGAACCTGCTTGGATGAAGAAGTATTTGGATTCCCAGTTGGGAGAGCAAGCTGAATAGCAATAGGCTTAAGAGTTCCCATTTTGGTGAGGAACAAAATTGTGGTGCTTGCATATGCTTTTCTCTCCTCAAGAGCATTAATCCGATCAATGAATGGAAGGTAAACATCATGATAGTCCAGCATGAACAACTTGTTCTCTTCCAATGCCTAAATCTTAAAAGCAGATAGGAACATTAAGCGTTTTATCATTTGTCATTTCTCAGAGACTCAGATAGTGTTCATTTAGAGTGAAAACAATGGAAAAGAAGTGAAATGATCACTAAAATAAGTGATATTCACACTTTTACGCTTTATTTTAATTCAAATCTTTTATTTTAATTGATTTTCATTCCATCATACGGAAAGAATTAGGAAAGAGGACCAAATTTCTGTACCTGTTGAATAGACATTCCTTCAATGTGGTTTATAATGTGTTCTTCTTTCAATGCTGACTCCAATGAACCATATTTAGAGGGATCCAATTTGCTCACGGGAGGGAAAACCTATAGGCAATTAAAGTGACAAAATGAAATAACATTCAGCTGTTTTAAACAATAATAAAGACGGATCAAAAGAGTGTGCTGTTAACATTTCTCTAATTATGGTTACCTTTAGCCTTTCAATACTCAGAGGAAACGCAGCAAGCACTTGACGTCCAAATTCATTATCTAGTAAGAAATGTGATCCTTCCCCTGAAAATCATTCTACTTCACTTGAATATTTTCTTTGTCTAAAATGAAACTATACACACACAAGTATGTACTTACTTGAAAATGTTTTTGGAGGATCGAATTTAAAAAAATCTTGTACAGCACTTCCCAAATTGAACAGAATATTAGATTGGTCTGACTCTTTAATAAAGTGATCAATGTTGAAAACTCCTTGATTGCCTATGATTTTATCTACCAAGGCAGGAATAATATTCCTAAGCATTGCCTTCAATTTTCCTTGATCAATGGTTTCTCGCTTTATGTCTCCTAATTCTTCATCTCTAGGAACGTATATTAACTCTGATCCACTCGGTCGTGACTCCGTTTTCGTATCTGTCCATGTAAGATGAAAAAAACGTACTTAGAGAGATTCTCATGCATACACGCCTGCATGTCCATTTTCATGCACGTTCAATACAAAAATTTTACATTGCCCACCAATCAAAATTATTATAAATATAACCTTTATTTTATAGCATTATATTATATTTACATTTTTCAACTTGTTTAAATACCACCATGTTAGTGCACATGACCAACAAAAGATTGATGTAGTGGTTAGATATGACAGTATTCACATGTTAAAAGAATGACCTATTTTATAAAAGTTTTTGTGTTTGATTTTTGTGGTGTGCAAAAACTCTTCTAATCAACGACATAAACAAGATTGAAAGTGAAACTAACCAGAGGTAGCAGGTGGGCGTCCAGTACGGCAACGTGTGGGATAAGGGTTGTGTTGACCACCAAGTGTTGGCCTTGAATTGTCTAAATCACCCAAATCATTGTATAGATCATAGTCATAGATTCTATCACTAGCTACCCTGCGACCACTTCCCTCACCCCTTAGCTGCTTCAGCTCCTTTTCTCTTGCTTCTTTCATCCCAATTGGTGTTTCACAAGGTAGATAGGCCTGTTTGTTTGTATTGAGTTGTATCATTTTAAAAGTTATATTAAATGTGATTTGTGATTGAAGCATCGTGTAAAAAGTAATGTTATAAAAAATATTTTATCAATAAAATAACTCTTATATATAATAGTTGAAAGAAAATAGCTTCACCTAAATTTTAACTATTTACTAATTGACACGTGAAACTGCATGTGTGGGCTTTTTTTATTGGTTTATAATTTTTATAGAGATACATAGTACATTGTCATGCATTGATGATATTTGTTTGTAAAAGGAAATCGAACTCACAAGCTCCTCTGATTTTTTTTTTCTCTTCAACTACTTAGTTACCTCCGCTTTAGAACATGTGTTCATGGAATGAAATGGTAAAACAAACATAGCCTTAATTTTATCACCTTGTTAACGAAGAAAATTCTATTCTCTAGGTCAAGCTTGTTTGGCTGAACCCAAGAATTGCAAGAAAAATGAACATTTTGTGCAACGGTTATGGTTTCCAAGAAGAGCTCATTGTCGTAGCCGTTGACCACGGCAACAGCTCCAGGAATCCCAAATTCAGAGTCAACAGTGAATTCGACTTTGTAGGTTCTGATTCTTCCCTCAGCTCCAGAGTCATTGTTATGGTCTTCGGACAGCTCCAAAATCGTTTCCTTGCTCAACTTTGCCTCCATTCTCCCTTCCATTTAAAATTACAGCAGAACAAGTTCAAACATTAACTCACAAACGGCATCATTATTAAACTCTAGCATTAAACATTAATTAAGCCGAAACCAGGGTTTGTTTGGATTAGTAATCAATGTAATTGAAATGGTACGTTTGGTTTAAAAAATAATGTAAATAGGAAAAAAGTGAAAAAATGAGATGATTAATTTGGTAAAGTGGAAAAAATATTCTTTCACGTTGTTTGATAAGTAAAAGGAATATATATATATATATATATATATATATATATATATATATATATATAAAATGACATAAACATTTTAAGTAAAAAATAAGATATAATATAAGTAAAAATATTTTAGTCTTTTTGAATAAAAAAACTTGTCCTGACTCTCTTTGTTCCATTCCAATCTGAAGTAATTATAAACTTGCATGTGAACCACATAAATCTGATCTTTTCTTATTTTATCAGAGGCTACCAAAAGATGGAAGCATAAAATTAAAATTAAAATTAAACCTCATGTTCTTTGTTTTTTAGTCTCCCTGGATCATTATGTTTTGTATCCACCGAATCAAACAAGTCATATAAATTAATTAAGGTTATAATTGAAAAAGGTTATCATTGATGAAAATTTATAACGGGAATATATTACCTATAAACTCATAAATAAATAAATAGATATAAAAAAAATGTTTTGAGTATTAATATTTTTTTAGTTTTGCATTTGGTTCATCTATTAGTGAATGATTTATTTGTAATAAATGTTATACATTTCATTAATGAAGTTATATGTGATATTAAAAAAATATTTTTTTTTAGAAAAAAAATATATATTTTTAGAAAAAAATTAATTCCATATTAATTAGGTAATACATAACATAAAAAATTTTAAAAAAAAATTTTGTTTTATAGAATTTTAGTTTTATTTTAAAAATAAAATAAAATAATATTAAGTGTTACTTTATTACTAAGATACGACGTGACATCTATCAGTACTAATAACAAAGTTTATTAATAGAAAAATTAAAAGTAAAACAAAAAAATATTTTAAGTAATATAAACAGGAAATATCAGCATAAAAAAATTTACAAACTATAAAATTATAGAAATATATATAAGTATAATTTGGTAAAATAAAAATAAAAGAAAGAATTAATTAAATTTAAAGAGAGACGTACGTACTTGGATCAAGGTGTTTGCTAACAAGTTGCAGAAGAACACCTTTGGTCTGGTTTTGAGGCCAGAAAATGGTTAGAAGATTATTATTAGCAATTCTCAGAGCCACCAGTGCCGAGAGCTTCACGGTAGAGGACTTCTCAGAGACGACCTCATGACCGTGATCATTGAGAGCTACCATCATGGTTATTCTTGGTGATGAATAACAATATTGCTGCTTCCCCTTCTTCTTCATCCTCAGTGACGATGACGACCACCACGCTAATCCATACTCACATTGTTCCTTAATGGAGTTCAAATGGATTTTGTTGTTGTGCAACAACATGCCAGAACTCGACACCATCAGAGTCTTTGTCCCAGCCATTTCCTTGTAAGTCTATATTCCTAGTACAAACACGTTCCCAACACAACACACACCTTTATAAGGTGTTTCATTGGTTAGATAAAAAAAAATTCATAAGAGTTAGTTAGGGGGATAAAAAAACTCATCTTGTTATTAACTTAACATATTAGTTACTAATATTTATTTATTAAAATAAAGGAAAGTGAGTATTTTTTTTATAGGTATCCATTCTTCCACCTAAATTGGATAAAAAGATGGGATGCTTTAAACTAGAATAAAATATATAAAATATAAAGTGAGTAATGAAATAAATGTATTCTCTATCGGAACCATGTTAATAAGAAATATTAGTTTATAAATAAACACATAAAAAGTACTTTTATTGTTTCAAATTATTTTAATTAATTTCATAAAAAAAAATTATTTTAGTTAACGTTAATTTAACTTATATAAGCTGAAAAAAAAAAAAACTAGAATGTAGTAAAATACAGGAAATTGCAAACTGAGATCATAAACAACACTACAGCAGATGTCGTAAGCCACATCCCCATGTAATGTCCAGGGTAAATTTAAGGAAAAAATAACAATTAATTAATAAAAAAGAAAATATATAAACATCTTTTAGCATCACCATGACATTTTTTTTATTTTACATAAAGCACTGTAAGAAAAGGATATGTTGAACTTTCTACACTTTTTTTTAACAGTTTCCGTTTATGTACCTACAATGCTTACTAGTACTCCTAGGACTCTCGTGTGTGTGTGTGTGAAGAGAGAGAGGCACCACTCGTTTATGTGAAAACGAAAAAAGATATTAAGAATTAACACAATTTTTTAAAAATTATTTGATCTCTCTCTTTACCTTCTTCACGACCTCCAACATTTTTTTTAAATTATTAAATATTTAAAAGAATTATTTTATTACATACTAAAATATTAAAGACCTATCATCACGCATTACTTTTTATAAGTCTAGAGGAATATTTTTTATTGTTCATAAGAAGAAAAACGATTGATAATTGCTAAAAAAAATTAATATCCTTTTATATTATAATTTTAATTTTAAGATTGTCGAGTTTTTTTTTAAATATATTGAATTTTAATATTATAGTAAAATTTATGAATCATAATTAAAATTAAATTTTAAAATTTAAAATTATAAATCTTACAAAATTTTGAATTACAAGAAATCAACGTCTTTTATTTGCATTAATAAAATTATTATTTAAAATAAAATAAACAATAAAAATATATTATTTTAAAATTCAAATAATATTTTTTAAATTTGAATATTTTATGTATTTAAATTTTTAATGTCATTTAGCTATGAATAAGGAAAAAATTCAAATATAAACCAAAGAATATCTAAAAATGATTTAATTGGTGATATGGTTTATTAACTTATTTTATTAGTTATAAATTTTTTATTGGTTATAACTAAAGAATAACGTGTTAGGTTTGTATCTATTAGCGTTTCTCTTACTCCCAACAAAAAAGAAAACAAATGTTTCTCTTATGTAATTAAGTGTTTCTTTGATGTAATTATCCTATTGACTTTTAAGATAACAGTAATTAAATGTTTAATTGGAATACTTTATTATACATTATATAATTTATTATTGTTAGTTAAATGTAAATTTGAAAAAATAATAATTCCAATAATGTATAATTTATTATAATATAATTTATACATACATCTTTATAATATTCAACACAAATAAAATAAAAAAATCATGCACATTTTCATTTCTCATAAAAATAAATAAATTCATATATCATTCTATCTAAATGAATCACATGAATTGTGTAAAAATAGTTTGTTGAGACATACCAAAAGAGTTTTGATAAGAATCATAATATTTAAATGATTAATGTGTAAATAAATATTGATATCAATTGAAAGATATCTTTAATACATACCAAAAAATGTAGATAAATTTTTGATTTTTTAATATATTTAGCATTTTTTATCACTTATTTAACAATTTTATTTATAAATTAATTTTAAAAAATAATTATAATTTTTTAAATAATCATACAAAAAATTTACTAATTAACGACATGAAATTTTAAATAATAATACTCTAAAATAATTTTATATAAAAATATTATTATAAATTTGTAACTAAATTAAAAGTTTTAAGTTTTGTTAAAATAATTTTCATTAAATTTTGAAACATACAATCTAATCTTAAAAGTATAAGAAAACTTGAATTATATTATATTTATATATGTTTATCTTTGACTTGTGAAAGCAATGAGCCACTATGCCAATACTGAGTTTTATATATATATATATATATATATATATATATATAATTTAATCACATATAATTTTATTAATATATTATTATAAATGTATAAAAAATAATTAATCTATTTTCCTATAAATTTCAAACCATAAAGAAGCATGCCGTTCACATCCTAATATGAAAGTTTCAAAGGCTTTAAAAACAGCAAATTAAATAAAAGGTATTACTTAGATGTCACATGGGGAGGGAAAACACGAAAGGTAAAAGCTTTTCGAAATATCTCTGCAAATTCTGTACTCAAGTGTTGATTGACAATCTGCAAATCACAACATAAACCATGTAAGGATAATTGGAATCGGTAGAGTACAGTTAAGAACTTCCATACAATATCATTAATTTACTTAGCAATGCATTGGCTATATTATCTTACTTGGAGTATATATAAACATTCAGAATGTAGCAAGAAAAAACTGACCAAAACAAGAAGGTAGATAGATGACAAAAGCAAAATGGGAAACTCACCTTAATTCCACTATCACGTGATGTTTCAAGAACAATGTATGTGTCATCTCAAATCATCCCTCTTTCAAGAGAATTAGACTAAAGTGAGTGTTTTTGTTTTATGGTATTCATCTTCTACATTGGATAAGGACATAAAAGATTTTAAATCAAAATAAAAGATATAAGATATAAAGTAAAGTAAATGTATTTTCATGTTTTCATGTACTTTATTGTTTCAATTTATAAGTGAATGTATTTTCATTAGATAAGAACATAGAAGATTTTAAATCAAAATAAAAGATATAAGATATAAAGTAAAGTGAATGTATTTTTATGTTTTCATGTACTTCATCGTTTCAATTTATTTTAATTATCGTTAATTTAACTTATATAAGCTGAAAAAAGAAGAAGAAGGGAGAATGTTGTAAAATGCAGCAAGTTGCAAATTGAGATCATTATATATATATATATATATAAAAGCACTTTTTATATGAGTCGAGAGGATTATTTTTTCTCGTTCATAAGAAGAAAAACAATTGGCAAGGTGCGTCCCTATACAGTAAGTTTAATGGGCTGGTACATGATTGTTTTGTTAGTGGGCTGAAGCAGGCCCATATGGGTGCAAGTAGCAATAGCGCGGGTGAGGTGATTCACTGATTCTGCTGTGTGATTCAAAACCTAGTTTTAGTTTTAGACACTGCAACAACAGTACCAACCATGGCGAGTAGGAGGTGCCTGCGAGCTTTAACGCAAACGACACCGTTCCTCTTCCGAAACGCATCCTCTCTCCGCTCATTCGCCGCGCCTCCATTCCCGCACGCCACCGCTTCTTCAACCGTTTCCGCTGCACGCGCCACTGTTTCTGCGCAATGGCAGCACCTCCGCTATTTCTCTTCCGACAAAAAAGACGACCACAGCGACCAAAACGAAAACGACGATGACAGCGAAGAGGATTTTGATGATGATGAAGAAGAAGATTACGTCGATGACGATGACGATGATGATGTTGTCTCTGTGTCGAGAGGCAAAAAAGTGTACACTGCGGAGGAGATGGAAGAGGAAGCGGCGGCTATTGGGTACAGAGTAGTGGGTCCCCTTCTAAAGGAGGAAGATAGCGTTTTTAAGCCTTACGAGCCTGTTTTCGCAGTTGTTCAGGTTCCATTCTCAAGCATTGTGCTATTTTTGTGTGTTAATGTTATCAATGCTTCTTTTTTAGTAGTAATTGTTTGTATGATTGTATTGGTTCAGATTGGTTCGCACCAGTTTAAAGTAAGCAACAGGGACAGCATTTTCACTGAAAGATTGAAGTTTTGCGAAGTGAATGACAAGGTGAGTGAATGTTTCTCTTTTGCTACAAGATCCTAACTCTGCAACAATTGTTGAAGCATAGTTGCTTTTTAAATGTCAATAGTCAAATTAAACATTAACCAACTTTCTTAATCCCGTGTCAGTGAGTTAAATTTGCTTATGTTTAAGTCCGGAGGGAGTACTTTGTTTGCATAGTTGTTTGTGTAATTGCAAAGTGTGTCAGCAATCAATGGCAGTTAATTGAATATTCCATTGCATTTTTGCATTGCAGTTGGTTCTGAACAAAGTTCTATTGCTTGGCTCTGCTAGTCAGACAATTATTGGCAGACCCACAGTACCAGATGCAGCTGTTCATGCTGTTGTTGAGGAGCATGTAAGTGTAGAACTTCTTATTTAAATTATGCAGAATCAATTTGTTTATGATGGGAGTAGGAATAGAATAGGTTTGGATAGAATGATCTACTCTCTCAGTCTTTAGTTGCATCTACTTTGCATTTACTGTTCTTTCCATTCATACTTTTGCATTCATGATGAAAAGGAATTAGAATTTCCAATTGTGACTAAATGACTTAATTTCCTCTGGTTAACAAAATTAAAAAGAATTATATATTGCATTTGTGTTATAAGGAGGGTCTCTTAGGAGCTGTTTGTTTGGTCCATTTCCTCTTTTCATTTTCAAAGAAAATTGAGAATAAAGTTGAAAATGTTTGGTTGAACTGTTTTTTTTTTTTTTTTTTATATAGAAAATGTTGCTGAAATTAGGCCCAAATCTGAAAACAAAATAATAATCATTTTGAGTGTTTTCCTATCACGCTCCAATTTGACATCTCAATGGCTTTTGAGTTTTGAATGCTGCTGGTATCTCCACCTTTGTTGCAACACTTTCCTTCGCCACTCACCATTTGCTCAAAGTTTACAAATTCTCAACCAAATTTGATCCAAGTCTCTGACTCTAAAACCGTCTGTCACAATGCCCATTTTGATCATCATCACACCCATTCACTTCATCGGTAGCTGTGGAGGCAATTGGGGAATCTTGGCTATAGGCGCCAGTGGAAGAGAATGTTGTTTTGGTGAGGAAATGATGGAGAGAAGGGAGGTGAGTGGAGAATAGATGGCAGGAGAGTATATGCCTCATGGTGCAACATTAAACCACCCTTTAACTCTATTTCACATATTGAGCACATTGAGTTTTGGTACTAAACACTTACCTAATGATGGAAAAGATAAAGTCCAAATTTTTTTTCTTTGTGATTTGGTTTTTGAAATGGTATTGTTTCGTTTCTTTCTATAAACTTGCATGTGTGCTCATTTTTTCTTTATATCAGGCACTAGATGCAAAGGTAATTATTTTCAAGAAAAAGAGAAGGAAGAATTACCGAAGAACCAGAGGGCATCGCCAGGTGTGTTGGAAATCAATTATTTCATCATGTGTAGTTTCATATCATGGTATTGTTACTGATTCTACTTGATGCATGGTTATCATCTTCAGGAGTTGACCAAGTTAAGGATAACTGATATTCAAGGAATTGAGAAACCTCAAAATGTATTGCCTGAAAAGCCTCCAAAACCTGCTAAGAAAGAAAAGGAAAAGGTTGCAGTTGCTGCTTAAAAAGGATCTACCTACCCACTTGGGTGTTGATGGTTATTGCTATCTTTTTTTGTCTCAGTGAGTTTTGGTAGTTGGGTGGCATGTAGTGAGCATGGTGGTATTGCTGATAAGCTCCATTTGCATCTGCAAATTCTTGTTAGGTGGAAATAGTCAACCATCCACTCGGTAGTCAGGTTTTGTAGAATTCTTATACAAATTTTCTTTTCCCTTTGTAATGCTA
This sequence comes from Amphicarpaea edgeworthii, assembly GCA_014843725.1. Classification (NCBI taxonomy): domain Eukaryota; kingdom Viridiplantae; phylum Streptophyta; class Magnoliopsida; order Fabales; family Fabaceae; genus Amphicarpaea; species Amphicarpaea edgeworthii. The sequence goes on from CM026328.1 coordinate 23,210,197, forward strand.
CAATTAGTGATTAGAGATGTTTGAACGCAGATCCATTGATTCTTACATGGTTTCAAGGTCTCAAGAAATTTAATAATGAGTCCTGTGTTTTCTGTTAGTCAAAAACATGATGTACTATATAATGCATTTTACCAATTTTTGACAAAAAAGAAAAATGCAAACTTTGACACTATCAAAGTTTCTGGAGAAAAAGAATCCTACTGTAGGAGAGCATGCGCAAATGAGTTGAATCAACCTGAATGCCAAAAGCTCAAGCTTGGCCTGCCAAAAGAATTATGGCTCAGAGTTTATTTACTTTTGTAGTTTGAGTTTGGTTTGTTAGAAAAATATGAAGTTTGTATTCAGCAACTTGTTTGGCTAAAAAATATAATAATAGAATATTTAACATAAAAATATGTAGTGATAACTTTTAAATAAAATTACAATATACCAAATATGCATTTTCTTATAAAATTAACATTTTATATTGCTTACTAGTTTTTAATGTGAAGTTTCAGTTTTTTTTAATTAAAATAAATTAGCTTATCGAATACTTAACAAGTTGGGTTTAAATAATTTAAAAAGTGTATTTATACTTTTACGGAAGACTATGTCTTTTATCTATATTGATCTTTAAAATTTAATAGATTAACATTTTACTTGAGAAAGTTTTACCAACATAATTTTATGATAAAAAATCATCCATAAGCTAGAATCTAGTAATCTAAACTATTCGAGGTGGTAAAGAAGAAAGACAACAACACAATCTATTTTATGAATGATGAATCTGTTAGGATAATACTCTTTCATTGATAGCCACCCCTTTATGAAAGATCAGACTTGTCAATTGTCATTGTCCAATGTCCATTACAAGTTATATCCAAACTTGTGACTATTACTGATCAACTTTGGATAGAGATAATGACTGAGTTTATGTTTTCCACAGTTTCCTATGGACAGCAACAAACATCAGGATTAATTCAAGTTCAACCTATCCACTGACAGCTAGTTCCTTTTACTACTCAAGTGCTTGAATATGCGTAGAAGAGTAATTCACTAACACTTAAGGATAACAAAGTTTTACGTTACGAGATAATTATAATTTTTTATTTATAATAAATTAATTAATTTTTATAAAATTATTTTAAAAATCATATAAATAAAAAAATATGATTATTAAACAGTATAAAATTTTACACTGTATAATGTTCTTATTCTCATTATAATGAGCATTCATGTCTCCCCCACCCCCATATGGTTGACTTTGCAATTGATTAGTAGTATATATGGGGAATTTTACACGTGGCCATTACACCAATAATGTTGAGAAAAACTATGATTAGTGAAAATTCAAAGTAATGTTATTACAATATTTATAAATCTGGAAGAGGTTAATAGATACTAACTTGTTTTATTTATTTTTTTGAAAAAATTCTAGGAAAAGGATGATACATCAGTCTAAGGCAGAGAAAATTTCCAGCATTAAAAATCACTTTTAAATAAACCTAAATTTGCCTCACTTCAAATAAGTGAAGGGTTAAACCTGGGACATATAAGATATGAAACAATGCTGTCTTGTTTCACTGTAACATGTCATGCAAAACACTGTCTTGTTCCACATGACCATCCTTAATGTGAATTTTGAAATGTTTAACAAAACAAATGTCAATGTTATAGATTTTTCTCTTCTCTTCTCATTTCTAATTGTTCTAACTCATGGATAACTTTTCTGTGTGTTAGTACTGTATGCGTGGATGGTTAAATAAAATAGAATAATTAAGAAGTGATTTCCTTCCATGAAACAAAGTTGTTCTAAGTGGACTCACTTTATGTGTCACCTTTCAATCTCTCCTAACTACGTACAATAGGAGTTGGTAATTTTTTAATTAAATTGTAAAGCACTTCCGCCGCTTCCACTTTCGTTTTTTTTATAATAAAATTATTTGCTGCAACAGCTACTCCACTTCTTGCCACTGCAGTATAATATATAAAATAAAAAATTGTGGAACATTTGCAAAAGCTATAAGAAAAGGTTTGCTGTGTTATCTGATTTACTAGTATAACTGGTTGTGGTTGCAATGAACTTGCTATGTGACCATTGTTTTGTTTTCACTGAGCACCATCCGCAGATAATCTTTTGCTTTTTAATTTGATGCTGCTACATGGTTGATTTTGATTAGACTTTAATTTGTATAACTCAACCTTTTCCTAGATCTATATTAATAAGCAAACATGGGCCACTAGCTATCACAAAGGGTTTTCGTTTTAATATCTATTCCATAAGTAAATACTTTTATTTCCCACTAATGACATTCATCAAATAAAAATAAATTAAATAGTGAGATAAAACTTTTAATTTCCCACATATATGTGAATATTCGAGCTTTTATAGCTTTTGAAACTTTAATAGCTTATAATAATTTTTAGAGAAAATTATTGTAATATTTTTAGAGATTTTATTAAATTACATATAATTTTTTTTTTTACATTAACATCCTTTCAGTTTAAAATTATTACCCTAACACTGCATTGACACCCTTTTAAAATTTTATCAAATCTTACACTAATATCTTAAAAATAAAATAAAATAAAAGTAATAGTTAAAAAAGTAGAAAATACTTATAGAATTACACATCTTCTTAAAAGAGTGTCGTCTAATTTTCTCAAATTTTTATTAATCAGGATGGACATGCATGCTCTATGTAACTGAAGATGCGTGCATTACCAGGCTATTATATATGATTCATGAATACTAGCATGTTACACTCTCTTGGACTTTTGGTAATTAATTGGTATGCTATTCTTGTCTTTGTGAAAGACATCTTAGTTCCTGTCTGTCAGTAAACTTAGATCATAGATCTTCTTCAATGCTCAATCATTACTATTGGAGTAGTATCTTCATAATTAATTAACAAGTCCATTTAATTATTAAAATATGGACAATATACAGCCAAGGTAGTAGCTTTTGCAGTAGTTGATGCCGACCTTGTCTTTGTTCTCAACCTTGCATTTTTTCAGTGCTAGTGTGCTGCACACATGGTTTTGTTGGCCATTGCACTGACCAGCCTTAGTTTCTTGTTGTTTAGAATTTATAATTAATAAAGTGCTCATTAATTATATCACAATAGTTTTATTTTCACCTTACAGAGTTACAGGCAATTAATTTTTGGCAGCAAGAACATAAACAGTAAGGTGAAAATGGGGTTTAACTACTCGAGTAAATAGTATATATAATTACAATGTAATTTTTTTTTTTTTGCATTATTATCATCTAATTATAAACTGTTACATATATAATAAATTAATTTTGTTAACTTTTAGGATAACTATCAATAAAAATTAAACTCTTGATTGTTCTAATAGGTTAATGGAGGTACATGTGTTCCTCAAAAATCAGAGGGGAAGGAAGGGATTGGTGAACAGTTTCAGGATAAGCATGATTTGGGAAGCACTTTTAGGTGATGTTTTCCTGCACAACCATTAACATTGTCAATTTAAAACGTGGGCAAGCACTTTTGTGACCTTTGATTATGTATTTCAGATGCACAGTATTAGGAAGAAGTAGAATAATTCCATATCCACCCACCTTCATCGGTTAATATCGTTTTCCATGAGTGTCACAATCTAACAAAATTGACACGTAAACACCCATTTCAAAAGCATATAATTATATTAATTGCATGCACTCTAAACAGTAATTCTATGATACAGAATATGTGAAGGGATTTCTTGTGTTATTTTTACTTGCACTAGCAATGACCTAAGTATTTTCGTTAATGCAAGCCATTATATTCCTCCACTATGCAAATAATTTATTGAGCCAGAGCCAAATTGGAAGAATAAATAAATAAATAAATAAATAAATAAATAAATAAATAAATAAATAAAGAGCATTAGCAATGACAAATACTGTAGATCCTGGAGCACACATTTATATAAATTTATTTATATTGTTTCTTATGACCAATAGCACATATATGAACCAAATTAAGTGGATCTGATCAAAGTTTCAATTAGTCATCCAATTTTCCTAACGTGGTGTGTCATGCTTGGATACTGTTCAATCCTTACTGCCCAAAAAATCTAGAGATGCCCCCACCATAGTTATATGATGACTACTCTATTTTCTGACCTTTGACATATCATTCTTGTACGGATATATAATTTATTTTATGAATATTTAATAGAAGAACAAAATAAAAAGTAAAACTTTTTCTATAAACTAAAATCTAAGTGCTTATTATGATGCTGTTTGAAAAAAAACTTGTAAATAGAAACAAGATCAACCTCTGGTGGTGCATTTCTTATTGGCAATGACCCTATTGGATTTGGCAGAACCAAAGAGTAAGTGTTTTTATTTTCTGCATTGGCTGTTTAACAAGAAAAGTAAAGCAATATATAGAGTGGGAATTGAAGCAGAAAAGTTGAGTACAAACAAATGGGTTATACTTGTAAAATCCGAAGTACCAAAACATTTCAAGAGTTGCTACTTTTAAATGCTTAATTGACCAATATAGAAGAGGAACCTTTGTATCTTTCCATAACTTGGTGCCTAGCAATCATCAAAGGTCATTGGAATTTAGAATCAAATCTTGGGAAATGCATGAATATGCAGATTGCAGAACATAACAAAGTACGAAAAGCACACTATCAATCTGGAATCCACTGAACAAAAAGAAATAAGACAAGGTTTAAAATTCCATTTAATTATGGGAAATTAGGAAGAGAGAAAAAGTTGTTAGGAGTTGGTCATTTTCAATTGGTGGCATGTTCTACTTTTCCAACTAGACAGTGCCTTAGTGCTTAAGTCACACTCTTTAAAATATTGGCAACTATGAAAAGAAAGTCTTATAGTTTTGTGGTTCAGTTCATGTTACTACACAACCAAACCGATTGGCTTCTAATATCCTTTTTGCTTCTGTCAAGGACATTATGTAGCATATTCTGTCTATTAATAGGAAAAAAAGAAAGATTGAATCACTTACTTGTCTCTGCAAACATTCTTAACAAATTGTCCCTTTGTCTTTAGATCATGCTAATGCTACATTTTTATGTAAAACTATTCCACTCAGTTTTGAAGCATCAAGGATATTCTTTGGTTTTGGCTAGAAAAGTAACATGATATAAGAATATGCAGGAGAATAAACTTGAGATATCCTTGCTTGATGACTAGAAATTGCTATATATATAATTGGCAAATTTAATTAGTGCTTTTTATCACAAAAGCATACAAAAGATTAATTAATGGCACTATATTATATGACAATATAAAATGTTCTTGGTTTTAAATACTTTATATTACCTTTTGATAAGTGTTGTTAACATCGTTTGAACAAAAAGAAATGAGGTGATAAACACTATTCTTAGAGCTCCATTAATTGATAACCCAAGTTATTTACTGCTTCAATCAGCAGAAAGTATATGCATGAGGTGATGAGGTGTTTCATTTCTTTTCATGTCTTTTGCATCTAGTTTTGTTAATTAACTCTTAAGAAGATGACTATAATACTAATCTTGAATTAATTTGAATGGGATTCTTGTATGAAAAAATACTTTTATAAGGAATATCTAATTTATAATTCGAAAGATTTAGTCATTCACTTATAAAAATAGAATATAATTTCTTCTTCTTAAAAATTCCTCATGAGTTCACATATTTAAAATAATATTTTGTTTAGAATTATTTTCCTTGACGAAAAATTTAACAGATTAATTTTTAACAATTTTTAATGCTAATTCAAATACAAAAAAAATTTCAACAATTTTGTTTATCATTATCTTTACTAATTTAAGTACTTCTGATTTTATAAAAAAAAAAAAAAAACCATGCTTTTGAAGTAATTTTTTCTTTTAAAAAAAACTTGTTTCTTCCCTTAACAAATTGACAAATGGCAGTGATCTTACAAAATTCCTAGCTAGCAAATTTACCCTAAAAAGTAAAATAAAATAAATCCCCACACAGGCACACAATCTTTGAACCATTGGTACTAACCCACAATGCCACATAATGGTTTGATATGACTCAGAGTAAGTTGTAACTTAGTGACATCAAATCTTTCACCAAGTCAATTAGGTTTCAGTAATTCATCTATGAAACAACATCACAAAAAAAAAAAAAAAGGTGACACATAAGAATCAAAAGAAATTTCCCAAAATTATATTCACTTATTTTCCTTGTGGCTTCAGACCAGTTTAAAAGTTTTGACTTCTGTCTGTGTGAGACATAGAGCGGGGGCAAACAGGTAATTACACACTAACTGTCACTTCGTACTTTCGTAGTATATTTTGTGTCGGATACTACTATCTGGTATATTCTTTTGCAGTTGGTTCAATAGTCACACTATTTATATTTGTAACAAAAAGTCTCTATTTTGTTACACTAACACAACAAGTTCACATCTTCACCAAAGAAGCATTTGCATTCTACAGAGAGAAAAAGAGTCACTCTGCAATGGTTCCTAAGCTTGGTGGTGACGTGGAGGATGGTGAAACTAGGCTTGAAACTAAGCCTATCTGAACAATTAATACCCTCCTCTTGCTTCTTCTTATAAGGTTAAAGATCTTATAGCTAAGAAGCAGAAGAAGAAGAGAGCATAAGATAGCTTTTTGAAGCTGAATGCAAATTTTCTGAAGTAGCATATACTTTCAATTTGTTTACTTTTTCTGTGTGGAGTTTCTTCATTTGGTGTTTATAGTCATGGAGGTTTCTTGGCTCTATACCTTTATTCATAGCTTTTTATGGATCCAACCATCTCAAATGTGCGAATGGTACTTTCCCTTTCTCTGCTGATAATTTATCTTGTTTCATTTAACTCTTAGCTTTGATTTCCTTGTTTGTTGATTTTTTTATATTTTTTTTGTGATTCATGTTTGGTGAGGTTAAAAGATTGTAAGTTTCTATTGTAAACTCATTCTGATGTGCTGGACTCAATAAGATGCTATTTCCTATGAATTCGTAGGTTCAATAAAAAAAGGAATGTTTTTTGGGATTAGTCTTCCAGCTAAAGCAATAAAGCTGTATTAATTTGACAGTACCACTAGAGATGGTGGGAATTGAGATTTTTTTTTTTTATCATGAAATTTTAGGTGAAACATGGCCATGAGTAGTTGTGTGGAATGGTTCTTACAAAGTTGGATTTTCTAACCTATCAAGATAGAAGGAATTAAAGAAATTATTCATTCTCATATTCTTTAACTTTTTAGTTTTGTTTGTCAAAACTCGGCGATGCCTCTAGATTCTGTTTATTTGTTGTGCAACTTAAACATATGTATTTATTGAAAGCAGTTCTCTAGTTTAATCTCATTCTTTTGTTATTTTCATTTTGTAAAAGGTTAGAGGAAGCACTCACTAGTCATTTTGTGGCAGGTTCAAAAGAAATGATATGGTAACAGAAGCACATTTGCCAATGGCAATTGTGTCCTGAATTTGCTCATCTCCTTTGTTACCAGATAGAGTGTTAGACTTTATTGTAGAGGCAGATCTCCTTTGGCAGTGTAACCCTCAATCTTGGAACACGGATCTTTATCTCTTTCAGATATCTACTTATGATTGAAAATTCAGCTGCACTGGGCAAATCTTCTTTGGCAAAAGTTACTTAATTTCCTTTGGTTGGATACTTGGAATCCAAGTAGTAAAAATATAGGAAGAACATTTTTTGCCTTCTTAAAAATATTACCATTCAAAGGTAATTTCTTTAGGAACTCCACCCTTTCTTGGAGGGCAAATCTCCTTTGGCATCTTTTGGTTATCTTGGTCTGTTTCCTCCAATAGCTAGAATTTTTTCTTCCTGTAAACTACTCAAAAAAGAAAAAAAAGAATTCATCTGATAGTTGTTGCTACTTACATTTTGTTGTTTTAAACCTCTCCCCAATTCAAATTGGGCATATCTCCTTTGGCATTTTGGAGTCCTTGATGGATTCCTATTATCCTATTGGGCAAAAACAGACCAAGATTGGGTCCTATTATCCTGGGAAAATCTCCTTTGGCATCAGATCACCAGTTTCAGTGTTCAAGATAATCAGTTGGAAATACTAACTGTGACAAAAAGCAGTAACAATTATCCATTGAAATCAATATTGGCATAACTTTTGTGGTCACTATATACACATTGGGGTTTGGTTTGCTTGACAAGGTAAGGATATTCTTGAATCCCTATTTACTATTATTGTTCATTTATGGATATATTAATTTTTTTTGTACAGTTTTAAAATATCCATATCAAGAATTCTAAATAATGAAAATGGATTACTAATTTTTTAGTTTTCATGCATGTCTCACTCAAAGGAAACAAAAAATTATACGATTAAAATCTACATCTGAATTAACAGTTTGTGTCCTTTCTTCTCAGGATACCATTGAGGGTGCATAATAATTCTGATTCTATCTATTTCAGAATCTGGTAAGAATTCCAGGACATGGACTAACAGCTTTTTTTTCTTTCCCTATTGCTATGTTATCATGTTAAATTATTGTATTTTTAAATTTTAATAGTTTAGTTGATGTTACTATCAAATATTATGACAGGCATATAATTGATGGATCCTAATCCTATCATTAGTGATTCAGACTGGGAGACTTCCAGTGACAGCAACAGCAGTGAGGATCAAGAGGAAATCGATTTTCTCTACGGTGGAAAAGCTCAGAGTATATTATCAAGTTTAGAGGAAAGCATTGGAAAGATTGATGATTTTCTTTCATTTGAGAGAGCATTTGTTCATGGAGATGTGGTTTGCTCCTTGTCAGACCCATCTGGTCAAATGGGGAGGGTCACAAGTGTTGATATGTTTGTTGATTTGGAAAGTGTTAAAGGAAAAGTACTAAAAAATGTGAACTCTAAGAAACTTCTGAGGATTCGGTCCATTTCAGAAAATGATTATGTAATTAAGGGGCCATGGCTTGGTCGAGTTCAAAGGGTGGTGGACAAAGTAACTGTTTTATTTGATGATGGAGCTAAGAGTGATATCACTGCCTTGGAAAGAGAGAAGCTTTTACCACTGACTGGTAATTTTCCTGAAGATTCACAGTATCCATACTATCCAGGGCAGAGAGTAAAGGTTAAGTCTTCCAATGCTTCTAAATCAACTAGATGGCTTTGTGACACTTGGAGAGACAATCATGATGAAGGAACTGTTTGTGCTGTGGAAGCAGGCTTGGTGTATGTTAATTGGATTTCTTCTGTTCTTATGAGTTGCAATTTGAGTGTGAGTGCTCCCAAATGCTGGCAAGATTCTAAAAACTTGAGGGTGCTATCTTGTTTTTCACATGCAAACTGGCAGCTTGGTGATTGGTGCATGCTCTCAGTTGCAGACCAAAAGGAACAGATTACACAACAAGCACCTATAGGTGATCTTACTATGAAGCATTGTGTGTCAACAAAAGGGTGTAATAAGGGAAGTGACCTTAACTCTTGCATTGGTGAGTTGTTTATAATTGGGAAGATAAAGACCAAAGTTGATGTTGTGTGGCAAAACGGTGAACACACTTTGGGATTGGATCCAGAGAATTTACTCCCAGTGAATGTTATAAACACTCATGAGTTTTGGCCTCATCAGTTTGTGCTGGAAAAAGGTGCTTCTGATGATCCTCTCAAACCTAGTAGCAGTCAAAGATGGGGTGTTGTCCAATGTGTTGATGCAAAGGAGTGTACCGTGAAGGTGCAATGGAAAACTATTTCCACAGCCAACCCTAATAATTTGACTGGAGACAAATTGGAGACTGTGAGTGCCTATGAACTTGTAGAGCATCCAGATTACTCCTGCTTTTTTGGTGATATTATGTTTAAGGCGGCTCAAAAACAGCTTGGCAACCAAGCTGATAAAGAACAAGCAAAATCAGTGTCTGACTTTGATGCAGAGGCTGTTCCTGAAAATGGGAACCAAATGATGGATTATCAGGATGAGTTCCCTGATAGTTATTTCATGTCCTGCATTGGCAGTGTTACTGGTTTCAAAGATGGTTATGTGGAGGTGACATGGGCAACTGGTTTCACAACCAAGGTATCATATATAAATATATAATTTACTGCATTCAATATACTGTAGTTTATGGAGCTTGCAGCTTTTTTATCTAGTGGAAGTAATGTATAGTGGAAGTAATGTATGAATGGTTTTTGTTTTGCTCAACAGATTGCACCTCATGAAATTTTTCGGATTGATAAACATGAAGGTTCAACTGTAATCCCCACTCCTTATGAGACAAATGCTGAAGAGTTAACTCATGAGATGATTGAACACAGGAGTCTACCTTCTGACCAGAAGGGAAAGGTGAGGACCACGTTTCTCTTTTTTTTTTCTCATGTTTTTATCTTTGTGTGCATCCAAGTGTTTTATGTTTATGCTTGTGCATTACTAGCATTTCTTGAATGAAAGTAACATTTGAGACACAGAAGTCTCAGCTTGGAAACTTCTATATTCTTTTTTAGTTTTGTCAAAAAAGTTTAATTTGGAAATTATAGACATCAGTTATAATCTGAGATTACATTTTTCAATAATTAATTGTTGACTAGGAGTTTACTGTTTACCAATGCAACTGTCTAATTATAAACTGATATATCACATTTGTATGATCATTAAGGACTTGTTAAATGGTGATGGTAGTAGAGAGAATTGTGAAAAGAATCTTGGGGATTGTAGTTCCTTTTCCCTTCCTCGAGCTGCCTTTGAACTTTTCTCCAGCATTAAAGCCAGCATAGTCCAAACTCTTAGTGGAACTCTACTTTCAGGAGCAGTTTCCTCAGTACCTACATTTGAGAAGGAGAATGGATATGATTTTCTGGATAAGAAAGATTTTGAAGCTTGTGACCTCTTTACTGAACAACATCCAATGACTGAGTTGCAATCTACTGAAGAAAAAACTTCATATCCAGAAATTGTTAAGATTCATGAGAAGAATGGTTTTCCATTTTCTTTAGACAGCAACAGTTCAAACCAGTTCAAGCAGTTTGATGTAATAGAAAACTGCCCTGACCACCATTTTTTTAATGAGGGAAAAGGGTTGTCAATATCACAGGTTAGAAATTGATCATCACTTACAGTTAGATAAAACTATTTACATTGATCTATTAGGCTAATTGTTTTCTTTCCTTTGTAGGTAAAGAGAGGTTGGATGAAAAAGGTTCAGCAAGAATGGAGCATCCTTGAGAAAAATCTTCCTGGTGAATACAATATCTTAGTTATTTTGAAGCACATTGTTTTGTATACAGTGCACTATTTTTTGTTATATAATGCTTCTTAATGTAATTTCAAGTAAGCCCTTAACTCATGAAAAAGGAAATCTGTAGAAGTGCATTGTAACTATTCATAGCAATTTCTGCAAATGCACTTACAGTCTTCATTCACCGAAACAGAAACTATTTATGTTTGTGCGTTTGAAGAAAGATTGGATCTCATGCGAGCAGTTATTGTTGGTGCATCTGGAACTCCTTATCATGATGGATTGTTTTTCTTTGATATATGCTTCCCTCCGGAGTATCCCAATGAGCCACCTGTAAGATTTAAGTATAGTTTGCAGTGCTTGTTAATTGTTTTTTCATTTGTGATTCATACATCAGCACCCTTGTTTAATTATAAGGTCCCTCTCTTCATTGAAATGAGAAGGTCTGTTTAACCATATGCATTTTGTAGAAAATATTTTAGTCTATATTGTAACATCTCATGAAGATCTCAAACTCAATATTTATATCATGGTCTTTTGAAATCCTATGCAGATGGTGCACTACAATTCTGGAGGGCTCAGATTAAATCCTAATTTGTATGAGTCAGGAAAAATCTGTCTGAGTCTCTTAAACACTTGGACAGGCACAGGCACTGAAGTGTGGAACCGTGGAGCCTCCACTGTCCTTCAAGTCCTTCTGTCTCTTCAGGCACTTGTCCTTAATGAGAAGCCTTATTTCAATGAGGCTGGATATGACCAACAAATTGGCAGGGCTGAGGGGGAGAAAAACTCAGTCAGTTACAATGAAAATGCTTTCCTTGTCACAACCAAATCCATGATGTATCTGTTAAGAAAGCCACCAAAGGTAAAATCACTACTTCTATCCTTTGGTTTTTCTGTAGGTTTTTAATTTCCACTATTAAGTTTATTCTACTAGATTACACTGAGGCTTCCAGGGTTTGGATCCAAAGTAGTCTATCTGAATCTTTGAATGATGCCTAATGCAGCATTTTGAAGCACTGGTGGAAGAGCACTTTAGAAAACGCTCCCAACATATACTTCTTGCTTGTAAGGCTTATCTTGAAGGAGTTTCCATTGGATGTGCTTTTGGTTGTGAAAAAACTGAACATGAAAACCAGAAGGGGACTTCAACAGGATTTAAAATTATGCTTGCTAAGCTCTTCCCCAAGCTTGTAGAGGCATTTTCTGATAAGGGAATTGATTGCAGTCAGTTTGTTGATCTACAGAAATAGCCTTTACTTACTAGGTGGTAAGTAACTGCCAAAAATCCCGACCGAGATATCCAATCTTGTGTGTAATATCAATATATTTACATGTCTCAGTATAATATCAATTTTAATCTCTGGGTTTTGTACTTTTGTGGTTTGGTACTGTGGTATAGTTGATGGATAAATCAACATTACATAATTGTGCAGTTGTGCTTGTCGTATGTGTATGTATCACAACATGGTTTGTAGATGTAAAATATGGAATAAGAAATACACCTATTGGAGTGATTTGCTTTATGTGTCTTTTCATCTATTCCTATACTAAAGAGTATTCCAGTATTCTTCTCATTTTACTATCTTTAATTATATGTATAATAAAAAATAATAATCAGATTCACGCAGGTTTTTAATCCCATCACCAATAATCTAAACAAGAACACGAGCCTTCTCTAAAATGATGGAATCGAAGCTTATCCCGAACAATTATCTCTCTATTCACTACACCAGAGATGAACTTAATAGCTGAATGACAGTCTTCACATATCCTAAGGTTCTTGACAATCCTGAGAGTCACTCCATGGCCAGTTTTCATCAGACCAAATGCCACTGCAAGCTTCTCACTGTGGTATCTGAGGGCATACTCCCTTTCTTCTTCTTCCAACTCGTGCATCACCAACTCTGGCAAGGGTTCATAACCTGCATCCTTGCACCTCCACATCAACTCATCCAAGTAACAGTAAATCTCATTAGTCTCAGGGTGAGACTTATCCCCCATGCTAAAAAGATAACTCCTGTTGTCAACATCTATGGTGCTGTAGCCCACTTGCTTCTTAAGCCCTCTTTGGATCATCACATTCCGAACTGATTCCACTCTATCCATTCTCCCCGACAACGCATACATGTTAGAAAGCAACACATAATGACCAGGATTCTCTGGCTCTGCTGAGATGAGATTCTCAGCAACCTCCACACCAAGATCAAAATTCTTATGCATCTTGCAAGCTCCAAGCATCGCGGTCCACACGGCCGGAACAAGCTCATCAGAGCTAAGCCCTTTAACAAACCTGTATGCCTCATTGAGAAACCCACCTCGCCCAAACATATCAACCATGCAGACATGGTGCTCCACTCCTGGCACCACACCATACTCTTGCTTCATGCTTGCAAAAACTAAACGCCCTTCATCTATTAGCCCTGCATGGGCACATGCAGATAACACAGCAACAAAAGTGACACTATTAGGCACCACCCCACGTGCCTTCATTCGACGAAAAAACTCCACTGCCTCAACACCATGGCCATGCACCCCGTACCCGGATATCATAGCCGTCCACGAAACAACATTCCCTTCGTTCATCGAATCGAAAACCGCACGTGCTCTTCCCACGTCCCCGCACCTTGAAAACATGTTCACCAACGAGGTAGCAAGAACCACGTTCATTGCAATTCCACTCCCAACAATGCACTCGTGCAGCCAACGTCCTAAACCAAGTGACCCCAGTTGAGAGCAAGCGGATAACACCGAAACGAAAGTCGCGGAATCTGGCTCGACCCCGGACTCACGCATCTTGTTAAAAACCTCCACAGCCTCTTTGGCAAGCCCGTTCTGCTCGTACCCCGAAATCATGGAGTTCCAAGCAACAATACTTCTCTGAGGCATTTCGTCGAACACCTTCCGCCCAATACGAGGGGTGCACGATTTCGCGTAAAACGTGACTAATGCGGCTTGTACGAAGGAATCTGAGACGTACCCAGAAATGAAAACGTGGGAATGAAGTATTGTGCCGAGTCGGAGGAGGGAAAGATCGGCGCAGGCCTTGATGACGGATGTGAAGGTGTATGTAGAAGGAACAATGCGAGAGTGTAGCATACGGCGGTAGAAGAGAACGGCGTCGAGGGAAAAACCGAATTTTGAAGAGGCTTTGATGAGGGAATTGAAGAGGAAAGAATCTGGGTCGGGAACGGAACGGAAGAGGCGGCGAGTGTAGGCGATGGAACCCGCGGCGCACGATAGCGTGAGGAGCTTCGTCAGCAGAGCGCGGCTCCGGTGACAGCCTGTCACCACCAGGTGAGCATGCGCTTGCTGGAGCCGTCTCAGATTCGGCCCTGCACTCGCCACTGCTTCGTATTCTGCAGATTTTCTTCTCCTTTCTTTTCCTTCCATCAACTTGGAGTTGTTTCAGATTAACCAGTGATCTCGAATTTGAATAGTGTAAATCAGTCTGTAATTATTTTCATACTAGCTCTAGTCCTTATTATAAACAACATTTGGAGTAATACTTTGACTCATTTACATCCCCTTATTAAATATGGTAGAAACATTGTTAAATAAAAGCATACATATATATGAGCAGTTCTAAAATTAAGAAGGCTATTAATAAGGATAGGTGTATATTGATATTGATATCTATCTATCTATGAATTGATAAATCAGTACAAGGGGGGGTGAATGGACTAAATACTAGAACTAGAAGATGCAATAGATAGGAGCAAGAGTAGTACAAAACACTTAAAAGTGTTGATGGATATGTGTATTTAGTTTTACTGAAATAGGTTCTGAGCAGAGTAAAGAGAAGAAAAAATAAGTAGAAAGTATATTATAGCTGCAGCGAAACCAGCAACAAGAGCTCCAGTGACATGGTCACAGAATTTATGAACTTGTCCACAAATTGGTAACCAACCAGCATGAGTGTTTCCTTTCTTGCCAACATGTGCTATTGCCAGTGCTGCTGACAAGCTTGAAGTGAGTAGCATTGCTATTACCTGATATCGATACACATGCATACCCAAAAAAGTTAATACTAGTTGTTAATTTTTGCAGAGACACAAAATGATTCAATATTACAGAAGGGGTTGCTGATATGTAATAATAAGAGAAAAATGATGATGCACTAAAACAGTGATTTGTGATTAGATGACACTGAAAGTGCATCATTATTAAACTCTATTAGAGAAAATAATATTACCACATCAAGGATCAGAACCAAACGGCCAAGTGAAGTTTGGGAACATGTGAAGAGGAGAATTAGGCTGTATCCACATGCTATGGCTTCTGCTACCACAAAGTACCTATGTATATAGCAAATATTAAGAATAAGCTAATGGAAGTCAATTTGTAATGCTTATATTAATAGTAATAACTTCAAATAATCCACTAGGACCGGCCTAATGTGAGATATTTGAGTAGTTTTTATAAGGTCTTAGGTTCAAACTTTAGTTGTTGTCGTTGTATACACGGTAAAAATAACTATAGAGATTATAACATGTTCTCTTGAGAGAAAAATGAGAAAAAAATGGGAGGGGGGGAGAGGATCTCACTTGAATGCTGGCTCGTTGCTGTATTTGGCACTGAAGGTTATGTTGAAGACCTCAGTGGATTCATGGCTTGTGACCATAACAATCACTGCTGCAATAGTTGCCCCAATGGCAAGGAACCTTAGGAAAAGTGTGAGGAGTCTCTTGGTCTTGGTCATGGAGGATGACACTGCCTTGAAATATTGATTGTCAAGTTGATATCACAAGAAAAAATGGTTCTTTGCTAGAAAAAGCTTGATCAATTAAAACATACCAAAGTTGAACTCAATATGCAGTGCATATATATAATGTGTGTTGGCTAGAGAGGAAAGTATTAGGTAGCCAATATATATGGTTTCATTTAGTGGCACTCTAAATTGCAGCAAAATTTAAAACTGATTGTTTACCTAAGATATCTATTCAAGCCAAGTTGATTATGACAGCTGAGACATTTGTCAGCCAGTGAAATAACTAAGGTCACTTGGAACCTAGAACTACAAAGTAGAAAGTAAGAATTTGTCATTATGTATGCGAGTTCCAAAATATTAATTTTAAAATAAGAATGTAATTAGTATTTTTTTTTATTTAATTTAAGAGTTTAACAAGTGATGCATGGCATTAAGATAATTTTAAAAAATCATCAAACTTATAATAAATAATGGTTTGTGATTAGTTTTACACTTTTATCACTTATTACATAGTTATTTTTCTCTTAATTCAAAGCATGATGGTAAATAAATTATTGAAATAAAAACTAAAGATATAGTACTATTTAATGTTTAATTTAAATAAATTAAGAATTTACCTTACTAAAATTAAAAACATATATCTGATTAAAATAACAGGAGTACTGTGGTTAAGAATTTTCTTACATTTCTAACTACCAAACTAAATTCTCTCTAAAAAAGACTATCATGCTAAATTGGACAAGAACTTAAGAACACAGGACTAGGAGGTTGGATCACCTACCTCATTGAATTTCGAGGTTGTTTCCTGTGATTGTACAGGCATATTTATTACTTCCATTTATTTTGCTACTCGTCTATTCCTTTTCATTCTTTTTACTCGATATTTAAGTATTTTATATTTTAGTTGTTCTTTCACAATTTAGTAAATAATAAATGTTTTTTCTAATTTCCCACTTAGTAAGTAGTTAACTAGCATTTTGATTTCTACATATATACAACTATATATAATCTGTTTTATTTATAGAGTTTTCATCACTCTTTTCTCACAATGGAGATGAGATCAAGCATGCTCACCATTCACCAACCACGAAGCTACAAGTAACAAAACAAAATAAAGAAGAAGAATAAAATTAGGAAGAAGTTAGATAGAAAAAACAAACTTTGTACCTTAAAATGTGAAAGCTTATTAGAATAAGAGGAAGAAAAGCAAATCTTGTACATTCACTACCAAACATTCATTATGTTGGATGTTGGAGTGCATTTGTAAGCTCGCATGACTTCATCTCCTTATTAAACTAGCATCATCACTATTATTCTCTTCAATCTAAAATAGTTTCAATAGGCCTCAAACTGATGAGAAGACTCGAGTGGATCAAAAATCTATTTTGTATCAGAAAAATAATTCTAACAACTAAAATAATTATTTTTTTCAATAAAAATGTTGGTGATACTAAATTTATTTAATTATATTTTTAAAAAAAATCATCTTTAATTAACCTTCTTATATTTTATTATAATTTTCTATTTTCCTGTTTTTTATTCTTTTCCATTTTTTTAATTGATAATCAATAGATTTGAACCTAATCAACCTAAATATGATTAGGTTAATCCAATTTAAATACAAATTATTGATAATTTAAAAAATAAAAGAAAAGAAAAAAGACTATACATTACCCTTATTCAATCACAATCTATCATCATACAAGTATCAATCACAAGTCTACATGCATCATAAACTTGTTGACTTTTACTACATAAAAGTGATAAAAAAAAAATCTCAAACCGTTAATATCCATCTATCTCAACCCTATTTAAAAATGATCCTGCTTCACATAGTCCTAAGATTATGTGGCTAATGCATGATCAATGTAGGGTCAACGCAAGGCCAACCATAGATAAAACCATGATTGTAGTGGTCTCCCTACTCACAACATACACTAGCATTCTCTTAAATTTATCTTTTTTTTTAATATCTTCAAAACAATGATGTTGGTATAAAATTTATAAAATTAATTATGAATAAAATTAATTTTGATTAAAATTGATTATAAGATTTGTGTTTGATTGTTTTTATTATATATAAAATCGTTGATTAAAATCGTAATTATTTATGGATCCAAAATAAATTTTATTTTTTTTATCAACATAAAACTAAAAATATAAAAATTTATCTAAAATTAATTCTAAACCCAAAATGAATTCTTTTACATAAAATTAAACAATATTTAACCAACTTGTTTTTTCTTATTCTTCTAATAGTGTATGTAATGAGACTTTTTTTTAAACATTGGATTATTTTCCTTCTAATAAGATTTATTTTTTATTTTTTTATTTTATAAATCTTCTAAATTAATTTTAGCTACAATAAATTATTTCTTATATTGTATTTAAAGTATGAAAATTTAGAAAAATTCTTATTAATTAACCAACATAAAGAAGTCAATAATTTTGATATAATTAGATTTCTTTTATATAGCTTAGTTGATAATTTATCTCATAATTAATTTTAATATTTTTGAGATTTAGTTTTTATCAAATAATTTATAGATTGGACTAAAAAGTCCACATGGTAGGTCAACTTATAAAAATCAAGTTAATTAATTTAAAAAATAAAAGCTCACGAGGGCTATTCCTAACCAGGACCTTGTAGGTTTTTTGATCCAACAAATTTTTAAAATCATGACACACGTGCGGGCCAGGCCGGATCGCACCAAACCGAACATTTTAACATCTGTAATCAATTTGCATCTAAGTATTTGATAAACCCCAAGCATGACCAGTAGCTTCATCTTCAACTTCGTGGCTCCTAAATAAAAGTGAAAGTGTGGGAAAGAGAAAGATTGCAGCAAAGCTAGGAAGATGCAAAATCAACAAACAGTGAGAGAAGAAGACGATGAAGGTCCACCACCGGGGTGGCAACCTCTCCCAACTCAGCCACCGCTGCCGCCGTCACGTCCATCTGGTCAGTTAACACTTTTTCTTTTCATTCACTCTTTCTATTATTCTTCTCCGTTCACGCTAATCTTCTCCTCTACTGTTTCAAACTTTAATATTCAATACCCACTTGAGTTTTGTGTCCAAATTTCTAATCTTTTTTTAATTATCCATGCTTTTTTAATCCCCCACTGCACAATTAAGCAGATTCATGTCTTTGTTCTTCTGAACTAGTCAACTATTCATTTCGATCGCGGTACAATGCGGTACGAGTGTTATTGACTTGGGTTTTAATTGTTCTCAATCTAATAGCTTCGTTATTCAGGTTAATTTGTTTCATAAATAGATGGTCTTTGAATGAGGAATAACAGTTTCAGAAAGGGCTTTGAATGCAATGTTGCAATTTTTGTAGCTTGAAGTCAGTGAAAAGGGTTAAAGAAAGTAGTTGTGTGTTGTTGTTGGATTGGATTTGGATTTGTCTATTTGAGATATCCCCTGAAAGAGTCCTTTAATTTTAGTTTTTTTTTTTTTTTTGATAACCATTGCATGAAATTGGGGATTAACTTGATCACTCTGACTGGCAAGCTGCTTGAACAGGTTGGGCTCAAATGGTTTGCGGCTCTTGTTGTCGCCTGCTTTCATATCCTCGAGGTGCCAAACATGTCAAATGTTCATGCTGTCAGACTGTCAACATTGTATTAGAAGGTTTCTTATCTTTCTGTTTCTTGAGTCTCAATTTTGCATTTCAAGATCAATTTTGTGCATTTGGTAAATTAAGGCAAGTTTGGATAAGCAATTTAGTTAAGTGTTTATTTTTCAAAAGCTTATCACATGAGGATGAGATGAAACATTATTTCATAAGTGCTTGATTCAGTAAGCTTATTTCAATAAGTTTCATTGTGATGTTTATTGAAATAAGTTAAAGAGCTCATAGGAGGGTCATAAATAACCCTCATAATCTTAACCAAACACCTTCAATTTTCTACTCAAGTGCTTATATGATAAGATAAACCTGGTAGAAGCTCTTTTAAACACCCACATCCATGAGCAATTTTATGCTTGATCCAACACCTGTGATTAGTACTTGTGTGCTCTAAGCTTGTGTTACTATAGAATTTATAATTTTTTCTCAAAGAAAATTCTGGTCTTTATAGAAAGGTTGCTGGCTAAGCACCAATAACCAATCACATTTGGATTCGATGATGGTATCATGATCCAAGTTTTCAACTAGAGTTTTCCGTATGGTTGTATTGTAATGGTAAATCTGCATGAATAGTGATACATTACATACTGACTACGACATCAAATCCTTCATATTTGATGTTTTCAGTGTTCACTTTGAAACTGTATTCTATTTTCTTGAAGTTGCCTTACTTGTGCAAAATATCACATATGATACATAGCATTATCTTTTTGTGTGGTAAAGCTATTTATATCAGTAACCCACTCCTTCGTTACAGCTGATCAGGTTGGGCAAGTTAAGTGTGGCAGTTGTGCAGTATTGTTAATGTACCCATATGGTGCTTCACAAGTTAGATGTTCCTCATGCCGATTTGTGACAGAAATTGGGGTATGTTAACTGTTTATGTATTTAGTAGTAGTACTTTGTTGGAAAAAATATAGTCTTTTAAGTTTTTGAGACAGGGTTTGGTTTACCTGATTCCTGATATATCACATGAAAGTACTATATATATGTCAATTGGTCACTGTACATGACCCTTGAAAGTTCTGTATTGAATGTTGCTAAATGGCAGAATAGCATGGTGGAATTTTTTGCCAACCACCATAGGCAATTCATGAAGGGTGACCCGCTATGGTATGGCAATGCTATAGACCACAATGGCATGTTTATAATTATATAGCTGAATTTTGGCCTTCCACCATTAATAACTCAGTTTGTATCCCAGCTGCCTCAACCAGGTTAATTTTTACTTAAATAATAGGACAATATAAAGTAATAGAATAAGCTTATCTTGTCTCATTAACTAACTAAACTGTGGATTAAAACAAGATAAAATAGCTCATCCTATCCTAGTTACCAAATGAAGGAGGTTTAACTCAGTTAGTTGAGCAGAGTGTGTGAGTGCTGTAAACCCCCTGATATTGTCTTCAATTCCTACGAGTAAAAAAAATGAACCCTTAAGGTTTATGTTATCCAAGTTAAAGAGAACTTGAGTGTTTTGCCTTTGTAAGGGTTTTTATTATTTAATCATTGTTTAGACTCAAATGTTATGGTGGGCTATATAAAGAGGAATTTATTCTCCCTACAAATGCTATAGAATTTGTTGCCTAAAACAACTAAGATTTTCATTTAAATACAAATAATTTCACTCATGGTTTTTGTGCAGGCACACAACAAGCGGCCTCCATGGTCTGTACAGCAAAGGAAACCGTCTCCTCCCAAAACTGGTTGTTAGTGACCTGACTGTCGGCTTAATAGATGGATAATCCTTGTATATCAAACCAATTAGCTATGAGGATTCATGTATCAATCTCAAAATTGCTGTTATCGAGATACCCGTCCATAAGGAATTATTTATTAATGGAAAGTTTTGGGAATAATTTCACCAGAATTTTTTAGATCAAGTTTCACTTGAGAATCTTCAATTCCTGCTTGGACCCTTCTATTTCATGCGTATCCTCTGGAAATATCATCGTCATATTTAATTGAAGATCTGAAATGTAGAAAGAATGATAATATGGAAGCTTTTCTTTTCTTTTTGTTTTTATATTTGAAAATCACATGAAAATTGTCCTCAATTGCAATTTATAAAAAATAAATTTAAGATTAATTGTCCTTATAAATAGAAGTGATAGCAAGAGATAGACTTCACTTAAATATGGCAATTTTCTCCTGTTTTTTGTTACACTAAAATGCGACAAACTCAGAAAAAAAATATCTTAATATAAGCAAATATTGCACTGAATTGTGTTGCATGGATTATATTCTTAACAACTGATTGTAATAAGAGAATGAAGTGGAACTATGCAAAGAGAGTTGGTCTCTAGTTTATCTATGTCTACATTTTCCAGTGAAATGAACAGAATCAGTATTTGTGACTGCATCAAAAGATCACTGTGTATTGCAGTCTCAATCATCAGGTGGGCAATCCTCGTCTGAGGTACTTTCCAAGAACGAACCAAGGGTTTTCCTTAGAATGCTGAAAGTTTTATCATCCTGTGTGACAAAAAATAATTATCAATAAGAAATGCTTATACCCGAGTGAATATATGAATTAAAGGGAGACGGACAGAATAAGAAATGCTTAGATCCTTCTGCTTAATTTACCTGTTTCTTCTTTTTCAACGAGTCTTCCAGTTTGGCAATTTTATCATTGCAGGCTTTTTCTTGTTCAGATATCATAACTCTTTCCTTCTTCCCTAAAATATTCGTAAAGTTTTATAGAAAATTAAATTATTGAATTCAGATTGTGGTTTTATATATTCATAAAGACAGAGTAAATGGCGTAGCTTACTCAGTTGTTCATATCTCACAAACAGCTTTTCCTTTTCCTCTTCAAATTTCGAGATAATATCTATCAATTGGCAGAAGTAGTTAGCCTCTAACCAGCACAAGTAACACTTTATTTCAAATGAATTATTACCACTACAGTATATATATTTCAGCAACTGTCAAATGAATCATAGTAAGATAATGTTACAGAGAGTACCCTTCAGGGCTTGCAGAGACGTGGCTTTCTCTTTGCAAAAATTCTCATGAAGTGCTTGAAACTTGGCAGTTTCATTCTTCAATGAACTTTCATACTGCATGCTTGTAATCACTCACACACATCAATGATTAAACCAGTTTTGGACAACACGCAATATTATATATAAAACCATAATCCTCTACAAACCTCTTTGGAACTCTTTGAAAGCGCCTTAGCAAAGCCTTGCCTGACATTGCAAGAACAATAATACACTCTTTAATTCAGTGAAATAGTGAGAAATATTATACACGACATGCAGTTTTGACTTCAAATTTACCTGTCCTTCTCAATTTTTGACCTCAATCCCTCAATCGTAGACTTAACCTCAGATCCCACACTATCACAAACAAAAAACACTGATTATGCAAACAACAAATAAGAAAAGAAAATACAAGGGTGATTGTAATTGTATCAAATTCTATAGTTCCATGGGAGAGAAAAATTAGAAGCGTGTTTCTGGATCACGATTCACCAAATAAAAGAAGATCGAAAACGGAAACAGAAGTAAGACGCAATTCAAAATCAGAATAAAAAACGCCAAATCCTTCTACACATTCGAATCGTTCCAGGTGCAATCTTCGAAGTTCTAACTACAGTGAAAGAAACTTTTCGGGTACGTAAATCGAAACGCAACCGTTTCAGGTACCTGGAAATGGTCTCTTCGTTCTTCTTCTGACCGTCCTTGTGAGCCTTGTCTCTGATCAGGTGCAGCGCCGACACGATTCCTTTGATGTCACTGCAGATTCCAACAATATAAGAAACTCTAAGCACGATTCCGAACAAAATAAACGAAAAAAGAAGCAAAAGCACCGAATACGAACTCTGAGAGATCGAAATCCAAATCTAGATCGAAATTATCCGTGGCTGATCGCTTGTTCTTATCGGATTTTGCGCGTTCGGATTCGGATGCTCGCTTCCTTGACGCAGATTTGGTTGCAGACATTGCGAGAGTGAAGACACGATTTCTTAGTTGTGTTGTGAGAGAAACGAAACTGAAGCGTTGATGATGGTTACTCGCGTTTGCGCGCGCTAGAGTGGTTTTGTTTCCTAATTTCAAAATTTCCACGTCAGCATTCTCTGTAACGGTGTTTATTTAAAATTAAAAGTAAATTATGAATTTACACAAATCAAATAGAAATTTACAGTATAGAAAGCTAAATTTCAAATAAATAAATAAATCAATTTCAAGTGGTCCAGTATAATTTGACATAAAAAAAAAAAAAAAACTCTTAAATAAGGTATAACGTTTCAAATAAGAAATCCTTACAACAAGAAAATGAAAATTTTTAACAATAACTCTTGGTCTTGGATCACATAAAATATATCAATGATTCTGTGTAGTATACATGTAAAATATTAGCTACTTTTCATGAGTGATAATAAGTAGATTTTTACTTGTTATGACTCATCAATCATCTTGAGGTGTCACCATAGCTACGATTAAATGAGAGATGGGTCACCATAGCTAATTCTCCTTCCCTAAGTCGTCCAAATTTGACCGATCAATCATATATAGAACAATACATTAATAAGAGACAACAATAAGATTGACAAATTTTTCGTTTGATTTGGTCATTCCCATTAATATTGACTCACCCTGCAATGACAGAAGCACAACAACGGCAATGGAGAAACACTGCTGATAACTTCTTCTTTTTTTTTTTTGCCATAAACACATCACGATTTTAGTTGCAACAATAACTTCAAGATTGTCACTTGATTGATACCATGATAACTATTAGCATCGATTTTTCAAAAGACATACATTATTATATTATATATAATGTATATCCATAACTTTTATTATGAGTTTAATAATGATGTAATGATGGTGATGGTATAAGATAATTTTATATTATCTTTATATTATAATTTATAATTTTTATTATTTTAAGATAATTTTATGCAAATTATAAAATTAGATTTATCATTAATAGAAATCCATTATGAATATTCAATTATTGAAGGACAGTATAAATTTTATATCATCACTAGTTTTCTCTAGAACTATGTTGAGAAATTTTGAAAAAAAAAATTCTATAACCCACCGGCTAACTACTTTGGATAGCAATTGTATTTATATGGGAGTAGGACTCACCTCTCACAGATAGATGAGGCAACTTCATGTTCATTAAATGTGGCATGGATACTATACAGGACCACTTGACATGCATGCCTAGTCAAACTATTTACCTTTTTCAATTAAGGTGCTCTTTAAATTTGAAAGAATCGTCATTTTCTTTTCTTGACGGGGCTGAATAGATAGATAGATAGTTTTTCTCAAAGATTAAAATGCAGAAATTAATTAATAAACTCATCATATTCTTCTCTAACAAATTGCCCTTTTTGCCCATAACCAATCCAAACTATACAGCACCGCACCATCAAACTTTTTTCTTTCTCTAATATTGCAAACAAAAGTCCTCTCTTTCTACACGTATCTCATGCCACATTATTGCATGCATGCAAATATTGTAAAAATCCCTAATTACTGCTTACGCCTTCTATATATATAATATACCCCTAATTACTGTTGGTCTTGTATTCTTTCCACTCTAATAATAGCAATGTTTGTAATTTATTAGTTGGAAATTCAAAAGTGCAGAATTCATTTTAAATACACTTGCACCGTTATGCGTGTCTAGTCACACTATTAAATTATTAATAATACACTATTTCCCCTATTTCCCTGCACAGGCAAACCGAAAAGGCTTGCAGAGAGCTGCAACAAGAGCACCCCATGTGAAATGCTATTTATATTATACTTTCTTTTAAATACTCTTTATATATAATTAGTTAAAATTTAGTAAAAAAAAAAACCTTTATTTTTAATAAATTTTACATATTTTTTTCTTTTCATGATTGAATTAATAAAAAATTTAATATTTAATATTTTTTTCAACAAATTATGCAAAGAGTAAGAGAATGTTAAAAGTAGTGTCAAGCTTATCCTCCTAAACATATATATCCTCCCTCGTTTGTCTTTACTTCAAGGAAATTGTTAATTTGTTGTCTTCTTTTTCTTTTAGCATATAAGATATTGCTTTTTTGCAGTTGCCAAAGGACGCGAAGACAAGACAGTCCTTTTTTAATATATATATTTAAAAGAGTAAGATATATACTAATGTAAGGCAAAACCAAAATAATTACAAAAATAAATGTGTCCACCACAATTCCTTACAGCAAGCAAAGCACAACCCTGTAGAACAATATCAATCATGTTATCCAATGTTCTATCATATTCTGATATCCTACTGGTACCGGTACTGCTGTTCCTGTGATCATATATGTTGATAATTAATGTGTTATGGTTTTTCTTATGAGTTTAAATAAAGTGTACTGGTGTAAATTAATTTTATAATTATAATTTTTTATTTTTATAATTTAAAAATAATTTTATAAAAAATAATTTACATATTATTAATGAAAGATTATGATTTTTTAATAATATAAAATTAATTTATACTATTACTATAATTATTATTATGCTATCTTTAAATTCTTTTCTTTTTTCTTATTTCGTATTTTAATTTCTAACATGAAACACATCCCTTTACAACAGTATCAACCCTGCATAATTTTCCTTCATATCTAATCTACCCACATGGCCACATCTCCTTTAACAATAACCCAAATTCATTAAACAAATAATTCAAAATGAATTGAAATAAACAGTCACAAATAAATAAAGTTAAACGACCAAAAGGATAAGGTAAGGTGGTCACAGGCGGTGGGACATGTTGTTTACACATAAACATGCACTGCATTGCATTATTTTCTTTCCACTTTTGGTTGCTTGGTAAAAAAAATCAAAATTAGGGAGCATGATAAAGTGAATACAGCGTGGTATGATCACTTGACAGATATAACCATATATACTTTTCTTAAACATATAGTTAGAGAGTTCCATTATTAATATTGAAAGATATATGATCTCTTAAAAAGAGTACTTAATTATATACCTGAATAATGTCAAAGAGATCGATCGATGATATGAGAAGAAATAGGACTTGACATTACAAATTTATACAATGTCTAATTTCGATACAGAAATTTGTGTGTTGGTGTCCTTGCCACCTGCCAAAGAGAACTATGAAAA
Organism: Amphicarpaea edgeworthii; assembly: GCA_014843725.1. Lineage (NCBI taxonomy): Eukaryota > Viridiplantae > Streptophyta > Magnoliopsida > Fabales > Fabaceae > Amphicarpaea > Amphicarpaea edgeworthii. The sequence continues at coordinate 23,236,782 of CM026328.1, forward strand.
ATTATTGAGTTTGCCTCAATAATTTTTAATGAATTTTTCTTGTACAAATATTGTACCATCCTGAATTGTCTTTATTGTGACAATTTAAAGAAAAAAAATACCTTAAAATTATTTTTATTGCAACAATTAAAAAAAACACAAAATTATCTTAATTATGACAATTTTTGTACAACAAAATTCATGATATAATCTATTAGAGTTGGCCTATAATTAATTAGTAAGAGTTGTTGCGGTAGATATAAAAACGCAAACTTGATTTTTACCGTCGTTATTATAAAACAAAAACTCACAATAATTAAAAAATGATGAGATGAAATTTGCAAAAATAAAAATAAAAATATTTAGAAATAAAATTTACAAAATTACAGTATAACTTTTGAAAGAGAAACATACAAACAAGCGATGATAAAATATCTATTTTAATCTATAACAATAGATAATTCATATCATTTTTTGTAATTATTTTTTTCTATTTTTATTAGATTATTTTATTATTAAATTTATTTTATTTAATATTTTTATCAAATAATAAAATAAAAATAAACACACAAAAAATTAAATAACTATTCTACTTAATATAAATAATTATTTTTTATAACTACTTATTATAATAATAATAATAATAATAATAATAATAATAATAATAATAATAATAATAATAATAGAGTCACTGTCACTCTCCCACACTGTATTTTATAATGTTTACACTATTTTCCTGTTAATGGGTAAAAAAAAAAACAGTGATATAAATAACCAAAGCAGCAACGAAAGACGCGCTGCGCTCCCTTCATAAACTCACTCGCCACTTTTCTTTCCTCTTCTCTCCGCTCTCTCTACAACCTTCTCTGCACTCCGTAGTACGTGGATTCCTCGTTTTATCCATTTCTCTCTCTCTTTTTCTGGGTATGTTTCCATGTCTTTTAGATCTTATATATAGTTTCTTATATTTTTAATATTGATTATATGTTCGATAATAAATAAATGCATGTGAAAATTCAATCTCACTATTGCCCCTCGTTCAGTTATTTACGGTTTTCCATTTCTCAAGAATGTTTTGCTTCCTCTTCCGTCTCGTCGATTGTTACATGCCAGTTTTTCTGGATATGAATACGTGAGTATCTTCAGTTTCGGAATTTGTTGGATCTGTTTATTTATTATTGTTGTTTACATGGATCGTAATACAAATCATCTCACTGAGCATCTTCAATTCTTCATCACTCTTGATTCCAACTCCATCTTCAATCCAAATTCAGTACATGTTTGATTTCACCTTGATTTTTGATAAATTTTTATATATTTAATTTAATGTAAAAAGTATTTAGATTTGATTTTGAGTAGAAGTAACTTTGACGTTGAATAAAAAAAAAAAAAAAAGCTTATAATTATTTTACATTACTCAATCACAATCTTATATTAGGTAAAGAAAATTAAATTTTATAAAATTATTTTAAAAATCATTATGATTAACTTGTGTTTTTACAGTTGACGGTATTTTATTCTAAAAAAAAAAATATGTCAGCTTTTGTTTTTAATTTTCATGATAAAAACATATAAATATAAATGACATGAATTTAAAATTAATTTAGTTTCATTCGAAATTAGTATTAATACAATTGGATTTATCATTTATGAAACGTGATTTATTTTTAATATGAACATTGAGCGCAGATGCAACGTTTTGGGTTTTAAAATTTGATTTTTTCACCGAACTCTGATTGTTTAATGAGTCATGACAGTGACTTGCCCTGCCAGAGACACAGATAAAGTGATATATATGATTTTATTTTATTTTTATCTTTTTTACTGTCTTTCTCTCTCTGGATGATTATGCATGGCATAAATAAATGAGATTTGTTTGTTATTATGCTTGTGTTGTGTATTGGGTTTTATTATGCAGTTCTGCACTTTGTCATGGATTGAATTGAGGTGGAGACAACTCATTTTAGATCTGGTTTTATATGCCCTTTATTACGGATAATTAACTGATACTCAATAATTGAAGTTATATAATCCTCTCTCTCTTTTCTCTGCTTCCTTGGTGTTAGTGTTTTCTTGCTCTATCAAGCAAATAGGCATGGTGAAGTCTCAATTTATTTATACTTTAGTTTAATGTCCTATTCTTTGTTTATGGAAGTACTGCTACTGCTAACTAAAGTACACCTATTTTGAGCGGAATTGGAGTGGGTAGAGATAAAAAGAAAAAGAGAAATGAAAAAAAAAAAATTAAGGTAGAAGTTAGAAGAAAGTGTGTAGATAATTATAATTTCTCTTGTTTCTTATATGTTGAGTGCAGCTATGAACTTAGGGAGTGATAAACTTACATCTTAAAATGAAGAGAATTTTTTTAAAAATGAGATAAAAATAAAATGAAAGAAAAAAAAGAATGTATTTTAAACATGTATCAGTGTGTTTAAATTGTGGGTGAAATCCAAAAATCATGGTGATCCCTACACTTAAAAGAGTTAGGAGTAACTTTAAGACTACTGTGATTTTTTCCAGAACACACCACATGAACTTAATGACCCTTGCTTGACTTTTCTTTAACTGTATTAAATTCGTTTGGTGATCAATTGATCTCTTGTGTATATATATATACTCAGGTCAGTGCAAGAAAAGGATTGGTAACCAAAATTTCTAGAAGGGGTTCATTAATTAATTGATGGCCTTGGAGCACTACATTTCTGAGGAATGGAAAGCCATCCCAAGCCCCACCATGACAGTGACAGAAAATTTGGATGGGTGCTTTGATTGCAACATCTGCTTAGATTTTGCACATGAGCCAGTGGTCACTCTCTGTGGCCACTTATACTGCTGGCCCTGCATCTACAAGTGGCTCCACGTCCAAAGTGCTTCTCTTGCACCTGATGAGCACCCTCAATGCCCTGTTTGCAAGGATGACATATGCCACACTACAATGATTCCTCTCTATGGCCGTGGCCAGGCCACGGCCATAACAGCTCATGATGGAAAGCCATCATCATCATCCTATAGAGGCAGTTTTGTACCACCAAGACCACCTGCTTTGGGTGCTCAATTTCTCATGGCAGCAGCATCATCTCAAAGTGGTGATCAACAACTTCCATATCACAATCCTTATCAGAATCAGCAATTCAACAACCCTCCTTTGTACCAAGATGAGGATGAATCGACATCTCAGATGTTGAATCTTGGTGGTGCCACCACTGCGATGGTGACACCAGGGTTCCCCCACCTTGTGGTTGGGATGTTTGGAGAGATGTTTTATACCAGAGTCTTTGGAAGCAATAACTCGGAAAATTTACACACCTACCCAAATTCTTATCACCCGGGGGGAAGTAATTCCCCCAGGTTGAGAAGGCAAGAGATGCAAGCAAATAAATCATTGAACAGAATTTCAATTTTTCTGTTCTGTTGCTTCCTTCTGTGTCTCATCGTCTTTTGAGCAAGTAATTGGATTGTTCTCTACTGCCCCGTTGTATAATTTGTAAAGAAACACGGGTGCAATTTGAGTAATTGTATGTTAGGCTAAAAGAATTGGTGTTCTTCAACATTCACTACAGTATATTAGAGCTCATTTTTCAGATAGTCACTTTATATGACTATTGAGATGTTGTATTGTTTTGTACTGCACCCTATTCTATGTCATGCTGCAGTTTAAAAAAAAATGGTACATGTAATGTAAGATCCACCACCTCAATTGTGGTTACTCTTTAATTTGTAGAAATAAAATATGTATTGAGCAAGTTAAATTGCAGTCATAACTTTGTTGTGAACTTTGAGATATAGCAGATAAATGTAACTGCAATTTCGGTTGTGTTATGATCGTAAAGACTTTAAAAACTTTTTGTAGTTGCTGTTAAAATAACAGTTGCAGACAGTATTTTTAAAACCTTGGTCTCATAGATTGAGTGAAAAATCTTGTCCTTTGAACGAGTATTCACAAGGTTTACCCATAAGTGGTGAACCTGTTTGGATAAGGTGCCTAGTATAATATATCTGCAAAGTATTATAATTTATAACAGGTTGATCCAATCTAAGAAAGAAAGAAATAAAAAATTGCAAGGGACAATATAGATAATTTTGTAATGGATGAGACATGCTTGCATGTGTGTGCACAAGCAATGACTGAGCTGTACAACTCACAAGTCACAATGCATGTCGAACTCGATATGCCCGAGTTCTGCTTTTAGGTAAAAAGCTACATAACGACCACCCTAGCTTCTGCTTTTGTGGTGGTCCATTTGGATTTGGAGTTTGAGTTTTAAGTTCCAATATGTCGTCATTTCGCCCTGCTGGCAAGGGACATTTACTAGTAATGCCTTGCACTATTTTTCTTCTTCTTTCAATTTGAGTCTTATTCACCATCCCCATTTTTTTTTATTAACTCTTTTTTCTTTTTTCTTGTTTGATATTTTTTTGGTAGATTAAAATTTAAAATGTTTGGAGTATTTCATCCGCAAATAAACGACTGTAAATTGAACTTGGTACATGTCACATGTGAGATTCCTGTTTTATGGTGAAGTACAGTCACTTCAATAGTTAACTTTTTTGTATTTTCATTTTCTTTATTTTTCAAGTTATAACTAAACAAAACATTAGTGATGTTAGCCTTAGTGTAACATTTATTAAATTTTATAATTTTTAAGTTTTGGTATATAATATTTTAAATTTTTTTTTTATATTTAGGTTACGTTATAGTCTTATTTTGACACATTTTAAAGTTTTCTATTAAAAACGTTGAACATCATTAAAATAATTAATTTAAAACATAATTTAAAGAAATAAAATGTAACTAAAATATAGTTTAAATTATTAATATGTAACTAAAACATAATTTAAAATATTAAAATGATACTTTAAAAATATTATGTACTAAAATATGATCAAAACATAACTTAAATATCAAAATAAATTTTTTAAAATATTACGTAACAAAACAAAAAAAAAAAGAAGAAGTGAAATTTAATAGAATAAAAGTTATATTAAAAAATGATACTATCTACAAAATTGACAGTATGTTGCTACATTTTTTTTTTCATTTTGATAACATATTTTGTATTTTGATAACATACTTTGTATTTTGACCATTATTTGAGCTATATGTAATATGTATGATTTTTATATTCATTATATATTATATATTAGGGAAAGAAATCTACAACTTTTGTGAAAAAGAACATGGGTTAGTTTGGATGATTTAGGCAAAATGGGCCTTGAACTGAAATAAAATGTGTAGAGGGCTTGGTTAATGACATTCCCTATATTGCTAAGTGTATCCCCTATTTTAGTTTTTTTTTTTTACAAAAATACCTCTTATGGAACTGCATTTGTAGGTGAAGAAGATACCATATGAAAATGCATTTCTATTATGTATTGATGTATGCGCTTTAAATCCAAAGCGAAAGCACATTTTCATTTTGTTTTATTTGACATACATAATGAAAACTCATTTTCATTTTATATTGGAAATACACACCTCAAAATGCATAACAAATTTATGATTTCGTCTTGTGTTAGTTGAGTTCTCGATACAAAATCACAAATGAGGATAGTTTATGGTCTTTGGGTAAAAGTTCTTAGGAACAAAAACAAATGTTAATACACTCTTATACTTGTGCGAGAGAACACGAAGAATTGCTTTGAGAGGGTCATTAAAAAATACCTTTGCATTGTAGGAAATGTTAGATTTGTGTAGCCTTTGACCTTTGATGGAAGATTCTCTACAGGGATGGCTTATAACTTGGGTGTATAGTAGGTTTACAAAAGCATGATAAGTACATTTTTAATGGAGAAAGTCTTGAAAAGATTTTAAAATGTTTTTTGTGGGTCTAAGTTAACATCTAGATTTTTTACATTTTTTGTTTCAATGGTAGGTCTTACATGAAGATTTTATGATATTTTTGTAAGTTCTGTTATAAACTCACTAATGTTATAAAATTTTATTTTAAAATGAAATTAATTATTTAATAATATAATATTTAATTATAAAATAATTAATATTAAAAAATAAAACAAAAATAATATAAATATTTATTTATGACTAAAGATTAAACTGATAATTAATACATAATATGAATAAATAAAAAATACAAACATTGATATTGAAAAAAATTGATAATTAATACAAAATTTATGTTATTTTATTTTTGTTGAATTTGTTCTTGAGTTTATTGTCATAGATTACTTTCCGTAAAATAAAATAGTTATTTATTTTTTATTTTATATTATTAAAAAAATTGGTTAGTTGAGCATAAATATTTGTTGTTTGTGAAGCAATGTTGCTTCCTCAAACAACATTGTTTCCCCATTTTTTTTTCATAAAAATAATAAAAAAATATATTATGTTTCATTCTTTAATAAAACTTTTTTTTAAAGCTGTTGAACTATTTTTTATTATTATTATGAAATTTATTGCTATAATTAATTTTAGATGAACTAAAATATTTACTAACCGTTGAACTAATATTTACTAGCCCCGTTTAACAGCCCCATTTAACGCTTTTTATTTATTTATTATTATTATTATTAAAGTTATTGCTATAATTAGTTTTAGATGAACTAAAATATTTATTAATCGTTGTTTTTTTTTTATATATAAATAGGATACATTTCAATAATTTTTTTGCACAACTAGAAATTTTTAAATTTTTTTCATTTTCACTCTAAAAAATTTTCAACTTCTTTACATGAGATTAAATATATTTTATTATTTTAAATAAATATATTTTAATTATGTGTATATTTTTTTTATCACGCCAAAATATATTTTATATATTTCTAGTTTGTAAAAATAAATTATTAAAAAATTATAATGATTATTCTTTAAAAAAAAAATAATGATTTAAGTTTATTTTTAAAATTTATTAAAAGCAACTTCTAAAAAATTGCACCATTGGAGAGATGGTTAATGATGCTTGGGAGTGGGGGATCTTGAAAGAGATATTAAACCTAAGATCTCTAAATTTCCAAGATCTCCACTAGAGAACAAAGCAATCTAGACCTACACATGTAAGATCGGTATTTCACAATATAACCATTAACTAACCAAATTTTTAATAATATAAAATACAAAATAATTAATCAAAATTTTTTAATAATATAAATAAAAAATAACTAACTATTTTTTTAATAATATAAAATAAAAAATAAATAACCATTTTATAAGTAATCTATAATAACAAATACAACAGATTTAACAAAAATAAGACAACAAAAATTTTGTATTAATTATCAATTTTTTTCAATATCAATATTTGTATTTTTTATTTATTTATGTTATGTATTAATTATTAGTTTAATTTTAGTCATAAATAAATATTTATATTATTAATTTTTATTTTTTAATATTAATTATTTCATAATTAAATATTATATTATTAAATAATTAATTTCATTTTAAAATAAAATTTCAGAGTATTAGTGAGTTTATAACGAGACTTACAAAAATATTACAAAATCTTTTGAATAAAGATCTATCACTAAAGAAAAAATATTAGAGATTTTGGAAGGATATTATAGAAGACTTGATCTTACACGTGGAAATCTAGATTTCTACTTGAAGATCTTGCTTTGTTATGGGAGAAATTGAAAATTTAAAAATTTTGAGGTTTAAGATCCTCACCAATAATATATAATTGGATAATAATTTTACGCTGATGATCATTTTTTTTTTTATAAATATAGTTTAAAAATTATGAGTAAGTAATATAAAATAATCTTAAGCCATTATAAAATTATTGTTGTTATAATTTTGAAGACAATTATTATAAAACTCATTTTTAGCATAAGAATTGTATTATTATATAATAACACAGGAATTTATTCAGAGGTTTGGTAATATACACACATCCATTTTTTTTTAGTTTGAGGTATTAGTAATGTATACCAAATTTTTTGAAAAGAAACAATAATTAATATTTTATTTAAATAATTTACTAATAAAATCAAACAATTAACATTAAATATATTAAAATTCAAATTCAAATTTAAAATAATTAAAAATCTCAAAAGAAATTTCCTAACAAAAACCAAATCTGCGTAATCATAACAACCACCACTATTGTTATGCATGGGAGCATGGGAGGATCTGCAAAATCATTCAAATCTGCAAAATCATAATAATTACCGATATTTTAGTTATTTTAAATTTAAATTTTAAAATATTTAATGTTAATCTTTTTATTAAATTATATAAATATTTTTTTAATTTTTATTGATTTAAATGAATGATTGAAGACTTTATTTTTCAAAAGTTTTGATACACGGTTATTAATGGATAGTCTGTTAGGGTTATCGTCTTCCGCCACGTCCAACATGAAAGTGACGAACACGCCGACGAGCGTGCTCGCCCTCACCAACCTCGCCTACTGCTCCCCCTCCGATCTCCACAATTTCGCCGTCCCCGCCCCCGCCCACGACAACCTCTTCCTCGCCACCGTCGCCGATTCCTTTGTCTTATCTCTCTCATATCCTTCCATCTATTGCATTTCCTTTTTAATTCAACGATTTGCGTAGCGTAGAATTACTTGTTCATTTTGTTTTTTCCTCCTCATTAATCATGCAAATGATGTATGATGATTATTTTTGTGACCTTAACTGAGAGATACTGCTCATGATAGCATCGCCAGCGGCCAGATTGCGTTGAATGCCGTTCAACGCCGCTGTGTCAAAGTTTCTTCTGGTGATTCCGTACAAGTGAGCCGGTTAGTTTGTGTTTTTATTTCTTTCTTTATTGTTATTTTAGTATTGAGTATTTATTGATTATTCATTTCCTTTTTTCTTAGTTTCTCATGGTTTCGTTTCATTTCATTTGATTTATTTATTTTATTTTTATCTTTACCTGTTGCTTAAGATTTGTGCCACTGCCACCTGAAGACTTCAACCTCGCGCTGCTAACCATTGATTTGGAGTTTGTTAAAAAGGGGAGCAAGAGTGAACAGGTATGTATGCTGGTTTGAAAAAGGTATCATCAGTTTGTTGCTCATTAGGGGTGTTTGGCATTAAAATTGTTGCTTTGTCTTGTAGATTGATGCTGTTCTACTGGCTAAGCAACTTCGGAAGAGATTTTTGAACCAGGTAGGGTCTTTTACTAGGTTATTTGCGCCTTTTACTTGGTTATAAATAATAGTCGTGGTCTTTTATCATTGATTGGTTGCCTTTTTGGCGGTTAACATGCTTGCTGTCTTTTGTCTTTTATGCTTATAGCCCAAGAATTACCGAAATAGACACAATATTTTATAAAAAAAAAAAAATGGACAACTCAAACACTCTGCTTATTCACCTTTTTTTTTTTTAATAAAAAAATCACTTTTTTTAATTGTATTTGAAACACAATTTTAACTTTTTTTTTATTAAAAATAAAATAAAATTGAAAGTCATACTTTCATTGATAATTTAAATTTTTATTAAAAAAAAATTAAAGCACGTAAGATTTTTTGTTTTTGTTTTTATTTCTACTGTGTCATTGAAATTATTTATAAATCAATAAATAATTATAAGATATATTATTTTAATACAACTAAATTATAAAGAATTAACCTTAATTAATAGTAAAGTTATAAATAATTAATAGTAAACTTATAAATAAGTAATTTCATAGAAAGTTAAAATAATAAACTCAATTAAACATGAAAATAGTAATATATAAAAAATTAAAATTGTGTTCGAGAGATGACTACAATAATTTTAAAAAATAAATTAAAAAAATTGTGTTTAAATGTATTCCAAAACACAACTAAATTATGTAAAAATTCGTATTCAAATTCATATTCATTTTAATAAAATGTTTGAAAGGTACCTATTTAGATAATTTTTGAAAAAAAATTGCACTTCAACACACAATGTTACATGGTTGGTTGTTGCATGGATTCTTTTGTTATTATTTGCATAATGATGTGTTTATCATTTCCCAGAAAGTTACTGAAGATAATTCATAGTAGTATTATATTTGCATAACTACGGCTACGATATATACTTTTTTTATTTGATTTTTTCAATTATTTTGAAATTCAACTTGTTCACGATACTTGATAGTCTGTCTTTCCTTTGTAAGTAATGCATGAATCTTATTTTATTTTATTTTTTCCATTAGGGGAATAATTTTCTATTGAGTGGAGATAGATGGGTGGGAGGGAGAGAGAGGTAGGGAAAAGGGAAGGGGGTGTCTCATTATAATTTTTCTTGAATCCTGATATATTCTGTGTATATTGTATAGTTGGCTGAAGATAAAACATTTTCTAATGGCCATCAGCTTGCCCATATCTTGTGCATGTTATTCTGTTTGTACCCTTTCTATTATCTCACTATTTTTCAAATTATTATTTTTCTAATTCTTAGGAAGCTTGGGAACAGTATCTGGGTTTCTCTATTAGCTCTTTCATGTACATTCCATTATGCAGGTTATGACTGCAGGGCAGAAAGTGTTATTTGAGTATCATGGAAATAATTATAGTTTTACTGTCACTAATGCTTCTCTTGAGGGCCAAGATAAGTCTAATCCTCTTGAAAGAGGGATGATTTCAGATGACACATACATTGTTTTTGAAACATCATGTGATAGTGGAATTAAGGTGAGTTTCCCATTTTGCTTTTGTCATCTATTTACCTTGTTTTGGTCAGTTTATGTTGTGATTTGCAGATTGTCAATCAACATAAGAGTGCCACTAGCAACATTTTCAAGCAGAAAGAGTTTAATCTTCAGTCGCTCGGTATTGGTGGCCTGAGTACAGAATTTACAAATATATTTCGAAGAGCTTTTGCCTCTCGTGTTTTCCCTCCCCATGTGATATCTAAGTAATACATAGGATATTGTTGTTCATTTAATTTGCTGTTTTCATAGTATATCATGTTCTTACTTGAAAGCCTTTGAGCTTTCAGATTAGGAATCAAGCATGTGAAGGGCATGCTTCTTTATGGGCCTCCTGGAACTGGAAAGACACTTATGGCACGTCAAATTGGAAAATTTTTGCATGGAAAGGAACCAAAGGTTTGGAAATTACTCATTATTATATGAATTTTTTATGTATTCAATCAGCAACAGTTAATAGAGATATGATAATTGTAATTTCTTTCATTTAATTAATATCATTTAGTCTCTTGAGATTTCATGTAATTACACAAGCATCCCCTACTTTTAAAACCATTACTTTCGTCGGGATGTTAGTGTAATGATTGGAAGGAGTGCCACTGTAATATTTTGAAACATACAGGGGGTGTTATTTGTAATGATTGCAAACCTAAACGAGTCTTAGTGTATGAGAATAAGAAAAGATGTATGTGTAATTTGATAAAACCTCAAGGGATGCACTTGTAATTTGCCCTTATTTTTAATAGTGGGCTAGTAATTTTCTTGGAATATGCTTTTGTTTTCATTGTTTGTTACTTCATAGTTCTACCATCTTCTTTTTACTTAAATGTTACATCATGATTGTTTTCATGTGTTGTCAAAGAAATCATTCATATGTTATTGATAATGAATCTGTGCTTGACTTGACAGTATTGAATTTGAATCTCATTGCTTGTAGCCCACTCTTCCTTATTTATGAATGTGACATTGTGACTTGTGTGAGCTTTTTTGGGGTAGGTGTAACTTTCTCGTAACATATTATCAATTCTCATGATGCATTTATGCTTACTATACATACTAGATTTTTTTTACATTTGTACTTTTGTCCTTTTTCAGATTCTTTAACAAATTGACATGCTTGAGTAGCTTCAAATTTTGTATATTGAAAGTGTGTGCTTTCTGTAGGTATCTTTTGTGGTCTTAATTTTTCTTTTCTATGACTTGTACTAGATTGTAAATGGCCCTGATGTTTTGAGCAAATTTGTTGGTGAAACTGAAAAAAATGTGAGAGACCTTTTTGCTGATGCTGAACAGGATCAGAAAACCCGAGGTGATGGATATATACCCATTGCATATTCCTTAAGTTAAAATTTCATAGAATTCACTTTTATTGTTAACTGTTTTCCAGGGGATGAAAGTGAGTTGCATGTTATAATCTTTGATGAAATTGATGCTATATGTAAGGTATGAGGTTTTTCAACTTTAGAACAACATCGATCTCTATTGTGTTGCTATTGTCAATTTGTTGATTACAGTTTATCAGCAACAATTGAGTTGCCTTAACTGGTGGAATCTTTATATTTTAGCTGTAGCTTAAACTTTTTTTATATGGTCACTGATCAATAATAGTTTTTTTATGTTTATTTTGTTTTGATGTACTTAACCATTGGAAAATTTGTGTTCATCTTGGTTTATATGAGAAAGCACATAAGTATGATTGAAGGGGAACACGGTGACATTTAAATCTGGGGGCTGCATGTAGTTTTTTGAGTAATCATGAACATTGAATAGTGATTGAATTGCCTGGTACTATAATCACTCTATGTTCCTCTTCATGTATTGTGCAGTCAAGAGGGTCAACTCAAGATGGTACTGGAGTTCATGATAGCATTGTAAATCAGCTTCTTACTAAGGTTAGTAAAGGTGTTAAAGTTTTTTATTTTTTTTTATAAAAGAGACAATGTTCCTACAATAGTCATATCAGTAAACCTCTAAGCCTATTTGCTTGGTTTGCAGATAGATGGTGTGGAGTCTCTAAATAATGTTTTGCTTATTGGAATGACTAACAGAAAGGACATGCTTGATGAAGCTCTCTTAAGGTCTCTATATCTTCTTCCCTTGTTCTAGATCATTGAATATACTTTCCATGGAAAATATAAATGTTGACAGTCAACAATATATATTATAGTTGTCATCCAATCTAGTACCCTCTGTTTGCTTGTTATTAGAATTTGGGGAGTCTGAGGAAAATTGTTTGGTTGTTTAGTTTACACATGTATATATTTATATTATTTACAATATTAATTGGAAGAGGAATAATGTCCTAAATTAAAGCTAATCAGCACTAATAAACTTTGCACCAGCATTAGCTAATATTGCTCTCGAGAATTCTTTTATAGCTGCTGATGTGAACCTTCAAGAGCTTGGTATGTGTTCTGTGATGCCTAGTCTTGTCTTACGTATAAATTTACTTTTTTGATGAAATGAAAATATGAAAGTAATAAAAAAGTAGCATATTACATTTCTTATTTGCATTAGAAAATATTTCTTTATTAATGTATATTAATCATGATCTATCATAAGCTCTTTTATTTGATAGTTTTATCATATGAACTCTGAAGGGGAGTCTGGCAAATTAAAAACTAGTTCACTTCTATTCTAGTTCCAAGCAGTTTCTAAAGTTGTGTAAATCTTACCTTTGAATTGGTTTTGAAATCACCTAAGCATGTACATACCTAACATGATGATATGATTAATGGTTGAAGACAGGCATTAGATATCAAGAAAGATATTATTCATAATCAATTGTTTTGATATCATGCCAATATAGATGAAGCATAATCTGCAAATACCAGTGTCAAGATTATTTTTTCATTTGAACAAAAATTGGAAAAATAAAATTATCTGAATCACATGGATTGAACTATGAAGTTCATGTGATGTTTACTCTGGGTTTTCTTTTTCTTCTCTTTCGCAGCTGCTCAAACGAAAAACTACAGTGGTGCAGAACTTGAAGGTGTTGTGAAAAGTGCTGTCTCATGTGCTTTAAATAGACAATTGAGTGCAGAGTGTCTCACTAAACCAGTGGAGGAAGAGAACATTAAGGTTACAATTGATGACTTTTTGAATGCACTCCGTGAAGTTACTTCCGCATTTGGGGCTTCAACTGATGATCTTGAAAGATACAGGTACTACTTTTAGTCACAACTCACAAGGATTAAGAGTTATTAGAAATAGGTTAAGCATTTTCATTTTATAAGTGTTTAATTAAGCTATTTACCTAAACAGACCCTAAGTAAATTGATGCTGGAAAAGTGTTGGTGAGTTCTTGCAGCCGGAGTTTCAAATATTATTGCTACTTCAATGCTTTATAGTTATAATTGTTTTCAAAAGTAGTTATTTATATTTTTGATGAATGTGGCAAAATTGAAATCTAAGTCTATCTGGAAGTATTGTGGAAGCTGGCAAATTTGCTGTGTCACTGTTCTAACATTTTTATGTTATTTGATTTATAGACTCCATGGCATGGTGGAGTGTGGTGATCAACATAAGCTCATTTATCGAAGAGCAATGCTGCTTGTGGAGCAAGTTAAAGTGAGTGAAGGAAGCCCACTTGTCACTTGTCTCCTGGAAGGTTCCCGTGGCAGGTATGTTGTGTATGAATTTTCATCTTAATTTGACCTTTATAATAGATTGTTTCTAACTTAACTTTCTTGTCATAGTGGTAAAACTGCACTTTCAGCTACTGTTGGTCTTGACAGCGACTTCCCATATGTCAAGATTGTAAGTTCTCTTCTTATCTTGTATAGTACCCCAGTAATGTGCATTGCTTTTGACTTTATACTTATGGCCACATCCACTTGTAATTCATCTTCTGTAATTGTCTAGGTTTCAAGCGAATCAATGGTTGGTCTACATGAGAGCACCAGATGTGCTCAGATTATTAAGGTTTGTCATAAGTAATATGTTTTTAGCCTTTCTGTTGTATCTATTGAGTACTGTGTGTCTGGAGACTCTGTTACTGACCTTACAAGTGAGCTTTTACCAAGTCAAAAATCAAGTACATGCTTTTGACTTTCAATTATCTTTAGTCCATTAACAATTACATTGATATAATAGTCTTTTCAGTATCTCCCAGCTAGTTGACTGTATCATGTAAATTCTAAGGTCTAATGGTTTCTGGTAGGTTTTTGAGGATGCATACAAGTCACCATTGAGTGTTATTATTCTTGATGACATTGAGAGGTAAGATTTGTGATTTTTATTTGATCATCCTTTCCAGTAATTCCTCCTTAATAATTTATATTAATTGTTTCCTTGTTCATTGATCCAGATTATTGGATTATATTCCCATTGGTCCTCAATTTTCAAACTTGATTTCTCAGACACTACTGGTTCTGCTCAAAAAACATCCTCCAAAGGTTTGTGTTCATCCATGTTCTTTCAGTTCCTTTCTGAAGCATATCTGTTATAAGTTCAAAAGCAGAACTGACAGGAATATATCTGGATTCAGTGGGTGGGTGAAGATATACTACCATGCTACTTTACTGTGCCAGTGGGCTAACCAAAATCTACCATCTGATTTCCAAAATGTAAAATGAAAATTTTGATAATAATATTTTACACCTTAATGTAATAGAAAGGCAGCCGATCTCCCCATTGTCAAATTGCTCTCCTGCCTCCAGGAGCAAGTATTGAATTCAAATTGTCTGTGTTAAGCTGAGAACTAGGTTTTCAATCTTCAACAATATGGGTGTTTGGATGTTTTAATGTTTGTAATTTTTTCTGCAATTGTTGCTTGCTTTATGTTTCTTTTAACTGTTGAGAGTTCATCTCCACATGGTCAATATCACCAATAAAAAAGTTTGAAATGTCAGGTACAAATAGTTTGTGTTGATGACTTGATGCTACCTAAATCTTACTGTGACTAACGTGCATTTATACTCATGTTGACAGGGGAAAAAGCTCATGGTTATTGGCACAACAAGTGAACTAAGTTTCTTGGATAAGATTGGACTTCGTCATACCTTCTCTGTTACTTACCATATTCCTACCTTGAACACGAAGGATGTAAAGAAGGTAAACATATTTGTTCTTTACATAAGTGGTATTATCTGGCTCATGGGCTAATTGCATGCTATTGATTTGTGCCTTATGAACGTTTTGTTGTATTTTTCATGCTTTTGTTCTCTTGATAACAATTAGTTTCATCTCATGAATGAAATTGAAGTGAAATTATCACTTGCTAACATCAAATGTACAATATAATTTCTTTCTTGATGTTGTATGCTTAATTGTGCCTCTTGCAGTTCAAGATAAATGTTAAGCTTCTCCTTTTTCTTTTCTTAAAATCACAGGTCCTAGAACAGTTGAATGTGTTTTCTGATGAAGATATTGATTCTGCTGCAGAGGCAATGAATGATGTGCGTATAATTGCTCCTTTATGTGCTTCATTCTTTTATTTGGCATGTGTTAGTTTTGCCTGATTTGTAACACAAGGGAACTCCAATAATTTTTTTGGAAGGGAACTTCCTATTTTCATTAATTTGTGCTTGTCCTGTGTACAGATTACTTTTATTTTTACTTCTGTACATCTCTTTAGTTACTCTCAGGGAATTAAGTTGTTTGGTTATTATTAATTTAATTTGCACAAGTTTTTAAGAATGGAAAGCAGTGGTTGGCAAAGAACATTGATTGCATGATGTTATTGGTACCTACTCTGACTCTGTTATTTTGTGTTCAATTTTCATTCTCAGATGCCTATCAGGAAGCTATACAATTTGATTGAGATGGCCGCACAAGGGGAGCAAGGTGGATCTGCAGAAGCCATCTTTTCTGGCAAAAAGAAGATTAATATCGCTCATTTCTATGATTGCCTTTCTCAGTTAGAGTGGATATAATCCTCATTGAGTTGAAATCTCTTTTTCTTTTTTAATAGTTCATTTCTACATTGCTTGTTACTGTTTGGTTGCAGAGGTTATTTCTATCATTGTTGCTAGGTTGTGCTGAACTGTTGATAGTAATTTTGAGAGGAGGCAGCAGGGGTTTCGTAGTCTCATGTTTTAAAAGTTACATGTGTTTTAAATTCAAATATTTATAGTTCTTATGATAATCAGGGTTATGACTTGATACATTCGTTTATTTATAGAGAAAATAATGTATTAGTAATATTCTTTTGACTATTCGTTCATATATATAGAGAGAGAAACTCCCATACCAATAAGGATTTGCTTGCTGATCTATTGAGAGCCATCCTCCATATTTATGCCAACAAGGCGCTTGACGTGTCGCCTCTAGATATGAATAAGCCTCCCTCACTAAAATCACCCCAAAACCTCACCCTTCCATACCCACTTATCCTCTTTACTCTGAATGGTATACACATGTTCACCATCCTCCTCAACTCTTTCTTCAATTGTTTCTCTCACTCAAATAACACTCTTCCAAGAAGACAAAGCCCAAACCCAACTCTTGCCCTCCCAAATACCCATCTCTACCTTTTCTAATTAGAAATCTTAAATAGCCTGTTAAATCTAAGGTTATCCCCTCAACCCAGTTGTGTACCCAAAACCTAGTGATTGCCCCATTACCCAACTCTCACTCACTCTCGCCTTGAATCAACCCTTCATTTCTATGGGTGGTAAAATGAGTCAACTTGTCAAAAACGGGACAAGGCAGGTTGGAACTATCGAAAATGGGGCGGGGTGGACCAGCCCGCCTATGGCCGACACAGGCCAGGAGGGCCAACCCGCCAACTTGCCTAATGGCGGGGCGAGTTAGCTTGCCAATTTTATATATATATATATATATATATAACAACACAAGGTTCATTATAACAATAGAACAACACGACAACAATAGATCAAGGTTTTTGAGATGAGAAGAGAGTGATGGAGAGCAAAGTACCCTGGTACAATGACTTTGGCAAGGTACAAGGGTGGGCCGACGAGGGTGCGAGAGTGTGACGGCCAAGAGTGTAAGGGTAGCGGCGCAAGGGTGTAAGGGTGAGGTCTGACCGGCAATCCAATGAGGCTTGGAGAGACTGAGAGACAAAACGAAGGCAAGGTCACGTGATTTTGCTTTGGTTTCTATTTTGGGTTTTTTTGTTGGATGAGAACTTAAAGTAGTTGGTTAGGACTGTAGGGTGGGTGGGTTGATTCGCCAGGTTGGCGCGTTGACCCACTTGGACTGACAGGTTTGGTGGGGCGAGTTGGGGACACTCCCCCATCCCACCTTTTTGGTAGGTTGACCTATGGGCTGCAATCCGTTTTGTCACCCTTACTTGCATCCACAACTTTACACACAAATAAAATTTCTTTCCACCATGATGACTTGTTGTTACCATGCAGCATGTCTTCACCACACTCACCATGTTCCTTGATGACTTTCACCTATAATGCCTTCGGTTTGTTGAGAAACTTCTACAACCATTTTGATAATAAAGCTTGATTGAAACTCCCAATCTCTTTCAAACTCCCAAAAAGGTATTTATTATAAGTGTACCCCAGGTCCCCTTGTTTTCAGACCTCATATGGTGAACTATGAAAGAATATTAATTATATTGATTGCATTAGTATAAAATAATGAAATTTCATCTGATGGAATTTCTAATTATATCTTTTGGCCAACATTAAATTAAAATTCTTAAGAAATTACAAAATGACAGTTAAATACATGCATTGACTACATTCCCAAGGGTTTCCTCATGTGGACTATTTTCTAAGATTTCGAGACCGAGAGAAGATCAGCTAGCCACTTACACGTTTCAGACCTAATAATGATTAACTTGAGCAAAAACTAATGAACAAGAAAACTCAAATAATTGACTGAATGTTTCATTGATATACAACAGCTAGAGGCTTACATAGCCATATAAAAATTGGAGGAAGAAACAGCCCACAAAACATATTTAGTGGTAACAGCTATGAGAAATAGTATAAAAGACACAAACACATATCCTAAATATATAATAGGACTTCATTCTATTAAAAATTCAGCAACCCTAAAACTTCTTAAAACTCAGCAAACATTGAGAAATTATTAGGCAGCAAACCTAACCAATCACTTCTTGTTTGTAGATTATTTAAAAAACAAAATTTGATAATATCTACCAAATTATAAAATTAGAGTATGCAAAAATTAACAACACACAGTCTATACTAGCATTTTTAATATTTTATAGAAGAAAGGTCGCTTCTTCTCTTACTGTTGGTAACGGGGATACCTTTGGAATCAGATAGAGCGTCAGTGATGAAAACAACGTAGTTGAATGCTACAGCAGCAATACAAAACTTCCAACTTTGAGTCATGGCCACCTCCACACAAACACCCAACAAGTATTACCTGGACATACCTGTTTTGTTCCAAGACTTGTTAATCTCGACAAGCTGACTGACAAGATGGAAAAAGCCCCAACAGAGATAAGATCAAACGTTTTCTCCCAATCCTTTTTCTTCTTGTCCTCCATCCATTTGTCGAGAAAACACGAAATCAAAACCGCAACTATAAAAACAACTAAAACTACATGTGCTGTCGTTACCCTTTTTACTGGTCTGTGATTCCTATCATACGGGCGGACAACAAACATATTAAAAAAGACAATCTTTTAAGCTATATTTAGAATGAGTTTGCATAAATTTTTAATTCAATTTAATCAATTTTTAGTGGATTCGGTGAGTTTGTATGATTTTATTTTCAAACCCAACACAATCGAGTTGAATCATTGGATTAGCTAGAGTGATGTATTTAAAAAAAAATTAGAATAAGATTTTCAAATTTTGTTCATTTTTTAAATAAAAATAATTTTCAATCATAAATGAACATAATCATATATTAATACACAAAATAAGTTATATATAATAATACTTTCAAACTTAATTATTGATCCATTCGACCTTAATTCACCTAATCTGAAAAGTTTAAAATAAAATGATTATTAATCCAAATAGCAAAGTTCATTTAACTTATGTATAGTTGAGAAAGTTCAAATAACATTGTAACATTGATACAAGATAAACTGAAAACAAATTTGTATTTTCTTAAATAATTGACTAGTTGTAAGCTCTATTGTTGGACAGTTATAAGTTCTATTGTCGAAGCACTACAAGCCAAAGGATAAGATCCATTAATCTATTATAAATAGTGTAAAAATAAGAAATATGTCTAAAATCGCTAAAGAGGTAAACCCAAAATTATATCATAAATTAATTTATTTTCAGAAAGTTCTCGTCAAATCACAAACAATAGCAGGAATTAGGGGTGTTCATAAACTGAACTAAACCATGAAATCGTCCAAAAAAATCAAAAACCGATTAAACCAAAAAACTGCATGGACTAAAATCTCAAAAATCACATTTTTTGTGGTTTGGTTCAATTTTGGATTTTATTATAAAAACCAAACTAAACCGAACCAAACCGCATACTATAATTATATTAATTTACTTTTAGATGTTTAGTATTATCTAACTAACAATATTTTAATTTTTTATAATCATAATATGTGATTTATAGTATACTTTTTTTATATAATAAATTTGTAGTATATGATACATATTTTACTTTCATATCTTATAAAAAAATATATTAATATTACTAAATAACGTTATATAACAAGTGAAACTAATATGTAAATCAAAATTTAATAAAAAAATAATATAATATAATATAATATAATAATTATGTAAGTTTAATTAAAAAAAATTAAATTATGATAATAGATTAAAAAAAACTGTCAAATTGAATCGAATCGAAAAAAATTGGTTTGGTTTGGTTCGGATTTGATGTTATGCTAAAATCGAACCAAACTAAACCGTGACTTTATTTTAGGTTTGGTTCGGATGACTTTTTGTCCAAAAACCAAACCAAAATGCACCGCAAATACCTAGCAGGAACTAATGTAGACTATATTAAGATGAACTATATTGATTTGACTTTTTAGAGACTGTGGTAGAAATTACTAAATAAAATCCAATAAAAAGATTATTAAGGCTTACTATTGTATTTTAAAAGTTGTTTGTCATGTAACAAACAATAGTGGAGGGTGACGCACAACAGAGGACGACGCAACGGAGGGTCGTGTAGAGAGCTGTAGTGATGCATGGATTACCACGGTGATGCAATAATGAAGGGAGGCAGTGACTTACGGTGATGCAACAACGAATGACAGCAGTGACTTGCACATAAAAGGTTTTTATTTTGAGGATTTTTTGAAAGTGAGGAGGTATGTATAAAGGGTGAAAGTGTTAAGTGAATGAGAGTAGACTTTTTGTTATGTTATCATTGTTATTATTATTATTATTATTATTATTATTATTATATATAGTTCGGATTGAGTTGGGTGAGTTACGAGTTCATATAACAAAACCTGTTACCCAACTCGTAAGTCATCAGGTTAAGATTGAGTTGGGTTGGATTTGACCCAAACACTCTACTAACCCATTCAAATCGGGTTGAGTTAGGTTGGGTCCACAGGTTACCAGTACTCGTAAATACCCCGTACTCGTGAACACCCCTAACCTAGTCCACATTATAACAAGAAAAACCAAGCCCCCCAAAACCAGAGATCTAAGAGTTCCCTAAAAAAAGGAGTAAATCTAAAGGTGATGAATTCAACTATAGTAGAAGCAACAGCAATAGCCCTCCATGTTTTTCTTTTTTGGAAGATCTCTCCGACGAACGCACATGATTTCTTCAACATTGATGACCAGCAATGTTTAAGAAAATAGTTCAAGTAGGTTCTATTTGAAATGTTCTCAGTCATCGTCCACAAGCATATTGCCGAGATCGTTGAGGGGTTGCGACAACGTCATCCTCGTAGGCAGTAGCCATGCGGATCGCGTTGTTAATCCTCGCTGATTTGCTATTGCTTGCATTTTTGTCCTCATGCTATCAAGAAACGCAGCCAAACTTAGTAATTAAAGTGATGATTGTTGATGGCTGATAGTTGGATTTGAAGTAATTAAAAATGGTGTTTATTTAATGATTTACATAAGCTATTTCACTTTTTGAAGATTATGATCTTAACCAAAATGTGTGACACAAAACCAAATATCATAGAGAACTAGTCACACTGGTAAATCTTAAAGGTAGATAATTGAACAGAGGTAAAGGGACATACCAACAAGTAACGTCTGGCAGAGCTAGAGGTAACGCGTGAGGTAGAGGGAGAGGACGACGATGGCGCATGGATGGTGGTGCGTGAGCTTTGGAATGACAAAGTCAATGACGGCAAAGAGCTTGAGTAATGAAAGGTGAAGACGGCACAAGAGAACAAGAGAAGAGAAGGCTTTGGCTCAGGGTTTCTAAATTTGATATCCCTCAAACACACTACCATAAGCACGAAGCAAAGGCTAGGGTGAAATCTAAGGTGGATATACGGAATAGTTCAATCTACAAAGTCCGTCTTTTAAATAGATCGAACTAATTTGGTCCGCAAAAATAAACAGACATTTTTATGAAGTTCGTATTCGGTCCACAAAGTCCGTGGACTAATCGGACCAGTCCGTTTAACCCGTTTAAGTGTTTTTTGAAAAATAAAAAATAAAAAAAATATATGAAAAATTAAGAAAAAATTATTTATTTCACTTTCATTTAATTTTTTAAGCTATGAAACTAATTAAAATATAAATATTATATACCAATATTTTTAACAACAAATTTCACAAAAAAATAAATAAATTTTAACAACAAATATTCAAACATTATGTAGGAAATTGACAAATAAAAATATTAAGAAAGTTATACACTTACAACAATTTTTTTTTTTTTAGGATTTAGGCGAGTTAAATAGGTAGTCCATGAGTCATGGATTTAATCCGTTTAACCCGCAGGTTAAGCAAACCGGGTCTAAATCTCAATAAGTATCATAAGAAAGAAAAAAAAACCAAATCCATTATCCACAAGTTCGTAGGTTAAATGGACCGTTTCGCATACTCATAAACGTTTATCCACCCCTAATGAAATCTATACCAAATATGGGAAGCATATTATGATTTTATCGGGGAGAGTTGTTTTACTTTTACCTTTACCAGTTGTCAAGGGACGGAGGCAACAGAATTGCAGGGGTAGGGCCAAAAAATAAAAATTTGATAATGTAGACATAAAAAATTATATAGTAAATTTCTTTTACTATGATGTATGAATATAATACACACAACAATAAGGGTAAAATGACAAGTTTGAGTATTTTGTTACTTAAATCGAAAAATATTAAAACTAATTATGGTAGTACGAATTTGTAAGTGTTTTGTGGTATTGGGATGCACTTCATGGATCTGCGCCTTTGTAATTGAGAATGACGTGACACATAATGGTCAAGCTTCTCTTACAAGAGGCACATAACTATCAATTTCTCCTTCCACCCTCGAGTGCAAGAGGTGCAAATCCAATCAAACGCTTTCCATTGTCACGAGACGCTTAATGGATCCGCACTATCCATAATAATAATTAGTTTAAAAAAAAACTTCATTTAGGTATTTTCTTTTAAGTTTCATTTAGGTATTTTCTTTTAAGAAAATACCCAAATTTATTGTTTTTCCAACAATAACTATATATGATGTATTAAAGATAAAGATATGCATGTTTAAAATTCATAAAATATAATATACATCTATAATTTTACATATTTAACTTCTTCTTTTTTTGTGGATTTTTACATATCTAACTAATAATTACTGTAAGCAAAATATAAAATAATACATGATATATAATAAATTGAATCTACGGTTACACTTTATTATAATAAATATGGAATAACAAAAAAATTTAAAAAGGTGTTTATTTATTTTTATAGCAACACTAGATTTGCCTCGATGATTCTTGTATTTTCATATTCTTAATACTTGATTTTATAAGATTGAAAAAAATAAGAATTCCTACAATTAGAATTTATCTTCTTTTTTTTTTCATTATAATTCTAATTAAGTTGAGAATAATAAGTAAGACCAAACCAATGCTATTAGTGATTAACAAAACCTAAAAAGAAAAAAGAAAATTGACTGTCTAATAACTAAAATTTAACAAAATATAATATTTAAATTTTATTAATTTTTTTTTCTAAATAAAAAAAGATTATATTAAATTTTTATTTTAAAATAAAAGTCAGGGGCCAGGCCCCATCCTAACACCCACCCCCCGTCCCTGCCCAGTGCGTGTGCGTACTGTAAAATGGGCTGATGAATACAATCAATGGTCGATAATTGATCGATTTGCAATGCGCCGCTGAGAGGTTTGTTGGTGGTGGGAGCAGAACAGTTAAAATAAGTAGTTGTTTGTCGCATCATTATAAGTCTATATATATAATTATCTTTTAAAGAATATGAATTGGAATTATAGGGATTGAGAGAATAAACAATGTATGATACCTAAAATTAATTAATCTCTAAAGATGCATGTGCATGAACTTGGAGCCTTTCAATAACATCTTTAATGTTATATTTTTTTTTGAGTGGTTTTTTAAATACTATTATTTCTTAAAAATTACTTATTCAAAGTATTTGTATTAATTGTTTTGAAGCATAACTTTGATAAAAGTAATTAATAAAATAATATTTTAATAATATATTTTTAAAATTTGAAGAGTTTGCTTGAATGAAAAAAAAAAAAAAAACGATGTGTAATGGTGAATTCTATTAAAAAAATAAATCAATACATAACAATCAAACCATTGTGAAAATGTCTACTTTGCCTTTTTGCCATTTTAAAAGTATAAACCTTTCCCATCCCAATTGCTTATGCATCATATTTAGAGTACTAAATGAAGGGAAGATAAATAACTATTCAGAGTCTCTTACAATACCAACAAATTGTTAGTTCAAGTGGTTATTGAACTCAACCCTTAAACAAGGTTTCAAGTTTTAGACAATCATTCCTTATAATGATGAATTAATGACAAGTGTCAGTACTATACATTTAAGTAAATAGGTCTTTTATGATTTTTTTGATGTAGATTGATTTTTTTTTTTATAATACAATGATCAATTGAAAGAATTTGTTTATTTGTATAAATTAAATAATTTGGTGTTTTCATTCTTAAAGAGGATATGGTCATATGCTTTGAAGATCACGAAATAGGAAGATGATTGAAAGAATTTTTCACCAAAATATTCACTGAAGTATCTTAGTTGTATTTTAGTCCTCTACTTCTGTTTTAAATTATTATTTGAAAATAAAAAATTGTTATTAACACAAGAGCTATGTAAGAAAGAACTTTTTAGTGAATTGGAAATAAATGAAAGTGATTAATATAGTGCTTGATCCTAAGTGAATAAGAGTAAAACACTATAAATTAAGAATAGTAATTGTTCTAAAACTAGTAAACCACATATATGACAAAAGAATAAAACTAGAAGTGATTACATAGAATATTTGTAGTGCATTACTGATTACTTCACAGAATTTCAAGATAAAAATAACAATGATCATTTTTTGCTATCAAATTTTTGTTTCAACTACTAATTGGTTCCAGTCCATTTGTGGTAATTTTGCAATTCAATCTCTCGTAAGTTCTTTCACCGCCATTGGTGATCCTATTTCCTCTAAGGAGCATGTCGATCTTATTGTTACAGGCATGCTCGAAGCTTATGACTCATCTCTTTCACTCATCAACAACAAGTGTCGTAGAATTTTTTATAGATGAAATTCGCTCAATCCTTCTTGTGCATGAGTCTCGAATTGAGAATTATAGGAAGCAATCCACTATCTCTATCGATGTTGCCTCTACTGACTTACAGAGGCATCAAGCATTAGTTTAGTTTGAGGTCTTAAACCTGTGAGGAACATGTTGATCCTTGCTGCCTCATCCAAGTCGTGAACTAGACAATGCCTCAACAAGCTTTCAAAGCGTTCCCATGCTTCACAAAGTGCTTCATCTGCTGCTTGAGTGAAATTGGAAATAGTTGTCTTCCTCCGATTGACCTTTGATTGAGGGAAGAATCTATTCAAGAACTTGTCACACATGGTGTCCCATGTAAAAGGAACATCTAGTGGAAGGGCTTCATACCAATGCTTGGCTTTGTCTTCAAGAGAGAATGCAAAAAGAGAGACTCGAATGTACTCATCGTCTACTTGATGAAGTTTCACAGTATTACAAATTCGCACAAAGGTAGTCAGATGAACATAAGGATCTTCTCGGTCAAGCCCATGAAATGTGTTCTATTGAATGAGTTGGATCAGAGAAGCTCTCATTTCAACATTATTAGCCATAACCACAGGTCGAGTTATGGTGTTGAAATATCTTGACCTTATGTTGACCAAATAATCATTTAGAGTTCTCCTTGGTGGTTGAACATTTTCAGCTCCTCCCTCTGTAGCTAAATCCTTTTCTTGAATTGTTGGAAGAGGGATATTTGGTGACACCGATGTGTGTGGCTTTTGTGCTGCAAGTCTCTTTAGTGTTTTTCTTCTCTTTGTTGAGTTGTTACTGCGTCTAGCTGATCTTTCAATCTCGGAGTCAAAATATAGTAAATTAATTGAACTTCTTGTATGCATAAACAAAGATAGACAAACTACTAAAAGCAACTGTTAGAACAAAAACTGATACACACTCTAAGTGATATCAGTAAAAATAAAAATACAGGAAAGCAAGTTTAAAATAACATAAAACTTTAGTTGTTTTATACTTAGACGCTAGTCCCTGGCAATGACACCAGTTTGCTTGATTACGAATATTGGCAAGTGCATCAAGTCGTATCAAGTAGTAAAATGAATAAGTCCAAGTATCATTTTTCATAGGGATTAACGCAATATAAATAACTAAGATTTTCGACTATTCTAACTGTAAATAAAAGGAACAAAAAGTAATTAAAACAAAACTAGTTATGTATAATGAGGACTGATGTTCTCAACCAAGAACAAACTTGAATGTTCCTTCAAAATTTAAGAATAAAAATAGTAACAGGTAGCAGTGAGATGATTGTCATAAATCATAAAGTAATGTTGTAAGGGGGTTAAGTTTCACCAAAGCTAACACTCTTATGCATGAATGTCCTATATGAATTCCATCTACAATCGGTTAAAATCAGCCAACTAAGTTTTCCTCTACATCAATCCATCGCACCCAGAGAAACTAAGCTTTTTTTCCTAAGTCTCTCACTTCTTAACAAAGAAACCAACCGTAAGATTAGTAACTTATGTGATTCAAACTAACCAAATTTCGACCTTGCGCTCCCCCAATTTATTTGTTCACATGATTATCAATAAACTAAGTTTTGATCCCTCGCTCCCCTAGTTATTGGACATCTATATTCAGTTTAAGATAATAATCACTATTTTCCAACCAAGGTACTATCCTAAGATCATGTTATAAGTGATTAATTTATAACAAGCATTAAGCAAGGAATAAGATGCTAACCAAAATATAGAATGCAAAATTCATACATTAAAATATCAAAGATACATTAAGAGTGTAACAATAGTTACATTCATCCCCTTGCAGCAATAGAGAACTTAGTTGCTCCTCTTCATGAACAACAACTAAGGTTCCAAGAATGGATAATGGATAATGGTTACAATAAAAAATGGATTTAAGATGAAGTGTTACAATGGGTTTCTATACTAAGATTACACAGGAAGTATTCCTTCTTAACCTAATGCAATAGTGCATGTCCCTTCAACCTCCAAAATCAGAGAATATATTTTTTTAAAACAGACTTCTTTTAAAAAAAAAAAAAAAAAAAGCTATTGTTCCATTTGTAAGTGGATTTTGGCTTCAAGCTAAGAATTTTGGCTTGTAGCCAAAATTTGATGGTTGAAGTGCTTGAACAGCTATTTTTTCCTTATCTTCTAGGACTGTGGTCCAAGGGATTCCTTACATTATATGAAAATTCATCATTATCTTAGAAAAAAGGACGAAAATGGTGAAAGAATCCCAAAAGCTCACTTAAGCTATCTATAAAGGGAAGACTTGGTGAAATGACAGCAATTATGGGAAAAACAACACTCTATATAGGCCAAAGGGTAGATAAAGGCTAGGTATTTTACTTATAAAATAAGTAAACCAACTATCGATATGCCTATTATACCCTTACATAATCTATAACAATAGATAAATGCGATACCACTTTTGGTAACTGGTTTTTTGTCTATTATACCCTTACATAATATCCATAACAATAAATAAAGGGAATACTACTTTTGGTAACTGTCTTTTGGTTTTCACTTTTGTTTGCCAATTTTACCCTTAAATACCTTGTATGTTTAAAACAAAAATAATAACAATCATATACAAATGAGTAAATTCCAATCTGATCTCCTCACTTATAATTTATTTTAATTTTAAAAAATAATAATCACTCACGATTCCTTTTTAAACCACCCACAAAATTGGTGAGTTTTCCTCTAACCTCCTCCCCATAACCCACTTTCTTTTTTCTTTCTCTCATTAGGGTTATACTAGTATTTTGGTGTCAAAATATATTTTTCCTTTACATTAACAAGAAATATAAATGTTTAAAAGGTACTACAGTTCTTAATTTGGGTGTAAATGTTTTCTTTTTTATCTCGTTATCTAACTATTTGTATTTTGTTTTTCTATATATTTTGTTGGATGTTATGAAGTAATTTGTTTATTGTTTAATGTGAGATTTTTTTATTATTTAAGAGGATTTACATGGAATTAGAATTTAGCATGAAGGTTTTTTTCTTTTCCTATTTTATTTTTTTGCATTTTTTATTTTCTTCTTTGTCTGCTTATTCTTTCTCCTCTCTCTTTTTCCCTTATTCTTTTAATCTATACCTCTATATTAATAGATAAAGGGGATACTAATTAAAATCTCACCATTTAATATTTTTATTAAAGGATAAAATAGGAAAAAAAAATACACACACAATTAAATCGGTGACCATTTTTATAACAATTTAATTTCCGATTTAGTAACTACCTCACCCATGATTTTACAATTCCCCACAATTTTCAATTATATATCCATGATGCACAATGCACACTTCATCTTATATTCCTCCCTCCCTAAGAAACTATTTTCAATTTGTTGAAGGATAGTTTAATAAAGTGAAGGTACTTTTTATTTATATACAATTTTGTTTTTATTGGTCACATTCCAATTATGAGACTATTTATAAGAGAAGGTTTTTGAATATGAAACCTTGACTGAATATTATTATTGGATGAGAGTTCCAATTTATAGAGCACATCAACTAATAACAATAATTCAAATGTAGCTATTAATGTGCTCAACAATAAACAGAATAATAAAATAACAACTAACAATATTATGAATTTGAAATTATAACAAAATGATTGGTATCTAATACGCCCCCACAAGTGAAAGGTGCGTCTAGTAGTTTGAACTTGACAGTGAAGTCCTTGATTTGTGTCGTAGGGAGTGGCTTTGTAAGAAGATTTGCCACTTAGGTTTGATGAGGATGTCCTCCAATTGATCTTGGTGAAGTCGGAGAATATTGCTTGGAAGAAAAAATCTGGAATGAACATCAGCCAGATAAAGCAAGTTCCGACGTTAAGAATGACAAATGTTTAACCATCCATGGCAAATGTTTGACACATCTCTTAATCACCATGGAGAGAAACAAATGTGCTTAACCACCTAAGAAAGGCATAATCAAATCAATGGCAAATGTTTAACCGTCCATGACAGATGTTTGACACATCTTTTAAACCACCATGGAGAGAAACAAATGTACTTAACCACTTAAGAGAGACAGAAGTAAATCAGTGACAAATGTTTAACCGTCCATGGCAGATGTTTGACACATCTCTTAAACCACCATGGAGAGAAACAAATGTGCTTAACCACCTAAGAGAGGCAGAAGCAAATCAATGGCAAATGTTTAACCATCCATGACAGATGTTTGACACATCTCTTAAACCACCATGGAGAGAAACAAATGTACTTAACCACCTAAGAGAGGCAGAAGTAAATCAATGACAAATGTTTAACCGTCCATGACAGATGTTTGACACATCTCTTAACCACCATGGAGAGAAACAAATGTGCTTAACCACCTAAGAGAAACAGAAGCAAATCAATGTCTTCATGTACTAGAAGTCAGTATGAGACACGATGAGGCACATTTTGTGCCATCCACAGATCCGACGAGGGTCACTAGAGAAATTGTTGTTGGAGCGTTAACAGTGATGGTGGCGGAGGACAATGATAGCAGAAAAAAAAAATCATTAAAGGAAGAGAGAATCGCTGGAAAGGAAGAGAGGTCGTGGAAATCCACTGAATAAGTCCACCGAGAATGTCCACCGGGGACAAATTGTCCCCGGTGAAGCACGATTTCTCTTATCCCCTTAACCAGGCTAGGGATCGATATTTGCTGTTAAGCTAAAAGCTCTGATACCATAAAAGAGAAAGTTTTTGAATATGAAACCTTGACTGAATATTATTATTGAATGAGTTCCAATTTATAGAGCACATCAACTAATAACAATAATTCAAATATAGCTATTAATGTGCTCAACAATAAACAGAATAATAAAATAACAACTAATAAGATAATAAAATAACAACTAACAATATTATGAATTTGAAATTATAACAAAATGATTGGTATCTAATAAACAGGTGATCTAATGGAAGTGCTAGTAATGTTACCATGTGTTTGGTACATCATGACAAAAACCTCTTTTAATATTTCATTTTTTTTTATAAATTTCCTTAGCACTCTAGTATTAAATTTTCTTTTATATTAATCCATTTTTGTATATGACCAACCATGAGAATTGTATTCCACCCCTTTCTTATTTAAAATCGTAATTCTCGTGCGTGGCATTGGAAGTACTTTTCTAATTCAACCTTTGTATATTTATGTGCAAATTTTGTAATACATATACAATTTTAATTTAATTTTTCTTCTTCTCAATTTTCAAATCTACATATAATTAGTTCATTTTTATTTGTTATATTAAATTTGATGAACATTATCATGCCTATGATAGTAACTTTGTCTCCAAAACAGGAATCATCAAAAGGTTTTGAAATTGTTGTCAGAGAAAAAAATTAAAAGATGAGTAAATGTTGACACCGCATAAAATAGATAATGAAGCAAAGAAGGCTAAAGAGAATGAAGGAAAGAAGACTAAATGTGGAGGAAATAACATATAATGATGGGAAATAAAAGGTGGACTCAATAATATGGAATGAAAGGTTGCATTCAACACCTAAGGAAGTTGCTTTAAATGAATTTGGTCACAATTTACTTAAATTTTTTTTAGTAATGGGAATGCATCTTACTTCTCCTTTTTTTTTTTTTTATTCTTTACTTATATGTGTTTTTATCTAATGGCTTTTTAAGTTTTATATTATTTATTTTATATTTTAACTTTCCTTTTCAACTACTTTTTGTTAATCTTTTAATTACTTTGTTGATTTTTAAGGTTATACTCATAATCTCTCATTTTTTAAGGATTTATTTATTAATTAAAGAAATAGAGATCAAACTCCTTTAAGAACTTTTGGAGAAGGAGAATAGGGAATATAAAAATGGTGTTACTTGATTTAATTCACAATAATACTATAGGTAATTCTTTTGTTTTTGGAATTTATAGTTGAAAGGTTGGCTATTTATGGCTAATTTCTTCGTAAAGTTGTCTCTATGAAAATTTAAATTATAAAAAACATTTAAAGTTTCATAACCTTATCCTCTTCCCCCATAAGTAAAAAGTATATGCATATAATAGTAAAAAAGCACTAAGGTAAAATAAATATACATGTCAATATTAAGACTTAATAAAAAAATTTACTTCCAATTTTTTTTTATTTTTAGAGAATTTTAATTTATCCCAGCAAATGTATTTGACACATTTTTATCCCCATTTTTATAAAAAAAAAAAAATTCAAATTTTATCCTATATTATTTATCCACTAATAAACACAACAATTGAGGTAAAATTTACCAAAAAAGAAGAAGTTGGAGATAAAATTGGGAAAATAATTGGGATAAAAGAATGTCATGAAAAATAAAATGACATATGGTAAAATTCCCCAAATTTTAAAAAATTAAAAATAAAACGTGTTAAATAAATTTACATTAGTCTTAAAAAAAATCAATTTAACACATCAAGGGACATTTACTAGTAATGACTTTTTCACAACCCGCTATTTTTCTTCTTTCAATTTGAGTCTTTTTCACAACCCTCATTTTTTATTAACTCTTTCTTCTTGTCCGATATTTTTTTGGTAGATTAAAATTTAGAATGCTTGGAGTATTTCATCCGCAAAGAGACGAATTAAATTCAAGGTACATGTCACATGTGAGATTCCTCTTTTATCGTGAAGTACACTCACTTCAATAGTTAACTTATTTGTATTTTCATTTTATCATGTTACAACCAAACAAAACATTAGTGATATTAGGATTGACTTAACATTTACTTCGTTAAGTTATGGTATATAATATTTTAAAGATTTTATTTTAATATTTAAGTTATGTTTTAGTCACATTTTGATATTTTAAGTTATATTTTAATATATTTTTAAAAAAAAAATTGTTAAAAATATTAAACATCATCCATGCTTTAAATTTTAAAATAATTAATTTAAAATATAATTTAAAGTATTCAAATGTGACTAAAACATAATTTAAAATACCAAAATGATACTTTTAAAATATTATATACCAAAATATGACCAAAATATAATTTAAAGTATTAAAATAAAAAATTTAAAAATTATGTATCAAAACATAAAAAAATATGAAATTTAATAGAATAAAAGTTATATTAAAAAATGATACTATCTACAAAATTGACAGTATGTTGCTACATGTTTTTTTCATTTTGATAACATACTTTGTATTTTGACCATTATTTGAGCTATATGTAATATGTATGATTTTTATATTCATTATATATTATGTATTAGGGAAAGAAATCTACAACTTTTGTGAAAAAGAACGGGGTTAGTTTGGATGTTTTAAAGGCAAACTGGGCCTTGAACTGAAATAAAATGTGTAGAGGACTTGGTTAATGACATTCCCTTTATTGCTAAGTGTATCCCTTATTTTAGTTTTTTTTTTTTTTAAATACCTCTTATGGAACTGCATTTGTAGGTGAAGAAGACACCAGATGAAAATGCATTTCTATTATGTATTGATGTGTGCGCTTTAAATCCAAAGCGAAAACACATTTTCATTTTGTTTTATTTGACATACATAATGAAAACTCGTTTTCATTTTATATTGGGAATACACACCTCCAAATGCATAACAAATTTATGATTTCGCCTTGTGTTAGTTGAGTTCTCGATACAAAATCACAAATGAGGATAGTTTATGGTCTTTGGTAAAAGTTCTTAGGAACAAAAACAAATGTTGATATACTCTCGTACTTGTGGGAGAGAACATGAAGAATTGCTTTGAGAGGGTCATTAAAAAATACCTTGCATTGGATAAACATTTTTTTTTTTTTTTAAGAAATGCTAGATTTGTGCGGCCTTTGACATTTGATGGAAGATTCTCTACAGGGATGGCTTACAACTTGGTGTATTGTAGGTTTACAAAAGGATGACAACTATCATAAAAATCATTTTAATGATATATAATTGGATAACAATTTACATTTATGATACTCCAACACGTTTAGAAAATGGGTATCACGAAACATAAAAATTTCAATCACATTTTTTTTCATCCACAACTCGAACTCAATATTTTACTTAAGAAAATCAAATTTAGTAACCACTCGAACCATCTCAAGGGGATTGAGTTCGGTAACCATTCGAACCAATGACTTGTTAATATTAATAACTTTTTTATCCAAAAATTTTGATACATGTTACTAATGTGCTTCAACTAAGAAAATAAATGTGTGCGTATTAGTAAATTTCATTTATTTATATTGAAAAGTAAAGAAAATTCATTACTTAACTCATAAGTTAATCAATAATCAAAGAATAATTTTTTTAAAATTTGAATCTTGTATGTATTTCATGGACTTTAATAGAATTTTAAGAAGAAGATTAATTAAAAACAGAAAGAATATTAATTATTCTTTTATTAGAGAACCTAAATTTTTATTTTTTATTTTATTAATTATAAAATTCTTATTGTATATAATTATTTCAGTATTTCTCGTTAGGTTAGTGCCTGTTCCTCCATTTCTTAACTCATAAGTTTGTTTTTTTTAAGGTCAGATCAAGAAAAAAAAAAAAAACAAGAGAAACATAGGCAGGTCCGTTCAGTATCACTCTCCCGCGCCATTGTTGTGTGATCTGCAGGTAGATAATAGATCTGCGTGCAAACAGACAGAAAAAAAATGACGAGTCTGTTCGGGTTATCGTCTTCGTCTTCCGCCGCGTCCAACATGAAAGTGACGAACACGCCGGCGAGCGAGCTCGCCCTCACCAACCTCGCCTACTGCTCCCCCTCCGATCTCCGCAATTTCGCCGTCCCCGCCCACGACAACCTCTTCCTCGCCACCGTCGCCGATTCCTTCGTCTTATCTCTCTCATATCCTTCCATCTACTGCATTTCCTTTTTAATTCAACGATTTGCGTAGCGTAGCGTAGAATTACTTGTTCGTTTTGTTTTTTCTCCTCATTAATTATGCAAATGATGTGTGATGGTTATTTTTGTGACCTTAACTGAGAGATACTCCTCATGATAGCATCGCCAGCGGCCAGATTGCGTTGAATGCCGTTCAACGCCGCTGTGCCAGAGTTTCTTCTGGTGATTCCGTACAAGTGAGCCGGTTAGTTTGTGTTTTTATTTCTTTCTTTATTGGTATTTTAGTATTGAGTATTTATTGATTATTCGTTTCCTCTTTTTCTTAGTTTCTCATGATTTCATTTCATTTTTTTTTTTTTACCTGTTCCGTAAGATTTGTGCCACCTGAAGATTTCAACCTCGCGCTGCTAACCATTGATTTGGAATTTGTTAAAAAGGGGAGTAAGAGTGAACAGGTATATATGCTGGTTTGAAAAAAAGTGCCATCAATTTGTTGCTCATTAGGGGTTTGGCATTAAAATTGTTGCTTTGTCTTGTAGATTGATGCTGTTCTGCTGGCTAAGCAACTTCGGAAGAGATTTATGAACCAGGTAGGGTCTGTTACTAGGTTATTTGCGCCTTCTACTTGGTTATAAATAATAGTTTCACGGTTTTTTAGTTATCATTGATTGGTTGCTTTTTGACTGTTATTGTGCTTGCTGTCTTTTCTGATTATAGCACTTGAACACACAATGTTGTATGGTTGCTAGATGTTAATTAATAATACTAATTGCAGAGTTTTATATCCAAATCTTCTCGTCTAGATTGATCACTACTGGACAGCAGAAAAGAAAATGCTATCTGGTTGTTGCATAGATTCTTTTGTTATTATTTGCATAATTATGTGTTTATCATTTCCCAGAAAGTTACTAAATATAATTCATAGTAGTATTATATTTGCATAACTACGGCTATGATATATATTTTTAATTGATTTTTTCAATTATTTTGAAATTCAACTTGCTCACAATAGTTGATAGTCTGTCTTTCCTTTGTAAGTAAATGCATGAATCTTTTTTTTTTTTTTCCATTAGGAGAATAATTTTCTACTGAGTGGAGATAGATGGGTGGGAAGGAGAGAGAGAGAGAGGTAGGGAAAGGGGGGGGGGGGGGTCTCATTATAATTTTTCTTGAATCATGATATACTCTTTGTGTATCAGTTGGCTGAAGATAAAATATTTTCTAATGTCCATCAGCTTGCCCATATCTTCTGCATGTTATTCTGTTTGTAACCTTTCTATTATCTCACTATTTTTCGGGGGCTTATCAAATTATTATTTTCTAATTCTTAGGAAGCTTGGGAACAGTCTTTATCCTAGGTTTCTCTATTAGCTCTTCCATGTACATTCCATTCGTTTGATGTATTACATTCCCAATCAATTTTTTAATCTTTTATGCAGGTTATGACAGTGGGGCAGAAAGTATTATTTGAGTATCATGGAAATAATTATAGTTTTACTGTCAGTAGTGCTTCCGTTGAGGGCCAAGATAAGTCTGATTCTCTTGAAAGAGGGATGATTTCAGATGACACATACATTGTTTTTGAAACATCACGTGATAGTGGAATTAAGGTGAGTTTCCCATTTTGCTTTTGTCATCTATCTACCTTGTTGTGGTCAATTTTTTCTTGGTACACTCTGAATGCTTACATATATTCCATGTAAGTTAATAGTCAATGCATTATTAAGTAAATTAATGACATTGTATGGAAGCTCTTAACTGTGCTCTACTATTATCCTTACGTATGTTTATTGGTTTATGTTGTGATTTGCAGATTGTCAATCAACGGGAGGGTGCCACTAGCAACATTTTCAAGCAAAAAGAATTTAACCTTCAGTCGCTTGGTATTGGTGGCCTGAGTGCAGAATTTGCAAATATATTCCGCAGAGCTTTTGCCTCTCGTGTTTTCCCTCCCCATGTTATATCTAAGTAATACATAAGATATTGTTGTTCATTTAATTTGCTGTTTTCATAGTATATCATGTTCTTACTTGAAAGCCTTTGAGCTTTCAGATTAGGAATCAAGCATGTGAAGGGCATGCTTCTTTATGGGCCTCCTGGAACTGGAAAGACACTTATGGCACGTCAAATTGGAAAAATTTTGAATGGGAAGGAACCAAAGGTTTGGAAATTACTCCTGATTCTATATGAAATTTTTATGTATGCAATCAGCAACAATTACTAGATATATGATAATTGTAATTTCTTTCGTTTAATTAATATCATTTAGTCTCCTAATTATTGTTAGAGCAAATTACAACAACACCCTGAGTTTTCATGTAATTACATCAGTACCCCTATTTTTAAAACCATTATTTTCGCCTCCCATGAGGGGGTGTTAGTATAATGTTTTGAGGGGCTGCCAATGTAATATTTTGAAATATACAAGAGGAGTTATTGTAATGATTTCAAACTTAAAGGAGTGTTAGTGTATGGAAATAAAAAAAGATGGAACTATGTGTAATTTGATAAAACCTCGGGTGCAGCTGTAATTTGCTCTTATTGTTAATAGTGGGTAGTAATTTTCTTGGAATATGCTTTTGTTTTCATTGTTTGTTACTTTATAGATCTACCATCTCTTCTTACTTAAATTTTACATCAGGATGGTTTTCATGTGTTGTCAAAGAAATCATTTGTATGTTATTGATAATGAATTTGTGCTTGACTTGACAGTATTGAATTTGAATCTCATTGCTTGTGGCCCACTCTTTCTTATTTATGAATGTGACATTGTGACTTGTGTGAGTTTTTTTGGGGTAGGTGTAACTTTCTCGTAACATATTATCAATTCTCATGATGCATTTATGCCTTCTATACATACTAGATTTTTTTGACATTTTTTGTCCTTTTTCAGATTCTTTAACTAACTGACATGATTGAGTAGCTTCAAATTTTGTATGTTGAAAGTGTGTGCATTCTGTGGGTATCTTTTGTGGTCTTAATTTTTCTTTTCTATGACTTGTACTAGATTGTAAATGGCCCTGAAGTTTTGAGCAAATTTGTTGGTGAAACTGAAAAGAATGTGAGAGACCTTTTTGCTGATGCTGAACAGGATCAGAAAACCCGAGGTGATGGATATATACCCATTGCATATTCCTTAAGTTAAAATTTCATATAATTCACTTTTATTGTTAACTGTTTTCCAGGGGATGAAAGTGAGTTGCATGTTATAATCTTTGATGAAATTGATGCTATCTGTAAGGTATGAGATTTTTCAACTTTAGATCAACATCAATCTCTATTGTGTTGCTATTGTCAATTTGTTGATTACAGTTTATCAGCAACAATTGAGTTTCCTTAACTGGTGGAATCTTTATATTTTAGCTGTAGCTTAAACTTTATTTATATGGTCATTGATCAATAATAATTTTTTATGTTCCTTTTGTTTTGATTTACTTAACCATTGGAAAAATTTGTGTTTGTCTTGGTATGAGAAAGCACATAAGTATGATTGAAGGGGAACATGATGACATTTAATTCTGGGGACTTCATGTAGTTTTTTGAGTAATCATGAACATTGAATAGTGATTGAATTGCCTGGTACTATAATTACTCTATGTTCCTCTTCATGTATTGTGCAGTCAAGAGGTTCAACTCGAGATGGTACTGGAGTTCATGATAGCATTGTAAATCAGCTTCTTACTAAGGTTAGTAAAGGTGTTGAATTTTTTATTTTTTTTAATAAAAGAGACAATGTTCCTACAATAGTCATATCAGTAAACCTATAAGCCTATTTGCTTGGTTTGCAGATAGATGGTGTGGAGTCTCTAAATAATGTTTTGCTTATTGGAATGACTAACAGAAAGGACATGCTTGATGAAGCTCTCTTAAGGTCTCTATATCTTCTTCCCTTGTTCTAGATCATTGAATATACTTTCCATGGAAAATATAAATGTTGACAGTCAACAATATATATTATAGTTGTCATCCAATCTAGTACCCTCTGTTTGCTTGTTATTAGAATTTGGGGAGTCTGAGGAAAATTGTTTGGTTGTTTAGTTTACACATGTATATATTTATATTATTTACAATATTAATTGGAAGAGGAATAATGTCCTAAATTAAAGCTAATCAGCACTAATAAACTTTGCACCAGCATTAGCTAATATTGCTCTCGATACGTATTAGTAATTCAATCTCTTTGTGTTCAGTTCTTTCATGAAAGATTGGGTTAGAAGCAATAAGTAAATGCAGTTGGGTTGTCATGAATCAGTTTCATTTCCTTAATGTCTCACAACTTGAGCTGTTAAATTAAAGCAATTGCTTTAACCCCAGTTTCATTGGTTGCTGCTTCCATAGCATGATACTTGGCCTTTGTATTGACCTAGAGACTCTGTTCTATTTCTAGCAACTATGTGTCATTAATAGCCAAATGCCCAAAACTACTACCTATTCATGTACTCAATTCTATTGCTTAATCCTGACACCTGTAATTGATTTGTGTAGTATATCTGCATAAGTGGTGCTTATCTTTTAGTCATTTATCATTTACTTGTGTCATGTAGACCAGGGAGGTTGGAAGTCCAGGTTGAGATAGGCCTTCCTGATGAAAATGGTCGATTGCAAATTCTTCAAATTCATACTAACAGAATGAAAGAGAATTCTTTTATAGCTGCTGATGTGAACCTTCAAGAGCTTGGTATGTGTTCTGTGATGCCTAGTCTTGTCTTACATATGTATAAATTTACATTTTTGATGAAATGAAAATACAAAAGTAATAAAAATCGTAGCATATTACATTTCTTATTTGCATTAGCAAAATTATTTCTTTATTATCGGATATTAATCATGATCATCATAAGCTCTTTTATTTGATAGTTTTATCATATGAACTCTGAAGGGGAGTCTGGCAAATTAAAAACTAGTTCACTTCTATTCTAGTTCCAAGCAGTTTCTAAAGTTGTGTAAATTTTACCTTTGAATTGGTTTTGAAATCACTGAAGCGTGGACATACCTAACACGATGATATGATTAATGGTTGAAGACAGGCATAAGATACCAAGAAAGATATTATTCATAATCAATTATTTTAATATCATGCCAATGTAGATGAAGCATAATCTGCAAAAAACGATGTCAAGATTATTTTTTCATTTGAACAATAATTGGAAAAATAAAATTATCTGAATCACATGGATTGAACTATGAAGTTCATGTGATGTTTACTCTGGGTTTTCTTTTTCTTCTCTTCTGCAGCTGCTCGAACGAAGAACTACAGTGGTGCTGAACTTGAAGGTGTTGTGAAAAGTGCTGTCTCACATGCTTTAAATAGACAATTGAGTCTAGAGGATGTCACTAAGCCAGTGGAGGAAGAGAACATTAAGGTTACATCGGATGACTTTTCGAATGCACTCCACGAAGTTACTTCCGCATTTGGTGCTTCAACTGATGATCTTGAAAGATGCAGGTACTACTTTTAGTCACAACTCACAAGGTTTAAGAGTTATTAGAAATAGGTTAAGCATTTTCATTTTATAAGTGTTTAATTAAGCTATTTAACTAAACAGACCCTAAGTAAATTGATGCTGGAAAAGCATTGGTGGGTTCTTGCAGATGGAGTTTGTGGGGGTCCCTTGGATAGTTTATCACAAATATTATTGCAACTTCAATGTTTTATAGTTATACTTGTTTAAAAAACAGTTATTTAGAATTATGATGAATGTGGTAATATTGAAATCTAAGTCTATCTGGAAGTATTGTGGAAACTGGCAAATTTTCTGTGTTACTGTTTTAACATATTTTTATGTTATTTGATTTATAGACTCCATGGCATGGTGGAGTGTGGTGATCGACATAAGCACATTTATCAAAGAGCAATGCTACTTGTGGAGCAAGTTAAAGTGAGTAAAGGAAGCCCACTTGTCACTTGTCTCCTGGAAGGTTCCCCTGGCAGGTATGTTGCGTATGAATTTTCATCTTAATTTGACCTTTATAATAGATTGTTTCTAACTTAACTTTCTTGTCATAGTGGTAAAACTGCACTTTCAGCTACTGTTGGTCTTGACAGCGACTTCCCATATGTCAAGATTGTAAGTTCTCTTCTTATCTTGTATAGTACCCCAGTAATGTGCATTGCTTTTGACTTTATACTTATGGCCACATCCACTTGTAATTCATCTTCTGTAATTGTCTAGGTTTCAAGCGAATCAATGGTTGGTCTACATGAGAGCACCAGATGTGCTCAGATTATTAAGGTTTGTCATAAGTAATATGTTTTTAGCCTTTCTGTTGTATCTATTGAGTGCTGAGTGTCTGAAGACTCTGTTACTGACCTTACAAGTGAGGTTTTACTAAGTCAAAAGTCAAGTACATGCTTTTGACTTTCAATTATCTTTAGTCCATTAACAATTACATTGATATAATAGTATTTTCAGTATCTCCCCAGCTAGTTGACTGTATTATGTAAATTCTAAGGTCTAATGGTTTCTGGTAGGTTTTTGAGGATGCATACAAGTCACCATTGAGTGTTATTATTCTTGATGACATTGAGAGGTCAGATTTGTGATTTTTATTTGATCATCCTTTCCAGTAATTCCTCCTTAATGAATAATATTAAGTGTTTCCTTGTTCATTGATCCAGATTATTGGACTATACTCCCATTGGTCCTCGATTTTCAAACTTGATTTGTCAGACACTACTGGTTCTGCTCAAACGGCTTCCTCCAAAGGTTTGTGTGCATCCATGTTCTTTCAGTTCCTTTCTGAAGCATATCTGTTATAAGTTCAAAAGCAAAACTGACAGGAATATATCTGGATTCAGTGT
Source organism: Amphicarpaea edgeworthii (assembly GCA_014843725.1). NCBI lineage: Eukaryota > Viridiplantae > Streptophyta > Magnoliopsida > Fabales > Fabaceae > Amphicarpaea > Amphicarpaea edgeworthii. Next base: position 23,277,548 of record CM026328.1, read on the forward strand.
GGGTGGGTGAAGATATACTGCCATGCTACTTTACTGTGCCAGTGGGCTAACCAAAATCTACCATCTGATTTCCAAAATGTTAAATGAAAATTTTGATAATAGTATTTTACTCCTTAATGTAATATAAAGGTGGCCGATCTCCTCATTGTCAAATTGCCTCCTGCCTCCAGGAGTGAGTATTGAATTCAAATTGCCTGTGTTAAGCTGAGAACTAGGTTTTCAATCTTCAACAATTTGGGTATTTGGATGTTTTGATGTTTGTAATTTGTTCTGCAATTGTTGCTTGCTTTATGTTTCTTATAACTATTGAGAGTTCATCTCCACATGGTCAATATCACCAATGAAAAGTTTGAAATGTTAGGTACAAATAGTTTGTGTTGATGACTTGATGCTACCTAAATCTTTCTGTGACTAATGTGCATTTATACTCATGTTGACAGGGGAAAAAGCTCATGGTTATTGGCACAACAAGTGAACTAAGTTTCTTGGATATGATTGGATTTTGTGCTACCTTCTCTGTTACTTACCATATTCCTACCTTGAACACAAAGGATGTAAAGAAGGTAAACATATTTGTTCTTTACATAAGTGGTATTATCTGGCTCATGGGCTAATTGCATGCTATTGATTTGTGCCTTATGAACGTTTCCTTTTATTTTTCATGCTTTTGTTCTCTTAATAACAAATAGTTTCATCTCATGAATGAAATTTAAGTGAAATTATCACTTGCTAACGTCAAATGTACAGTATAATTTCTTTCTTGATGTTGTATGCTTAATTGTGCCTCTTGCAGTTCAAGATAAATGTTAAGCTTCTCCTTTTTCTTTTCTTAAAATCACAGGTCCTAGAACAGTTGAATGTGTTTTCTGATGAAGATATTGATTCTGCTGCAGAGGCAATGAATGATGTGCGTATAATTGCTCCTTTATGTGCTTCATTCTTTTATTTGGCATGTGTTAGTTTTGCCTGATTTGTAACACAAGGGAACTCCAATAATTTTTTTGGAAGGGAACTCCCTATTTTCATTAATTTGTGCTTGTCCTGTGTACAGATTACTTTTATTTTTACTTCTGTACATCTCTTTAGTTACTCTCAGGGAATTAAGTTGTTTGGTTATTATTAATTTAATTTGCACAAGTTTTTAAGAGTGGAAAGCAGTGGTTGGCAAAGAACATTGATTGCATGATGTTATTGGTACCTACTCTGACTCTGTTATTTTGTGTTCAATTTTCATTCTCAGATGCCTATCAGGAAGCTATACAATTTGATTGAGATGGCCGCACAAGGGGAGCAAGGTGGATCTGCAGAAGCCATCTTTTCTGGCAAAGAGAAGATCAATATCGCTCATTTCTATGATCGCCTCCAAGATGATGCTGTTAGTTTATAAGTTGTTGTGTTAAGCGCTGTCTCAGTTAGAGTGCATATAATCATCATTGAGTTGAAATCTCTTTCTTTTTTAACAATTCATTTCTACATTGCTTGTTACTGTTCGGTTGCAGAGGTTATTTCTATCAGTGTTGCCTGGTTGTGCTGAACTGCTGATAGTAATTTTGAGAGGAGGCAGTAGGGGTTTCGTAGTCTCATGTTTTAAAAGTTACATGATTTTTTCCTTAAAAAGTCACTGACCGAACTTGTGTGCTTTAATTTCAATTGTTTATTCAAATATATTTATCTATATTTATAGTTCTTATGATAATCAGAGTTATGACTTGATACATTCGTTTATATAGAGATAAATAATGTATTAGTAATATTCTTTTTACTATTACTTTAAAAAGAGCATAAAACTGTTTTCAGTTTTTCTAATTTTTTGAGCTACATAATTATATGTTTGCTTTTTGTTAAAAAGAAATGGAAAACTGTGTAAAATTAAATTTTAAAATAAAGCAAATGATTTAACATTATCCTCTGTGAGGGACATTATTCAAGGTTTGCAAATTATAGGTAAACACCAAAACCCCAACCTCCGAAGCAGTCAATTAAGGCTGCCAGCTACTTTAGTGGATATCATTATTCTTAATTTGTTCGTATAATCTCTCTTTAAGTAAAGGATTCTTGACTTTGAGAAGACAATGATGTTAGTAATTTACGCCTTTAACGATCCCGAATTGATATTAGAGGCTTCTACATGGGTTGTAAATCACAAACTAATGTAATCTTGAACTGTTAAAATTTATGATGAGTTAAATTATTCTAAAATCAATTTCTTAAAAACTTGAATTGTTTAAATTCAACTGGTCAAATTATTTAACATACTGTTTAGATCTTATACTCGATCTAATTCAAAAGAGAATTTTGTCTGCTAATCTTCATCCTTTTTATCTCATCGTGGAATCATCGATCCTTACACAATGTTGTTAAGTAATCCTAAATTACCACTAGCACAAACACAACAATACAATCACCAATCTGAACCTGAGCATGCCCCTAATAATTTGATTAGTTTTTTATAACCTATATTTTTACATTTTTAGATAATTAACTAGTATCAACTTACTTGGTTTGAAAGAAATTAATTAATTTTAAATTCTTATCGCTAAAACAAATAGTATTTTCTCTGCTTAACAGGTAATTTTATATTTGTTTTGTTACTGATGGAAAAGTCCTTCTTATCATCTTAAATTGTAAATTAAGACTGTTGGGTTTGCACCAATAAAAACCATAAATTTGTTCCATTTTTAGTTAGAGAACAATAGGAAGAAAAAACTTGTATACAAACTGATGGAAAGTCGATTAGTGCTTCCACATTTAATTAATATTTTTTCATGTTGGTTTTATTTGAAGAGAATCTTTTCTATAATTAGATTTGATTATATTTTGCATAAACACGCTCCGTAGATTATTACAAGCTATACTTTGGCATTCAAGTATCCACCTCAGGAAACTTATCTAAAACTATCTACAGGCAGTAGAGATAGAGTTATTGATGTGAGATGGATAAAAAAAAGGGGGTTTCAATTATAATTCAAAAATGATTCGTATATATATTTTACAGAAACATGAAATTAAAGTCGAAAATAAAGTGACCAGGAGACATGAAAATAAAGGTATTGTTTCAAAAAATTTATCTAGACAAGATATACCTTATTTGCAAGATGGAAGACTTGAGTTAATATGGTCTTCAATCCACTAGGGTACCTTCACAAATGAATATAGGACAAATATTTGAATATTCACCGGGGGTTGAATGAAATCGTTTTAATTTTTAAGTTTTAACAATCCCCGAATTCTGCTATCTACCTTGAGAGTTTTATAGTCGTAAACAACCTTGAATATTCAGTCATAACTACTGATCATTTAATAGCTAGTGCCGCCAAAGATTATCTATGCCTTATCTGCATGTTTTATTGTTTTATAATATCTTATTGCCAATTTTCTATATTCAACCAACATTTTTGACGAGTTTGTTCCTATGATATTTTATTTGTCACAACTTTGACAAAGCACGTGTCCCAATGTTTTCTCGGAAGAAAATGATGTGTGTGTAAGCATGTGAGGTGGGACATTAGAATTTTAAAAAGATTAAAATCTCAATTATATAATTAAAAGGATCATTAAAATTGTCTAAACATACATATCATTTGTGGAAAAAAAAATATAGTTGAATGATACTCCACGTACCAATATTATGATATTAAAAAAAATCATATAATTATATTTTTTTGTCTTTAACTAAGATTTCTAGAAAAAAGATATCATTAGATAAGAAAGAAAGATATATGGGTCCATTTGTGTCACCTTTTAACTTATAAGGTCCCACTAAAAATTCGTAGATATGAAAAATGAGAAAGGCCGCTGAAGCTTGACCCTTCATTTCATTTGGAAGAACCTAGCATACTTGATTATATATAATATTTTAATTATATATATAACATTCATATATATTATAAAACACATAAATAATTATTCTAACATGAGTTTAAGGGTAATTATATTAATACAATATTTTCACATTAACGTTTTATAACAAATTTATTAATTATGTAATTATCAATTATGTTATTTTATTTTTAGTTTGAATCATTAATATAATATTATATGATATATTATATATTTAATTTTTAATATTAATTATCGGGTTAATCAAAGTTTATTGGGTCAATCCGGACCGGGCTTAATTAACCCATCAACCTAAATGTATCGAGTAAAAAATGCTTGTTTTTATTTGAGTTTCATTTTTTGAAGTCTAGTCTGACCCTAATTGTAGGCCGGCCGATCCATCGGACCTAATTGCAAGGCGACCCATTGAACCAATTTCATTTTGTCACGCCTAAGATCATCTTTATTGGGAGATTTTAAGAGAGATTTTAAACCTCAAAATCTTTAAATTTCAAGATCTCTCACTAGAGAACAAAGTAAGATCTTCACGTGGAGATCATGTAAGATCGGGTCTTATCCTTCCAAGATTGATATTTCACTAATTAATCAATTTTTTTAATAATATAAAATACAAAATAACTAACCAAAATTATATTATTAAATAATTAATTTAATTTTAATTTTTTTTAGAGCATTAGTGAGTTTACTACAGGACCTATAAAATTATCATAAGAGCATCTTTAGTAGGGAAGGTCTTAAGAGATCTTAAAATATTTTTTTTAGGTTCTCATAGTGTCACGTCAACATCTCTCACATTTCTTTGCTTTATTGATAGATTTTATATGGAGATCTTATGATATTTTTATAAGTCTCGTTATGGATCCACTAATACTTTAAAATTAAATTAATTATTTAATAATATAATATTTAATTATAAAATAATTAATATTAAAAATAAAAAATAATATAAATATTTATTTATGACTAAAGATTAAATTGATAATTAATATATAATATAGATAAATAAAAAATACAAATATTGACATTAAAAAAAATTGTTAATTAATATAAAATTTCTATTGTTTTATTTTTGTTAAATCTGTTGTTTTATTTATTTTATATTATTAAAAAAATTGATTTATTAGTGAAAAATTAATTTTGAAAGTATCTCATAAAAAATCAGATCTTTGAGATTTGATCTTGAGGCTTAATCAAGATCCCCTGAAAATGCTCTCAGAACCCACCAAAAATATCTTTAAGGATCTCTTCGACACTTTCCCTTATACTCTAACAATACCTAGATGAAAAAAAATCTTTAAATATTTAAATATTTAAACCAGCGTAATAGATTTGTTTGAAAACAAAAAGAAAAGAATGGCGAGTCTGTTAGGGTTATCGTCTTCGTCTTCCGCCGCGTCCAACATGAAAGTGACGTACACGCCGGGGAGTGAGCTCGCCCTCACCAACCTCGCCTACTGCTCCCCCTCCGATCTCCGCAATTTCGCCGTCCCCGTCCACGACAACCTCTTCCTCGCCACCGTCGCTGATTCCTTCGTCTTGTCTCTTTCATATCCTTCCATCTACTGCATTTCCTTTTTAATTCAACGATTTGCGTAGCGTAGAATTACTTGTTCATTTTGTTTTTTCTCTTCATTAATTATGCAAATGATGTATGCTGATTATTTTTGTGACCTTAACTGAGACATACTGCTCATGATAGCATCGCCAGCGGCCAGATTGCGTTGAATGCCGTTCAACGCCGCTGTGCCAGAGTTTCTTCTGGTGATTCCGTACAAGTGAGCCGGTTAGTTTGTGTTTTTATTACTTTCTTTATTGGTATTTTAGTACTTGAGTATTTATTTATTATTCATTTCCTCTTTTTCTTAGTTTCTCATCATTTCATTTCATTTTTATTTATTTTATTTTTATTTTTACCTGTTGCTTAAGATTTGTGCCACCTGAAGACTTCAACCTCGTGCTGCTAACTATTGATTTGTTTGTTAAAAAGGGGAGTGAGAGTGAACAGGTATGTATGCTGGTTTGAAAAAAGTGCCATCAGTTTGTTGCTCATTAGGGGGGTTTGGCATTAAAATTGTTGCATTGTCTTGTAGATTGATGCTGTTCTACTGGCTAAGCAACTTCGGAAGATATTTATGAACCAGGTAGGGTCTTTTACTAGGTTATTTGCGCCTTTGGTTATAAATAATAGTCGTGGTTTTTTAGTTATCATTGATTGGTTGCTTTTTGACTGTTAACATGCTTGCCGTCTTCTCTGATTACAGCACTTAAACACACAATGTTGTATGGTTGCTAGATGTTAAATAATAATACTAATTGCAGAGTTTTATTTCAAAATCTTCTCATCTAGATTGATCACTGCTGGACAGCAGAAAAGAAACTGTTATCTGGTTGTTGCATAGATTCTTTTATCATATTATATTTGCATAACTACGGCTATGATGTATACTTTTTTTATTTGATTTTTTCAATTACTTTGAAATTTAACTTGTTCATGATACTTGATAGTCTGTCTTTCCTTTGTAAGTGAATGCATGAATCTTATTTATTTTTATTTTTTGTTCCATTAGGAGAATAATTTCTATTGAGTGGAGATAGATGGGTGGGAGGGAGAGAAGTAGGGAAAAAGGAAGGGGGGTGTCTCACTATAATTTTTCTTGAATCATGATATATTCTTTGTGTATATTGTATAGTTGGCTGAAGATAAAACATTTTCTAATGTCCATCAGCTTGCCCATATCTTGTGCATATTATTCTGTTTGTACCCTTTCTATTATCTCACTATTTTCCATGGCTTATCAAATTATTATTTTTCTAATTCTTAGGAAGCTTGGGGACAGTTCCATTCGTTTGATGTATTATATTCCCAATCAATTTTTTAATTGGTACTGTTTTATGCAGGTTATGACTGCAGGGCAGAATGTGTTATTTGAGTATCATGGAAATAATTATAGCTTTACTGTCAGTAATGCGTTTGTTCAGGGACAATCTAATTCTCTTGAAAGAGGGATGATTTCAGATGAAACATATATTGTTTTTGAAACATCATGTGATAGTGGAATTGAGGTGAGTTTCCCATTTTGCTTTTGTCTATCTACCTTTGTGTTGGTCAGTTTTTTTCTTGATACATTTTGAATGCTTACATATACTCCATGTAAGATAGCAATGCATTGCTAAATAAACTAACGACATTGTATGGAAGCTCTTAACTGTACTCTAATTCCAATTATCCTTGTGGTTTATGTTGTGATTTGCAGATTGTCAATCAACATAAGGATGCCACTAGCAACATTCTAAAGAAGAAAGAATTTAATGCTCAGTCGCTCGGTATTGGTGGTCTGAGTGCAGAATTTGCAACTATATATCGAAGAGTTTTTGCCTCTCGTGCTTATCCACACCATGTGATATCTAAGTAATGCATAGGATACCTTGGTTTGTTTAATTTGCTGTTTTTATAGTATATCATGTTCTTACTTGAAAGCCTTTGAGTTTCAGATTAGGAATCAAGCATGTGAAGGACATGCTTCTTTATGGACCTCATGGAACTGGAAAGACACTTATGGCACGTCAAATTGGAAAAAAATTTACTGGGAAGGAACCAAAGGTTTGGAAATTATTCCTTATTCTATATGAATTTTTTATGTATTCAATCATCAACAATTAATAGAGATATGATAATTGTAATTTCTTTCGTTTAATTAATATTTAGTCTCCTAATTATTGTTAGAGTAAATTATAGCAACATCCCCTAAGGTTTCATGTAATTACACAAGCACCTCTTACTTTTAAAACCATTACTTTTGCCTTCTCTGAGGGGGTGTTAGGATAATGTTTTGAGGGAGTGCCAGTGTAATATTTTGAAACATATAGGGTGTGTTATTGTAATGATTGCAAACTTAAAAGGAGTGTTAGTGTATGAAAAAAAAAAAAATGGAACGATATGTAATTTGATAAAACCTCAAGGGGTGCAGTTGTAATTTGCTCTTATTTTTAGTAGTAGGCTAGTAATTTCTTTGGAATATGCTTTTGTTTTCATTGTTTGTTACTTTATAGATCTACCATCTTTTTACTTAAATATTACATCATGATTGTTTTCATGTGTTGTCAAAAAAATCATTCGTATGTTATTGATAATGAATCTGTGCTTGACTTGACAGTATTGAATTTGAATCTCATTGCTTGTAGCCCTCTCTTCCTTATTTATGAATATGACATTGTGACTTCTCTGATTTTTTTGGGGTAAGTGTAACTTTCTCGAACATATTATCAATTCTCATGATGCATTTATGCTTACTATACATACTAGATTTTTTTTGTCATTTGTACTTTTGTCCTTTTTCAGATTCTTTGTGCTTTCTGTAGGTATCTTTTGTGGTCTTAATTTTTCTTTTCTATACTAGATTGTAAATGGCCCTGAAGTTTTGAGCAAATTTGTTGGTGAAACAGAAAAGAATGTGAGAGACCTTTTTGCTGATGCTGAACAGGATCAGAGGACCAGAGGTGATGGATATATACCCATTGCATATTCCTTAAGTTAAAATTTCATATAATTCACTTTTATTGATAAATGTTTTCCAGGGGATGTAAGTGAGTTGCATGTTATAATCATTGATGAAATTGATGCTATATGTAAGGTATGAGGCTTTTCTACTTTAGAACAACATCGATCTCCACTGTGTTGCTATTGTCAATTTGTTGATTACCGTTTATCAGCAACTGGTGGAATCTTTATAGTTTAGCTGTAGCTTAAACTTTTTTTATATGGTCACTGATCAATAATAGTTTTTTATGTTCATTTTGTTTTGATGTACTTAACCATTGGAAAATTTGTGTCCATCTTGGTTTATATGAGAAAGCACATAAGTATGATTGAAGGGGAACACGATGACATTTAAATCTGGGGGCTGCATATAGTTTTTTGAGTAATCATGAACATTGAATAGTGATTGAATTGCCTGTTACTGTAATCACTCTATGTTCCTCTTCATGTATTGTGCAGTCACGAGGTTCAACTCGAGATGGTACTGGAGTTCATGATAGGATTGTAAATCAGCTTCTTACTAAGGTTAGTAAAGGTGTTGGAGTTTTTTTTTTTTTTATAAAAGAGACAATGTTCCTACAATAGTTAAGCCTATTTGCTTGGTTTGCAGATAGATGGTGTGGAGTCTCTAAATAATGTTTTGCTTATTGGAATCACTAACAGAAAGTACATGCTTGATGCAGCTCTCTTAAGGTCTCTATATCTTCTTCCCCTGTGCTAGATCTTTGATACTTTCCATGGAAAATATAAATGTTGACAGTCAACAATATATATTATAGTTGTCATCCAATCTACTGCCCTCTGTTTGTTTCTTATTAAAATTTGGAGAGTCTGAGGAAAATTGTTTGGTTATTTAGTTTACACATGTATATATTTATAGTTGGAAGAGGAATAATGTCCTAAATTAAAGCTAATCAGCACTAATAAACTTTGTGTCAGTATTAGCTAATATTGCTCTTGTTACATATGATTAATTCATACACTATAGCTATCATTCCCCCTCAAATTGAAGTATGCATGTCATATGTACTAAGCTTCATATAAATAAAGTCAACCCAAGGCCTTATAATGATCTTGCCTTAAAAAGAGAAACTTTTGCAAAATATAGTCAAATTCTTTGTGTTCAGTCCTTTTAGGAAAGATTGGGGTAGAAGCAATAAGTAAATGCAGTTGGGTTGTCATGAATCAGTTTCATTTCCTTAATGTCTCACAACTTGAGCTGTTAAATTAAAGCAATTGCTTTATCCCCAAGTTCATTGGTTGCCGCTTCCATAGCATGATACTTGGCCTTTGTATTATTGACCTAGAAACTCTGTTCTATTTTTAGCAACCATGTGTCGATAAAAGCCAAAAGCCCAAAACTACTACCTATTCATGCACTCAATTCTATTGCTTAATCCTGACACCTGTAATTGATTTGTGTAGTAGTCATCTGCATAAGTGGTGTTTATCTTTTAGTCATTTATCATTTACTTGTGTCATGTAGACCAGGGAGGTTGGAAGTCCAGGTTGAGATAGGCCTTCCTGATGAAAATGGTTGATTGCAAATTCTTCAAATTCATACTAACAGAATGAAAGAGAATTCTTTTATAGCTGCTGATGTGAACCTTCAAATGCTTGGTATGTGTTATTTGATGCCTAGTCTTGTCTTACATATGTATAAATTTACTTTTTTGATGAAATGAAAATATGAAAGTAATAAAAATCGTAGCATATTACGTTTCTTATTTGCATTAGCAAAAATATTTCTTTATTAATGGATATTAATCATGATCTATCATAAGCTCTTTTATTTGATAGTTTTATCATATGAACTCTGAAGGGGAGTCTGGCAAATTAAAAACTAGTTCACTTCTATTCTAGTTCCAAGAAGTTTCTAAAGTCGTGTAAATTTTACATTAGAATTGGTTTTGAAATCACTGAAGCGTGGACATACCTAACACGATGATATGATTAATGGTTGAAGACAGGCACATAAGATACCAAGAAAGATATTATTAATAATCAATTATTTTGATATCATGCCAATATAGATGAAGCATAATCTGCAAACACCGACGTCAAGGTTATTTTTTCATTTGAACAAAAATTGGAAAAATAAAATTATCTGAATCACATGGATTGAACTATGAAGTTCATGTGATGTTTACTCTGGGTTTTCTTTTTCTTCTCTTCTGCAGCTGCTCGAACGAAGAACTACAGTGGTGCTGAACTTGAAGGTGTTGTGAAAAGTGCTGTCTCATGCTTTAAATAAACAATTGAGTCAAGAGGATCTCACTAAGCCATTGGAGGAAGAGAACGTTAAGGTTACAATGGATGACTTTTTGAATGCACTCCACGAAGTTACTTCCGCATTTGGTGCTTCAACTGATGATCTTGAAAGATGCAGGTACTACTTTTAGTCACAACTCACAAGGGTTAAGAGTTATTAGAAATAGGTTAAGCATTTTCATTTTATAAGTGTTTAATTAAGCTATTTACCTAAACAGACCCTAAGTAAATTGATGCTGGAAAAGTGTTGGTGAGTTCTTGCAGATGGAGTTTGTGGGGGGTCCCTTGGATAGTTTATCACAAATATTATTGCAACTTCAATGTTTTATAGTTATAATTGTTTTCAAAAGTAGTTATTTAGATTTTTGATGAATGTGGCAAAATTGAAATCTAAGTCTATCTGGAAGTATTGTGGAAACCGGTAAATTTGCTGTCACTGTTGTAACATTTTCATGTTATTTGATTTATAGACTCCATGGCATGGTGGAGTGTGGTGATCGACATAAGCTCATTTATCAAAGAGCAATGGTACTTGTGGAGCAAGTTAAAATGAGTGAAGAAAGCCCACTTGTCACTTGTCTCCTGGAAGGTTCCCGCGGCAGGTATGTTGTGTACGAATTTTCATCTTAATTTGAATTTGACCTCTATAATAGATTGTTTCTAACTTAACTTTGTTGTCATAGTGGTAAAACTGCACTTTCAGCTACGGTTGGTATTGACAGCGACTTCCCATATGTCAAGATTGTAAGCTCTCTTCTTATCTTGTATAGTACCCCAGTAATGTGCATTGCTTTTGACTTTATACTTATGGTCACATCCACTTGTAATTCATCCTCTGTAATTGTCTAGGTTTCAGGCGAATCAATGGTTGGTCTACATGAGAGCACCAAATGTGCTCAGATTATTAAGGTTTGTCATAAGTAATATGTTTTTAGCCTTTCTTTTGTATCTATTGAGTACTGAGTGTCTGAAGACTCTGTTACTGACCTTACAAGTGAGGTTTTACTACGTCAAAAGTCAAGTACATGCTTTTGACTTTCAATTATCTTTAGTCCATTAACAATTACATTGATATAATAGTCTTTTCAGTATCTCCCCAGCTAGTTGACTGTATCATGTAAAATCTAAGGTCTAATGGTTTCTGGTAGGTTTTTGAGGATGCATACAAGTCACCATTGAGTGTTATTATTCTTGATGACATTGAGATGTAAGATTTGTGATTTTTATTTGATCATCCTTTCCAGTAATTCCTCTTGAATAATTGATATTAATTGTTTCCTTGTTCATTGATCCAGATTATTGGAGTATATTCCCATTGGTACTCGATTTTCAAGGATGATTTATCAGACACTACTGGTTCTGCTCAAACGACTTCCTCCAAAGGTTTGTGTTCATCCATGTTCTTTCAGTTCCTTTCTGAAGCATATCTGTTATAAGTTCAAAAGCAGAACTGACAGGAATATATCTGGATTCAGTGGGTGGGTGAAGATATACTGCCATGCTACTTTACTGTGCCAGTGGGCTAACCAAAATCTACCATCTGATTTCCAAAATGTAAAATGAAATTTTTGATAATAATATTTTACACCTTAATTTAATATAAAGGTGGTGATCTCCGCATTGTCAAATTGCTCTCCTGCCTCCAGGAGCAAGTATTGAATTCAAATGGTCTGTGTTAAGCTGAGAACTAGGTTTTCAATCTTCGACAATTTGGGTATTTGGATGTTTTAATGTTTGTAATTTTTTCTGCAATTGTTTCTTTTAACTGTTGAGAGTTCATATCCACATGGTCAATATCACCCCTGAAAAGTTTGAAATGTTAGGTACAAATAGTTTGTGTTGATGACTTGATGCTACCTAAATCTTTCTGTGACTAATGTGCATTTATACTCATGTTGACAGGGCAACAAGCTCATGGTTATTTTCACAACAAGTGAACTAAGTTTCTTGGATACGATTGGACTTTGTGATACCTTCTCTGTTACTTGCCATATTCCTACCTTGAACACAAAGGATGTAAAGAAGGTAAACATATTTGTTCTTTACATAAGTGGTATTATCTGGCTCATGGGCTAATTGCACGCTATTGATTTGTGCCTTATGAACGTTTCCTTTTATTTTTCATGCTTTTGTTCTCTTGATAACAAATAGTTTCATCTCATGAATGAAATTTAAGTGAAATTATCACTTGCTAACATCAAATGTACAATATAATTTCTTTCTTGATATTATATGCTTAATCGTGCCTCTTGCATACACTGCAGTTCAAAATAAATGTTAAGCTTCTCCTTTTCTTTTCTTAAAATCACAGGTCCTAGAGCAGTTGAATGTGTTTTCTGATGAAGATATTGATTCTGCTGCAGAGGCAATGAATGATGTGCGTATAATTGCTCCTTTATGTGCTTCATTCTTTTATTTGGCATGTGTTAGTTTTGCCTGATTTGTAACACAAGGGAACTCCAATAATTTTTTTGGAAGGGAACTTCCTATTTTCATTAATTTGTGCTTGTCCCGTGTACAGATTACTTTTATTTTTACTTCCGTACATCTCTTTAGTTACTCTCAGGGAATTAAGTTGTTTGGTTATTGTTAATTTAATTTGCACAAGTTTTTAAGAATGGAAAGCAGTGGTTGGCAAAGAACATTGATTGCATGATGTTATTGGTACCTACTCTGACTCTGATATTGTGTTCAATTTTCGTTCTCAGATGCCTATCAGGAATCTATACAAGTCGATTGAGATGGCCGCGCAAGGGGAGCAAGGTGGATCTGCAGAAGCCATCTTTTCTGGCAAAGAGAAGATTGATATCACTCATTTCTATGGTTGCCTCCAAGAGTTACATGTGTTTTAATTCAAATATATTTATAGTTCTTATGATAATCAGAGTTATGACTTGAGAAATAATGTATTGGTAATATTCTTTTTACTATTACTTTAAAAAAAGCATAAAACTGTTTTCAGTTTTTCTAATTTTTTGAGCTACATAATTATATGTTTGCTTTTTGTTAAAAATAAATGGAAAACTTTCTGTAAAATTAAATTTATAAATAAAGCAAATGATTTAACATTGTCCTCTGAACATTATTGAAGGTTTGCAAATTATAGGTAAGCACCAAAACCCCAACCTCCGAAGCAGTCAATTAAGGCTGCCAGTGGATATCATTATTCTTAATTTGTTCGTATAATCTCTCTTTAAGTAAAGGATTTTTGACTTTGTGAAGACAATGATGTTGGTAATTACGCCTTTAACTATCCCGAATTGATATTAGAGGCTTTTACATGGGTTGTAAATCACAAACTAACCTGGTAATAATAATAATAAAAAATCACAAACTAATGTAATGTAATATTGAATTGTTAAAATTTATGATGAGTTAAGTTATTCTAAAATCAATATCTTAAAATCTTGAATTGTTTAAATTCATCTGGTCAATTATTTAACATACTGTTTAGATCTTATACTTTTGATCTAATTCAAAAGAGAATTTTGTCTTGTAATCTTCACCCGTTTTATCTCTCCGTAAATTACCACTAGCATAGACACAATAAGCACAATAACAATCACCAATCTGAACTTAAGCATGCCCTTAATAATCTGATTAGTTTTTTATAACCTATATTTTTACATTCTAAGATAATTAAGTAGCATCAACTTACTTAGTTTTGAAAGAAATTAATTACTTTTCATTTCATCGTTAAAATAAATAGCTAAATAAAGTCATTTTATTTTAAATTTTAACAACCCCCGAACTCGGCTATCTACCTTAAGAGTTTTATATTCGTAAATAGTCTTGAATATTCATTCTGATCATTTAATATTCAACCAACAGTTTGTTCCTATGATATTTTATTTGTCACAATTTTAACAAAGCACGTGTCCCAATGTTTTCTCGGAAGAAAATGATGTGCATGTGAGGTGAGAAATTAAGGTTTTAAAAAGATTAAAATCTCAATTGTATAATTAAAAAGATCATTAAAATTGTCTAAACATACATATCATTTGTAAAAAAAAATATAGTTGAATGATACACCACCTCGTATCAATATCATGATATTAAAAAAAATCATATAATTATATTTTTCTATGTCTTTAACTAAGATCTCTCGAAAAAAGGTATCATTAGATAAGAAAGAAAAATATATGGATCCTTCAGTTGGAAAAACCTAGCAAACTTGATTATATTCAAATTCATGATGTAATAATTTTGGCTTCTCCCACTTTTCAATTTGCTGCCCGCCACACAAATAAATTGTAAGAAAGAAACCTTCTTTTTTTCCATATGTTTCTTCTTCTCAATAGTCAATAAGATATTTTACGTAGGAAATAACCATTCTACCACTAATATACCACGTGTGTATATAAAGATACATTTTTTCTCTTCTACTTACGCATACGTCTATTTAATCTTAACTAATATTCGACCATTTGACTTATTTCTTTACTCTTTATGTATAGATCATGATTTAATTATCAATCCAATTTTAAACTATTACAGTATTAGAAAGGGTTATTACTTATATTTTCTTGGATAATACTAGTAATTCGAAAGTAATATATGTTTACTTTAGTATTCACTCTAAAAGAGAAGGTACCATACTAAGTACTAACTTTTTAATACTACAGAACATATATAGACAATAAAAAATAGAAGCTGGGGAATAAAAATTATAGATTCAACAACTAAAGTTTGTAACTTTTTCTGAACACGTAAATTTTACTAATCACTCAGTAACCCTTTATAAGATTTTTTCTTTCTTGAAAGTAATGTGTTCCCATATAAAAAAATCGTGATGCTAATCTCCCGAAATATACAAATTATTAATGTAGGATTTATCTTTTTTATTAAACACAGCCAGAAAATCAAGTATTTATCATTATATTTATGAAACTTAGCTATCTAATTATGAACTGTACTTATATGTGATCAATATATATATATATACACGTTGGAATATGTTGTGAGCCCGTGTGATAAACTTTCACTATCAATGTTGGAATATTCTGTCAGCCACTTTAATTATTAGACTAGAATGATCATCAGACTCTTCTCAACATATCAGTTTAAGTGAGAGAGGTTTAAAATCTTTGAATAATATTTTGTTTTATTTGCCAATTAATACAAGAGTAGTTAGCGCTTGTATATTTATTTTCCTCTCCTCTTTGGGCTTAGCCCCTCTATTTCAACACAAAAATAAAATAATTTAAAAAAAAACTTTATTAGCCATATACATGTCACCAAGAAAAAGTCATAAAAATTCCCCTCACTGATATAAAATACGGATAAGGATAAAGATAAAATATGTTTTCGGTATTTCAATTTTTTCAATTTTACTTTTAAAATTTTTTTAAGTTTGATGTTAGTTTCTCTGAACTTTTATTCTGTCACAAATTTTAATTATTTTTTATTTATGAACCGTTAAATGCCTATATCACACATTTTAATTATCTTTATGTGACATATACATTTTTAATATATTTTTTAATTTTTTCAAATTTTTTAATTGGATTTTTTTTAAAAAAATGTAAAAATAAAAAATAATTTAAAAATAAAATAAAGTATTATACACCTGATCAATTATGATTTTTTAAAATTAAATTTTTAAATTTGTTAATATAGTGTATATGTTTTTTAATTTTTTAAAAAAAATTTCAATTAAAAAATTTAGAAAATTTAGGAAGGGAGGAGAGGAGAGGAGAAGAGAAGGGAGTAGGAAGTAGAAAAATCTTTAGTCATTATTGTTAATTTAAAAAATTAAATAGATAGACTATGGTTAATATATTAATTGTTTAAATTTGTGTGTTTTTTAAAATTAGAGACATCTAATTAAAAGATGAAAATCATCTTTATAAAAATCAATTACATGAAAAATTACAACTAAACCTTAATAATATAATTAATATTCTTACGTGCGGAGAAAAAGTAAAAGAAAGTAGGAGAAAAAGAAATGATAGAGAAGACAAAAAGGAAAAACTCTACCTTCCACAGCATGCATACACTAGTAGATTCTCCCACCCTAGCTAACGACCACTAAGTGGTAGGTGCTATAGTATATAAAGAGAAGTGTGTAGAAGAATATGAAAAAAAAAACTTTTCAAATTATCAAGCATGGCTGCTGATAATAATACTAATGATGTGTTAGAGCTCAACCTTGGTTTAGGAAACAACAACAACGTTGGACAGTCACCAAGGCAAAGGTGCCCTGCACCGTTTCTGTTGAAAACGTACGATTTGTTGGAAGAGTTAGGTGATGGTGAGGGTGAAGATGGCAGCACCAAGATTGTATCGTGGAATGAAGAAGGAACTGGCTTTGTTGTGTGGTCTCCAGATGAGTTCTCTGAGCTAACTTTGCCTAGATATTTCAAGCACAACAACTTCTCTAGCTTCATTCGCCAATTGAATACTTATGTAAGTACCAAGTAATTAACCTAGTACCATGTTTGTCTATTTATTTACAAAGTTAAAAAGAAAACAAAAAGATTATTTCTTTAATATGTTGAACTAATTAGAGGCATTCATAATATATTACTCTCTAGTACTCCAGCAATTCACCCAGTTATATTGTCATGTCTTTAATTGAAGGTTCAGAACAAATGGATCTCCTTTCTGCATTTAATTGAAGTTAGTTATATTATATATCAAATCAACTTTCTTGAATCAGTTTTACCACACGTATACAAGGAAAACATTTATAACCTAGTACCATGTTTTTTTTATGTTCTCTAGTTTTTTCTATTGTTTTTCATCTTCAGGTTCCCCTATATATTGTTCAAAATTAGTGGGCGCTAGCTAGAGGAGCTATATTGGAAAAAAATTCTGATATTTATCCCTAAAAATAAAAAACACCTATTTAACACATTTTTTTTTTCTCTTTTCTCTCAAGTGTTAAGTAGCATAATAGAGATGGTGTAGACAAATCTTTATTCATGGTAAAAAGAAGTGTCATAATTGAACTAATAAAAGATTAAAGTTAATGTAATAATTAATTCATATATTGATTGGTCAAAAGGTCATATTTAGATGGTTTTGAGTTTTTCTTCTTTAATTTTGTGGTTTTCTCTCTTGTTTTCTTTGTTTCATTTTCTTCTTTCAAAACTGGGACGCTGGAGAATCGAGGTATATAATACTGAAAAGAAAGTATCGTAGTTTTTTCTTCTTTATGACTAGGAACTGAAAGAAGTATCATAGTTTAATTTAAACAAAACAAATCAAACCACGTGCATGTAATTATAACGTAGGTCAAGTCAAATGTACACATATATATAGTATGATGGTCAAATCAGTTATTTTTTTAATAAAAGTCAAAATAGCCGTACCGAACATGCTACATACTGCTTCACTTGGAGCACACTTAAATTGAAAATAAAGAAAACCTTTTCTTATGACAAACCATAGCATGCTGTACATTTGGTTAAAGAATTTTCAAAAACTTAATTATCTTTGACATTTTTTTTTTATAGAGAAGCCATTTGTTGTATATTATAAGATGATGCCGTTGAATAATACTTTTATGTTTCAACGTATGTGATGCTTCTGCGTAATCTTCTACCAATTTACTTCAACAATCATAATTAATATTATAATTTAGGCATCTAAATTTGTCATATATATAGAATTCATATATTTTATCTTCGTAATTATGAATATACTATAAACCTCTCAATCCGTCTATAAAAAAAAACAATTGTAAAATCATACTTGACTTCTTGTTTGTAAGCTTCCACAATATAAAATTATATTATAAAATTTGACATATGTTTATATATATTATGAGTTTATTAGTGATGTATTTATCAATCAAATAATTTTATACTATCACAAGATAATTAAAGAAAGTTGTTGATTGGTCTATTTGTATTAGCTGGTTTGGTTTAGTGTTTGTTTCTTCTCTTTTTCTGAATTTTCAAAATTACAAAAACAGGGATTTAAGAAAACATCATCAAAAAGATGGGAATTCAAGCACGAGAAATTTCAGAGGGGTTGGAGGCACATGCTAGGTGAAATCACTAGGAAAAGGTGCGAGCCAAGTGTGTTCCCTGCATACCTAAAGTCTTCTTCTGAGGAAAATAATGCAACAAGTTCCACTGAAGAGAACAATAATAACCACCAACTACTTGTGGAGGAGAACAGGAACCTAAAGAAGGAGCGATTAGAGCTTCAAATGCAGATAGATGAATGCAAAGCACTTGAAATGAAGTTGTTGGCATGTCTCTCTCAATTTATGGACACCCACCAAAATAATAAAGTTAGGAGACTATGTTAATTGATATATAATTACTATATTGTTTTTATGAAAATAGAACTGTTTTAAGTTTTCATATGGATATATAAAATAATGCTAGCTTTAATTCACTGTTGCTGCTTATTCGGAATATTAACAAGAAAAAAAAAACTTTCCAAAAAATTAATATATATATATATATATATATATATATATATATATATATATAAAGACGCTTCAAGTGAGAGCACACGTTTATTAAAAGAGAGATGAAAAATTTAAATAATAGTCATTAATTAAATATTAATGATCTAATTGCCACTACCAATATGGTTATCATCGTCATTTTTGCGACCACCACCAACAAGACCACTATCACCACTACTATCATGGTCATCGTCCTCGTTATTGTTGCTACTACCACCGTCACGATGATGGTGGTAACATCAATGGGGATGAAAACCATAATAGTGACTCTATTGGTGGTGGCGGCAGTTATGATGGTCATTGCCATCATCATGATCATTGCCACCACCACCACTAACAAGGTCATCGTCACCGCTACTATCATAACTAACGGTGATGGTGGTGGTAACAACGAAGACGGTAGTGGTGATGGTGTGGTGGCGGAAAAAATGGGAGGTGACAGTGGTCATGTGATTGGGATAAATGTGTGTAAATATAAATGAAACATATACCATAATTAGATGAGATATGATTATATATATATATTTTTTCCTTAAATCCACATCATGAATATGAATATTGAATATTTATATTCCAGAGAGGATGTAACTAAATATGAAACTAAAGGAAATATATATATAAGATTTTGTCAATTATTTCTATATGTTATACGAAGAATATTTATTAATTAGGGGATAAATTCAATTTAGTATTTGACTATATATTAAATTAAGTAGTTCATAAAAAAAATAAAATTAAATGACATAACAATTATGTTACATGTATCTGAAAAAAGAAAACATTAATATTGCTCCATCCATTACTTCATGGAAATTTTCTTCAATTTTGGTGTACAGCATCTTGACTGTTTGACTTTGGCAATGACGCAACAAGTTCATATTATATTTGTTTGAATGTTTGACCATTAATTCTAGAGTTCTTTTATAGAAAGTATTTATAAAGATTTATTTTAAAATTATGACCAAAGGTTATTTTGACTAGTCAATTAGTTAATTAATTTGTCATGCAAATTAGTGAAATTAATGTTACATCATCAATTTTATAAAAAAAAAAATGGACTGACAATCCACATGTTATGCATTGCTGGATATCTTATGAAATTGTCAACTTGACAGATGAGTCCAACAGGGCACACCTTGTATTTGTATATGAACGGCCTAACTAAAAAAAAAAAGTGTGGACATTATCACGTGTGCACGTCATTTTTTTTTAATTAAACTCGTCATTTTCAATGACATTTTCCTACATGCATAGACACATGGCACCCTTTGCATTGCTAGACTTTGTCATCTGTTCTTGCGTCAATTCAATTTTTTTTTCCTAATAAATTACTTATGACAATGCCACTTTACACATGTTATTTTTATTTGATATATATAGTTTAGATTATGATGCGCCAAAGTTAAACTCCCTTATCAATTTGTGTTTCAAAAGATCCTAGTCTAACAGATGAGTTCAACATGACATTGTTACGTATGAATTGGTGTTGTTTTAAAACATAATTGCATGGCCTTCTGTCAAACAATGCAACGAAAATATAATTTTGTGTACACATGTACTATGGAATCATATTTTTGTTGCGATTTAGGAGCGAGAAAAAATATGCAATGGATTTATAATTCCATTGTACATGTGCACAATGAAACTACATTTTCGATGCATTGTATGAGGTGAATAAAATATATGCAATGAAAAAGTATAATTTCTTTGTACAATTTGTTATGCCAAATCATATACATTTGCACTTTTGACATTGTATGATGGCGAAAGGTAAGATCAGTGCACAAGCTTTGTCATTTCAGGAAATATTGGATAATCTGATCATACTCAAATCATGGCTATGGATCAAAGAAATTATCTGATTTTCATTACTCTTTGTTTGAATATTGGACCAATTGTCCTGGCAGTTGTTTGTCTAATATGGAGGGATAATTGACTTGCTCAGGTTCAAAAGCATTTTGCAACAGATCATGGGAAAGTAACTTAATTCAAGGGCTAACTGGATTAGTTTGTTTGGCAGCACCAAACAGAGCTTTTCAACAGAGTAATCTGTTTCGAATTTATCATGTTCAGTGTTTCATTTGATGAGGCTGCACCAAAGTTCATAATTTTTCCACTTGAAAAAAAAGAAACTAACATTACAGAATCACATGATATAAAATAACCATGTAGAAGATGAGTATTAATGTTATCGAACACAACCTCGTGACCCCAAGATATATTGTTACAAAATGTCATATACGATAATAGTAATTAAAATTGATCCAATTAAATAAAAATTCAAATCTTGTTTTAAGAGAAAAAAAAATTAGAACTTTGAATCTCCACAATAAGAGGAATATACAATTCAGCAACCACAATTAACAGATCAACTGATATCAGCTAATCATCAGCTGTGGGAATAGGGTAGCGACAGAAGGGACATGTATGACCGATTTTCAGCCATTTGAGAATACATTCACTATGAAACACATGACCGCATGGCATTGATGACAAAGAAGACACCTTCACATCATCTTCAGCATGAAGCTTCTCCATACAAATAATACACTCTTCACTTTGAAGGAGTGAATCATCATCATCTTCCTCCGTGTCTATGAATATGCATAAAGTCAGAGGAAACTCCTGGCTTTCCAAATCTGCTGCAAATTCAGGATCAGGATCAGAAGAAACGCTCTGAATCTCAAAGAGTCGCTGAACCATAGAAACAATCTTATGTGGCATTTGATTGAGGTATTCCGGGATAAAGTAGGGAGAATACTCAGGGTTGGATACTAAGGAACTTCGTAGAAAATCATGATCATCTACTTGGAACAAGCTTTGGAAGCTTATGGGTATTGATGTTTCCAATAGCGTTGGTGCTCTTATGAGACGCAGACGCGAGTGATAATATGCATACACTCGAACAATAACCGTCACGTCCAATTTGAACATGTCTCTGGGTTTCGGCTGCTTCATAACTTGTTCTGTTATCACACGTAACTTGTACGGACCCATTTTTTCTTCGATCGTCGATTCCATGTTGGAGAGACTAATTAACTTCTGCTAGTGATTCAACAAAACAGAGTTTTCAGGTTTGAGATTCTAGGTTTTAATTAATAATTGTTTGGCGTTTATTTATATGGCAAGGTTAATGGTAACCTGTAACTAGATTAATCAGAGCTTGAAAAAATAATCTTATCTTCTTGTAAATCCATTAACAAGGATATTTGAATATATTTTGAAGCTATGATTTTGTTACTATCAATTATGAGATCAAATCAATTTAGGATTTGATGGTTATATTAAATGATATTTGTTGTAAAAGTTTGAATTTTATAAAATATAAATCATATTAAAGATTACTGTCAAGATCATTCTAATCCTTAACTTTTAATCCATATCTTATCTATTATTTAAAAATTATCTATGTAATCCACCTTTTCTTTAATTTATATTTAAAATTTTTAAAGATTATGTGTTAGTATACTCGTCTATTTTTAAGTTACAAATTATATTCTAATCACTTTTAAAAATTATTTTTATTCTCTCATTTTTTTTTTTCCAGTGATGATATTCATTTTACAAATCAATATATAATATAAATTCTAAGATGTCACGTTAATTTACTTAAAGTGTAGTTAACATTTTATTTGTTAGCTGCAATGATTAATATCTTCAAAAAGTTTTTTAGAAAATATTTTTCATGATAATGGAATAAAATAGAAAAATGTTAGTATTTTATTATTTGTAGCATGTATGATAAAAAAAAAAAATAATGGGGCAAATAAATGTAAAGTCATACGTTGTCACGTCAATTTATTAATTTTTGACATATAAGCTTAATTGGTTAGATTTTGTAAATTAAAGCTTAAGGAATAAGTGTGGCGTAAATGAATTCTTAAGGATTTAGGGTATTGTAAATGAAAACATAAAGCTTTAAGGTTTCGTAAATGAAAAATTAAGTATTTAAGGTTTTATAAATAAACCTAAATGATTTACGGTTACATGGATGAAACCTTAATGATTTAGGTTTTTGTGGATGAAACCCTAAGGATTTAAGGTTTCATGAATGAAACCTTATGATTTAGGCTTTCATAGATGAAACCCTATGAATTTAGGGTTTCTTGCTTGAAACCCTGAGAATTTAGGGTTTCGTAAATACAACCTTAAAGATTTAGGATTTTGTAGATAAAATCCTCAAGATTTAGGGTTTTGTGGATAAATTCCTAAGGATTTAGGGTTTAGGATTTCGTGGATGAAATCCTAAGGATTTAGTGGATTAAATCCTAAGAATTTGGGATTTTTTGCATAAAATCTAAAGGATTTAAGGCTTCATGAATGAAACCTTAAAGATTTAAGGTTTCGTGGTTGCAAGCATAAGAATTTAGGATTTCATGGATAAAATGCTAGGGATGTAAGGTTTTGTAGATGCATCCCTATGAATTTAGTGTTTTGTGAATGCAACTTTAAGGATTTTGGATTTCTTGGATTAAATTCTAAGGATTCAAGATTTCATGGATAAAACTATAAGGATTTAGGGTTTATGGTTTCTTGGATGAAACCCTTAGGACTTAAGATTTTAATGGATGAAAACCCAAGAATTTAGGGTTTCGTGAATGCAATCGATTTTGTGGATGCAACCTTAAGGATGTAGGGTTTCGTTAATGCAACCCTGAGGATTTAGCATTTCATGGATGCAATCTTAAGGATTTACGATTTTGTGGATGAAACCCTAAGGATTTAGAATTTACTAAATGAAACCCTAAGAATTTAGCATTTTGTGCATGCAATCCAAATGATTAATGGTTTCGTGAATGTAATTGTAAAGATTTAGGGTTTCATGAATGCAACCCTGAGGATCAAGGGTTTCATGAAGGCAACCAAAATCATGTAAGGTTTTGTGGATGCAACCTTAAAGATTTAATGTTTTGTGGATGTAATCCTAAGGATTTAGGGTTTTGAGAATAAAACCTTAATGATATTGGATTTGTGGTTTCATGCATGAAACCCTTAGGATTTAATGGATGTAATCCTTAGGATTGAAGGTTTCATGCATGTAAGCATAATAATTTAGGATTTCGTAGATGCAACCCTAAGATTTAGGGTTTCATGGATGTAACCTTAATGTTTTAGGGTTTCATAAATGTAACTATAAGGATTTAGGATTTTGTAAATGCAACACTAATGATTTATGGTTTTGTGGATGCAACCTTAAAGATTTATGGTTTAGATTATGATACATGGTTTATGATTTATGCCTAATGGTTTAAAATTATAGTTTTAGAGTTAAATATTTAAGGATTTAGTATTTAAGGTTTAGGGTTTCATGTTGCATTGTTTATGGTTTTATGGTTTAGGATTTGGAGTTTCATTCCATGATTTAGGATTTAGGATTTCTTTCCATGATTTATGATTTAGGGTTTCATAGTTTAGAATTCAAGGTTTCATTTCATGGTTTAGTATTCAGGGTTTCATTTAGGATATAGGTTAGGCTTTTATGGTTTATGATTTACGGTTTCATTTCATGCTTTTGGATTTAAGCTTTCATAAATGAAACTTAAATTAGGATTTAAAGTTTCATTCACAAAACCCTAAAATCCTTAGGGTTGCATTAATGAAACCCTAAATCCTAAAGGTTTCATCCATAAAACCCTAAAATCATTAGGGTTGCATCCTAAAAAATTTAAACACTTAGGGTTGCATCAATGAAATCTTAAATCCTTAAGGTTGCATCCATGAAAGCTTAAATGCTTAGGGTGGCATTCAAAAAACCCTAAATTCTTAAGGTTGCATTAACGAAACCTTAAATCCTTAGGGATTCATCCATGAAACCCTGAATCCTTAGGTTTGCATCAACGAAACCCTAAAATCCATAGAGCTACATCCACAAAACCCTAAATCCTTAGGGTTGCATCCACAAAACTTTATACCCTTAGGTTTATGTCCATGAAACCCCAAATACTTAGGGTTGCATCCATGAAACCCTAAATCTATAAAGTTGTATCCATGAAACCTTAATTCTTAATGTAGTATCCACAAAACCATAAATCCTTAAGTTTGTATGCACTAAATTCTAAATCTTAAGGCTTTCATCAATTAAATTGTTAATCATTAGGGTTTTATTCACAAAACCCTAAATCCTTAGGGTTTTATACACAAAACCCTAAAACTATGAGGTTGAATCCATAAAACCAAAAATTCTTAAGGTTGCATCCATAAAAAACTAAATCCTTATTTTTAAATTTTTTCATACTTTTTAACTATTCATTTTTTCAAATTTTCAAGACATTAAGGGCTTGTTTAAGAGACTTTTTAGTTTTTTATTTTAAAAACTATTTTTTAGAACAATTTTAAAATGATAATTTTTTTTTTCGTATTTAAAAATTACTACTAGAGAAAATAAATTTAGAAAATGCGGGACTTATATCGGAGAAAGATATAAGACTTATTTGAGAAAGATAAAATGAAAGATGTAGAACTTGTGTGTAAAATTATTAACAACAGATGTGAAATTTTATAAAAAGAGAAAATAAAAGATGTGGGTTAGAATCCAAACATTTGATGATGTCTAACCCCTAATACCTTGATAAGTTTTAATGATAACAAATGTAATAATATTTGATCAACTAATGATTTCAGACTAAGTGATTTTAGGAAATAAAATGAGAACAGGCAATGGTATAATCACTCTCACTTTGATGCTAAGCCAAACGATGTCTAATGCTAAAACAGACGATGTCTAATGTTAAGCCAAACGATGTCTAAAGTTGAGTCAGACAATGTCTAAGGGTAGAACATACCATGTTCCTCATTCTAGATCATAGTAAGT
Source organism: Amphicarpaea edgeworthii (assembly GCA_014843725.1). NCBI lineage: Eukaryota > Viridiplantae > Streptophyta > Magnoliopsida > Fabales > Fabaceae > Amphicarpaea > Amphicarpaea edgeworthii. The sequence goes on from CM026328.1 coordinate 23,303,435, forward strand.
CAAACCAGACTATGTCTGTTAAGCTAGACGTTGTCTGTGTAGGAACAGAATGAAGTTTGTCAAATGTGCTGAGGAATACGTGCCTTATAATCAATTCTCTACATAAAAAAAAGACACTGCTGTAACAGAAAGAAAGGGAGATACTCTCTGACATTACTTTCTTTGATTCCTCATATTGCTTGTATGTCTCAAATTATGTGAAGTGTATAGGTACAACCAAAGGACTAATCAGCATTGAGATACACATCCTAAGCTAAAAGACAACTGTGACAGAGACAGAAACTTGCTCCTGTCACATTAAGCACAGTCAAAGCTACCTCAACACTTTACGTGAGACAATGGAAAGAAGTCTTCTCCAACGTTCAAATTCATGAAGCTCACTATATAAGTATGTTTCCATGCAACGAGAAGACTAATGAACTAGAACAGAATAATTCAAATCAATCAAGATAGTAAACAAAGCACTTAAGAAAAATCCAATGAGAGACATAAGCTGAGAGAAAAAAATAACACCATCTCCTACAAGCTCATAAAGATTCAACATTTGTTTATATCCTTTCTTTTAGAGTTATCTGAATCTTATACATAATTGTATAGAAAGTCAGGAGTGGCTTAGTGACAAAAGAATACTTAGGAAGTATAATCTCAGGGGGAGATTCATACTTGTAACCAGAAGTGGTTTAGAATACTTATAGCCAGTAGTGGCATAGAGAATGCTTGTAGCCAGAAGTGGCAGGGAAGAATACTTGTTTTGTAATCAGTTGATTATAATGGAACCCTTTAACAATTGTTAAAGGAGAACTAGATGTAGCTCAGGTTGAGTGAACTAGTATAAAAATAAATTCTCATTTGTTGTCTTGTGATTACTATATTCATCTTACCTATTGTGCTCTTTTGAAAAAATTTCTCAAACCTTGCTTTACAAAGATATATTTGCTGGTTTGAACTTACATATATCCAAGAAAGCAATTTGTGAACTAATAGTGTTTAAAAGAAAGTTTCTAACCCACTATTCACCCCCCCCTTCTAGTGTCCCATTCTAATGTGTTCTTGTGTATTTCATGTGAAATTTTATGAAAAGAGAAAATAAAAAAGCAAAACATAAAAAAACTGTTTTGATTTTTTAGTTTTAAAAACTAAAATAGAAAATAGTTTTTAAAAATTGATTAACCAAACAAGTTTTATAGTTTTATAATTTTTAAAAATTAAAATCTGCTTTTATAAACAGGCCTTAATATTCTTGTTTTTTTCTTCTTCATATTTTCAAGACATTACTCTTGTTTTTTCATTAATTTTCTAAACATTACTCATAATTTTAAAATTATAATTTTCTTTTCAAATTTTTAAGACATTATTCATATTTTTTCTTTTTTTCTTAAAAAATAATCAAATTTTCAAGGCACTTCTTTTGTTTCTTTCATATATTTTCAAATTTTAATTTTTCAATTTTTTTTAAGATAACACTTTTGTTTGTTTAACATTTTTAAAATTTTCACTTGTTTTAAATTTTCAACCTATTACTCTTGGTTTTTCATAAGTGTTATTTTTTTTTTTTCATATTTTTAAAGTTTTAAATTCTAGGGATTCATTTAGGGTTTCCGAATTTATGATTTTAAGGTTTCGTTTATGAAATCCTAAGGATTGAGAATGAAACTATAAGGATATCGTGTTTCATAAATGAAACCTAAAGGATTTGGGGTTTTGTAAACAATACCATAAGGATTTAAGGTTTCGTAAAAGAAACCCTAACGATATAGGGTGTTGTAAATAAAATATGAAACCCTATAGATTTAGGGTTTTGTGATGAACCCCTAAATCTTAATATAAGGTTTCATTTATAAAATCTTAAATCCAAAATCATGAAATAAAATTGTAAATCTTAAACATTGAAACCTTAAATCCTGAATAAATCATAAATATTAAATCTTTAAACAAAACCCTAAATCATAAACCATGAAATGATATCCTCAATCATGAAAGCTTAAACATTGCAACACGAAACCCTAAATTCTTAGGATTGCATCAACAAAACCTTAAATCCAAAGGGTTTCATCCATGAAATCATAAATCTTTGGTGTTGCATTAACGAAACCCAAAAATTTTAAGGTTTGCATAAACAAAACCCTCAATCCTAAGGTTGCATCAATGGCACCCTAAAATCCATAGCATTATATCTACCAAACCCTAAATCCTTAGAGTTGCATCCACAAAACTCTATGTCCTTAGAGTTATATCCACGAAACCTAAATCCTTAAGGTTGTATTCAAGAAACCCCAAATCCTTAGGTATGTATCCAAGAAACCCTAAATACTAAGGGTTGCTTTCACAAAACCTTAAATACTTAAGGTTGCATCCATAAAACTGTAAATCGTTAAGCTTGCATCCATGAAACCCTAAATTCTTAGGGTTTCATCCATGAAACATTAAGCCTTCAGGATTGCATGCACAAAACCCTAAATCATGAGGATTACATGCACGAAACCATAAATCATTAAGCTCTCATCAACTAAATCCTAAATCCTTAAGGTTTTAGCCACAAAACCTTAAACCTAATCTTGAGGGTTTTATCCATAAAACCCTAAATCCATATGGTTGAATACAATAAAACTTAAATTCTTAAGATTGCATCTACGAAATATTAAATTCTTAGGGTTTTATCGATGAAACCCTTCATCAATATGGTTTTATCCATGAAATCTTAAATCCTTATAATTACATCCATAAAATCCTAAACTCTTAAGGTTACATTCACGAAACACTAATTCCTTAGGATTTGATACACAAAACCCTAATTCTATAAAGTCTCATCCCCTAAATTTTAAATATGTAGGATTTCATCCATCAAACCTTAAAACCTCAGGATTTTAACTACAAAACCTTTAATTCTTAAGGTTACATCCATGACACACTCAATCCTTATTTTTAATATTTTTTATACTATTTAAATTTTCATTTTTTCAAATTTTAAAGACACTCATAATCTTGTTTTTTTTTTAAATAATTTTTTTGTAAATTTTTAGACATTACTATTTTTTTTTCATTTATTTTAAAATAAAAATTTCAAGATTCTTCTTTTGTTTTTTCATTTTTTTTTTATAAATTATGTAGAAATTACTCTTATTTTATCATATTTTTAAATTTTCATTTTATTTTCAATTTTTGTAAACATTAGTCTTTATTTTGATTTTTTTTAAATCCAAATTTCAAGACACTTCTCTTGTTTTTTTTTCTTCATATTTTTTAATTTTTCATATCTTTAAAAATATTCAAGATAATAATCTTCTTTTTTCATATTTTTAAAATTTTTCATTTTTTTTAATCAAATTTTCAACACGTTACATTTGATTTTTCATAAGTTTTATATTTTTCACATTTTTTTAAGCTCTAAATCCTAGGGATTCATTAAGAGTTTTAGAGTTTAAGATTTAGGGTTTCGTTCATGAAATCCAAGTATTGGAAATGAAACCATAAGGATATGGAGTTTCAGAAATGAAACCTAAAAGATTTGGAGTTCTGTAAATGATACCCTAAAATTTAGGATTTCATAAATAAAATCCTAAGGATTCGGGGTTTCATAAATGAACCCCTAAAGATTTAGGGTTTTGTGAATGAACCTCTAAATCTTAATATAAGGTTTCATTTATAAAACCTTAGATCAAAAATCATGAAACAATCGTAAATGTTAAACTATAAAACCTTTAATCTTGAAGAAACCATAAATCATAAATCTTAGAATAACACCCTAAATCATAAACCATGAAATGAAATCCTAAATCATGAAAGCTTAAATATTGCAACACGAAACCCTAAATCCTTAGGGTTACATCAACAAAACCCTAAATCCTAAGGGTTTTATCCATGAAATCCTAAATCCTTGGTGTTACATTAATGAAACCCTAAAATCTTAATAATTGCATCAATAAAACCCTAAATCATAAGGTTGCATCAACGACACCCTGAAATCCTAAATCATTAGGGTTGAATCCACAAAACCTTTTGTCCTTAAAGTTGCATCCACAAAACCATAAATCCTTAAAGTTCCATTCACAAAACTCTAAATCCTTAGAATTGTATCTAGGAAACCTTAAATCCTTAAGGTTGCATCCATAAAACCCTAAATACTTTAGGTTGCATCCACAAAATCCTAAATACTCAGGGTTGCATCAATAAAACCTTAAAAACTTATAGTTGCATCCATGAAACCATAAATTCTTAGGCTTGAATCCACGAAACCCTAAATCCTTAAGTCTAAAACCTTAGTGTTGCATGCACAAAACCCTAAATCATGAGCTTACATGCACAAAACCATAAATCCTTAAGCTTTCATCAATAAAATCCTAAACCCTTAGGGTTTGAACCAAAAATCCTAAACCTTGAATCTTTAAGGTTTTATCCATCAAACTCCAAATCCATATGGTTGAATCCAATGAAACTTAAATTCTTAAGGTTACGTTCATGAAACACTAAATCCTTAGGATTGTATCGACAAAACCCTACATCATATTCATTTACTAAAATATATTCAAGATAATGCTCTTGTTTTTTCATATTTTTAAAATTTTCATTTTTTTTTCCAAATTTTCAACACATTACTCTTGATTTTTCATAAGTTTTTTTTTTCTTATTTTTGAAGCCTTAAATCCTAGGGTTTCAAAGTTTATAATTTAGGGTTTTTTTCATGAAATCCTAAGAATTGGGAATGAAACCATATGGATATGGTGTTTCATAAATGAAACTTAAAGGATTTAGGGTTTTATAAATGAAACCTTAAGAATTTTGGGTTTTGTAAATATAACTCTAAGGATATAGGGTTTCATTAATAAAACCCGAAAGAATTAACGTTTCAGGAATGAACACTTAATCTTAATATAAGATTTCATTTAAAAAATGTTAAATCTTAAATCATGAAATAAAATCGTAAATCATAAAATGAAATCTTAAATACAAAACCATGAAACCTTAAATTATGAACAAATCCTAAATCATAAATCTTGGAGTAAAGTCATAAATCATAAACCATGAAATGAAATCCTAAATACAAAATCATGAAAGCTTAAACAATGCAACACAAAAGCCTAAATCCTAATGGTTTCATCCACGAAACCCTAAATTCTTAGTGTTACATCAACAAAACCCTAAAATCCTTAGAATTGTATCCACCAAACCTTAAATTCTTAAGGTTACATGCATGAAACCCCAAATCCTTAAGGTTGCATACACGAAACCTTAAATACTTTGGCGTGCATGCATGAAACCTTAAATCCTCAAGCTTGCATTTACAAAATCCTAAATCCTTAGGCTTTCATAATCTATATGCTAAATTCTTAAGGTTTCATCCACGAAATCATAAACCATGAATCCTTAGGGTTTTATCCACAAAACCCTAAATCTATAAGATTGAATACATAAAACACTAAATCTTTAGGATTTTATCTTTGAAACCCTAAATCCTTAGGGTTAATTACACGAAATTTTAAATCATTAGGATTATATCCATCAAATACTAAATCTTTAGGATTTGATGCATAAAACCCTAAGTTCTTAAGGTTGCATTCACGAAACATTCAATCCTTATTTTTTTTTTTCATACTTTTTAAATTTTCATTTTTTTTCAAATTTTCAAGTCATTAATCTTTTTTTTTTCATTTTTTAAAAAAAAAAAATTCAAATTTTCATGACACTTATCTTGTTTTATTCATATTTTTTAATTTTTCATAGTTTTAAAATATTATTTTTTAAATATTCAAGATAATACTCTTTCTTTTTCATATGTTTGAAGTTCTAATTCCTAGAGTTCCATTTAGAGTTTGAGTTTACGATTTGGGATTTCTTTCATGAAATCCTAAGGATTAGGAATGAAAGCATAAGGATATGGTGTTTCATAAACAAAACCAAAAGGATTTAGGGTTTCATAAATAAAACTCAAAGGATACAGGGTTTCATAAATGAAACTTTAAGGATTTAAGGTTTCGTGAATGAGCCTATAAATCTTAATATATAGTTTCATTTATTAAAACTTAAACCTAAATCATTAAATAAAATCATAAATATTTAACCATGAAACCATAAATTTTGTAGAAACCCACCTAAATCATAAATCTTAGAATAAAACCCTAAATCATAAATTATAAAATGAAATCTTAAATCATAAAAGCTTAACCAATGCAACAAAAAACCTTAAATCCCTAGGGTTGCATAAATGAAACTTTATACTCTAATCCACGAAACACCAAATCCTAAGGGTTGCATCAATAAAACTCTAAAATCTTTAGGATTGCATCCATGAAACCTTGAATCCTTAAGATTTCATCCATAGAACCCTAAGTCTTTAGGATTGCATCCACAAAACCTTAGATACTTAGGATTAGATCTATGAAACCCCGAATCCTTAGGGTTGTATCTAGGAAACCTAAATACTTTGGGTTTCATCCATGAAACCCTAAATACTCAGGGTTACATCCACAAAACCTTCAATACTTATGGTAGCATCCATGAAACCATAAATCCTTAGGCTTGCATCCACGAAAGCCTAAAACCATGGAGTTTCATCCACGAAACCCTACATCCTTAGGGTTAAGGTTGCATGCACAAAACCCTCAATCATGATTATTGCATGCACAAAACCCTAAATGCTTAGGTTTTCATCAACTAAATCATTAATCCTTAAGGTATCAACCACGTAACCCTAAATCTTGAATCATTAGGGTTTTATCCATAAAACCGTAAATATATAAAGTTGAATCCAATGAAATTTAAATTCTTAAGGTTACATCCACGAAACATTAAATCTTAGGGATTTATTGATCAAACCCTACATCATTATGATTTTATCTACAAAATCCTGCATCCTTAAAGTTACTTCTACGAAATCCTAAACCCTTAGGATTATATACACGAAACACAAATTCCATAAGATTTGACACACAAAACATTAATTCCTTAATGTTTCATCTAGTAAATCCTAAATAACGAGGGGTTTCATCCATAAAACCTTAAACCCTACATCTTTAGGATTTTATCTATGAAACCCTAAATCTTTAAGGTTTTATCTATGAAATCCTAAATCTTTTAGGTTGTATCCATGAAACACTCAATCCTTATTTTTATTATTTTTCATACTTTTCAAATTTTCAAGACATCAACACTTGTTTTTTTTTCTTCTGAAATTTTCTTCTTTTTTTTTTCAATTTTCAAGAGATTAATCTTTTTTTTTTTCATTTGTTTAAAACCCATTGCTCTTGGTTTTTCATAAGTTTAAATTTTTTTTATATTTTTGAAGCCTTAAATGCTAAGGTTTCATTTAGGGTTTAATGTTTACAATTTAGGGTTTCCTTCATAAAATCCTAAGGATTGGGAATGAAACCATAAAAATATGGTGTTTCATAAATGAAACCTAAAAGAATTGGGATGTCATAAATGAAACTTTAAGGATTTAGGATTTCATAAATTAAACCCTAAGGATATATGGTTTCATAAATGAAACCTTAAGGATTTAGGGTTTTGTGAATGAACCCTTAAATGTTAATATTGGGTTTTATTTATAAAACACTAATTCCTAAATCATTAAATAAAATCATAAATTTTAAACCATGGAAACTTAAATCCTAAAGAAATCCTAAATCCTAGAATAAAACCCTAAATCATAAACCATGAAATGAAATCCTAGATCTTAAATCATGAAAGCCTAAACAATGTAACACGAAATTCTAAGGGTTTCATCCACGAAATCCTAAATCCTCAGGGTGCCTGAACAAAACCCTAAAATCCTTAGGATTGCATCCATGAAACCCTAAATCCTTAGGGTTCCATCCACGAAACCCTAAGTCTTTAAGGCTACATCCATAAAACCCTAAATCATTAGGATTTCATCTACGAAACCTCAAATGTTAAGGGTTGTATCTAGGAACCCTAAATCCTTAGGATTGTATCCAAGAAATCCTAAATACTCAGGGTTGTATCTGCGAAACCATAAACACTTACGGTTACATCCACAAAATCCTAAGTCCTTAAAGTTGTATCCACAAAACCCTAAATACTTAAGGTTGCATCCACGAAACCCTAAATCCTTAGGCTTGCATGCACAAAATCCTAAATACTTAAGCTTTCATCAACTACATCTAAAATCCTTAGAGTTTCATTAATGAAAACCTCAACCTTGAATCCTTAGGGTTTTTATCCACAAATCTCTAAATCCATAAGGTTGAATCCATTAAACATTAAATTCTTAAGATTACATCCACGAAACACTAAATCCTCAAGGTTTTATTAATGAAAGCCTACATCATTAAAGTTTTATCCACGATATCCTAAATCTTTAGAGTTACTTTTACAAAACCCTAAATCCTTAGGTTACATCCATGAAACATTAAATCCTTAGGATTTTATGCACAAAACCCTTAATTTCTTAAGGTTTCATCCACTAAATCCTAAATACTTAGGGTTTCATCCATGATACCCTTAACCTAAAATTCTTAGGGTTTTATCTACAAAATCCTAAATCATTAAGGTTACATCCATGAAACACTCAATCCTTATTTTTAATTTTTTTCATACTTTTCAAATTTTCAAGCCATTACTTTTATTTTCTCATTTTTTTAAAAAAATCAAATTTTCAATACACTTCACTTTCTTTTTTTTTCATATTTTTTTAATTTTCAATTTTTTTTATTTTCAACTCATTACTTTATGTTGTTCATAAGTTTTAATTTTTTTTTTTCATATTTTTTAAGCCCTATATCCTAGGATTTTAGAGTTTATGATTTTAGGTTTTGTTAATAAAATCCTAAGGATCGGGAATGAAGTCATAAGGATATGGAATTTCATAAATAAATCTTAAAGGATTTAGGGTTTCATAAATGAAATTCTAAGGATTTAGGGCCTTAATAATTTAAAGATTTATAATTTCATAAATAAAAGCCTAAAGATTAAAGGATTTTCGATTTCGTAAATAAAATCCTTAAGAATTTTTTAATTTCATACATAAAATTCAAATTTTACCTTTATTAGTTTGGAATTGAAATGGTTTTTGTTTGGAATTGAAATTATATCAAGTAACCGTACGTAGATCTTTATAATTACCAAACACAGCATCTTGTCACAACCATCCTTATAATATTACCATACAATGTTGAGTTGTTAATTTAAAAAAACAAGAAATCAATTCATTGTCGTTCTTCTTAGTTTTAAAAGTTTTTTTTTTCAAAGTCAAAATTATTTCATTTCACATTAGATAGATGGTTACACAATTCATCAAGCACAAAATACAATACTATCAATCTGTCATTGATCAATATAAAATTTACATAAATGAATTAGGCCTTAGCTTCGGATACAGGGTAACGGCACACGGGACACGTGTGATTGATTTTCAGCCACTTCAGAATACAGTGACGATGAAACACATGACCACATGGCATTGATGATGAAGAAGAAGAAGACAACTTGACGTCATCTTCGTCATTACCTTTTTCAGCATGATACTTGTCTATGCAAATACTACATTCTTCAATTTGGAGAACGCGTGAATCTGTGAATGGTTTCAGATCAGGGTGCACGGCTTCGTTGGAGGCAGGAACCATTCTGACACCTTGCTGCTGTTGCATGAACTCTTCTTCTGTTTCTGCAATCATCAGTTCTATTTCTGCTGCAAACATAACCTCATCCTCTTCTCTCTTCTGCATTTTCCACGGAAAGCCCTGATAAAGTGAAAGTGAGAGGAACCTCTTGGATTTCAAAATCTGCAAATTCAGGATCCACGGAAAAGCTTGATATAGTGAAACTCAGAGGTACTGGGATTTCCAAATCTGCAGATTCAGGACCAGAAGGTACAGGTTCTATCGTCGGGTCCATGTTTACGAAAACGAAAGAGTCTCAGAGAATGCTCTAGATTCAACAGCAGAAAAAACGTTTTTCAGGTTTTAGGTTTTAACAGATTAGGCATGTATTTATATTCCAAGGACTTAATTAACTAATGGATAGATATATGATTTCTTTAATTTATCTTATCTTTATATCTTTCCGTTGATGTCATTTGATTTTCTCATTATTTATTTTGAATCTATTTTGATAACATAAATAAAATCAATATTTTAGAATTTGATTATTTAAATTAAATGATAAATTGATTTTATTATCTCTAGAATTAAAGCATAAATATTTCACCATCCAGATACATGTAACTTTTCTTCAATTTCTATGTAGAGTATTTTGATTGTTAGACGATGGTGCGTGTATAGGGTTGTTTGGGGTAAATTATTTTAAAAATTAATAATAATTAATATTTATTATTATATATATGAAAATAAAATATAAAATATAATAAAATTTCTAACCAAATAAAATTTAGAAGATGAAAAATTAAAAAAAGAAACTAATAAAAGTTGAAACTGAAAAAAAAATTGAAATTAGGGGGTAAAATTATAAAACAATTGGTGCAAAAACAAAACTATATATATTTACATTTTTATGTGAAAGTCAAGGGCTGCATTTGCACCCTCAAGTGCATGTAGGTCCGGCCACCGGTTGTTTAGGAAAACTAAACCCAAGGTATCAGAAAAAAAAAAAAAAAAAAAAGAAGAAGCTCTCCAACACATTCAAAATACTTTTATTAAGAATTACTAATTGAGAAAAACGGAGATGTAAAACCGTGTAAGATTATTTTATTAAGAATTACTAATTGAAATTAGGGGGTCAAATCATAAAACAAGTGGTGCAGAAACAACAACACTATATATATTTATCATCAATTGACTATTATCAAATTATTACAAAAGTTATTAAAATTATTTTATACACATGAGCATTAATCTCTTATATCTTTCCTACTCATCAAAAGCTATTTAACATCCATGGCCACTTTGAGTTGTTGGGAGTGGCAGTAAGCGAAGAGAATGTTGTATTGATCAATGCTAATTCCATGTTGAATTAATGAGTCTTTGTCGCTGACAGAATTGAAGCATAGGATAGCGACACAAGGGACATGTGTGACTAATTTCCAGCCCCTTCACAATACATTGACTATGAAACACATGACAGCACAGCATTGACGATGACGAAAACTTGACATACTCATCTTCTTGGACATTAAAATTTTCCATACGAATGTTACACTTTTCAGTCTTCAAGAACAGTGGGTCTGAGAATGTTTTCAAAGAGTTAATCGTTTCGTAGGATGTTGGAATCATCGAAATAAAGTAAGAGTAATATCTTGGAAACTTAATCATGAATTCATGAGAATTCAAATCATAATTTGATTTGGAACACCGAGAGGGATAATCTTAAATTCACAAGGAATTCAAGTCATAATTATGATTAGGGGCACAATTTTGAATTTATGAAAAATTCAAGTCATAATTCTGATTAGGAACACATGTCAACAACCGAGGGGTAATCTTGATTCACAAAGAATTCAAGTCATAATACTGATTAGGGACACCAATGGACAATCTTAAATTCATGAAAAATTCAAGTCATAATACCATTAAGGGACACCGATGACAATCTTGAATTCATGAAGAATTCAAGTCATAATTTTAATTATGGACACCGAGCGACAATCATGAATTCAAAAAGAATTCAAATCATAATTCCAATTAAAGATATTGAGTGATAATCTTGAATTCAAGTCATAATTCCGATTTGGGACACCAATGAACAATCTTGAATTCATGAGAGTTCAAGTCATAATTCTGATTCAAGACACTTGGACAATCTTGAATTCACAACAAATTCATGTCGTAATTCTGATTATGGACACCAAGTGACAATCTTGAATTCACTAAGAATTCAAATCGTAATTCCGATTAAGGAAACCAAGGAGCAATCTTGAATTTAGGAAGAATTCAAGTAATAATTTTGATAGGAACGAGACAATCTTTAATTCATAGGAATTCAAGTCATAATTCTAATTAGAGACACCAAGAGACAATATTGATTTCATGAGAAATTCAAGTCATAATTTTGATAAGGAAGACATTAAAAAAAAAAAAATCAAATCCTAATTTCGGTTAGGACACCGAAGGACAAATCTTTAATTCACTAAAAAATCAAATTATAATTACGATTAGGAACAATCTTTAATTCAATAAAAATTCAAATCATAATTCTGATTAGGGACAATCTTGAGTTCACGAAGAATTCAACTCATAATTCTTATTAGGGACAACGAGGGGCAATCTTGATTCACTAGGAATTCAAGTCATAAATCTAATTAGGAACACAATTTTGAATTCATGAAGAATTCAAGTCATAATACCAATTAGGAACATTGAAAATCGATCTTGAATTCACAAAAAATTAAAGTCATAATACAAATCAAAGACAATGAGGGAAAATCTTGAATACACGAGGAATTCAAGTCATAATTTTGATTATAGACATCAACGCACAATCTTGAATTCAAAAAGAATACAATTCATGATTCCGATTAGGGACACCGAGGGAAAATCTTGAATTCACAAAGAATTCAAATCATAATTTTGGTTAATCGATGGACAATCTTGAATTCATGAGAAATTCAAGACATAATTATAATTTTGGATACCATGGGACAATTTTGAATTCATGAAGAATTTAAGTCATAATTCAATTTGGAGCACAGAGGGACAATCGTGAATTCTCGAGAATTCAAGTCATAATTTGATTTGGGACAAAGGTAAATCTTGAATTCATAAGGAATTCAAGTCATAATTATGATTAAGGACATAATTTTGAATTCATAGAGAATTCAAGTCATAATTTGGATTAGAACACTCAGGGACAATCATGCATTCACGAGAAATTTAAGTCATAATTCTTATTAGAGACAACAACGAAAAATGTTGAATTCATGAGGAATTCAATTCATAATACTAATTAGGGACACTGAGGGACAATCTCCAATTCATGAGTAATTCAAGTCATAATTCTGAATATGGACACTGAGGTACAATCTTGAACTCTTAAAGAAATCAAGCCATAATTTCGATTAAAGACACCTCAAGGCAGTTTTGAATTCACAAAGAATTCAAATCACAATTTCGGTTAGGAACTAAGAGTGATAATCTTGAATTCACTAAGATTTCAAGTAATCATACTGATTACGAACACCGTAGGACAATCTTGAATTCACGAGGAATTCATGTCATAATTCAATTCAGGACATCAAGAGACAATCTTGAATTCACAAGGAAATCAAGTCATAATTCTTATTATGGACACCGAGTCATGAAGAATTCAAGTCATAATTCTCATTAAGGATACCAAGGGACAATCCTAAATTCACAAAGAATTCAAGTCATAATCATGATTATGACATCGAGGGAAAATCTTAAATTCATGAAGAATTGAAATCATAATACCAATTAGGGATACTAAGAGACAATCTTGAATTCATGTTCAAGTCATAATTCTGACTCGAGACACCGAGGACTATCCTGAATTCACAAGGAATTCAAGTTATAATTACGATCAAGGACACCAAGGGACAATATTAAATTCATGGAGAATTCAAGTCATTATTTCATTTAAGGACACTAAGGGACAAACTTGAATTCACTGAGAATTCAAGTCATAATTTCGATTAGGGACACTGTGGACAATCTTTAATTTACAAAGAATTCAAATCATAATTTTGATTAAGGACACCGAGGAACAATCTTGAATTTATGAAGAATTCATGTCATAATTCCAATTAAAGACAATCTGGAATTCATTAAGAATTTAAGTCATAATTCTAATTAGGGACACTATGGACAATTTTGGATTTTACAAAGAATTCAAATCATAATTTTGATTAGGGACATTGACCGTGGACAATCTTGAATTTTATGAAGAATTCAAATTATAATTCTGATTAAGGACACTGTGGACAATCTTGACATTACGAAGAATTCAAGTCATAATTCCAATTAGGGACATCAAGGGACAATCTTGAATGTTTGAACAATTCAAGGCATAATATCGATTAGGGATAATGAGGGACAATCTTGAATTCACAAGGAATTCAACTCATAATTCCAATTAGGGACATTGAATGACAATTTTGAATTCATGAGGAATTCAAGTTATAATTCCAATTTGAGACACCAAGAGATAGTTTTGAATTCATGAAGAATTTAAGTCATAATTTGGATTAGAGATACCGAGAGACAATCTTGAATTCATGAGGAATTCAAGTCATAATTCCGATTCGAGACACTAAGGGACAATCTTGAATTCACTGTGAATTCAAGTCATAATTCTGATTAAGGACACCGAGGGAGAATCTTAAATTCACAAAGAATTCAAATCATAATTTCTATTAGAGACACTGAGGGACAATCTTGAATTCACAAGGAATTTTAGTCATAAATTCAATTAGGGACACTGATGGATAATCTTGAATTCAAGATTAGCATGTCTTTCTCTTTCCCTACTAATCCTTTAGTTTCACCATGGGTAGTGAAGCATTCTGACTTGCCACAAGGTTAGGCACAACAAGAATATCCTACAATATTCAAGATTAGCATAAAGGAGTAGATACTTTTACTATTAGATTTCAATTTAAAATCAATTGACAATGAAGTTTTCCAAGAGATATATAAGTTACATCCTAAGAGTTAAAGTAGGTGATGTGAGACTTTCTAACACTAATGAGACTCAATATGACCAGAAGAATACATATTTTTGAAAAAAATTATGATTATCAAGATAAGCATATCCACATATATAATTCAAATGTAATAATCCATAAGCCAAAATCTTTAACAAATGACCTCTTAGCATGAGAAATTCCTGTTTTTTAAGTGAATATGATAAGAAACCTTACTTGCTTGCCAGGAATTTCTTTTTTCTCAATCACCTCCAAATCTTTGATGGCTCTGTGCTCTGTTTGGACCTTTTTCTCATTTGTCTGTACAAAGATGCACTTTCAAGCACTCTCACAAGGAGACTATGATGGGTGCCATACAAGAACTTGTAACAAGAACTATATTAATGTCATAACTGCAATAGTAAGATAAAAACTTCACCTGTTGCGTTTCCTTATTATCAGTAGCTCTTATTGCATTTGTTCTTTCTGCATCAGGTTTATAAGTTGTGTTTTTCAATAGGAGAAAAGGAGAATTAGCTTCAATTTTCAATTTCCAAAGCCAAGCATTTTTTATGGATACACAAATTTGCAGCAACGTGAATGTTTACCTTGCTAGCAATAAGTTTCTCTAAGGCTTCAGTTTCATTCTGATTTACATATCTCTACATGCAGAAAAAAGTCATCATCCTCCAATTATTTAACAACCTACACATGACTGCTTGTGGATTTAAGGAGATGCAAGTGCGAATAAGGTTATTATAGGCATAAGAAGCTCGTCCAAAGTCTGGCAGGATGAGACAGAAGATGATCAACTTAAAGTAAGGCCAGAACTGGAACCTGATGTTAAACAGGGGAATGAAAAAGTTAATCAAATTCATGAATTGATTAATACATGACATAGAAACCATTTGTTACAACTAACTCTATTTATCTTGGTTATGGCTCAATGCAATGAAGAAAAAATTGTCTTGACTAAATTACACTCTCGGATTAACCAACTCATAGATCTCAAATTGCTTTCTATTTGTAGAATCAAGGTTCTTGGAGTAACATAGAGAGTAAAGTAAAATAGAAATGGTTTTTGAAACATGTCCTTTCTCATGGTGCAAAAAAACCTATTATGGTAATCTCTACGCCTTGAATACCCTTAAAAGTTAAAACACACCAATGAAAAAAAAGAAAACAGAGTTCTATATTCTATATTAAAAATTAGAATGTTTTACTTTTGTGATACATTGGAAGTGCATTGATTGATCCTTCCACATTGATCTTAGAGTTCAATCAGGTCCACAATCCCAGTCAAAGAAAAAAAATGATCTTGTCAGATTACAAGGTAAAATGACTTTACCATTGAAGAAGCCTCGAAAATGCATACTCAAAGAGGTATATTAACGAGAGAAGTATCGAATAATATGAGATCAAATCCCTAGTTTCTTTATTGGAATCAGTCTCGATTGTTTGTACGGAAGCACATCTGTCAAAAACACAGAAAACCATACTCAAAAACAACAAAAGCAGCGTCCCAAAACAAAAGTGGCAACCTTTTTAGCACCCGAAACACCCAATGAAGCAAAAACATTAATTTAATAAACAGTTCTTGGAAACTTAAAGTTTATAGTATGGGACCATTTACAACATTGAACAAGTAATATGAAGAAAGAAAGAAAGAAAGAAAGAAAGAACGTGTAAGACAAGAAAGTAAAGAATATGAAGTGAGCAAAACGAAGCAATAAAGAAAAGGTATGCATTGCGTAGTGTACCATGCGAAGTGATTAAGGAACCAGAGCGAAGCCATCGGTTGTGAGAGTCTCAATTATTGGTGTGTTGTGTTGGGTTCTTGGGACAGAGGAAGAAGAAGAAAGACAAAGACAGGGTTGGAGGAAAGAACATGAAACGTTGGTAAAATAAGAGGAAGTCACAAATAGCGTCTCGTATTTATACTGTAGTATTTTATTTCACCAACAAACTTCTATATTTATGGACACTTCCGTGTCTCTATTTACATTCCACACCTTTTTATTTAAGCTTATTTTTTTCTTAATGGGAATCTATTAGAAATTATTTTAAATGTAATTTTGAAAATAATTGTTAATAATAACGTATGATAATTTATAACTGAATAATAATACAAAGTATTTTTGGTTAATTTTTAATTTTATCTTCTCCTTTAAACTTAACTCTATTTGTGTTTTATATAAAAATTAAATTGAATTTCTTTATATATCTTATATAAAATTAAAAATAAAAATAAGCATATTTATTTTTTTAAGTATAATTGGTGTTATTTCCTATGAGAATTAGAGTTTCATAGTGATAATTTGCATAATATAGATTATCAAAATGAAATTTTGATCACAATTAGAGAATAATACAGAAAACACTTTTAAGTGATCATAAGTTTTGTCTTAAAAATAATACTAATATGTTTAATAAATTAATTTGTGTTTTGAATGAATTATTTTTACCTAAAATATCTTTAATTAAACAACAGAGATTATATTAACATTTATGACAATGGTATTAAAAAAAATATACTATAAATTTAGGATAATTATCAAATGAATTAACTACTTTTTTTAATATTTATGAATTAAGTAACTGGTCTTATAAATTAAGAACGGAGATAGTATTAAATTGGTGTATGCAAAAAAATAAAATCATTTATTACGTTTAGTTTATAAATTAGGTTATATATTTTTAAGGACCGAGTGACTTTTTTATCCTTCATATATTTTTTTTTCATTTAGTTTGATCATTTATTTATTAAAAAAACCATTTTAATTTTCTACGGATTAATACTAGTAATTCCCACCCTAATAGTATAAGGATTTGATTGCTAAGTGTTAACTTTGACGGGCAAATAACTTCAAGGGCTCACACGTATTGATTGACAGCAACAAACTGAGGTTTTCAACAGATAATGTGCAATATAACATAATTCTCATTATCTGATTGGAATTCATGTTCGGTATACAATTTGATGAGGTAGCACCAAAGGTTTAAAATTTTTTACTGGTAAAAACACTAATATTTCAAAAATCACTCACGGTAGTATATAAGTAACCATGTAGAGAACATTATAATTACAAACACAATCTCACAACCTCCTGACACCAGGATCAAAAACGCCATGTATGATGTCAATCACACTTGTTCTACATACCAATACACAACCAAAATGGCTTCTAAGACATAACACATGTTATTTGATGGAATAATAATAATCCTACTCAGTTAAAGTCGACTTCAGCTCCCCATTATTTTTCAGCTCCATCACAATATCATGACCACCAATCAGCTCACTTTTGTAGTAGAGCTGAGGAAAGGTTGGCCAATTCGAGTATACCTTCAATCCCTGTCTCACTTCGTCATCAGTCAATATATCAAAGGACCCGAAACTCAGGCCCTCCTGTCGAAGGGCATCAGCAACTCTGGAACTAAAACCACATCTTGGTGCATCTGGGGTACCCTTCATGAAGAGCATCACAGGAGACAAGGCGATCAATTTCTTCAGTCGATCTTGAATCGTCTCCGCAGGAACAATCCCTTTCTCGTGTAAAATCTTTTTAAGTTCTCCACTTTTTTGCATCTCCAACACAATGTCTGATCCGCCAATAAGCTCTCCCTTGATATACAGTTGAGGATAACTGGACCAGTTTGAATAAACCTTAAGCCCTTGACGGACATCTTCATCAGTAAGAATGTCAAAACTCTCAAAGGGAACATTCTCTTGCTGGAGAATTTCAACTACCTTCCTACTGAAACCACACTTAGGTTCATCTGGTTTTCCTTTCATGAAAAGCATAACTGCACTTGAATTTATCAGGCTTTCCAGACGAGAGGATAAGATTGTACTCATATCAAAAGATTTGGAGATGCCACCTTTGGCACCCCCTGATTCTTTTTCTTTCGCTTCATCAATAGTATCAATTCCATGATCTCTAAAAACTTCTTTCAATTCCCCACTCTCATGCATAGCAATTGCTATGTCACACCCACCAAGAAGTTCTCCTTTACAGTAAAGCTGAGGAAATGTGGGCCAATTGGAAAACTTCTTCAAGCCTTCACGAACCTCTGAATCTGACAGGACATCAAAACTTCCAAACTTGACTTTTTCTTCATTCAACACATCAACAACTTTTCTGCTAAATCCACATTTTGGCTCTTCAGGGGTTCCTTTCATGAAAAGCGTGATAGAATGAGAGTCAACAATCTGCTGAATTCTCTTTTTAAGAGGACCACTAAGCCCTGGTTGAATTTGATTTTTCTCCTTTGAAGAATCATTTTCCTTTGCCAATTCTTTCACTGTTTCAAGAACGGCAGCTCCTGCAGCCATCCCAAGACTGGCAGGAGAAGCAGCTTCTCCAGGGTTAATTGAACCTGCTACTTTAGCAACCTTATTGGCTAAGCTTGACGGATCAGCTCCCTCCAATGTATCAAAGGTCTTGCCATCCTGACAAAAAAATTGACTTCTAATCAATAATTAAAATCAAGCAAATGTAACAGTGACTTTTCAATCCCAAAAGACAGATTGAATCATCATAGGGTTTTATAATTGCAATATAAAAAAGGTACATACAACAAGGAACTCTAATAAATTATATATACAATTTCAGTTTAGTATTAACATGCAATTGTCTAAACTGTACACAGAGTTTCCTTAGACCAATGCAGCAAATGATCATGATGCACAACTATCTTTCTTCAACATAAACAAACCTCTTTTCTATCGAAAGAAATAAGAAATGTTTCAGGGCGTAACCCAAGAACAGCAAGAGGATCTAAGTGAAAGTAGTGTTGACCTCCATGCAACTGGGATACTTGCCCTTAACAGTGAGTAGAGAGTATAAACTAAAGACCAAGTGAATGACAGTCCAGCTGAACCCCTTTTATTTTATGAAATTTCTGGTTACAAGTAATAAATTGTCAAACTTTAAAGTCACTCAAGGGAGTATCTCTAGGTATCAAGACAGAATATAAAACCTACTTGTCCTGAAAATTAGCACCATCATATTAGGTTTCGTGCAAAACATTCCACCTTTCTTAGAAAACACAATTCATTTCAGACACTGATTGAGCTCCATTCTTCGTCTAGCATCAACCACATGCCTTAGGCTCAGCAAAGTAATAGGCTCTCCCACTAACCCCACGTAACTCAGCAACAAAACAATATATCAACCAGACCATCAATCAAGCATAAACTATACTCCATTAACAACTGTTCATCCAAACCGATCACTAAAACAGAACCATTGTCAACCCTAGTATCATACTAAAATGAACCTAACAACAAGCAAGGCATGATAACGAAATCCTGCATTTTCCTGTCAGGGAAACAGCAGAGCTTTAACACATCAAAACATACAGAATCATAAGCCATGAAATAGACTCAATTTTCATTAAGCAACCGACTTAGCCATTTAATTTGTAATTTACACTACCTAAGCACAAAAAATTTACTGGAACAGCAGACCCTAGATACCAATACCAATACCATAGCAATAACAACATAGACAGCAACTAAAACGACAACAATTCCATTGTGAAAGGCATGATGATTGATAACGATACCTTGCAGAAGGCGAAGAAAGGAACAGCGGAGACGGAATAAGCCTCGGAAATCTCGGGTTGCTCTTCGGCTTCAACCTGCGGAATAAGATAAACATGAGAAACGTGTAAACAAAGCAAAGCGGAAGAAGAGAAGATTGAGAATGAAAAAGGAACCCTGAAGAAGTGGGCTTTGGGGAAATCAGTGGAAAGGTGAGAGACGAGTTGGTCCATGTGCTTGGAAGCTTCGCACCACGACGCCCAGAAGTGGAGGATAACCGGAGACCCACTAGCCACCACCTCGTCAACCTCGCTCTTCGACTTCGCGTCCCTCACTGATCCACCCATTCTGCTTCTCGCTTCCTCAGATTACGCCAACAAACAAACCCTACAAACCCTAACCCTTTCTCTCTTTCTGTCTCGTATCAACACAATGTTATAGCTCTTCTCTCTCTGTGTTTGTGGAAATATGAATATGAAATATGAAAAATACTAAATAAGATAAGCTAAACTAGCGTGCCCTTTTTAGATTCTCGGACGCGTGGCTCCTCAATAGTGATGGGTCTGGAAAGGAATAAAATTCCACATCCCCACGCACAGGATAAGCCCAGTCCATCAGGCCCAAAAACTCTCATCAAATTCACTCTGCTTCGGTCGGATTAATCAAAAACTTAAGGTCTCCCATATATTATTAACACTATGGTATGTTTGGTTGTGAGGATGAAAAAAGAGATAATGAAAGTGAATAGATCAGTAAAAATAGGAGAGAAGCTGCACGAAAACAAAGTCGTATTTACTTTTTAAAAAAAGACAATAAAAAAAATATTATTTCATTTAAAGTGAAAATTATAAACTAAATCCAAGACCCGCTAAATAGATCGTTCTCACCCAATGAGGGCCTTACACCACTGCGCCAACCTTTAGGGTTAAGATAGAATGTTAATTTGACGCTATGTAATTGGTTTGAAAAATTGGGGCATAAGAACCCCAAAAATAAACCTGGCACAAGATAATTTACTCTTTTTAAATGGCAAAATGGCACCAAGTAAACATTTTAAAACTTCCTGCCCTCCAAGTTCATACTTCATACAGTGCATCTTTGGAGATTAATTCATTTTAGATATCATATGTATCTACCAAATTTTATACAAATTGAACAGCAATAAGAATCAGACGTGAGAACGATTCACTGGTTCTCAACAAATTTCGTTCGTGTAACGTTTCTCTCCAAACTAATTATATACCCAAACAAAGACATCAATATTTGACTCTCATTATGCATAAAACCAAAGCAGCAAGAAAGCACAAATCGGCTATAGCAAAGCAAAGAGTGACATGAAATAAACTCTAATCAAATTCATAAAAGTTAAAAAGAGTAGGCTGAAAAGGTGCAAGTGCAACCTCATTTGTCTCGCTCATGCTGGTTTTTCTATTAACAAAGTTTATAAAGTAAGTTTGATGAGTTTCAGGATTCAAGTTTTGTAATTGTAAATGTACTTACAAATTATCTATTAATAAATTCTTCACATGTTAAGCGAGACTTGAATTTACCTATAATAAATTCGTCATCGTTTCTCACTAAACATCTTGGCGATCCTCTCTGCAGCAACCAATGCCGAAACCCTACAACCCTTCACCGCCGCCACCGCAACTTTCTCGTTGTACTTCTCCGTTCAATGTGTCGCCGGCACCCGAGGTAACAGTCTCCGCCACGTCACTACCGCACATTGCTCCGCCTTGGCCTCGTACCTATCGTACAGCTCCTTCGCCGTCGGCTCGCACTTGGAGTAAACGGCTCCGGCGATGCCGGAGGCGGGGTAGGCCGGTGCGCGGCGGAGCAATCAGGGTTGCGATCAGTGATGCGGAGGAGCTCGTCGGGGGACGAGGTGGAACTTGTCGTAGAAGGGACCCGTGATGCTCTTGGCGGCTTCCTCAACGGCGAGGACGCCGGATCGCTCCTTGGCGCAACCGACTGCAACGGCGGCCCAACGCATGAGGAGATGAAGGATGGCAACTTGCACGGCACGTTAATTAGTTAGTGCCTATGTTGTTGCCTTGTTTTCGCTGATATAACAAAAAGATCAAATGCCTGCATGAGAATAGATAGAATAGAATAGGCACTGCCTAATAACCGCTCCTATAGTTTGCCTTGTTAACGTTGACGTGAATATGCATGCATGTTTAATTACTTAAGTTGGCAACTCCAATGTCTACAACCGTCAAATTTCTTCTTATTCATTTCTATTTAAAGAGACAGCACAAGAAGATGGGCAAAATATAGATACACGGTGCAAGAATGGGTGAATTAATCTTAGTGACGGAGACAGAAATCATTTTATGCATTGATCAACTCCTAATTTATGGGTAAGTAGAAGGAAAGGATGGTAATTTTTTTTTAGTAATTTGGTGTCTAAGGAAAATTTTGTTTATTTATATATTTATATAGATACTACATTAACCCTTAAAATTAATTATTATAAAACGATAATTACGTCCAAGAACTACGTATGAGAAGAATTAAAAATAAACAAACTTTCACAAAATTACTAAACAAGATTTTTAAAATAATTGGATGCAACACATTAATAAAACATGTTCACCCATATATTAGGCGAATTCTTGAAACAACTGTATTTGCAGCATATTCATTTCTATTTCCCGACCTTTTCATTGCACACCAAAATCTATTAATCAGGCATCGCGAAACTAACTACTTCTCTAGTCATTACATTGATTGGTGAAACAATTTGAAACACTCTGAACAGAAGAAAAGCTGGAAAGAATGCAACCTACAGCTTCTTTAGTGTAAAAATCAATGAATTAAAACTGCAAAATTTTACAAACTCACACTACCTTATATATCAAATGTGTGTTTATGTACATAACTACATATCAATTTAGTCATTTGATTGATTAGGTAAGGAAGAAGCCAGAAAACTTCTAGAAAAGGAGGGTTCAACCTAACATTGTTTATTGCACCAGGGCAATGACTAATGAGGCTTCTTGATTACTTGACATAAGCAATGGTACTACCATAATTCATTGGACTTTCTGGTTCAAAATTGGTAACACGTGGGTGGTTTTGCAGAATCTCAAGTGCACGCTCCTTAACAGCACCAGTGCCCATCCCATGTATAACAAAGAGAACCGAATATGGCCGACTTCCATTAATTGCCATCTCAAGTTGGATAGAAGCTTCTTCTACTCGCATACCTCGTAGGTCCACAGTATTCTTAGATGTACGCACCACTGGACCATAAGAAATGTCATCGTTGTTTTTCATGTCTACATTATCCCTGTATTCTCCATTCCGCAGACTCTGCAATATCAAATCAAAATGTTACAACTGAGCATTTTAATTCTAATTTTAGACCAATGGTTTTTTACAGACAAGTGTGCAAAATATCCAAGTGATGGAAAGATGTGAACTAATCAAATCAAGTTAAGAAGCATGTTATGGAAATAAGAAGAATAATTTTATAGAGGTAAACTTTAATTTGCCTAGAGTATAGGATGATCTAGTTATAAACATGATCAACAGCAGGTTTTGAATTCAATGCTAAGCTATGTTTTTCCATGTTCAAAATTGTCTCTTTTAATTAATGCTTGCTCGATCACTTTCTAAATGAAAAAGTATATCACTTCGTTTTCTTCCCTGAAGATTAATTATATCACTTCTTTATACATACCTGCATCCCCTGATGTGTGGAAGAACTAATTACAGTGTTCTTTCTACTGGATGGAAGAGCTTTGATGTTACTTTTCTTTACACGGACTTTCACTTTACCATACTGTACCATGATTGTTCCATCGTCACCAGGCAATTCTACCACTGTAGCTAATTTACCCCCCAATCCCTTTACATGGACTTGCTCTCCAATTTGTGGAGTATACGAAGCACGGTCAACTTCATTGATGGGAAAACTATCAGCAGGAGTGTGAGCTTTTACAATGGAGGCAATTGCAGATTCAGATTCCCTAATAAGTGAATTTAGTTGATCGCGACCAGAATTTTTGAGTTGCTTCTCAAATTTCTGTATTACAGTTTCTATCTGAGCTTTTGCATCCTCTAGCTCTTGTCGGGCCTGTTGTGTTTCCTTTGCCATAAGCTTCATCTCTCGTTTATCAAGATCATCTGCCTCCCCTTGGATCTGTGCAACATTTAAGCAATAAAAAAGGTAAAAAAAACAAAAAACAAAAGAGGATAAAAAAAAGAAATAAGCAACTCCAAATCTGATGATATTCAATTAAAGACAGCTGGCAAGTGCTCAAGCATTCTTTTGCTGAACAAAAAATTTCCAGCAAAGAGCAATATGAACATTTTGGAAGGAAATATCTATGTACTTATTTTATATTATAATACTTGGGCATGTAGTCAACCAGAAAGCCATATTCTAGATGTAACTCCCTCAAAAATATTAAAATTAGCATTTGTTGGCCATTCTAGATTGCATTAATCCACAAACCTGTACAAATCCCCATCATCGTACTTTGATTTTCCAGTCAATATACCAACTTGTTACTTATTAAGGATGCAAATTTCAGATGAACTTGAAAAGGAACACTATTGATTGTAATACTACATTGACCAAGGAAAACAAACCATAATCAAGAAACAAAGAATCTCTTCCCAGCAAAATATCTAGATTGTACCTCATTGTACACGCTCATAATTTCTGCATGAACAGATGCAGCCTTTTCAGCCTGAGCCTTTAGTCGGTTTCTTTCCTCCTGTAATGACTGATACAGCATGCCTCTCCGCTCTTGCTGCTGTTCTGGTTTAAACTTTTCTACCCATTCTTGTGCACGATCAATTATATTTCTATCAAAGCCAATAGATTGTGCTATGCTTAACGCATTTGAATCACCAGTACATCCCCAGAGGATTCTATAAGTTGGTTGTAATGTTTCAAGTGAAAATTCCATTGCTGCATTGTCAAACCGGGTATCCTTTTCCTTCATACTACTTAGATCAGCATAATGAGTGGTTACAACAGCCAAGTTAACATGATCCTTCAAATATTGTAAGATACTGGCAGAAAGAGCAACACCTTCTGAAGGATCAGTTCCACCACCAATTTCATCAATGAGAACAAGTGATTGTGTTGAGGCCACTTCTAAAATCTTGCAAATACGTGATATGTGCCCGCTAAAAGTTGAGAGATTTTGTTCAAGGGACTTCAATTTGGAGGGAGAAAAAGAATCAGACAACAAATGAAACAATTACATGATGTCAACAAAAAGTCTTTTATTGTCCGTAAAAAGTTCAGATATTACCTGGTGATCTCCAATATCTGCAAGGATAAGGTCAAACCAAGGAAGTTTTGGATTGTTCTTGGCAGGCAAATGCATCCCAGCCTTTGACATAAGTGATGCCAGGCCCAATGTTTTCATGGAAGCAGTTTTCCCTCCAGTATTAGGTCCTGAGATCACCACCACTCGAGTTCCATGTCCAATTTTAAAATCAACTGGCACAGGGAAGTCTGATATGCCTTGTGGCGTATATTTAGAAGCCATTGTTCCATTTCCATTACCAAACTCAGCAGCATTTCCAGATCTTAGTGTAAGATTATCTGAAATGTTCTCTAGAGAGGACTCCAGGAGTAATGGATGTCGTATACCAACAATGTTTACTGTTAAATTGCCATCCTCTTCTGTGACCAAGGTATCATCGTCATCTTCAACGGAATCACGGCCTTCAATATTACCTAAGCTGAAAATGGGACATACCCCATTCATCCATTGAGCATACGCTGCTCTTGCAAAAGCAAGATCAACCTCAAGAATTTTATCCAATAAATGATTTATATCTGATTCTGAATTTGCTATTTCAGATGCAAGCATACTCAAAATAGCGCTTTCCTCAGCCTTCTCAGAGCTTGAAAGCCTAACTTCCAAGTTGTTCAGATCTATTGCATCTTTGGGTTCCATAAAGTAAGTTGCCCCAGAGCTGCTAACATTCAGAACTACACCATGTGGAAGCAAATATCTATGGGATGCCCTGATGCCCACACACATTCTAGATCGACGCTTAGTTATTAATGGTTTGTCAATACCCCCAGCATGAAAAATTTGGGATGATACTTCCTTCAACAAAGAATCCAAAATTTCTATGTTCCTCTTTCTTTCTGATCTGATGATCTCCAGGTCTTCACTTGCTCTATTAAGAATTACTGAAAGCTTGCAATCTATGCAAAATTCTATTTTATGCTCCAAGCCCACTTGAAAATTACAATTTTGCAATATTTCAAGAAGGGGTAAGTACCTGATGGGAAACAGTTGCAAAGATGAAGTTAACAATTCAGATGATTAATTATCTTGTGATTTCTGGAAGGAAGCAATTATGACCAAAAAGAACAAGTGCAATTAGAGTAATACACTCTGAATTTCAGTCATTACCTTTGAGATAAACTTTCTTTTAAGGCCTTATTGAGACATGAGAATCCATTACCATATGATCTATGCTCCAAACTTTGTCAAGAAAAATACAACACCTAGCCAAAATGCATAATATAAGCTTCTTTTAAACTGAATCAAACTAAAAAAACCCTTAAATACTGTGAAAGCTATGGTTTTACAATTTCACACCAACCCTTTGAACTGCCTCAAATTGATTTGACAGCATGAGTCATATAATTTGGATTTACTTTTTGAGTTTATTTTTTATATATTGTCAGTGTAAATTTTTTTTACTCTGCCAACCAAATAAAAACTCCACACCATCATCCAATCACGAATTATGAGAGAAGTCTAACTATTACAACCGTTAATCAGCTGAAATTCTAATTTACATTTAACACAAAACTTCTTCAAACTATCATCCAATTATGAATTGCTAAATTATCATAGAAGTCAAACTATTACAACCGCTGATCAGAAATTTTAACTTTTTTTATAATTACGTGCTAACTCGTTGTTAGTTGTTTGTTACACTTATAAACTCGTACGTTTTGTTACTCCGATTCAATGCATGTTTATTGCAGTTCAACCAAAATAATTTCACTAAAAATAAAAATAGCAGCAACAAAAAAAATATAGTTTTCTGAATACCTTTGCGGATGATTAGAACCGGAAGCGAAGCGTTTCAAAGACTCGAACAATTCCCTGGCGGCGGCGAGCGTGCGGCGAACGGTGCAGAGCTCTCGGATGGTTAGAAGGTGACCGGAGGTGGCGACGTGAAGAATCTCCGTCAAGTCGTGGATGCCGGAGAAGTCGAGCGGCTCGGCGACGAGTCTGGCGGCCGAGGTCTGGTCGAGAAGCCTCTGGCTGTCGCGGCGGGTGCGGCCGACGGGCAAGCGTGCGCCGAGGGCGGCGGAGGAGCCCATGGCGGTGGAGGTGAACGCCGAGAGCTGCTTGCACACGGAGCTCCATTCAAGAATCTTGAGCGTCTCGGCTTGGAGCGAATTCGACTCGGACGAGTTAGAGTTGGAGCAGAATCGCGGTTTGAAGAACGGTTTTGGGGGTTTGTTCGCCGGAATCAGTACGTTGCCGCTGAGTTGCATCGGTCACTCAGTCACTACCACACCAACCGTTGGTCAATGTTATGTTATGGATTGGGTTCGTTTATAACAACAAAAAAACGTGGACTTCAACGACGTCGTCTTAGTTTCAGGGTTTTAGTTTCATGCTAACCCTCTATTTTTTCTTTCTTTCTTTCTTTCATTATTCCTAATCCAAATGAAATGGCCCACCACAAAACTCGGAAATGTGTTAGGACAGGAAACCGAGGCGAGAAATGACGAAAGTACCCTTTGTCGAAATTTACAAGACTTCTTTGTTGTCTCGTTGTTCTCTTTCACAACACAAACACAAAACAAGGATGATACCGCAGCAATGGTGCTCTCCATGTGGAAACCAATGCACAAATAAATACGCTGCTCTTACCAAAATCCCATGTGAGTAATGTTTCCTCATTTGTTCATTTCATACCTTATTTTTTGTAAGTTTCAGGGATGTTCAATTTGTCATATGTATGCACACACACAAAAAAAAAAACATTATACATGTTCCGGAATTGTGCAATCCTTTTCACTGCCCATAACGCGATTACTGCCTGGTTTTCAATTTTTTGGGTAGATTATATGTTGAATTATTTTGATATATATTAAGGTAACACAATGAAGCAATATTCTGGGCTCATTGAAGGCTCTTATAGCTATTATTATGGTTGATAATGGCGATGTGAGGTTATTTTTATGATAATTGGTTTTGGGTCTGCACTAAAAAATCAATCTTTTCTTTCTGCACTCACAAATCCTACTTGTTTTATTGTAGGGCGTGTATTCTGCAAAAAGGGTTGCAACTCAGATGGAGAGACATGGGAAGAATGTGAGATTACTTTGCATCTTTATTAATAATTTCTTCTTATCAATGGAATGCAGATTAAAAGATATATGTATTTACTCAAAATTTAGGCTTTTATGAATTTCACTTTCTTGTATTTCTGTATCAAAATACTAGCATAATAGTTGCTGACTTTTTCCCCCTTTTCCTTAAAAAATTTACAAAATTTGTTTTGACTTAATAACTATTTGAAAGCAATAATTTATTGAGGGAAAAGATATACCTTTGACAATCAGGGAAAGTATTGGAGTTCAGCTCCACGTTTTTAATAGTTACGGTAAGCCACTTCATTAGGTCAATCAATGGCTCCACTCTATTTGAAAAGATTTACCTTTTGAGAAGAGGGTTGCTAGTGACTTGGTTTATCTCACTTTTCATCCCGGCACATTCTGAGAAAAAGAATGTAAAAAGTGCGATTGTGAAAATCAGGCTTGCTTAGTGGCAACTTGATTTTGATGAACAAATGATAAATGTATTGGTTAACCAGGTTTGGAGGACTGCAATCAAATATGCTACAAGGATCCTGTACTAAAGGACCAGCAGTGGAGTGCTTATATTGATCGTTCCCCTGGAGCTGCCAGTTATTCAGAGGTATCTTCTATCCTTTGCCCATGTTCCTTTTACTTTCCATATTCATGAGTCGTGAACTTCTGATGTTTTCTAACAATTAATGGTTTCTATCTTATAATAGTTTTAATGTGTTGTTCTGTGATCTTGAGGGAAAGGTTTCTGCATGTTGATTGTTGAGTTATTGTCAGAAGAGAAGTAGTATTTTAGAGTGAAAAATTTAGGTTTGATAAGAGCTATTGGAACACAACTATTGAACTGTTACCTTGGTCTCTGCTTGCCAATGAGTGAACTACAAATTGATTGTGGTATAGTGCTTAAATTGTTTTAATAGGATTAGTCAAGTAATTTTCTAGCCAGCATCAGTATCCAGTTTTCCGCCCTGAAATCTAGACAATATTGGAAAGGAATGGCTTCTGCTGATCAATTGTGACATGCTTTGTAGCGTTTTAATAGCTTAATAAGATTAAATATGGTATGGCTGCTATCTTTAGAAATTAATAACGATGACTTGTTTCCTGTACAGGAATGTTTTCATGCATGTGTATCTGGCTGCAGTTACAAGGTCAGTTTGATTTCAAGAACATAAATTTCGGTTATGCATTCCAGCTTCCCCCCTCCCTGCACACACAAAAAAAGGCTTTCAGAATCTTTTTAACAACGAAAGAATGATGCTTGCTTCATGCAAGCAGTTTTTTCTACCATATTTGTTTGGAAAAGGAAATAAAAGAAACCTCATAATGATTGTGATTTCTTTACTTCTGTTTATAGAAACTGCTTATCAGGAATTTCAGTCTCAAATCAGTTTGATAACCTTCAAATTCAATGAATTCTCATGTTTATAATTTGAAAAATTCAATAGGGAAATGCACCCCAAAATTGATTTTTAATCCCATCCAAGGTTTTATAGTGTTGATTGCATCATGCGATGTGGATGCAGTATCTTGGTTGCAATGGCTGTCCAACTGCATGACACATCTTTGTGAAGTACCACAGTGAATTCTTTCATTTTTCATGTTTCAACTAATGTCTAGTTGGAACGATTGGTATAAAATTTATTTGTTTCTATATTCATGGTATTTTACACATACACAGTAATTGAAAACTGAACGTGGTTCGTTCGTCATACAGAAAACTAACTCTCTTTGCTATATCAATTAGTCTTAGTTTGCATCACCATTAAACTCATATTAGATACAGGTGATCTTATAAATATACTGCATCTATTTAAACCATAAATTTAATCCATATTTCTCTGTTTTTTTATGTGGTTTCCCATATATCTAGCTGTCACTATTGAACAGCCAATATAATATAGTGAATCATGTTGCAGATATCAAGAGTCTCTGACAAATATGTTAAAAAAATCACTTGTGATAACCTATTATATATTTGGCATATTGCAGTTTGAGGTTAAATCAGAGGAAGCTGATAAAGTGTGTCCTCCTAACAGACAACCAAAGCCTGAGACCAAGCCTGCTCAGAAGCCTAAGCCACAACCTGTACACCCCACTGACCCACCTGGTGATATGCCTGGCATTTCTGCATAGTGAAAGCTATAACATATTTGACAAAATGTATACTTGATACTTTGTTGACTATAAATTTTTCTTTTTTACTTTGTATCTTGCTAATTGTTATCAGCATGAGTTGGCTATATCTTGTGGACAACACCATGAGTGGTTGTGCCTTTTTTCCTTGAGATTTTGGAGGCATGGTGTTGCCTTTATGCTAGGAGAATTGATAGTTGGATAATTAGAGTACAGGGCTTACATGATGTTATTAGGTTTAATTATTCTGTGAATCTTTGTACCTTTACCAAATTTTCAATTAAGTTTCTTGACTTCTTTCTTTCTTTAAATTAAAGTTTTCTTAATGATATAGTGTTCTTGCTCGACCATCAATTTTAGTAAACAGTATATAGCTTTGTTCTATGCTACCATTGCAAAGAAATGTGTGGTGGTCGCATAACCAAGTAAATTACATTAATATCTCATGAGATTTTTTGGAATTATACACAATACTTCCTAATGCTTATAACATTCCTTCGTTAATGTTATGTTTTCAAACATTAAGGAGGGTGAGTGTAGGAATATAAAAAGAGTAGTGTTGAATGTAATTCAAAAAAACTAAAATTCAAAGGGTGCAAGTGCAAGTATAATTTTCTCTCAAATATATTATGTTGAATTGAAAATAATTATAAAATCTAATATCCATTCATCTTCAATATATTATTATTGTATAGAAAACATTAACTTTAAAAAATAAAAATAAAAAATAAAGGTTTTTGGACACAAGATCTTATTGATTCGCTAAATTTGAAGGGCTAGACCGTACAACAGTAATTGTTCTATGTTAATTTGTAAATAACCATGGGATTGGGCAAAACACACAATGCAGGACGGAACAAAAACATCAAATTTTATTACTCATTCTTTTCTTATAAAACATTAACGAAATATAATTGATATGATTAAAATCTGTCTACATCCACTACTAGTATAATTGATACTACTCATAATTTTGATATTTGATTAAAATTTCACACTTTCTTTATTTACTCATAATTATGTTTTTATTAATAATAATAATAATAATAATATAAATTTTATTAACATAATTAATAGAAATTTTATTAAGATTCAAAAGGATACTATAGTAAATTATACATTCTTTTGTTTTTTTGTCTTGTGTTGTTCTACTATGTTCATCCTCGAATTTTAACAATCAAACCCATATAGTTTCTTTTATTATATGTATATAAAAAAAAATTGATTTATTTAACTAAACCATTTGAAAAAAAAAATTACTCTTTACAATATTTTGACTATACAGAGTTATCTTTTAAATTTTTAATTCAATATATATAAAAAAAAAAAAAAAAAGTTTCAAAGCATTAAAGAAAAGGATCCCCTCCCAAAACAAAACAAAAAAAGTGGAAGTCAAAACTAATTGCCTTGAAGGCATTGACATTCTTTTCTTTTCTTTTTTAATTCCAAAAGGGAGGGGGGGAATATGAAACGAGTGTGAGATGTGGGTGCCAATTATATGACCAAATTCCTTCTCCATAGCTGTTTCCTTTCAAAGAAGCTCAAAATAATGCATTTTTCCTTTCAAAGGATGCATCAGATGGTGTTTCCTTTGCTACTACTTTTGACGGCGTAAATAATCTCGTACATATGGATGTACCTCGGTCTTAACCACCATATGCATCTTCTTTGAATCTTCCCACAACAAACCATTCCATTCTCTAGCACAGTCACATGCTCCTTCAAATACATCCTGCCCACAAATGATACAAATAATCAATCAGACACACAAGGGCATA
This sequence comes from Amphicarpaea edgeworthii, assembly GCA_014843725.1. NCBI lineage: Eukaryota > Viridiplantae > Streptophyta > Magnoliopsida > Fabales > Fabaceae > Amphicarpaea > Amphicarpaea edgeworthii. Next base: position 23,335,768 of record CM026328.1, read on the forward strand.
CTCTCAAAGACATGAACTAAAATTAATGATGCTAAGTGCATGTTTGGTTTGTAGTTGGAAATGTTGCAACGTGTTCTAATGCAAATCCAACGGATAAAATTAAAATAAACGCATAAGCAATGGTCCTGATCCATCAAAATTACTTTTGCCTTGAAAGTAATTTTGCAACGGATTCCCTAAGTTGCTTACTCTTGAAGGGAACTCATCGTAATAATATGAGTCAGTCATCTCAACTCTGTTTAAATCTGCCTCCCACAGCCTAATCTGTCACCATTACAATGCTACATATCAGAAAATGAAAACAAACAACTCATGTGCGCGTGTGCAAACACAATATTAAGATCCAAAACCTGCTCTGTGACATTTTCAGGCACAGACGGTATCCTCTCAGCAACTCGAGCATGAGCATTTTGCTGAATGAAAGTGACTATCTGCATAATCAACACATGCGGTTATCTGTGTAAGAGGTTGTTTGTAGGAACTTTTAAAAGTCAATTCAAACAAACAAAATAGGCTTCCTGTTTGAAGACTAACCTACAGAGATAGTAAAAGAATGTCAAAAGCTTTAGTGAGTACAAGCATGTCGGGGTGAGGAAGTGTATAGCAGTAAAGAAATACATATATTCATCAATGTAGGTCATTCAAATGAAAGGTCAGTAAGTACAAAGGGTTGAGGTTGAGGCTAGTCCCCACATATCATGTCTAAAATTGACTAGCTTAATATATTCCTGCGGCAGAACTACTTATGTAAAGGCTTATTTTACAAAACTGAAATGGTAAAAACAACATTCTGCAATATCTACTACACTGCTATTTATACCAATTAACTCCTAGCTACCTAACTGACCCATGTGACCACTTAACTAATTGTCATTGACATGTGGATCAGTTGGGTTTGTTATCTTCCTATTCCTTCTAGAATTCACTTTTGTATTAGGCTCGCTTATTCCTAACAAAAGCATAGCAAGAAATAAATCATTACCATCTATCTGCAGAAACCAAGTATCATATTATAAAAGCAGATATTACACAATAAAATTTATATTTTCTAATACTTACCTGCTCTGCTGTAATGCCATTTTCAAAAGCATTATACAAGCTTTCTTTTGTAATAGCCCCAACAATTAGATTTGGAAGTTGATACTCTACCCTGTGTATATCACACGTACTGATACTAAGCAATAATATTTTGTTGAAATAGGCAGGTCAAAAATTAATAGCTAATTAATGGTTTCATATAAAAATAGTATCAGAAAAATTAAGGATATTCCAAAAATATTGTCCAGGAAGAACAACTTCTGATTTCTATAAGTATTAAGTAGGCTTTCTTTGACACAAGTTGCAAAATATAACATTCTACAAAGTATTTGGTGGCATACCTTGAGAATAGCCGCAATATCTCACAATGTAATTTAGAAGTCGAGTAAGCATAAACTCTAAAATTTGTTTCCACAACCACAAATCCCTGAAAAAATTAAATAGAATGACATTTTTCATTAATATTCACAAATTTGTACAGGATTTTTTTTTTAAATGGACATATTTATTGTTACTATAACAGAAGATAATTCATTTGTTAAAGCCAACCAAAGGTTAATTGACATGTTAAGCGGTCATCAATCTGAGGTACTAAGTGATGATCAGTCTACAACAGATTCTTGAACAAGAATCAACATATCTCCTATGTCACTATGTGTATTGTGTAATACAGTAAAACTTGGAACTCTAAGAACACAAGTGTATGCAAATTTGGAATGATTGAGATGAAGCAACCAAAACACCTAACCGACAACAGTAATATCCAAACATATGAACAAGCAAAACAACTTGGCTATATTTATTGAAATAAATCACATTAATACTAAAAAAACTATAGAGTATAACCCAAAAAGGTCATATAAACCATATACAAATACAGACACACGTGACAGATTCATTTTAAAGGAACATCTAAATCAGTTTTCAAAGTTTACATTTTTATTAAAGAGTAAATTTTATTAGAAGGAAATATAAGGAGAAGAATACGCCACCCTATGTGAACAAGGCACAACGGAAAAAATGCAGCTGAAACAAACAAATACATTGATACTATACAGCCTTCACTATTCAGCATTGTAAAACAAGGTCATGTTCTAAATTTTCTATCAAGATAAATCCATTCTGAAACCAATAAGAAACCTGTTTTCTAGATGATGAATCAGCCAAGCTCATTGAAAGATTGGTCGCCAATTTTGTAGGTATAAACCAACTTCCTTTCCTGCCCTATAATGTCACAAAAAGAAGAAAGAAACGGGAGACAAATACTAATGAATAAATATACAATTAAAATCACCATGAACCTTGTCACATCTAAAAAAATAAACACGGAAGTATTATAACCTGCTGAATTTTGACCAATCCAAGGTCTGCTAGGTCATTAATTATGGTCCTCTGAAAACTAGTCAATGTGTCTACACTATAAGCCTGATGTGTTAAAAAAATCAAGTGTCAAAGTCAATGAATTCCAGTTACATGAAAAGGAAGTAACAGTTTCAGTAATCATATTCATAGCTATAGAGAAAAAGGAACTAGAAAGCATAGGTCTGACCTGATCAGTCCAACACCTGTGCAAGTAATGTAGAATACCATAATATTAATTTTAATGCAACAAAATTCTCATCAAAGAACCAGAATGTCTTACCTCCCCAATGACATGAAAACTAAGTTCCAGCATGAATGAGATCAAGTCAGCTGCATCAACACCTCTATCCTGCATCAAATTGGATGATGAAAAGCATTACAAAACAAATGGCAAAAATATTATTTAAAAAACAAAGTTAGGGCTACCTCAGAATTAGAGATATATTCTCTGATGATGTACCAAAGCTGTGCATTTGTATCCATCAGCTGTAATTCACAAGGAACAATCTTTATATTTAGGAGAATGCATTACATTAAATACAATTGGCTTATAAATAATTTGACGCATACCAAAAACTGGAAACCACTTTCAGTTAATTTTGGAGCTTCTTTGTCTCTGTATTGGAACATGAGAAAATGATATCAAACGTGAGATACAATTTTCAATACCCACACCCACATACAAGCAACTGCTACAAATGAGAAGTACTACTGCCAAGGAAACAAAACCTGTGACTCAGGAGACGCCGCTGGAAAACTTTCATCAAAGAAGAGCTAATATTTAAGGGCTTTTCAACATGACTTGGGCTTATAAGTTGCAATAAGAAACACTAGTTCATCACAAAAGAAAGTCACATAAAAGGCTTCGTTTTAGTCCAAATTTAAGCAAGGTGCTGTAAATCAAATAACTAAAGTAACTTATGTAGCAAATCATATTAAGAAATAAAATAAATAGATATGCAGGTTAAAAAAAAAAAGTGGAATGAGAAAAGATCAAGCATTGTACCTCCCATTGTTCTAGAGCATAAGCCTCAAGATTCTCTAAGGTTGGGAGCCTCACAGTAATATTAGAAGGCATTGATTCCCTTGGCAAAGTTCCACTGCCAAATTTAATCACAAGGAAATATTACCAGCCAAAGCAAATACTGAATTTGTAGTATGATTACAGTCTACATTTTAATAATTACATTACAATAATTGCTCTTCTTGAAAAATTCAAAATGGAGGAGTGACTCTGGTCATTTAATTTCATGGAGAGACCATCCTCTGCCTATATTGGCTAATAACCCATCATACATAAAGTATAATAGTTTTATCACAGGACTCAACTAAACAATTTTGCAAATCTTATCCTCAGCATAGCAGCAAGACCATGGTCCATGAAAGAAAAGGAAGAAAAAACTATGTATTACTCACCCTTGTATTAAAAGTTTTTGGAGACTTCTCTGAAATGTTGGATTAACTTTGTAAGTCTTTTCATTCTTCCTGCCAGAAGGAGAAACACTTACTGAAGTAAATGGGATAGGCAAGGCTCCAAAGTGGTAAAAGTGATGTTCTAGAACTATGGAAGCATAGCTAGACATAAAGACACATAAAGAGAAGAAGAATATACAATCCAGATAAATGAACTACATATTGATATCAGTTTCTCTTACTTATAAATTGAAAAATAAAATAAAGTGAATAGAACCAAGTGATCGGTATTAAGTATTAGATGCCTTTTGTTATGAAACTATTGATAACTTTACACAAATGTGTTCTGAAAGAAACAAAGGAGAAAGCAAACAAATATCCTGCATGCCATGGAGCATGCAAATCAAATAAGCAAATATTTTCCATCGAACTACAACATGTCACAAATAAAATAAGATATTATCACAGAAAATTAAACAAATTACAAGATGGAAAAAAGGTGTGCACTCTCCATACTAAGGGCTAGGCATTTGTCCAATTGTCATTTGAAATGAATTGAATCAATTTAAACCATTCCGAAGCATAAATGCCTACTTTTCATTTTCACAGAAACATATAAAAAACACAAAACATTTCATTAGAGAATAAATGTGTACCTGTCAACAGCTTCAAGGAAAACTCTCAATTGAACCAACCTATCAATGGCCACTCTGTGCTTTGAAACTCCATCCAAAAGCACCCATTCCTCCAACAATTTAGCTGTCACTGGCACATCAATATGCAGCATCTGTATGACATATTTCTTCGCAAGAGGCGGAAGAGACCTGATATTTTAAGATATATGTCTGTTAAATCCACAAAGTAATACTCAAGAAACTAAATACCACTTCTCTAGCCCACTTAACTCCCAACTTATAGGTGAAAAGATAATCCATAATAATTCCACTAGAATGGCACCATCAAGTTGTCAAGTTGAGGATCTTTTGTATTCCAAAAAAACCAGAAATGCTTGTAACACACCCTTAACACATATCCAATCACAACCCACCATATATGATAATTGGTAAATTTGTTGACTTTTATGATAACTACTCAAAAAATCATAATGATTTGTTACAACTTGTGCATGACCATGAAACTCTTACATATTATAGGCTAAAATTTGTTAGAAATCACAAAAATTTATACGTCTCACCCCTTACTTAATGAGTCACATTCATGATTTTGTAGTTTCTAATAAATTTTAATTTAACCAAGAGTATTTATTGCTAACACTCCTCTTCCCAGAAGAGCAAAAGCATCTCAAACTTAACACCATATTTTTTTGATACATAGGAATCACGTACCACATAGGGGTTTACAAAACTCACCCAACTGAGCTAGACCCCCGTAATTAACACCATATTAAAACTTGAATAAGTTTGCAAAATATCCACAATTGATTTCCCAAAAAAAAAAAAAAAACAAAAGGAAACTTTGAACCCAAAAAAATGACCTGAGAATAGCTTCACAGATGAATCCGTTTTCATAGAGCTTATCGAGCTTCATGGCAGGCATGGAAGCCACCATATCCATAAAATTCTTGGCAATGATCCTAACCTCCGGCATTGTGATTCCGGTGATGCCACAACCTTTTCTTTTCACTTTAATCGGATTCTGATTAAAGGAGTCTTTGTGCAGAGCTTAAACTACCAAATTAAATGAAAAAGCTTGTGACTTTGTGAAACCCCATCAGGAACCTCGCTTCGTTTCGTAATTGTAGAGCATACAGAGAATAGTGAAATTGAAGAATCCAATGAGAAGTGCGAAAATAGTCTCTTGCGGCAGTTATACGCACCGTTTTGGATTTGAAACGATCATGAAGAGAAAATGAGAGACGAGTTACTGAGTTAGACTTAGACGAGCGACCATGGAGTAGAACGGCATATTTTTTATGTAGGTTTAGTTTATATAGATACACAAACTTTTCATTAATTATTTCTTATACACTTAAAAACATCTCTCTCTCGCTCTGTCAAAAAAAAAAAACATCTCTCTCTTTTTTTATCTTTACATCAAATAATCTATTTTAGTCTTCCTCGTATGTTTGAGAAAAGAGATTTAAAACAACATTTCAAGAGATTTCCATTCATTTGGAATAAGTTTTGTATGTTTGAGAAAATAGATAAAATTTGTAATAGAGTTTTTTCCTTAAAAAAAATAAGTTGTTTGCTTAAGAAAAAGAGAGTTACATGCACATCAACATTAAGAGGCATTTAGAACTAATGACACATATTTCTAGGATGCAGCAAGGTGCAATAGGTATGGCAAGAAACTACTCTATAGCAAAAGATTAAATATGCGCAAATAAACATAGGGGATATGACACATTTGATCTTTAATATTTTTTAGAAAATTTCACAGCAGCATATATACTAACTGAAATGAGACTTCCTCTCATTACCAAAACGAATATAGATACACACCAATGATGCTGCCCAGGATCGAACTGGGGACCTTTAGTGTGTAAGACTAACGTGATAACCACTACACCACAGCAACTGATTTTATAATACTTTTAATAACATAATATAATAACCATGTTTTTCCCTATCCAATAATGAATGACACTAACTTTTTTTTATTCTCAAGAGTCAACCCTCATTTCAAAGTTTTGCTACACTCAAATCTTCTAATCAATTAATTGAACTAGATCTCTTTGCATAACTCAGTCATTATTTTATTACAAACGCAACAGTATATTTTAATGAAAATATCTTACACATTTATATTATTATTAACTGGGGTTTGATATCTAGCAATAAAGCAGGTCATTAAGCTTAATCTAAAGTTTAAGATGAGACTTTTTTTTAATTTATCCTTAAAAAAAATAGATTAAAAGACATTTGAATTGAAATTCATAAACCTCTTGAACTGAGAGTATTAGCCAACATCTCTTTCAAGTGTATTAATTTCAGTTAAAATCAAGTGATTGATATTTGATGCTAGTGAGCAGTTCCTACTTCCTACAGCAAACTGCTTAACCACTTTGGTTTTGGTTTGGATATCCTTCTCACTCATCAAGTGCTACTTGCTTATCAGTTATCTGTTATTAACATATTATATCGACACTATTTTTGGATGTTAACTGAAGAACTATATAATAACGACTCCCTCTGCCCAATTGGTTTTATACGAATTCCTAAATAACAATTGGCAGTTAAATTATTCACAGATGGGACAGGTTGAATTTATAAAAAAAAAAATCATTATGGTGAAAATATTTGCTTATGGCTAAAATAAGTTTGTGCACTAATTTTATTGACAGAAGTTGTGATTTTAAAATAGAGAAAATGGATTATGAAATGACAATATAAAATAATTTTACTTAGTCATTCAATAGTAAAAAAAACATTGTACGATAAACTGCCAATTTTAGCTTATACAAATTAAGATTTACAACTTTTGATAGAATTGAACTTTGCGCTCATGTTAAGAATATTTTTTTTTAGGTAGAGCATGACCAATTTCATTCCATCCAATGATGCCATTGAAGTACTTTATGAAGAAGAGATAAAGGGTGGTGGTTCACACAACATTATGCGTTACTTGTCACCAATTGCTGAAGTGCTGAACAAGACAAATTGTGCTGACACTATCGTAGTTTCTAAGGTTTATTGTATGAGAATGATGTGGGAGCTTCATCGTAATACAAAACTATAAATATAACATATTGTAGCTCCGCTATCAATTGCTAAGATCATCGTAATAAAGAATATACATTAAGCACATGAAAAAAGAATAACAAAAATATATTTAACAGTACTATAGACTATAGTGCCTTAATGCAAACATTAATTACATAGAAAAACCAACTATGAGTGACATTCCGTTAAATACATTAATTGATGATGAAAAGTAGAAGTGTTTCTCAAGAGATTCTTCACACTTGAATGACAAGAACCAAATGTGCAAATCTCTTGTTAATAAGCAAATCAATTCGATCTGTACAGGGATATATATACAAATGAGCTAGCTAGATAGATACAATTTACCATCTCAACTTCACCACCAACCAACCCACACAATTAACACAGGGTTGGATACTTCTGGCAGCAGAAGTGGGAAGCAAGTACTGCAACTCTATATATATAATTATAATACGAACTCAATTAGACGACACAGGTTCGGGCTTTTATGTGACTAACTTGAAGTGGAAGGGATTTATAGCTCTAATCCATCATCCAAGACAACAACAGCATACATTAAAATCTGTTCTGTTGCAATCACTTACCTTATGTGAGAGTCATACGTGTCAAAAAGGGAGTCTGGAACAACCAGAGGCAACTTATCTATGTACATGAAAAGCCTTCTGAGATTCTCCCTTGTCACTGTTGCCATGTCTACCACGTCCCTTCTGTCAGTGAATACCCAGAGATCACCTGAGTTCACTCTCTTCAGACTGTCACGGCAAAATGGGCATGATTGTGATATAGTTCGCCTGCAAAAGTTATATCAAATCATTTCAACTTTCAACTGAACCAAAAACAACATGCCTTTTTCATCCACCGGTAGAAAATTAATGTGCCACACAATCATCCCAATTAGAGACAGTGGATGATCAACCCCTTCAACCAAAATTCAATCTAAAAGACCACGGCCTGGCTTCATACCCTATACTTCCATTCTCATTCACTTTCAATTTACACATCAAACTACAAATAACCCATAACAGTTCCATAGGAAAACAGCATTACAAATTCTCTATTAGTCACTACATTACTAAAGTAGTAGTATGGTAATTAAGATCAATTTCATTCCTCAAAGTTAAGAAGACCCTTTGTGCTTGCACATTCGCCAAACATAGGAACAACAGACTTCATAAAAGGGATGAATTTAGAGGGAAACAATGGTACTTGACTGTGTCATTCAAAACCTGGATATTCAAGTAATGAGAACAGCCAAAACACATCAAATCCAGAAATACTATCAACTTTTTAAGCCTTACAAACTCCAGCATGTCAAACTAGACTTAAATGCTAAGATCAGAATATAAAATGACTCCAAGCACTAATCAGCCAAGAGACATTCAGGAGATATGCGAGATGTATCCTTCTAACAATTAATTATGCTAGCCAAATCAGTTCCAATCGATTTCTTCTCATCATTTCTTTTGCACCCCAATATTAATGTTGTTTTAGCACATTGAATATTCACATTCAGGCAGCAATAACAAGCAACAACCCATACCTTCATAAGCATGGTGCCTATGATGCAATCACACCTGCAATCAAACACAGGATTCTAAAACCAGATCACATATAGCAAGACTCATCATTTTCCCACCACTTGCAGCCTCAATTAGCAAAAGACATTTTACTTTACATGGTTATAAACAATTAGAGTTCATGACCCATTAAAACTGAACAAACCCAAAACCTACTAGGACCTAAGCAGGCTCCATGGATTATATATTATTATTACAGAAATGTTGTAGTCATTTAGACAATGAGTAGTGACTGTATCTATAATGCATGAAATGAAATCAGCAAAAACTAATTAAAAAAAAAAACTTAAACATCGAGTTAGAGAAAACAAAGCATCAAACCTGTAGTAGAAACAACTCAAACATCTTCTTGCTTGTAAAAGAATAGCGAGTGTCATATCAGTAAAACAAACACACACACAGAGTTGAGTAGGAAGAGGGAGTACCATTCTCGGTAACATTTCAGGCACATGGCATGATTGCAGTTTGGCAGCACAATCTTACTATTCATGTCCATGCATATTCCACATTCATCTTCTCTTTCAATGTCTATGTCAGATGACTGCTTATTCTCATCATCATCTCTTCTACGGTACCTCTCCATGCACACAGCCTTTTGCTTCTTATCCTCAGTATCGGTGACACCTTTTTCAAGTTGCAATAATGAGGGATAAATGACCGCTGCTCGGAGCATGCATAAATTCAACGCATAAGCAACCAACAAAAACCAAAATGCAAACTACCTCAACTCAGATATAAAAACAAAACAAAAACAAGAGCAGATTATATACCATAGAATTCTCTAATACTTGCTTTTCTTTCATGTGTAGACATGGTGGTTGTCCCATCCACATAGACCTACAACATGAGGCAAATTCTTCAAGTCCCTCATTACAAAATCCACACCTAAAAATCACAACACCTTACCTTGTAAATTAGGATTCTTAACAATCCAAGGGCTCCAGCAAGATGACAATCTGTCCACTGCACCAAGAAAAGGAACAGATGTGCAGCTGGACTGTATGACATTCTCATCTGAAGGCACGCACCATCATACTCCCTTGGAAAATCTGAAGCCCTACACATTCCAATTAAACATGATAAAGCATTAACTAACCAACTAGTAGATTGATATGTGATGATAATTTGACAAAAATAAGAAGAAAAAATCATAGAATTATTATCATTGCAATATTTATGAAGTAGCTTGCTTCTCTAAAGATATTTCACCACAAGCACATCTCAAAACTAAATGTCACAGAACAAATTGAATGCTATGAAGCTTGTCACGGTAACAGGTAATGATAGACATAACGCAATAACAAATAACATTCAGAATTTTACATCAAAATCACCATAGCATGCAACAACTACTCAGGGAATTCAACCCCCTTAAACGTTTTGACAATTTCACACGCAAACTTCCCCACACCAGGGAAGAATAATCAACACTGAAAATAAATTTAACCATGATTTGTCAGTATATTAAATGCACCCTATTATTCATGAAGGAAAAACTCAAGGATAGACACTGAGCAGAGTCCAGAAGAAAAAGCAAACAAATGAAAAAACAAAAACAGGGGCCAAATTAAACCCCAGAAGAAAATCATCATACCCAGAAGAACCTCATCACTCAGCAATCACCAACCACTTACCGTCGAAGAGAAAAAAACAAAAAAATAATTTTTTTTTTCATAAAAAGGGAGGAAGGGTAACAGCCATTGACAGGCCACCAACCTTTTGTAACAGTGATCATCCTTTACATTCCCAACAAAAAAAAAAATGAAAATTTAACAAAGTAAGGATGATGGAAGCAAAAAAAGAAAAGTGAGAGAGAGAACACACAGGGTATTGGCGTGCTGGATATCAGCTTCAAGGACTTTCAAGGAGTCCTTGAAAGACTTGCGCATGGAAGCTACGTACATCTCTCTCACGATGAAGAAGAAGAAGAAGAGATAGAGAAATTCGTTGGTTGAAGTTGAATTGAATTGAATGATACCCCAAACTCCAAAGCAAAACCCTGAGGCCTGAGCTATAATAATATTTCTCGTTCTAGACTCTAGTTTTTTGTGTGAGAGTCACACAACTGACAACAGAGTGAGTGAAGGAAGAGAGAGAGAGAGTGGCTTCGTCTTGCTTCTATGCTGTTCTTCAAAGCCAAGACGGTGAGCTTGTCAGGACACGTGTACGCACCAACATCTTCGACCCTCCATTATTTTTATTAAATAAAAAAATATAATATTTTTCGAGAACCTTACTAACCAGCACTAATTAAAGAACTAAAAAAATAAAATATTATGGACATCTATTTTTTTTTTACACCATATTATTATTACGGACATCTTAAGAGAACGAAAACAAATCATAAACAATTCAAATCTACATCTCCAATAAAAGCATTTTTATTTTAACTTTAAGGCACATGTTAGTATTTATCTATTTATATATTTTTTATCTTTCATTAATTATATTATTAAATATTTTACTAGTATAATAGGATTTTTTTTTTGGATAATCTAAAATCATTATGGTGACCATTAATTTCCATATTGTATGTTTTATTATTTTTTTATAAATTGAATTGAAAAAAATGTTACATGTATAAATAATTTATACAATAATTTGTAGAATTTTTTTTTTGTACATTTTTCTCTTTATTATTATGATATGTAATAAATTAGGTGAAGAAAAATGTCACTGGAGACTCACTGAGATTATATATATGGTAGTCTTTAATTTTCCTTGTAAAAAAATATTAGTCTAACATTTTATAGAAGTTAAATTAAAAATATTATGCTATCATGTTAATATTTTAATTAAATGTTAAAATTTTATTTTAAAAATAAACCAAGTATTAAATCAAACTAATAAAAAAAATAAAAGAAATTTCATAAAATAACAAGAAAGAAAAAATGTCATAAAATTGTGCCTAGTAATTACTGAATTCTTAAAAAATATAGATAATTTTTTAATTATAGTTAAAGTTAATGTTATTAATGATTTGAAAATATATACATTGATGATTGCTTAAGGGTGATTTTTTTGGCAAGGAGTGAATGGAGAGAGAAAGGAGTGAATAAATAAAGTTGGAGGAATGTAATATTGATGAACGAACGAATTAATGAATAAGTGACGCCCTTATCCAATATTGCAGCACGCTCTTTCTTTCTCTCTTTCACTGTTTGACACTTTTGAGAAAAATAGTAATGAACATATATAATTTTATAATTTTACAATATAAACAATCACAACATTTTTTTATTATATTTAAAGATTTTAATATTTTAAATATACAATTTTTATTTATTTTAATCATTCTAATTAAAAGTTATATTTTTAATTTTTTAATATAATAAATATTTTTTTCAAAATTGTCAAACAAACATAATATATATATATATATATATATATATATATATATATTATCATTCAAATTAAATTGTGAAAATAAAAAATCATTATAAATTATAAAATTATAAAATCTATAGAAATGAATAAATTTAAACAAAATGATCGTCGTGATTAAAATACTAAAATAAGCAAACTTTTATTTGTGAGAATAAAAAAAAAATCACCAACACACTTAAAACATATTTAATTTAAGATTTTATTTTAATTTTTTATGGTTTTGGTAGCTTTGCCTCCACGCACTCTTTCTTTGGATTGTGGTTACACATTTCCTTCTCTACTCATCTCCCCATGTTTGCGGCTTTGTGCATTTGTTTTTTAGTTAATTGGAATTGGAACGTAAAAAATTAAAGATAATGCAAATGGATTTTTATACTCTAATTCAAGTACGTTTGTGCAAATGATAGGTTTGGTCTCCTTAAACAACTCTCAATTTTAAAATTTGGGGATAAAAAAATATTATGAGAAGATAAAACTATATTCAAATAATTTAATGTTTATTCTTAACGAATAAACACTCATTTTACAATATAAAAAAAAAAAAAAAAGCAATTAAGCCTACTTTAATAAATTAAAAGTTTTTCTTTTATCATTTGCATATTCTCCCTAAAATGTCATTTCGAATAACTAATTTATAATTTATAGAAGAAATTATTATGCAAGAAAGAAAATATACTTCTAAAAAATCGCCCCCTTATTTAAATGTGTGGGAAAATTGAAGACAAAGAATAAAATGAACGTGAAATCTAGTTAAAATTTGCTCATCCAAATTTGAAAATAAAATAATGACAGAAGATGAAGTTTTGTATTAAACGAATGAAATGTCCTTACTTTTATTATACTATATTATATTATAAAAACTTAAATTCCATTTAAGATTTAAAAAATTATTTATTTATTTAATTAAATAAATAAGAAGATTTTATTTTTATTTTTAATCTAAATAATCTAAAATCTATTTTTTTTCTTCTTCTTTTCTCTTACATAATTCTTTCTTATCCTATTTCCTTATTTTATAATTTTTTCAAGCCCAAACAAATGTGAATGAAATTAAAAATAATAATATTAAAGCCTATGTGATGTAAAGTAGGTCCAGATCATGAACTATTTAGAATTTTAGATATTCATATTACAATGATTTCCGTACTACATGGAATTCGTTGTCTCCGAACAAAATCTCTTGTAAGCAAGTGAAGTTTAATAATTTTGTTTTTAAGATTGTCATTACTTCTCCAAACATACTTTAATAGAATACTGTAATTTCCTTTACTCTAACGTAACAATATTAATTGTTGTTTGATTATAGTAATAGATAAATTTCATTTTTACTGTGTTAAATTTGATTGTAACATATTAACTGAATTTCTACTGTCTTGATCATCCATTAATTATTAAACAACTTTTAAACTTTACGTGATACCTTTAATTACACAGTACTCATTTGATTCTTAGCGTATATAGTTGACTTTCATTTTTTTTATATATATACATATAAACACGATAATTTAGGATAAATAACTTGTGTAAATCATCACCTCAACAAGTAAAAAACGTCGACTAAAGTCATTAAATTAATAACTCCATCACCACTAAGTGTGAATACCATTGAAACAATAAATAAATAAATAAATAACACATATTCAATTGATTTGCAACCACAGACTAAATAAAATGCATGATTTATTTCTTGAAAATCAATTCAACTGGTTTGTAAACATATTTTAAATAATTTTAAAAAATGTGTTTTTTTTTAATTTAAATGAATTGGATTTTAGAAATTTATTAGAATCAAAACATGTTTTAGGATTTTTTGAGACTTAAAAAATACACATATCATTTATCAACAAGGTCCTGATATGATAACAAATTCGAACTAACGTACATAAATTCTTATAAGATATAAATTTGATTCTTACTGATTATAACATATTGTTTTCAAAACTTTTCTCGTTAAAAATATAACTTTTTTTTTTATCTAGTTTATTTAGAATTTTTACTTACTTTTTGGGGAAAAAAGTTACTCTCGTTTGCTTAAAATTTCTTTAAAATTGTAGTATTTGATTTGACTTTTCATTCTAAAAGGAAAAGCCAAACATGTTAGGTTAAACAGTACCTAATAATTTGAAAATTGAAGATGATATATGAGAAACTTAACTGATCCTCTTGCACCGTGGTAGGTACATGTATGACGTATGACTTCATGATCAAAACCATCCAACTGGACAGATAACCGAATTTAATAACCATTCAAAAAGATGAAAGAATATTCACAATAGATTAATACATTATTGGCAATTATCTGAAATGAGAAGCAAAAATATGTTCTGATAAAAACTTTTCTAGTGATATTGTTATGACTTTCAAAATCGTGCAGTAGCAATATCAAATCAAATGTAATATATGATAATGCGCTCGATCGCATATACTTTCTCAGGAAATAGTTTTTTTCTATCAAGAGACTAACATCTTGGAACTTATGTATAATCTATTCAAACTTTTAATCACAAATTAAATCTAAATCCAACCAATGATTAATACAAATTATAATGGAAAATGAAAGAAACCTTAATCTTATTAACAAATTCTTGGCGTACCAAAAAAAAAAAAAAAGCTAGTATACATTACATATAGTTTCAACTTTCAAAAGATTAATCGTGTACCTTTTTTGTTTTTGTAAGGGAGTAAGGGACCACAAGAAGGGAGTTATAATGTAATAACTTAATTGTTCATAAATGTGGAGCTGCAGTTGCAACTACATTCGGATCTACCATCTTTTTTGTCTGTCAGTAATTAAGATTTATCATTCATGATAGAACAGACCCAACTCCTCATTTTCTTTTTCATTTTTTATTTCTTTGATCTAGACCCATTCAATTTTTTTTAATGTTATTGATTTGAAATATTAATTGAATTTTGTGAATGATTAATTTTTGTAGAAAAATCTTTTACTGCTTTTAGTGAAATTTCCCTCCAAATCTTCAATATAATTTTGCTATAAGATTAAAAAAAATATATTAAAAAGTTTCACTCCATATTTAAACAACATATATTTTTATAAGTACATTACTGGTAAGTGATATCATAAAAATATGGTTGGGAATTTGTGAGTACGGCGCAAGTGGGAGAAAGAAATAATATAAAATGGGTTAGTTTGGTGGTTCTATGATTCTATCTCACCGCGTAATCTCAAATATATGTGCTGATAAATGCACCATCACAAGTTCCAAGTTCCAACAAATTAAAAATTTAGCTTGAAAGTTAATTTTATTTTATTTTATTCTTCTAGAATTTTTATTTTTTTAAAAGTTAACTCAAACTGGCTCTACATGAAAATAATATACGGAATAATGAATGAAGCCCGGTTCAAATTGAAGTATACTTCTAAAATAAAATGAAACTTGGGTGAATTGTATTATGATTTTAAAAGATTTTTTTTTGGTATAAAAAAAATTTAGAAAATTTTTAAGATTTAGTAGGAAACTAAAAATTGTTAAGATTTTTTTAAAAACACTTTGTTATTAAGATTTTTTTTACTTTGGATTTAATAGACTTATAATATAAAATTTGAAAGGATTTCATATATCTATAAATTTGAAAATACAGATTTGTAGAAAAAAAAAATTCAAAACTACTAAACACAAGTTAATAAAAGTATGCTTGAAAATATTGAATATAAACTAATCACAAATCATTATGAGCTGAAATCTCTTACCTGTTCATGTATTTTGAGATATTTTTTTCACTTTTTTTTAAGTTATTCAAAATCTCAATCGAATACCAAGATTTCGTTATCCTCTAAAAAAAATCTTTAATAATATTGATTGAATACTATCATATTGTTTTTGTCCAAGACATTTAAAAAAAAAAATCTTTAAAATTCTAAACCATCCTAATCCAATACACCCCCCTTATTTGACATTTTATTTCTTTATTTATCCAATATTTTATATTTTTTCAAAAAGAAAGACACATAAAAAAAAAAAAAACGGATTATAAAAAGATACTAGACAAAAGGCTATTGCCCCAACTACGTACATGCATCTGGATAAAATATGATACAAAAGTTCTTCATCAAAAAAAATATGATACAAAAAAGCAAACATGGGGCTAGGTTCCAAAAAAATATCACATTTTGTTGTCTTCATGTTTTTTGTTTCTAGTACCACACTACCACTTCATCTTTGAAATTTTATCCTTTCATAATTTTTTAGACGAATTATTATTCAAGTAAAAAAAAACTACCAAAACAAACAAAAGGAAGTTTTACATCAAAATTATTTCCCATTCGATATAAGTCTCGAGAAAACATATCACTATTCCTTTACTATTGGGATCAGCAATTCAAACATTTTCATGTCAACAATTCATTCATCAGCAAATGTCAAATTCTCTTACTATATTGAGTCAATGAGAAACCAAATTAAATCAAATCTTTGCCTTGTTCCGCAGACGTAACAACCTGACACTTAGGATCTCAAATAGGTTTTTACATTTTTATTTATTTATTTATTATTATTATTTTCTCTCTTTTATTTTTAAGGCAGAAAGAACTGCAAAAGAGTTCCATGCATCTGCTTATTTCAAAAATTAATTGAAATCATTTTAATTAAATTTTTGAAAAGAAGATAATTTATTAAAATATCAAAATTTTCTTAGACCAACATAGTTACGCTACTACGAGCAGGATTAATATTTGACGAAGTGAATTTGAAGTAACCCGTGAAATGTAAAAAAAAACATATGGACGTGAGAATAAAAATTAAATTATGATAATCTATTTTCATTCTAAAACTTTTCAAATAAAAAATAGAATCATTTAAATATATTTTTTTATCCAACTTAATGCAATCATTTTTTAATTTTTAAAATTGATTAGAATCATTTTAATTAAAATTTGAAAAGAAGATAATTTATTCAATTGTTAAAACAGATGAGCGTGAGAGTAAAAATTTAAAATTATGATAACCTGTTAATATATTATTATTATTATTAAATGATAGGTTCTAAATTGATATAATTTGAATTTTGTTTTAATCAATTATCTGTATATAATTTTAAAAATATTTAAAGAGATTTTAAATTTGGATGGAATGATTCTTTTCCTAAATCATCAACCTCCTTGAGTTTTTATACCTATTCCTTGAATTTAAGGGTTTCTCACTTGATAGGTTTCATACAAAGATTCAATCCAATTAAATACGTGCTGTCTATGTATCCCCCCTCTTTGAAAAAATAGATATCAAACAAATTAAATGAAACGTGATTATAATTAAAGCTGGTAAGATATCTAGGAGCAACTAATTGGAATCATTGGAGTAACTAATTGGATGAGTATGGTGTGTATAGGTGTCATAGTATGTTTTAGGGTGGTTTAATTGAGTTATGTAATTACACTTTATTTATGCAATTGTTTCATAAATATCATGTGGCTATCTAGTTGTTTTTCTTACTGTCATTTGCTATTTTGCTTATAACACGTGGCTTTTATATTTATTAAATTGTTCGTTGATTAAAATAAATAGAGTAATGAGGTTTGTTTCAATTATACGTGCATTCTTCTTTTTTTTTTATCCTTATACAAAATCCTCTAACTTTTAGTATCCTATTGCACTTGCATCCCTCCATTGTTAACGGAGTTGACTCTGTTAATTTTTTACATCTTCTGACTGACACATGACTTTTATAATATATTTTTTTTTTCTAAAAAATGCCCTTATCTTCTTTTTTAAATCATAAGGGATGCGTTTGTAATGTATTAAAAAGTTCAAGGGGTACATGTGATTATTTTAAAAGTTAAGGGAATACATGTGTAATCTGTTTAAAAATTAAGGGGGTATATGTGTTAGAATGTTAAAGTATCATTTTTACCATTTCTTAAGCTTATTAGTTACTGAGACTATTGGTAACACAATTTGACATCCTTATCATCATTTATCAAATGACTATTAGTTGATATATATGAGTATTTAAATATAAATTCATTTGGAAAAAGAGAAAAAATATGATATTTTTTATTTTTTATTTTATAAATTACAAATAGAAAGAGTAGGAAAAAGAAACACTACACAACAAGAAATAAGAATATAAAATACTAAATTTAATTAGTAAATCTATATGTTTTGGTATCCATAACATAATTGTTATATTAACAAAATAAGAACATTTTAAATATACAAAAAATATCACTGTAATTACGTATACATTCAACAAATATTCATTATGCAACCAACACATTTAAAAAATAATTCTAGCACATTAAATTTTCCAAATCATAAGTTCCCCTAGTTGTCAACTATTTTCTTAGGTTTGGCTCTTCTTTCTCTTCTTTTTTTGTGATGGGCTTTGGTTGTTGGCTGTTGATTCTTCATTGGTGACAGTTTGAATGTTTCCTTGTGTCTACAGAGCTTGAGAGTTTTTAAATTGGCATATGATTGTGCAGAAAATGGTTCAACAGTGTTTTTCTATAAAAAAAAAATAAAGCACAAATTTTTTTCTAGCAATAAGATATATACATAACAGTAAACAAAATTCATATATACTATTACATAGACTTGTTTTTTTTTACAAGTTCTACTATTATGTCCAAAATGATTAGAAGTTGAGCACTTTATAGTGTTAGACTTTCTTGCTTGTTGATTTCCTATTGATCCCTCAACAACACTTTTCTTTCCAGCCTTTTTAGGCCTTCCAACTTGCCATTTTAAGGGAAGAGGACTAATATCAAGCCACCCACCCTTATTGTTAGGGTCAATCTCACCCATAGGACAAATCAACATAGTATATGTTGTCCTTAACTTAGTTATGGAACATGCTTCATCACAAAACAAGTAGTAGGATTCAATCTATTATGAGATATGCCTGCACAAACATGTTTGCAAGACAAGCCACTTATTTGCCAAAACCTACAACCACATTCTTTTAATTTTAGGTCCACAACAAAAGGGGTAAAACCATCTTGAACCTTAAATTGTTGTTCACCAGCATATGTAACTTTTAAAAATCTACCATCTTGCATTTCCATGTCCAAGAATTTTCTTACTTCTAGAGTCGATATATCCTTGTAAGTCATCACATATAACAAACTTTAAAAATAGTTCTTATACAAACTAATAAGATTAGAAAAATGTTATCATATAAAATACCTTTTTCCAATAAAATCAAACAACACCTTAATGATAGAGATTGACAAAAATAAATGACCAACCTTTACATAAAGTCAAACAAGCATATAAGAAGATGTAATAAAAGAAATTTAAAATAAACAAAGGCACATGCTTTTATTTTCACAGTACACAAATTTAATGCCCAATATCTAGCATACTTTCATGCATTGCTTTTGGAAAAGAAGCTACTTAAGATCATGGAACCCAAGTATATTAATATATAACTAACTTAAATTGTGAAATCAAATAATAAAGTAGAAAAGACTATAAATAATGGTGGTTCCCTACAATCAAATATGTCCTGTCCCTCACATGCCCACATGGGTTGATCCTTATAGAAAACTCAACAAATAAAAATTAAAAATTAAAAATTAAAAATAAAAATTACAAACAAATACTATATGTATTTTTAATTCAACCATTTTATTTATAATCAAAAGAAACCTACAAATTTTTGATAGGAGCACAATATATGAACAAAGGAGCACCAACATAATAAATGAGCATAATATTTATAATAAATGACATACTTTCTAAAATAAGAGCACCAACTCAACTTGCAACAATTGAATCAGTGGGTCGGAAATCACAACAACTATGGGTCGTTGATGTTGGAAGCAACTTAATAATGAGGCTAGAAAAAAAAGTCACAGTTGAGTTTGACGTCGTCATAGAGTTGTGAGCTGCAAATGAGATCGTCATCGTCACGGACAAATATACCTCCTCCTTTGGAGAAAAGGAATAATTCTCTCCCCTTGAAAAGTAGCACACGAAACTGAGGAAGAACAACCCTTCTCTCCCCTTTAGAAGAACAGTAACACGAAACGAAAGAAAAACTCTTCTCTCCCCCTTTAGAAAAAAGAATGTTCTCTTTTTTGGGTTACTTAAATATAAAGGTAATTATGAAATTTTAAATAAATCAATTAAAATTAAATATAAATTCATTTAAAAAACTAACAACAACCTAACACCGTTAAAGTAGGGGTCACGTGTAATTGAAGTAAACCTCAGAGGGTGTTGCTATAATTTGCTCAAATAAATAACATTGCAGTACATTATTCATTACCTTAATGGAGTGCTAATGAGAATTTGCCCAACAAACATAATCCAAATAACTTATGTAAGTTATAGTACCCATATACCTTCAAAACTAAAAGATGACACATGGATAAGTTAAGGAAAATATTGTATGGTGTACTATGGTGTAACTTTGATCGCTCCTCTCTCTATGTATATATTTTTTTTCTTGTCCTTTTCTTGATTAAATAAACCTATATTTAAATCATTTTCAATGGTAAATTTTTAAATAACTAAATTTTTGTCATTCAATGTTAATTTTTGTTATTCAATTTTTTTTTATGACAAAAGACTTACGTCATTTCATTGATAAGTTGAGCATAAATACATTGAGGTAAACAATCAAAATGTTGCGGAATAGCAAATAATTTAGACGCCTTACTAAGGGTATGAACAACATGATTCGTTTGTCTACGAGCAAAACTCACATGTGATTTGTTAATCAAACTAAGTGAGTTGTTGCAACTATAATGGGCCAAGTTCTGAATCATAAGTGGCTTCAGAGTGGATCAGATCAATGACTTGCTTGCAATCTATTTTGTAGGTCATGTTGTTGAGCCTAAGTGTAGTTGTCCAGCAGATTGTGTCATGGAAGGTAGCAGCTTCAGCTTTCACAATAGGGACGGTTCCGATAATGGTGGTGGTTCAAGCAGTGACGAAAGTCCCTTCCGAGTGCCAAACAACTACACTCATGCTAAACTTTTTAGTGTCAGCAAAGATAAAGGCATCAACGTTGCACTTCATGCTACCCAATGCTAGTTTTCTCCATCGTGGTGTTACTGTGGATATAACGAAAGGGTGAGTTGTGGCATGGCGATTAGTGGTGGTATGAGCAGTCCTCCATTACATGATGGATTCCTTTTATGCTTGTAGCATCATTGATGTAATATTTTGGCAAGCGTACCAAATATCGCATAAGTAGTTGAAAATGGAAGATCCTAGTATCGAATCCACAAAATTGTCCGTATTGACTACTAGTAAGATTATCAGTTCCTACACACTAGTTTGTTTTTAGCATTGGTTTGTTTTGCAAAACATGAATAACAACAAAAAAATAAACTAAACACTATAAAGATAAATAACAAGATAAGGAACTTGATTCAGAACAAGGATCAAGTAGTTGGAATGCGTAGATGTGGAACGATGATGATGAATATGTTAAGGCTTTGGTTCAACCGGTTTGCTTCCATGTAAACATACAAAATATATTCTCTATTCAAAGCAATAATTCAGATTAATTTCAATCTAGAAGTGCTCAAAACGTGATGTCTCATCAAATCAAGCCTAAACTGCTCAACTTCATTCCTGATGTTTCGGTAAGTCTAGTTGAGTGGTTTGGTGAAGCTCGGAGATCTTTACAAAGTTAATGAAATCTATCCTATGTCTAGAAATACATTTTATTAGAATCCACTCTCAGTTTTGAGTTTGAAAGCATATGTCTATGATGGACCGAATCATATAACAAGCGATAAAATAGAGTAATGGATTTTAAACTGAATACTCAATGAATAAATATGAAGGAAAGTGTTTACATGTTAGCACTTAGTTCCAAATCCTCAACATAGATGGATCAGCCTCTCATTATCATGAGAAACTTACAAAAATAGAAGGGAAGAGGGGATGGAA
The DNA here is from genome assembly GCA_014843725.1 of Amphicarpaea edgeworthii. Classification (NCBI taxonomy): domain Eukaryota; kingdom Viridiplantae; phylum Streptophyta; class Magnoliopsida; order Fabales; family Fabaceae; genus Amphicarpaea; species Amphicarpaea edgeworthii. Next base: position 23,358,100 of record CM026328.1, read on the forward strand.
GAAGCAGCTCAATCCTATAAAGTCTGAATCTTTTCTAACAAATTACAAAGTGAAGCTTATATACTATAAGTGGAATTTCACTTAGCGTGCATGTTCGCTAAGCGCATATTCACGATTTTGTAAATCTTCATCTTAGATACAAGGCTTTCGCTAAGCGCGCACGTCCGCTAAGAGAATCTTCAGTTCAAAAGAAAACTTCGCTTAGCGTAAGTTTGCACTCAGCGCTGAATAAACCGCCTGTCTCGCTGAGCAAGATGTGGTGCTAAGCACGAATTGCCTTAATTCTTTATCTTCCCTTGTTATTGAGCATAGGTCTGCAAAACATGAATTTGAATATATTTCTCACAAAATAGCTTCCTATGGTTGTAATTAACAAAACTATCCAAATTTATATAAAAATGAATTCAAACTAAGCTAAAAATCCTGAGAACATTGGATAATCGCTACAAAATATGATGCAATATTTACGTATATAAAGCGATTATCAATCATCATCAGGGGTCTTTCGGTGTTCTCCTATAGCTTCTTGTTTCTACGACACCATATATAATGTAAAGTAGTTACAAAATTGAGTTGTTGTCTATCATTGAGGCTGACTAGTACAAAGAAGATGCCATCCTTTATGTGCACAGCAACATCCAAGGTAATGTAGATGATGTTCTAGCAACTCGTTGCATGCCATATGTTAATGGCTTTGCGGAAGTTGAATAGGGTATATGATCAGTGCATCTTCATGCACATTCTTCTACTATTATTCTTAGGCATTTCCTTAGTTTATTTCATTAGTTTCACCATTTTAGTGTGTTTTCATATTTAAGTTTGTTTCTAGCTTTATTTAATTTTCGTATTTTATTTTCAGCATTAGCAGCTTTCAATGGAAAATTCATAACTGGAGCTACAGGAATCGGATTGAGGCGTTCTAATATTCGTTGGAAAGATAAGAGAAAGAGCTACAACTTTCATGTTGGAGTCAGAAGCTGATTCGGATTGTAGAAGGCTTGAATAATTCGTCGAAGTTGCAGACGTTAAGAAATAATTTGTTTTGGGTCAATTTTATGGGTCTGGTTTGTATTTTCCGACCCGGTTTGGATTGTTAGTGAAACTCTTATTCTATTAAAACGCTAGGGCCGGCTGCTGTGCATAATTTTTACTGTTCACACAGCACTATTCACTCACTCACTATTTACGAAATTTCTTAGAGAGTTTTGAGCAATTGTAATGGAGAACTAATTTCCGAAGAATCAATCTACTGCAATCGGATTCCACTTTGAGGTTCTTTTATAAATTCCATGTCAATCTGTTTCCTTTGATTTATTCCAATAATCTCAATTATTTGCTTAATTTGATTGTTATTATAGGATATAAATCTTAAATTCGATTGGTTGTTTGATCTTGAATCAATTTCGCATTAACGTAGCTTTTACATTATCGCGTTTGATCAGATTGCGTTTGCTTAATTCGCAATAGTTTTTAATCCGTTTGCTTAATTCGGAATTCAAGATCATATGCCGTATAATTTCTATTGCGCTTGTCAATGGTTATTATAGTCGAATAGGATCAGACCCGTTTAGGGAATTGGAATTTATAGGGATCAATGATAAGTCGAAAGTCGATACAGTAGGTTGATTCGCTTTAGCTTATTCGATAATCACAATTTATTTTAATTCCTTTTTCTTGAAATTATAATCTAAACTCCCCATTAACCGTTACTGCATTGATTAATAATAATACAAGAATCCTTGAGAACAATACTCGAGTTGTCGTTACCATAACTACATTTTCAAAATCACTCGTTTTTGATCCGTGCGCGACAGCGGATCAAAATTGGCGTCGTTGCTGGGGATTCTTGTTGTTATTAATCGATATTAGAGTCATAGGTTTAATTAATTTTTTTTTCTATTTTTAATTAATTTTTTTACTGTTTTCAAAGTGTCGAAAAAAAAAAAATCCAAAAAATTCTCAAAATTCTAATTTCACTTCATTAGATTAATTTTGGTGTTTTTATTTTATTTGAATTTATTTTAATCATTTTCCTTCATTCTGTTTGTTTTTGCATTTTGACAATTGTTGCTGCATTGTTGCATTAGTCCTGGCTACTAGGTCTTCTTGTTCTGATCTTTTTGATTGTGATCCTGAGGTAGAAAGAACTTTACACACACGACGTAGAAGCAGTCCGTGGCTAGCAATAGTTCACCACCCGTAATTGATTCCGACACTCGATTCCCGATTACTTGCATAACTTTGTTGATTCAGATTTTGAAATTGTTTTTGATATGGCTGACCAAAGAACTTTAAGGCAGTTGGCTGCCCCCGATGTGAATTACAATGGTCTATGCATTGAGTATCCTGAAGTCATTGCACCTTTTGAATTAAAATCCGGTTTGATACACTTGTTGCCAAGGTTTAATGGTCTTGCGGTGAGGATCCGCATAAGCATCTAAAAGAATTCCAGGTTGTGTGTTCTACACTTTTGAGGTCTGAAGGAATCACTGAAGACCATATCAAGCTGAGAGCCTTTCCGTTTTCACTACAGGGTGTTGCCAAGGATTGGTTATACGATCTTGAACCGAATTCTATCACAACTTGGAATGATTTGAAAAAAGTCTTCCTAGAGAGATACTTTCCTGCCTCCAGAGCTGCATCAATCAGAAAAGATATATGTGGTATTAGACAGGGTAATGAGACATTGGCCGAGTATTGGGAAAGATTCAAACAGTTGGTATCCAGCTTGTCCTCGGCATCGATTACGAAAGCGATTACTTATCCAATACTTTTATGAAGGATTGCTACCTATGGATAGAAACATCCTTGATGCTTGCTAGTGGTGGAGCACTTGTTGATAAGACTCAGCGAGATGCCAAAACCTTAATTCGAACATGTCACTCAACTACCAACAGTTCACAACCAGAAATAATTCGCAATCCAAACAAGGAGTGTGAACGAAATTCAGGTTTCCTCCAACAAAGCTTTAGAAACCAGAATTGACGAGCTCATCTCCTTAGTGAAACGAGTTGGCGATAAGTAGACCTCAACCAAAGAACCTTGTGCGGTATTTGTACTTCCGCAACACCCGACCGACACATGTCCTATTTTGCAAGATGAGTCGATTCTGAGTTACCCCAAGCTTATGCAAAGAGACCCTTTATGGAAACAATCGAAACAGGTATAACAACACTCCCGACTTGTCCACCAACAAATACCATCCCAATTGGAGGAACCATCCCAACCTTCGATATGGAAACCAAGACCCCACACAAAGAACAACTAGTGTTACCCCTTCCGCAACCACGTAACACTCCACCAGCCTACCACTTCGTATCTTCCGGACCTTCATTAGAGGACCTGGTCAAGCAACTAGTCATTAACAATCTTCGATTTCAACAAAGAACAGAATCTAGCATTCAAACCTTGCAGACACAGATTGGACAGCTTGCCACCTCAATGAATGCCATGCAAGCCCAAGGATTGAACCAACTTCCTGCCCAAACAGTTGTGAATCCAAAAGGTCCTAATGCTAATGTGAGTGCAATTTCCTTGCGATCCGGAAAGGTTACTGAAACCAGCCCCAAAAAAATAAAAAAATTACTGAGACAACATCTGAACCTTCTCCACCTTCTTCTGTTGTGGTAGAAACTGAAAAAAATAAAGAAAAATAGTATGTTCCACCAATCCCCTTCCCACATAGAGTTCTGAAAAATAAAAGGATTGAGGAGGAAGACAAAGAGAGAGAGATCTTGGATGTTTTCAGAAAAGTTGCGGTAAACATTCTGCTTCTTGATGTAATTAAGCAGGTTCCAAAGTATGCAAAGTTTTTGAAGGATTTGTGTACAAATAAGAGGAGGATGAAGGGAAGTGAAAGAGTCAAATTGGGAAGAAATGTTTCGCTTTTATTCAGCCCAAGCCTTCATGTGAAAAAAAGTTACCGGCGAGCAAAATGTTTCAGCCCTCACTCTGTCTTGCCGCAAAATGCAAGGACCCGGGAACTTTTGCTATTCCTTGTACCATCGGGGATAGTAAATTTGAGAATTGCATGCTTGATTTAGGAGCGGGCATTAATGTTATGCCTACTTCATTTTATAATAACCTTTGTCTTGGTCCTTTGCAGCATACAAGTTTAATCATTCAACTGGCGAACAGGAGCAATGCCCGCCCTGCGGGAGTAGTGGAAGATGTCCTTGTTCAAGTTAACGATTTGATTTTTCCTGTAGATTTCTACATTCTGGACATGGAAGGAGAAACTAAGTCAAGCAGAGCTCCCATCATTTTAGACAGACCGTTCATGAAAACGGCAAAAACAAAAATTGATGTTGACGATGGAACCATGTCCATGGAATTTGGTGACATTGTCGCGAAATTTAACATTTTCGATGCCATGAAACATCCCTTGGAAGAGCATTCTATTTTTCATATTGAATTGATCTCTGAATTGGTTGATGACACTTGTTCCGAATTATTTTCACTTGATTTTCCATCTTTATCGGGTTTTGATGATGTTTTCTCATGTCTTGATTGTACCGACACTAACCTTTGTGTTGTATGTGCTTTGAGATTGATTCTGTCTTGCGGGGTAACATGTTTCCTACAGGTGAAGTTGTTGTCGATGAAGTTGTCTATGCCGCTGATGCGCTTGACATCCCGGCTGCCCCAAACATTCCATCCATTGAGCAACCCCCGTCCTTAGAGTTGAAACAACTCCCTGAAAACCTGAAATATGCTTATTTGGAGAGTAATGAAAAACTCCTTGTTATAATTTCTTCTAACCTTGATTTTGATCAAGAAAATAAGCTTTTGCAGGTTTTGAAGAAGCACAAGAAAGTGATTGGGTGGACATTAGCTGACATCCCAAGGTATTAGTCCTTCCATGTGTATGCACAGGATTTTGCTTGAGGATGGTGCTAAAACAGTAAGGCAGCCACAAAGGAGGCTTAATCCTTTGATCCTCGATGTGGTGAAGAAAGAGGTAACCAAACTCTTGCAAGCAGGTTTCTACTGGCCCACTATTTTTAAAGATGCTTATGAGACTTACCGCACTTGTAAAGAGTGCCAGATAGTAGGTACAACCATCACTTGTAAGAGTGAAATACCTCAACAACCTATGCTTTTCTGTGAAGTATTTGATGTACGAGGAATCGACTTCATGGGTCCTTTTCCTGTATCATTTGATTTTCTCTACATTTTACTTGTTGTTGATTACCTTTCAAAGTGGGTAGAAGCTATCCCCACTAGGACTAATGATTCAAAAGTTGTTGTAGATTTTGTCAGGTCCAATATCTTTTGCAGGTTTGGAATACCCCGAGCCATTATAAGTGACCAAGGCACTCACTTCTGTAATCGCACCATGGAAGCTTTGCTCCGGAAGTATGGAGTTGTGCACAAAGTCTCTACTACATATCACCCACAAACTAATGGGCAAGCTGAGATCTCAAACAGGGAGATCAAACAGGTTTTAGAGAAAATGGTGCAACCAATCGGGAAGGATCTGGAGCCGCCGTCTCAGAAGACGCACTTTGGGCTCAAAGAACAGCTTTCAAGACACCCATAGGGATGTCTCCTTATCGACTTGTTTTTGGTAAGGCATGTCACCTTCCTGTAGAGATAGAACACCGTGCTTATTGGGCGGTGAAAAGTTGTAACTTGGAAATGCAACAAGCGGGTATTGAAAGAAAACTCCAATTACAACAGCTTGAAGAGTTTAGGCTAGAGGCTTATGAAAGCTCTAGGATTTATAAAGAGAAAACCAAACACTTCCATGATAAAATGATTTCTAGGAAGGAATTTTACGTGGGCCAACAGTCTTCTTGTTTAACTCCCGCCTTAAGCTTATGGTCGGGAAACTTCGATCCAAATGGATTGGCCCTTTTGTTGTTACTAATGTTTTCCCTTATGGTGCAGTAGAAATTAAAAGTGCAGGTACCGACAAAGTTTTCAAGGTTAATGGGCAGCGCACTGAAGCTATCCCATGAAAGTTCAATGCCTAAAGATGCAACCATAGAAGAGCTTTCTTTGGAAGCACCCAACTACACTGCAACTTGATCAGGGGGCACCCCTTTCCTTTCTCTCACTCTTACTTTATAATTGAGTTCTTTTCATTGAGGACAATGTATGTCTTAAGTGTGGGGGAGGGAACCATTTGTTTTTGTTTTTTTTTTATTTTTGCTTAAAATAAAAAAATGGAAAATGCATGTTTTTTTCGTTGATTATCTTGCTACAATTGTGAGTATTCTCTCTGTTCTTTGTCGAAAGACTTGTGGTGTGATATGACTGATTCTTTTTGCGCATTCTTAGTTTATATGTTTGACTAAATCCTAAATTGTACATCACTGGTGGAAGATCACTAACCCTTGTGAGATTTTTTTCTTTCTTGTGTGATTTCACTCATGTTTGTTAGTTTCTAGAACTTGAATTGACTCTTGTTGAAGCTTTTTGTTTACTTGTGCACACTGAAATGATAAAGGCATCTTGTTTTGTTTTGTTTTGTTTTTTTACCTAGTTAGCCAAAAAGCCAACCTTGATAATATCATCCCTTTGTTTGGAAGCCCCTTTGAGCCTATTATCCTTTTTTGTGTTTGAAACTCATTACAAGCCGAAAAGTGAAAAACAATGTTATCACCCTATTCAAAGGGTTAAAAGGGTCTTGTATAGAGTTGTGTGGGGTTGAACATTGTTGTTATGATGTTGGTTGGCAGAAAAAAAAAATAGAAAAGGAAAACAAAAGAAAAAAAAATAGAGAAGGATGTCAATGCTAGTCCTTCTGAAAAAAAAAAAAAGAAAAAAAAAAGAGAAGAATAAAAGGAAAAGGAGAAGAGAAATAAGTTGAGGTTGTTGTTCAATCGCCATTGAGATATTATTTAGTTCAACTCCCGCAATTCTTTCAATTTTCTTTTAACTCTTTGAATTTTAGCTTAGTACCCCTCTAGGATGTATCTCACCCTAACCTTGGCCAAGTTACAACCATAATAAAAGTCCTTTTGATCTTTGTGTGCAATGTATTTCAAATTGTGAATGTTAGAGTCTTTTCAAGCTTATGGTAGTACTATCTCTCATGTTGTGCTTTGAGTGTAAACAAAGAACCTAAACACTTGAGAGTTGAGTGGAAACGGTTTATCTTGTGAGGATCTTGATGCTTTTGATGTACTTTTTGGTAATCTGTTTTTCATATTTACTTTGACTGTCACAAAAGAGTTACTCACTGATGTCATATTCTTTAAGCTTAGAATTAGGAGTTTGCTTGCACTTTGTATCCTGATAACCTCTGAGTTTGCATGCTCTGTTTCGTTTTTATTTTGAAGTTTTTTTGTTTTGAATTTTTAATTTTGCTCGGAGTGCAAAAGTTTAAGTGTGGGGGAATTTGATCAGTGCATCTTCATGCACATTCTTCTACTGTTATTCTTAGGCATTTCCTTAGTTTATTTCATTAGTTTCACCATTTTAGTGTGTTTTCATATTTAAGTTTGTTTCTAGTTTTATTTAATTTTCGTATTTTATTTTCAGCATTAGCAGCTTTCAATGGAAAATTCATAACTGGAGCTACAGGAATCGGATTGAGGCGTTCTAATATTCGTTGGAAAGATAAGAGAAAGAGATACAACTTTCATGTTGGAGTCAGAAGCTGATTCGGATTGTAGAAGGCTTGAATAATTCGTCGAAGTTGCAGACGTTAAGAAATAATTTGTTTTGGGTCAATTTTATGGGTTTGGTTTGTATTTTCCGACCCGGTTCGGATTGTTAGTGAAACTCTTATTCTATTAAAACGCTAGGGCCGGCTGCTGTGCATAATTTTTACTGTTCACACAGCACTATTCACTCACTCACTATTTACGAAATTTCTTAGAGAGTTTTGAGCAATTGTAATGGAGAACTAATTTCCGAAGAATCAATCTACTGCAATCGGATTCCACTTTGAGGTTCTTTTATAAATTCCATGTCAATCTGTTTCCTTTGATTTATTCCAATAATCTCAATTATTTGCTTAATTTGATTGTTGTTATAGGATATAAATCTTAAATTCGATTGGTTGTTTGATCTTGAATCAATTTCGCATTAACGTAGCTTTTACATTATCGCGTTTGATCAGATTGCGTTTGCTTAATTCGCAATAGTTTTTAATCCGTTTGCTTAATTCGGAATTCAAGATCATATGCCGTATAATTTCTATTGCGCTTGTCAATGGTTATTATAGTCGAATAGGATCAGACCCGTTTAGGGAATTGGAATTTATAGGGATCAATGATAAGTCGAAAGTCGATCTGATGAGGTTGATTCGCTTTAGCTTATTCGATAATCACAATTTATTTTAATTCCTTTTTCTTGAAATCATAATCTAAACTCCCCATTAACCGTTACTGCATTGATTAATAATAATACAAGAATCCTTGAGAACGATACTCGAGTTGTCGTTACCATAACTACATTTTCAAAATCACTCGTTTTTGATCCGTGCGCGACAGCGGATCAGTATACTAGAGATATTTCGGGTTGTTATTACACATTGGACACTTGATTGGGCATTGTACCCCTTCAGTGATCAGACATGCTCTTACAGGAAGCACACCACGCAATAGTCTCCACATAAAGCTCTCTAGATGGTGTAGGATATGAAGCTTCCATACACGATTCCATTCCCTTTCTACCTTCAAGTCTGAGTTATCGATCAGAGTTTCCATGGCATTAAGTGATTAAAATAATTTTTCCTCAAATGGTAAATTTTTAAGCAACTCAAATAATTTTCTCTCTAATGAAACTTTTTATTAACAAATTACTTAATTAGAAAATATTTCATTTTTCACTCTTATAAAGTTAAGCAACACATTAGCAAAAGTTTTTTTTTTTATATAAACAACTCCCTCCAATTTTAAGAAACAAAAAATTCTATGTTTCTTGCTTTATGTTTCTTTTAACTGTTGAGAGTTCATATCCAAATGGTCAATATCACGCATGAAAAGTTTGAAATGTTAGGTACAAATAGTTCGTGTTGATGCTACCTAAATCTTACTGTGACTAATGTGCATTTATACTCATGTTGACAGGGGAACAAGCTCATGGTTATTTTCACAACAAGTGAACTAAGTTTCTTGGATACGATTGGACTTTGTGATACCTTCTCTGTTACTTACCATATTCCTACCTTGAACACAAAGGATGTAAAGAAGGTAAACATATTTGTTCTTTACATAAGTGGTATTATCTGGCTCATGGGCTAATTGCATGCTATTGATTTGTGCCTTATGAACGTTTCCTTTTATTTTTCATGCTTTTGTTCTTTTGATAACAAATAGTTTCATCTCATGAATGAAATTTAAGTGAAATTATCACTTGCTAACATCAAATGTACAATATAATTTCTTTCTTGATGTTATATGCTTAATCGTGCCTCTTGCATACACTGCAGTTCAAAATAAATGTTAAGCTTCTCCCTTTCTTTTCTTAAAATCACAGGTCCTAGAGCAGTTGAATGTGTTTTCTGATGAAGATATTGATTCTACTGCAGAGGCAATGAATGATGTGCGTATAATTGCTCCTTTATGTGCTTCATTCTTTTATTTGGCATGTGTTAGTTTTGCCTGATTTGTAACACAAGGGAACTCCAATAATTTTTTTGGAAGGGAACTTCCTATTTTCATTAATTTGTGCTTGTCCCATGTACAGATTACTTTTATTTTTACTTCCGTACATCTCTTTAGTTACTCTCAAGGAATTAAGTTGTTTGGTTATTGTTAATTTAATTTGCACAAGTTTTTAAGAATGGAAAGCAGTGGTTGGCAAAGAACATTGATTGCATAATGTTATTGGTACCTACTCTGACTCTGTTATTTTGTGTTCAATTTTCGTTCTCAGATGCCTATCAGGAATCTATACAAGTCGATTGAGATGGCCGCGCAAGGGGAGCAAGGTGGATCTGCAAAAGCCATCTTTTCTGGCAAAGAGAAGATTAATATCGCTCATTTCTATGGTTGCCTCCAAGAGTTACATGTGTTTTAATTCAAATATATTTATAGTTCTTATGATAATCAGAGTTATGACTTGAGAAATAATGTATTGGTAATATTCTTTTTACTATTACTTTAAAAAAAGCATAAAACTGTTTTCAGTTTTTTCTAATTTTTTGAGCTACATAATTATATGTTTGCTTTTTGTTAAAATGGAAAACTTTCTGTAAAATTAAATTTATAAATTAAGCAAATGATTTAACATTGTCCTCTGAACATTATTGAAGGTTTGCAAATTATAGGTGAAACACCAAAACCCCAACCTCCGAAGCAGTCAATTAAGGCTGCCAGCACTTTAGTGATATCATTATTCTTAATTTGTTCGTATAAAGGGTTCTTGACTTTAAGAAGACAATGATGTTAGTAATTTACGCCTTTAACGATCCCGAATTGATATTAGAGGCTTCTACATGGGTTGTAAATCACAAACTAATGTAATCTTGAATTGTTAAAATTTATGATGAGTTAAGTTATTCTAAAATCAATTTCTTAAAATCTTAAATTGTTTAAATTCAACTGGTCAAATTATTTAACATACTGTTAAGATCTTATACTTGATCTAATTCAAAAGAGAATTTTGTTTTGAAAAACAGATATCACCGTAAATTATCACTAGCACAACCACAACAAGCACAATAAAATGTTATATTTGTTATACACTTTCTGTAAAATAAAATGGTTATTCTAAAATTTTATTTTAAAATAAAATTAATTATTTAATAATATAATATTTAATTATGAAATAATTAATATTAAAAAATAAAATAAAAATAATATAAATATTTAATTATAATTAAATATTAAAATAATAATTAATACATAATATGAATAAGTAAAAAATAAAAACATTGATATTAACAAAAATAATAATAATTAATACAAAATTTTTGTTGAGTCTATTGTATTTATTATTGAACTTACTTGTTATAATTACTTACTGTAACATAGGATGGTTAGTTATTTTTTATTTTATATTATTAAAAAAAAATTGGTTAATTAATGAAAAATCAATTTTAGAAGGATTTTGTGGAAGATTTGAAATCATCTTACTTTGTTTTCTAGTAAGAGATATTGAAAATTTAAAGATTTTGAAAATTTCTCTCAAATTTCCAACTAAAGATACTCTCAAAGATTATTTTGAGTAACTAACTAATTTTTTTAATAATATAAAATAAAAAATAAATAACCATTTTATTTTACAGAAAATAATCTATAATAACAAAATTTAACATATTCAGAAAAATAAAACAACATAAAAAATAATTTTATATATATATATATATATTTTTTAATATTAATTATTTCATAATTAAATATTATATTATTAAATAATTAATTTTATTTTAAAATAAAATTTTAAAACATCTTTCTTAATACATGACGGGACCTAAAAAATATTATAAGATTTACACTTAATATCTACAACGAAATCATGTGAGAGTAGGTCTTGACAAAGCACTCGAATTCGCACCGGAAGGTGCTGGAGCTGCGGCGCCAGAAGGAAATGGGGACGGTCCAGCAGCAGCACTTGCTCCAACTCCAACTGCAGCAACAGAACATCATGTTCGATGTTGTTCCATCCAATGGTGAGGATTACTTGATCCATCAGCACGTGGGCCCTCACTTTTAATTTAAAATGAATGGCAAAGTGAGAAACCCTATTTTGTGGAAGCCCAATGAGGACTTATTTATAAATATTAGAAAAGTAAGGAGTGATCTATGCAATTTACAACTTTTCAGTTACACGCAGTTACACTCTTGAGCAAGCAAGACCCCCTTTATATTCTTCGTTCTCTACGGTTCTGAACAGCAAACTCGCAGAAGAAGAAAAATCAGTATTCGAAAAAGATGAGCAGCATCGGAACTGGTTACGATCTCTCCGTCACTACTTTCTCCCCCGACGGCCGCGTTTTCCAGATCGAGTACGCCGCCAAAGCCGTCGACAACAGTGGGTCGGTACTTTTTTTTATTTTAATAATTCGTTATTCTTTTTTCAAATAAAAAAAAAAGTTTATTTAACAATTATGAGTATTTTTTTTCTTTTTTATGATTTTGTAGCTTTTTTTGTCTTTGGTAGCGATCTTAGATTTGAAACCTTGTTGTTGCAGGACTGTTATTGGGATCAAATGCAAAGACGGGGTTGTGTTGGTAGGTTTTTCTGAAATTTTCTGGCGCATTAGGGTTTTCTGTTTTGGGTTAATTTTTGTTTTTAATAATTTTTATGAGTTGGGCTTTTGGGGGTTTAGGGCGTTGAGAAGCTTATTCCGTCGAAAATGATGCTTCCTGGTTCCAATAGAAGAATACACTCCGTTCATCATCACTCTGGGATGGTACTTTTTCATTAACCCCTTATCTTTGTATTCTGTTTTATTTTTTATTTTTTACTTGTTACTGCTTTTGATGTTTGTTTTGGTTATGTATGATGAATCTTACATTAACACCCACGAACTGTACTTGACTGACCAAATGTTAAACAGTGTTTTGGGGATGTTTTTCTTATTTGTTAATTGGTGGTGAATATTAGAAAAGTCACGGAAATCATGATGTTATAGATAAAATACAGTTAAGTAGAAATTTGTGTCTGGTGCCATGTACTAAAGCAACCAGTGTATTATAACTAAGTTAAAGCATTACATTAGCAATACTATGGTGTCACATTCTGGTTGATTTGATGTTTTGGACTTCTGTTGATGTATGAATTAATCTTCTTCCAATTTTTAGGCTGTAGCAGGATTAGCAGCTGATGGCAGGCAAATTGTTGCCAAAGCTAAGTCTGAAGCAACTAACTATGACAGGTTTATTTCATCCTCTTGGAACATATATATCTGAAGATGCCTCCTTCCACCACCCCTTTTATTTATTTATCTAAACATGTGGCCAAATACTCTTATCTTTTTTATGGACTACTGCTATGGACTAATTGACACCTTGTAAAGTAATATTTAGCCTTGTTTTTTGATTTTAAAGTCAGTGTAATTTTACATGCTTTTCATTTAGGTTTATTTTCCTCATGGAAAAAAAGTAGTAGCTAGAAAGTTTCACCAAAGATCAACCAATTGAAACCCTGTATATTTGACTTGACCTTGTTTTAATTTTTTGAAGTCAAACTTTTGATATGTTCTTAATTTTCTCTTTCTCCCACCAGAAAAATAAGTGATAGCTAGCAACTTTCATGAATTACTATTGCTGCCCTACCCATGAGCAATCTTTTATTTGATAAATAGATTTTGTAACAAAGTAGCCTGGCAAATCATTTTAAGTTACTGTAAATCTCTAACAGAGTTAAGAGTAGCATAATAGCACGAGAATTACAGAAACCATCACTTGTGTCCTTTATATACTATTCAATATGATTGAAGTATAAGGATCACTTAACTTGGGTTTAATTAAATGTTTGGTTTTATGTTTTGAGAAGAAAAATGTTTATGCTGGCTTATGCTTCTTTTCAGTGTTTATGGCGAACCAATTCCTGTTAAGGAACTTGCTGATCGTGTGGCTAGTTATGTTCACCTTTGTACGCTATATTGGTGGCTCAGGTTCAATGAGACTGAATATCTTGTAGTCATTTTAAAGTTGCATGGTCATATTTCATATTAACAACAGATCTATAATGGTGATGCAGACCTTTTGGATGTGGTGTCATACTAGGAGGTTATGACAGGGATGGACCACAGTTGTACATGGTTGAACCTTCAGGTGTTTCCTATGTGAGTCTACTTTTGTTATTTGATAGCAACTTCCAGACTTCTTTATAATTACACGAGCAATTGATATTCCTTTTTGGAAGTTCCATGTGCTATTTTTGTATTGATTTGTTCGTTTGGTATTTGTTCTAGAGATATTTCGGTGCTGCAATAGGGAAGGGCAGGCAGGCTGCTAAAACGTAAGTGAATACATCACTTATAGTAGTCTTATGTACTAAATCAAGTTACTATATTTTCTATTTTACTGTCTTTGTTAGGGGTGACATTGTATTCTCTTCTTATTTGCATTGTATCCTTAACTTTCTCTTAAATAATATTAATTTTCTATTAAAAATATATTCCATGCTATCTAATAATAAGTAATGACTACTTCGACTTGATTTTATGTGGGATCTAGGTTTGTGTATTATTGCAATAAGCTGCTGAAGCATCTTTTACTGAGTGTATCCTATTTGTGGGATAATTATTAGAAGACCAATTGATAATGTGTTACTTAAATTTTTCCCACTTGTTTTCATTATTTGATATCTGCCTCTAATTGCTTGAAATGAATAAACAAAAGCAAGAAAGCTCTAATGTACATTAGAATTCACTCCTGAATCATTTAGCCATTAACTCCAACACAAAATACCTCACTTGCACTCTTTAATGTATTCCTTAGGCCATATTCATTGTGGGTCTGGAGAGGGAATAAATAAAAATGGGTATGCAGAGGTGACTTGAGTTCAGGTTTATAACTTTGTTCTGTGTGCCTAATTCTGCATCATTTTCATTCTTATATTTCGATAAATATGAAATATTGCATATTGCTTGCATAACAGCGTGGGGCTTAAGTATAATCTTTATGCAATGTTTTGTTTATGTGGATAATTTAGCGTTATTGCTAATGTAGTAATTTCTTTATGCTGCATTGCATTAGTTTTAGCCTAAACCTCTTTTGCTATAAACTGAAAAGTATTTCAATTAATTTAAACCTTGTTATTTTATTCAAATGTGATCTTCAGATATCAGACTTATGCTCAATATGATACTTAAGCAATCTTGTTAATTTCTTCACAGAGAGATTGAAAAGTTAAAGCTTGCTGATATGACATGTCGACAAGGGGTTATTGAAGTTGCTAAAATGTAAGTAGTATGATTATTGCTGATATGACATGTCGACAATTTTTATATATTCAATAGAGTTGTCCAATTTGTATTTGGATGCATTATTGCATCTCTTTATGTACCAATTGGTATCAATGATAATTGTGTTCTAATTTTAAAGCATTACAAGATCAAGGTTAAGTTATACAATTGAGCATGAGAAGGAATAGGATTTTCTAGAGTTTGTATTATAGTGTGCCTGTTTGTCCATGTCCATGTCAGGACTTCAAAATTGTGAAGTAACAATAATTTATTATTTATCCAACCAAAAGAAAAATGATAAATATTTTTCCCCTGAAGCTGTTATCTTTTACAATTACTTGAATGCCATTGGGCTGTGGGTATTGAGATTTTGAGTTTCAAATTGTTTTGCAACTACCTACCTAATTTATACAAGAAATTTCCTCCCCTGAAGCTGTTATCTTTTACAATTACTTGAATGCCATTGGGCTGTGGGTATTGAGATTTTGAGTTTCAAATTGTTTTGCAACTACCTACCTAATTTATACAAGAAATTTCCTTGTGTTTTTCTTGGTAATTGTACTTATCAATATTTTATTGGATGGGTAACGTTATATGGGGACTTCATTTCAAAAAAGGGTGAATCTTTAATCAAGACATACTTCTCCTTAAATAACTCAATTGCTTGATGGAATGAGAATTTTCTTACAAGAATTTTTTGCATTTGCTTGTGCCAAGCAGTATATATGGAGTTCATGATGAGGCAAAGGACAAAGATTTCGAACTAGAAATGAGCTGGGTGTGTGATGAATCAAACCGCCAACATGAGAAGGTAAGGCTGGGTGTGCTTTTCGATTACTTCTATATATGTAGTTCAGTTACTTTATAACAATGGCGAATGTATTTCTTTTGCTTTCTTATCTGGCATTTTCTTTTCAACTTCTATTTCCTGGATGAGTATAAAGAGTGAAGAAAATTGTTTTTTGTGGGTAAGCTACTGGTAGTGGAAATATAGGGAAGGGGGGGAGATGTTGAAAGAAATTATTGGCTTGCGCTGGCATTTAAATTATATTTGGCACTGATCTAAAGCTGATTTGATGAACCTAGTACAAATTTAGTGTACTGAAAAGACCTCCTATGCTACTTTGTGCTCTCACTACTACCATGGTTACAAATAGGGTCAATTTTTTTATATTAGGCGTTTCATTATTTTTGATGGTAAAAAGATTTGGTGTATCTGAATGTGAGTGTGTGCACTCTCTTTTGCTTTGACTCATGAAATTTATCCATGTAATGTTTCTTGACCATCACTATTTCATTGGCATAGCCTTTGGCACATGACTCCCTTAATATAGATTGTTTCTTGCGCCTTTTGTTTGTTATTTTGACTTCCTGTGAAATGGAGCACACTATATCTGTAGGCTGTAGCATGCTTGTCCTTTCTATCATCTCATGCAACAACTAAAATATCATTGAGCTGTTTTTGTTGTCTAATAGTTTCTTGTCTCTCTTGACATGGCATTCATCTCACGAAATGACCTAAATTCAGTTTAACTAGTTCCCCTGGCTTCTTTTAATAGGAAATTGTGCATTCAAGGATAGTCTTAGTCATCCTCCCAAAAGAGGATGTTTTGAGTTAGAATGTTGGTTTGTTATTATTATTAATCTGTTTTCCACTTCTCTAGCAATTGTTTGCCTGGAATTGTAGTTTTTTGTTAGTTTTTGAAGCTTGTTAGTCTATATGCTTATGAATTAATCATTTACAGGTCCCAGATGAACTTCTAGAAGATGCAAAAGCAGCAGCCAAAGCAGCTCTTGAAGAAATGGATGCAGATTAATAGACTAGAAATGTTTATTTCAAAGTTGTATTTCATAACTTGTAATTGAGCTGAGCATTTGGAGCATCTATAGGAAATACAAAGGCTTCAATATAGTTGGATTTTGTATGATTCTTGATGATTTAATGGCCCTTGTTGATTTCCTGTTTCTGGGATAATTGTTTTGAAGTTCTCTTTAGATGCTGCTGACCTTATTTTATTGAGTTTAGTGTTGGATTCTCTTTGTCAAATCCTTTATGTTAGTGTGCACACTATTATTGAGTTTTCTTTATTTTGCACGTCATCTGTGCGCATTCCTTTTTGCTTGCATAGGATTAGAACCATAAAATCTTGATGCATTTCTGCTGTTATGGGTAAAAAGTAGATTTTTTTGTTAATTAGGTAGTGGCATTACTGTGATTTTCAACATGATTTTCAATAGAGCTTTGAATAAATTACAGTAGCCCTTTCTGAACTTTTTTCAAATTATAAATAACTTTTTTTTTTTTTATATACTAATATCTTTAAGTTGGAAAACAATACACTAAGAGTGTGTTTGGATAGGAAATTTGAATTAGGTAATGTATGTTTTTTAAAGTGTCTTGTTTGGATGTTCTTATAAAGGAAATTTTAAACTATGGTATTTTAAAACTAACTAAAATCTAAAATTGCAATTAGCTTTGCTGGAAGGCTGATGCTCCCATATTCCCCCCAAATTCCGAAGATAAAATTATTTTTTCTTGGATATTACAAAATAAAATATTAAGATTTATATTGATGTAAAAAACTAATATTTGTATTTTTATAAGCATAAGTTAGTTTAAAATCAATCATTTAATTAGTCTTTTAAATTTTTTGAGAAATTTGCTTAATATTAATATTATTTTTAAATAATTAATTATTTAAAAATTAGTTAATGCTTATTTTCAGTAAATTTTAATATTGAATTTTAGTTTTTTAAGTAAATATTCTAAAAGAAAGTTTTATATACAATGGAAATTAAATTGCTCTATCTAAATACAAAATTCAAATTGGTTTTACCCAAACAAGAAATTTTAAAAATCCATAAATTTAAATTGATGTATTTCAATTTCCTGAAATTTTGAAATGGTTCATCAAAACAAACACTAACTTCCTTTATATGTTTGAAATATTATATTTCCAATTCTTTGAAATCTTCTCAAATCTTGCACTAACACTTCTTATAAGGGAGTCAAAAAGTGAAAGTATGTTGCAATTTGTTTTAAACTTTTTATTTTGAATTTCTTAATTAGTAGTGTCAGGTTATAAAGTTCTTATTTTATGATTTTTTTTATTCATTTATCTTATAAAATTGAATCCTAATATATTTGGAACCTGAAATATGTTACACCATTTTCAGACAATTTTATTTTGGGTCTGGATAAAAATAATCTTTGAAAAGGTAATGAGCAAATTTTTACAATATTTTATGAATAAGTTTAGTTTAGTTTAGTTTGTAGAGAAAACATTTTTTTAAAGTTTTAAAGTTTTTATAGAAAAAGTTATCTAAACACACTTATGTACATTTCTGCTTCACAAAGTCTCAAAATGGGCTTTTCTTAAAAATTGTATTCTCTTATTCTTATTATAAAACATAGTTTCAAAAAAATATATTATCCTTTTTATATGACATTTTAGAATTCTCATGATTTTTTTTTTCTTTCCATTAGCTGCCCTTGTTAAATGCTTTAGTATTTGTGATTTTAGTGTATAATTTTTTTTAGTCCTTTTGTTTTTTTTAATTATTTAAATATGACAAATATTATTTAGAATACTTCTATCAAAATTGGCAAAGGTATATCAATTTTGCAATTTTTAGTTTTTTCCATCACAATTTGAATTTAAATGTCAAAAATCACTACAAATTACAAAATTAATATATGTTGTTTGACAATTTGACAAAAGGATTAAAAATAATATTTATCATATTTGAAAGACTAAAAAAATAACTTTTAATTTGAAGACTAAAAAAAAAAATTATAATTAAAGAATTAAAAATACATTTAAGTCATTTATTAACGAAAAGATGTCATGTAACATCTAAATTATTTTTATTTTTATTCTATAATAAATTTTTTTCCCATCATGATATTAGTACAATTAGTTTTTGTCAAAGACCATGAACACATATGAAATGAGTATTCTCTTCCCATCATAATTTATTTCATATATTTATCTTTGATGTGTATATTAAATATTATTATGAGTAGAAAAATAGATTATGCACTAATTTTACAATGTCATCTAACCACAACCCATCATATATATTAAATACCATTATAAATAGAAAAAATAAGTTTTATATTGAAATTGTGGAGTAATGGATAAGTTTGGGAATAGACAAGGTAGATTATACTCTTTTGATTACCTAGCACTAAGATGAATTTTAGGAACAAAAATTCTAAAAGGGTGACAGAGTTGTAACACCCCGAAAAATGAAAATTCACAATTCAAATATGCTTATAATGTTGTTTGTACTTAATTGTGTGTGATGTTAAGTTTTTATTTTTTCTCTAAAACATTTGATCGCCACTATTATTTTTTGTGCATTATTTTGTTTATGACACAAGATATGGTTTCAAGAGATTTATCTAGCCAACAGCCGTGTTTGGTTCACCTTTTGGGCTACAAGCTCATACGCAGTGTCCGATTTATTTCTTACTTTTTATTTCCGAATAAACCCTCATTCAATAATTGCAAAGTATGTAATTTGTTTGATTAGACATGTTAAAATTATGTAATTGACATTTATATTAGAGCAAATTATATCAATATCTCATAAGGTTTGCTTCAATTACAGATGCACCCCTCCTATTTTTATCCGTACACAAAATCCTTTAACTTTTAGTATTTTTATCCTAATACATTACTTTTATAATATTTTTTTTTCTCAAAAATGTTCTTATCTTTTTTTTTCAAAGATAGGAGATGTGTGTAATGTATTAAAAAGTTTAGAGGTACATGTGTAATGCATTTAAACATTAAGCGATAGATGTGTGATGCATTTAAAATTTAAGGATTATATGTGTGATGAGTTTAAAAGGTCAGGGGATACATGAGTGATGGATTTAAAAGGTTCGAAAATAAATGTTAAAAGTATTATTTCTACCAAATGGGGTCATCGCCGCTACAGAAAGGGTCGTCCTTGGATTAGAAGTCACCGTGAACAGGGTCATTGGTCAAGAGTTGCGATGGTAGACATGGTCGTCGAGCATGAAACAAATAACTTGCCTACAAAAAAAAATATCTCTCTTTTGGAAAAACAATAGCACCAAATAGAGACAAAAAAACAGGTTTCTCCCTTTTAGAAGAATAGTAACATGAAACAAAAGAATAATAGTTCTCTCCCGCTTTGAAAGAACAAGCATGAAGAGAAAGATGAATAGTTCTCTCCCCCTTAAAATAACAGTAGTATGAAATAAAAGAAGAGGAACCCTTCTTTGTTTGGGTTGGTATATGGATAATTACGGTATTTTAAATAAATTAATTAATTAAAATTAAATATAAATTCATTTAAAAAACTAACAGCAACTTAACACCGTGAAAGAAGGAATGCTAAAGTAATGGTAAATTAAAGAAAGGATGCATGTGTAATTTAAGTAAATCTTATGGGATATTACTATAATTTGTTCTTTATATTATTATCATTTTCATATGATTGTGATTTTTCTTTTGTGCAAAAGGGGGACTTAGGGACCCCTAAAAATATTATTTATTCGTATAATTGTGATATTGATATAAAATATTTATTCATTGATACCTAATCTCTATGTAAATTATCTTTTTTCTTCTCATAATTAGGGGTGAAGATGAATTGGTCCGAGCCGAACTTCACTTGATTTAACCTATTTTATATTTCTAAAGTCTAAAGTTAGACTTCTTATTTGAGTCTATTCTTTAAGTTTAGTTTGACATTAAATCTAATTTGATCTATTAACTTAGATAAATGCTTATTAAGAATGATATAAAATCACTAAAAAAAAATCAAATTACACAAAGAATAATAATTATACTCCATATTAATTTTTTTTTAAGATTTAATGGTTGAGATTAATCAATCCTGATAATCATTAAATCTTAAAAAAAAGAAATCACTCATCAAGATGGAGGATAACTTAACCATCCTCAAATTATTATAGGATAGAAAAATTATTGTGCGTTGATGTATTAAATTGTGAAGCAATTACTTACGTACTACTCCAATGTTATCCAAAATTGAATGTGTTTTATTTCTATATAATTTTTCTCATAACAAAAGAAAAATATTTTCATTAAAAACATTGTGACAAGTTGATTACTTAAAAATTGAGAAATATTCATCTCTAACTTTTTAAAATCTTAAGAATTTTACCTTAAAAAATCGTCTTTTATCTAAGTAATCATTAATTATTATATTGAATAAAAAAAATCTCTGAAGTTAATCTTATACTTTTTTCATAACAAGAGAAAAATATTTTCAGTAAAAATAGAGACAAGTTGATTAGGTAAACATTGAGAAATATTTAACTCCAACTTTTTAAAATGTTACGAATTTTACTTTTAAAAAGGTCTTTTATTTACGTAAACATCTATGATTACATTGAATAAAAAGAAACTCCCAAAATTAATCTTTGATTCATATAATTAGACAAGTTAATTCAAAGTCAACTAAACAAAGGAAAAGAGAGGAAACGAATCGTTATTCTCTGACAGGTTTGTATTTACTATTACTATTTAAGAAAATTAACACTTTCAAAAACATATATGATTGAGTATTTGAATAAACATTCAAACAGTACAAAATCATTTTACTTATGCAATAGTAAATGAAGTTATGAAATTCAAATCGAAATCTGACAATAAAATTCTACGCCCTCACTTTTAGAAGATAAAAAATTCCAAATTAGACAAATCAACAACCATGGACACAATCTGTGGGTGGCAGTGGCAGAACATTTATCAAAGTAAACGAGGTTTTAGACGTTTAAGAAAAAAAAAAACATTGCAACTGTGCTGACTCAGATCACTGTCATACGTTATGTTGATAAGATCAGGAACCGTTAATCTCCGAGCTTTAGATATGATTACCCATTACAAAACCATATATATGAGTATATGACTTCTTATTAAAAAAAATAATAGCAAAACAAAACCATACAGATTGATTTTTTTAATGAATTTATTAAAGAAAATTCTAATACTTCTCATTCTAAATTTAAACAAGTCAGGTTTTTTATTTCTATATTTACTTTATTTGTTTGAGTAGACCTTTTAATTATAAATATATGCTGAAATGGATTAAGAGTATAAGCATATATGCAAGTAATTAATGTATAACACATATATTTGCATTCTTGATCCATATTTGTGCCTTTGATAGAGCACAATTTATATCTGTTGAGTCTGCAAAGCAGTATTTAAAAATTGGTATCAAGCATATTAGTTTCTATTATAAGCATAATAGCTTTTCTTAGAGTTTATAAGCATAATAGTTATTGTTGTTGTAGAAGCAATTAAGCATAATAGCTGTTGGTTATATCTATCTAATAATAATTTATTAGTATTTTAATCTTGTTAATTTGGATAAAACTGCCAGCAATAGCATGACAAAATTTGTCTCTCTATCTCTCTCTCTATATATATTTAGCAACATGCTATGAATGACTCATTCTATTTCTACTTATTATCACTGTCCGTTTTCAAAGGCTATCATATATATCACTGAATCTCATTTCTCATTCTGAGTCCATTTGGAATTTTGGATTATGACTGATTCTGGTAAACTTTTTCTCTCTCTCATTTTCCTTACCTACATTTTTAGAGAGTTTGCATATTTTGTTGATCATGTGCATGCATGATTGCTCATTAATTATTCAATAGCTCAGATTTTTTTGATGTTGTTTTTTGTGCAGTTAATTGCTCTATTGATACTTGTTCATTTCTTTGAGAAAGTCTATACATTACTCGTTGGAAAAAGGAAGAAAAGGAAAGTGGTGACAACATTGGAAGGGAACAACAACAACAACAACATAGAGCCAAAGATGTTGGGAATTTTCAAGGAGAAGTTGGTGAATCCACCAGAAGAGCTAAACAGCCCAGCTTCTTTGGATTCATCATCAAAAAAGTCTAAACTTCCAAATGAAATCCTTGAGGAATTCCAATCCTACAACAACTCCAATGCTTTCTCCATGAGCTTTGGAAATAATGATGCTTTGCTAGCTTATTCCCCTTCAAACAAGCCCTCCATTCATCAAGGGTATGTGCCCCCCATAGCTTAATTTCTCAACTGAGAAATGAATGTGCATTATTAAGTTTTGTTTCTGATTCTGATACACACAAGACAGGTTTTGTGTTTTGGATGAGATATACTGCATATTCCTTGGGAGCCTAAACAACCTAAGCAAGCTGATAAAGCAGTATGGCCTAGCAAAGGGAACCAATGATGCAATGTTTGTCATAGAAGCCTATAGGACACTTCGTGACAGGGGTCCATACCCAGCTGATCAAGTCCTCAAAGAACTTGAAGGCACTTTTGGATTTCTCATCTATGACAATAAGGATGGAACACTTTTTACTGCATTGGTAATTAACCCACTTTCTCTCAAATGTTAATTATTAATCCCTTCCCTTTTAATACTAATATGTACAACATGCAGGGTTCTAATGGACAGATTGAGCTTTTCTGGGGTGTTGCGGCTGATGGTTCTGTAGTTATTTCTGAGAATTTGGAGCTTATAAAAGCAAGCTGTGCTAAATCATTTGCACCATTCCCCACTGGTATGTAAAGTTGGTCTCTCTTTCTATTGCAAAAATCATGATTCAAATGAAATTAGTTCAATTATAAGATCTAAGTTGAATAGAATTGTATATAATATAACATAATGAATGAATGAAAATATTGCAGGGTGTATGTTTCATAGTAGGCATGGTCTAATGAGCTATGAGCATCCAACGAGGAAAATGAAGGCAATGGCAAGAGTTGATAGCGAAGGGGTTATTTGTGGAGC
Organism: Amphicarpaea edgeworthii; assembly: GCA_014843725.1. Lineage (NCBI taxonomy): Eukaryota > Viridiplantae > Streptophyta > Magnoliopsida > Fabales > Fabaceae > Amphicarpaea > Amphicarpaea edgeworthii. The sequence continues at coordinate 23,381,721 of CM026328.1, forward strand.
CAACTTTTTTGCGGACTCCTCCCAATCAAGGAAGTCAATGATGCCACGTGTTGGAAGTGAAGCCAATTGGGCTCCATGGGGCTCACAAGCTTGATTCATTCAACAAAAAAATACAACTATAATAAGGATTTTTTTTTCTTTTCTATTTTTAATTAATGGGGGTTGACTTCTATGTTATTTACCACTTTCGGGATTTATTTTGTTTTAGCTTGTGTATATATATTCATGATTGGAATATGAGAATGACTTTGGTCATTTGTTAAATGAATAACAACACTTTTAAGTTCCAATTTACTTGTTATATTTATTTTTAGGGTTTATTTGATAGTGATGAATAAAAATGGATGAAATTATAATATATGAAAAGAGATGAAAGGAATAAAAGTTTTGAATTAAAATAATTAAGTGAATAATAAAAGAAAAAAAAGTTGAAAAGAGATAAAAATTAATTTTACTTTTTTTTTTCATTTTTGAATTTCGAAATGAAAATATTTTATATGTCCAACTACGACTTTCATCTTATTTCAATATTATTTCACTTATTTTAAATACTTATCCTTTTTTTACTTTCACCTTATCTCAGTCCACTTTACTTTCACTTCTTAACTTTCGTATCAAACAAACACACTTTTATCAATTTTTTATTAATTTATATATGTACTTTAACTATCTTAAATTTTAAATATAATAATTAAGTCATTAGAATGATTTTATATCCTCATTTAATTAATCAATTAAATTAAATTATTAAATAAATTTTGATTTTATATAATGTGGTAATCAATTATTAAGTTTTATATAATATAGACTTAAATATATTTTTTCCACAGGTAAAATACCATATTTTTATATTATTACCCAAATTATTATTTTTTTCATTTTCATATTATTTTTTTCAAATATTTTCTTTTTATTACTTGCCATTAGTCCATTACTTATCTCTGTGAAGTAATGAAATGTAAAACGAAATATCCATAATCAATGTCATGTCATCATTCAAAAAATGTTCATTACTTTTTTTGTTTTTCCAATAATACTCTAAAAGAGTAAATATAGACATTTTAGTTATATTAGGTATTTTATCATGAAAATTGATAGCCAGATATTTTTCCATGTATGCATTACTTTAAACTACATGAGGCGGAATTAATATTGTTTTTATCTAGCCATTATATATTTGCCAGCCCTTCTGCTTTGCAAAGAGCAATACATTTCTTGTTTCCTTAGTAAACCCATAATAAATTGATAATGATTTTTAATTAATATATAATTCACAGTACAAGATACATTAGTATAGTTGACCATTTACTACAATACGAGAAACTGCAATGTGAACCATCTATGGGTGACAGTGGATTGGTTTTCAATGACAATAAAAATAACCGAGCCCCTTGAACCAATAGAAGCAAGGAATGAGTCTCTCTCAGCACGTAATCAACCACTCATTACTCCAATTTAGTTACTACAGAACTTTGCAATTAGTCCAATAACGCTTTGATGATCATGCATCAGAGTCATCAATTGGGAACTTGGTAGGTCTGGTTAGGCACATTGATGACAAAGAACATTTAACTGCGGATAACAGCAGATCAAAGTTACTGTCAACCAATTCTGACCAAACTGGATGCAGTAGCCACAATTTTAATCCATGTCCACAAAAATCTGCACCAACTAAAGAAGTCAGAACGTTGTCCTAACTTTTGATATAAGGAACATCTATCTGCCCATGAAAGACAATCAATTCATACAAACTTGAACTAACCTCTAAATCAGGAATTGGCTCATAAGATTTCATCTCCCTAGTATCAAAAACAGTAATTCCTGTAATTCTCTGAATTCCAGGTTTAGTAGCTATGAGATTCTGCATATTTGTAAAGTGTAGTAAGATGTAATCCATGCCATGCACTGAATTGTAATTTTTAACGTTTTTTTTCTTTATAGTATTGTAGGCTAGGAACTGACTAAATGTTGTTAAGTAATATGATTTCAAAATTTCGATACCCCTACCAAAGATATCTGATAAATATAAGAGCAGAATTCTTTTAAGTCATACCAGGTGGATATTTGTAGATCCTAAAGCCTGCACCTGTGATAAAACCTGTACATAGTTTCCAATGTCTTATGTCAGAGTTAACTGCAAGCAAAATTCAAGCACTAGGATTTTGCAGTGACAATATCATACTCAAAACGGAAATATTTTGATACAAGGGCACCACATCCCAGGGAAAAATAAAGGTATAATGTTGACAATCTAAGACAGAAGTTCCAGACAAAATGCATTACCATTGATTGAAGGCCATTAATCATAACAACTCTCTCCCCATATGAAACACTTTGAGATAAGCTAACTTCAAACGGACCCAGCGCTCTATCTGTCTGGTTTGTAAGATTCAGTTTTAGCTGCAAACAAGAAGCAAAACAACTTTAGCTTTCAAATTTATGTTTGTTTCTGTTGGTACAACAAAATTAAGGATTAAAAGTAGAACATGATTAGAAATAGCTCTATTCCCTGAGATGGTGAGTAGACTCTACCAATAACTGCTACATGGTATGTAAAATGACCTATGGCCCAGAAGAAACCTAGACTATTTAAGATGCAGTTTCTAGTTTATAATGATTAGCATAAGACCAACGGATGAAAAATTACCATGAATGGTTTTTGAAGGTTAATTATAGATGGAACCTCTACAACTTGCAACTCAATCTCCTTCTTTGTTGCTGGCTGTAAAAGAAATATTTCCAGACAAAATACTGGTGTTTGAGAAAACTAAATAATCATAATTCAGACAGCTGAAACATTAAATTAAAAAGCATAATTGAGAAAACTGAAGGAAAACTGGAAAGGCATAATTTATTCAAAAAACTAAATAATCACAATTTAAAAGCATTAAGTATTTAAATTTAATAAGTCAACAATTTAACATGCATCCAGCAATTAAGTATTTGAACATAAAACATGTTATCATCAATTATCAATTATTATTTAGAAAAGTGAGGAATAAAATAAACACATGTCATTCTAGATATGCATGTTATGCAAAAACAAAGAAGTATAACCATCAACTTTGTCATATCTAGTGATATCCATTGACTATCATTATTGGAGAAACAACACTTACTGTCCCCAATATTTGCTGGGTTTGCAGGCGACCAGGTTCACCCAAATTTGTTCGCCATGTTATCTGGAGTTTACCAAGAACATTACTTCCTTCAACTTTTGTTTGAGGGGAACCATCTGATGGTGTTTTCAATTGATAGAGATAGTTGTAAATTCCTCCACCAGATCTAATTAGTATTGGTGGCTTAAATGTCTCCCTGAAAATGATGGCCACAATTTGGTATTTGTTGAATTCTAAAATGATCCACTCCAAAAGAAACACTATAGCACTGACCTTGTAGGACTATCTTTCTCAGAATGGTGCCCATCACCTTTAAGTATTGTTGCACTATAATGCTGAGCAGGTTCAAAATCAACTTGGTCCATAAAAAGGTTTGATTTTGTATGGTTTTCAATACAAGCTTCCAAAAAGGTAGTCTCCTGAAACAGATCAAGTAGATAATTTGATGCACAACATTAGGTAGGGGTGGGCACTTCAGTGTGTAGAGCTGATATTATTTCCATAAAGCCTTGAACTGAATTAGAGCACCTGGCAATTTTTCTACCTAAAATACTGATAACATACAAATCTTGACAAATGCATATACGTCTAAAATCAGGGATAGCTTAACATGTCAAAGCTTCTAGAAAAAAGGGTAATGGCTAGTTAATATTTTCAAGCATAAAGGTTAAAGAACCTAGGAGGAATTTGGTTAGATTCCTTCCTCACCTTATTTAATTATACATTCACAAAGAAAGACAATAAATATTAGCAACAACCAAGAGTATGTAGTAATGATTCAGCAATGGGTTTTTTCTAAAAAGAAAAGGAGATATTTTAAATGGATATGAAACTGTAGATAGTAAGCTCATTTGTTTTATGATTGGCTATACCAGATTCATTGCTGATAGCATCTAATCAACAAAGTAAATAGGAGAGAAATGATTGTTTAAAAGAGGATAAGATTGAAATAACAAGGCATATACAGATTTATACACATTCATTATCGTCTATCTCTATCAAGAAGATCTTCCATTTCTTTGAATTGATTCTTACTGATATTAAGAGCATTGGATGACAATGTGTTTGAAATACACACGCCCAAAATTAAAAAGGAAACTTTTTGTATCTATAATGCTATTAATGATTTTATTGTTTGTTTAAATACTAATGGGTTTTTAAAACAGAAGTATTATTATGCTTTTCCACACATGGACAAGCAAATAATAATAATCCCAATATTTCAAATGGTGTAATCTAAAAATTTGAACATTAACAAAAAGATACTGCACATTCAACACGATTAGACTTTTCTACTGCATTAAGATCAACATGTTTATCTAGGGAAAAAAATATTCACTTACACTTGAATAGTATATTCAAATCATTGACATACCTTGATAACACGGACCTGCAAAAAAGTTTTCAACAAGCACGTAAGTTATTTAAATACTGAAAGATCAATTAGTTAGCATTCAATAACCCAGGTACTATATAATAATTATTTTATTTGAGAACATAATTCCTTCAAATTCAATAAATATCATTAAGAATGAGATTAATACCTTCGTCCTAACGGAAAGTGGATTAGCAACAATGAACTTGAAAAATTGAGGAAGATATTTACGCTCACCATCACCATCATTATACAATGCAGTGCAGACCAGCCTAAGGGCATGTGCAATGAAAATAGTAAAATGTTAAAATTCTTAGTATATCCAAAAACCCATTTGAAGCATGAATATACTGACACAAGGACAACTGGAGGGTCACAACTTACGTGTGAGGTCCAAGCTCTTTCACATCATGTTCTACAATAAAATCATAACGCCCACCAGCACGTATCGTTTCAACTGGCGATTTTGATGTGTCTAAAAGAAGTATTCTCTGTCTCTCTGTTTGAATTTCGGCCTGTCGGTTACAAAGTTTTGAGTAGTTGAGTAAATTAAATTGTCGAAGGAATAAAAAACAAATTCAGCAGTCTGACTATTATGAACATATTTACATTTCTTGTGCTCAAACTCACCTAAAAAACTTCTACTTATCTATTTATTCAGCAAAAAAAAACATAACAAGTTAACACAAAAACTCTGCTGCAAGTCAATCTGTCGTATACATGCCATGCCTATCAACCCCAAACAATAACCAAAGGAAATTTCTCACGTGACCTCATTGAAAGGTTCTGTGTAAAACATTCCACAGTAGGGTGCCATCTGTTAATACAAAATGTATAAAGTGCAAGATGGTGATTCCAATCCAAACACATAAAGGTGAGAGTGTCGGTCAAAATGGATCCAATATAATTAAGATTTAAGAATCTGAAGTTCCAAAGAGAGTTGGGAGAGTAGAATCACGAACTAGGGTTTGGAATCCAAGCAAGTGTTACACAAACAAAACAAAGAAATGATTTTCCTTTCCTAGTGTATGTAATGCATTACAAGTTATAATTACATTATAGAAAGAGGTTGTGAGTCACAGACCTTGATGATGACTTCTCTGACTTCGAAATTGGAGCTGTTGTTTATACTGATGTAGCTGCAGAAAGTCTCTCCCAAATAAATGGCTCTGCAATGAAAATTGGGAGTATCAGTGAGCAATTGAATTGAATAATAATAAATTGAAGAGAAAGAGGAATGAATACCCGAAAGACTGAGGAAGAACGAGGAGGCCGGAGAGGCCCATGGAATCGGAGAAGTGGCGGAGGAGGAAGCGGTTGCGGTAGTCGGGATCGGAGTCGTTGGAGGCGGAGGAGAGAGAGAGGGGTTTGGCGGAGGGGTCATCAAAGAGGTCCTCGCCGAGGAAGAGGTCGGCGGAGTCGAGGCGGAGGGGAGGTTCGACGTTGAAGGAAGGACGGCAGAGACGCATCACGCGAAAGGCAAGGGAGTGAGATCCTCCTCCCTGACCCTGCTGACCCTGACTCATCTCTTCAATTCAGTTCAAACCTCAAGGATTCAATTCAATTCAGATCACCACCAGCTTCATTTTCATGCTACCCGCTTTTGCTTCCCTCACATCACACACACTCCAATTTTATTTCTATTTTCTTTTAATCAAAATCCCTTTATAGTCTAAAAATGTTTATTGTGTTTAGTTTTTTTAAAACTCCACTTCTAAAATAAAATTTATAGAATGATTTATTTAAGTTTATTTGATAAAATAATTATTTATTTTAATAAAATAAACAATTTTATATGTGTTTAAGCCAAATTGTTTAAAGTTATAATAAATGTTTATAAAATAAGTGATTATTAGATAATTTATTATTTCATAATTAGAAAACAATTTATTTTAAATAAAAACAGTTTAAATAAACAGATTAAAAATACTTATAATCACTTATTTTATTAAAATAAGTTATTATTTAACCAAATAAGTTTAAACATATGTTTGTCTGTTTTTATTTAAAATAAGTTATTTTTTACTTATTTAAATAAACAAATCCTTATCAGTTTATTAAATAATCAATTATATTATAATTACTTATTTTATAAACACTTATTATAATTTTAAACAAAGAGATATATTTCTGATCATTTTGAAAAGTAATTTTAAGTATAAACAAACTAAGGATATATTTCTTATCATTTTGGGAAGTTTTAAGTATGTAACTTTAAAAAATCATGGCTATAATTAGGTCCTAGAACATCATTATGGGGAAAGTCTTGAAGAGATCTTAAATGTTTTTTGTAGGTTATTGTAGTATCATGTTAACATCAAGATATCTCACATTTTTTTTCTTTAGTAGTATATCTTATATAAAGATCTTATAATATTTTTATAAGTCACGTGAACTCACTAATGCTCTAAAATTTTATTTTAAAATGAAATTAATTATTTAATAATATAATATTTAATTATGAAATAATTAATATTAAAAATAAAATAAAAATAATATAAATATTTATTTATGATTAAATATTAAACTGATAATTAATACATAATATGGATGAGGAAAAAATACAAACATTGACATTGAAATTTTTTTGATAATTAATACAAATTTTTTGTTGTTTTATTTTTGTTGAATCTATTATATTTGTTATTGAATTTGTTGTTATAGATTACTTCCTGTAAAATAAAATTGTTATTTATTTTTTATTTATATTATTAAAAAAAATAGTTAGTCATTTTTATTAAATAAATTAGTTAATTATTTTTTATTTTATATTATTAAAAAAATGGTTAGTCAGTGAAAAATCAATCTTAAAAAGATCTTATGGAAGACATATTATTTTTTTTATATATAAATTGATTAGTTAATAGAAGATCAATAAATCTTCCACAATATCGTTCCAAGATCGATCTTAACTAACCAAATTTTTTTTAATAATATAATATTAAAAAATAACTTACTAATTTTTTTAATAATATAAAATAAAATAAATAACTAATTTTGTTTAATAATATAAAATAAAATAAATAAATAACCATTTTATTTTATAACAATAAATTTAACAACAAATACAATAGATTCAACAAAAATAAAATCACAAAAAAAAATATTTATATTGTTTTGTTTTTTAACATTAATTATTTCATACTTAAATATTAGATTATTAAATAATTATTTTCATTTTAAAATAAAATTTTAAAGCATCTTTAGTGGATTCATAATGAAACCTACAAAATTATCATAAGATCTCTACATGAGATCTATAAAAGCAAAAAAATGTGAGAGATTTTAAGGATGACTTGGCACGATAACTCTTAAAGATCTCTAAATTTTTCACGAACAAAACAAATCTCTATAGTAAGATATGATTTTCCACAAAATCCCTTACAAGATCCGAGTAACTAACCAAATTTTTTAATAATATAAAATAAAAAAAATAGCTAATCAATTTTTTTATAATAATATAAAATAAAAAATAATTAATCATTTTTTAATAATAGAAAATAAAAAATAACCAACCAATTTCTTTTTACTAAAAATAAGATGTAACAAAAAATACATATCATGTATTAATTATCAATTTAATCTTTAGTGATAAATAAATATTTATATTATTTTTTTTTATTTTTTTAATATTAATTTATGTTGACAAAAAATACTACAAGAATCCACAAAAAACAAAAAACACCTCCATGACCATTCCCACTAAAGATATTCTTAAAATAAAAGCTCCTTTTTATAATTATGAAAAAAAATGAATTTGCATGATTCTTTTGAAAAAAGCAATTTTTCTTTTACAATCACTGACGTTTTTTTTAAAAAAAAAAAAAAATACAAACGATTCTAATTATAATGCATCCTCCGTTCTTACTTACGTGTCGATTTATTTATTTTTGCCTATTTGTCAATTATATTCTTATTTTCTGCCTAGTTTTTAATTCATTTATTATGGAAGTTAAAATAAAAATACCCAATATAAATTTATTATCATAAAATAAAAGTGAAAGAAAAATGTATTATATGACCAAGATTTACTCATTTCAACTCTCGGTAGATATCCAAAGTGAAACTCATTGTAAAAAATAAGAATTAAAAATATAAACTATATGAAAACTTTACATTAACTAATCCCATGACTATTTAAAAAACTCAGATATTTTTCTTTTAATCTTGGTTATTCATATATAGTTTAATCATCCATGGACCATATTTATAACTTTCATTTCTTACCGTAAGGGATCCCCTTTGTTATACTTCTCAAAAAGAAACAAAACAAGTGAAGATAATAAGATAACTAGGCCAAACATAGTTCGAAAACATAGTTCAATAAAATAAAACAAAACTTCTCATCAATTTACAGGGATCACGAGAAGATAATAAGATGCTAAGCTAATCTTAATAATCATATGGCTGGTATTGGGCAGATGGACAAACTAAGCCACCTGCTCACTAACTTAGTCAAGGATGTCATGGTGAGCATCATTTACATAATGATAATATATAACAAGTGAAGAGAGCTAAGGAAATCTATGCAGAGATTTCTCATGGATTAATGAGTAATATAGACTCCTAATCTCTGATTTACCAGCAGCAGCAAAGCAAATTCCAAGGCATCTTGACCCACATCAGCATGCATGAAACAGCAAGCAGGTACATACACTAGTGTTTTCACAGAAGATTGACAATCTGCATTTTACAAAACAGATATTGTAAGTAGAGTTCTAAGTTGTAACTTGGATCTGTGCATCTAATTTCAAGAAAGCTATCTTGCAAAGGGTCAAAAAAATGAAGAAAGTCTCTTGGATGAACAAGTTCACTGTGGACAATGCTGATTGTTGACACTGAAATAAAGTTTTAAAATTTAACATTCTAATAGAACAGGAGGAGTTCAAGTATTATCTCGGTAATTTTTAAAATGGTTTATGATGGACCACATTCAACTAAGAAATAAGAATATATCCTTAAACAGATGAAACATTCCTCCCAGAAACACCAGTAATTTTGGCCTTCTATCTTATTAGCATTAACAGTTCATAAAAGTATTTAGAAGCTTTGCTGGAGTGTTGATGTAAATCCAATACTCGTTTGACCATCATGCCTTGAGGTGTATAAATGACACTCTATGCCTACCAGTAAAACTAAAACAACAATTAGGCTTTGTGACAATTTTAGTCCCTTTAGTCACAACTGCGTAATCCAGTCACTCAAGCTTTTTAACCAATTAAGTCTCTTTACTTTTAAAATTAAGCAAATTTAGTCCCACTATCAATTTTCTTATAAATGGGTAACTAATAGTGTGATAACTCTATTAATTTTTTTTTTAATTTATTTCAATCATCCGACTTATATCCAATGTGTGACATCATTAATTTTTGTACTATTGATCCCAGATATGAAAAATGTATAAGGAGACAATGAAAGACAAAGGAAATTACTAAAAGCTATCTCATAATAAAAAGTATCCCTAAGAATTTGGTTTTTAACTGAACCCAATGGCATTGTATGATCCATGTAGCCAATTTCACCTAGTGGACAAGGCAATTATTGTAGTTCAACAATTTTCCATAAAGTGAATCTTTTTTCTTCAAACAAAAGAAAATTTACAAATGCATTCGTGATGGGATGCAATTCAGTGATTTTAAAAGTAGAGAAGTCTAAATGAGATATCACATACCTGCAAGGAGTTAACTATAAACACTCCATGGATAAATTAACACTAGCTGTTTGTGGAGTGACTTGACAATAATTCACTCCCAAAATTGAGATCTGAAACTGATTTTCAAAAAATTGAAAACCAGCAGAGTGATCAGAAGGAGAACAACGATAACAACATGCTGGCAACCACCTTGTCAAGCAAATCTACACCTTTCTTCCTGTACAACTCCAGTCAGCATCCCAACTGATTCAGTTCATAGTTAACCATAAATATATCCATGACTCCCTTTCCATAGAGTGAAACCCACATTATAATAACATAATGCACCTATTTATACAACCCGTGCCCATGTTCCACCACACATTGGGCAGCCATGTACCCAGCGGCTGATCCACCACATTTCCCGGTCATTCTGACTAGAAGAAGCAGTAGCATCTGGTGAAGTAAAAGCAGAAGTCTGCCGCTGACATCTAACGCACTGCACCATAGAAGTAAACAAAATCACAAATAGAAGATGAATCATGCAATCAGATTAAAATAAAAACACCAAGGGATCACGTAGAAGAATGCACACGGGTGTTTTACTAATTTAAAAGCATAAGCATATGAAAGATTTCATTAATTCATTAACAAAATTATGATTGATGTAGATATCCTAATGTCTCAGTCACCATCACTACTTCCATCAGTTGGCAAATCACAAATGTTTTCCTATATATTCTTCAGCATATCATCTTTATTTATAAACTCTTGATAGACTTAGTACAGACCATTCCCTAGGATTATAATAAGTGTTGGAACTTCCTAGGCATTACTACGCATGAACATTAAATGTATTTTAGTATGGGATATATGAACCACATGCACTTTTAACAATAATGAATGCCAGATCTTCAAATTCACATAAAAATTGTCAATATGATAATCATTTTTGAATTCCTTAATTGAATATAGGTTTTAGAAAAAGTTTTCTTGGGCCAGCATAAAACACTAATCACCCAAATGACAAGCATTTCTAAGTTATGCAACCTTTACATGTACATAATGACAGAAAACAATATAAACAAATGAACAAGATTTCTTTTCCAACCTTAAACCAGACCCCTTCAAGGCCAGTTTTCCATGTTGCAGTAACAACATCTCTTCGAGATCCCATTATACCAAGATAACCTCCCAAGCCCACAGATGTATTCAACCCAAAAGCCGCATCTCTTTCAGACATCCTGCGCTTCCTTGGCCATAAGCGATGAGTTCCGTGGTAGGCATTACAATGCTCCAATGAGCTAAAATCAAGTGGGTCAGAATTAATAAGTTTAGGTGTATCATTTGTACAATCCACATCCTCCGGATCAGACCAAGGCCCACCAAACATATTCCGTCTATGCCACTCTTCTGCCGGAGGGTGGAGTTCCAGTTCGCGTAAAAGAAGGCCAGCAGCATCTGCACCTCTGGGACGGGGCATATTCTGCAAATTACATTTTTTTGACAGGGAGCATTCACAGAAGGGATCATGATAACAAAGCTTAATTTCCACAACAGTACCGACATAATCTATCAAACTGGGCTGTATCACTAAATCAGTTATAAATTGTAGCTGTATAAAGGAATCCTCAAGTAAAAAATGGTAACCAAGCCACTTTCCAGCCCTACTTAATTATTAACTTTCATAAGTAAAAGCAAATCATTAACTAAGTAGTGTAAAAGGCATGAGGTTATTTCATGAAATATTAAGTATATTATTTCGTAGAAATAAGGATTTAAAAGAAACAGAAAATCATAAAATTACCTGCATATGTGGACCAAGGGATGCTTCCACAACCTCTGGCAGTACAGTATAGTTTCCATCAATATAATGCAGCCGAACCTGAATGTTGTTGCTCCCCACTTGAGAAACTGGCAAAGGGTGTTGCAGCCCAGCTGTTCGACGGCATAGATCAATAAGCATCATAAAAAGCACCTTGACCTGCATTGTGCGTGCAAAGAGAAAAGTAAAATAACAGCCTACTTTGTAATGTAAGCTCCATAAGATAAAAAGGAATTGGCAAAACTTTGAAAACACATTATGTAGGACACAAATTTTGGGGGGGGGGGGGAGAAGAAAAAAAGGAGCCATCATACAAGTTGCAACATTTACTAATGCATACCTCTTCAAACGTATATCCCTGGCCAGCATTCCCACTACCCAATCTTGAGCGTCCAGAAGGTACTTCTTCAGCTCCTTTTGCCCCAATTCGACCTGTCTGACCATCATCTGACTTAACCACAGGTAAAACTGGTTTTGCAATCTCCTCCACCTTGCCAGGAGCAGGAGTATTAGATTGAGGCTTTTGAAGATTTGTATCAGAAGTTCTATTAATATAGCGAGGAAGTTGTGTTCGTCGAAAGAAAAAGCAGAAGAGCAAAAGTTGGCAAAGTCTGTGAAGGAAATGACAATCCCCAATAAGTCTAACTGCTGGTGTTCCAGGAAATGTTCCAGTATTAATGCTAATAGGCATAAATGTTGAAGGGCCACTGATGGGATTAGGAGTTGGATTGGACCCTGCATCAGTTGTGTTGCTAATCTTAGCAATAGCCCCTTGCACCCAGGTTTGCAACTGGGCACTTCCCATAGAACTGCTGGTCCCATTTTGTCCTCCTGAAAATATTGCATTTATTTCAGTTTGATATGTAAATTGTAAAACAGACAATAAAGATCAAGCTAGTGGTGAAAATTATTAAAGCATTTCAGGGTAGGATAGTTGATCATTTTCTATAACCATTTGAAGAGAAGCACCAAACCTATGCTTCCTGTTACAGTATATTAAAATATCCAATGATATCCAGATTGTTTCTTTAGAATAATTTAGAGTACCTTGGATTATTTCATATTAGTTTCCATACTTCTTTATATTTCATAATTAGTGTTTTTTGTCTTTTTATCACCCCAGATCACATTAATTCGCTGCTAAAAATAGTTTTATTCTCTTATTTTTCTCCCTCAATACCAAAATCCCCATCACTTTGACACTTCTAAAGTAGATCCATAATTACACCAGTTGAACTAACTTATTATATAAGTATGAATTTATACATTTTTTTCAGTTAATCGAATTGCAGAAAGGACAGGTTACTTCAAATGCTTTGGTCAAAGCACTTTAGGCATGCCAAGATTCCAAAGGGTCAAGCAAAAACCAACCCAGAGGGTTAAAACTTAAAAGTTCTTTTTTTCCCCCTCTCCATAAAAGGAGGTTACTCAACAAGCATCTGAATGCCACAGGATATCCATATGAAGACATATTATTTGATAAAGCAAACTATATACAAGAAAAAATTGTTGTTAGAAAATCTGAAAAATATACAATGAAATTATTTTTATATCTTCGAATATTTTAGAGTATTGTAGATGTTCTAATAGGATTTATTCTTCTTTTATACATTTAGACATATTTCCTTATTTAATTAGGATCTTTGTAATTATAAGAATATTATCTCCTATATTTATTGGTATTTATTGCATTACTAAGTCTATATATAATGGACTTTGTTGTGTAGTTCATACACATGGTTTCAACATCTCTAGCATTTTTTCTCTCTCTTTAAACAAGTTGGAATATAGATTACATTAGTAAAGTGTCTAAGTTCTACACTAATTTATATAAAAACCAAGAGAACAAAAGGACGGAAGAAAAGACAGATTCAGAATAGGGGAACCTGCTCCTACTTAGGCTTTTCAGAATACACACAAAACCTGCCTTTTTGAACCCTTTACAAGACTACTCTAACAAAGATAAAACTAGCTTATTATCTAACAAAACAATTATCATAAAAAAAAGGTTATATTTGACCCTTGTACTGCTTGTAAAAATTTTAAAAGGCCATTTTGTTGGAAATAGAAGCGTTTAATGATTATTACTCTTTCAAGTACTAGATTATTTTTGTGTTTGGCTATGTTCAATGTATCTCTCAGTTAATAGAGATATATTAGTTGTTCTCTTGGAAAATAAAATCTGTGTTTCTCTCTTTTTGCAAGTTAAAATATTATTGGTCCCTGTAGGCCATAATTTAAAAACTTTTCAATCAGAGGATGGACTGAACATTAAGAAAAAAGTTTGAACCTACAGGAGCCCATTCATAGTTTTTAAATTATAGGGACCAATTTAAAAATTCATATTGACTAATGGATCTGCAGATCAATTTAAACACCAAACTTCACATTTGATCAGTACAACACTGACCCTGGCTTGTTGCAGGTGTTGCTGAACTTTGGGTAGGACTAGCAACCATATTGCGGTTGCTCCCAGTGCCTGCAGTCACAGCATGACTTGCCAATGTGCGACAGAAACTTGCATAACGTCGCAATCGAGTAATAAAATGTGAAGCCAAATCAAGAACTGAATCCACATAAGCCTGCAAAGATTGAAACAATTAAGAAACAGGAATTTATAGAAATAAATGAAATCAAATGTTTAAAAATATCAAAGAATAACTCATGAAAGAAGCAAGCCAAGGAAAAACCTCTAAGGGGTTTAATAATATATAGACACGTACAAGCATCTTTATCTACAAAATGATAATTATATACAAGCATCTCTGTGCTGTGTGAGAGAACATAATAGTACAAATAACTATCATACGAGTAACTAATAGCATGCTATGGCAGTTCGTGCTGCAACAGAAGTGGCACTAGGTCACTAACTCCATCAGCTGGAGTTAGCGGTGATTCAAATTTTGGTGGTCAAAAAACCGCCACAAAAATTGCAACACCACACCATTCTGCCCTTCCTATCCCCAACTTCATCAATTTCACCTCCCATCACACCAGCAACCAATAAGCCACCCCATCAAAATGTGCACCAGATCAGAGTCATGGATCCACTCGTCGCAGAAGCTTCTGGAGAGGACCCCGGACACGATCGACACAAGAAGGTTTGAGAAGATGGCAGAGGATTGATACGTAGTGGAGCAGATCTAGAAGCTTCATGTAGAGATGGATCCGAACAATTTCCTGATGTGATTGAGGCTATCGGTAACAAAGTTGGGTTCACAAAGATTTCTTCCATTAACCAAATCTCAACTTTCCCAATTGTGCTAAAATTGGCACACCATCAATTTTCATGGGAACCAGCAAATAAAATAAAACAAAAAAAGGGTCCAATTTTTTTAGTATTGACATTCATTCTTATTCATCATGAACCCTCATCTGTGCCCACTCCATAATATTTTCCTCTTGCTGCTATGGGTTGCAGCTCCTCCCTTCCAAGTAATCAAATTCTACCCATGTTGGGGGGGGTTTTCAAGCATTTATGGCTAAAGTTTTATGCTTTCGTAAAAGACAAGCAGCTAACCACAACAAAATTACATATTACATATTATGATTAAGCAAAATTAGGTAATCAAGTTCCAAACTGTAACCAAAGCACACCTGAATACTTGGAATTAGTGCAGGTTCAACAGCCATTGATTCAGGATCAATATTGGATAATGTTTCACCTGATGCTTGCCACAGCTCAGGACCTAAAGCTGAAGAATTTATCAATGCAGACTCAATTCCTTTCCCGAGCATATCCAATAACAACCTAGCTTGCATATCCAGAACCATTGCCCTCACCTCTTGGGCATTTGATCCTTCCAGCAACCTACACTTAATCCTGTCTAGACTCTGCAATCATTTAGCCAAAAAAGCAGCAACACAAATACTATCACATGCTAGTCAGAAAATACAACAATAAATAGAACAAAGCCAAAAAACAAATAGAACAAAGTCAATATTGTTTCGATTACAAAAATAAAAATGTTAATACTTCCATCTGAAAGACACAGTAAAAGGGTGGTGCAAGTTTGGTTGAAAAGTTATCCTTAGCAGATTTTAAGAAAGCTTAATTATAGGAGTTGAGCAACCTCAGATCAAATGTTAACTATGGAAATTTCAACAACAAATTGAGCACTTTCTCATCCACAAGATCAAGTTATTGAGTATAATCAACGCATAGAGGTTATGCCAAATGATAAAAGTCCAAGTTTCAACATGAAATACAAAATGATCAATAGCAAGCATTTGCTGTTGGGTCCAAATTCCATTTTATGTTACATCCTATCCATTAAAAATTCCACCCACGGTTAACATGGAACAATTTACATTCTCACAACAGTTAACTGAAAAAGAATGAGACCCCTCTGGAGCTAACAATGAAAAAGTTGAAGAGGAAATTGAAGTAAACTATAAAAGCCAATGACAAAATGCTAAAAAGGTGATGGTTCAACAGTAACATACAGGACCATATTGTTGCCTGTGCTGAACAGAAGGGAGAGAATGGAAATCCGCATCCAAAACAGCAATAACACTGTTAAGTGAAACTGAAACCAGGAAACAAATGTCACTTGTTAATATACAAACCAACACCACAGTATATTGCACAGATGTTTTCTAACAGAGTACAAATATGAAACAGGAAATCATATTCTCCTTTCTCTGGCACAAACAAAAATAGCCAAAGGACTAGACAACAAGAACTGCCTTACCAATACCATCCTCAGCAGCACTCTGTGTGCAGCCCACAGCATCCCACCAATCAACACCAACTAAAAGGCTCCACCAAAACCTGTTTTCCTAACAGATGTTAGCACCAGGCAAGCCATGTAAACCATTGACAAAGAAACAAATAACAACTTCCACTAGCAGACACAGTTGACAAATAATTGAATCAGCTGCAAATGTATTGGAGAATAATAAGAAACAGCTAATATATGTCACATGACAATCAAGAAGGGATTAAAGAAATCACCTTTCAGCAATTGCACGCTCCCAAGTTGATGAATTGGCCTTTGCTTGACTTATGGGAATAGAAGGAGGAAGAACCCGAATTATTCTCAATATTGTACAATTTTTGCTAGAGTCATGCCAAACAGAAGCTGAACAGCAGCTTGTTGAAGAAAAAGCAGGAGCAGCAATTGCAGATCCAACATTAATCTGATAGTTATCTACTGGTGTAAAATTTGGACCCGAAAATACATGGACACCACCTCGAAGAAAAGCAATGGCAATTTCACCACCATGAGCAGAGTAAACAACTCGAGCAAGCGTCCTGACATCACTTGGAAGATCAAATGGATCAAAATTGACCCTTTTTGATTTATCAGAATCAGACTCAGATACCTTTTGCACATCAGAAGTCATTCCAATTGCAGGTGATTGATGGTTCTTGAAATCATTTGTTGGGGGTATGCTCAGGTCTACTTTGGACTGCCAAACAGTTTGCATAGGCGGCTGTCCACTCATGCTAGAAGTAGGGTTTCCAAATATAGGATGGAGAACAACATGCTGTAAAGATGATTCCCACCGTTGCACTCTCCACCCTGTAATTGATGGACCCTCATCTGGATCATAAGGAGACATATACTGTCCTGTACATGTAAAATCAGCTATACATCAATTTCTTAGTTCAATTACCTGGGCACATGAAACCTATGGTGTAAAATCCTGACAAATTTGCATCACAGCCAGTATTGTCACAACCTAGAGGACTAAGAAGGCAAAGATGAGTACAGGGTGCTTCTATTTTAGTGATCTTAAAGCTTGCCCAAGGATGAATAGTGAAACATTGGAAGCATGACTATAAGGAGGAGGGAACTTGATAATGCTTTATCCAGTCCATTATCAGCCCTTTGATATAACATATTTTTCTTGTAAATTGGAGATTCTTATTGTGTTTCACACCAAATTAATTAAGTTTTAAATAACTTATGGCTTTAACCACAATATAAGGATATTTAAATGGAATTCACTTACAAATCCCAGATTCTAAGCAGATTTGATCAAATCAACTGTAACTTTAACCATTAAAACACAAAGTAAAGATTTGCACTGTATTGTGGCAATGGGGGGAAGGTTGGAACAGAGCAGCTAGACAGACTGCTAAAGACGAATTGAGAAATACATCAATTTTCATGAAGGGCAACCTTATACCAAAAGATATACAGTAGAAGTGTAAGGGGTTCACCACATAATATTAACAAAAAAAAATTTTAATTGAATAATATAATGGAGCAGAATTGTGAATGGTAAAAGAAATGAAAGAATATCAGATGTTTCTGTGGGGAAAAAACAAAGTCCCAAGTTTCTCACAATTATTTTACCTTTAAATTATATAAACAAATAAACACAGTAGAGCTTCACCAATTTTAAATGGACTTCATCAGGACTCAGTAATAAAAACAGGCACAATCAAGTTGGATTAAAATTACAATGATAAAAATGAGACTGAAAATGAATAAAAATAGAAGAATAAATTCATAATCAATTAAGCCACACCTTGGCACTGAGCAATTTGAAAAGTTATTTGAAGGGGAAAAAATAGTCAGAGTCAGCTTCATACCCTCAACTATCACAACAGCTATCACTGAACCAGCACGAGTTGGATCAAAGGCCACTGCTGTTACACCAGAACCCCATGTAGTGGTTGCTGCAGATTGAGCTGCAGCTTCAGGACTCACATATGCTGAAAAATTTGAAACTGGTGAGCAATATAGAGGTACAGCGTCAACAAGGGTTTGGTCTGTCTGTTTTCTCCCTTGCTTTGCTTCAGATAATAGATAATCTTGCCAACTAAATAAATATGCAGCTAAAGGCGCAAAACCATCCCAGTTGGGAGGGCTAAGAGGTGGGGGGACACCAGAAGTGGTACTTGTCTTTGGAACTACCTGGAAACCATTTCCAGGCCCAGGTGTGACCTCCCAAACGACAATGGTGGATGGATTAACAATTGGTACACCTGCTACATGCATAGCACCACTGTCTGTTATGATAGCATCACCGGCCATGATGCCACTTGGCCCACAACCCAAAAGTCCTTTACTAGTGCAAAACCACTTCGATGTTGTGCCATTCTGACTAGGAGGCCACTGAGACCAGTGAAGTTGAACTGAGCCCGATGAGAACACAGAACAGACACAAAGAAAATTGGGCCATCTAGCTGAAAAAAAATAAACAACTGCATGCATCAGCTGCACAAACATAGTACTATTTAATGCATATATCTCACGATAATTTAAAAATTAAATAAAATGAATGAACAAATATGCAATCAAATAGGGGTAATTTCAGGTGCCATCATAGCATTGCCCATCATTTATCACAGTATAAAATTTGCCCAAGTATCAACCAATCACAAAGATGGTTGACTATAACAAACCAATAAAAGTGGCACTTCTAGACATACATATTACCACTTGAAACTAGCAAAATTGTTCTGGAACAAAAACAAAAAAAACACACACAATCCATTAGAGACAATGAGCTTGTAGGGTTGTAGCTCAATTGGGAATTTTGTGGCTTGTGTGTGATGTCAATGGTACAACCATCTAATAGGGAAACTATCCCCCCTACTCATGTGCTTGCACTTCCAGTGAACCCAAGAGAAAAAAGGGAAACAGAATATAATGAAAAATAGAATAATTGACCTGAAGTTTGAGATTGCTGTGAAAGAAACTTTTCCTCAAATGTCGACTTTGAATTGGCAGAAGCACTCGATTTTGATGAAAGCCACCTATACTATTAATTCAAAAAGAAATTGATTTGGATTAAAAATGAAGTAACCAATAGTACATGGAATAGACTTGATTCTAACAGTCTGTCAAGCAATGCTTGAGTTCCTTTTTGCAGAAAAATGGATCCATGTTATAATTTGAAACTAATGTCTATATTACTGAAAAATGATAAGATACAAATCCTGAATTATTTGCTTAGAGGTTCAATCATTGAAAGAGCATGTTTGAAAATAACCAAACCAGGAGAGAGGGAGGGAGAGAGAGAATCCCTATCCCTTACATAATCACATAAATTTGAGGACAAAATTAGACGAATAAAATGTTTTACTAGACTTTATCAAAATAAATGTACAAAGAATTTTAACATATCAGTAAAAGACTGGCTAACATTATACCGGAGACACCCCTGATAGCCACTTTGTAACAACTGCAATATCTTGCCGCCACTCATGCTCACGCTGCCAACAGCTAGTATCATGGACAAGATTAGCTGGCCCCTGAATGGACAAACAATATGTGAGGAACAAATATACAACACAAGAAAATATGTGCAATAGAGAAACCATGAAAGGGTAGAGGTGGGCAAATGATTGATCAAATATACTTAACTAAAAGATATGCTAAAATAGGATTTAACACCTCCAAAGTGAGAAAGTGCGTAAAGTAAGAAAGTAAAAGTGTACCCACCATTGATTTTAATTAAAGTATCACGTAAACTTGACCCACTCTAAATCAGGGGTGGATGCACCCTAACTTTCTTGCTTTACACACTTTCTCACTTTAGAGGAGTCAAATTCCCAAGAATATCTGATAGTCACACATTTAGAAGCTCTAGGAACAAGATTGATAAATCACACTTACTTGAGAAGGTTGAGTCCAAATAGTTACCCTCCCATGGAAATTTGCAATCAGTAATGCACGGGCACAAGAGGTCGGGGACCATTCGATGAACTGGACAGAATCACGAGGAGAATCTGCAGAAGATATGAATACAATTAATTAAACTTCCAAAAGAACAAAAAAACAAAAAAGCTCAGAATGAAAAAAGAAATGAGAAAGAACATCCAAATGGCACTCAATCAATGGACAGTTCATCAAATAATGTCAAAGAAAATGTAATCATATTTGAGGATATGCTGCTCCTAAAATCACTTGGATCCAAAGTCCAAACTCTGCTATCTGGGATAGATGTCAGTCACTCAGCTCATCAAGTCTTCTAGGACAACCTGAGCATCATGGCCCAGGCTTAGACTCCTTTTTTGAGTGCTAAGACCAAACACATGGAACTTGATCTACTTCTGTTCAAGAGAAGGTCCTAAGCAAGTAGCTTAGTTGTTCATGTTCCAACCACTGACCAATGTGCTGACATCTTACCAAAGCTCTCCCGCTCACTTCTTTGCCATTAGATCCAAGCTCAGAGAGGGTGATTCCTCTACATCACAACCCTCTTGAGCTTGCAGAGGGGTATTAGTGTAAAACAGAATAGCTTATCTTATAAAAGCTGTTGGTTAGTAAAGGTAAATAAAACAAGCTGATAATCACAGTTAGCTGATGTGTCAGCTAGTTACCTAAATTTGTATTTGGGGCAGCTATAAATAGCTGCACCTGCTCGCTTGTAATAATTGAATTCACCTTAATGAAAATCAGTTTTTCCCTGGACTATACAAAACATGCATGATGGGGTAACTACTCTTAGATATGGGTTTGGACCTAACCCAACTCCAAAAGCTAGCTTATAGGGTGAAGATTGTCCCCACTTATATATTGTATTTTGTCAATATCTCTAGCCAATGTGGGACTTTTTTCCCAATAACTACTAATGTGAGAACTCTAAGAAGCAAGACTAAGAACTTTCCTATAGGGATTCAATACCATCAAGGCTCAGCCTTAAGTGCTTACTAGTTTAATCTGGTCTAGGATGTGCTTACCAGGGACATACAAAAGAATATCCCTAATTGCATGCTTTTTGCAAATCATTTAGTTTTGATTGAAAAATCAAGAGAAGCAGTCAACTATAAACTTGAGCTTTGTAGAGACTTAGAAAACAAAGGATTTTTGCTTGTCTAGGAATAAGAGAGAATATATGCATTGCAATTTTAGCAAGACACAAGAGGAACATGACTTGGAAATAAACAATGGATGTTAAACAACAGGTTTCTAAGTTTAAATATGTGGGATCAATACTACGAAGTAATGGGGAAATTAATGACAATGTCACACACAGCATACAAGGTGTCAAAGGTCATCGCAAAGTACCCACAAAACTCTAAGGCAATTTTATCGCACTGCTACATGTCCGAATATATGATCATGATGTATAAAGTTTATCCAGATCAAGAATTTCCACTGGTTTAACTTAATTTATTAACGTGCTGCAAGATTTGATGATAAAAAGATTTCTTATTTAGGTAAAAGTAGAGTCTTAACTCCAACCGCAAAAACCTAAAACAAAATATTGTTACTATTAGTTGATGCCAGATTATACTGTTGTGTAGCCTTGTATATAAGCTTTATGTTATGAATGCAAGGGAACTAAAAAAATACCAGTCTAAAACTTCACAATTATTCAGGTTGCTTTAGCATTAGATGCAGCAAAAATGAAGCATCAAAGATCACAAAATGAAGCAATGACATCAAAGTACCTGCTATGACATTGAACACTGCACATTCAGTCGGCCTCTCTGGGATCACAATATGTATAGGGATCCAAAATGGCGGATTAGCAGTTGAACTATGGAGAAAAGAAAAACACTAATAAGCATTACAAATTGGCAATCCAAACACACTAGTGCCAGCAAAGCAGTGAAATGAGCAGTAGATACATGAATGAGCAGGGCAAGACAGCATCCATTCCTGTTTGTAAAAATTATGTTGTCTTTGAACTTTGAACAAAATGTAAAGGATTATAAAAAAACAACTTATACATAAGTGCTTTTATGATCAGTGCTTACTCAATAAGTACTCAACTAAGCTATTTACCCAAACGCACCCCAAGTCTAGTTGACTTTATCAATAACGCATCATGCAATGGATCTTCACAATCTTAACAACTCTATCAATTCTTCTGCTCATGTTTTACTTCAATTGTCATATACACAAACAGAAAGTTTTGTTCTTAATTAAACATATAGAACAGTCAAAGATTTGGAAACATGTCCAAATGGTAAAAACAAAAACAAAAAAACCTTGGAATTCTGGCACATGTTTCTGCTGCACAAGCTATAGCATTCAGTTTTCCACACCAGCAAGCAGCACTGCAGTAAAAACAAACAAGATTAAAAAAATGTGAGAAATCCATAGTACCAAAATTATTGTGGCATAAAAGACCTACAATATACACAAAAACAAGAAGAATAAAAAAAAGTCAGAATCTAAATTTTACTTTGAAAAATCCGTACACTCTTAAACCATGCAATTTCAGTCTACCCTCTTTTCGGAATGAGGAATGTTAAAATGACTCTCTTTCGGAGACTCGCAAAGATTGGTTGAAATTGGTGGGTCCCACGTCTAAATAAGGTGAAAGAGTCAATAAATGTGATATGGGATTAATAGGCCAATTATGGAGAGGGTTTTCGAGAGAGTCATCTTAGCATTCCTTGGAATGAGGAATTATTGTGACATAATAGGCCCATCCATCAGCATAAGGATGAAAAAAATCATCAGAAGGGATGACTACAAGCTACATACAACCAAGCCTCTTTTTTCCCACCAAATTTCGGTACACAAAAAAGGCAGCACTTTATATTATGAACTACGTTTGGGAAAAGTTTCCATGATCACGTATAGGAGAAAAAAATTAAGAAGGTAAAACGAATGAAATTTCTCCCGTGAACTAAAATCAGCTTATGCACGTAACTTTTATAAGACTTCTCTTGTCCAACTTCTCAGAAAATTGAAGTGCATAAGTTGATTCTAGCTTATTAGAGAAACTCGATTCATTTTACCTGACGGAGAAGTTTATCCAATTAAAGTCAACAACTATCACACTAAGAAAACAACTCATAACTAGAAACAATTGAATTATCGAAGTAATAATACTGACCTAAAATTGCGACAGAGTTCAGGTACACTCATCTTGTGCAGCAAATTGGACCTAGGCTGCTTGAGCCTGATGGAGAAAACGGTGGCGGGGTTGACCGTATCTTCCTCCATCGGAACCGGCTTTTCCTCCACTTCAACCTCTTGCTCTTCCGCCGTGGCGACGATGACGGCGACGGCGGTGTCGGAATCGGTTTTCTCGGAACTCTTGGGAGTGTCTTGGGGTTGGGGTTGGGATTGGGGCAGAGACGGAGCAACGGGCTCACTCTCTGGGTCCTTAGTCCCACCAATTTGATTCATTTCCAATTGCCCTAATTTTTATATAAGAAGAAAAAAAAATAGAGAGAGAGTGGTTAGTGGTGGAAAGTCGCAATTGAAGGCGACAGATAGCACTGTTGGGAATGTAGTGAGAGAGTGAGAGTGAGTGGGAAAAGGGGGAGAAACAGAAAGGGTTTTCAATTGTTTAATAAAGGGTGATAGTGTGATCTGGGGTTAGGGTTTTTCGTGCTGGGCATGTGCTGGACAAGACCAAAGCCGGTGAATGTGATTCTCCAGAATATTTGTTTCTCTTTTGTTTTTGCTTTTTTTCCTTAGTACTCGTTCGTAGGAGCTAAGGTGGCGTTTTCTGTTTTAGGGATTTCCACGTTTTTTTACCTTTTTCTGTTGTGTTGATCGGGACCGTCTTGTGTTTGTGTTGTGACACCGAACGGTTTGAATGGGATGTTTTGTGATATGTGTGTGTATAAATAGAGTGAGTTTCCTGCGGAACAAGAAAAATCCAGAAAAATGAGGACGATTTGGATTTTGGATTGAGAATAGAGGGCTTTTTTTATAAAAAAAAAAAATGGATGGAAGAAAGAAAGAACAACTAAAGAAACAAAATTAAAAGATGGTGAAGAAAGAAGATGGTAAAACTAAAAGACATCACACTTTATATAAGTACAGCGAAGAATTGTCATAAATGTATAAAAACCTCTGATAAGAACCAATAAATGTTTAATCTAAGAACTCACAAGGAATAATTTTATTTTATTTTACTGTAAAAGAGAAATGGTTTTTTTTTGGGACAAAGGTAAGAGACACACTCTAAGGCCAGAAAATAAGAGTGAAAGTGACGAAAAATAATATTTTAGTTATTCGTTTAAGATGAAAGGCACTACAGATACATAATTTTTTTGGATCCCATATAACCATAATTCATTACCAAACTTTGTGGAAAGTTATTGCCTTAGGTTTTATAAGAGAGAATAAAGGTAGAATACCGATGATAATGACAATTTAATAAATCATTATAAGTTTTTATTTATATAACTTTTAAAATAATATCATACATAAAATATTATTATTGTTTAACATATTCTCTTTATAATAAAATTATTTTTTTATTTTTATCAAGATCACTCGTTATGTAAAAATATTCTATTATACCTCAATGATGAGAAGGAAATAAGAATAAGATATTTTTATAAATTTTAATATTTCGCTAACAACTAATAATTAATAATTAATATTTACTTATTAAAAAAATAACACAATATTGAATCATGTTTATGTACCTCTTTAGATAATACAACACTAACCACATTAATTTTTTTTTTTATTATTGTAAGGCATATTCAATTATGTATTTTTTTTTATTATGGATGGTATCATTATTAAAATTTTCCATTAGCATATATTTAATTATTCTTTGTGACTTAATTAATTAATTAGAGACATTCTTTAAAAAAAAAAACGTAAAATACGGTTGTCTAACCACATCAATATTTATCCTAAAAAATCGAAAGAAAAAAAAACGGATAAAATTGTTACACTTATTTTAATTTTTTATTATTTCTTATAAAATTACTTTAATTTAAAAATTCCATTCATTTTCAATTTCCATATATCTTTCGCCTCTCTTTCATAATTTTTCATTCATAACGTTAAAATCAAGAGAAGTGAAATTATAATCTTATAGGCAACAACTAGTGCATTCCTGTTAGCAAAAACGAAGGCCCAAGCAAGCTTAACATCTAAATTGAAAATTAAAGATAATAGTTGTTTACACTCTTTAATTACTAACACACCTCTCCTGTTATGTAAAAAAGTTTTAAGTTTTAATGTTTTCAAAGAATTTAAAGATGGTACGATGATAATGTAAAACAATAAAAAAATTTTATTTATAATAAATTATTTGACTTTTATAAAACTGTTTTAAAAATTATATAAATAAAGAGTAAAGATCATATAAAATACAAAATAGAATTGTAAATATGAAATACATGTTATTAACTATTTTAAATTATTAAAGAGTTAAACACTAAATAACTTTTATATGGAGTTTTTTTTAATCTTTTTATCATATATTTATAAACACGTATTAGAAGCCTGATTTATATCGGAGGGATGAGATCATGATACGAAAGCTTTAGAATATTCAACTTTTTTAATTTTTTTTTCTTTTGCGTGCGTGCGTGTACTTTTACTTTTAGCCCTTTGGAGCTATTTTTTCGAAGAGAAGTCATTGATAATTAACTGACTAATGTGATGTTTGAATATTTTTAATTAAAATATAATGATAATAAGTGTATTTATAATCTACGGTTATTTAAATAAGTTTGGTGGGTGTTCGAGTTTTACGGGGGTGTATTGAATTAAGATTATTTAAGATTTTAATAATTTTTTTTTTATATAAAAATATTTTAGGTATTCAATCAGGATTATTAAATAATAAAAAATAATTTGATGTTATTTAATCAATATTTTGTTTAGAGGATAACAAAATCTTGTAGTATTCAATTTAGATTTTGAATAACTAAAAAAAGTTATTTGTCATTCAAAATCACAGAGATTTTATGAATTTTTTTTTAATTGGATTTTGATGAATTTTATGGACTTTTTAGTTGATTATATAAATATCAAACCCAACAAACAATCCTATCCAACTACGAGAGATTTTTTTTTTCCATCATAGACTTTTTTATTCCATTATCTCAATTTTGGATATAATCTCTCACCCACGTCTGTTTCAAAGTGAAACTTTTCATATGATCTTAATACTGATGTGTTTATATCCAAATTACTACAATCATCTTATAAGCCTACGTAGTCCAATATCTAATTCTCTTTAGGTTCATAAATTCCTAACTTCATAAGACAAGTAAATCTGAGCCTAAAGGAAGTTTTAACTGCAAATAATCAAATTAAAATTTTAAAAGACTTTTCTAAATTATTGCAATTAATTTTAAAAAAATATACAATTTGGGATGCTATAAAAAGAAATCTCAAATCTATTCATATATAACTGGAAGGATATTTATTTTATATATTCTTCAACGTAAGCAAATGATTAATAGCAGTTCGTAACTTTAATTTGAAATTTATATACGATATTAGGAAGTGAGAGGATTTAACTCATCATAACTTGTGATTAGTTTGTATTCAATGATATTTTGTAAAAATCCATAGAGTGTTTTAAAATCTTATAAATCCGTGAAATCTTTTCAAATTTTATATTCTAAATCCATTAAATCTAAACTACAAAATCTTGTCAAAAAAGTCTTTTAAAATTCTAATCCAATACACCGCCTTTATATAGATTTATATTTCAGAATTCACTTTAATGATAAGATTATTCAAAAAATTGTTTAATTTAATTTGATGAATCCTATAATATTTGAAAAAATGTTATTTATGATAATAATTTTTAAACATAGATTGTTTATATAAGTAACGGTACTTAAATAAATGTTTCATGTCATTTATTCTAATGACAAAAAAAAAATGATTAAGTAATATTACTTAGAATTAAGCAATTTATTTAACATTATCATTGAAAATGCTTTAATGTGAATTATTTTTATACTAGTATTTGATTGTAAATTATTCTATAATTAAAAATTATGAACTTTTGTCATAATTATTTAAAAAAGTATACTTAGAGGAGTTTTTAATTGCTTTATCAAAATTAAACTCTTGCTTGATAATATTCTTAAACACAGGTTAAAAAAATAATATTGTTAATATATTATCATTGTAGTTTTTAATATTTGTTTAAAGTATATATATTATCAATCTTGTAATGAATCTGCTTGGTCAATGAAACCTTTCTGACTATTTGAATCTTGTAAGTCTCTTTCAGTCCTTTCGAATTTGAATGAAGCCCAAGCATGACCGTGTCACACAAAAAACTTTTATTTTCTATGTATTAAAATTAACTAATGAACGATTAAGATGTATTCACTTTTTTCAAAATTAAGTGAAGAGAATCTTCTTGTGTCTATACCCAGCCAGCACGGTGAGTTAATACGTTGGAAACTTGAAAGTTGAAATGTAGGTCGTTCGTGTATTTGACAATTTTAGGTTTGTTTATTTTATTCTATGTGAAAATAATTAATGAATTAGCAAATAATTATAATTTACACGACTCTCTGCCTTTGATTCATTCGGTTTTTTTTTTTTGGCCTCTTCACACATGCGGCGTTACTTAGTTACGTTTGAAAATCATAAAAGTCTTTTATGAATTAAAAGTGTTGCAACACCAAAACAAATTGAAAGTGTTTGGTGTTTAAAATAACTTAAATGAGAGCTGAAATAAGGTAAAAAAAAGTTGAGATGTAGTGTAACACTTTATAATAAATAAACATTTTATTTTTAAAATTTTCATGTTTTCACATCACTCTTGTTAATATTAAACAATCAAATTCTTGTCTTTTTTTTTTTATTTTATCTCTTTTTATTAAAAGTAAAATGCGTTCATACATCGTTGGTATAAAATCATTTTATACACGGTGTAAAATAATTTTATATCGTAGATGTATAAATTTTTTTATCTTTCATCAATATATTTTCATTTCTCTTAACCAAACACACCTTTACACACTTGGAAGTTTTGTTTTGTTGTGTTTTTTCTTTTCTTTTCTTTCTTCTGAAAAAAGAGTGTTGCATATCATTTGACGAAAGACTTTTAAAGGGACGTGATCCCAACTTTAGGGCTGGGTTACCTCAACACAAGTTCAAGAAAAGTACATATGAAAAGTATATTAAGGAAAAAGTTTTAAGTCAACACTTTTGAGTGCTTGTAACAAGCCAACAAATATAAGGGCTTCTCTGTTAAAGTATATGTTGCAAATTTTGGATAACATTTCTATGCATCATTTGGACCATCAAGGCATCCATGCGGCAACAATTTACAATATTTTATTTTTTCTAATACAAACAACTTTATGTCATACACTTCTACAGTAAAATAAATTACCTCATTTTTATTATTATATTTTATTAATAACTATTTTTTTCTTCATTTTGTACTTATTTTTCTTTAGTTTTTATTTGTAACAATTGTTGCTTGTTTTTGCCATATAGAGTCGAACTAAGGTGGTGCATGGGACATTAATTCCTTAAACCATGTGAAGTCAACAAGGTGGATGTAAAACTCATGGGCAATGCATATCAGTAACTCAATAGGTTGCTTGTGTGTGCCTCAAAAGAATTCTCTTAACTAACATCCCTAATCTTGAGAGGAAAAAAAAACACTTAAATTAGAGATTTTAGTTCTTGATTATTAGAAAGATTATAGTGGTCTCACTTATAAATAGTTGAGAAAAGGTCATTAATTTCAATTTTACAAAATTGAACCGTGCTTGTTGGTTTGGTATATGATAGTAAAGAGAAATAAGTTAATTCAAGATCTTCACATATACCAGAATATGGTATATAAAAATATGATATAGACACACAATATGTGTAAGATTAAAAGAAGAGCCATACACCATAGCTTTTGCTTAAAATTGAGTCATGCATGCCTAATATTAAATATTGTTATGGGTTAATAGTTAATACTCATATCTATCGGTTCATTTATGTTCGTTGTTTTATTAGCATTTTTGGAAATTACGTATTGTTGATTACTATCTGCTGTCGATATATGACAGGATCATTGACTTGAGGAACAGAACCTATTTTTGAAACTTTTATTTGAATTCTGAATTATTAATCTTGGTGACTTTCGTCTGGTTCTTAAAATACTAAAAATGAAATATATACTATTAAAATATAAATGATTTAATATACTGTTTTTACAAGTCACTACAAGAATTTAATTAAAAAATATTAAATACTCGTTAAGTACTATCCTTAAATCATCATTAATTAATCAGAAAACACTGCATAATATACTTTTGATATTTTCATTAAAGCAATCATTGCAAATAAAATGTCCGCAAATTAAAACTGATAGCATTGCTACCATGACGATGACAATAAATTATACCTAACTATCTAATATTTTTAACAAAGTAATTCCTTTTCTATAATGCTTTCTTCGTGTTTATTTTATTATTATATTATTATATTATATGCTTTGAAGGAATCCTTCTAGATTTTGTTTTGCGATGACTTTTCCACACGACAGCAAATTCGTGGTGACCATACAGTTGATTTCGTGAAAATACTTTAAATTTTCGAATATTCTTGTACATTTGATAACGAAATGCTTTAAATGAAAAATAAATGACATGACATATATTTGAATTTCATCATGCTAAAAGTATCATCGGAGAACTTGATTGGCTTTTTTTTTTTTTTTTTTTTTTTAGAGTCTCTACTTTTATAATATTTTAAATTTTTTTAAAAACAATTCATTCTAATCTTAAACTAAGATATAGTTTAAAAATATCATATTTAATATTCCAACTTTTGAGTCCTTATTTATCTCTTTAAAATGAAGTAAACATATATATTTTTTTTGTTAGTGTTACTTGAGTAATTACTACTCAATAATTAACCTTTAAATGGACTTATATCAGACATGCTACTTACGCTACTTTTAAATGAGTCGATCCTTCTACAGTATCAAGGTTCAAGACCAATGTGGGGGCGAAAGACTTTTGACTAATTGTTTCTGTTCTATATTGATGACAAAATATTCTAACTACTTTTTATTCATTAATTAATTCCTTTATGAATTTTATTTTGTAGCTTGAAATCGATATATACTCAGGTGACGTTTGGTTTAAACAATTATATTTTATTTTCATTTTTATATTTTTAAATATTAAAAATTTTATTTATAAAAATACAAAAATTAAAAACAAAACTATTGAAAAATAAATATTTATAAAAGTGAAAAGTCATATTTATTTTCAGTTTTCAATATTTTTTTTAAAATATTTTTTTCTGAAAATGTTTTAAAAAATTTAAAACACACATTTTTAACTACATTTACTATTTACTATTTTCAACTTATATTTCGCAATTGTAAAAAAATATTTTCGATCTTTCACTGAAATAAAAGTCTTTCAAACAAATTCTCTCTAACACACCAATTTTCTTTCAATCCATGATAAAGATCTATGAAGCAGGAAATTCTATCTTTGTTCAATTGTCGTATAATACACTATTGTGAACCAAAATAGTATGTAGTATGTTGGAAGGAAAAAAAGACACTATTTTATTTATTATAAAAAACAACACAAAAACGTCATATAGAATTTAATGTAATTAAATGTAGATACACATCCCTTGTGCATTGCCTTACACATGTATTTATTTACATGCAAAGAACGAGTGATTGGTGTTGGAGTTGGAGAGAGTCTTTTTTAGCAGGCTGCTATGAAGTTAATTGAAAAAAGAAAGAAAGAGAAACAGTCATGTTTTGTGGCACACAGTTGGAACATTTGACAAAACAAGGAAATATGAACAAGTCTTTCTAAATATGTTTCACACAGAACAGAACCACTCCTTTTAATTTTTAAATATCAATAATTCCTAACCTCTTTCTCCTTTCTCTTTTCATTTTTTCAACTCTTGGGTATTTAACCACCCAACTCTCCTTAGACTTGTGCATTTTTCTTCTGTTGCTGGCTCCCAGAGGTGATAATCATTTTTTTACTTTTTTTTTTTTCTTTGTTTCCCGAAAGAGGTTCGGGGTCCCTGTCCCTGTCCCAAATGGGATTCCACTGTTTCACATGTTAAAGCTTTTGTCTTTCTGGATTATAAGCTGAATGCTTAAATCTGCTCAAATCAGATAGTGATTCTGAGCTGAATCTGGAAATGGGTTTTCTCTAGGTAGCTTTGTTTTTTTGGGGGGGGGGGGGGGGTGGGGGGAATTATGATGAAATTGGAAAAATTTGCAAACTAGGACAATCCTTCAGTTTAGTTCGGGGGGTTTTTGTCTGTACTAAATCTTGTGAAGGATCTAAGGTTTGATCACTGATTGAGCAGAAAAGTAGTATAGGAATGAAACCATTAGCATGAAAATTGAAGCAATTGACTTTTGTTGAAATTTCTGCCATTGACTCCGTGTAATTAGGGTCGGTTTGTCAGAATTTCAATATTCCAATCCCAGAATTTTGCAAGTGCAGAAATCCATGTCAAGTTGTTGAACAAAGGCTTGAACCGTTTCAGTTGAGCATATTATTTATTCTTGATTGTTAAAGTGTGTGCTTGAGTTCTATGCTTGAACCATGTAATTAGGGTATGCCTCTTGATGTGTGCAATTAAAATGTGCAAATGGAACTTCACTTATGTTGTAATATGGTGTATAATACAGGCTGCAGAGTATAGCAGTCATATCCCAGGATCATTATGAGTTGTGGCTGCTTTGGAGCCTCAACTCTCAAGAAGAAAAAGAATCCTTCTCATACCCCTAATGAGATTGATGGTGAGAGTTGATGATTACATTTTTTTAAAAAATATTTTGTAGCCTTCAATAATTCTGGACTATTGCATATTTTCATATTTGTTTTATTGGCTTTATCAATAAGCCTACACTTTCTGTCTATAAGTAATTTACCCTGATCACAAATGAAGAGAAGGAGAAGATCTTTTGGTTCAACTTGAGTATTATCAATCAAGCCATTAAGTTGTATAGTTCAAAAGATAATTGTGTCCATTTATTTCATATGTAGGTTAAAGCATAATCTTAGAAGTTGGAATACAAACATACTTTGCAGATTTTTACTAGTTTGGTTGTATTTGATATGTGGTATAATGATGATGTTCACTATATTGAATGCCATATACAATTCTTTGTTGGTCAGGCTTTCCACTTGATAATGTTAAGCATTTCTCTGATAAAGACCTGAGACTGGCCACTGATAACTTTAATGCAAGCAAAAAGCTAGGACGAGGAGGTTTTGGAACTGTTTACCAGGTATTTAGGTCATACACTCAAGTATAAGTTGACACATTATGAAATTGATATGCTTGTTGATCAGTTGAGCTTATCAAAAAAATTGTTAAGCCAGTACTAAATAGCTATGTTGAAATTTTCCAGGGAACCTTAAAAAATGGAAGGCAGGTAGCAGTGAAGACACTTTCAGTGGGGTCAAAGCAGGGAGTTCGGGAATTTTTAGCTGAAATTAGAACTATATCAAATGTTAAGCATCCGAACCTTGTTGAATTGGTTGGTTGCTGTGTTCAAGAACCTAATCGTATATTAGTGTACGAATATGTGGAAAATAACAGCCTTGATAGTGCATTACTTGGTAAATTTGACGAATTCTTTGGTGTGAATTATGAAATCACTAATTAGGATCTATATGCAGATGATAGGATGAAACATATAACCTTTCTTTTCTTGTTTCTATTCCACATTTTATGTAGGCACAAGAGGTTCAAATATCATGTTAGACTGGAGAAAAAGATCTGCCATTTGCTTGGGTACTGCAAGAGGTCTTACATTTCTTCACGAAGAAATTGTGCCACACATTGTGCACAGAGACATCAAGGCAAGCAACATACTACTTGACAGACACTTCAATCCAAAAATAGGAGATTTCGGGTTGGCTAAGTTATTTCCAGATGATATCACTCACATCAGCACAAGGATTGCCGGAACAACGTATGTTGTATTTCAGATTCATAGCTAATTTGTCATGGTTTTTATTTTTCCAGTGCCATGGAAATCTTTTGTTCAGATTCAAAAGATAAACATATAGCTATGAGTCTGATATTTTTCCAATGCGATTTCAGATTCAATTATATGTTTATCTTTTGTTCAATTTTCACAAAGGAGAACCAAGTAGTTAGTAGGTTTTTCTAACTTATTCAATTGAAGGATATTGGGAAAAATATCAAGAGGGGTCTCATAGTAAATAATATCTCTGAAAATCTAATCTTTAAGTGAGCTTAATGACAGTTTAATCCATGTAGCCGACCTCACCTAATGAGAAAAAGCTTTTGTTGTTGTTGTTTTTCAATCCATACTTGGACAGTGAAACTCACTAATGTTATGAGTTATGACCTGCTTTGGTTTCAAAATGCAGTGGTTACTTAGCACCAGAATATGCAATGGGTGGCCAGTTAACCATGAAGGCTGATGTATACAGTTTTGGAGTTCTCATACTTGAAATAATCAGTGGCAAAAGCAGTGCAAGGACAAACTGGGGAGGGAACAACAAATTTCTCTTGGAATGGGTATGTAGCTTTCGGCTTCCCATATATATGCAACTCATGTGTTCATTCTTCTCAACTTGGGACTAAGTGTGTGTTTGGATGAGCGTTGACAAGATTGATTTGAAGTGATGTGATTTATGTTTAGATGATTTTGGTTAGAATTAATTTTGAAGTAAATTTCATTATAAATTTTTGGATCAACGTAAAAGTTGTTTTAGCTCATAATCAATTCTGGAACAGGACTCTTCTCTAATGTGAAACCAAACATGTATAAAATTGTCTAAAATCAATAATGGACTCAACATCAGTTATGCAACGTGCAGCTAAACATGCACTTAAATTAGTCATGATGATCTCTATTTTTGCAACAGGCCTGGGAACTGTATGAAGAGGGAAAACTCTTGGAGCTTGTGGATTCAGACATGATTGGAGTCCCTGAGGAAGAGGTAATAAGGTACATGAAGGTTGCTTTTTTCTGCACACAAGCAGCAGCAAGTAGAAGGCCAGCGATGTCACAGGTTGTTGAAATGCTGTCCAAGAATATAAGGCTCAATGAAAAGCAATTAACAGCACCAGGGTTTTTCCAGGATTCAGGAGCTTCCTCTCAGAAGAAGTCATCTTTTGAATCCACAAGCTATCAATTTAGCTCTAACCCTTCCAGTATTACTCAGTTGGCCCCACGGTGAAAGCATTAACCAAACTTGTGATGTGTGTGAATTGCGTAGTTAAAAATTAGTAGGAAAGAAAAAGAGAGAGAGAAAGAACAAAGAGGGATTATCTTCTTTTTTATTTTACATTTTTCTCTTTTTTGTATATTATTTTTTTAAGAATGTATTATAATTTATAAGGTGGGCTTGGATAAGTTTTTTTTTTTTTGGTTGAAAAAAATGGTTGTGATATTGGTTTTTTTTTTTTTTTTTACAATAGATTTTTCTAAATAATTTCTCTTTCTAATTTGTGATAAAAAAAAATTACATGTTTGGATAACGCTTGATTCTGAAAATTAATTAATTTTTTGTTTTATAAACTAAGCCTTCATTTAAAAAAAATAAATTAAGTTAAGCTAAACTAATCTTATATAAAAAAAACTCATAATTATCTTGAATTTTTTTATTATATATTTAAGTAAAACATTTAAAAAAAAGAAGAAAAACAAATTGGCTGTTTAATTAATTTACATGCACAAATACTTTCTCATTAGAGAAATTTTGAAGGAAATGATTATTTTAAAATTAATCTCTATATTTTTTAGTAGGTGGAGGAAAAACAAGACAAAAAACCAAAACAACAACATATTCTAGGTTCAATGGAATGTGGAAATAAAATTAGACTAGCGAAATTATGACAATAAAAATATAATCTTATTTTCAAATGATGTATTAAACCCATGAACATATGAATTTCCAAGGTCATATAATAGTCAATAAAGGATATAATTGATACAAAACCTCAATGATGAAAACAAAATACAAACCAAAAAAAAGCCATAGAAACTAATAGCACGACAAAAGGGGTAGCAGAAGAATGATTGTGAGAGCTGAAGCATGAAAATCAGAATTATGTAGAAGCTTGCTCCTCCTCAGGGGCTGGTGGAGCTTCTTTCTGGGGTGAATCTGCAGAACCGTTATCGGTGGCGGCGGCGGCATCCTTTGGTTGTGATCCAGGCACAGCTTCTGGTGCAGATCCATTGGCTTTAGGTGCTGTTTCTTTTCCGTCTTTCCCATCCTTGGCGTCTTTTGGGTCTTTAGCAGGTGCAGGAGGAGGAGGAATCATGTGAGCTGGTGGTGTATGTTTCAGCTTCAACAGTATTTGCCTCAACCTAGAAAGATCTGTGGGTTTGCCAGGCTTTGGGCCTTGGACGACTGTGATCGATGGCTTCTTATCCTGATCCTTTTTGCCTCTTCTCTTCTCAATGTTGGGCACCTCCCGAGGAATGATCTCACTGATGGCTTTCCAGTAATTTTTGTCAGCCTCTTTGTGGAAGTTCTCTTGATTAGCCAAGTATAACTGTTCCACAATGAAAGGTTATTTCTGAAACAAAAAAAAAAAAATGTATTGTGAAAAGAAATGATACATATATGTTGTGTGTAAGCTTTACCTTTTCCCTTTCTCTGTTTTGCACCTTGTTAGTCTCAACATTAAGCTTCCTTTTCTCATAGAAAGCCACCTTATACTCCTCAGCTTCCTCAATAATTTTCAGTCGATTTTCTTTTTCCCTATTCTCCTTCTCTTCGAGCTGAATGGCATTTTGACTGCATAATGAATTCATTTTTGTTAACAACTGAGTTCAGCAAACGTGCAATAGATCTTAAATCTTGATTAATTGGACAAAGATCAGGTTGCAAGCAAAACACTAGTGCTGCCATCAGGTTCAAGAATAATTTTGCCTCAGAAAACCAAACGAAATAGGTTTGGCATCATTAAGGAGCTATGGATGCAAGATTTGGAAATGACAACAGGTTATGAAATAATTTATTTTTCAAACAATATACGGGAAAAAAAAAAGGACCCACTCCCCCAAATGTTGCCTATTAAGTCATGCACCATGTAATTAACATAAATATTTCATATTAAATTAAAATCCCAATTTTGCCATTGACCACTTAAAATTAAAGGAACACTTGAATTCTGCAGTTTGTGGATCAAAATATTTTTTTCAGCTGATGGAAGGTGCTCAGTTCATAATGAAAAGAGAGAAACTAATATCAGAAATACAGTGCAACATGCCACAATTATAAAGAGAAAGGAACATTGTCAATCTAAAACTACACAAGGATCAAATTTCACACAACTACAACGTCTAATATCTATTACTCCTGAAACCACACAAGCAGAGGAAATTGAATAGGAGTAAAAAGATTCTGCTGGCATGGACCATGGGGAGGATTTGACACAATACTCACCAAACTTAATAAAATGGAAAGAGATATTGAACACTCACTTTAATTGATCCAAGAAAATGAGCACACAACACAGATCAACAACTTCTTGAATCAGCTCTGACCCGAGTCCAAGCTACCATCTAACAACTATTTTACTCTCAAAACTACACAGATCCAACTTCTACACTAGTGAGGGAATTTGTGAATGCAAATCAAGTAACCATTTCAAGTGAAATTGGATCAAACACTTCCACACAAGCATGCAATTACACTACACCTAAAATAATGAATTTTTTTTTTAAAATCTTTTTAAGACAACAGCTCAAGCAACTATTCCAAGTGAAATTGGATCAAACAAAGTTCACCGATCCCAATTGTTTAGATCTAAGCAAATTCAATCAAGATCTGACACATTCACAGAAGTAAAATAATAAAGAAAGAGAGAGAAACTAACCGGCGCCACTCCCGAAGAGCGTAACCTTCCTCAGACTCCATTTCCCCAGGCGGAGGAAGCACCGGTCCGTCGGAGACGAAAACGCCGTCGCCGTAGCCGTTTTCTGTTCCATTTCCGTTCCCATTCTCGTGCACTTGCTCGAACGGAGAGTAGCCTGGATCGGGATCGCTGAACCCGAAGATCTCCGGCGCCGCCGCTGCCGCGTGGTCGACGGGGACGTCGTCGGCGGGGAAGGTGGAGAAGTCGCCGTAGCCGGAGAAGGTGTCTTCGGCGGCGGGAGCGGCGAAGTGGTCATCGTCGACGGTGAATGCGTCGAAGGTGGAAGCCATGTTTCTTTGGTTTTCTCTCTCAAGAAATTGGTACTCTCTTTTTCTCTGTTCTGCGAAACGCTTTGAACGGAAAAGAGAGAGAAAGCAGTGAGACACACTTTTGTTTATTTCCTTGACTTTATAAATACTTAACGGTGAAAAGAAAAAGAAACGAATAAAAGAATTTGTAGAAGAGAAGAGAAACCAAAATATTTTATATTTTGAATAATTTTTTTATGGAAACTCGTTTCATTATAATAATTAATTTTATATTGGATACAAATTTTAAGGTAAATAGGTACCAATAATGTAAACTTGAAGAATGATAAATTATCATGTAAGATAAATTAATAATTTTTATAATAAAAATAAATAATATATAATATTAAAAAATTGTTAACTTCGATAATAATAATTATAGTATTCACATAAAATTCAAACCACCATACAATTAAGCGTGGAAAAGAGACATGCCACCAATATTTTAATTTGAGCATAACTTTATGGTAAAATTATGTACGTGTCACAGCAAAATAAATAAATTTTTTTTTTATACCAAAAGTATATAAGATTTTTAATTACTATATAGATTTTTTTTTTAAAATGCAGCTATTTTCTACTCTCCGTTTTTTTTTGGTGTCTGAGCAAGAAATCAAGAATGTAATAAAATTTAACAAATATTTACGAACTTCTAATTGCGGCTGATGGATTATGGATATTTGACAGTCGAGTTAATTTGGTTTCTTTGAGCACTTGACTAATTGATCTAGTTAAAAAATTATATTGATATGAATAATTTTAGTAAGATCATTTTATAATCCTCGAGTAATTGGTATATTTGTAAGGTCTAAATGATAAATAAATTACAAATTTACTGTAGATGTCAAACAATTTAATTTCAAGCGCATTTGGAGAAAAATCAACAAAAAAAAATGTAAAGTTTTTTTGCCATTAAAACATTTATATCAAATCTTAGAATGCATGAGATTATCAATAAACTACAAATTTAATTATCAATCTCAACTTAAATCCTCATACTTCATGAGTATATGTATATCATTAGATTAGAATATCAAGTTACATTAACTTCAGATAATATACTTAATTTTGAGGAGATATGTGTTTGCCAAAACTAAAACATTTAGCTCCAAAATTTATATTTCTTCACTTCGTTATTCAATTTACAGCTCATGATACAAATAATGAGTTCATATATGAATCATCACAAAAAAAAAAAAAGTTTGCATCAGAGAAAATGCAAAATGTATCAAATTCTTGTTCAGGGGTATCTCACCCTACCTATGTAGGATCTTAATCTGATGCATAAGAGGCAGCTCTACTTGGAAAGGCTTTATCACAATTCACAGCTCTACTTGTTCCAATTACTTGAGAGAGAGTAAGAGATCATCAAAACCAAACAAGAAAGCTATGGTGCAAAAAGCAATGCAATTCATTTGGTTATTAGAAGAAACCGTCTGTGCCCTCCTTTTGGACTTGGAGGAATATAACAGCTTGGGGAGTGAGATTTCAGAAATGATAAGAAAAATGTAAACACCATTTCTATAAGGATTTAATTCTTATCCACTAACAATGCAAAATGCTTTACATTCAGGATGTCTTCAAATTGAAAGTTGTTTCTTTTACTAATTAAATTGTAGTCATTGTGTGCTCCATTTGATCAGTATTGAAAAGGAAAAGCAAATAGTAAATAGGAACATCACTTACCAGACTTGACATGTGCAACTTGATCTGACAGTGCCTTGTAAGTTGTAACATCTATTGGAATTGAGTCTCAAGATGCCTCCAAATTGCTCTGCTCAAGGCTCGCTTTTGTAACTTTTGCAAACATAAACCTAATCGGTTTATAGCATTTGTTAACTCCTAAGAAAATTCCTTGCAGGTATCAGCCTCAGAAAAAAAATCTTGCACATAGAATAAGTAAAAACACTAAGGATTGTGTCAAGAAATCAGATAAAAATATCATTTTACCACACCTAACCTAACCAAACATCAAACTGTGACTTCTCCAGAGACATTAATAGGTCTTTCAAATACAGTATTTTAAAGAACTATAATGGAAATATCAACCTGCTTTCTTGGCTTATTCTCTGAACAAAGCAAGCATACTTCACCCTAAAAGAAATTAAAGACACAACATATTTACTAGACCAAATAAAGAAATAACTAGAAATATCATTTGAGAGAAACCAGCATCAAAACCAAGACAACAACTCAGGGAGAAGGTGCAGGATCCTCAATATGCCCCAATAGATACAATATGACAATCAAATAATTGGATAAAAATTATATACCTGAAAATCTGTGCACAGAAGAATTGCGTTATTTTCTCTGTAACCTTATCAATACTTGATCTATGTAGTCCGATGACTGTCTGAGAATGCTGAAACTATCTTGGAACGCATTTCTGTCACTTCATCCTGGACCATAATCACACCAACAATTCATTGTTGATCTACCTCACCCTTGATTTTCACATGAGTTCCAATCCTTGAATAATTGCCATGGATTTGTTACTATCAGTGCTTCCTCCATAATCACCAAATCCAATCATATAAAGTATAGCATCACAAGACAGTAATTGTTAAGTTATGATGCAAATAGAGGTAAGGACTGCCAATGTTCAAGCTACTTCTAATTGCTTAGAACACCATCACCTTCAATGCCAAATAAAAAAGATAGGGACAGTCCCCCAATTTCTTCATCCCACTTGGACCTTGAAGGACATTTAAGACCCACTTCATATAGGATTGGTCATAGTTTGAGTTTCACATCATCTTATCTTGAATTAGACCATTTGTCACAAGCTCTTCTTCTGGGTAAATAACTTCAACAACCTTTTGGCATCAGCCCTTTTTCCTGGCATAGAAAAATTTGAACTGATATACAAGAGAGTGGTCTCAGATGGCACATGTCCTTTTTCACACATCTCTCTCAGCAATTTTTTCGCTTCACTCTGATATGACAGTTTAAGTGCCCTGTCCATCTCTGGCTGACAGGACAATTTGCACCATCCACAAATTAGAATGTCATATGTTGAAGAATTAGGAATTCTTCCTCTTGTCAACATCTCGTTCAAAAGCTCTCTAGCTTGGCGCATCTTTCCTGCTTTTGCATAATCTTGAATAAGCACATTATAGGTACCTGTTGTGGGAATAAAGCCTTTGGTTACCATTTCACAATAAAGTGTTATAGAATCCCGTTTATTTCCAACCCTACCATGGCCAGAAACCAATATGTTATAAGTAGTGGCATTAGGGACAAGTCTTCTCTCCCTCATCTCACTAACTAATTTATCTGCATCTCTCATCAAACCATCAGTTGAAAGACCTTCTAAAAGGGTATTGTAAGTAGTAATATTTGGAGAGATTCCATCCACCAATATCTGTGAATAAGTATTAAAAGCCTTCTCCACATGACTGCCTGTACAGTAACCACGAATAAGGGCATTATAAGTAACAATGTCAGCTGAAATTCCTTTTGTCACCATTTCCCTAAGCACCAGATTTGCTTTTTTAGTCATCCCTAATCTGCATAATACAGTGATTAGAGTGTTATACACCATCTGGTCAAGCTTGAGGCCCATATCCACAAGCTTCTTGTGAATTTGCAAAATTGCATCTGCTTTTCTACTCCTTGAATAAGCTTTAACCAGAAACTTGTGAATAATTGGTGTAGGAATATACCCCATACGCAGCATTTCACACAAAACATCTATTGCTTTTTCAATTGCACCAGTTTTACAAAGCCCACCTATAAGAATGTTATAAGTGACCATATTGGGCATTACCCCACAGCTCTTCATCTCATTCAACAGATCCAAAGCATTCTCTGTTTTACCTTGTATGAAGTATGTGTTAATTATAGAGTTATATGTAACACAATCTGGAGTCAGACCCAACTCTATCATTCTTGAAAACACAGATTTTGGTTCATATTTCCCCAGCCTCAAAAGCCCCTTAGTCAAAGCATTGTAAGCAACAACATCAAACTGCATGTCTTTCTCTGTCATTTCCTGTACTATGGAAAGTGCAGATAACTCATTTCCTTCTTTAAGGTAGCCATCTATTAGAGAAGAGTAGTTAAAAACATCTGGGTAAATACCCTTAGAGCGAATATCTTCAATTAATGACTGAGCTTCCTTCATGCTTCCAGATCTTTTCAAGTGGTTCAATAAGATATCGAATATGATATTGTTTTCCTCCAATCCCCACAATTCCATTTCCTTATAGAAACCAGCAGCGGCCTCTTGCTGACCTGCCTTAAAATAGCCATCGAGTATAATAGCATAAACAAAAGCATTTGGCATAATATTCATTTGGACCATCATCCTCAACACATCAACTGCTTTGTTGAGCATTCCTTTTTTGGTGTATCCATCTATAATAGAAGAAAAGGTAATAACATTTGGAGGAATATGTTCCTTCTCCATTTTTTGCAACAATGACTCTGCAAATTCCATGTCTCCTAACTTACAATGACCATCAAGCAATGCCGTATACGTGACACAGTTTGGGACAAGATTGAGCTTTAAAATACTTTGGAACATTTCCTCAGCCTCTTTAGATTTCCCAGCTTTGAAAAGTCCATCCATCATAGTCGTGCACAAAACTAGATCAAAAGAAATGCCGCGAACAACCATTTGGCCTTGATGATTAAAAGCTTCCATTACCCTCCCCGATTTTAATAATGCACTAATAACTGTAGTGTATGAGACATGATTAGGATCTAAACCCATTTTATACATCTCTCTCAGCAACATTGCCGCTTCAGTTAATTTACCATGCTTGCAAAGTCCATAAAGAATAGAACTACAAGTAACCACATCAGGCATGATTCCACTCATAATCATTTGCTCATATAGAGAAAAGAATTCATCAATTCCTCGATGCTTACAATATGCAGCAATTAGCGTTGTCCAAGTGACAACCGTAGGCTGCAAATCCCTTATCCCATCCCCAGTTTCAACACCACAATCATTTAACACGCCAGATTCCCCATCCCTCTGAAATCCCAAAATCTCACCGATAACAGACTCCGCCTTCGCAAGATCACCCGTCTTACAAAAAGCATTAACCAAAGTATTATAAGTAACAATATCAGGCTGGACACCATTCCTCCAACCATCCTCCACCAAATCCAGCGCACGGCTCGTCAACCCCACGTCACAATACCCATCAACCAAGGTGTTCAAACCTATAACATCTAGTGGAACACCCTCACCAACCAAGTTGCCCATAATCCACTCAGCATATTGAACCAATCCAACCTGGCAATACCCCTTAACAAGTATATTACAAGTAACTGAATCAAAACAAACACCCCTCTTAACCATTTCAGACAACAACCCAAAACCCTGATCAGCCAATCCATGCTTACAAAATCCCCAAACAACAGTATTATAAGTAACATGATCAAAAACACTGTTCCTGAGATACCCTAAAGCCAAACCCAAGTCCCCAACTTTGCACAACGAATGAACCAACAAATTAACACTGAAAACATTGGGCACAATCCCACAAAGGACCATCTCAGAATACAACACTTTTACCTGAGAAACGAAGCCAGAGGCATTGAATTCGTACAAAAGGTCGTTCCAAAGGGGCAAGGAGGGAACGAGGGAGAGGGCACGCATG
This sequence comes from Amphicarpaea edgeworthii, assembly GCA_014843725.1. Taxonomy (NCBI): domain Eukaryota; kingdom Viridiplantae; phylum Streptophyta; class Magnoliopsida; order Fabales; family Fabaceae; genus Amphicarpaea; species Amphicarpaea edgeworthii. Next base: position 23,425,106 of record CM026328.1, read on the forward strand.
CGAGAGAAAGCGTCAGAGGCAATGCAGAACCTACCACAGGCCAAGTAGAGGCGAATGAGGGTGCAGAAGAAGGAAGCGTAGAGATGGGTCTTCGTGGGAGGGATCAAAATCGAATCTTTGTGGGTGCGGGAGGAGAATCTTCTTATGGGAATCAAAGGGTGGGTGTAGTGAGTGCGGTGGAATGTTCTGAAGAAAAGGGTCTTGCTTTGAAGGTTCTTAAGGTGCGTCATCTCTGCGCTTAACTAAACACACTGCACAAAGAAGGAAGTTCAATCGTTCAAGGACATGGTGGGGTCTCAATTAAAGTTCTGCTGCACACGGGCAATGGCGTGGACTATGGTGGAAGCAGAAGGGGAACAAGAAGAGAGTGTAATTGTTACCGCGCTATGATTTTTTTTTTTCTAATCCTCGATTTTCTAGCTCGGGCTTCATTTTAAAAGTCAATGGCCCTTTATGTAAGAGCCTACGTTGGACATTTTTGTTTCGTGAATTTTTTTAAAAACTTTTGTAGTAAAGAAATTGCACATCTGCCATATGTGTTGAATTTGATTCGTAAGTACACAATAGTGCAGACTATTTAGCTAGGCAAATTTTGGAGAGTACATTTCCAACTTGCAAAGTGTCCTGAGTCATCGGGTATGAGACACGCATCAATTTTAATGTCCAAGTTAGTAAGAGTTTGGATTGTGGATAATGTAATAAAAAGTTACAGAGTGCATATATTAGACTCCAAAGAGTGTGTTTGCTAAGGAGTTCACTCCAACGTCAATTGAACATTGTTCAAACGACTAACCAAACAAAACCTTAGAAATTGTGTAAGATAAACATTTATAGGTGCAAATCGAGTAGGTTATTGTAGAAGAGTCGAGAAGTAGTTGATCGTCTTTGAATAAGATTGATAGTTTGAGAATGTCTTGGATTCATTGTTGTTAGTTTTTAATGAGACTTGTTATGTTATGTAAGACGTGATGCACCTTTTCAAATGGGATAAAATGCTATCGAATTCTCCCGTTACTTATCTAGAAAACATGATTCAAGACACAGAAAGGTAATCTCAATTGTACAATGGGCTAAAACTTCCTGCACCTCCAATTACTGCTTCCTACCTCCATTACATTACAGAAAGCCAATTCGAAATGTAAAATTACCATCACATTTTATCATCTTTTAAGCAACTAGAAATGTATGAGTTTCAGTCATTACCATCACCTAAATCTAAATTGTTTGTTCAGATATTATCATTCTTTAATTATCGCATTCAGATAAGTGAGACACCACTAAACTGTTTAGAAGAAACGTGTTATTCATATAACTACCTTATACAAAAATCTGCACAACATTTTTTCTCTCCATCTCTTCATCACATCACTTACCACTCTTCTCTCTTTTTTCTTTTTCTCTTTTATTGTATAAATAACATTTCTCTTTTGAGAAAGATGTTTATTGCACCACAACTCTCACCAGAAGACAAAGGGAACAAAATTCACAAGATAATCACAATTGAGAAATGTATTACATCATCAGTCAGTTACAATACTATGCAAATTCACCAACCTCAAGACTCCGCAAATAACAGAGTCTTTAGAAGGGGCGAATGGTGACAGAATTAGTGCAATGAAAACTATAAGCTGGTTGGGTTAGTGAAAACCAACTTCCATGCATAAAAAAAGAAAAAGGAAAAAAAAAGACCTGTACTAAAATAGTTGTACCATTACTTGAGTTAGAAAAACGGTGAATATATTCTCAATTCCAATAAGGTTACTCTGAGTATGCTGCATCATGTATATAAACCACAGAAATGCAAGTTGGCATTGGATTTGCCTCATCATCTTGTCTTGTGAAACTGGTCTCGAAGCATTTCCAGGATACAAACAGCCAATACTGCATTGCTAGGGAGGACCAAGATGGGAGTATCTTACAACATCTTTGACCAGTATTGCACCCCACTTCAGTGAGGAAAACATATTGGTACAGAAAGTGGGTGTTCTACTTTGGCTTTTTGGCTCAGTGACAAGGTGACTGAGGCCAAGCACCCACTTAAATGGAAATGGTCCAACCCAAAAGCCAATCTCCGTATTGTTGAATCAGTAACATATACATATGCCCCACCAACAGTCATATCAGTATGCAAGATTGAGAAGTCCAATACTCCTTTCAAGGAATTGGTGGGGCGTTTCTGGGATATCGAGCTGATGAGGGCATCCGCTGCATTGCTCGAGGGTATTCTTGCTTTAATCGTTTATTTGAAAATCCCTGATGTGGCCTGATTAACACAAAAATAATGTCATTAAGAAAAATAGTTATTAAAAGGGTGTAAGAAAACAAATGAATTTTAGAAAACCAGCATATCATTTTTAGAACCTAGGAGCCAACTCTATTTGTATTTGCTTTGTCTATTTTCTTTTATAATATTGACCAAAAGCAAACAAGATAGCTCGCACTGCACCATATATACTTCATTTGTGAAGAAAACCAATAGGGCTTGCAATAGGGTATTGCTTCATATATTACAGGTTTTTCTTTTTCAATATCACTGGTAGCTTGTGAAGATGGAGCTACCCCAAAATTAAAATGGGAGCAGACCACCACATTCCACATGCTAGATCAAGAAAGCAGAACAAGGGAGAGCATAAACTAAAGTCCATCCATTATGCATTAAAACATGTAAAGAAAATTAAATATACACAATCTGCTAATCAAAGTAATGGACCTGGGAGAGCTTTGCCGTTTCTGAATGCTTTGGCCAAGCTTGGATCTTAGACTTCCAAGTGCCTTCTCAGCAGCCTAAAGAAAGAATGCATTTTTAGTGCTCCAACACCATATGTGAAGAAGTTAATCAAATTAATGGAAGAAGACATATATTTCATAATTAAAGAAAACAACAAACCTGCATTTTAGCCTCATCCCATGTTAATCCAATACCTTTACCCAAGACCTTGCCATCTATTTCAACCTAAAATAAAGAAAAAAAATTATTTAAGATACTTCCAGAGCTTTTTAATTTAAAAAATGCCAGAATTAAAGAGTAAAGCCAAAACACAGTGATAAACAGGGTTGCAAATGTATTATAGTAGAGAAAACTAATTAGTCATAGTTTATAGGCCCCCCATGGCTACAAGTCTGTTGTTAACAGAACTACTACCCTGTACAACTGGTTCAGACCACTTAAGTATTTGATTACAAACCTGTGCATGTACTTCATCTTTCTGAACTGAATTTGTTGACACTGGAGCAGGTGTAGATAGAAAATTGACACCAAGACCCTCCATCATGCACTGAAGAAATTGAGTGCACAAGTTATAGCATATCAATAACACATACATTGACTAGAATTTAACCATTTTTTTGGGGGGGGGGGGGGGGGATAGGTTGGTCAATTTAAAAAATCCTACCAATTCTTTCAGGGCAGATATCGAACCCATTGACCTCTTCGAGACATCCAACCTAGGATCTAAAACCCTTGATGAATCAGATGCAGTTGAAAATGAAGCTGAATCCTCTTTAGACAATGGTTGAATACCAAATGAGCTGGCAACGCCCATGTAACCATTGTCATTTGCATTAGGAAACCCACTCACATCACCATATGTGGAACCAGGCTCATCCTTAGCACTAGACAAATATATATCTACAAAAACATTCAGAAAGGTCAAAATATATTTACTATGAAAACAACTGTTTGAAGGAAAGGAAAAAGATATTTGCTTAATCAGCTTTTATTTTTCTGAAACAGGTATCTTGCAAGAGATTTTAGTTGGTTTGGGACCTGACTAAAATTTGTAAATCAAATTATAATTTTATTTACTTCTTCATGTACCTCAAAACCTAATCATTCCCATAGCCAATTTACTTTCTTTTAACATAGTTAAAACAATCAACCACACAAGAACTTTTAGTCCAACTCTCCTAAAACCTTAATTGTTGGAGGGGTGCCCATGAATGGTTTTACAATTTTAGATCTTTAAATGTCCTCATCCGAGAGCCTACCAAGATTGAAACATGGACAATACATAAGCCCACTTTACTTTATCCCAAGTTTGAATTTGATCATAAAGAACAGGCAACATGGCTCAAAATCTTGACCACTTGTTAATAGAGATTTCAATACCATGTCAAAAAGATCAACTCTCCCAAAAAGGCTAAAGCTATAAGGAGGATGCCCAAAAATAGTTTTAGATTTCTAACAAGGTATACACTATACAGTGAGATTTTATTAATGGCAGGACCATACATGAGCTTAATACACCATTAACTAAGCCTCGATATCAAGCCAATATGTTGGTATAACAAGGCAGGCTATGCTTTTGATGTTTTGAATTTTTTAAAAATTATATCACCATATGCATATTTTGGAGGGGGCAAACAATTGCAATTAAAATAAATGTAGTCGAGATAATGCTATAGCAAGTGACAGTTAAAAAATTAGAATATCTTACCTGCCAAATGTTTGATAGAATCCTCAGCGGCCTTATTTTGAGCTTCCTTTCTAGTTCTGCCAAATCCATGGCCGATTTTTTTTCCAGAAAACCATGCCTACAAGTAAAAAATGACAATTATGAGTTGATCAGGTCAAATCAATAAATTCTGATTAAGTAGAATGGCAAACATAATTCAACAAGTGGCTTCATTCTTGAGTTGACCAGGCCAAATCAATAAATTCTGATTAAATAGAATGGCAAACATATTTCAACAAGCCGCTTCATTCTACAGGAAGCAAGATGAAATCAGCTTTGAGCCTCTGACCTAAAGATCATATTAAATTTATACATTTGTATCAAGAAAAAACAACATCCATTCATCAAGGTACCCAACCTTGTCGTTTAAATGTTTAATACATAAAAGCCAAACAATCAGTGTATTATACCACACTTTGCTGGCCAAAATCAATTGTGTCCAGTAATTAAGAAAATGGAAATATATAAATCACATGCAGCAGATCTACCATTTCAAAAAGTGTGGGTGCACTAGAGAGTCAGAGAGAGATTTTATACCACTTAATAAAAATTAGACTAACTCATAACTCCAAATTCCTAGAGAAAAATACAAAATGCAGAAATTCATGCAAACACAATCAACAAGGAATCATAAAGTCATGCAGTCCACAATGAAAGATACCTCAATGGAGAACTGCAGTTCTGTGCTTGCAACCAAAGATGACATAAATTCCACCTGTTCACATTAAGGCATAGAAACTTGAAACAGTGCACTGAGAAATTAATATATCCAATGATGCCCCTCAAATTATTTACTAGAAGATAAACATTTCGACTCACCTTAGTTCCACATTTCAGTGCAATTTCCTGTAATACTACAACTGGAGTATCCGCATGCAGTACAGAATGGCCAGATTCAGAGTCAAGATCCCTGTGGCTGGAAGATGACCTACTAAAGGGGATATCATCACCACCTTCACAACAACCATGACATTGTCATTGAAACAATAACACTAAAACAAATAGAACTGAAAAAAAGAATTCATAATCCTACACAACAAAACAAAAACTAGACACTAAAGGCGTGTTTGTTTCAAATTTTGTAGAAATATTCCAAGAAAAGTGGGAATGTGGCAATTCCTATGCAAGCAAAACTTGGGCATTATTAGTTTCCAGGAAAGAAACATGCCCATGTTTTGCTTGCATTTTATTCCAATGGTAAAGGGTGGATATATAATATATTACTTTCTTCTGTGAAGTTATTCTGAAACCCACTCAACCATTAACTTCAACTTCCAATTTCCTTCTACCGCAATCTTTTTCTTCTCTTTTTTTTTTTTTACTAATCAAAATTTGCAAACATTTTGGAACATTAAATGCTAGCTAAACATATTTAAATTTACCTACTGAGAATTAGGGGCAGTTGTCATTAGAGCATCCACAATGGATTGTCTGCCAAACATTGGTGCAAGGGAAGCATGATGCTTGCCAAACACTTGCCTTTGTGGGGTAATAAATGTGTTGCTTGTGAAGCATGGTGCTTCCTCAAGTTGCAACTTTGCTTCCCTTTTTTTTAGGAGCAATTTTTTAAAATTTATTAGAAGTAACTTTTAAAAAGTTGTACCATTGGAGAGATTTAAGGGTTAATGGTGTAACAATAGATAAAGACGATACCATTTTTGCTAACCGCTTTTTCGTCTCCACTTTTATTAGACAGTTTTATCCCTAAATAATATTGAATTCTTTACATTTGATATTTTTACCAAAGGATAAAATAGGTTGAATAGTAACTGTCATGTTGAACTATGAAGCATGGACACAGCTAGCATATGCCATCTTGCGGTGTCGACACGTATCCAACACCCACACTCTGTGGACACGCCGTGTCAAACACTTTTTTGTTGTGTCCTAGTTTTTTTTTTTCCAAAGAGCAGACACAACCCATTTAGTTGGACACGCCGCCGACACACCTTAGCCCATTTAGTTGGATACGCCACCGACACACCTTTTTAAAAAATATATTTAAGATTTTTTCTATCATTTAAAAATTTAAGATTTAATTATAAAAATATCTCTTTTAAAAATAAGATTTAACCTCCACTTAAAAAAAACCTTTATGATTCTCTTCTATTCATAATTTCACATTGTCCCCACTACAGGTTTTGTCCATTCACGTTCTTCACTACACTGGCATCCCAGGGTCTGTTCATCATCAATGTCTCTTGATACATTTTTTTTTTTAATTTGTGAGACTTATTTGTTATTATATGGAAATTATAAAGGCTAACTATTATTTTATTTTTTTCATATTGATTTTATATATATATATATATATAGTGGTAGTGGTTTATGCCCCTTAACCAATATATATATAAAGTGGTAGTGGTTTATGCCCCTTAACCAAGTGGTCCAGGGTTCGAATCCTGACCAACTTGGGTATGGAATAAACTATGTTGGGAGGGGAAATACCCATATTGTGTGCACTCACGGTCTCCGACAAAGATTAGTTATTGCTTTTGGTGGTGGCTACTTCGTACCAATACCAAGGTTCAAAAAAATAAAAAATAAAATAATATATATGTTTATATATATCCCGTGTCCTATGTTTTAGAATTTAGTTGTGTTCGTGTCGTGTCCAAGTCCGTGCTTCATAGATGTTGACAGTTTAGGGCAGAAAGTTAGAAGGCAGTTACATATTATTAAATGTGTGTAATAAAGGAATAGGGGATATGTGTGTATTGTATTCTAATTATTTGGACAGAGATCTCTTCTCTGTAGGAGTCTATGACTCTAACACAGCAAATTCTGCGATTTAAAATTACTATTTTCCAATATTGATGGTGTTCTATCATAACATTCCTATAGTTATCCTGGGAATGCATTCATATATCTTGAATTAAACAACTAATAAAACATTTTCAGAGTTTATATAATGTATGTTGAATGCTTATTATGCCCAGTTAAAAAGTAAATGAATGAAGACAAAGGCAATCATCTCAAGGGATATATTTATAATGAAGAAAAAGGATGTGAGCCAGAAACACTTATATGTGAAACATTAATAAAAAAATGTCTAGTTAAAAAGTAAATCCGATGAAGACAAAGGCAATCATCTCATAAGGATATATTTATTATGAAGAAAAAGGGTATACATGTGAGACATAAAAACAGATCTGTGAAACACTAATTAAAAAACAACCATCAGCAGCCAGAAAAAAATAAATATACATATAATTCAAAGAACCAAATTAAACACAAGTTGATTCCAACTAAATTACATTTCTAGCACCAAATAACTGCAGCCAAACACAATCAATACATGAGAAGAGAATACTTGAGGAAGAGACTAAAGAGAAACAACCAAACATGTAGCAGCAAGCGCTACAGCTTACCAGAAAAAGAACGATAACTAGAGAGCATATGGTTTACTCTTGGGCGATCATCTCTGTGATACATCTGCAAATAAATTATCTTTGTACAATTAATTAACTAAATATGCCAAAAGTCTAATCCTCCAGTAAAACCTCAGATAATAAACCCAAACATAGTCATTACCTCCTTTGGCAATCTTTGGTGGCTATCATGGAGAATTCTATCAGATGAAATAGAATTTTCAACCTTAGAGAAAAATGATGGATGATTAGGCCGGGGCTTTTCAATAGCCAATGGACCAGAATCTACAGGAAATTCTTTTGGTACAACCCGGTTTAGTGGCTGTGAACCAATCTCCTCTTCTACAGGATACCAAACCCCTCGTGATGATTGTGCACGAGAAGCAGAGACTTGCATGGGATGTCTAACAGGAAATGGAGGCTCAGCAGATGCATGATCTCTGGTATCTTGTCCATGTTGCAATATGAGAAGCCTACGCCTTGTATCTGGGTCTAGTTCTGATTCAGGTACTTCACCTTCTTCTCTAGCAGGAGAGCTATGCAAGCTAGATTCAGAAGGGGCAGCTTGACCCATTGGCTTTACTAGTGTAGCTGGTTGAGGGAACTGTACATGGGGAAATGGCATCATAGATGCTTGTGCTGTTGGAGGAGGAACTGAACCAGAAGGCCCCATTGTGTACTGAAGAGAAGTGAGCCTGGGATCTGGATTAGCAGTTGTCACAGGAATAGTTGAAGCTGCCAATAGTGCATCCTAGCAGCAAGTACAATTACAAAAAAGATAAGACAAGCTTCATGTTTGATCATACATATATGTCAGTTAACAGTTCTCACATATTCATTCAGAGCTCAGGTTGATACCTTTAATTTTCTTTCTACCTCGGCATCTGCCATGCCATCAAACAAGAGTGGATCTCTGTTTCCATTGGGAATAGAACCATCATCCTAAGTAGCAGTAAAACATAAACAGTCAAACACATCACAAAATTAAATTATACAAATACTGATCCAACTTCAACATAGTTGCCCAACTGATAAGAGGCAACAAAATAGGGATATTTATAGATTGACATACACTAACCTCCGAAACTAGATAATTGCTCACATCAGGAGGACAAGGTACATCTTTGGTATCATCTTCATAAGCAACTTGAGGAATCTTTTGTAAAAGACCATCATCAAAATCCCTGTCACCAAATCAGAAGCCATAATCAGGTCCAACAATCCAATTTAGTATTTACTTTTATACTGGTTGGAGATAAGTAAACTGCTAAACATGCCAAGATAAGTAAGTGAATCTGTCATCTTCCTCTTTCTTCAAGGTTTACAAATAAGGGGTCAAAATTACTTTTAGAAGGTTTGACACTTTTAACTTACTTAAAGAAGCCACCCCTAACATTGCAAGCAACATTTCTTGCAACACACAGGACAGGGATAGTATTGCTTGCCTACAAGACAGACAGGTATAATTAGTTCATATAGTGAAATTACATTCATGCAATTGAAAGTATTGGGCTTCCAACTATACAATCAAGAAAATTTACTTCAGCTTGAGGAGCATAGTATGGAGCAAATGCAGGGACAACATGCACCCGAGGTTGATCCTTCTCATCCCACACTTTCAAGCGATCATCAATTACCAACGCCATCTTTGGATCACATAAACCATCTTGGAAGACATTGAACAATGACTTCTTCAAACCTATATTATATTGTTGAAACACCATATTATAAGTATGTCAAGTATATTAAACAGCAGTAGCAAAAACACAGGCATATAGTATGGTCCAATAAAAAAGCAAGACAAGCTACATCTGCATACTCAAATAGGTGAATTTTAAAATACAAGCTGTCCTCATTCTCGCAGTTTGCTTCTTTTAGGTGCTTCATTACACATATACAGCTTGTCATTGAAAACAAAACTAATAGAATAGAAAAACAACCACGCAACTTACCAGACTTAACACATACAATGCGACCTAATAATTCTTTAGAGTTTATCAAATTTGAATCTGGATCAAGAAGTCTCCACATTTCTAGTGCATAGTCCCTTTCAGCCATTGTGCAAACATAAACCTCAAAACGCTTGCGCCCTCTTGCGGTCAGGTAGCTCCGAAGATCTTCCCATGCAGGTCTCAACCTCACAAGCACACTTGTATCACGAATCTTTCCAAACACACAATTTTTTGTTAGATTAATGATTCTGACAAATATATCTGCTTGTATATGTTAGACAAAATACATAAAACACTGCTTATCTATTTGTGTATACATCATTAAATTAAACATTGAACATAGGATAGTATAATGTGAAAACCACATTACTCTCTCATCCAAACAACAGAGTAAGGCAGAAGTCACATCAATGGCAATAGAAAAGTGTCTCAATTGTTTACGTGAACCAATAGAGAAAATGGTACTATAAATATCGTTTTAAAATAGGACTAAAGCACAGTAATAAATCTAGAAGAAAATACAAAAAACCACGTGACAGAAGATATAACTAACCAAGTGGATACAAAATTAAATACCTGTGGATTGATGCGCGTCAGAATAATGTTCTTATCCTGTAACCGTATCAGTGGCCGAACTATAGGCTGATGACTGTCAGATAATGCTGGAACAATCTCAGATTGAACTTTTATCAATCTCCCATTATCAAAAACCTGATCATTTTCAGCATATTGCTTCAATATATTCTTGTCATCTTGGTAGCGCTTTACCTCTGCCTGCATACCGGAAATTCGCTGTGGATCTACCTCAGAGTTTATTTTTCTCTGGAGTGCATCAATTCTATCCTCAAATGAACGCATTGTGTTGGCTACAATGAGTGTTTCATCCAGATCAAACACTATACCCAAACATCTAAGATTTAACATAACGAGACATGAATCGTAAAGTCCAAAAGAAACAATAAATCCCCAGAAGCATGGTCTATCATCATTCCGTGAATGCATTGCAACCAAATGAATTTCTTCCCCACCCAGTGGCATTACAGCAGTCTGCATGGTCCAACATTAAACCATAGTTAAAATCTGACAAGAGAATTATGTTACTGGTAGCCACATATAATTTAAGAGAGAAACATGATTGGCCAATGCAACTCTGTTCCAGATATAAATAAAGGCCATGTTACTGCACTCTAGACTGCAATCAAAATCTTCAATAAATTCTAAGATTCTTTCTTCAACTAAAACCCTAGCCAGCATAGATACTATATAGTTCACTATGATCATGTATTTCTCGACATAACAGCAACCAACTCCAGCAACAACTTCCATAAGATCAACATGAAACAGAAGTCTTTCACAAAATAGTCTCACTGAACATCATGAAACTCAGTTCAGTTTTGAAGCAATGCCAAATACAGGGTCTCTGTTAAGTGGCCAAAATTAGCCAGTTCATTCACCATATCTGGGTTCAAAACAGCAGATTCGTTAAGTTCAGGCAAATTATTACAAAAATTCACACAGGTCATAAAGTCAGATTCCAGTGCAGTCCTCCTCTGAGATGATTAAGTCAAATTTCAGTCCAGAGAGTCAAATTGTAATTGTAATTGTCATGGAATATATAGAGTGCTTTAGTAGTAGTTCAAATTTATTTTTAATTGTGCCACCAATTTTCCATTAAATTTTTTAATTAAAGTGGTTACTATATACCTTGTTCTCTCTGATACACAAGGAGTGCAATTGAAAGAGGCCGTCCTGCTGCTGAGTCTTTGACTCCATTTTGAAGCAAACACCACATGAGGTTACAGTGTGAAGCACCGCAAGTGGGGGACACCTCTCGCTAGGTTGCGAGAAGTGGCTTATTCTGATTTCCTTCACTTTGTAGTTCTTGTAGTTGTTGTTGTTGTTCTCTTCTGGGTATACCTCTACCTCACCCACCACCAACTCCCCCTGGTACACCACCGATTTATACATTCTCTTTTTCCTTTTTCTTTTTTTTTGTCCCTTCAAATCAAATCACAGCAAAAAAATAAAAAATAAAAAAGTCTTTGGAAATTCGTCAAGATTCCATGTAAGTAAGGGAAAAAGTATTCATCATCCTCATCACCATCACCATCATGGCCCGTGTCAACAACTTAAAATTCGTCTGATTTTTGCATTACCAGCGAGGGAATGTACATATAAAAAAGAAATTGAAAATTAAGGGCGTTTTAGATCCGCGATTGAGTGAAGGTGATGAAAAAAAAATGATGTTCCGAGAATCGTAGGGTTTGTGTGGGGATCGTGAATATCTCCAACGCGGTGGTCGGCGGAGGGTATTTTTGTTTAGCGCGTAAGAAAATGAAAATGCGATAGTTGCGGTGGTAGCTAGGGTTTGATGATGAGGAGGGATGGATGGGTGTGCGCGTGGAAGATGATGATGATCAGAGGGGAAACCCTAGATCCGGAAAACGAAAGGTCAAAAACTGTACTTGGTTCCTAATGCGTAAGCCACTGCCAATAAATAAACCACTAGCAATAAAAAATTAACTATTATAAGGTTCTTTTTTTAAAAAAAAATTCATAAAAATAGTAGTAGTTCATGGGAAATTAAATAATATATCTTTTCTTTCTTTCAAAAAAAAAAATCTTTTTCTTTGTATTTGACTCGGTGTAAGTAGATAATAATAATATCCATAAAAAATGAAAAAAATAATAATAGTAATAGTTGGCGACCCAAGGTGGAGATAAAGATTCTTTTATTGAGATATTGCAATTTATTTTTTATATTTTTCAAATTAGTGTAATTTTAAATTAATTACAAAGATAAAATAAGTTATATGAGAAAAACATAAGTTATAAAAAAAAAAATTAAATTATGCTTAGAAATTATGACATTAAACTAAAGTCATTCAAAAATACAACACAAAATATTTTGATGGTAAATAATGAAGTCTTGTATGTATTTATTAAATATTACCTTTGTTTTTGTATATAAAAAATAAATGAGAATATTTTTTTCTAAATATATAAAATGTATCACTACTTTTGGGTATATTAATTGTAGCTAAAAAACATATTACAGCAAATAATAAAGTCTTATATTTTGTATATAAAAAATAAAGGAGTACAAATTTTTTTCTAAATTCAAAAAACACATTGCCACTTTTAAATATATTGTAGCTTTTTAAAAAATACATTAATTGTAATCATTTTTTATACTCTTAATTTATTATGAAGTTTGTTAATCATATATTACTCATTTATAATGAAAGTGAATGTATTTATTAGACTATTGACAAATTCATTGAAATGATAAAAAAAAAAAAAGAAGGAATACAATGACCTAACAATGTTCATTAATTGAAAAAAAAAACCCTTAAATATTCAAGTAATATCAAATATAATTATCTCTTAATTGGATTTTCTTTTCAAAAAGTGTGGAAGATCGAATCATGTCTTTGTGTATTAATTTTTTTATAATATTTGTTGTTATGAATAACTTTATCAATATTTTAAAAAAAAAATCATTGTAAAATTGATGAAGTTCGTCTTTTGTGTATTCCCTCAAAATCATACTCAATATTTAAGCAAAGATTAGCAACTGGCTACCTAGTGTGATAGTTTCTCTAGCCTAAAATAACGGATATAAACTTATTTCATAACCTGGTCTTCTATTTACAAAATTACTCTCACACTAATAATAATGATAATGACAAATTATTTGTTTTTAAATAAAATAATTGTAGATTTATTTATTTGTTTATTTTCACGGGACATAATTGAAGTTGACAAAATCTATAATAACTAATAGTATTTTAGTAAATGCATATAACAAATAGTTTTTTTATATAACCAAAATTTATAAGCAATGAGGAAAATCAAATCAAATACTATATAAACAAAAATAAAACAGGAGTAATATGAGACAATTATTTTTTAAAAAACTTAACTAATAAATCACATAAAAATTATAATTAAAATTAAGAAGATTATTTAAAATAATAAAAATTATAAATAAAGATAAATATTCAATATTCAATATTCAATATTCAATAAATAGTATTACTCATTAGTCATTATTACGTAGTAATTTATTTAGTTTTCCATTAATCCACCTCCACGTGAGAAAACGATGTCTGAAATTTTGTGAAATACCGAAAATACCCTCCATCCCTCCCTCGCTAGATACTATATTGATTTAAAGGGGTTTTAGTATTTCTCACCAGATAAAATAAATAAACCACACTGGCCCATCCATCCATCGATTCAAAATCGCACGGAATTTGATAACAAGAAGAAAAAATTCAAATTCACCCAACACAAGACACTTTCTTCGTCGATTCAATTCTTCTTCTTCTTCCTCGTTTTCTTGTTCTTCTTGTCCCAGTTCTTGAACTCACTCAGCTGAATTCTTGAAATTCTTGACATTTTCAAATTCCGAAAAAGCCCCTTTCCTGTCCCGAAATGCCGAACCCTTCTTCTTCCTCCGACTAGCCGCCGCCACCAACGACCACCACCGATCTCCGCCGAAAGATGATCGTGCGCACCTACGGCCGCCGCAAAGCGCCCCTCTCGGGAACGTGCTCGGGCTCATCCTCTTTAAACGACGACGTTTCGGAACCCTCCTCCTTCAGGGACTCGTTATCGCAGGAAATTGACGACCCTCTCTGCGGCTTCGCGTTCTCCTCGCAGGACTCGTCCTCGCAGCATTGGTCCTTCTTCGATTCGGAGATCGACGACTTCGGCGCCGCCGGCGGAAGGGAGTCCAAGCGGGCCAAGCGCGCGGCTGCGGAGGGGATTCCGGCGACGTCGACGCTGATGGAGGCGCAGGAGTTCGGGGAGATGATGGAGCACGTCGACGAAGTCAATTTCTCCCTCGATGGGCTCCGCAAGGGTCAGCCTCTGCGGATCAGAAGGGCAAGCTTGGTGTCGCTCTTGACAATTTGCGCCACCACGCACCAGAGAAGGCTCCTCAGAACTCAAGGGTTCGTCAATTTTTCTTAAACTTTCTTGTTTCATGTGAATCTGAAATGGGTCTCTTGAAATAAGGTGCTTAATTTAGTTTAATTAAACCTTATTTAGTTTTGTTTCTCTTTAATTGTTTTAAATTTTGATGGGTTTTGTTCAAATTTTTTAATTTGGGATGGGAAGAGTGGTGGGGTGGTTTTAGCTTCGCTGGATGTGTGGGGTTTTTTGAATTTGTTGGCGCTTCTGAATTTTGGGGATGCGTTGGGAGCTGTAAATTTCGTCGTGGATTTGATGAGTTATTACTTATTACTTCAGCCTGAGATGGAGAATTGAAAGGGTTGGGAAATTTCTTCGTGATTTTTTTGTTCAGTTTATTATAGTTTCCATTTAGGTAGATTCGAACTTGAGATCTCTTTGGGCACTTTTTAAGATGAAATGCGACTTGTGGGGGAGATTAGATATTTTTCAGTTTTCAGGGAACTTGAGAACTAAATTCAATGTCTATTCTATTTCCATGAATCTTCATTTAAATTTGAAATTTTAAACTGAGTGCCTGGATTGAGCCCTTTCTTATAAAAATATACCAGTATGGATGTTTAGCTCATAAATCCCAGATTTTTATGCTTTCTAGGATGGCAAAGACAATAATTGATGTTATTTTGGGCCTTAGTCTTGATGATTCTCCCAGCAATCTTGCAGCTGCAACTCTTTTCTACATTTTGACCAGTGATGTAAGTCTTCTTTTGTCTGTGGAATTGCAGTTAGTGAATTATGAATAATGAAAGAAGCCTTTGTTTTTCAGGGCCAAGATTATCACCTCCTTGAATCACATGGTTCTTTTCAATTTCTAATGAAGTTGTTAAAACCAATTGTCTCCACAGCTATTAAAGACAAAGCACCAAAATTTGGCTATAAACTTCTATCATTGCGTCAGAATGATGACATGCTAAAAAATACGACTACAACTGGAAGATTGGACTCCAGTTCTGTGGAAGTTTTTTCTAGAGTTCAAGAAATTCTAGTAAATTGCAAAGAGCTAAAAACATGTCAGAATGATAGTAGGGTGGAGAGACCAGAGTTATGCCCAAAATGGTTAGCATTGCTGACTATGGAGAAGGCTTGTTTGTCTGCCATTTCTCTTGATGGTATTGTAAAGAACATTTATTTCCACAGTTTCTATTATTGGCTGAAGATGTTCTCTTCCCTCTATTATTTATCGTGTTCTTCTAAATACTAATGTTGGTATTTTGCATAAAAATAATAGTAGACAACCAAATCTGTTCAGTATACTGGTATTTACTATTTAATGTTTAAAATGCATTAGTGATGAGTTTATGTATTAATCTTGTTCATTTTTATTTCTTTCCGATTTCCGAAGGTGCCACCTTGATTTTGAAATACAAATAAACCTAGTGAGTTCTCAGTAAGCTGGTGCTTAATTTGATGGAATCTGGTTTGTTTATATGTATTGGGGGCTAATATATTCTGAATTGTATTTCAGTGGTATTTGTTTACATGAATTTCCATCCAAATTAACCAAGATTATGCTGTTTTCATGTGTTTATTATGATTTGTGGTATTCTTTCTCCATAGCAAGTTATAGTTTCTATAAGTTGTTTATGATGCTTGTAGTTGATCAGGAACTGGCTTCAATGGGCTTTGTAATGTTCTGCAATCCTGCTGACTGTATATATTCTTTTATGGAACCTCTATTGGAACATCTTCTGAGTATTCTTTTATATTTTTTTTGGATGTTATGGGGGAACTACTTGTATTCAGAAACCACTGGTACTGTACGGAAGGCTGGTGGAAATTTCAAGGAAAAATTAAGGGAGCATGGAGGACTTGATGCAGTCTTTGAAGTCACCATGAATTGTCATTCAGATTTGGAGGTGTGAGCTTGTATGTTAGTTCTTATTATATTTGTACCAGTCATAACTTTGCAAGCAGAATTGGACATAGACAGTCTAAAACAGAGTATTTTCTGATTGATATTTTTTGATCTGACATGAGATACTGTATTTTGATAATGCATCATCAATTCTGTTTAGAAAGCTCTCACAATCACATTTTTGTTGATAAAAGAACAGATTGTATAGTAACATGAGTGTTTGGGTAACTGTTTAGACTAAATTAATTCTGCTGAGTCAAATTGGTTTTGACAGATTTTTTTCTAGCTTTTCTGTTAAAGAGATTCTTAGTGTGGGACCCATAAAAAAATCTATATTTACACTCCAAGAGTGATTGTACTTTTTCATAAAAATAAAATCAATTCTGCTAAACTGATTTTTAAAATATCATTCTTAAGCACAAATGGTTTTTTTAACCTTAATTCTTTCAACATTACTTAT
Organism: Amphicarpaea edgeworthii; assembly: GCA_014843725.1. Taxonomy (NCBI): domain Eukaryota; kingdom Viridiplantae; phylum Streptophyta; class Magnoliopsida; order Fabales; family Fabaceae; genus Amphicarpaea; species Amphicarpaea edgeworthii. The sequence continues at coordinate 23,442,178 of CM026328.1, forward strand.
AATGTAATGCAATCAAATGCACCCTATATTTGCTTCCTCAAATATGAAATTATGGTAATAATTACCTGAAAACTTTGGATTTGTCTTTCAGAATTGGATGAAGGATAGTTCTCTGTCTACCAAAGATTCAAGAAATGACAAACGAATCGAGAGCTTAACTTTGCTTCTCAAGTGCTTGAAGATAATGGAAAATGCTACTTTCCTAAGCAACACCAATCAGGTTGACATAGGTTCTTTGCTGGTTTACTTATAAACTTGTTTGTTTGTTTTTATAGATGCAATTTTTGATGTCTTGAATTTTACATGCGTGGCTTTCTCCATCTGCATTGCATTCTTAGCTTGGTGAACTTGTTAATTTATCAATCATTCAATCTTAACATTTACTTTCTCATTATAGACTCATTTGCTTGGAATGAAAAGAAAATTGAGTCCTCGGGGACCCCCAATTTCTTTTACGGAGCTGATTATAACTGTCATAAAAATGCTCTCAGGTAATGATCACTCAAAGGGGCAACTTTTTGCTTTTGTTGCCTTTTCCTTTTTTATGCTATTTTTCTTGGATTAGTTTACTTTCTAACGATTCTAAGCTTTTCTTCCCTCTCATCCCTGCCAAAAATCTTCTAACTTGTAGATCTATGTTTACGTCGAAGTGCCTTTGCTGCATCCAATGATAAAAAGCCTTATGATCCTTTTTCTATGGGCAGTCATGATTCTGAATTGGATCAGCTCAGAGACTATAAAGGTACTAGATTGTTATTATTTAGTTGGGGGTCTACATAGAAATTTATCAAACCATTGTAGAACCTTCATACTCTTATCCTTTTATCTGAGACAGGATCGATTCCTTGAATTGTTTCCCTCTTTTAGGATATAATAACTAGTATCCCTTGCTCTGTTCTTTTATTAACCTGCGATATTGATATGCCTCTATTACTGCGACATATGGTATTTGGAAAAGGAAGGGAAGTAAAAGGTTAACGTACACAGGCATGGATGAAGAGGACATAATAGAAAATGGAAAATCCATGTTGTTAAGAAGTCTGGAGCATAACTGAATGCTGGGCTGGCAAGGAATAGTGGGAGCTGGCAAGGAATAGTGGGAGGTGGTAAATCTGTTTAGGAGAAGTGAGAATATAAGAGGGAAGGATAGGTACTGGTACTGCATGATAGGCTTGAATTGAGAGGAAAAGGGGATGGGTTTGGTATGGAGGTTCTGTGCATTTGCAGAACTTTTGATTTATCTTTTATTTTCAACATTTTCTGTTCTTGTATTGTAATTTGTAAGGAGTTAATCTCCATTGTCATTAGCTTTATTATTGAGCTTCAGAGTTACTATAATGGTTTACGATTAAAATTTCATCTTTAAACCCTTCATTAAATTTTGTTGTCTCTATTGGGAAGAAATTTTTTGTTTTTATTGCAAAAGAGAAGTGAGCATTAGGGCTGGGGTTGCAGATTTTTCAGCTTTCTGATCATGAGTGGATTTTGACCCAGAATTTGCTCTGTCTAGACTCCAGCATACCTTTCTCATAGTTTGAAGGTTTTCATAAGGCAATTATGAGAAACTGTAGCTTTGTTCAGAATGTGGTAATTTGTAGAATGACCATCATTGTTGTGCCTTGTCTTTCATTGTTCTGCACCTTAATGTTATAAAGATAATCTGTTTCTTCCTAAGTATTTGGGTTGCACGCTGTTTGTTGTCATATTCTAACAATCTAACTTTTAGAAGATAAATTGGTGGTGACTTTAGTCTTAAGATTTTCTGAATGCTCCTTCATTTGAATTCACAGAGAATGAAACTTTATCCATCAGTTCCACTAGAAAGTACCATGGTGTGGAGAGAGCTTCTTCTGTTAAGAGTTCTAATGCTTCTCAGATCAGCCGAATATTGACATGTAATCGGTTGGAAAGTTCACTATCCATTTCTGAAACACCCAGCACTTCAACTACTGATACTTATTCACTAAAGATGAGGGTCAGTTCTTCCACGTCTGGGTCTTGTAGTGGTGCATCAAAGAGTTCATACTGTAAAGCATCCACGATTCAAAATAGTTCCAGGAAGAATGTTCGCTTTATGGAAGGTACCCCAGTTGTAATCTTGGATGATAGCGAAGATCCCTTTGCTTTTGATGAGGATGACTTTGCACCCTCCAAGTGGGATCTATTATCAGGAAATAAAAAAAAATCTCATTCTAAAAAGCATGTGGTAGCAAACAGAGAGTTTGAAAATGAATGTCAATCTCATACCAATATGAGCCAACAAGAATTAAGTAATGGAGACATCAATTGTCCTAGTTCTGATGTTGGTGATGACAAAGATTCCAGCCTTCTAGCTGACTGCCTTCTTACTGCTGTGAAGGTATTTTATCGGATTTAGTTTTGTTCTATGTATCATATAGATACACTTAGAGCCTGTTTGGTTGTGGCTTAGAAGGGCTTTTAGGAGCTTCTCTACTGGAAAAATGCACTATATTTCCAGTAGAGAAGCCGTCAAAAGTACTTATAACCTTGTATCCAAACAGGTTCTAATAATGTTTGGGTAATTGAGTGAAAGTGGAGGACTTGCTTCCCTGTTTGACCATTTGAGAATTATTTTTGTTTAATGTGTAGTTGCAATCTCTGTCTCTGTTATACACTATACCAATCTTTTGGAGAGATATCTGCTGGATATGTAATTCATTTTTTGTTTATATATACTGATAGACCTATCTGTAGAACTAGGATATGTGTGTGTCCTCTGTTCTTTTTTTGTTATTCTTTTTTTAGGAGATCCTATCAGGGGTTTTCTCACGCAGAAGTTAGTTACAATTTATTCACCAAGTCACGTCTTATTTTAGGTGCTGATGAATTTGACTAATGACAACCCCGTTGGCTGTCAGCAAATTGCTAACTATGGAGGACTGGAGACTATGTCTATGTTAATTGCTGGTCATTTCCCTTCTTTCAGCTCATCGTCATCCTTTGCTCAAATTAATGAAAATGGTGCAGGAACTACAAAAGATCAATCTGATAAGCATCTGACTGATCACGAGTTAGATTTCCTTGTTGCTATTCTGGGCCTGCTTGTAAACCTGGTTGAGAAGGATGGTCATAACAGGTAATTTGAACAACTTCTGAACTGGCTGTTGGTAATGAAACTAATAGAGGTACATGAACAAGAGACTTGGGGCCTGTTTGAAAGGCTTTTTAGTTTTTGTTTTTAAAAACTATTTTTTAGAACAATTTTTAAAAAGAGAAAATTTGTTTGATATTTAAAAATTACTACCAGAGAAAGATAAATTAGAAGATGTGGGACTTGTGTGAGAAAGATAAAATGAAAAATGAGAAAGATAAAATGAAAAATGTGGGACTGTGTTTAAAATTATTAGCATTTTACATCTTATCCTTGAAATAAAAGATGTGAGATTCTATGAAAAGAGAAAATAAAAAAGCAAAATACATAAAAACTGTTTTGGTTTTATAGTTTTAAAAACTATTTAGAAAATAGTTTTCAAAAACTGTTTTTAAAAATTGATTAACCAAACAAGTTTGATAGTTTTATAATTTTAAAAACTAAAAACTGTTTTCAATTACTGAAAACAAACAGGCCCTTAGTTTTCTTCGTTGATTATTTTTCTCCTATTTCTTTGGCCCTTCCAGAAGTGTCTCATCATAGCGCACAACTATTATGACATACTTTTTTTACTAATAATTTTTTTTAAAGTTTAATCCTTTTGATTTGTTATGTTTATTTAATGAATGAAAGAACATAATGTCTTCTTCCTAACTTTAACTAAATATTTTTTTTTTAGATTATATACAATTAAATTGGCAACATGCTAAGGGAGACAAACTCCGAAGAAAGTTTTGGCATTATAATATAATGCGTCTCATAAATATTGTGATTTTTCTTACAAAAACCTTTTCAAGCATGCTACTGTTCTTTTGCAGATCACGGCTTGCAGCAGCCAGTGTCCTGCTGCCCTCTTCAGTAAGCTTGCACCGGGAGGTTCGGAAGAATGTTATTCAATTATTATGCTCCATTTTCTTGGCTAACCTGGGTGAAAGTGAAGGAGCTGAGGAAGAAAAACAATTGCAACTGGTGGGTAGCATGTTAATTTTTTTCCTGTGACAAGCATTTTTATTCCATATCTATTGATGTGCTTGTCGGAAGCTTGGAATAGCATGGAATACTAGAATTGCTATTTTGGTTGGGAAATTACTGATGTTATATCCTCTAAGTGGAAAATCTATAGCTAATCTTTCCAAATTGTTTACTATATCATGGGTAATGGTTTATCAGGCGAAAGCTGTTTTTGTTTACTGAAACTGAAATAGTTGCAAAAGAAAAAAAAAAAAAACAGTTAATTCAAATGTACAAGCAATGGGTAAAGTAAAATGTGAGTCAGTTAAGTTAGCTTCAGGAACTCTATAAATAGTGTTCTCTCAATTGTAAACATTAAGAATTCTGTTATTTAATAAAAGCAGTTACAGAAACTCAATTAGGTTTCTGAAATTCTAAAAGTTGGAATTGTGCTTGACTTGATTATGCTCTGATGTGGATAATCATATGTTTCATCATGCAGAATGATGAGGCAGCTGTTCTACAAGGTGAAAAAGAAGCTGAGAAAATGATTGTGGAAGCTTATTCTGCGCTGCTTCTAGCATTTCTTTCCACTGAAAGGTTGATTTCTTATCAATTCTCAATTGATTTGTCGCATATTTTAAGGCCTATAATTTACATTTTTGTTTTGTCCTGCAGTAAGAGCATACGTGCAGCAATTGCTGACAATCTTCCAGACCAGAACTTAGCAAGTCTTGTACCTGTGTTGGACAGATTTGTGGTATGTAGCTTGTGATAATTGTTTATACCATGGAGATGAAAATATGAAGCTGGCTGATATGGCCACAAATTAGGATTAATATTATTGTGTCTTGTCTGCAGGAATTCCATCTATCACTGAACATGATTTCACCGGAGACTCATAAAGCTGTTAGCGAGGTCATTGAATCATGTAGAATTCGATGAAAGCTCAAAGCGGAAAAAACACTCTGTACAGCCACAGCATAAGTTAGGGTTTGTTGTTATTTCGGAGGAAAAATGGGACTCCGTTATGCCGAGTCTGACCAACTTCTATTCTCTGTTCACAGCACTTACACCCTTATTCTTATATATCACCATGCTGGTGATGATGCTGAGTTGCTTGTATACAAAAAAATGAATAGAGATACGTACCTAGCATAGTTTGTGTGTATTCAATAGTGGTAATTTTTTTCTTCTTCATCTTCTTCAATATTCTTGTTTATTCATTCATTTTCCTGTATCGGAAGCTTTATATCTTTTGGTTCAAGTGAAGCCCACGTCCTTTGCTTCGTCAGCTAGCTGGATTAGTCAATTTTTGTTTAATTTTAATTCTAAACTGGAGATTTGTGCGTTGTTAACATAATTTCTCATTCTAAGCCAAGTTATGTTGATATTCAACATTGTGAATGTTAATGGAAGGAAAAATAAAACTTGGATGAAATTACTATGGAGTTTAATTTCATAGCAAAAAAGGAAAAAAAAGGTCATGGGAGCCCAGGAGACCGAAGTGATTAAGGTGAAGAAGACCCAGCTACTATTCCCAAATTTAGTTACATTTAAAATTAAGGGAAAATCAATATTATTATTAATTAAACTATGTAACTTTTTCATGAATTAATTAATTGAGCTTTATAAGAATCTGAAGAAAAAATAATTAAGTAGTTGGAACCATATGATTTTGCCTGGTATAATGGGATCTAGTTTGATTGGTTAAGCAAAATGTGAGTGTTGCTAATATTTTGATATCTTTACAAATGAAAAAAATTATGATAAGAATGGATGACTAATACTTTCTTCTGTCCTTATTATAAGGTCTCAATAACTGTTTAGAAAGATTAAGAAAGTTAGTTAAAAAATATTAAATTTGTATTCACTTAAATTTTTTCCAAAACTAATCCTACTAAACATTAATGAACTATGTTTCTCCACTGAATTATTCTAAAATTAGTGTTAATGAAGTGTATTATTATGAAAAATGATTGATTAAACCTTAAAAAAAGAATCAAACTATACCCCGATATGTAACTTGTAATCTATATATCTATATATAATATAAATCTTGAGCTACGCAATCATACTTGTTAATGTGTCATCCTCTAGCTCTAGTTCCTCATTTCTCCTCTCATCACCCCTTACCTTTTTTAACTTTTGTAATTCATCTTTGCATTTAGTGTCATTATATTCCATGCTCATACAAATTGTGACTAAGAAACAACTCACTCATTATTGATTCTAGCATAGAAATCAAGCAACACAACAAAATGATCATGATGAGAAAGAATCCTTTAGCAATAGATCTTCATATTGTGACGAAGATAAGAAGGTGCATTTTTTTATTTGACAAATTAAATTAATGAATTTATAGCCTTTTAATTTTCTTTTTAAATAATAGGGCTAACATGTTAATTGATGGGTTGTTATTGATCAACGTGACTTTACTAGAGAAATGTGCATGAAATGTTGAGAGTGATAAAGTCATAATATGACATCAAAGATTAATTACCTCACTTCATCTATCTATATATAATATAAATCCATAACTATATAACTATAAGGTATCACGTTCTTTCCAAACTGTACAAACTTCTTACAAAATTCGTATGCATCTTTAAATTTTTTCTTTCTTTCTTTCTCAATTATTACTTTTATTTCTTTATTTTCGTTGCCCCTTCGTGTTCTTTTTTTTTATTTCTCCCTCTTGCTTCATATTGATACACTCTTTTCAAATTTCATACTGATTAACGCAAACCCTCAAAAAGAACGACAAGATGAGCAATGAAGAAATGGACAAAAAAGTGATTCAACAAACTTTGTTCGTGTGTGACAATATCTTAACTGTTTTCATATAAGGAGCAATGTTGATGTTGTTTACACTCCCTAGTATATTAAGATATGGTGTCAACGAATGTTTTTATTATTAATTAAATGATTCTTGATGACTTTAAATTTGATGGCTACAAATATTATATTATGAATTATTTATGAATTTAATGATTCATGACCCTAAATTTAGTGGCAATAATGGATCTTTATAATGAATTCAACGTCCCCTGTTGATCCTAAATTTTGTGACAACGAATTTTTTTATTATGAATTCAATAACTCTCAATCACTCTAAATTTTGTGACTATAATGGATATTATGAATTTAATGATCTATCAGTGGTCCTAAATTTAGTGATAAAAGTGGATTTTTATAATGAATTCTTCATGCATGTTCCTCAATGATTCTAAATTCTATAGATTTTTTATTATGAATTCAATGACCCTTGGTAACCCTAAATTTTGTGGTTATAATGGATATTATGAATTTAATGACCCTTGATGACCCTAAATTTAATAGCAAAAATGGATCATTATTATGAAATTCTTCATGAATTCAACATCTGGTGATCTTAAATTTTGTGACTAACAATTTTTTTTATTATGATTTTTTTATGAATTTAATGATAAGACTCTAAGTTAATTAAGGACTCAAACTAAAAATGAATATTTTTTTTAGGAAAAACTTAACAACAATGTGGAAAAAAATCCAATAAAAAGGCTTTAAGTTCATCATTTATTGCTTTATTTGTTGATTTATTTATTTATATCTTTATTTTCATTTATTATTTGACGAGTCTTATAAATTATAATTGACCTGAAATGTAGTAAAATTTAGTTCATAGATTTAAATAAATAATTCATTTGAGTTACACAATTTAAATTGGAACAAACATTAACATTTGATGTCATTTTCTCCTACTACCATATCTCTTGTAGTAAGTGCAAATTCAATATACTTTATAAATCCTTATATAGGTTTATTGTAATTTGCAGGTCATTGATAATCTTGAATTTTATTTGTTATTGTTCTTAAAATAATTATGATTGTCTCATTCTTCATGAATGTTCTAATTAACAATTTGATTTTTATCATTTATGATAAATATATAGAATTTACATATAAGGTAACTTCGTCGTTCCGTCGTCCGAATGGAACAAAACATCACTATATACATTATTTCTTTATCTATCAAATGCAAAAAAAATTTAGTTTTGAGTTTCTTTACTTGATTGATCTAATGTATCTTTAGTATAGTTATTTTGTATTCTTTTTTATTTTAAGAAAAATGCATATCAAATGATTAAATGTGTCTTCTTTATATTTTTATTATTTCAACAAGTTTTTTATATTCATCAAATATAACAATTTAACATAATAATTATTTTTTTAACATCATTTTAATCTCTTCAAAATATATTATTTTTTTAATATCATTTTAATCTGTTCAAAGTATATTATTTACATATTTTTATCCGTTAGTAAGAATAAGAATCGGAAGGTGTAGTTGATATCCCTGCTCAGCCTGTCTTTTCCTCACAGCTCTTCACCCACATATATTTTTCTTTGTTACTTGCAAGTTTGTGTAACCTAGCTCGTCTTTTTCCCTTATCTTATCCATATTCCCTAAGAATAAATAGTACATGTTTCGATTAAATTTAAACTTGTAAATTAAGTTTGTAAAAGCGACACAAGTCATGTATTTGTAAAACAAAATGTGATAAAACTAAGTTTTCATTGAATTTGGAATGCCTCACCATAAAATCAAACATGACAGATACTAACTACAAAACTCTTCCCTTTCAGTTCATAGACCCAACCATTCCACGCCCTAACACCATTTCATCCTTTTTCTCCAAAACTCCAATTCCAAAATTAATTACTAAAATAAAACTCTCCCCTTTCACCATTTCTTCCTCTTTCTCCAAAAACAGAAGCTGTCATCTATAATTATCTCAAACAAGTAAAAACAAAATTTATCATTTTTTCTTGTAATTATCTCAAACGTGCCCATGAATATTATTTTCTTGAGTAAATAGCTCATGTGAATTTTTCAATGTTTATGGAGTTTTAGTAAATAGTATTTCATATACTATTGAAATTCAAGTGTTGTAATTTTGCTTTCTTTTTGTTCAGGACTTGCTTGTTGCTGCTGCTGACACTGCCACAGCCATGGAGTGAACTACTTGAAGGTTATAAGCATCCTTAGAGTAGCAACTTCATATCATCAGAGAAATTAGTATATAAAAGCAATAAGGTTGTCTTAATTTCATAATTGTATGTAACACTACTAACACACATGACTCTTTTATGTTGTGGATATGCATTTGTGTGATTGCAGGTTGCTGCTGCGTTTCCAATTGTGCACGGTTTAATGGATTGCATTGCACAAGCTTAATTTGTTACTGCTTAACTGCTGATTATGTGTTGTTCATCTAATTTGGGACCATAAGGGTAAAAAAACAAATATTTTTCTTCAATAATCATGTTTTACTTATTTTTTTTATATTATGAAAAAGTATTTATTGATGTATTTTCTTATTTTACCGGTAGGTAATTTCTTATTTGTTATATGTTTTTATAAATTCTTATTTATTATATACTATTGGTAATTATGTACTATTTTTTAATACTAGTTGATTATTCTAATTTTTATTCACATTTATTATATATTTTGTTGTTGAAATATATATTTTAAAGAATAATAAAAATTTTAAGGATTCAAAATTTTCTACCTAGCTACTAAATACCAAATGATATAAATAACTTCGTCATGTTATTTTTATTTTATTTTATTTTATTCATGTAGATTAAGTAAAAAATAATTTTTTTTACTTTAAGTTAAATATAATATTTTTGTCAATTAAATTTAAACAGAAAAATAAAAAATTTCAACCTAATCAATTAATTAAATGTAAATCTAAGAATTTTAAGTATAAACAAAATTAATAATAAAATAGGATTAAATTTTCTTGATTTAAAAAAAAATTGATTAAAATGAGTAAAAAAACATCAACCAAACGTATTTCAAATTTAATAAATCAAGATACAATTGAAATAAATAAATAAATAATATATAGTACCTTAAACTTATATGAAATTAATAATCTTTAAATAAGATTTTTTATATAAATATATAAAATTATAAAAAAAATTATACATTGTTTTTATAAAAAAATATAAATTTATAAAACTTTAATTAATGAGCCGTGCACTCCAGGGGCTCTTATGAACAAGTGGCTGATAATTTATTCTACTGGTGAGAGGGAAATGAGAGAAGAAAATCTTCCCTGCCTTGTAGCTGGGCCACCCAATTGATATCCCCACTCGCACTCGGCCTCCATCAACATTTTTTTTTTTTTTTTTTATGTGTAATCATCATGATATTTGGTCCAAAAAGTAAAGTGACCGTTAAAAGTAAAGATTAATTAATCAAACAAGTCCCCAAACATAATCCTTAATCCTTATTAAGTACTAACATATAAGGCATAAGGACAGTGCAGTTACACACCAAGTTGCATGCCCCAAGAAAATTTGCATTCATTTCCAATGCTTTTCTTCACTCTCTTCCTTCTTTTCCTTTCTCTAACATTCATCATCATCAAACGCTATTCCAATGCAGCAACAACCACCAAAAACTCACCCCCATCACCTCCAAAGTTACCTATACTAGGAAATCTCCATCAACTTGGCTTGTTCCCACACCGCACACTCCAAACTCTGGCTCAAAACTATGGCCATGATCTAATGCTGCTTCATTTCGGGAAGGTACCAGTACTCGTGGTTTCATCAGCTGATGCAGCACGTGAGGTTATGAAAAAACATGACATGGTCTTCTCAGACAGGCCACAACGTAAGATAAATGATATCCTCTTGTACGGTTCCAAAGACGTTGCAAGTTCCACTTACGGAGAGTACTGGAGACAGATAAGGAGTCTGAGTGTGTTGCACCTTCTTAGCACCAAAAGGGTTCAATCCTTTCGGTGTGTGAGAGAGGAGGAAACTGCTAGAATGATGGAAAACATTAAGCAGTGTTGTAGTGATTCGTTGCATGTGAATTTGACTGATATGTGTGCTGCACTTACAAATGATGTAGCATGTAGAGTGGCTGTTGGAAGAAGGTACCGTGGGGGATCAGAAGGGAGAGAGTTTCAGAATCTGTTGTGTGAGTTTGGTGAGTTGTTGGGTGCTGTGTCTATTGGAGACTATGTTCCTTGGCTTGATTGGTTGATGAGCAAGGTTAGTAGTTTTTCTGAGAGAGCAAGTAGAGTAGCCAAACATTTGGATCAGTTTATAGATGAAGTGATTGAGGAACATGTTAGGAATGGAAGAGATGTTAATATTGATGTTGATAGTGAGGAGCAGAATGATTTTGTGGATATTTTGCTTTCAAATGAAAAGAGTAACACTACTACTGGCTTCTCCATTGATAGAACTGCAATAAAAGCTTTGATATTGGTTAGTAAGAACATAGTTTGTTTTGTAATATTGAAATTAAGACATTTATCATTCAATCAGTGAGGTTTGGTCTAGTAATTTTTTTTTTCTTTTTGTTCAGGACATGTTTGCTGCAGGTACTGACACTACTTACACAGCACTGGAGTGGACAATGTCAGAACTATTAAAGAACCCAACTGTGATGCATAAACTGCAAGAAGAGGTAAGAAGTGTGGTTAGTAACAGAACTCATGTAACCGAGGATGATTTGGGTCAAATGAAGTACTTGAAGGCTGTGATCAAAGAAAGTCTAAGGCTTCATCCACCAATTCCCCTAATAGTCCCTAGGAAATGCATGGAAGATGTAAAAGTGAAGGGCTATGACATTGAAGCTGGCACTCAGGTACTAGTGAATGCATGGTCAATTGCAAGAGACCCTTCATCTTGGGACCAGCCTCTAGAGTTTAAACCAGAAAGGTTCCTCAACAGTTCAATAGACTTCAAAGGACATGATTTTGAGCTTATTCCATTTGGTGCTGGAAGAAGAGGGTGCCCTGGTGTAACGTTTGCCACTATTATAATTGAGGTGGTATTAGCAAACCTTGTTCACCAATTTGATTGGTCATTGCCTGGTGGGGCTTCTGGGGAGGATTTGGACATGTCTGAAACTGCTGGTCTAGCTGTTCATAGAAAATTTCCTCTTCTAGCAGTAGCAACTGCATATCAGAGACATTGATATGTGTAATGTCCAGAAAAAAATAAGTTATGATAAAAACAATAAAGTTGCGTTACATGTTGTAACACACATGACTCTGTTATGTTGTTGTGGTTGCAAACTTGCAATCGTGTGGTGTGTTATTATTTATAGTTTTCTTTTTTTGTTAGCATTTATTTTGATTCTGAATGTGCAAGTTTTAAATCCTTTTTTTTTTTTTTGTGATTTAAATCCTGATTCCTTAATGCAGTTAAGGATAGCACTATATAATGTTGATAAAAATTAAAAATATGGTTAAATTACTCGCTAGATCCATGAATTATTTGTGAATTTTCAAATAGATTTTTCAACTATTCTTTAATTAAATTAAATCCTTGCTTATGTGTTTTTTTTTTTTTTTTTTTATAATAAAATGAGTCTCTAATGATTTTAAAACTGCTACAAATTGTTATTTTGCGACGGTTTTAAGCTAAAAATGTTAAATATTTGAAACTTTTGTTTACTGTCAAGCAAATTTAGCAACACAGACAGTGTTGAGTGCGACACAGACGCAGACGCAGACGCACTCGCTTTGAGTTGATGGATCGAATCGAACACAAGTTCGTGAACGTCGGTGATCTGAAGCTCCACGTCGCAGAAATCGGAAGCGGTTAGAATCAAATCAATCCACTGTACTCCGCTCGCTGCATTCTACTTCTATATATCGTGAACCTTTATTCTTGTTTTCAGGTCGAAACGCCGTCGTATTCTTGCACGGTTTCCCAGAGATATGGTACACGTGGCGGAACCAGATGATAGCCTTCGCCGATGCGGGATTCAGAGCCATCTCCTTCGATTACAGAGGCTACGGTCTCTCCGACCTACCACCGCAACCAGATAAGGCCACGTGGTCCGATCTTCTCAGCGACCTCCTTCATATTCTCGATGCTCTTGCTCTTTCCAAGGTACTACTCCCTATTCCATTCTCTACCATAACTTTCATTTTCAGTTATGGAATTTCAGATTTGCGCTTGTTTCAAATATCAACTGTAAACTCAATATATACCTAATTTTGGGATCAGGTCATAAGATTAATATTGAAGTAATAATAAAAAAGGAAAAAAGCTAGAAATTACTATAAAATTGGAAGAAAATTGACATCTTGTCTCCAAAGTTTGAATTTTTATTTTGTTATATTGATTACTACATAGAATTTAACCAGATCAGGTATGAGATTTTGTTAAAGTCGACATCTGACCTGACTTAATCAGGTTAAAACAAATTCAACTCGATTTGAAATTCAACACAACTCGATTTTTACTTTAGTCAGTGTTGGTCTGATAAAGTGTACACTAATGAAGTCCTGAAGGGTTGCCTACATGTAAGATGTTACTGAGTTAATTATATGTCCAGAGTCTATCCGAATACCAGGCTAGAAGTTTTTTTTTAGAATTTTTTTTTATCGGAAAGAAGTTTTATATTTTCAGTAGAGAAACTCTAAAAAACACTTAATTTGTTGCCTAATTGATTCCCCTCTTTACTCCACTCAGGTGTTTCTTGTTGGGAAAGATTTTGGAGCTCGTCCTGCATATCTATTTTCCATTCTACACCCTGAAAGGGTCTTGGGAGTTGTCACGTTGGGAGTTCCATATGTTCCCCCAGGCCCCTCTCAGTATCACAAATTCCTTCCTGAAGGCTTCTACATCTTGAGATGGCAGGTAATTTTAAATTAGGACAAAACTTACATGCAGTTTCTTAAATGCTTTTGGTACTGTATTTTTATTAGAGTTGTAATCTCACCTTAATAACTTAATGCAAACTTCCATTATGTCGATTGTCACGAGAAACCCCAATTCTGATTGGAGAATAATACTAAGCACTCTCAAGAAATTGTATCTACACTTTTAAATTTTTATGCTCTCGGCATGATGATCTGTAATATCACCATAACTTTGATTCCATCATCTATATCAGGAACCTGGGAGGGCAGAAGCTGATTTTGGACGCTTTGATGCAAAGACTGTTGTGCGAAATATTTACATCCTCTTCTCAAGAAGTGAAATACCAATAGCTAATGAAAACCAGGAGATCATGGATTTGGTGGAACCTGATACTCCTCTTCCTGCTTGGTTTACAGAGGATGATCTTGCAACATATGGAGCCTTGTATGAGAAATCCGGATTCGAAACTGCATTGCAGATTCCATATAGGTGCTAGCTTTTGTTCATTGTTGCCTTTTAGTGAACAGTGCTGTTTTTTTTTTTACTGCAAAGCAATGAAAGGATGGTCTCTTGAACTCTGAAATTTTCTAATCTATGGGTGAATTCTTGTTAATGGTGGGTTAGTTTTGCTTGTATTTGCAGGTCATTAGGTGAAGTGTTGCAATTACCAGATCCTGTGGTTAAAGTTCCAGCATTTCTGATAATGGGTGGCAAGGATTATGTTTTGAAGTTTCCAGGGATTGAGGATTTAACAAAGGGTGTAAAATCAAAAGAGTTTGTTCCCAATTTGGAAGTTACATTTATCCCTGAGGGAACCCATTTTGTTCAAGAACAGTTTCCTGAGAAGGTGAATCAGCTTATTCTTGACTTCCTTGCCAAACACACTTGATATTATTGGACTTAAGTCGATTGTGAAGTGTGGAAAATTTAGCTAATGTTGTGAAGCTTGCTGGAAGAGCTTTATTAGATGGTTTTCTTGTACAGGGAATTCGTGAAATATGCATGCGACTGAGTTTTCTAATAAATAATACCGAGTTTCTTAATGATATATATTTCAATTAGTAACTGAGAAAAACTTGTACTTAATTTCAATTAGTTTAAATTTGATTTGTTATTTTAATTTTTTATTTAAGATAAAAAAAAAAAAAAACATTAACTAAAGTAAGATTAGAGTCTTCAAAATATAAGCATTTTATACATCGAAAAAAAGAATACACATTTTTATATATCCCATTATCCCTAACCAGTGGTCGTCAGCTGCCGAATCTCCGCATCATAAATTCCAAATTACAAATCACAGTGAAAATAATTTCAAGTTTTAAAAGAATATTGATTCATATTACAAAATCTTTTTAGATTATGATTTCTTTAAAGAGAGAATAAAAATTAATAATTTAGTATGGTTGAAGCTTGACATTAATCATTAAAACTAAAAATTAAACCAAATAAAAATTAACTTTTTATTTATATTTTTCTTTTTTAGTTTTTATTGAATTTTGATTCCCAGGATCACTTTAAGAGTTTGAAATAGCTTGTCTTCAAACTCGGGGAATTGGCCTAGAGTTAGGCACCATGCGTCACACGTTATGGGGACAATCTATTTAAAGTTTTGTGATCGATTTTCGTTCTGTGCAGGCAAAAATTCCCCAGGCTAGAGACAATTAAAGTATCGCAAGCGGGATTGGCCTTTGTGAGTGGACCGAAGGATATCCGTAGTAAAACCAAAAAAAATAGCTTGACTTGACTCTTGAACATTTGGACGATTTTGGTTCCAGCAAGGTCATCCATGAAGAAAGTCCAATATCAAGTAGTGTGCTTGGCAAGGAAGTCAAGGATAAGCTGATTCACCTTATGGGGAAACTGTTCTTGAACAAAATGGGTTCCCTCAGGGATAAATGCAACCTCCAAATTGGGAACAAGCTCTTTTGCCTTTTCACCCTTTGTCAAATCCTCAATCCCTGGAAACTTCAGAATATAATCCATACCACCCATTATCACAAGTGCTGGAACTCTAACCACAGGATCTGGTAAGCTAAACACTTCACCAAATGACCTACATTTACAAAAACAAACAAAACCAACTCACAATCAGCAAGAATTCACCATGAATTTCATAATTGCTTTGTACTTTTGTGGAAAAGAAACAGCATTTAACGCCATTTGTTTCATCTAAAGGAAGAGACCAAATTGGGTAAATTTTAAAAACAAAAGAAACCAAATGCATATCCAAAAAACTAAAGAACAAATGCAGCAGCACCTATATGGAATCTGCAAAGCAATTTGGAGTCCAGAATTCTCATACAAAGCAGCGTATGTTGCAAGATCTTCCTCTGTGAACCAAGTGGGAAGAGGAGTATCTGGTTCCACCAAATCCATGATCTCTTGGTTTTCATTGGCTATTGGTATTTCACTTCTTGAGAAGAGGATGTAAATATTTCGCACAACAGTCTTTACATCAAAGCGTCCAAAATCAGCTTCTGCCCTTCCAGGCTCCTGACATTCACAGAATCAAACTTATCATCAAACCTTTACTACTGATCTCTCATAAAAATTGGAGTTTCATTTTAGTTATAATCACTAATCAGTACAATGAAAATTTGCATTCAAGATCTCATTACTCATTATAAGTTATTAAGGTGAGATTTAATAAAAATACAGTACCAAAAAAAGGATTTGAGGAAGTGCATGTAAGTTTTGTAGTTTAAAATTACCTTCCATCTCAAAATGTAGAAGCCTTCAGGAAGGAAATTGTGATACAGAGAGGGACCTGGAGGAACATATGGAACTCCCAAGGTGACAACCCCCAAGACCCTTTCAGAGTGTAGAATGGAAAATAAATGTGCAGGACGAGCTCCAAAATCTTTTCCAATAAGAAAAACCTGAGTGGATAGTATATGTTATTATTAACATTGATAAGTTAATAGTGATAGAGTAGTACCTTGGAAAGAGCAAGAGCATCGAGAATATGAAGTAGGTCACTGAGAAGATCGGACCACGTGGCGTTATCTGGTTGGGGTGGCGGGTCGGAGAGACCGTAGCCTCTGTAATCGAAGGAGATGGCTCGGAATCCCGCATCAGCCAGAGCTATCATCTGGTGCCGCCACGAGTACCATATCTCCGGGAAACCGTGCAAGAATACGACGGCGTTTTCACCTGAAAACAACAAGAAAGGTGTTTGTTTATTTGTTTGAGTCGGATCAATAGAAGTAAAATGCAGCGAGCGGAGTACACTGTCCGATTCCGATTTCTGCGACGTGGAGCTTCAGATCACCGACGTTCACAAACTTGTGTTCGATTCGATCCATCACCGTCTTTACAACACTGAGGAAGTCAACACTACTTTCCAATTCGCATTAGTTTTAATTAATGGCAGATTCACCTAATGGATTATTTAACAGACTAATTATTAAAGTAAGTACGTTCTTTTAAAACATTTTACCAAGCTGAAATTTCCCCGGTTGAAAAATTCTAGTTTTATTTTTTGAGTTTTTGTGTCACATTAGTTTAAAATAAATAAATTTAAATAACAATATCTAAAAAATGAAAAACAAAACCAAGTTTAATATATTCAGGAACTAAATTCACTCTTTCATTATTCAAATTAGAATTTATCCTTAGTGAAAGTTTTTCATCGTTTTAATTTATCCAGATGTTATTTTTTCACACTACTGTGATGAAGAGAAGTTGCAGAAATTCTAACAGTGACACATTGAGGAGGGTGAAGTGATACATTATAGCCATTGTTTGCTGACTAATCTGAAATGCTGACTAATAGTGATGGTATTCAATTAGCTTCAATACTATTTTTTCAGTTATTGTTCCTATATTTGTGTCTAATAGACACTTGGCATTGTGCAATGGAATTTTTTTTTACATTCTTCTTGGAGTGGATGCAAGTGAAGACTAAAATGAAAGAAAATTATAACAAGTAAACAATCAATCAATAATTCAATATTTTTAAGTTGATCACCTATTGTTAACTTCATATTTTAATTGTTAAGCATTTTAATTAGTTATATTTTAAAGTTAAAATATTTCTAACACGTAATTTCAAAGAAATAACTGTTCTTAAAAAGTTCTCAAAATATAATACGTAATTTCTTAAAAACAGTTAACTCAAGCACGTATTTAGTTTTAAACTATTTTACTTTTAAGGTTAATTTTATTTTAGAAAAAGACAAAGATATGATTCCTTAAATTTAGAGTGCTACGATGAAGATGTCGTTGCGCGGTGGCTGTCGCAGTGGCGGTGAAGTGAGAATGAGATAGGAAGAAGAGAGCAGGGACAGATTGGGAAAAATGATAAAAAAAGAAAAGAAAAAAGAGTGAAAAATCTGGACCCCTTGATTAGAAAGATAATAAATCCAACGGTGAAAAAGTCATCTCCCACCGTGGGAGACCTATGTGGGTTGCCCACGCTAGACGGAACCTGCAAAAAAGCAACTTGTTCAGTTCAGTATTTCTCTGTTCCAGTGGTTCCACGCATTAGCGCCTTGTGTTTCTCTATCTGTAAGCGCTTTCTCTCATGATATTTTCTTTCCTTAACATAGGTTTCGAAAATTTCGTTACTGTAATCTTCCATTCAGAATTCAAGAATCAAACCCTAGTTTGTTTGTTTATTTTTCTTTTAACGATTATTAAACCCTGAATCTTTTCATTGTAGACGTTTTCAAATTTGAAGTCAAACCCGTTCAACTGTCGTCTTTATATTTCGTCAATTCATTCCCATATCGTCAGAGGTTGGGAAATTCAATTCCACGGCAGCTTCTTCAGCAGTAAGCTTCGCGATCTATGAAATTCTTTTGTTTCATACCTAGATCTTGTTGTTCTTGAACACTGTTTAAGGGACTTTTATGATGATTTGGCTTTATTAGAAACTAAGTAATCAATGAGCAAATTAATCTCTCTGGGTCTAATTTACCTTTTTTTTTTTAATGTAAATTAGACCCGAAAGATTAATTTGCTCATTGATTTTAGTTGACTTGAGCATAGTTACATAATTCTCTTTTAATGGTAACGTAAAAGATGACAAACTTGCTTACCTAGTCGATGAACCGACTTCTCTTTTAAAGAAGTCCTGTGATAATAGTTTAATAGATGACACACTAATTACCTAAATTGAAGTGTGTTTCAATCCATATCCGAATTCAACTCCCATATATAGAGTATCCACTTGGATTCATTGATCATTGTTGTATAGAGGAATGTCAGCAACACACTCTATCTAACATACTCCCCATAATCAGGAGCGAGACTTACTAAAAGAGGAGTTCATCCCACCAAAATTTGTGGATTCCAATAAATTTCAACCAATGTTAGTATGTTAAAGAGGGTGTTGCTAGCATTTCTCTTGTTGTATATCATAATTAATAATCCTGGGTAGCGCGTACTAAATTCACAGCTCATGTAACCGCATCCTGGGTGGGTTCTCTTTCATCTTTAAAGGAAGTCTTGCAATAATAAAGTGAAAGGTGACAAACTGCTTATTTACGTGAACTGTGTGTCAATCCTAATCCGAATTCTACTTCCCTTGTGTTTCTATCCACACAGATGCATTGAACATGTATATATCATAACTACGACTTGTGTGGCTTACATAATTTTATAAATAACTCTGCCCGGTGTTTTCTAAATTCACGGCACATGTACAGCGTACCGGGTTCTCTTTAAAAGAATTCGTGGTAATAATGTAAAAGGTGTGAAAGTCAAACCGCATACCTACACAAACCGTAAGTAATTTTTTTTTTCTGAATTCTACTCCCTTATATATAGAATATACATGCGTTGAATATTTTTGTATATCATAACTACTACCTTATATGGCTTAGATACATTCATGGACTGAATTAAATGTTTTGTGTATGCTATTCCCATCTGCAGCTGTCTTTGTGGGTTTTTGTGATGTATGCAGGATAGGATTTAGGTTGAAGCTGGGACAGTTATGGCCGATTTGGAGAATTTGCTTTTGGAGGCTGCGGGGAGAACTGGTACAGCTGGGAGAAATCGCCATTCTCTTCCACCTTCAAGGAGACGACATGATGGTGCTTATTCAGATGGTGGGAGTGATTCTAGGGATGATGATTCAGATGATGAACTCAATTATGCAAGCAGAAAGCCCTCTGGATCACAAGTTCCTCTGAAGAAAAGGTTAGATCCAACGGAAAGAGATGATGATTTAGGCAGTCAGGAAGAAGCAGATGATGATGGTCGCAGCGATCATGATGGTGATAGCAGTGATGAATCAAATATTGGTGATGATCTCTACAAGGATGAGGATGACAGGCGGAAGCTTTCTGAGATGACTGAACTTCAAAGAGAGATGATCTTATCGGATAGGGCTACGAAAAAGGACGATAAAAATTTATTGGGGAAGATAGCATCAAAGCGTGAGAAAGGGAAGGCAACGATGCCCAGAAAACAGTCTCCACCCATGTCATCATCACGCATGCGTGCATCAGCCAGATCTGCTGACAGGTCAGCCAAGAATGAAGCTTTAAATGAATTGCGTGCAAAGCGATTGAAACAGCAAGATCCAGAAGCTCACCGGAGACTGAGAGAGGCATCAAGAAATGCAGGGCCCCGGCATTTTTCTCCACCAAAGCGAAAACCGTTCACATCAGCAAGTCTCAGTAGTTCAAGTCATAGTGAGAGTGAAAGTAGGTCCCACAGTGATGATGAAGGGTCAACTGGGGATGGAGGAATTGTTGACAGTGATGATGATAGGGCACTAGCTGGGTCTGAGGGTCCATCATTTCAGGATATAAAGGAAATAACTATTCGCAGATCAAAACTTGGTAAGTGGTTTATGGAGCCTTTCTTTGAGGACTTAATAATTGGTTGCTTTGTAAGAGTGGGAATTGGTAGGTCAAAAACTGGACCAATCTACCGACTCTGCATGGTGAAAAATGTTGATGCTTCTGACCCTGATCGACAGTATAAATTAGAAAATAAAACTACATACAAGTATTTGAATGTTGTTTGGGGAAATGAAAGTTCTGCTGCTAGGTGGCAAATGGCTATGGTTAGTGACTCTGCTCCAATTGAAGAGGAGTTCAAACAGTGGGTTAAGGAAGTAGATCGCAGTGGTGGCCGGATGCCAAGTAAACAAGATGTGTTAGAAAAAAAACAAGCTATCCAAAAAGCCATTACATATGTCTACTCAGCGGCTACTGTGAAGCAGATGTTACAAGAGAAAAAGTCTGCCTCAACAAGGCCACTAAATGTTGCTGCTGAGAAGGATCGGCTGAGGAGGGAATTGGAAATAGCACAAAGTAAGCATGATGAGGCAGAAGTGGAGAGGATCAAGACAAGACTGCAAGAATTAGAGGCATCGAGACATGCAAAGCAGAAGGATGCCAAGGCATTAAAGCTGGCTGAAATGAATAGAAAAAACAGGTTTGAGAACTTCAAGAATGCTTCTGAATTGAAGCCGGTGAAATCAGGTTTGAAAGCTGGGGAGGCAGGTTATGATCCATTTTCAAGGAGATGGACTAGATCAAGGAATTACTATGCTGCAAAACCTGGTGAAAAAGCCGCAGCTGCAAATAATAGTGTCAATGGCAATGTGGCTGTTGCTGGCAGCAATGGAACAGGAGTACCAGTGACAACGGAGTCTGGCATGGTGGCTACTGCTGCCGCCTTGGAAGCTGCTGCTGATGCTGGGAAGTTGGTGGATACAAGTGCTCCTGTGGATCAAGGGACAGAGTCAAATCTGCTGCACAATTTTGAGCTGCCAATTTCATTAGCATTACTTCAAAAGTATGGTGGGTCTCAAGGAGCTCAGGCAGGATTTATGGCAAGAAAACAAAGAATAGAAGCAACAGTTGGATTTAGAGTCTCTGAAAATGATGGCAGGAGGCATGCGTTGACGCTGACAGTCAGTGATTACAAAAGAAGAAGAGGACTTCTTTGAAATTTGTTGCTGCTCTTGCAGTATGCAAGTTGAGGTAAGTTGGAGGTTCTATGGGCAGAAGATGGTTTGTGCTGTTGTCTGTAATATTATGTATCTTGAATTTTTTAAGTGTTTCCATATATTTTTTTATTTCTCATTGCTCAAACATCAAACAATAGATATTTGATAAATGTTAGTGAAGGATGTGCGTGATTTAACAATGATAATTAGTCAGATTGTTGAAGTTAAAGAGAAAGAATGATAAATGCACAGAAATCTGATATCTGTGGTGAAATTTTACAGAATATCTGTTCTCTTTAGTTGAGTCCGTTGTTGTCTAGAAGAACTTCTGTTTCACTTTCAATTTCCTGTGTTATACACGCACTTTCCTGTGCTCTTGTTTTCCGGTATAGGAAGGTTCTCTGAAGATTGCTGCAGTTGTTACGGCAAGAAATAGTAGCTACCTCATTGGCTCACTGTATTGATTATAAACAAATACAAAGTGTAAGTATTTGAAACCGGTTGAGTTCAACACCAACTAAGAAATCACATACAAGGGAAGTTGTTTTTAAAAAAAATTGGTTGGGTTTTTTCTAAGTGACATCCAAACACTAATAAATCATATAAAAAAAACAATGTTGGAATGCAAATTAATGCCATCTCAAACTGTAATGGTCGATACTAATTCCAAAAATCATCCAGTTATGTTAATATTTTCCATACAAATTCAAATTGATGATTAGTTCGTGAAAATAACTTATTTTGATCAAATAGTCGTCTTTTGAGGGTAGCTTAACCATTTCCTTCTACAATTTTGGTCAATCCCAACAACAATTTTCATATAGTGTAACTGCTATAGCACTGGGTATACTTTTTGGTTAAATAACATACTCGTAAATGGGTATAGGTGCCACTTGAACCTTTTATTATTTTTTTCCAATTGAAGCTTGTAACGAACCATTGTTGCTACATGACCTCAACTGACTCATCCTCTGATTAATTCAATATTTTTTTATATATAAAAACTCTTATTAGATCATTCCTAAAAATGGGTATAATTTTTTCATGTTTTGTGTCCATAATCTATTTTTCTCAAAAAAGAAAAATAAAAACCTTTAAATAACATTCGTCCTCAAAATTTCTAAATACACTCCGGTAAAGCCCGAAAGGCCCAACAGCTTTCGACACGCGCCAAAGCCAGACGGAAACTGAACTCTTCTTCTAAGTTCTAAAACTCAGTTCGTTCGGCGAAACCCGCAACAATGGCCGCGGAAACGTTAACGTATCAGCACGGCGTCGTTTCTAACACCGATCTAGATGCAAACTCCAATTCCTCCGCCACCAAAAAATCCCGGGAGAGCGAGCGCCGGCGCCGGCGCCGGAAGCAGAAGAAGAACAACAACAAGGCCTCCAAGGAACAGGCCGAAGACAGGTACGACACGAAGGAGAATACCGATCAACAGCAGGTTCTCATCGTTCTTCTGCTTCTCTATTGTTTCCTTAACTTCGAAATCGATAATGGCACTATCACTTGAAATCATAGGAACCGATTGTGAAATTAGATGTTAGCATTTGTTCTTACATTGCTGTAGTGAAGTTAGGTTTGTGAAATTGGACGGAGCTCGCTGCTCGTCGTTTTGCATGTTAGAGTTTTCGGGTGAAGGATGTGGGAATGTGAGGTAGAGAAGCATGAGAGTTTTGTTTTACATCTATGTGTGACGTGGATTTTTTCCTTTCTCTGCTTTCCAATTCCATTTTATTGAACATTGCTGAGTTCAGAGTGTGTAGGTTCAATATGGCAATTGCGTTGTTTAATTTGGGTGAGAAGCTTTGTCTATTAATTATTAGTTTGGAACATCTTCACCTACTTATAGGAGTTGGGTTTTGATGCCTTTGGATATATTAGAATTGTTTGTTATAGTGCAACTAAGAAGCTATAGGTTTATTCTTATCATAGATGTTTTTAAAATTTCATATATGTTTATAGCTCCATTGAAAACTAGAATTCTTGCATTTTTCAATTCAAAGTCATTTTTGAGTGTTTTGGAAATTACATTGGTGGTTATATGAGATCTTTAGGCATAAAGAGTGACACATTCCAGTGCTTTCAAATATAATGTCATTAATTCACAAATGATGGTGTCACCATTTAATGTTGCTTTTTTCTTCAATTATAGGTTGTTGAGCAAGTTGAAATTGAATATGTACCAGAGAGGGCAGAGCTAGATGAAGGCTTCGATGAAGAATTCAGAAAAATCTTTGAGAAATTTAGTTTTGGCGAGGTTACTGGTTCAGAGGTAACGATTTTATGTCAATTATTTAATTGTATTTGCATGTTCATATATTGGTTGATGAATTGTTTACTTGGATTCAACCAGGAGAATGATAAGAAGGACAAGTCTCTCGAGAATGCAACTACTAATAAGAAAGCAGACTCAGATTCTGAAGAGGAAGAAAACAATAATGAGCAAAAAGAAAAAGGCATCTCAAACAAGAAGAAAAAAGTACAGCAATTTGTGATATATTTAGTTATTTATTTTCTTTGCTCAATTTAACTATCACATTCCTTTCTACAGTTATGCTAAAAGTTTTATTTGTGTTCAGCTTCAACGCCGGATGAAAATTGCAGAACTGAAACAGATTTGCTCCAGGCCTGATGTTGTTGAGGTTGGAATTTTTTGTGTAGTATACGTAGTTTTGAACTTTTGTGCCTTCATTCCTAACTTTCTAGTCTTATGGCCATTATTTTAACACTATTATTTCACTTTTAAGGTGTGGGATGCTACTGCATCAGATCCAAAGTTGCTGGTATTCTTGAAATCTTATAGAAATACTGTACCTGTACCTAGGCATTGGTGCCAAAAGAGAAAATTTTTGCAGGTTAGTCTCAGCATTCTAAATTGATGATATTATGGGTTAAAGATGCAAGCATATATGATGGTTGTTGTCTAAATGTGAAATGTAGGGATAGAGTGAGGAAGATAATGTTGATGAGGTTTCTCTTATATATATGTATGTGATGCTTGCAGGAGAGCAGTTGTGGCAATCACCAAGCCTGGACTTGTAGGTGTTTGGCAATGAGCATCCTTGATTCGTTTTTCATTTATTTCTCTGTTAGATTGCATGATAATATGGTTACATGGGTGTTGTATGATGTTACATGACGAGCATTATGATCATTTGGTCTTTCTTGAGTAATTCCACTGGGCACTTGTTTATAACTAAGTCGCTAATAGTTCTGCTTTGAATTTTCAGATGCCTTTCATTGTGCTTAATGCTCGGGCTGAATTCCTCTTGTCTTCAATTTTTTTAAAATTGATAGTGCTTGACCACAGAACATCATAGTCATGCACACGTAATTCACTTAGATCTCATCAAAAGTTGTTATTGTTTTTTGCAGGGGAAAAGAGGTATAGAGAAACCACCCTTTCAGCTTCCTGATTTCATTGCTGCCACAGGAATTGAGAAAATCAGACAGGTACTGTGATCTTACCTGTTTGCATATGTTTCGACTCTTTCTCTAAGTGACCCACCTAAAAAGAATAAAGTAATATTTGAAGTAAAAATTGTTTACTTATGAAATTAATAAGCTGTAGATGTAATTGAAAAGTCACACTTCTATACTTTATGGAAATAGCTTTGTTGGTCTAGCATTGTTAATTCAATGACTGGATGTTACTGCTGTTTGAAAATCTTGATGTGATAGAATGGATTATTTTGAACTTCTGATTTTTTTTGCTGAGATCTTTTAAAATAATTTCAATGGTTTGCTGCTGGGAAAATATTCATTTATTATTGATTTTTTTTTAATTTATATTTGATGGATGTGTTTTGAATCAGTTGTTTCTGATTTGTTGATGTGTTAATGATCCATCACAAAATCACACTATTCAATCAAATGTTGTGTCCATTCTGGTATTGATCTTTACTTGCATTTTGCTTATATTGGAATTTGATGTGTTATTAGTTTTCTGACTGGTGTTAACTATACTTGTCTTCCACATCCTTTGTTGCTTTTTGCTGTTTCTTTTAACTGAACTTGATATAACATGAAACTTTTCTTTGCAATATATGTGTGTGTCTTTTTTAAGTAATTTTATTACATTACTGCACTTGCTTCTTACCTGCCAGGCTATCTTCTGTTTTCTCACGCAGGCTTATATTGAGAAAGAAGATAGTAAAAAGTTGAAGCAAAAGCAAAAGGAACGCATGCAACCAAAAATGGGGAAAATGGATATTGATTATCAGGTTTTATTATATCTTTACCTACTTTAGTTTTGCACTCTTTGTCTTGCTTTCTTGCTTTTATGTTGTATTCAGAAGTCAGAACAATTTCCACCCTTTCTCAAGTGACTCTGTCTCTTGTTTGCTAGGTTCTTCATGATGCATTCTTTAAATATCAAACAAAGCCAAAGCTGACATCTCTCGGGGACCTATATCATGAAGGAAAAGAATTTGTGGTATAGTTCATTTTTAACTGTAAGCACCAGATTTGAAATACTACATAATAATTGGCCAAGTTAACGTCAACTAAGAATGTGCAATAATATCCATGTACCAATCTTGATATATAGAAGTTAAGAAACTGTCTTTTACTGGAAGATTAATAAACTCATAGAGTGGTACATTTAAATTGAGGAAGTTGTTAGATCTGTGCTGTAATGTATTTTTCAGTTTCAGTATTTTGTTCAGTTGTTCATTATTATTAGTTCTTTACTGGGTTGAGTTTGAAATTTCAAAAGCAATCAATTTGAAGTTCAAATCTATAAGCAGATTTGTTGTTAGCTAGTTGTTGGTTGCCAGTATTGCTTAGGTTGATGGTACTATTAGTATTAGACTATTAGCCTATTAGGGAAATCTGCCTTCTTGAGTACCAGGTTGTTGATGTGTTTTATTTCAACTTCTTCAATTGTTAATACCTTTATTTTTAATATTTTAATCCATAGATCTGAATTGGTTATCTCTTAAATTGGGTTTTGGTTTAACTCTAGTATACTCTATGTATTTCCTCTGTATTTTGATTGAAATGGTTGTTAACTCAATATCATTGTCATACTTTGTATAATATGGAAAACTCATGTTATTTCTCTTTATCTGATTTATGGTTTGAATAATGGATTTCCATTTCCTACAACTTGAGAGTTTAGCTTCACTCTATCATTTCCTTGTGTAGTGGAAATTTCATGTATTTCTTCTACAGCTTTATCAAAAGTGAAAAGTATTTTTCTTTGAATGTTTGGCCTAAAGATCACATCATTCAAACTTCTTTTGATAAGATGTTTCCCTTGATCTGGTGAAGTGCCAAGACTATCAGCACCTATGAAAATTATAACTCAGTTCTTATTATTTTTATATTTTATATATAATGTTGTGCAGGTAAAGTTGAGGGAGATGAAACCTGGCATGTTGTCCCACGAATTAAAAGAAGCTCTTGGTATGCCTGAGGGTGCTCCTCCTCCATGGCTTATTAATATGCAGGTAATATCAATGTCTTGTGGCACGCATGTTGTATTATTCTGTTCTTGGTCCTTTCATTAACATTATTTTTTTTCACCAGAGATATGGTCCTCCTCCATCTTATCCTCAACTGAAGATCCCAGGCTTGAATGCTCCCATTCCGCCTGGAGCTAGTTTTGGTTATCATCCTGGTGGCTGGGGCAAGCCTCCTGTTGATGAAGTACATTTTTTATATTCACTTTTTTCATCATTTAATTTTGAATTATTATTCTGAATTTTCATTTTTACTGAAGGGCTCTCTGCACCCCCTTTTCACCTTATTGATCACTTTTCTTTTCTGCAACTAAACAGTATGGGCGTCCACTTTATGGAGATGTTTTTGGTGTTCATCAACAAGAGCAGCTAAATTATGAGGTTGGTTTACATAGAAGTTCTTTCAGTGTTGCCCTTTTTATGTTTGATGACAAGTCAAGTTCCTTTTATGTTCAATGTTTGAAGCTTATGCCACTCCTCTCTCCATCTTTTTCTTTCTAATCTCAATGTGTGGGTGTGATATTTCCTCTTTTCCTTTGTATTTAAGTCCATGATAGAGATGAAAATGAGAGAAATTTGAAGTTAGAAATGAAATTAGCTTTAGCTTTTTTATCAAGCCATTTTGCATATATCCAAATACACTGCTTTTTCTTTTCCTCTTTTCACTCTTAAAAGTAATTAATATTTAATTTATAATTTAGGAGCACTTATCAACTCAAATATGGTCTTTTGCTCATGGTATTCCTAGTTGTAATTTACTAGTGTTCTCACAATGCAGGAAGAGCCGGTTGATAAGGCCAAACACTGGGGTGATTTGGAGGAAGAGGAGGAGGAAGAGGAAGAAGAGGAGGAAGAAGAAGAAGAAGAAATGGAGGAAGAGGAACTCGAAGCTGGTATGCAGTCTGTTGATAGTTTGTCAAGGTATTATGTTCTGTTTTAGTTTCTTTTGTTATTGGCATTACTCTCTTTTCATAGATACTTTACATTCTTTCTTGGGAATAGCATAGCATGATAAATGGAAATTAAGGACCTATCACATGACTAATTTAGTTCAGCAGTGGGTTAATAATTAACCTAAACAACCAACCTCATGAATGTTCCGCAGGTCCTTGTCTACTAGACTGGAGTGTACATTTCTTGCTAAACTGGTTCATGTTTATAATTCTCTACTCTGCATGTGTGTGTGGGTGGCAGTTGATAGTCTGTAAAGGTCTAGTTTTGAGCTTGTGGTATAATCTTGTGTTTGTGAACTCATTTATTTCCTCTTTTCTGTTGCATTTTCCTTCCCAGCACTCCCACTGGAGTGGAGACACCTGATGTTATTGACCTTCGTAAGCAGCAGAGGAAGGAACCTGAAAAGGCTCTTTATCAAGTGAGTGTTTCTATTTCTACACTCCCATCAGTTTTAGCTCTTTGATCAATTGTTTGTCATTAATTGTGTTGTTTTCCATGAAGGTACTTGAAGAGAAGGAGGAAAAAATTGCTCCAGGAACTTTGCTTGGAACCACACACACGTATGCAAAATTGACACCTTTTTTCTTATGATGTTTGGCTGACATTTTTGTCTTTTCTTCCTCACAATTATTTGTTTATTAACAAGTCCTTATGTCCCCTTTCTCTCCAGTTACGTGGTTAACACTGGCACCCAGGACAAGACAGGGGCTAAAAGGGTAAAACTTAAAAGAGTTTCCTCTCTGTATTTAGGGAGAAAAGGGGGTTGGTTTTTTGTGATACTATTGATTGGTGGGGGATAACATGTTTCATGTTTTCCAGGTTGATTTACTTAGAGGTCAAAAGTCAGATAAAGTGGATGTCACTTTACTGCCAGAGGAGTTGGATGCCATGGAAAATGTTTTACCAGCAAAGTATGAATTCTAATTTTTAAAAAACATTTTGGTTGCCTGTTAGTTATGTTAAACATCATGGCTCTGATTTCTTACCTCTGCTGGAACTGTTCTAGGTATGAAGAAGCAAGGGAGGAAGAGAAGTTACGAAATCAGCGTGAAGATTTCAGTGACATGGTTGCGGAGGTGTGTTTACATTTAATTTTCATATCTTACAAACTTACACATGTTGCTGTTGTCATTATTAATAACTGGTCTTGATTTGTATATCTAATTACATAACAAACTGGTGCAGAACGAGAAGAGGAAGAAGAGAAAGATGCAAGAAAAGGAGGGCAAGTCCAAGAGGAATAAGGAGTTTAAGTTCTAAAGGTGGTTTCATGTCTTTTTCTTTTACAGAAAAAAATGGGGGACCCGGAAGTTACCCATTCATCAAATTGTCATTTTCCATTATGGGAGGATTGGTTGTTAGCTGTGTTGTATGGCATTTCTATCACATGTTACTGTCTGCAAGTAGCTTTCATTGTTTTTGTTAGGAACATAAACCACTCGTAATACGATGAAACGCTTTATGCAGCGCTGATGCTTTAGTTGGAAACACAAACTAATCATATTATTTAGGTTGGTATTCCGAATCCTTTTGAGGCAGATATTTAGATAATCCCGCGTGATTATTCTTAGTATGGCATCGATGTCTGTTACTTAGTGCAAACAGGATAGTGAAAGGATACTGACTTGTAATTTTGAATCCTTTGTTTCCATTTATGTATCTTAAAAATGAAACTTGTGAAGGGAAAAGTTGAATTACTGTGTCTAGCCTTGCTACTTTTATTCACTACATTTTTCTATTTTTAAGGTTTAGTTCACATATTTGACTCCTAAATTGAAGGGAAAAGTATTTCATAGAATAAAATATAGTGTCGATTAGTGAATTAACAAGTGAGATTTCAATTTCATATAGATATACATCTATTTTTTGTTGTTATATATGCATGTGTTAATATTATATTTTTTTAACTAATAATTGAGCTTTATCTTGGAAAGTACGTCTCTTGACTTTAAAATAGTTACATCTTCATAATTATCATAAACTTGTGGATGAAGCCAGGGACTAGACCTAATTAGGAAATGAAAGAAGTTTGATGCCCAGGTATAAGTCAGTGTGATTCTACCTCAAATCAAACCAAGCCAGGTGAGGACGTGAAGTACAGTAACCTATAAATAATGATGTCAGTAGCAGCCTATTTTTATTTTACTTTATAGTTGGACCTATTTGCACAGTAGTTCAACTTGACGTAAAATCACAAGAGTGGTGCTGTGCAATAACCGTTACTCAAATAAAGTAATTGTTTGATCGATCATACAGAAACAGAATCATTCCCCACTGATAATATTATATGAATGCCCTTTGAGACAGACCAAACAATAGAAGAGAAATCTTTATTTAGGTATTGACATATTTATATACTAAAATTGTTCCATCAACAGCCATCCAATCCAGTGAGTGACTTATGCATGGTAATGGCATTATTCTTGTTGTGGCAACAGGGGTTGGCGTGGCTCCACTGTGAGTCAAATCTATAACTTCTTCCTTCCTGACTCAGTTTCCCTACTTGTAGTAGAACTACGTACCTATGCTATATGCCTACATCATATTCTTGTCTCACCGCCATCACCGCCTATAGCTATCAAAGTTTCAAATGGAGGGTTCTCATTGGTTTCGGCTTTTGAGAATGTAAATGGATGCATGTTACATGTAACTATATTTATAATATTCGTGCTCATTTGACAGATGACAACTACAACTACTTTGGCAACAAAATGTTCAATCTAAAGGTCAGAAACGTGAAACCATTCGTCATGGCTTGGTGTTAGTGTCCTAATTTTTCTAGATCTAGACCCACACATTTGATGATGGCTTTTCCCCACCATATATGGTACGTATCAAATGGAAGATTCGGGCACTGCAGGTATCTTTTGTGTGGCATGCTGCATGATTAACATGCAGTACTCTCGTGGACGTCTACGTCTCAGTGCTGCACAATTAGGTGGAGGGTCCTTTCGGACTCACCTATTTTAACAATCAAGACGATTACACTCTAAATTACCCACACAACCACACATATATCACCAAGTTCCATTATTCATCTAATGTTAAGAAAAATGCTAGCTTGTCAACAAGGGTGCGGCTTAGGTTCCTTAAGCTTTACATATCGAATTTGTCTATAAATATATAGACAATGACTTTGATGTACCTGTTTTTATAAATTTACAAATGGTTTAATTTTACCAAATATGTGGTTTTTGTTATAAATAAAATAAAGAGTACTTATTATATCCAGAGTGTTGTTACTTGATTCTAGATGTGAGTCTTGGAGCTCAAGTTGGGATTTTATTTTATTTTATTTTTTATAATTTTGTTCCATGACAACAACGTTAGTGGATAGTATACCTGTAAAGAGAGTCTAATGTGTAAGTAAACATGTTATGTTATCTTGCTTGGGGTCAACCCCATTTATACTTAAGAGCCAAGAATGATTAGAATATGTATCATAAGAAAAGTAATATCTTAATGAGATAAAGAAATTGGGGAAGTAAACACCATGCATCTTTTCATTATTAATAAACTAATTCAAGATTATTTGAAAAAATCAACAAAGTGCAACACAATCGGTAAATAGTTGGTTTCCTTAAACATGGTGCTAAGGGTTAGAATCTACTTTGAACTTTGATGATCGTTACATCTCAAAAAGAATTAATCTCACAAACTATTGATTGTAGAATTCCCTTGATGAAAAAAAAAATCTTTGAAGAATTTTCTAGATTACGATCCACAACACAGTGCATTCGTTGGCCTCGGTTTTGTACAATAGAAATGTGGTTTGAAGTTTGAATACTTACTGTCAAAATTGAATTTTCATTCAAAATTTTCATTTCTTCTTTTGAACACTCAAAATCAATAATAGAGATTCAATACTAGTAGCTGATAATGTTAAGAGTCATTAAAAAGAAAAAAAAAAGTTTTTAAGAGGTGCATTCTCATTGAAATGGATTAAATTATAACATATTAATATTCCAGTAGAAGAAAATATATTTTTTTAAATAAAAAGAAAGAGTAGTATAATTACTAAGAAAATAAAATATACTTTATTCTAATAATATTAAATTATGAACGATACTATAGTGAGAATCCACGTATTCACACAACTCACAAGTCATTTGTTCCTTGTTAAACAAACCTATATTATTGGTAAGAATTAAATACACTCCCTATCATTTTCCCATAGATTGTTTTATTATTCACTACAAATTTAATATCAATATCAATATCAATACAAATTTAATATCAATATCAATATCAATATCACGGTGTAATAATAAGAGTGTGGCAATAATATGGCACTTTTTATGATGTGATATCAAATTCGACAACCCCTTGCCTACAGTTGAATAGGGTTCACCGTTTTGCAATGACAATTTTTGGACGCACACAGATTGCTATAGGTCAAAATGTTATTATTTGCGGGAAGTCTTTGAAAATACTTCTAATGCATCATTACTTTTAAATATAATAACAACTTTCCTTCTCCATAAAATTTAATTTAATGAAAAGTTTTGAAAAATAAATATCATGTCTGAGAATGGACAATATCCATTGAATAGTATTTCATTGTAACTATTTGATTAAAATATAAGAATGCAAATGAAATAGAAAATAGAAAATCTAAGAAAACATGTAAAAAAACAAAGAAAATCGAAGAAAATAAACATGTAATTAATAACTTGTTTGGTTTGTTGGTAGAAGAGTTTTAAACTGAAATTACACAACTTCTTTGAGACAGAAACAAGAAAAAAGTTGTTTCTTCAAACTTAGTTTGAATTTGTCGAGAGTCAATCTAAACACACACTAAGAATCTTCAACAAATACAATAAATTCATATAAAAAAAATCATACAAAATTATTAGAGTAAATAGTCAATGCAATGCTAGTTTAAAGAGTTTATAATATTATCCATCAATTATAATTCTATATGATAAGTTTGATGATTTATACCATAATTACTTTAAATGTTATATCTCAATTTTTTTGATTGGTAGATTAATTTTGCAGACTATATTGGAGAATCATTTCAATTATTATTTAGTAAAATTATATTTATACATTAAAATATAGTCCTAATTTCATAGGGACTTCTTCCGATTTTTCACAATTTCAATTTTCTTCTTGGATATTAATTAAGGATAGATTCTCATACTCAATGCAACATTAATGTAACTTTCACCCTTTTGTCCGTTGTGTTACACTAATCACTAGACATCACTTTCATTTTCCTATCACAAAAATTTCAAAAAAATATTTACACATTATATATATGCTTGTCCACCGGGTTAGATAGGTTGTTCCCATAATATTCCACTTTACCAATAAACACACCTGTTCTAAATTCTAATCTACGAATATATGATCTTCTATCTTAAAAAATAAAATCACGAAGAATAACATCATTTTCACATGGTTGGAATTTGGAAACCTAGGAACTGCTGAGTAATATCAATTCTTTTGAAAATCAAAGTATAGTTTCATACTTTCATCACACCAAATTCAATTCTCCTTAAACAATAAATAAATGGATGTAGCTGAGAAACTACCTAGACATTAAGCAACATATTCATATCAAGTCATCACAAAAAAAAAAAAAAAAAAGTAATAGTAGGGGAATGTCAAATATAGTCATGTGGGACATAGCCAAAAGGATAAACAAAACCAAAAAAATAAAAAAAAAAATAAAAAATGAACATCACAATCTTTGTTCCAACCTGGAATAAGCATCAATTGCAAAAGTGGGTCCCACAGTATGGGCCCCAGTTACTCCTCCCAGTGATGCCGCTACATGTGGACAAATTATTCCTTCAATTAACCTAAGCAATGCCAATTGACTAAGAAACAATTGATATATTCGAGTGAGTTAATTATATATTATTTTGATTTTTTAATTATGAAAAACTAGAACCATGTGGTTGCAATGGCTCCACCAGCAACAGCAAGAGTCACCAAAACACGGCCACGCGAATCTGTTCTTTGGATCCTTAATCGAATTTTTTATAGGGCTAATAATAAGTGAGAGTGAGTTATAATTAATTATGTAAAGTAGTTTGATGGACATAAGTGACATCTTAGTTGGACATTATAGACTTTGAAATTGAAGATTCACACATTGATACAATCTATTTAATATGGAGTCACGTGTTTAATTTTTACTGTTATAAAATTTTTTCAGATTAGTGACATTTCCAATATCACGAACAAGATTAAATTTTATTAATTAGAGACGGAAAAATATTTGTAGTAAAAAAAAAACAAAAAAAACTTCCTCTTACTCATGAGTTTCAACTTGGATTTAATTAATTTGATCGTGTCCTTTTCAAACTTGTCCAACAAACATTCTTTGTTTTGTCCTCTTCAATCTGATGCAATCGACCACCCCATACCCTTCTCTACCTAACCAACCGACCAAGATCGATTTCCATGCACATTCCTCTCTTGAGAGTTCGGATCAAAGTTCAAGTTTATATCAATTATTTTTAATTGTGATTTTAATACCCTAATCGTGGCTTAATTATATATGTGCATGTGCGTTTTGTGGTCCTGCTGAAATCCCCAATCCTTGGCAGCCAACATGGAGAAATTATGGTGTGGATGAATTATATTATTTCTCGTCAATTCTCTCGTTACTATGATCAATTAAAAAAAATAAAAATTATAACTTGGGTTACGATATCCATTAACCTACTAGAACTTGAATACTTCTTGTTGATAGATGTTTTGTTTTTCATCATTTCTTTCTTTAATTTGATGGGATGGATAAAGGAATATTAATTTTGATCTTATCATGAGTGACTATCTTCAAATTCATCTTGTTGTAATTTTGTCCTATAATTGCTTATAGATCAGTTTAATTTTAATTTTATCATTTTGGTGAAATTATAATTTATAATTTACAAGACATGAATGAATAGGTAAGGATGATTTTGTTTTGAATGTTTAATTAACATAATAAAAAATATTGTTCTAGAATCATAAGAAGTTTAATTAATTAGTTTATAAAAATAAATATTTAAAGATAAATAATTAAAATCTTGTCGCTGATTAAAAAAAAAAGTTAAAAGATAAAAATTGAGGAAAGAATGCAATATGAGAATGTAAATTATTTATTTTTTCAAAAAAGAAAGAAAAAGAATGTCTATTTATAAGCTTGCAACAAGGCTTAAATATGCTAAAGAAATCTCATCCACTATGAGATTTTATATTGCGATTAGAGTAGAAAACTAAATTAGAAAAAATAAGGAATCAAATATGTAATAATAAATAACAAATTAAGACTAGCTATGTCTATTTAAAACTGTCTTTTTTTTTTTTTTTATCAAGAGAAAACTATCTATTTAAAACTTATTCAAATTTCAAATTTAGAAGACAAACTCTCATAACTCTAACATGGTTTCCTTAAGTGATTTCAAAATGCAAAAGCTTAGAAGAGAAAAGGATAGAATGATGAAAATGATCAAATTGACAAATTTAAATAATGAGAAAGTGTGTACGTCAAACACATCCATTGCTAATGAAACTCACCTAGCTAGCTATTTAATTTATGATACTAATTGTTAATTTACTCTTCGTGATCAATAAGTTATATTTATGATAACGAAAGAAAACAAACTACTCATCATTATGTAAATATAAGGGTAAGGAAGATATTAAATACTCTTTTAACATTATTTTATAACTCATTTTTGTTATTTAAATATTCATCATTATATCAATTGACATTGACATTGATGCTAACAAGTTAAACAAACATACAATTTTATCTTATATTACAAATAATGTATATTTTTTTTTTAATCTGAGATTACGGATGTCCTTTATTAAATTGAAAATTAATCTTATTTGTGATACATAATTATCGTTAATTTAAGAAAATTTTATACACATATCTTCTCTCTGCTAAATGCACGAACTTAATGAAATCTTATAATAATTATAATAGTGTACCAACTCTTTAATGGTATTACTTATTAATCTTTCATGGTAATTTGAAATTCACATTTCTGCCAAGTTCCGGTCATATTGTGAAAATCAAATCAAATGTG
The DNA here is from genome assembly GCA_014843725.1 of Amphicarpaea edgeworthii. Taxonomy (NCBI): domain Eukaryota; kingdom Viridiplantae; phylum Streptophyta; class Magnoliopsida; order Fabales; family Fabaceae; genus Amphicarpaea; species Amphicarpaea edgeworthii. Next base: position 23,478,290 of record CM026328.1, read on the forward strand.
TCTTCTATGTAACACTTTGGCTACTCTTTTGACTAAAACCGCCTACTGCTATTGAATATTTGATCCATTGTACCTTAATTTCTGTAATTCAGACATTCAAAATTGACAACACTATATATCTTGGTACATAAATAGTTTAAGTGTCTATTACAAACAAAAAATTGTATTTATCATTTGTTTGTCATAACAAGGTTATACTATTTAATAGGATAAACATCAGGCGTTATATTTAATGTGATTTTGGTATATTATTTTTTAATTAAAATTAAAATTTTAAGTTAATTAATTATTAAAGCAAAACTCAATTTTTAATTGAAAAAACAGTACCAAAAACCTCATAAAAATTTTCCTATAAGTTTTGTCTTAATGTATAACACATTGTTCAATTCTTTCATTATTACATACATTTTATTAACATTTATGAAATGGTGCAAGTTTTATTGAATCTTACTCATAATATCTCATTAGTATATTTTTTTTTTTGCTGATAACAATAATAATGGCTCAAGAATCATCCTTTTGATGGTTGGAATTATTTGACTGAGTGGTTGTGAATATTCTTGTGATGTCTCTAGCCATCAAACTCTGTTCTGGTAGCTAAAATTGTATGTCCTTCACTCATTTAAACAGTTGCCTCAACTTGAATAATCCAATCTCTAGCATCCAAACAAGTCCTATATGCCGCATGCACCTATGTTCAGTGATTAACAACAACGAATTATATATAATATGAGGGCCACAAATTAACCCACACCACAAATTAGCCAACATATTATTATGGGTGAATGCACAAAGCAACACCCATATATCATATATCCAATATCCATATTCCACCATACACATCAAATAATGAAGCTTAACACGTGCATGCAACACATAGACATAAGACATCCCCAACTTGCTTCATGTAATCACATGACATAAGATCATAAATCTCACCACCACCTCTATTCTTGCCCTTGGGTCCCACTACAAACCATGCTTATACATACTATGCAATTATGGTTTTTAGAATTTAACTAAATGTTGGGATTTCTTATTGAAAATTCCAAATTCAGGTTTTGTACGAATTTTGAGAAATATTTAATTGTCAATTACAAACGAAACACAAAACACAAAAGAAAAGAATAATATGTTTTTTCAAATTCAGTTTCAAATTTTCACATATAATTCAAACACACTTTAAGTGTATCTATTATCGAGTACGTAGATCAGTTGACATTAAATGTTTCAACTTAATATATAATTTAAAATAAAATATTTAAAACATTTATATATCTAAAGACTTGAAGTTTGAAATTATTGATTAAATTGAAAGAATTCTACCCTAATTTATCTCCTCGTAGATGAATGATGTTTGCCAACTGTTTTAAACCTCACTAAGAATCTTTGGGCCCATTGGCCCCACAGTTACCGCCACCCCTCTTTTTCCCCTCTAATGACAATCCATTAGAAAAACAAATTTAGCCCATGGACCGTAGTGTACTTGTCTTCTTTTTTTTTCCCTTTGCCAACTTTGTATTTGCATTGGTGGCCAAGTCTATCTACTACTTAAATTATTATAGCATCATCATCATGCACATCTACGTTCATTTCACAACAATAAAACTCACACAGCACTACCAACGGCCCACAACCCTCCACGTGTCAACCACCCACCTTCACCTTAAGGGTTAAGTACTTCTCTCTCTTTCCCATTCTATAATAGTAGCAACTGAGGAAGGAAGAAAACTGAGCTCGTAGGTTATTACCAAAGACTGCATTAAATTTTAAAGGCTTGAGCCTCGTCTAGCTACCACAAACAGTAATCAAATCAAAACCCTTCACCACACACAAACACAAACGCAAACCCTTCAAGTAATTTTTTTAATAAGATATCATAAATAGGCATTAGATATAGACATACGATAAAAGACATGCTCACTTCTTCTTCTCAGCTATTTCTTCTTCATAGGCCTTTTTTCCTTCCAAGAAACCACTCCAGAAAATTATCATCAACTTCCTTAGACTTGCACAATAATCTGATCCTCTTGTTATCATCATTCAGATTGATTTCTCTCCTAGCACCTCGATCAAAGGGCTAAAAGTATTCTAGCTACTTAAACTTTTTTGGTATATATATATAGATCTTATTGGTTTTAAGTAGTGCTTTGATCAAGGGGTGAAATATTTGAGATATGGGTTTGAGTTCTAAGCAGGTTTCTAGCAGTGGACTTGATTGGAAACAAACATTATTGGAGGCTCAAAACTTGGAACTTCCAAAGTCTAATCTGATGAGAAAACAACAACAGCAACAACAGCAACAAACTCAGCCTTCAGAGTCTTTGAAGTGTCCAAGATGTGATTCCAGCAACACCAAATTTTGTTACTACAACAACTACAACAAGTCTCAGCCACGCCATTTCTGCAGGGCTTGCAAGAGGCACTGGACTAAAGGTGGAACTTTACGCAATGTTCCAGTTGGTGGTGGAAGGAAGAACAAAAGGGTCAAAAAATCATCAATCACTCCAATTACAACAACAACATCTTCTACCATCCCAATCACAACCACAGCCGCCACTTCTACTTGCACTGCCACTCTCACAACCTCAATTGGCAACAACATGGATGCTATGTTGGGTAGTAGTAGCCACATGACAAATATTCATCAAACTCCTCTTGCAGATGATCAACACAAGAACATGTCTTCCTCTCTCTACCAAGCTCTAATTCGTCCACCACCTTTGCTGCTACAGCAGAATCTGATCAACACAAGAGCCTTAGAAGGCAAAGATTTTAGTATTGGTATTGGTATTGGTAATGGTATGTTTTCTAGTTCAACTTTGTCTCTTCCTCTTCATCAAAGCCAAAGCCTACTCTTCCCTTTCTCAACCTCAAGCAACTCTTTTGACACCAACCCGTGTTCAGTAGTGTCAACCTCTCTTAGATCCTCCAATAATGTTTATAACTATGGGGAGGATCAGTTTAAAGCAATAGAGGAACCAACCATCAATAGTACTACTCTTACTACTACTACTACTACTACAACAACAGTGCCTGGCACTGGTGGAACCAACAACAACATACATCCATCATGGGAGATAGCAGCAGCAACAAGTGGTGTTGGCTTGGGACCTTGTTCAAACTATTGGAATTGGGAGGATTTTGATTCATTGGTCTCAACCGATCTAAAAGATCCCTGGGATGATTCAGATATCAAACCCTGAGACCAAAATAAGCAGCAACAACACATCATGGTAGTGTGTCCATAGATTAGTTATTTAATTTAATTGGGGTGTTTTTTTTTTTGTGTTTAATACAGGTTAGTAAGTGAGTGGTCTTGATTTTTTTTTTCCAGATGGGGGCATGTTGATCTGTGCTAGCTAGCTGGTTTGTAATTCTTTCCATGAGAAGTTATTTGGAGCTGTCATGTTTTTGTTTCAGCTTCAGATTCAAGCAAAAGGGTCCCAAATTTCTGATTATTATTAGTTGTAACCCACTACACTTCTACTCTGTTTGCCTCTTTTGTTCATCTCTCTTATCATTTCCTCTAATTATCTCTAATAAAGTGGTGTATTAATGTATGCAAGTAGTGTCTAGCTAGCATTATTTAATGATCAATATAGAATTTTTTTTTTTTGTTTTTTGGAGAGTTTTGGTGTGCTTTGTGATGGGAGTGATACAGATATGGGGTCTGTTCCAGCACTGCTGAACTGACAGAATGTGATTGGAAGATTCTTTGGACATATATATATATATATAGCTTGGAATGATATATTATCATACGGATTTTATTGCTCATGATTCATCATCACCACCACCACTTCTTATTGAGAGAATCATTCTTTGATTTTGGTACTGAAAGAAAAGAATTCTGGTTGTACATTAATTTAATATTATAGTATTATTATTGTATTCCTATCATATGTTTCTGGATCATGTCTCTGTGGGCTTTTAGCTCACATGGTGTTTCCATCTTTGTTCCAATTTAATAGAATAGTGTGTACGGTATCTAGGGGCCTTTGTTTCTCTGATTAACTGTCAGCTTCTTCTATAATTGAGGAGCTGTGGAACACTAGCTAGTGGTAGACTCTCTTAATGCACAACCTTCGATTTGTTTGTTAGGTTAAAAATGTTGTTTTTGATACTTAATCTTTTCTTTTCTAACTATATATTAGGTTGATCTTATATCTTGGAGTTTTTATATATGTGTTATTGGATCAAATTTAGATCTACCTTGGTGAATCACGAGCAAATAGCAATAAATTAAATACTATGTTAGATAGTTGTGATTGTTACATTTGAATATTCTGATTAATTGGCAAACACAAGCAGCTTTGTACTTTATGCATGTGAGGAGTACTCGAGGCTAATACGCATGCGTTTCCCATAATATTATTGAAAATATTGAGTCACCTTGCAAGTTGGGGACACTAAACGACGCCACAACGGCCAGTCTCTCTCTTAGGGACTTATATTGCACCTAAAACATATTGGTCATGGTAGTGTAGGGGAAAATCAATTCATTGACCCATTAAGTTGTAGATAAATTTGCATCACAAAATAAACCTGGATATAAAATTATATAAAAACACATTATAAATTATTTAAGACTTAAATACGAATTTAGTTTTTCTAACTCACATTACTTTTTTTTTTAATTTGACTTATAAATTTTTTTGTTTTTTTTTTTTTTCAAATCCATCTGTAAGAAACTAAAAAGTAAAAACAGATTCTCTAGCATATTTTTTAGACTCTTTTTTATTAGTTAAAATTTATTAAAAAAAATGTAAGTTTCAGATTTATTTAATGACATTTTCTTATAATTTTATAGTTTTTAATTAATTTTATTAATAAAAAAATATAATAGAGTATGTTGCTAGTACTCTTCTTAACAGGTATGTTAGTCGGCCTTTGTTTTTTTATATTTTGTTAATTTTACTAATATATTTATTTATTATATTAGGAAACATAATCAATTATTAATAGTAATATGTAAAAAAAAAACTCAAAATATTTTATTTTTTTAGATTTCTTGGTTTGTTCATTTTTTTTTAGTTAAATTTTATGTATTATTATTATTATTATTATTATTATTATTATTATTATTATTATTATTATTATTATTATTATTATTATTATTATTATCGATCCATACATTAGCTTGTTAACTACATGCTACGGGAAGCATCGTAAATCAAGAAAATAAAACTCATTTTTCATTGCAACCTGGCCCAACCCGTTGAATCTGTGGACCAATATGAACTAAACCTACTCCGGCCAAGCTAACCCCTATATCTAACTTTAATTTTATACATCATACAAATATTAAGGACCATATATCCTTCTACCCTTAAAAAGTATTATGTTTTTATTATTTATTAAAACTCATGGAATGCTTTATGAGTATTGATTAAATTGCCTATTTGGTCTTTTAAAAAAAAAAAATCAATTTCTTACTCTGGTCCCATAATTATTGGAACCAAAGCCAACCCACGACGGCAAATATAACTAAATCTGCATTGAACAAAGTAAAAGGTTTACATAGGACCACTCAAAACTCATGCAACCCTGTGTTTGAGAGCATCTAGATTTTTCACTAAATACATCGTACAAATTGATGCGTCGACTATCGAATTAAACCCTTTCAATTTAAGCCATATATAAGAAGTTCAACACTTTACTTGGGGCGGCAGTGGAATGAATAACCAGCATGGCTGAAGTGGAAAAAAGCTGTGTGATGACCTCTTGATTGGTGACTAGAGAGAAGATGGTAATTGAATGGTGGGTGGAGGTGGAATAGGTACATAATGACTAGCTACATAGAGCAGTTAAAAAGATTGGACCATTTTGATAACATGCAAATACTAACACTACACTACTATGGATCTATCACTATCCACTCTTTTTCTAATCCTATAGTATAACAGTCTGAGGCGGCTCCTTGTTTCTAAATTTTATGGAGTGGTCATATGGCGACACCAAAAGAAAAAGAAAAAGAAAAAGGAAACACTTTATTATACATGATGTGTATATTTTTTTCAATATTCTTTTAAAACAAAGTACACTCAAACTCTATAAATTTGTAATCCTCTGGAATAAAAACTTTTGGACATTCGAGCATTCATCACGTTAAACTTTTGTTTTTGTTCTTCTAAATATTTGTTTTGTTGTTCAAAGTATTTACTGTAATGTCTGCACAAAATTTGATTTACTTTTCTTAAAAATTGTTCTATTCATACCAACTACATGTTAGTTTCTTCTAAATATATTTAACCCAACTTCTCTTAAATAAAGTCAACCACAACCTTAATGTTTGAGTATTGACGTCAATTTGGCTTTAAAGACACATTGAGCTCAGCAACCAAATCACGTCATGCTCAATATTAATGCTGAGCACAGACAAGTCTTCCATCATGCTTGTTTACTGCAAAATTAGAGCCACTGCATATATATAGCCTATGATTAGAAAGGATTTCTTGTATTCCTTTTTCTTTTCTGAGTGACACTAACTTCTTGTTGGCTTAATTAACTAATTAATGACATTAACATTAACATTAACATGCACATTTTATTTTGAAAAGTTATCTTATAGGATATAGGGGTACACAAGTGTGTGTGACATGATTAATTGAAGAGTCAAAATGAAGGAAATTATACATATATAGTTAAAACATGGGGTGGTGTGTTTTTTTTCAACCAAGGTTCATAATAATTTACAAGTAGCTAGGCTTTCACATCCAACTTAATAATGTTACAAACAATTAATTAATTTCCCCACACTACTACTACTACTACTACAAATTGCCCATTCTCACACCAGTGTCTCGAGAATGGGGACCAAGAGCATTATAATTAGCTTTTGAAAAACTAACATAATAGAGTTCTGAGGCTATGCCTGTGAAAACAATGAAGGCAGCTCCAGCACCAAACACTCCCTTCCTCAATGTTTGACATGAAGGGGCTCTCTCTCCCATCAGATCACGGTACTTTGTGTGGTAAGCGTTCCTCACACAACCCGCTAGCAGGCACGAGCCAGCAATGATAAATGCCACCCTGCATGTATACTCAGGATCATGAGTTAAATGGTGATGCACTCTCAGTATCAATTAATCGCAACAAAAGAATAGAAATCATTTTCCTTAAAACTAAATAGACCAATTGTACATGTTTGTGTGAATTGAAATTTGTTCCGATCATAAATTCACCAGCATCATCAGGTCATCTCATCCGAAATGTGGTCCATTTAGGTGTTTAATGATTGTCATGATTTTGTCATCGAACATATCTAAACAGACAATATACCTTATATGGGATGACCCCTTAACGATGTCTGTGAATTTATCTTCGGAACAAAATCATATAATCACATACCAGGTAGTGATGAACAAGGAAATAGCCCATGATCTGGATCCACTGGGTCTCATAGCTTTCCCACAGCAAAGGCATCTAGTTACAACCATAATGATCACTTGACTAGCAACTAGGATAAACAAGGACCCCACACCTAGGCCGGTTGCGATGTCTGAGTCATATTGACAATAGTTTCTACCTGCATTGTCTTTAGCTAACGAGGCCTGTCATCATTGAACCAAATAATTAATTAGTTACTATTATGTAAACCTATTCAACACTGCAAAAACCTGTTTCCAGTTTTGACTTTTTCCATCACTGACTGGTTCGGTATGTTTCTCTTCTCCAGAAACACATGGGAAAAAGTAAAAAGAAAAAATAAATGGATTTTTTTTATAAAATAAAATTAATTTCTGTATTAATTAATTTGTAAAAACTTTTTCATAGCAGTTAATTTTGTAAAAACTCTTTCACAGCGTAAGCATGATACAACATGGAGAAAATGTTTTACATTTTCTAAAAGTACAATTCAGGATCTAATCATGAGGGAAAATTGAAGGTACAAGTTGGTGTTAAACTGCCAAATCCCTTAAAATGGGAATAATAAGCTTCCATATTGACTAGAGACTAGAGAGATCAAGAAAACACTTATAATACTTATGTAATAAGTCAAAATAAATTATAAATAAACTCTTTCAAACATAGCCCGAGTCTTATTTAAGTTTATTAATTAAGTATTTTTAGTAGACATCTTCATGATAGAAGATGAAGTAAAAATTGGAATAGAGTAAAAGGCCTTTTAAAGTTTAGTCTTTGGGTTTACCTTAGTTGTATTGGACAATTACTTAATGCACCTACTTTTTTCCTGGTGCACCCCACTAAGTCGTTATATAATCTAGTCCTAGTTTGGGTTTGGGTTTGGCTTATTTATCTAATCAAGTCCAAAAATTTAGGCTTTCCCTTGTTTGTTTAGGTAAATAAAAGAACTTGATTAAGCATATAATGAATCGTGCTAGAATAATTCACAAATAGCTCAATTTGACACATACACACACCCACATAGAGATGGTCGATGGATAGTTATTATATAGGTTCTCTCACTAAGGATATGCTTGATTTGTAAACAAAGGATGGGATAGCACACACAAATTTGTTCCATGTTTGATTTTGAAAATAAAAGCTGAAGAACATAATAAAAATCTTAAACAAAATTTACTCAACCAAAGCAAGAGCCAGCTTTTTGTCCCACGGACAACTTAGTCCAAATTACCCCCATGATCATACCGTTTTAGTTGGCTTTCTTGTGGGCAAAGTTGAAATTTCCACGTCACTATTTGGATGTAGTTTAGTTTCTCTAGTTAGCTCCTCTCTTTTGTGCAACCAACGCTCATGAACAATCAGGATTGATTGGTATCCCTCTGAACACCGTCTTTTAAATATTTTTCTTGTAATTGATGGAAATTAATTAAAAATTAAAAATTAATATTTTTTTATCTCTCCTATTATATGACACACATTAATGTGTTTAGGAGAGATCAAGTGATCATCTAAAATGACACCTATTATTATTTGTGGTATTATTATGTTAGCATGTGATAGCTCTAATTTTTCATTGATCCCTAAACAACAATAATGATTTTTTCTTATTTTATATAAAAATAAATAAATAATTTTTGGAGATCAAAACTATAATTTATTCATTTTATAAAGATTCAAAATATATTTAAGTCTTTCTTAAAAATAATATATTTTTTAAGAAGTCACAAAATAATTATTAATATGATAATTTTAAAAAACTCACTAGATTATTTATGTGTTCTAATCTTCTCTTTTTTAATAAATGTGTTCTAATCTTAAGCGTCCATATCTAATGATAAATATTTACATTTCACTATCTAATAAAGCAATTATACATATATAGAAAAACATATTAAATAATAATTCATATTTATTATAGAAAATGAACTATACATAATAGTTAAAATTAAAATTTAAAAGTTAGCATTGACATCATCAAATAATGTACAATATTTATCTTTAAAAACCATAGTACAAATTTAAAATTGACATTTTTCACAACACGTTTCATTTTCATGCATTTCCTTACATATGAAGTCAAACAAACTAAACAAGACCAACTAATAAATCCAGTTAGTAAAAATTAAAGAAGAAAATGATATAAGATCATAGCAAAAGCAAACTCCTAAGGGAAAAGAAAAAGCAAAATAGGTAAAGAAAGAAAGAAAGTGACTGACAGTATTCCTCCTCTGCTCTGCAGCAACAGCGAGAGCAAAAGCAACCAGATCAAGCACAAATACCACAGCCAGTAACAGAGACGAAGCCATAATAGCCACTTAAATCTGAATATTCATCCACAAAATCACACAAAGCAAAAAAGAAAATATATGGATTAAAGACTGAATTAAAACGGAAACATTATATTAAGCTCTTGAGATTATAACAAAAGCAGAAGCAGCAATAGGAACTTACGACTATATTTACACGGAGGAGGCTTGGATTAATGAGAGTGATTTTCCCTTGTTTTGTTGCAAATGGGAGAGTAAAGAAGCAAAGCTAGCAATTAAAGTATGTAACTTTTGGCTTCATTTGTAAGCTTTCTGGCGTTTTAATTCGACGAATAGTGCCTCTATATATATTTATTTTTTTATTATTCAGTCACATCTAATAGAGTTATTGCTACTTTAAATAATTGAAATGAATCAATATAGTACCAAAGGACAACCAATCATATACTATCTCGTCGTAGATGGAGAAGAAAAGATAGAGATAGACAGTGAATTTGTGTGTGACTAACAAAAATTAATAATTAATAATTAATATTTATTAATAATAAAATGAAAAAAAATACAAACGAGAAGGATAAATAAAAAATATAATTATCACAATTATAATTATATATATGAAATTTCAGATTTAAAAAAAATACTAGTCACAGTCACAGGCTCACATGTAGGATAAGAAGAAAAAAAAACATGATTTAGAAGTAAAAATACAATTAAATATTTTGAAAAAATGATTACGTCCAAAACGGCGTCGTGCAGCTCCTAGTTTAATTAGACTGCTAATCGGCGTCGTTTCGAGGCTCCTAGTAATTTGGAGCACTGCAAAGTGCAAACCCCTACAAACCCCTTCTTCTACCCTTCCATTTTGGAACAACACTGCATACTTCAACCCGAAGGCTGCGCCACCGTCCACGGTAAGTTCCTTTCATTAACCCTATTTGATAGATTCATTGCCATTGGCATCACAATTTCGGTCCAATCCGAATTCTCATTCAACACTGTAGGTTTTATTTTGTTATCTTGTCACAATCTGAATTTCAATTTCTTACGTGACTCCGTCTTATTACAGAACTGGCCAAGAACACCAATGGCTTACCGACGATGCCTCTCGATACGAGGGAGCCTCGTGGATCGGAGGTGCCATCCGTCTTTAAGTTACGTTCTCCACAGCGAAAGCACCGATGAAAAAAAACCATCTTCAGCAGCAGCAGCAGGAGGAGGAGGAGTTGGTAATTTCACCCAAACAAGGTCCTTTGGAAGCTCTCTCAATGGAAAAATGTGGTTCTCGGCTCCGCCTTCGCGTGATAGGTTCGTTTCTCCGTGCTCCGGATATGGTTTCTGCCGGTATATGTCGACGGTGAATCAGGGTTCAGATAAGATTGGCAGTGAAATAATGAGTGACGTAGCTGATGTCCTCACCGACACGACGGTTGGGAGTGTGGCTTCTCAGGCTCCCGTTGTTAGCGAGGTTGCGATTGCTGCTGCTGATTCTTTTTTGCCTGTACAGGCCTTGCAGTACGTGATAGACGCTGTGCATTCCTACACTGGCTTAAATTGGTGAGTCTATAATTCTGAATTCTAAGGGAATTCTAAAATAATTCTGAATTATTGGTATTTTTTGCTTTTTCCATCGATTATGGTTTGCACTAGCACTTCCTTTGGATTGTCTGTTTAATTATGATTTACTATGCATAAGTATTGAAGGTACTGACTTTCCTTCAGTGTCCAACGAAACAGAGTGGAAAAGAAGTGAAATAAACCGTAAAATGACATGGCACCCACACTTTTACACTCTCCTTTAATTCAAAACTTTCATCTCATTTCAATACTATCCAAATTAGAAACTCAGTTATTTTATGTCATTTCAAAATGAACATAGAATTTAGTTTAGGGTTTCGAGACTATGCTATTGCTAGCAAGGTTGTTGTTGCCCTATTGTAGTATGTGATGCAAATTTTGGGATTTGATTATCCAATGGTGTATTCATTCACAAATCATAAATTCATAAATAAGGATTTGGTGCCACGTTATTTTTTAATGGAAATTGTTAATATTATTATAGCTTCTTTGTTTCAGGTGGGCAGCCATAGTTCTATCAACCCTGTTGATTCGAACCGCGACAGTTCCACTCTTAATAAATCAACTTAAGGCCACTTCTAAACTTACGGTATATTATGCTAGTTTTACCTTCATCTTTGTTTCTTGCTAAAATAAAGTAATGGCAAAGACTCTTGCTTGTACCTTTGTCCTTCGCATGCCCTAATTGGAGTAAACACATTTAAACATTTGGAGCTAACTGTTTCCCCTTACTTCCCTTTCCCTTTTTGCATTAAGATCTCCTTAACATGGCTTCACAGGTCTGTTCCCCCTCTTTTATTCCCTTTTTCATAAAGGCTCTCAAGCTTGTTATAGTTGTTATATAAATAATGCACTTTTTCCATATTCTAATCTATCTTGTTACTTAATTTTACTGTTTATGTATGTGAACGTGACAGTTAATGAGGCCTCACTTGGAAGAGATAAAGCAACAAATGGAGGGATTGGTAATCATCACGTCATCTTTTTTAAATTACTGATGATAGTGCTATGCTATTATATTGATATACAAGTGAGCTAATAGGGCCTCACAAGTTCTGTTGTCTTGTGATAGAACTGGTACCAAATTCGAATAGGGAATTCAGATTTAATAATAATAGAATACTGGAACTTTATTAATAATAATATTGCTCTTGAGAATAATTACAACTGGACACCAATAGCCAGCTACCAAAACCTAATTCTTCCAAAAACTGCCCCCAATAGAAGTACAATCACCTCTATTTAAACTAATCCTAATAACTAAAAATAGATAAACTAATCAAAACAACTATTAAAGATAAAAATAGATAAATTAAACTAGATAAACTATTTAAAATAGATAAACCAAATCTATAAAATAGATAATGATAAAATATATAACCCAATACTGTTTGGCTAACTATTATCATTATTTTCCCTTTTGTGGCGCCTCCTATATACCTTAGTAATAGGAGGTTTCGGTTGAAGTCTATCATCTTGTATCCATAAATTTTAGTTTGACTCAAATTTGTTTAAGGTTTTAGTTGGTTCACCTGTTTAGTATCTGTCCTGGTGATCTGTGTGATGGAATGGATCCTTTTTGTGGGAGAAATGTTTTAGGTTTTTAGACTTTATTACATGTATTGTCAAAAACAACTTTTTTCTCTGATCACAACAACATCCAATTTTCAGACTACGGATCCTGTAGCTGTGGCTAAAGGTCAGCAGCAGATGAAGAAGCTATTTAAGGAGTAAGTGATTTCTTAGTTTGCTTGTAAAAGATATCCTTGACATTATTTTTGTGGTCGCTTTTAATCTATTCTTTAACTGCTAATAGTAATTTTTTATCCTCCCAATCTGATGTAATTACCACATTTATATTTAGTTATATAATATTATAATGTATCAGTGGAGAAATATTTGTGGTGACTTGTAAACTATGATGGCCATACTTGAAATCATTAAATAACCAGTGCTGCTGATAAAAAAAGAAAAAACCAGTGCTCTGTTATGAACTGCTAACATGGCTTCACTTGCTAACTATTATCATTAGATGGAAAATGTTGCATCTGAAGACAGGTGTTATCAGATATTTAAACATTTATTTTGCATAGATGTGTGATCATTGAATCTTTGTTTGAAGAGTGATTGTTGTTAATGTTTAAGATATAAGACCGGAGTGGTTCATGGATTTTAGGAAAGTGTTTCAAGTATTAAGTCAAACTTCATACTCCATGGATCTTTGTTTGACGAAACATCTTCCTTTTGTTTTGATAAAATGCAGATATGGTGTGAGTCCTTTAACGCCATTGAAGGGACTCTTTATTCAAGGTCCTGTCTTTGTTAGTTTTTTTCTTGCGGTAAGCTGAGTTTCAACTTTCAATTTGATATTTCCCCTAATTGCAAGAGTCTGAGTCTGAGGAGCCTTCATATTGTATCCATTCTCATTTCTGTGTTTAAAGATAGATAACAAATATGGCTGAAAAAATGCCATCATTCAAGCATGGCGGAGCTTATTGGTTTATGGATCTCTCTACTCCTGATGCCTTGTACATTTTTCCAGTTTTGACTGCATTGTCATTCTTAATAACAGTAGAGGTGAGCATTTTCTTTTCAGAAGCTTTCAACTTACTTTATGATTCTTTCTAGATGACTTTCTTTATTCTTGATTGAATGCTTTTAGTCTTTTGTTTTGAATTTTATTTTGTATCCACTATATAACTTGTCGCTTCTAAAGAAATGAAGAAGTTTTAAAGGAGTTGGCAAGAGTGGTGTTATCTGTCATATTTTGGTTACAATTTAGATTAATTGATTTCTTATTGTTCTTCAGTGTAATATGCAAGAAGGGATGGAAGGAAATCCTGTGGCTGGCATCATGAAAAATGTCTCTAGGGGTTTTGCTGTTCTTACAGTTCCTTTCACCATGGGATTTCCAAAGGTAAACTTTTCTAGCTTAGCCATTTTTGGAATGAAAAAATTCCCTTTGCTTACACTTATTTTTACCTTTGAAAGTAGTTCTGTCTGAAGTTTCAGTAAAATTTGTTGCATTCTATCTGCATGTGTTCCAACACCATGTTAAAATGGCTTTGGATGCAAAAGCTACAGGGGTAGCATTTATTTTAACATGCACCTGTGTATTTGTGACGCAGTTCCAAACACACTGTACAGTTTGCTTATTGACTGGCAACTATGCAAGTATAACTTGCTATCCGTGAAAGAGAAAGTTACCAAAAGGAACTTAATATTTTGATATCTTAAAATACATTGAATATCAAAATCTACTTTGCTTTAGATAGCATGCATAGTATGCATTGGGTGGTTTATAAGACTGATAGAAACTTGATTGGTGATGTAAACACTAAAAAGAAAATACCAGGATAGTCCCAGTGATTGAGAAGTGTGTCTCTCCCATCAATTCCCTTAGTCACTTCCTTCCTAATATGTTGTTTATCACCAAATAAAAAACTTTTCTCAAGGATGTAAAACAGAGCTGAAGATAATGTATGTATTCACCTCTACTGGCCTGATATCGAGGCGATATAAGAACTCATCAGGCTCTATGAATGAAACTGGAGAAATTTACAAGAATAGGGAAGAAAAAAAAAATACAAGGTTAGTTCCAGTGTTTTGAGAGGCCTGATTCTTCTCCCTCTTATAACCAAATCCCTCCCTGGTTCTCACACTCCCGTAGCCCTAAATCCATGTGTGTGTAACAGGTTGTTACACAAGTTGCACTTCCCACTTTGCCTACATCCAACTTTGATCCTCTACTGCCCCCACTTCTTTTCCTAATATACACCTTATAGCATGTTTGGGGTACCATTGAAAACTCCTCAAACACAGTTTGCCCACAGCAAGGCCTTGTAACTTATCCGTTCAAATGCATTGGAATTCATGCTACAAATGTTTGAATTTAGGGTAAAGTATGTTTTTGGTCTTCCAACTTTTTTAGTTTCCTGCTTTTAGTCCCCAAATTTTTTAAGTCTAGTTTTAGTCCCAAGACTTTTATTTTGTCATAGGTTTTAGTTCTTTTCATCCATGCTCCGTTAAATACATTTTTTTTTTTTGCACAATTTAATTAACTTTCTACAATGTGTACAATTTTAAGAATTTTTGTTTTTAATTTTCCCAATTTTTTTAATTGGAATTTTTTTAAAAAAATATTTTTTTAAAAAAAAAGCATGTGGATTAATTATGTTTTTTTAAAATTAACTTCTTATAGCAGTTACTACACGTATATATTTTTTTTAAAAAAAATTAAAATTTTTTCTTCCAAATAAAAAATTTGGGAAAATTAAAAAAATTTTAAAATGTACACATGGCAAAAAGTTAATTAAAATGTGCAAAAAAAAAAAAATAGACATTTAACAGAGCATGGATGGAAAGGACTAAGATCCATGATGGAATAAAAGTCTGAGGACTAAAACTAAACTTAAAAAAGTCTAGGGACTAAAAGTTGAAAACTGAAAAAGTTGGAGGACCAAAAACATACTTTACCCTTGAATTTAGAAGCAAACATACCTTTAGTCATCTTTGGTCACCCAATACATATTGTTTTAACATCCCTTTTACATACTAGTTTTGATCAAGGTTATCAAATCATGTTTCAAATTTTGAATTATCAAAGCCAATTTTAAATCTTGAATAATACTACCCTGTTCCTACTATAAGACCTAATTACCTAATTCATCAGGATTAAGAAAAAATGGTTAATTTAGTTGATATCAATACTTTTTTCCTATTTATATATTTTTTAAAAACTACCATTGTTATTAATGCTCTTCTCTCTCTTCTAAATGCTTGCCAATATAACCCCCTTTCTTCCTTTAATTAGGGGTGATTTAGTCTAAAATAATTAATGCAAGAGACATTATTAATTGGGTCTTATAAAAAGGAATAATCACCACTCCAAATTTGGGTCTTATAAATAGGAATGAGGTAGTATTAAATTCAGAGACACTAAAAAATAGCTTAAAATATATCTTAACTGAGGGTATTAAAGCCTTTACTTTAGTAGAAAGAAAACAGAGCAATGGAGCAGCTATATAGAATGCAGAGAATGAATGAAGACATGTGTGAAACCGTTTCTGAAGAATGAAACAGAGCGGTCAAATAATCAGATAGGGTGCTTTTGGTTGCTCCTTCATTTCCTTTTTGTAAACAATTTAAACCAAGTCGACTTTTCATTTTTTGTATGAAAATTAGTGAAAGAAAAGCAAAAGGGTAAAAATAGCAAATTGCTGTATTTTCATATCGGTGATATGGAATTGCACTGGCATCTGATTACACAACTTTAAGTCTCATGCAATTAATCACATGATCTGAATTGTAATAGGAAACCGGCAATATTTTGTATTGACTAAACACACAAACATTCTATTCCAATCTGGAAACTTAGAAAAAATGCTCTGTTTTCTCTATTTGAAAAGAGAGATGACTTGATAATTACGAAAATTAATATTGTAATATACCTTAAATTGAAGGTTATCTTTAGCAAAGCAAAGGTTTCTGCAAAATCCATGGCTTATATATGCTATCCATTTTCAATCCACATTTATTAGGTTTATATGCTGTATTTTGTTAGCAATATCTAATGGTGCTTAGCTAACTGAGACAAAAGGGGTGCTTGCCTATTTTCTTTTTACAGCTTTCATTTGTCATTCTATATGGTTTGAACTTGCGTTTCTTTATAATTGTGCAGGCAATATTCTGTTACTGGGTTACAACAAATTTGTTTTCACTTGTGTATGGACTTGGTAAGGCTCTTGAAAATTTTCATTTGCAATTTTACTTTGTCTTTTCCAATTCCAATTTTCACCGCTTTTCCAATTTTGCTTTGGGTGTTGATTCCACTATGTGATTCCTGATTAAATTTAGGTAGGCTAGAATGTATAATGCACATAATTGAAGAATCCATGACATAAATTTGGTCCCAGTCATGGAACATGATGTGAAAATTGTCTTTATGTTCGGATTCTGAGATCAAAGGGGACTACATTTATGTCAGTTTTTCACTGAAGAGTAAAATTGATGTTAATATTATTTGGAGGACCAAATTGATGTTGCTTTCTATGATTGAGACACTTAAAAAATGTTACTCTTTCTGAAATGATGAAATGATCCCAGGGGTGAGGTGGGGTTAAACGGGGCTGTTTAAAAAAATAGAGGACTGAAATTCTCTTAAAAAGGCGAATAATTGCATCAGGTGATTTAGGTCTGTAAGACCCAAGTTTTAGGCTGTGTTTCAGGTATGGACTAAGTTTCTAATTATTTATACATTAAGAGAATGTTTTTAACTGCACAGTAGAAACACAAGAAGTGAACTTTGTTATGCTATTTTTTTTTTTTTCCTTTTCATAATCCCTATTGCTCTCTTATTTCCAATTTTACAGTGCTTAAAGTTCCTGGTGTAAAGAAAACTTTGGGTATTCCGGAAATACCTGTTGCACCACCCACCACCACCGGTGCTCCTCAATCTCCCTTTTCTATATTTCCAGCTCTAAAGCAAGCTACATCAGCAACAAATGGGCCAATTTCAATACCAGATGAAGCTTCAAAACATTCAAATAAAAAGATATCTTCTTCTTCTGTTATTAGTCAAAGGCTTAGAAGTTTAGAGAAACAGGTGAAAGGAAGAAAGAAAAACAAGTGAGAAAAATTTACTGGTTCCTAAATTATGTCATCTATACATATGGAGCAATTGTTCTCAGTTTTGTTATATTTTATTATCCTGGGATGAGGGAGAAATTAGTTGGAACTTTGTGATTGCTAGGAAATTCCTAGCAAGTTCAAACTTTTTGCTTATCGTGTAGCTACCCTCGATTCTTGGGTTTCTCAATTCTCATGTAAGACATGGTGATGGTGGTCCCTATCAGAAAGGGGGGAGGCTTCAATAATTTCATACAACTTTTCATCTTTAATTTTTCATTTTAGTTTTAAAAATTAATTTGTGATCAAAAGATGGCTAATATGGGCTCTTATACTGGCACCATATTCATGAAGTCTATCTATGGATGGCAAATTAAAAAGGACACACGGGATCATATTTCTTGGATCACACTTTCAATGTTTAAATATGTTCTTGTTCATGTAAATTTTATAAACTTACGGGGACTAAAATGAAAAAAACTATAATCTTATAGAAACTAAAATAATTTACGGGGACTAACATTTGAAAAGCGCAAATTTAGAGGAACTAAAAATGAACTAAAGAACTTACCAAGACCAAAATTTAAAAAATATAAATTTACAAAAACCAAAAACATCAAACCTAAATGAAAATTGAATTTTGCTGACGAAATTGTTAATATGGTACTGGTAAATTAGGTAACTAAAATCCAAACCAAAAGGGTCCACTGTGTTTACTAAACACTTTTCTATATGGAAAACATGATCAACTACCAATGGGGCGACTTAGAGATGTTGCTGCACATACTATAGAACAAACTAAGGTATCTGTGTATCATTTGAAAATTTTTAAGAAATAAATATTTGAATATCAGAAAACAATAATATCATCTTGAAAATTTAAAAAATATTAAAAAACCAGTTGAATGTCTTGAAAAGTGTGAAAAAAAAAAGAAAATTTTGAAAATACTAAAAAACAAGAGAAATGCCAAGAAAACTTGAAAAAAAAAGTGTCTTGAAAATTTTAAAAATATGAAAAACAAATGTAATATCCTAAGAATTTTAAAAAATATGGAACAAAATAAGATTAATGTGTTGAAAAATTGAATGAAATAAAAAAATTTAAATATGAAGAACAAAAGTAATACCTTGAAATTTGTAAAATATGAAAATTTTAAACATATGAAAAAACGATAATAATATATTGAAAAAATATGAAAATTTTAAAATATGAAAAAAAAAGAATATCTTGAATATTTTGATAAAAAGAATGAGAATTTATATAAAATAAAATTTATGAATTTATAAACAGGTTCGTAAGATAAGTGGCAAAACGATGTATCTTTTCACATTTCAGAAGACACGTGCATATGGTATTTCAAAATGCATCTGTCATCGTTGGGTATTTCGTAATTGTTCGGTTTGATTACAAAGCAAAATAAAAAATGTCACTGATTAGTATCTTTAGACATTTATTATATTTACGAAGTTAAATTAAAAATTAAATTCATATAGAGAATAAAAAAATCTATCTAGAGGATTTTTTTTTTTGAAAACTTGAAAAAAAATGAAAATTTTCCAAAGTCTTGAAAATTTGAAAAAAATATTAAAAACTTGAGGAATCTCTTAAATATTCATAAAAGAACCGAAAATTTTAAAAAATATAGCAAGAGTTATGCCTTGATAATTTGAAAAAATGAGAATTTAAATAAATATTAAAAAAAAGATGAATGTCTTGAATATGTGAAAAATAATGAAAATTTTAAAAATACGAAAAAATAAGAGTATTGTCTTAAAAGTATGAAAAAGGAAAAGTAATATCTTGAAAATTTGAAAAAATATTAAAAAAAACAAGTGGGATTTCTTGAATATTAGAAAAAGAATTCAATTTTTTTAAAAATATGAAAAAAGACGAGTAATATCTTAAAAACTTGAAAAAAAAAATTTAAAAATATGAAAAAACAAAAGTAATGTCTTGAAAATTTTTAAAAAAATGAAAACTCTAAACCCCAAACATAAATATGAAACCCTAAATCTTAAATCACAAACACCAATCCACAAATCCGCAAATCCCAAACCCAAAACACTAAACCACAAACCATAAATCATAAATCATAAACCTAAAAAATGAAACCATACATCATGAACCATGAAACCCTAAACCATAAAATACTTAATTCTAAAACAAATGATTTAGGGTTTCAAGAATTAAACCCTAAATGATTTACGGTATCACAAACGAAACCCTAATTGAGTTAAGGTTTAAAAAATGAAACCTAAAATGATTTAGGATTTCACAAACAAAACCTAAATGATTTAGTGTAGCACAACCGAAACCATAAATGATTTAGGGTTTCACAAACGAAACCTTAAATAATTTTGCATTTCACAAAAGAAACACTATATTATTCAAGGTTTCTCAAATGAAACCTTAACCTACTTAGGGTTTCACAAATAAAACCTTAAAGGATTAAAGGATTTATAAACGAATTCCTAAACAATATAGGACTTCACATACAAAACCTTAAATGATTTAGGGTTTTACAAATGAAACCTTAAATGATTTAGGGTTTCACAATAGAAGATTTAAATGATTTAAGATTTTACAAACAAAACCTAAATGATTTAATGTTTCACAAACGAAACCCTCAATAATTTTAGATTCAGAAAATGAAACCTCAAATGATTTTGAGTTTCACTTGTAAAATCCAATATTATTTAGGGTTACACATGAAACCCCAATGAAACCCTAAATGATTTAGTGTTTTACAATCAAAACCCTAATTTTCTTGGGTATCACAAAAGAAACAATAATATCTTAGCGTGTCATAAATGATGACTTATATTATTTAGGGTTTCACAAATGAAACCTTAAATGGTTTGAGTTTTATAAATGAAACTTAAAATGATTTATGATTTCTTTGATGAAATACTAAGTGATTTAAGGTTTCACCAAAGAAATAATAAATAATTTATGGTTGCAAAACAAAGCCTTATATTATTTAGGATTTTGCAAATGAAATCATATAATATTTAGGGTTTCACAAACAAAAATATTTAGGGTTTTACAAATGAAACCCTAAGTGATTTATGAATTCATAAATTTAACCCTAAGTCATTTAGGGATTCATAAATAAACCCTTAATGATTTATGGTTTCACAAATGAAACCTTAAATAATTTAAAATTTTAAAAAAGAAACTATAAATGATTTATGATTTCATAAACAAAACTTAAATCATTTAATGTTTCTCAAATGAAACTCTAAATGAAACCCTAAATCATTTAGGGTTTCCTCAACAAAACCCTAAGTTATTTAGGATTTCATAAAATAAACAAATAATAATTTAAGGTCTAAAAAATAAAGCCTTATATTATTTAAAGTGTCCCAATTGAAGACAAACAATTTAGGATTTTACAAAAAAAATCCAAAATATTTAGGTTTTCACAAAAGAAACCTAAAATGATTTAAGGTTTCACAAACGAAACACTATATTATTTGGGTTTCACAAACGAAATTCTAAATGTTTAAGGGTTTCACAAATGAAACCCCAAATTTTTTAGGATTTCATAAATAAAATCGTAAATGAATTAAGGATTCACAAACAAAATCCTAAATACTTTAGGGTTTCACAAAAAAAATCCCTAAATGATTTAAGTTTTCCCAATTAAAGACATAATTGATTTAGGGTTTTATAAATAAAATTCTATATTTTTTAAGGATCCACATATAAAACCTGTAATGATTTAGAGTTTCACAGACGAAATCCTAAACAATATAGGGTTTCACAGAAGAAACATTAAGTAATTTAGGGTTTTAAAATAAAACTCTATTTTTTAGGGTTTCTTAATTGAAGTTAAAAAACATTGAAGGTTTCATAAATGAAACCCTCAAAATATTTAGGGTTTCATATACAAAACCCTAAATGATTTAGGGTTTCACAAAAGAAACAATAAATAATTTAGGGTTTAAAAAACAAAGTCTTATATTATTTATTATTTCCCAACTGAAGTCATAAATAATTTAGGTTTTCATAAATAAAACTATAATAATTTAGATTTTCATAAACGAAACCCTAAATGAGTTATGGTTATAGAAACGAAACCATAAATTATTTTAGATTCTAGAAATGAAACCTTATATTATCTAAGGTTTAAAAAAAACCCTATATTACTTAAAGTTTTACAAATGAAACCATATATTACTTTAGGTTTCATAAATGAAACCCTAAATATTTTAAAGTTTCACAAACGAAACCCTAAATATTTTAAGGTTTTAGAATCAAAACCCTAAATAATCTAAGGTTTAAAAAACAAAGCCCAATATTATTTAGGTCTTCCTAATTGAAGACATAAATAATTAAGGGTTTCAAAAACAAAATTCAAATTATTTACAGTTTCATAAACGAAATCCTAAATGATATAGGATTTCATAATAGAGGTCCTAAATGATTTAGGGTTTCACAAAGGAAGCCTTATATTATTTGGGGTTTCACAAAAAAAACATTAAGTAATTTTAGGTTTAAAAACAAAATTCTATATTTTGTGAGGTTTCCCAATTCAAACTAGAAATGATTTAAGCTCTCGCAAACAAAAACATAAAATATTTATGGTTTCACATACGAAATATCAAATCATTTAGAATTTCATAAATGAAACCTTAAATGGTTCAGGGTTTCATAAAAGAAACAATAAATAATTTAAGGTTTCACAACCTAAACCTAAAAATATTTAGGATTTTAATACAAAACTTTAAATTGTTTAGGATTTCTTGAATGAAACTTATGTGATTTAGGGTTTTACAAAAGAAACAATAAATAATTTAGGGTTTCAAAAATAAAGAATTATATTATTTCGGGTTTCCCAAACAAAACCTATAATAATTGAGGTTTTCACAAACGAAATCCTAAATGATTTAAGGTTTCACAAACGAAATCTTAAATGATATTAGATTTTACAAATATGAAAATTTGAAAATGACAAAAAAAAGGAGAGAAATGTCTTGAAAATTTGAATGAATTGGATAATTTTTTTTTAAATATGAAAAAATAAAAGTAATGTAGTATTTTTTTAAAACATTGGATGAAAAATTAAGTAAAATGGCTTTGGAAAAAATGAAAATTTTCAAATTATAAAAAAACAAGAATAATGACTCTGAAAACATTGGTTGAAAAAAAAAATGGTTACTAAGAGAAGTACACATAAATGTAAAAATACACTTAACAACACAAAACTCATAATTCTTATTATTTATAACAAATAAAAATACATAACACAAAATATCAATACAAGACATGAATATTATCTTAAATTTAAATAGATTTAAATTTTAATAATATTTTTGTTGTTGATATTAAATTTTAATGTTTTTTTTTTCAAAATTAAATAGTCAAGAGAAAAGATTTAATATTATATAAGAAGGAAAAATTACTTTAAAATTTTGTTAATAATATATAATAATTTATCTTAAATTTATTATATATTAGTTTTAATATATTTCCGACCATTGCACGGTTTTCATACTAGTTTTAAAAAATACTAAAATACCAAGGGAAATGTCTTGAAAAATTCAAAAAAAGAAAAAGAAAAAGAAAATAAGAATCACCCAGATTAATTTCTTGAAAATATTTAAAAATATGAAAAATAAAAATAATTTCTTGAAAATTTTAATATATGAAAAAACAAGAATAATGTCTTGAAATTTTGAAAATTACTATAATTTTAAAAATATGAAAAATAAAGAGTAATTTCTTGAAAATTTGAAAAACAAATTGAAAAAAAAACATAATGTTTTCAAAATTTGAAAAATAAATATGAAAAAAAAAAACAAGAGTAATGTCTTGAAAATTTAAAATATGAAAAATTAAGAATAATGTCTTGAAAATTTAAATTTTAAAAAAGTGTAATATCTTAAAGAAAAAAATAATGAAAATTTTATCATACAATAAAAAAACAAAAGTATTGTCATGAAAATTTGAAAAATAAATATATGAGAAAACAACAACAATATCTTGATTTTTTTAAAATAATGGAAACTTGAAAAAAAAATATGAAAAAAAATATTAGTGTCTTTTAAATTTGTAAAAAAATTAAAATTTATAAAATATGAGAAAAACAAGAGGATTTTATTGAAAGTTTTAAAAAATACTAAAAAACAAGAGGAATGTTTTGTTGTTTTTTAGAAAAATAAAATTTTAAGAATATAAAAAACCAAAAATAATGTCTTAAAAATTATTAAAATGATGAGAAATATATTGAAAATTTGAAAAAAAAAAAGAAAAATAAAGTAATGTCTTCAATATTTAAAAAATAAATAAATTTAAAAACCAATAAACAAAACAAAAGTATTGTCATTAAAATTTGAAAAGAAAAATGAAAAAAATAAGAACATTGTCTTAAAATTTTGAAAAAATAATGAAAATATGAAAAAATAAAAATGATGTCTTAATTTTTTTTTTAAATATTAAAATTGAAGAGTAATGTCTTGAAAATGTGAAAAAGATATTAAAATTTGAAAAATATAAAAAAATAATAGTGATATCTTGAATTTTTTTAAAGAAAAGAATCAATTTTTACAATATAAGAAAAATTAATAGTAATTTCTTAAATATTTGAATAAAAATATACTAAAAAATAAGAATAATATCTTGAAATTTTAAAAAAATATAAATATTAAAATATAAATAAACAAGAATAATGTATTGAAATTTTGAAAAATTTAAAATTGAAGAAAAAGAGTAATGTATTGTAATTTTGAAAAAAACAAAGATTAGTCTTTTGAAAATTTTAATGTTTTTTTTTTTAAAATATGAAAATAGAAGAGCAATGTTTAATAATTATTTTAATTCCTCCAGTGTAGTGTTTAGAGACTAAACATATTTTTTCAAACTGAGATTAAATTTTTATTTATTCCCTTTCAAATTTAAAATACCAAAACCGGATTCATTGAATTCAAGGGCTGAAAACATAACTAAGCGTTTTTTTTTGTTTTTTGTTTTTTTTAAATTGCAAGTTCTTTGTACAATGAAGATACCCTTCAAAATAGCCACCTTCTCTTGATTGAGACCTAACGCAAAACATTGCCATCAGCCAGCTAGCCATTTGAGCAGAATTCAAATTGCAGCCAGACTTGAGAATCAGACTAGACATTATGTTTATTTTTACAACACATCGATCTTGGCTAAATATATAGCTCATATTTAGCATCTAACTGGTTATCCTTCCATTTAGTAAGCTCATTTTGAAATAAAATTGATACCTTCAGTTGCAACTACATTCTTAAAATGGAGATCAAATACTAGTATTTGTGCCAATTTACTCTAATTTATCGGTGGAAAAATATTAATAACACATTATGTAACATTTTTTTTATCATAAATTATTAAGAGGTTCAACATCATCACGCCATTAATAGTCCTTAACTATAAATGAGGTGACAAGTAGACTAATCCTTATCAATGGACTTATTATCAAATCCATTTCGTTTTTACTCCCACGATATACTCGCGCGCGCACATACGTTAAAATCCATTTGTTTCTTTCATGTATGAAAACTATTTTTTTTTTTAAATATGCTTTTACAGGTTTTAACATATTTATTTAACTAATATTTGTTAAAAAAAAGGATTTATTAATGCTAAAAACTTCATTATTAAAAGAAGTTATTTTGAAATTTTTATTTTCAAAAGAATTATAATTATAACTATTTTTAAAATAAACATATTTTTCATAATTATAAATAAATAAAAATATTTTTTGCATTACATAAAATATATTTGATATTATTTAATTTGTTTTAAACAAGTATCTAAATTAACTTTTTGAAGAAATTTCAATCCCATTTTGCTGAATGTCAATGATAGTAATTTTTTTTTCAACCAGTTGTAAGATAGAAATTTAAATCTAGCTTTGTAGTATTATTCAACCTATATACTCATTCACATACAATAGCTCGACCTGTCCCTGCCTTTTGCTGCAAGACCTCTAAATCTGTCTGTTTTGTTTTCTATATCTACTTTCAACTTTTTAGTATCATTTGGAAGGTCATCACATAAAGTACCATTATATTTGTGTGTTTCCAATTAATTCCGCCTTCAATTTTTGAATTATTAGATTAAATTTTTAAGGAAATTTCATTCCCAATTTGCCAAATGTCAATGTCAGTATTTATTTTTCAATATCTAGGATAACCATAAGGCTTCATTATAAAAGGACAAGGTTGTTGTGTAGAAGAAGATCCATTGATCAACCATGGCATCTATGTCCTCTCTACCCTGTTTCTCCCTCTCTGATTTCTCTGCAACCCTTCCCATTTCCATTTGTTCATCATCTTCCACCTTCCTAACTTCCCAAACACCATGCAAAGCCACCAAACGTAGCAAATTACCAAATCGCCACCACCATGCAGTTTCCAAAGTGTTATCATGCCGCAACAGTAGTAACAAAAACACACCAACACCAAACCCTAAAGAAGAAAAACCATCACCAAACTACAACCTCAATCTAGGGAAACATAGGAGGGATGTTCTCCTCGGCATTGGGGGACTCTACGGTGCTTCAACTCTCACAAACCCTTTAGCCATGGCTTCATCTCCCATTCTCGAACCTGACCTAGACCATTGCACTATAACTAATGATGTGCCACCTGCAGGGGTCATCGAGGCACAAGTCTATTGCTGCCCACCAAAACCTTCTTCTCCTCCTGTAGATTACAGGTTACCTCGAGGAGAACCCCTTAGGGTTAGACCAGCTGCTCATTTGGTCAACGGCGAGTACTTAGAAAAGTACAAGTTAGCCATGCAGCGCATGAGAGACCTTCCACCTGATGATCCTAGAAGCTTCAAGCAACAAGCTGATATCCATTGTGCTTACTGCGATGGTAGCTACAAACAATTAGGGTTCCCAAGTGACCTAGACTTCAAAGTCCATTTTTCATGGCTGTTCTTCCCATTCCACCGTTGGTATCTCTATTTCTACGAGAGAATCTTGGGGAGCTTGATTGATGACCCAACCTTTGCTCTTCCGTTTTGGAACTGGGACCATGTTGATGGCATGCAAATCCCTTCCATTTTCAATGACGAAAACTCGTCTCTTTATGACCCTCTCAGGAACCAAGACAACCTACCTCCTACTCTCGTAGACCTAAACTACAGCACAACGAAGACGGAACCCGGAACTGTAGAAGAAAACTACGCTGTGATGCATAACAGTGTTATTTCTTCTGGGAAACGCAAGACGCTATTCCTTGGATCCCCTTTCCGTGCCGGGGAGAAGCCAGAACCCGCTGCCGGCACTCTGGAGCGTCTTCCTCACACCTCCGTCCACCTCTGGACTGGTGATCCAAGACAAAAAAACCGCGAGAACATGGGGAGATTCTATTCAGCTGGGAAAGACCCCATTTTCTACTCTCACCATGCCAACGTGGACAGGATGTGGAACATTTGGAAAAAATTAAGAGGTGGAAAAAAAACCGATTTCAAAGACTCTGCTTGGTTAGACACCGCTTTTTACTTCTACGATGAGAAGAAGAACCTTGTGCGTGTGACAGTGAGGGACTCTCTTGACTCAAAAAAGATGGGGTTTGTTTACCAAGATGTTGAAATTCCATGGCTTGATAAAAAGTCTAAACCCAAAAGAATTAGAAAATCCAAGAAGGTGGCGTTTGCACAACAATTTGGTGGCTTTGGTGGTGCAGCAGCAGCAATGGCTGCTGAGACTAATACTAACACGCCAAGCGCCAAGTTTCCTCTCACTTTGTTGAACTCGAAGGTGACCATACTTGTTAAAAGGCCAAAGCTTCTGAGGAGCAAGAGGGAGAAGGAGGATGAAGAAGAAGTGTTGGTGGTTCAGGGGATTCAATTCGACGGGGACAGTGATGTGAAATTTGATGTGTTTATCACTGATGAAGATGATGATGATGATATTGGACCAGAGAACACTGAGTTTGCAGGAAGCTTTGCGACACTGGGTCATTCCCATTCGAACATGACGAAGCAAATCAAAACTAACTTGAGGCTTGGAATAACGGATTTGTTGGAGGACTTGGATGCTGAAAAGGATGAGAGTATTTTGGTGACGCTGGTTCCACGCTCTCAAGATGTTCCCATCACAATTGAGGCCATCAAGATCGAGTTTGAAAAGGATGACTGAAAATTTCAATGTGTTACCGTCAGTTACAACTACTTCATTATTATCATTATGGCATGCATCCTTGGCTACGTGTTTCCAACATGCAAGTTTGAATTGGTATCAGCATGTTTCGCAATTTCAGAGCATAAATAAATTATGTGTTTCTTTATTATGTAATATATAAAATAATAAAAGTAATATGCTGTTGTTTTATTGGCAAATAACTTTTTATTGTTGTTTTCGTATGTTGTTTGCATAGAGCTTAACAAACATTTGATCCAACGTAGAATATTTAACAAAAAAAATTGTTGTTGTATAACGTATTTATTTGGGGATATATGTCTGTGAATTCCATGCGAGTTGTGACAGTGGTGTATGTGGTATTTCCACTCCTAAACATTTGATAACCATTATTACTTGGGAGGAGCACTAAATTTTTTATATCTACTTTTGGGGTATTCCGTTTATTAATAAGGATATGTTAATTTTATGGGTTGTCTTTACATTCAACATTGTTAAAAAAGAAAATGTTAATTTTATGGGTCATTATGAAAAATCTTACTTAAAAGTGGGGTTAAAGATCCCGTTACTTATTATAATTGGATAACTATAAGTTTAATATAGCTTCTATACGAGTGGAGATCACATTTATCCAAAATCCTCCATTCTCACCACTTACAAATCAATTAAAATAATTATATTATCTTAAAATTTTTTAATGAACTTTTAATTTAATTTGATGTGTTATGATATAAGTGGTGTATATTCTTTCCATTATTTTAGCTAAATACACAATTTTATACACAAAATTTGTAATAATTGTATATTCTTTCCATTATTTTAGCTAAATACACATTTTAGTTTTTCTTTTTTTACAATAAATATACATTTTAGTTCACAAATTATAATTAATTATTTTATTTAATCTCTGAATTTTATGTCATTTTATTTCAAATTTTTGTTATTTACATCTTTTTTTTTCTTTTATCAAGTACACATCTCATATTTTATATTTAAAGGGAGTGTATTTAGTTAAAGGGAGGTGCAAATAACAAAACTTTAAAAAAAAAATACCAAATTGTAATATTTTAAATAATTTAGGGAATAAATTGAAACTTTTGATTGATTATAAATTCTGTCCATTTTTAGATTTTGTTTTCTTACAATTGTATTTATTTTTTTACTGCAATTATTTTTATGACTAATTGCATTTTTTTATCTCCAATTTTTACAAAATAGTGATTTTGATTTCCTAGTTTCTAATTTCCATGCATACAATGCATCATGATCATGAGATAATATAAGTTAAATGTTATTTTTGGTCCTTTATATTTTAGTTTTTGTTCAGTTTGGTTCTTTATATTTTAGAAACCTTAATTTTATCTTTTACATTTCTAAAATGAGTTAAAATAGTTCTTTTGAAACATCGTTTGTTTTCAATTTTGTGACGCGATTTTAAATCATTTTTTGAGGAATTTGATATGTGAAAGTTATTTTATTAAATTCACTTATATGAAAACTATGGAACTCAATTGATCTACAAACAAAAGAGAGTCAAATATAATGAAAATCGTGTAAAAAAATAAGTCTGATGAACAATTAAAAAAACTTAATATTATATTTTTTATTAATTCGATGGTTGGTTTGATACACTTTTCATGAAATTTTCACTTTTTTATTTAAACATTAGTTGGGTTTTATAGTTTTTATGTAAGTGAATCTAATGAAATAGTTTTCACGTCTTAAATTAGTCAAAAAAATGGTTCAAAATCGCGTCATAAAATTGAAAATTATGTTTTTTTTAGAATGATTATTTTGACTCATTTCCGAAACATAAAGGACTAAATTGAGGCTTTTAAAACATGAAGGATCAAATTGAACAAAAACTAAAACATAAAGATCAAAAGTGGCATTTAGCCCTTTTAAAATTTTGTAATTTTAGTTTAACCGTTAAATTATAACGGTTGACTATCAAATTTAACGTTTACTTTTTTTGTTTGAAAAAAAACTATTTTTATACTATTTATAATTTTTTTAATTTAAAATTAACTCAAGTTATTATAATTTTTTATTTGGTAATTATTTTAAAATTAGGTAGTTAAATTTAATTAAGTTAATTTTTTTTATTAGTAAAAAAATAGGTAAATTTTTTTTGGAAAAAAAATTATCTATATTTTTACTAATCACAAAATTAATTTTTTAATTTAAAAGTGACTCGGTTTTTTTGTGATTAGTAAAAAAAAATTAAATAATTAAATTGAATTATTTAATTTTGTAATTAGTAAAATAAAATAGGTAAACTTTAAAAATTTTAAAAAATTAACATTTAATTTTACTGGGAGATCAAAATTGTAAATTAGAAACTAGGGGATAAAAATACAATTAAGCCTTATATTTATTGTATTATTTTTATTTATACATGGATGAGTTTAATATAATAGAATGTTTTGAAAATACTTTTTAAGCCAATAATGTTGTCTACATTTTTTAATATAAAATTAAAATATTATTATAACACAGATACTAAAATTATATATAATATATTCTTATACAAATTATTATCTTGTAATATACGATAACGGTATATTTATTATAAATTTAAAATATATTATAATTATAGTGTGGCATTATAATATTTATTTTAATATATTATAATAAAAATAATTATTACTAAACATTAAATAAAAAATAAAATTATTTTTATAATATTTTTTTACTATATTATGCATTATTATCAACACAAAAATAAAATATATTTATATATACTATATCATTATTATCACAACAAAATATTTTTGTGTTAATAGTAATAAAAAATTATGTCAGGAAAAAAGTTACATTAAACCTTATACTATAGGTTAAAACTATAGTATAATTTCTTGAAAACAAATATTTATATATACTATAGACTATGATTATTAACATAACAGATTATTTTTGTGTTAATAATGATAAAAATAATTTCATGGCAGTTCAGATAAGAATGGGAGGCTATTCAACAAAAAAAAATCAGAATGGTTATAATTATATATGGCTTAATAGTCCTTAGATTATAATTAATGGTTCGATTTGTTTCTTAAATTTTAAAAAGTTTCAATTTAATTCATAAACTATTTAAAATATTTTAATTTGATATTTTTTTTTATAAAATTGTGTTATTTACATCTCCTTTTATTAAATATAATTCCCTAAAATTATTTTTAAAAAAAGTGTACTTAGTAAAAGAAAATATATAAATAATAAAATTTTACAAAAAAATAACAAAGTCTGAACATTTTAAATAATTTAGATATCAACTGTCATTGTCATTATGAATGAAATATGTATAACTCATTATTAATTAGCACACTTGTCTACACGAATAACTGTAGAAATTAAATAATGATCAATGAACAGGATTGTTTGTGCCCTTTTACTTATTTTATTTGGTAAATGCACATTAATTTTAGTCACTACATATAATTAATTATTGTTTGATTTGGTTTCAAGTTTTAAGAAGTTTAAATTTAGTTTTTAAATTATTTAAAATGTTTCAATTTAAATTTTTTTTATTAAATTTTGTTATTTACACCCTCTCTTTTATTTTATTAAGTACACTTCTATTTTTTATATTTTAAGTGAGTATATTTAGTAAAATGATATAAATAATAACATCTTACAAAAAAAAGATTAAATTAAAATATTTTAAATAATTTAAAAACCATTTAAAAAAAAAAATTAGAAACCAATCAAATAATTAATTATAAGTTGAGACTTAAAATATATATTATAAGAGATGTATTATTGGAAGCATGTGCATACAGTTTTTACAATAAAAGAAGGAACAACAACACTGGTGGGTTGGGTCTGGAACGGTAGTTAGGAACGAGTGCATGCATGCAGGACCGTACGTGTTTAGCAGCATCAAGGTTGCTATAATATATATATATAGGTGGGTGAGGTGAATTATTACTTGTGTTTGTGTCAACTTTTAATTAATAGCTTCACAATGGGTAGTTGAAAAGGTTGGTATGACTGATGGATGTGGCATTTTGATATCTACAAAAGTTGTTTTTCATGGGATCAGATTTTCGGGCTTCTAGTTATTAGATTTTTTTTGTCTTAGTCTGAGTATTTAGGTTATAGATATCAATTTGGCTAGAATTTTTGGGCCTGAGTTAGTATAGTCCTCTCTAGAATAGAAATATCTTCTAAGTTTGGGATAAAATGTGGAAAGGATACCTATATTAATATGATTCAATTTACTGATAAAAAAAAAAAAAATCCAACAATTGGGACCATATTCATCATGACGAACTTAAATCTGTTGTTCAATCAATTGGTGTCCCAATTTTTTGTTCTCTACCGTGGAAGTCCTAGGGTGGTTAATGACAAATTTGAAATTGGACTCCACTCACTCATGGCATTTTAAATCTTCTGCTATGTTCACTTCACATGAATAAAAAAAATATGAATTGTCAAATTTTGAATAGTGGATCAGGAAATGAGACACATGCGACAGAAAATTTACATCCCACTGGGTCTATGGACAGCAAATTGATAAGGACATACTAGACCATATTTATTGGATCACACTTTCAACGTTGCCATTACTGACTAGTAAGTCAAAATTGAATTTTGCTGACGAAGTTATGGTACTCGTAAATTAGGTAACTAACATCCAAATCAAATGGGACCAGTGTGTTTACTACACACTTTTAAATAGATAAACTATCAAATTGATTCACGAGAGTGTAGTAATTTTTCAATTTGATTCCTGACCAAATAAAAATATCACTTAAGTCTTTAAAAATTTATTTTTTTTGTCATTTTAATTCTTCTGTTGATATGTTGTTATACCCTTTGGGATCAATTTACTTGGTTTGAAAGATGAAGTTACATCCTAATCCTGTTGAAACCTTATTATCTCATAGGTTTAAGGTTCGAGGACTCTCTATACTTTCAAATTAATTATTCGATTTACAAGATAAAATTACATCTCAATTTTATAGGAAGTGAAACCGATCCATCTCTATTAAACTCACGACTAACTTAGGCGAAAGTTAACCTAATAATCCCATGATATTGGGATTGTTGGAATGGACTTGAGAAAATAGGAATAACTTCCAAACCCATCTATAATAGTATAAAAGTTGTTTGTAACATAGGATATGAACAGATTTACGCTTAATGCAAATTTAAAAACCTCTAACCTAACGTAAGAAACCTTTCCTGAAATGTTATATATCACATTTTATTTAGGTGTGCATGATTAATTATCAAATAAATAAATAATGTGGTACATATACATGAATATTAATTTTATTGAAAGCTTTTTAACAAAAATAGTAAAGTAAAATAAATTTTACACTTTCTACTGGTTAATACAACTACTCGCCCCTTTTAAATATGGAAAACGTGAGTAACTACCAATGGGGCCACTTACTGATGTGCCGTAGGACAAACCGACTAGACTTGCAGGTAATTATTAAGCAAGAGTTGATGTTATTTGAATTTAATTTATTAAATATCTAGTTAAAGTTATTTTTTAATTAAATAAAATAACTTAAGTTTGAAAGTTTTTATTTAACAATGGTTAGTTTAAAAAGTTTGAAAGTTTAAAAATAACTACATGTACCATTAAGACTTTAGGTATTTTTATTTGTTTTTTTTTTTACTTAAATTGAGTATTTTCGTTAATTTAAACTAAGTTTGAAGAAAGAATCTTAATTTTGGATTCAGGTTCATGAAAAAAAAAACATAATCACTATCTTTAAAATTATATGTCATATATTTATATGATTCAAGAAATTAAATTTAATTGATAAAAAGAAATTAATTGATTAATTTTTATAAATAAAAAATATTATTAAATAATTATCATAAATAAAATAATCTAATTGAATAAATTATTTAATAATTTATTTAACAGTAAATTACATATTCAATGTCCACTATATTTAAATTTTTTTTAGACCAGCCACGGCATGTCCGAATTTAAAATATTTTATATAACTTGATAAAAAGAAATTATATTATTTAAATAGACATGTAACGTCAATTGATACCTGTAACCTGAAACAAAGCACAACATTGATCAGAGAATTCAGAACTGAGCAATAATTAAAGCCAACAGACCCACTTGTTACCTCACTTCCAAAGTATGGAGTGAAATTGAAATCTATTTATTGAAAGTACACCCCCACTCCCATTTTGATGTGGATTGGAGTGATGGGAGAGAGATATTGGGAAAGAGATATCGACTGCAAATAATTTATAAGAAAATGAATTATATATGAGGATAACTATTTTCATAATTAAAATTTAATATCAAAAAATATTTATTTCTTTTTTTAGAAAAATTATATTCATTCATCCAGTTTTACTTCCATTCCACTCGCATTTCATTTTTTTAATCACATTATTTATCACATTCATTATTTATTATTATTCTTTTCTTTAAGACTAAGTATACTAAACAGCATATCCAAATATTATTAAAAAAAAAAAAGAAAGAGCAAAGGAAGTCAAACCAATTGAATTTTTTTAAAAGAAAATAAAGAATGATTTATGATTAATAACAGCTAGTATAAAATTATTTTATCATTTAAAACATTTTTCTTATAATTTATATATATATATATAAATTTTTAATAATTATTATCAATTAGATTATTGATTTGATGAGTTTAAATTTTAATTTTATTAAAATTTATCTCATTTTTATTTTAATTAATTAATTAAATTAAAAGATAACTTGTAAATAAAAAAAAAGATAATAATGTCATTAATAAAAAAATTTAATAAATTAATTTTATTTAAATAATTATTAATTATAATAAAAAAAAGTTAACATTAAAGATAACAATTAATATCTCTAATAAATTAACGAAAAGAATAAAAATGTTTGATTTTAAAAATTAAAAAATCAAAATTTTAAATTAAAAAATCAAAATTACATATTTAAAAAAAGTAGGGACCAAAATTTTAATTAAACTTAAATTATATATATAAAAAAAAAAAAAAAACTTGGTGAGCCTAGCGCAAAACATTGGCATCAGCCAGCCATTTGAATACAATTTGCAGCCAACAAGATCCATCCATATTGGAAAATAGCTTCCAGCTTTGAGAATCAACAAATTATAGTTATTTTATTTTGGATTAAATAAGTTTTAGTCTCTAAAAATACTTAAATTTTATTTTGAATTCATGTTTTTTTTTGTTTTTTTTTTATCTCTCTAATAATTTTTATTTTTATTTTTAATCTTTATCATTGAGATGATGTCACATTATTATTTATTATAAGGTTTAACAGTTTAGATGATGTCATATTATCGATAAATATTCAAAATAAAAATAAAAATTTATTAAATACCTAAAACAATTAAAAAAAATTCCAAAAACTTAAAACAAAATTCTACTATTTTTTAGAGACTTAAAATTTATTTTATTCTTTTATTTTTAACCATACATATGGCTCAACAGCCCTCGATCGCATGAAAAAAAAAAGGTGTTCATACGATTAAAAGTTCCCTAAAAAAAATTAAAAATAAAAATGTTTTTTTATTCAGTATTTAGGATTTAACAACAGTTTTTTAAAGAAACCAACTTTACTAATATTTATAAGCAGAGAAATTTAATTTAATTGAATAAACAATTAACAGACAAATTATAAAAAAGTCCAAACTACAACAGTAAAAACCTTGTACGATGTTCACGTGATCGTGTTAATGTCCAGCTTTGTGGAAATAAATTCTGATAACCACCAAGCATGGTTCATGTCCTTTGAAGTTCTGCTACTAGTTAGTGGGATCCCTCAGAAAAATCATAAATCCAGACCCAATTGTTATGCGACTGCGATCGAAGGAGTTAAACATCACGTGAGTTCACCAATAAATCTCAGACACAAAATATAAGTGAAGTTTACAGTACATTTTAAATCAAAATTTTAAGATTTAGGATTATGGATCTTGTTCATTTCTATCTTATACGTGACTTCCTTCACGTACACTTGTCACCACTAAGAAAACATGATCCACTTCACCGACCCACATCCATCACGGTTACAGTGGAAACATTATATACTTTAAATATCTATTTATCGATAAAATTCGGAAATGGTACGAAAGAGTTACAATTAACCAGTTATCCTTCCATCCATTGAGTAAGCTAATTTTGAAATAAAATTGATACATTTAGTGGCAACTCCATTCTTAAAATGGAGATCAAGTACCAGTGTTTGATTAAAAAACTCACATGTCAAAACTATTTGTGGCAACGTACTCTAAATTATTGGCACCGACGCACAAGATAAGATCCATTTGTTTTTACTCCCACGATATATTCGCGCGTGCAGTGTTAAAATCCATTTTTTTCTTTCTTGCATTAAAACTTTTTGTTAAAAATATACATTTACAAGTTTTAATATATTCATTTAACTATAATTATTTTAAAAAATAGGATTTAATTATACTAGAAATCTTATTATTTTAAGAAGTTATTTTGAATGTTTTTCTTCAAAGGAATTATAATTATAACTAGAGTAAATTACATCAATATTTTTTTAGATTTGTTTTAATTATACATGTACTTTTTCCTTTTTTACCATTACTTTGATATCATTCTTTGTTTTAATGGTGTTAAGTTACTATTAATTTTTTAAATGAATTTATATTTAATTTTAATTAATTTATTTAAAATTTCGTAATTACTTTTATAGTTCAGTGACAAAAAAGAGAAAGTTTTTCTTCTTCTATTCCATGTTATTGTTCTTTTAAAGGAGAGAGAAGGATTGTTTTATTATTTCTCTGTTTCATGTGCTATTGTTCAAGAGATAATTGTTCATTTTCTTCCTAAAAGGAGAAATATTTTTCTTGTATATGAGTTCTTTATTTCGTATTCAATGATCACGTTCGTGATGACTTTCAATCCAACGATGAATTTTTCTTTTAAGATAAACTCATCACCCATGTATCCCCTAACATTTTAAATTCATCACATATATACCGAGGGACAGATTTAGGAGGGCAAGCACGGGCTTCAGCCCCCGTCCTCCCTAAAATAAAATAAATGTTAATAAAAAAATATTAAAAAAATAAATTTTTAAGTTTTTGGTAAGTTTTACTTTTAATAAATTAATTTGACACTTTTCATTTACAATTTTTTAAAATCTTATAAATTTTATTCTATTATTTTACTCTTACATCACATAATTGTAGATTTTATTCTCAATTTTTTAAAAAAATTTCAAATTTTATATCCATTTTTTTGTTTTTTTTAATAAATTTTATATTAAATATTTTTTTTTTCAATTTTTTTGTAAAAAAAATTATAGCCCCTCCTTACTTAGATTCTTGGATCCATCCCTGTATATACCCCTTAAATTTTAAATACATTACACATGTACTCCGTTAATTTTTAAACACACCACATATGTATCTCCTTAACTTTTAAAATCATCACATGTACTCCTAAATTTTTTAATACATTACAAACACATCCTTATATTTAAAAAAAAAAAGATAAAGACATTTTTGAGAAAAAAAAATTATAAAAGTTATTTGTCAGTCACATGACATAAAAAGTTAATAGAGTTAACTTCATTTACAATGGAGGGGAGGGGTGCAAGTATAATGAGATACTAAAAGTTAAGAGGTTTTATGTAAGGATAAAAAAAAGAAAAAGAAATATATATATAATTAAAATAAACTTCAGGAGGTATTATCGTAATTTACTCTTATAATTATTCTAAAATAAACATATTTTCATAATTATAAATAAATAAAAATATATTTTTGCATCATGTCATTTTTGTTTTGAAAAGTACCTAAGATCACAATTCACAAGTACCAAATAGTCAAATACGGTGAAATTTAAATTTAGCTTTGTATTATTCAACCTTCCCATTCAAAAGCTCGACCTGTCCTGTCAGTCTTGTGTTCTTTAGCTATCTACTTTCAACTTTTTAATATAACTATGGAAGGTAATTAACATAAAGTCTCCATAAAACTAGACTACACATTACCACTTAAAGTACCATATATAATTCTCCATGCTAGATAATTTGTCTGCTTCCAATCTAGCCTTCAAATTTTGAATGTAATCGAGTATCTAAATTAACCTTTTAAAGAAATTTCAATATAATATATCCCAATTTCTTTACCGAATGTCAATATTTATTTTACAGACAGTCTTAACAAGCTTCATTATAAAAGGACAAGATTGTTGTAGTTTGACATCATGAGCCAAAACACCATGGCTTCTATCTCCTCACTATCCTGTTTTTCCCTCTCCGATTTCTCTGCACCCCTTCCTATTTCCATTTGTTCCTCATCTTCCATCTTATTCCTAACTTCCAAAACGCCATGCAAAGCCACCAAACGAAGCAAATTACCAAAAAGCTATCACCATGTAGCTTCCAGAGTGTCATGCCACAACAGTAACCAAAACGCCCCAACACCAAACCCTAAAGAAGAAAAACCATCAAACAACAACAACAACAACAACCTCAATCTAGGAAAACATAGGAGGGATGTTCTCCTTGGCATTGGGGGACTCTACGGTGCTTCAACTCTCACAAATCCTTTAGCCATGGCTGCATCTCCCATCCTCCAACCTGACCTAGAGCATTGTTGTATAACTGATGATGTGCCTCCTAAAGGGGTCATTGAGGCACAAGTCTATTGTTGTCCACCAAAATCTTCTTCACCTGCCATAGATTTCAAGTTCCCTGTAGGAGCACCCGTTAGGGTTAGACCAGCTGCTCATTTGGTCAACGACGAGTACTTAGAAAAGTACAAGTTAGCCATGCAGCGCATGAGAGACCTTCCATCTGATGATCCTAGAAGCTTCAAGCAACAAGCTGATATCCATTGTGCTTACTGCGATGGTGGCTACAAACAATTAGGGTTCCCAGTTGATCTAGACTTCAAAGTCCACTTTTCATGGCTGTTCTTCCCATTCCACCGTTGGTACCTCTATTTTTACGAGAGAATCTTGGGGAGCTTGATCGATGATCCAACCTTTGCTCTTCCGTTTTGGAACTGGGACAACCCTGATGGTGGCATGGTGCTACCTTCCATTTTCGATGACGAAAAATCCTCTCTTTATAACCCTCGCAGGAACCAAAGCCACCTACCTCCTAGTCTCGTAGACCTAAACTACAGCAGAGGGAAGACGGATGGAACCGAAAGCGTAGAAGAAAACCTCGCTGTGATGTATAGGAGTCTTGTCTCCGGCGCGAAACGCGCCTCGCTGTTCCACGGGACAGGCTTTCGCGCCGGAGAGAAGCCGGAACCCGGCGGCGGGTCCGTGGAGCTTCATCCTCACTCTGCCATCCACATTTGGACCGGTGATCCAAGACAGCCTAACGGCGAGGACATGGGGAAATTCTACTCTGCTGGGAGAGACCCCATTTTCTACTCTCACCATGCTAACGTGGACAGAATGTGGAACATATGGAAAACAATACCAGGTGGTAAGAGAAAGGATTTCAAAAAATCTGATTGGTTAGACACCACTTTCTTCTTCTACGACGAGAACAAGAACCTTGTGAGGGTGAAAGTGAAGGACTCCATTGACTCCAAAAAGATGGGATATGTCTACCAAGAGGTTGACATTCCATGGCTCAACAAAAAGCCTACACCTAAAAGATCAAAAAAAGAAAAGAAGAAGGTGGCTTTGGCACAAAATAATATTTTTGGCGGCGTTGGTGCAGTAGCAATGGCTGCTGAGGCTGGATCAAGTAGTGGGAGCAAGTTTCCGGTGACTCTGGAAACAAAGTTTACCACACTTGTGAAAAGGCCAAAGGCTTCGAGGACCAAGAAAGAGAAGGAGGACGAGGAGGAAGTGTTGGTGATTGAGGGGATTGAGTTTGATGGAGATGGAGATGTGAAGTTTGATGTGTTCATCACTGATGAAGATGTTGCGGAGATTGGACCAGGGAGCACTGAGTTTGCAGGAAGCTTTGCGACACTGGGTCACTCCCATGCGAACATGAACAAGAAGACCAAAACTAACTTCAGGCTCGGGATTACGGATTTGTTGGAGGACTTGGATGCTGAAGATGATGAGAATGTCTTGGTGACTTTGGTTCTTCGAACTGAAGGTGTCACCATCACTGTTGATGGCATCAGGATTGAGTTTGAAAAGGACTAGTTTGATGAAAATATGTACGTCGCTGTCGATTGCTACAGCTTAATTAATTATGGTGTGTGTATGTATGCTTTGCCACGTGTGTTTCCATTTCCAACATGATGCAAATGATTTGAAAATTTATGTATCAACATGCTTAGCAGTTTTATTAAATCATGTTTTGAGTAATTACTACTCAATGGCAAATTGAAGTAATATGTTGTTGTTTTATAATATATATATATATATATATATATATAGAATATGAGAATAAAGATTTAAATTTTAAGTGAATTATTATGAGATTTTATTCCTTCATCTCTTTCCATTATGTTTTTCATCTCTTTCCATTACTGTAATTTTTCGCAATACTATACGTACAAAGACAAAACAATTATATTGAATCTTTATTTAATTTTTTTTCACAGTTACAAATATAGTTACAACTGCCATCACCACCACTAACACGGTTGTCATTGTCGTTATTGTCATCGTCATTGCTACTATGATGGTTATCGTTTTCATTATTATCGTCACAATCACCGTCGACGGTAAGAACGGCAGTGATAACCATGTTGATGGTGGTGATCATGTTGATTGTGGTGGTAGTAGTTATAGTAAGATGACAACTCTTGAATATGGTGATGCACTTAAAATTAGAAATAACTCTCATGATGACAATAATTATTATTTTGTTTATGTACTTGTGTTGTTAGAAAAAAATACAAAGAAAAAAATTAATTGAGAGATAAAAGAAAAGATATAATGTCATGATAATATACTTAAAATTAAAATTTTAATGTGATGAATT
Source organism: Amphicarpaea edgeworthii (assembly GCA_014843725.1). Lineage (NCBI taxonomy): Eukaryota > Viridiplantae > Streptophyta > Magnoliopsida > Fabales > Fabaceae > Amphicarpaea > Amphicarpaea edgeworthii. The sequence continues at coordinate 23,519,158 of CM026328.1, forward strand.
TATTATTTCAATTTTAATTTAAAGATTATTATTATTTATTATAGTATTTTTATATTAAAAATTATTTTCCCTATATCACTTTATCACTAGAACATAGGTACAAAGAGATACACAGAAACAACTACATGTACGTACAGGGGCCACCCCATAATAATTTCCCACCCCATTAATAAAGTTCCCACCCAACACAACACTATCAATTGTTATTATATTTTGCTTCGGTGACAGAAATATGTTCTAACCATTAATTTAAATGGTGGAGAGAGTAATTTGAGTAGAAAGCAAATATGTTGGGATCGTTTGAAGGTTTATTGGAAGCGGCCTTCAAAGCTTTGATTGAATATTAGAATTTTTTTGGGGTCACAATATGAGGAAACTCTATCTTTGGTGTGGAAGCTAAACGTACCACCGAATGTGTGCGTCTTAGTGCGGAGAATTTGACAATGAAAATTAATGATGCTTAGACACCCACGGGCAGACACTTTAAGTGAGAAAAAAAAGAGATAAGTAATTAAGTGATAAATGATTAATTTGATAAGTGATATAACATAATAATAAGAAAGAAGAGAAAGATGTAACAAATGTAGACAAGTGTTCACTCTTTTGTAAACAAAGTTGCCCAAAGAGTTTTTTTGGTTGCCCTAGAGTATTCTCCCGCCTAAAGCAGGGGGCAAAAGTGACATTATCTCCTGCAGTAATTATTAGAGTCGATCATTTCTATCAGTTACTTGCATCCCACAGGTCGAGAAACAAAGCAATGGTCAGAGGCGTCACTGATGATGCCACTTTTCTCCTTCAAGGATTTATTTTTATTTTTCTGAAAGATGAGGAGGTTCAAATATACAGTACTTAATAAAATTCTGGAGCATAAAGGAGCGAGCTGGTTCAAATGGACAAATTAAGAACATCTATAAAAAGATGAAAACTTTTAGGAATAATGAGAAAATAGTAGCCGAAGTTAGTTAATGAAAACTTAAAATAAGATTTAAAGCTTTGAGGCTAAGAGAGAGTGTACGTGTTTGGGGTTGTGCAGAACATGTAAAGAACATTTTTTTATTTTACTTTTAATATATTATATTTGCAAAACTATATGGGTTTAATTTTAGAGTTGTACGTATTATATATTTGAATTTTATGATTGGAAAATTAAAATTTAATTTAATGAAAACTTATTTTATGATATTGTCTAATGTATTTTTTTTTTACCTTCATTTATTCTTCTACATTATCTTTAAAAATTATTACTTTTGCATTATCTTTAATATATATACTATATACTATATTTTATTTTATAAAAATTAACAAATTATAATTTATGATTCAATGACATTTTAAAAGTTATTTACACTATTTTTTTATTATAAATAATAATTATTTAAATAAAATTAATTAGGTAATTTTTTTAATTATAACACCATTATCCTTTTTTTATTCATACATTATCCTTTGGTCTGATTAGTTAATTTAAATAAAAAGTTAGGTAAATTTTGATAAAGTTAAAATTTGAATACATATTTCTTTAATTTTCAAATACTTGAATAACTACTAAGTCAATGGTATGATAAATAATAATCATGAAACATTTATATATATATATATATATAAATTTTTTACATAAATTTTATTTATTATCATATATTTATTTATTATTTCTTGTGTTCTCAATAAGAATTTAATAATTTGAATAAAAATAAAATAAAAGGAGTGATTTATAAAATAAAAAGTGAAATATATAAAAAAAATTACAATTAATAATAGGAGATATTAAAAAAATAAACGAAAAATAATTTAAATAATTTCGATATCTATATATCTTTCTTGGAGTGTCTATGCCATAGTTTTTGAAACTAGACCAATGATTGAACGGATCAAGACACTAGGTTACCGAGTCATTTTTTGAACTAGTGGATTACTAGTTGACCCACATGACATGACCTGATGTATATTGACAAAAATTAAAAATATTTATTATATACAACTTTTAAATTTATAAAAATTTATTTTATTAATCTTTAATATTATTAAAAATTATTTAAATTATTCTTATTTTATTTTTTAACATCTCCTATTATTAATTATAATTGTTTTTTTTATATATTTCACTCTTTATTTTATAAATCACTCAATTTTTATTAAAAATAAAAGAAATAATAAATAAATATACGAAAATAAAATTAAAAATTATATATATATTTCATTTATCCATTAAACCATTCACTTAATAATTATATTGAAAATCTAAAGATGCGTGGGCTTGAAAACCTAGTATATAACTATATATATACAATCAATTGAAACCACTCATAAATTATCATGTAGGCCCGAAACTCGCATTTATTTGACTATGTTTAACAGAGACGTGAAATAAACAACTGTTTGCTTATTATTAACATATATATATATATATATATATATATATATATATATGTCTCTGGGAATTTAAAATATTATTTTTAACTGGACTTCAAATTTTTAATTTGGTCACTTGGAAGTAAATCATATTTTGTCATTGTGTAATAATTTTCTCTCTAATTTTCCAAAGTTTTTTTTATGAGTTTTGTTCGGAAATAAACAAATATTGTTGCTGATATATTAATTCCAGCATCAACATTTTATGTTAGTATCTTTGATTGGATTTCTCATAATAAAATGAACTGGACGCCTAAAGTATAGTAACAAAAATTAAAAAAAAAAACAAGAATGAGTTCAACTCGAGTAAAATTAAATAAATGCTAAATAATGCAATATAAGAAATAGAACTAGAGAAAATAAAGAAAATATCTCTAGAGAAAATGACGTGAGATAAGGAAGACGAATTCCCAAACACGGTTTTCGGACAAAAACATATCTTGGTCATGGCATGTTGGCCCAATTAATATACCATTCCAGCATGCCATACGTTGCCAAAGAAGAAACTATTTCTTTTATTCACGTTTTTCTTCACTTCCTTTCATATTTTGTTTGGTACCAAATAAATTTTTTTTTTTTTTCTCCCACGTATTTCCTTCTCTCAAATTCTATCTTATCTTCTCATTCCCCATCAACTTTTTCTAATTTCTTTTCAGACAGAGATAACGCCTGTCTCACATCATATTTATTATTCCACATCAAACCAGTCTTCAAATTTGTTTTTATCCCCTCATGTGTTTTTTTTTTTTTTTTAAATCTTTCTTATCTTATAATTGTCTCACTTAAATTTCACCACAAAAAAAGTAGTGCTCTTCAATGGCTTCTATTTGTCCATCCTTGGACAGTCTTCAACACTTCATTATATAAAAGGGCAATATTGTAGATCAAATGATAACCGATTAATATCATGGCTTCTATCTCCTCTCTATCTTGTTTTTCCCTCTCTGATTTCTCTACAACCAATCCCATAATTTTCATTGGTTCATCTTCCACCTTTCTAACTTCCCAAACACCATGCAAAGCCACCAAACGTAACAAATTACCAAAACGCCATCACCAAGAAGTTTCCAAAGTCTCATGCCACAGTAGTAACCAAAACACCCCAATAGTACCAAACCCGGAAGAAGAAAAACCATCACCATACAACAACATTAATCAAGGGAAACATAGGAGGGATGTTCTCCTTGGAATTGGGGGACTCTACGGTGCTTCTACTCTTACAAACCCTTTAGCCATGGCTGCATCTCCTATTCTCCAACCTGACCTAGACCATTGTTGTATAACTGATGATGTGCCTCCTAAAGGGGTCATCGAGGCACAAGTCTATTGTTGCCCACCAAGATCATCTTCTCCTGCCATAGATTTCAAGATCCCTCTAAGGACACCCCTTAGGATTAGACCAGCTGCTCATTTGGTCAACGACAAGCACTTGGAAAATTACAAGTTAGCCCTTCAGCGCATGAGAGACCTTCCATCTGATGATCCTAGAAGCTTCAAGCAACAAGCTGATATCCATTGTGCTTACTGCGATGGTAGCTACAAACAGTTAGGGTTCCCAGTTGACCTAGACTTCAAAGTCCACTTTTCATGGCTGTTCTTCCCTTTCCACCGTTGGTATCTCTATTTCTACGAGAGAATCTTGGGGAGCTTGATTGATGATCCAACCTTTGCTCTTCCATTTTGGAACTGGGACAACCCTGATGGAATGGTAGTCCCTTCCATTTTCACAGACGAAAACTCATCTCTTTATGACCCTCGCAGGAATCAAAGCCACCTACCTCCTACTCTTGTAGACCTAAACTTCAGCACAAAAAAAACTGAACCTGGAACTGTAGAAGAAAACTACGCTGTGATGTATAGGAGTGTTGTGTCTTCTGGGAAACGCAAGAGGCTCTTCCTTGGAACCCCTTTCAATGCCGGGGAGCAGCCGGAACCCGGCGGCGGGTCTCTGGAGCTTCTTCCTCACACCGCCGTCCACGTTTGGGCTGGTGATCCAAGACAGACTAACCGCGAGGACATGGGGAGATTCTATTCTTCTGGGAGAGACCCCATTTTCTACTCTCACCATGCCAACGTGGATAGGATGTGGAACATTTGGAAAAAAGTAAGAGGTGGAAAAGGAACCGATTTCAAAGACCGTGCTTGGTTAGACACCGCTTTTTACTTCTACGATGAGAACAAGACCCTTGTGCGTGTGACGGTGAAAGACTCACTTGACTCGCTTAATATGGGGTATATTTACCAAGATGTTGACATTCCATGGCTCGGGAAAAAGCCTAAACCCAAAAGAACAAGAAAATCCAAGGTTGCGTTGGCACAACGTTTTGGTGGTGCAGCAGCAGCAATGGCTGCTGAGACTAATACTACTACGCCAAGTGCCAAGTTTCCTCTCACTTTGTTGGACTCGAAGGTGACCATACTTGTTAAAAGGCCAAAGCTGCTGAGGAGCAAGAGGGAGAAGGAGGATGAAGAAGAAGTGTTGGTGGTTGAGGGGATTCAGTTCGACGGGGACAATGATGTGAAATTTGATGTGTTTATCGCTGATGAAGATGATGATGAGATTGGACCAGAGAACACTGAGTTTGCAGGAAGCTTTGCGACATTGGGTCATTCCCATTCGAACATGACGAAGCAAATCAAAACTAGCTTGAGACTTGGAATAACGGATTTGTTGGAGGACTTGGATGCTGAAAATGATGATAATATTTTGGTGACGTTGGTGCCACGATCTGATGATGTAACCATCACAATTGAGGCCATCAAGATAGAGTTTGAAAAGGATGACTGAAAATGTATACGTCACTGTCGATCCCAATGCATAAATCTATAATTACTTCGTTAAAAGCATTCCTAGGTCAATTTCTAATATCTGAAAACTAAATCGAAACATTAAATTTAATTTTGATTAAACTGTATTAGTTAAAATTAAATTGACCTAGTGGGATAATTAATTAAAGATAAAATATGTTTTTGTTCTTCCAATTTTTTAATGTTTTATTTTTAATCCCAAATTTTTTGAGACTAATCTTATCCAAATTTTTATTCTTTCATAAATTTTAGTTATTTTTGTTCAAGTTCACTTTAGTAATTTTTTTTTTTCATGTTTTAATTAATTTGTCGACTCTCGTAAATTTTTTTATACTTTTTAAAAAAATATATTTAATTATTAATTTTTTTTTTATAAAAATATACCCTTATCAACAAATTAATTAAAAAATTAAAACGTGAAAAAAAGATTAAATACTTAACAGACCTTGAACAAAAATAATTAAAATCCATTAGAGAATGAAAATGTATTACCAGGACCGATCTTAAAAATGTCTCAAATCAAAAATAAAAAATTGAAAAAGTTGGGTAGGAAAAAAATATACTTTTACCCTATATTTCTTTTCTTCCATGACAGGATGAGATAGAATTTCGTTAAAATACAAGGAGAACCACCTACAGATTTTATATTTATACATACTATACATTAAGCAATTTTCAAACACCATCATTGACTTTCGCATGGAGTTTTCGGTTAGCATGTGAAAAAAAACAAGAACCATCATTATTTCTTGTCTTTAACAGATGCATCTAGTAAAAAACCAACCAGTTTATTTTTTTCGAACAAACTAAACTCAGCAAAAACTAACTAAAGTTAAATCAAACTAAGACAATTAAACTAGTTGGAATTGAACTAAACTAAATCAAATTAAGATAAATTTAAATACAACTATGATTAATGATAACCTAAGCACCCTAGCCTTGCAAGGTGTCACAACCATATTTTTTGCATGAGGGGTACGTAATAGGTTAGTTATGATTCCTAAATCTCTAAGATGAAGGTATCTGGGCTAAGTTATTACAAACTTAAACTTTTCTACATTACTATGAATATGCTACCTACAGCGTCTAGTCGTCCACAAACTTAAAACTCGATCACCCTCTTATTCCTTCTTTTTATAAAAATCAGTTTTAATTTATGTTTTATTAAGATGGGACCAAAGTTTTACACAAAGTTGAAGAAAGTAATGTCACTATGTCAGCGTCAAATTCAAGTCTAGGTCTTCATTAAAGCGTGAAATAATATAAAGCCTACAAAGCTTACAACATTTACTCAATATTTAAATAGCATGTCAAACCATATGCAGTGTTAGGCAAGAAAAACCACATTGTGACAAAACTAATAATGAGACAATTCAGACCCTCATAATTTAATCCTCGGAAACTCACGAGTTTAGGACCTTTAGGTGGATAGATAGATAACTTGGGTGTTTGCTTACAATTTTTTTTTGTTTTTACTTTTTAATTATAAAACAGTCATTTTATTTTATTTTCTCTTTTTTAAGATTTGTAAAGAAAATATGTAAAACAATTTTTTTTTATTTATGTATAAATCTTAGAAGACAAAAAACATAATAAAAACCTAATAACAACTTTGAAATAAAAAAATGAAAGAATCTTAATTTTTCTACTTTCAATATTCACAAACACCTATTACCAGGGACAGATTTAGGGGGGAAGCTGAGGGGCTTGAACCCCCTCCTCCCTTCCCTTATTTATTTATTTATATATATATATACTAAAAAATATTAATAAAGAAAAAATTATTAAAAAAAAAGTTTTAAATGAGTATTTATTTAATTTTATATGTACCATTAATAATAAATATTTGGTTTAATTATATTTTTATTTTATTTTTGACAAGTTTTACTCTTAACAAATTAATAGATTAATTTGATATTTGATATTTTTAATTTTTTAAAGTCTTTGTTAGAATATATATTATCTTTATATTATCTTGGTAGTTATTATCTTTATATTATTTTCATAGTTATTATCTTTATATTATCTTGTTAGTTATATTTATCTTTATTTTCATATGATGTAATCAAGAGGGTTTCCTTAGTATAAATAGAGAAGAGGTATGGCTTTCTATAAAGTTGTTGTTTCTCATTATCGACCCATCTTTTTCCCGGCGCAATCATACCAGATTTAAATGTCGAAGCTGAATATCGAATAGTGTGCATACACTACTGCATATAACATTTGTAACAAGCTTAGCTCATATGACATATATGCTCCAGCTTGAGGACGAGTGTTAAAATAGTTATTATCTTTATATTATCTTGTTAGTTATTATTTATTTTTATCTTTATATAATATAATCAAGAAAGTTTTCTCAAACAGATGTGAATTTCTCTCACACACATTTAATCACTAATAACTAGCTATAACTATAATAAGAGATAAACAAAAACTCCTGATTGTTGTCAAAAGAGTGAATTCTACCACCAGACATGTAGCCTAGGCATACTTTGTGAGATGCTTTCACAAATAAAATAAAATATTTTGATAAATGACATATTTTGTAATAGGTTCAACTTGTATTTTAATTTAATAATATTATTTAGCTTACGAAAGAAGGATGTTTAATGCTAGCTTAATATTTATTCGACGTTTACATTATCTATTTTTGATTATTGTGTATTTTAACTTGGTCCATAAAACTTAATTATTTTAATTTAAAACATATAGAACTTAATTATTAATTTTATTTGAAACTTATTATTTATTAATGAAAATATTTAATATTATATTAATATTTGTTAGTAATTTATTTATTATTTTTAATAATATATCATTAGTTTATATTTAATAATACATAATCAACTTCTTACCTTTTCTCGTAATTACATATTTAAATGTACTTTTAATTATTATTATCCAAACAAATTTCATTTCATTAAATATATTTTTGAACAAAGAAATATCTAAATATAAATCAAATTATTTAAACTCATTTTTTAACAAACTTAAGTTTTCAACTTTTAATTCAAACTTACGTAGAAGGAAATATGAGGAATATGTAGAATCTTGCTGGTCCGATCCAATCCATTTTCAAAATTAATCTGATAGTTTATTTTGTCATTTCTAGTTTAGTTTTGGAATAGTTGAATTTTAATCAATAGTTCAGCTTCTTGTTTTTCCATTTAATTTCCATATACAAACTGAGAATTGTGTCGTAGTAACGAGACCTAACTACTGGTTGAAAATTCAACTGTTTAAACTTTTTCTCATTTATTTAGTGGTACTACCACACAAATGAAATTGAAATATTTTTTGTCTCACGTTTTTCTTTCTGTACGTCTACTAAAATTTGGTCTTATGTAAATGTTCACATTAATATCTACTCACTGAAACTTCCCTATAAAAAGGAAGCACTAGTCGATCATATTTGAAGTGCAGAAGACTGGTAACTGATCATTAACCATGGCTTCTTCTATATCACATGCATCCTTTTCGTCCTTTCCCATTTGTGTTCCCTCTTCTTCTTCTTCCATGTTTCGAAAACCATGCAAACCACCTAGCAAACCAAAACGCCATCATGCATCCAAAGTTGCATGCAGCAATGGTAGCCCTAACCCTAACCCTAACAGCAAGAACAACCCTACAAATAGGAGGGACATTCTGATAGGCCTTGGAGGACTTTACGGTGCTGCTTCTACTCTTAACACCTCTGGTTCAGCCTTTGCTACTGGTGGTCCCTTGTCCCCTCCAGACCCAGGTAATTGTGGTTTAGCAACGAAGGTTCCTTCGCCAGGCTCCGATTATTGTTGCCCACCGTTCTTCACAGACTACCAGCTCCCTCCAATTGAAAACAACACACCCCCTCGAATTAGACAACCTGCACATTCGGTGAGTTCTAGTTACGAAAATAAATATAGGACAGCCGTGTGGAAGATGAAAAATCTTCCACAAGATGACCCTAGAAATTTCATGCAACAGGCAATGATCCACTGTGCCTACTGTGACGGTGGCTACAAACAAAAGGGTTTCCCTGACTACAACCTAGATGTCCACGCCTCCTGGCTCTTCTTCCCATTCCACCGTTGGTACCTCTATTTCTATGAGAGAATCTTGGGGAAATTGATCGATGACCCAACCTTTGCTCTTCCGTTTTGGAACTGGGACCATCCAAATGGTATGAAAATGCCTTCCATTTACACACACGATCAAAATTCTCCCCTTTATGATCGTTTCAGGGATCCGAGTCACGTATATGCTTTCATGGACCTAAACTATGATCCCAAAAAGGACCATTCGAGAGGGTTTGCAATATCATCCAGTGAAATAGAGAAGAACAACAAGTGCACTGTGCATGGGGCAGTTGTGGAAAAGCCTTATGCAGAAAATTTCCTCGGACAACCTTACCGTGCTGGAGACCAACATACCCCTGGTTTTGGCTCTCTGGAAACTGTGCACAACACTATCCATAAGTGGATCGGTCATCCCAATCAACCTAACGGAGAGGACATGGGAAATTTCTATTCCGCTGCAAGAGACCCCATTTTCTTCGCTCACCATTCAAACGTGGATAGGATGTGGAACATATGGAAAACGGGTTTATCGCCATCGGACCGAAGATACGATCACAACGATCCTGACTGGTTAGAGACTAGTTTTTACTTCTACGATGAGGAGAAGAACTATGTGCGTGTCAAGGTGAAAGATTGTCTTGACCCCAGAAAGATGGGCTATGATTACAAATATGTTGACATTCCATGGGCATCTGAGAATTGTAGGAAACCAAAATACCAGACGCTTCCTGCCCCAATTGGAAAACAACAACTTAAAGCGATCACTTTGAAGACGTTAGGGTTTCCTCTCACTCTGGATTCCATTCAGCGTACAGCTGTCAAGAGGCCAACTCCAGGGAACGACGAAGATCGCAAGTACGAGGTGTTGGTGATTGATGTTGAGTACGATAGGACCGTTGGTCTGAGGTTTGATGTGTTTATCAACGACCAAGGTGACGATGAGATTCAGCCCCAAGATTCCGAGTTTGCGGGAAGCTTTGTCACTTTGCCTCATTCTTCGCACAGTGATCACCAGAACAATACTACCCCCGCTACTTTCAGATTGCCAATAACGAATCTGTTGAAGGACTTGGAAGTCAAAGACGATGATGAGACTATTGCGGTGACACTAGCTCCTAGATATGGGGAAAAACCTGTTACAATTAAGGACATCAAGATACTCAAGTTTGATGTTCCTACGGTGGAGGGAGGATGAATAGTTAATATCTGTGGTGTGGTTTGCTAACTCCTGCAGGGATCTTCTGTCATGTCTGTCTTGGAGCATTTACTTCAACTTTAATAAATCCCTTTTATATATCTTTTACTTTCAGCTTAAACTAATAACTCCCTCTGTAGACATGATTCTCGAGGAATTTATGTAATATAATTTTTTATTTTAAATGTTTCTTAAATTGTTTTTGTCTTTTGGTACATTTGTTTTATTTTTAATAATATATTAATATTAATATTTTATGTTATTTATACATAAGAAAATATTATAAAGTAAAATATAATTCATAATTTGATAAAAATAGAGCCATATTAGGAGCATTTGCACATAATCTAGAAACGCACTTGATTATGTATGTAGAAGTATAGATCAATGCTATGGACATCAAAATTGCATGTGATTGAGGTTTAAAAAGGTGTGTGTTGAATTTAATTTAAAATATGCAATTGAGTTAGTGGAAGACGCGCGCCAAGTAACAAATCCAATTATTCAATTGATTTAATTTATTAAAGAATTTGTGGCTTACGAAGAAAATTACACGTGGAAATATGTCAGCCGAAAAGCAAACATGATCGTGGATGCTCTAACAAAATTTGGATTCACCCTTAATGGAGAGTGTGAGATTTTTTATTCTTATTCTAGGTTTATTTATACTTTGTTAAGGAACAATGTAAATTTTGGGATTTGTCAAGCTTTTTAATAATAATATTTTTGGGACTTATAAGTTCCCCTTTTCAAAAAAAAATAAAATATAATTCATAATTTTCTTTTAATTATATTATATTTGATAATTATGAATGAAAAAGGAATAGTTAATTAATTAACTATTACTTTTTTTTTTGTTAGCAAAAAGTATAATATATAAATGTGATAACGAGCATACATATTGGTACTAGAATTACCCACGATATAACAAGTTGTTGCCTAATTCCTATCCACCAACTATGTTGTATAAACACTTGTTAACTATATCTAGAGGCAACACAATCAATCTATATCCATCAAAATATACTCCTACCATAGAGCTATGCCCATAATACTATGCCAGTCTACCACGTACACTGTGTGTAAAATATCTATATGTTGTGAACCCTTGTATCCACCAAAACTATACACACTTACAAAAACCCATAACTCTATGTCATTACCCTTAGAATTATAACTATGAAACCAATATACATGAGCAGGAGTTAAGACACTATCGCGTGAAAAAGTAACAAAAAGACTTATCAAGTGCTTTAATCTAGCTCCAAGTGTAAAATAGTACTTCCTGCAGCATGTTATGTAGAAAGAATTCACTGTTATTAAAAGTGATTTCATTTCTGATTTTTCAATGTCACTCATATCACTTGCACCAAAGGATTTTTCACCTAGTTTACTTAGTTTTGTTAACTCCAGTAGATTCTATTGATAGAAGTGATCATTGACCGACCAAGAAAGCACCACAGAGAGATGTAACCAACTATAACAAACGTTCCATACCTCAGAGATAACCAGACATGACAGCAACAAATGTTCAACAGTTTCTAGAGTGTTCAAGAAAAATTTATAGTTATAGGTTCCATCATAAAATTGATATTTGGAGGTACCTTTAATTTCCATGTCTCCATCAAGATGTCAATCTTTAGATTTTCACCATGCAATTCATCTATTTCAACATAAGCCGAATTTACACAATAACATCCATTAGCCTCACCTCGTCAAATCCAAGAGTCTCCGTCAAATTGTCTCATATTGTATCCATTCACATGGTTAAGAAGTGTGATTAATTGTTCATTTTTCCATACAAAGTGTTCCCTACACCACTCAAGATTCCATGTCCATACCTCATTGCCCTATACTCCCAACTCACCCACTTTTTTCTCCCTCTGGCAAGACGTTATGAATAAACATGGATATTTAAAAGCAAAAGCCTCACTTCCCACATAGTTATCACTCCAAAAAAGGGTTTTATCCCCATTCCCAAATTTTCTCACAACCAAAAAATGGAACTAGTTATTACCATCTACTAGTTTTTTTTTGTCTTACCAAAACTAATTACCATTAGATAACCCACCTACCAAAGATAATTTGGTTCAACAGTTTGCCTTTGTCACCAAGGAATGAAATGATAGTATCATAATAAGTTAATGTGTTTTTGTGGTTTGGTTGATGCGCAGTGGGGATAAATTATAATAATTAAATTTAATGTGTTAAAAAATATAATATAAATGAAATAAAATACAAAAATCAAAACTTTATTAATAACGGATGACGTAACATTATCTTAGTCATTGATTTATATTGGGATGATGTCACGTCATTAGCTCAAAGCAAAATTAAAATTTTTTTAGAGACCTATAATAATGCAAAAAAATTCTAAAAAATTTATAATGATTCAAACTAAAAAAATGAGTAATTTTAAAGGATCTAAAACTTATTTAAAAAAATTTTATTAGTGAATTTTAAAAATTGAGGGAATACAAGTGCATCTAACCATTAAATTGATCTGCCACTAAGTATAACATATAAATTGAGGAGGTCTAAAATTGTAAAATTTAATATATTTAGAATTAATTTTTTTAAGGTGTGCAGCAGCTGGCCACCCTCACCAATACCTGCATCCGCCTATGTCGATGAGTCTTCTCCACATTTATTTATTGACTGTAGTTTTGCCTCTAGATCTTGGTATCATATTTTGAGCCGGTTAATTTTGTAAGAGCCAATTTTTATCGTATAAGAATTTTTGTTGTTAGATGTATTTTAGAAAAAAAAAATTCTTAAAAAAATCTTGTAATGAATTGAAAAGAATTATAAGCACAAGAATTTGAGAATAAATTCTTTTAGAATATTTTTATTTTACCTTGAATATCAGTTTTGATTTTCATACTACTTCACTTCCTATATTGTTTCTTTAATTAAAATAAAAGATGCATCAATATTGATAATATAAAGTCAGAATAAAGCTTTATTACGTGAGTAGGGATGGCAAGATATTACTCGACTTTTAAAATGAGGACATGGATAGATATGTAACTACCTGTCCCGTATCCGCACCATTACTTTTTTTATAAATTTTTTACAGCATATATATGTGATAGTTTTTCAATTAATTTTATCTAATTATTATTTTAATAAAATATTTAAAATTTAACGAAATATCTCTAAAGTCCATATTTTTCATTTTAATTCATAAAATATAATTTATGTAACTGAATCAAAAGGATAACATAGACTTACCTACATACATCATAATTGGGCAAAGGTCCTGCTTGCCCACCCTTCGATTCGTCCTTTGGGTAGATGTGTAAATAACCTAAGCTTTCACCAAATATCTTAAGTTTTCTTAAGAGTTTGAAAATTCAAGTGTAGATCTCCATTAAAACGTGAAATAAATTAAGCCTAGAAAGCTTACAACATTTACTCAATACTTAAATAGCATGCCAAACCCATATGCAGTGTTAGGCAAGAAAAACAATATTGTGGCAAAACTAATAATGAGACAATTCAGACCCTCTCATTTAGTCCTTGGAAACTCACATAAATTTGGACCTTTAGGTGGAGAGATAGATAACTCTCTGCCGCAGAAGACAAGCTTCTATATCACATCCATGCTTCAATATAAAAGGCCATCATTGTAAGATCAAATGATAACCGATTAATATCATGGCTTCTATCTCCTCGCTATCTTGTTTTTCCCTCTCTGATTTCTCTGCAACCCTTCCCATTTCCATTTGTTCATCATCTTCCACCTTCCTAACTTCCCATACACCATGCAAAGCCACCAAACGAAACAAATTACCAAAACGCCATCACCACGTTTCCAAAGTTTCATGCCACAGTAGTAACCAAAACACCCCATCACCAAACCCGGATGAAGACAAACCATCATCACTGTACAACCTCAATCTAGGGAAACATAGGAGAGATGTTCTCCTTGGCATTGGGGGACTCTATGGTGCTTCTACTCTTACAAACCCTTTAGCCATGGCTAAATCTCCCATTCTCCAACCTGACCTAGACCATTGTTGTATAACTAATGATGTGCCACCTAAAGGGGTCATCGAGGCACAAGTCTATTGTTGTCCACCAAAATCTTCTTCCCCTGCCATAGATTTCAAGTTACCTCGAAGAACACCCCTTAGGGTTAGACCAGCTGCTCATTTGGTCAACGGCGAGTACTTAGAAAAGTACAAGTTAGCCATGCAGCGCATGAGAGACCTTCCACCTGATGATCCTCGAAGTTTCAAGCAACAAGCTGCTATCCATTGTGCTTATTGCGATGGTGGCTACAAACAATTAGGGTTTCCAGTTGACCTAGACTTCAAAGTCCACTTTTCTTGGCTCTTCTTCCCTTTCCACCGTTGGTACCTCTATTTCTACGAGAGAATCTTAGGGAGCTTGATTGATGACCCAACCTTTGCTCTTCCGTTTTGGAACTGGGACCACCCTGATGGCATGCAAATCCCTTCCATTTTCAATGACGAAAACTCATCTCTCTATAACCCTCGCAGGAATCAAAGCCACCTACCTCCTACTCTCGTAGATCTAAACTTCAGCACAAAAAAAACTGAACCTGGAAGTGTAGAAGAAAACTACGCTGTGATGTATAGGAGTGTTGTTTCTTCTGGGAAACGCAAGAAGCTCTTCCTTGGAACCCCTTTCCGTGCCGGGGAGCAGCCGGAACCCGGTGGTGGGTCTCTGGAGCTTCTTCCTCACACCGCCGTCCACGTTTGGACTGGTGATCCAAGACAGACTAACCGCGAGGACATGGGGAGATTCTATTCTTCTGGGAAAGACCCCATTTTCTACTCTCACCATGCCAACGTGGATAGGATGTGGAACATTTGGAAAAAAGTAAGAGGTGGAAAAAGAACCGATTTCAAAGACCCTGCTTGGTTAGACACCACTTTTTACTTCTACGATGAGAACAAGACCCTTGTGCGTGTGACGGTGAAAGACTCACTTGACTCAAAAAAGATGGGGTATGCTTACCAAGATGTTGACATTCCATGGCTCGGGAAAAAGCCTAAACCCAAAAGAACAAGAAAATCCAAGAAGGTGGCTTTAGCACAACATTTTGGTGGCATTGGTGGTGTAGCAATGGCTGCTGAGACTACTACTACGCCAAGTGCCATGTTTCCTCTCACTTTGTTGGACTCGAAGGTAACCGTACTTGTGAAAAGGCCAAAGCAGCTGAGGAGCAAGAGGGAGAAAGAGGACGAGGAGGAAGTGTTGGTGATTTACGGGATTGAGTTTGATGGAGATGAAGATGTGAAGTTTGATGTGTTCATCACTGATGAAGATGTTGAGGACATTGGACCAGGGAGCACTGAGTTTGCAGGAAGCTTTGCGACACTGGGTCATTCCCATTCTAACATGAAGAAGCAAATCAAAACTAGCTTGACACTTGGAATAACGGATTTGTTGGAGGACTTGGATGCTGAAGATGATGAGAGTATTTTGGTGACGTTGATTCCACGCTCTGAAGATGTATCCATCACAATTGAGGGCATCAAGATTGAGTTTGAAAAGGAAGAGTGAAAATATCAATACGTCACAGCAGTCAATTACAACTTAATTATTATGGCATGCATGCTTGGCTACATGTTTCCAACATGCAAATAAGTTTCACTTTGTATCAACATATATATATGTCTCGCAATTTCAATTCAGAGCAAAAATGGATATAAAAATGATATAATAGATAGACTAAATTATCCTTAAGTTTGACAGGTGTTAAAATATTAAAAAAAGTTAATTTTATAATTTTGTTAAATTCCTACTTCTCCCATGTTTCCACCATCATGCAAAGTTGCAAACCAAAATGCCACCATCATGCATTGAAAGTTGTTGCATGCAATGGTAACCCTAACCCTACAAATAGGAGGGACATTCTGATAGGCCTAGGAGGCCATTACGGTGTTGCCACTACCCTTAACACAACCGGTTCAGCCTTTGCTGCTGGTCCCTTGTCCCCTCCCGACCCTCCTGGAAACTGTGTTCGACCGACAATACCGGACAAAAACGACAACTGTTGCCGTCCACCACCACCTCCATCCTCATCAATCAAGATGTTGAGTAATTAACCCTTTTCTGAGAAGTATACATCCAAGCAAAAGAAGTAATAGAGTCATAAAAACTGAGAAAAAACTCTAGACAAAGAGTTACAAAGATAACCATTTTCTCTCTGTTTTCAAGTTGAAAGTAGTGGCTGCAGGAAGGTTGATGTTTGCTGCCATATCTGCTTCCTTATCTTGTTCATCACCCCAAAATTTTGAGAATATTTGAAGGTCTTGTTGAACAACTTCTGAGAAAGACGAAGCAGAACCGTCATCTGAATGTAAATTTGTTTTGAAATGTAACTAAAACTATTTTAACTTCATTTTTTCTGAACATGCTTTATTCAAAAAAAAAATGAAAAACAAAAACAAAAAATTCACAGCCACTTCATATAAATTTAAATCATAGATATTTAGGTATAAATTTTCAACAAATATTGGAGAGACCTTCCTACCATAAAAAATAAAACTAATTAACCAAGAAGAACACAAGTAAAATTAAAGTTTATAAATGTATCATTACATCTAACTTTTATTGTTAATTTTCATTTAACTTATTTTTTAAGCCTCATTTGGCTTCCCAAATAACAAACCAGAATGTCATTTTCATTTCTTTCATAAAAAACGTGTCAGTTGCATTTATTGAAGTCACATTGGCATTAAATTATTATCGCCAAAAGATCCTCAGCATAGTAAGTTCAAAAAATAAACTGAGTTTTTCATATCAGTTTTGATTTTCATACGACTTCAATTTCTATATATTGTTTTTCTAATTATAATAAAAGATGCATCAATATTGATATTTGATAATATAAAGTCAGAATAAAGGATCTGCTTCTTCAGTTATATATGTTCACGATTGTGAAAGTTGCTCCGTTGAGATTTGAGATTGAAGCATTATCTGTTTACTGATATTTCTTCTGTAGTTTTCGTTCGCTCGTAACTCTTTATGTAATTATTCCCACTGATAAAAAAAAATTACATATTTGAACGCCTATCATACCAAATTTATGGTCTATTAGATAATGTATTTTTAATATTAAAAAATAATTCAAAAAGTTCTCTTACCTAGAGTGAAAAAAAAAATCGATTCATATGCCAAGTTATCTAAAGTATATCAGACATGGGATGCTTCAGTACTGGTCCACATAACTTTTGGATCATCGATGGAGCATGGTTTTTACTTGTTTTGGTCAGATTTCCCAGCTGCGTAATATACTATACTTCTGTCACTATTGTTAAAAACAACAAATAAAAAAAATCACGTGTCCGATCGATGAATATAGTTCCAAAAAATATATATAACTGGATAGTGACAAGGATATTTTCCTCATCCATTCTTTTTTTATCACCTCGAAAGATCGATGTAAGGATATTGTGCTGCAAGACGACATATGAAAAAACGTATATTAAAAGTTGTTAAAGCCTTACATAATGTATCATGGAATTAAAATAATGAAAAACCTTTTTATAAACAAATATCTAGTTCTATTTAGTCTAACATTATATTAACTAGGATGACACTCGCTTTATTGGATAGTTTTTTATAATTAAATCCTTAAAACTAACACCTTTTATAAAGATTTTTAACATGAATTTTCTTAATATGGTAACTTCTATTATTTTCCGTATTTCTGACTTTTTCACAAAATTTATATCCTTGAAAATATTTATCTTCGAAATATATAATTTAACAAAGGGAATAAATCATGTAACTTTTAGATGAAATGAAATTATAATATTTAAATAGACATTTATAAAGAGACAGAATGCAAGTTGTGGAATATTCTCTTCATGTCAATTTATCTAAAGCATCCATACACATTAGTCCAACTCGTGCTGATAGAATAGCGATGAAATTCATGTTATTTAGTCTCTCTATGATTTTTATTTTTTAAAAAATACTTTTAAAATTTTAAAATATTTATTAAATATGTTTATAAAAAACTGTATTACTAAACTTGTATTTATTATAAGATGTTATTTCAAATATTCATTTTATAATTATTTTTAAATTATTCTTTCATGATGATAAATAGATAAAATATCTTTTATTACATATATATTTATAAAATTTGAAATAAATCATCTAAAAATTAATTACTTTTCAAGAAATTTCAATCCCAACTTGCTGAATGTCAATGTCAGTATTTTCTTGCTACCCTATTACTCTTTTCACAGCTTCATTATAAAAGGGTGATATTATTGTAGATAAATCATTATGAACCACAAGAAGATATAGGATAATAACCAATTAATATCATGGCTTCTATCTCCCCTCTATCTCATGTGTCCCTTACTGATTTCTCTGCACCCCTTCACATTTCCATTTCCATTAGTTCTTCTTCACTTTGTAGAATTCCACGCCCCACCACCAAACATAGCAAATTTAAACCTAAACGCCATCATGTTTGCAAAGTATCATGCCACAGTAGTGACCAAAACAACTCAACACCAAACCAAGAAGAAGGAAAAAAAAGAAGGGATGTTCTCATTGGCCTTGGAGGGCTCTACAGTGCTACTTCTACTCTTAGCAACATTAATAACAACAACCTTTTAGCCATAGCTTCTCCAATTCTCCCTCCTGACCTAAAAACTTGTGGTCCACCAGACTTAGCAGATGGTGCAAAACCCACCAATTGTTGCCCTCCAATAGCATCTACCATCATAGATTTAAATTTCCCTCCAACTACAACACCACTTAGGGTTAGACCAGCTGCTCATTTAGTCAACGATGTCTACATAGCAAAGTATAGGGAAGCCCTTAAACGCATGAAAGCTCTTTCACCTGATGATCCTAGAAATTTCACCCAACAAGCTAATATCCATTGTGCATACTGCAATGGTGCCTATTACCAAGTAGGGTACCCTGACCTTGACCTCCAAGTCCACAACTCGTGGTTGTTCTTCCCTTATCACCGTTGGTATCTTTATTTCTATGAGAGAATCTTGGGGAGCTTGATTGGTGACCCAACTTTCGCTCTTCCCTTTTGGAATTGGGATAACCCTAAAGGTGGCATGACAATCCCTTCCTTTTACACAGATAAAAATTCACCTTTTTATGACCCTCTTAGGAATCAAACCCACCAACCACCAACTCTCGTAGACCTAGACTATAATAGAAGGGACGATAATGACCCTAGGGCTAGTGAAAGTGTAGATCCCAACGACCAAATAAAAGACAACCTCGCTATAATGTATAGGAATGTTGTCTCCAATGGGAAACTCCCAAGGCTCTTCCTTGGAAACCCTTATCGTGCAGGAGATGAACCTGACCCTGGTGCTGGTTCTCTAGAGAATGTTCCACATGGTCCTGTTCATTCTTGGACTGGTGATAGGAGAGAGCCTAATCGTGAGAACATGGGAATCTTCTATTCCGCAGCAAGAGACCCCATTTTCTATTCTCACCATTCCAACATAGATAGGTTGTGGAGCATATGGAAAACAATACCAGGTGGTAAAAGAAGGGATTTCACTGACCCTGATTGGTTAGAATCTGCTTTTCTCTTCTACGATGAGAATAAGAACCTTGTGCGTGTGAATGTGAAAGATTCCCTTGACACGAGAAAGCTAGGGTATGTTTACCAAGATGTAGACATTCCATGGCTCAAGAATAGGCCTAAACCTAAAAGATCTAAAACTAAGAAGGTGGCATTGGCACAAGATTTTGGAGTTGGTGCTGCACAGGCTGTTGAGACTAGGTCATCAAGGAGTAGTGTGAAATTCCCTTTAACTTTGGATTCGAAGGTAAGCGCTCTTGTTAAAAGGTCAAAGCTTTTGAGGAGCAAGGAGGAGAAGGAAGAAGCGGAAGAAGTGTTGGTGATTGATGGGATTGAGTTTGATAAGAACAAAGCTGTGAAGTTTGATGTTTTTATCAATGATGAAGATGACAAGGTGGTAAGACCCAGCAATACTGAGTTTGCAGGAAGCTTTGTGAATGTGCCTCATTCACATGTGCACAAAAAGAACAGGAAGACCAAAACTTGTTTCAGACTGGGATTGTCGGATTTGTTAGAAGATTTGGAAGCTGAAAATGATGATAGCATTTTGGTGACGTTGGTACCTAAATATGGGAAAGGACTAGTCACAATTCAGGACATAAAGATAGAGCTTGAAACGGAATGAAAATACTATGTAACAGTGAACAACTCGTGATTTTAGAAATAATATGTATTAACATGTTTATTTTAGAGCACAAATCGTGATTTTTTTTTTGCTCAGTGACAAAAGTAGTATTTTATTGTTTTTAAGAAAAAGTAGATTTTATTGTGTGTTTCGTTTTTTGCTAGCTAGAGATTAAGAAACGTAGATTTATTTATTTTTTCAATTTTTTTTTCTCGTAACGTGTATAACGAATTTCTAATATAATAACTAATTGCACCCACTAAATATTTACGTATATTAATACAAATATTCTCCTAATTGAATATTATATTATTATTTTATTAATATTGGCATACCTTAAAAATTGGTTTTTATTAACGCCTAAACAAAAGTTCATTTTGTTAGAATCATCCACATTAATGCATTTAAAAATAAGTAAGTTTACTCCTTTTTATATTATATATATTTTTAACCAACATGGACACTTCGTTAAAAAATAAAAAATAAAAAAATCAACATGGTCACTTTTGACTTTATCTTGAAATGGGACCTACCAAAGATTTTGTAAATGGCTTTGCGTCCTATCTTTATCGGCAAAATATATATATGCATATGCAGTTCTAACAGTTGGTGTGAGCGATACCAATTCTCAATAGATACAAAACCTATACCTATAGTCACAGCGTGACCATATTCTACGCCCCACATATATATTCTTCTCAAACATTCTAAAGTGATAATAAAATATTTATGACATTGATTAAATATCTCCTAAATAGATAGTAATCTCCTAAATGCTATCTACCTTCTCTGAGTTTCAATTACACTTTCTCACTGACTCACAATTATCTCTTAATACAAAGATTGTATGATGAATATTATTACACCGCGTCGCAGCAATATCAAAGAACCCAATGACTTCGCAACAGTACATGTGAGAGATATACCTCCAAATGAGACGAGTCTATCCTTTAATTTTATCATTTTTTCTTGTCTAAACAAGATAAAAAAAAAAAAAAAATTCATTCTAATTAATAGAAGAAAATATCAAAAAAATTTATAACTACTTACGTATCAAGGTTTATTAATTTCCCTTGTCTAGACAATAAGAATAAAAAGTGATAAAATTATTTTTTCAATATCACATCTTTACATAAGACAATCAATGTAAATATCTTTTACATTCTACGTCGCATATTAACATCACCATACAACCGATGTAAAAGAGCCTTTTTAATCTCTCTCTCTCTCTATATATATAAAAGAGCCGCCATTTTGCACTAATGATTAAATAAACGGTTATGTAAGAAATATTTTGAGCCATTTAATTTTGTAAGACTCAGTTTTCATTTTATAGGAATTTATGTTGTTAGACGTATTTTAGAAAAATTTAATATTTCTTAAAAAAATTCTTATATACTTAAAAGAATTCTAAATACAAGAAATTGAGAATAAACTCTTTTATAATTGTTTTTATTTTACCTTGCTTGATTTGTTTGAATAATAAAAAGTGTATGATTGAATTTCTACAATTTCCTTAATTACGATTGTGTTTTATTTTAAATTACGTGCTTTGATAAATAGTTAATTAAATTGATTGATATATGCTTCATATGATGGGCGAAGATTAAAAGGATGTTAGTTTTTGGGCTTAAAAAATAAAAAGAAAATAATAGCTAAAGGGGTGTGAACAATGGAAATAAGGATGTCATAGAAGTAATTTTTTGGCTTGCTTCTGAAATGAGTACAAATAGTAATAGAGAGTGTGTAACAGTACAGATTCGGTTCTTTCTATTTCTTACCCAAAACAAAATTTTAGGACTCTCTAGACCTAATTAACGGTATTTACTTTCTGCACCTCTGCGGTGCTTCTTGCACCTCTCAAGTTAGTGTGTTTTTGGGGGTGCATGACGTAAATTAGAGATGTAGGAAGTAAATACCCTAATTAACCAACCACCCAACTACCCAAACCCAATCACTCAAATACTCTAATCAATCAAAAATGTAAAAAAAGACAAAAAAAAGTGTGTAGTAGAGTCGAATATTTTGATATCATTTAATGGCGGGCTTTTAGCCCAACCCGTTTATTTAAAAGAATAATTGTAAAAAATAATATTTTACAACTTAATAAATTTTTAATCAAAATAAATATATTACTATGTTTATTATTTTATGTAAAAAAAAAGTTGTTATTTTATGTGACTCATTTAATAATATATGGACAGTTTTGTTTAAATAAATAAGTATTGAAATAATATTAGATAACTTGATAAAGTTTTAGAAATAAATGCAATAAAATTATTAGTATGGTGTGTGGTACGTGTATATATACAAACACATGCACATGTGCTATTTTCATCTAATTAACAAATGATGACTTTTATTTTTATAATTATATAGAAATGTATGATTTTAATGTAATAACAATTTTTAGTAAGGAATTGTGGAGATTTTAATTCAATACGTTGTAAAAATATTTACTAGTAAATAATAAAATTGGATATAAAAATGTTGATTTTTTTTTTCTTATTACGATGAAAATACATATTTTGTGTGCGTTTAGAAGCTCTAACAAAAATTAGTCATAACCTCTAAAGATAATTTTGTATCACTATATCATGATCAACAATTTATTTTATTTTTTTCATAAGTCAGATATCACATATGTTACTATGCTTCGAGATGCATGGAGAGTTGGCATTGTCTTGGAGAGGGTAATGAGGAATAGATACAAATGGGAAAAAGGGATAGAGGGGATATAGAACCCATGCTTAATTTGTTGTCAATGTCTTCTAACCATCTCCCATGCATGCCCTTTTATAATCATTTGCCAACACTTTTTTAAAAAGGCTTTTGATATAGGACAAATTTTTAATTTCTTGATTATCATAATTCATAAGTAAGTTGAGAATATTAATGTTCATTTTTAATGTTTTGAAATTCATTTTTAAAATAATAGTATTCATGTGAAAATAATATATATAAAGAGAAAAAAAACAATTGATGAAGCAGATATAAACCACGATTTATTTATTTATTTTTTAGAAAAAAGACACGATTATCATATGATTCATACCTGTGGGAAGGCTTGGGTTCCGCGTGCATATGTTGTTTTGTACGTGCTTTTTTATGTTATATGTGTTGGTTGGTTAATTAGTTTGATCTTGCTGTTATGCTGTCCAATTTTAGGGCCAGCTAGCTAGTATTTACTTTAAGTATATAGTAGCATTTAACCATTGGTGCCTCATCCTTTGTAATAGTTATTGGAACCACTAGCCGGTACCTATTCTTTTATAAAAGTTTTTTTATTTTTTTGCAGATAAAAAAAAAAATCATACCTTTAGTTTAGATAATTTATTGCCCTTTTTTTTTTTTTTGTCTTTAATATCAATAAACCTAATCAAGGTTTTAAAAATCAAATTGGTGATCGAACCGGTCGAGATATTGGGTCACTGATTCCATGATTGAACTAGTGAATTAATGGTTAAACCGCATGATTCAGTTTTTATTTAAAAAAATATAATTTTTATATTTGTATAATTCACTTATAATCTCATATTAAATAGAGAATACTAGATTCACATAATAATAGATTCAACAATACTTATATTAAACAAAAATAATACTTATATTAAATAAAAGTAAAGAATACCAGTCAGATTCACAAAGAAAATAACCAACATACTTTATACGTATTCAAAGACTTCCCTCAAATCCTTTATGTATACATAAAAAAAAAAAGTTTTCTGAGTTGATATTTGTTTAAATTTTTTTACATGTGAATCTAGTTTTAAATAAATTTAAGATGAAATATTCATTTTATTTATTAAGTTATCATTAATTATTTAATTTAATCTTTTAATTTTTCACGATATTGCAAATTGTCCGTGGTTCAAATTTTTTTTTACATAGAACAAAAATCAAATACAAAAAAATTCTGTAATAAAGTTTTATAATTATTCAAAAGAAAAAAAAAAAAAAAAAAAGGACAAGTCACAAAAGAGTAGAGACGTGCCCATTTCAGTCACTCCCTCATTATTGCATTCAGAAAGTTGCACTCAGTTAGTAATAGTATTCTAGCTCTTCTTATTTTTTTCTGGTTTTCCCACTTCTCATATAATACAATTACAAACGCCTAATAAATGCTCACGTTACTCTTTTTCCACTCACTGTTGTATTTCGTTCTCTTGATTTTTCATTTCACATACAACACCTAAAATTAATGCAAACTTCTGACTCAGGCCATACATAATTGTGGTAGTTAGCACAATCAATACACCTCGTATAGAGTCAGAAGTTTGCATTAATTTTAGGTGTTGTATGTGAAATGAAAAATCAAGAGAACGAAATACAACAGTGAGTGGAAAAAGAGTAACGTGAGCATTTATTAGGCGTTTGTAATTGTATTATATGAGAAGTGGGAAAACCAGAAAAAAATAAGAAGAGCTAGAATACTATTACTAACTGAGTGCAACTTTCTGAATGCAATAATGAGGGAGTGACTGAAATGGGCACGTCTCTACTCTTTTGTGACTTGTCCTTTTTTTTTTTTTTTTTTTTTTTGAATAATTATAAAACTTTATTACAGAATTTTTTTGTATTTGATTTTTGTTCTATGTAAAAAAAAATTTGAACCACGGACAATTTGCAATATCGTGAAAAATTAAAAGATTAAATTAAATAATTAATGATAACTTAATAAATAAAATGAATATTTCATCTTAAATTTATTTAAAACTAGATTCACAGGTAAAAAAATTTAAACAAATATCAACTCAGAAAACTTTTTTTTTTTTTATGTATACATAAAGGATTTGAGGGAAGTCTTTGGATTCGTAATTATTGGATCAGGAATGGGATCGTAAACAGATGGGTGAAAGTGACACAAATTAAAAGGCATTAAATTGTGTCTGGTAACGTGGGAATGCAGCATTTCACCCAAAAAAAAAACGTGGGAATGCAGATGCAGTACTGATCAGTTTACTCGAAATATATTTAGACACAATATCTAGAAGAATTTTTAGAAAAAAAGAAAAGAAAAATGAAATTATTACAAGTTCTCTACTATTCTTTCTACATAGTGGCCAAATTAATGGATTGGCGCTGTATGAAGTAGTATTTGATTGAGATGGATCTGAAAGTTGATGATGCTTTTAATGTATTGGGATGATTGGGTGCGTGAAAGTTTAGGGGACTTCATAGATTAGCTATTTCGATTTTTATTTTTTTTTCTTATTGGTTAGTATTAATTACTCCCTACAGACGTGTAAGAAAAAAAAAACATAAATAAATAAATTAAAATGTAAACAAAAATTTTAACTATATTAACCTTATTTAGTAATATCAATTTAAAAATATTTTTTTAATTAAATGTAATTCTAAACTCTTTGATAGTAATATAAGTCAATTAATGTTTACTCCATACGTCCCATACGTCCCATTTTATATGTATTTTAAGGTTTTTATATAAAAATTAAGAAGAATAATAAATATAATATTTCTTTGATCAATTTTATTAAAATAGTCCTTTTTTTTTCTTCTATGCATTACATTTATATTATTATTAATAATACATATTCTTAAAAAGTGATAACATTAATTATTTTAAGATATTTTTTAAAGTTTAAAATTGTTGTTAAAAAAGTACGAAGGAGGGAGTATAAAATTGAGACACTAGGTTTAAAATTAAAATAAATCTTTATAAAATAAATAATTATTTTATAAGTGGATAAAATTTGTTTCACTAAATAAACAAAATATTATTTATTTTACTTAAAAATAATTTAGACAAACACACCTCAAGAAATAAATAATTATTTATTTCATCAAATAATTTTAATCAAACAAACACATTATCTTAAAATCATATATAATGTCATTACTTTTAAGTACGTGTTTGGAAGAGTATTGATAGAATTAATTTTAAATGAAAATGATTTTATAAAATTAATTTGATTAAAATTAATTTTACATTGATGTGATTTATGTTTAGATATTTGTAATATAAAATTAAATTAAGAGTAAAATTCAATATACAATTTTAAATCCAATGTAAAAGTTACTCTTAACATAGTGTTAACTCAAACTTAAAGTTGTCCATTGAATCACGTTGAATAAAATATATCAAAGATGTTAATTAGATCTAAAATCAAATTTAATCATTTAAACATGCACTTCTCTTATTTTTATCCTTACATAAAATTTTCTAATTTTTTATATCTTACTGCACTTGCATATCTTTATTGAAAACGGAGTTAATTCTGTTAATATATGATTTTTATAATATATTTTTTTTTCTCAAAAATGTCTTTATCTTCTTTTTTTAAACATAGGGAGTACGTATGTAATGTATTAAAAAGTTCAGGGGTATATATGTGATGCATTTAAAATTTAAGAGGTATATGTTTGACAAGTTTAAAAGATCAAGTATACATAAGTGATGAGTTAAAAAGGTTCGAGGATCCATGTGTTAGAATGTTTAAAGCATCATTTTTATCAGATAGAGTCGTCGTCATCACGAATATGGTTGTCATTGGTTTGGAAGTCGTTGGGTCAAGAGTTGGGACGACAGACGTGATCATCAAACACGAAAAAGAGAGCTCACATATAAGAAAAATATCTCTCATTTGAAAGAACAGTAGCACAAAATATTGGAAGAGGAACAATTCTCTCCTCTTTGAAAGAATAGTAGCACCAAACTGAAGAAGAAGAACAGTTTTCTCCTCTTTGGAAGAACAATAGCATGAAGAGAAAGATGAATAGTTATCTCCCCTTTAAAAGAACAGTCTCCCCTTTAAAAGAACAGTAACATGTTTGAGTCACTTAAGTATAAGGGTAATTAAGGTATTTTAAATAAATCAATTAAAATTAAATATAAATTCATTTAAAAAATTAACAGCAATTTAACATCATTAAAGCAATGGATGTTAAAGTAATGGTAAAAAAAAAGAGAGGGTGCATGTGTAATTGAAACAAATCTCAAGGAGTGTTACTGTAATTTACTCAATCATTATCTATTACTAGTGGTTGAGAGACATGAATTTTTAATTTTAAATAAATAAAATAAAATAATAAAAGATAGTGGATATTTACACAAAAAATAGTTATTAGAATGATAAAACTTTCAATGGAAATGTGGAGATCAAAATGTAATTACCAAAAATAGCTTATTATCATATTTGATTGTTATTTTTTTTTATGAATAAAGAAATTAAAAAATGGCACTAAGGCCTATAAAAGAGAGTGCCTGAGACATCAACAACTAAGTAATTCGAAACTAAAGCTGGACAAGAATTTAATAAAATAAACAGAGAGGAGGATTTGACTCCTGACTTAGCAAGAATGTTTGCCACAGCATTTCCTTGCCTAAGCGTATGCTTGAAGTTAATATTCCAAGGTAGTTGTACGTAACCACGAATGGCCGAAACCACACCTACATGAGGATGAAAACGTCGAGGCCCTCAATGATGAATTTCAGAGAAGTGGTGGAATCCGTCTCACAAATAACATTAGAGAAACCTTTTGTGTGGGCAAGTTTAATGCCATGGAAAATGGCACACAGTTCAGTGGTGGTGTTTGAAGTAAAACCACAACTGCTCATATAACCCGTGATCTAATTGCCTGCAAATTATTGTAGAACGCCACCAAAACCTGACAAGCCAGGATTACCAAAGGAACTACCGTCTGTATTGATCTTGATGTAGTTTTGCGGAGAAGGTTCCTAGTTAACCAATATCTTATCTGTTGGGGATGAGCTGGTCGAGCTTGTCCCTTTGACTAGATGTAGAAAAGAACTTATCTGGTTATGCATATACCAGTCTAGCCAAACTATATAGTTAAAAACCACGTCATTCCTCACGCGCCAGATCATCCAGCAAGTGGTGTTGAATAAGAGCTAAAAATTTCCTTGAATGTTACTTCTGAGCCAATATGCAGCATCATCAATGAAGAAATCAAGACTATACTGCAACTGGATGTATTGCCACACCTTACATGCATAGGGACAATCACGAAGGATGTGAGTCTATGTTTCATTGGCATCTCCACACCTATAACAAGAAGAATCAGTAGTAATATGCTGCATGAAGCGGAAAGAGTTAATAGGAAGACTCCCTCTATAGGTGAGCCAAATAAAGTGTTTAACATTCTCAGGTAGCTTGGACTTCCACACCCATGACTAGAACTCAGCATAGGTAAGATGAAAAGCAGGCTCTCGGCTTAACCACGCATAGGCAGACTTGGTATCATACCTTCCTGAGCTAGATGCACTCCACCTAATAGTATCCGGCATAGAAGGATTAAGAAACAAGTACGGAAGGGTGTTCCGAATGTCTTGGGGCAAGGTTGTAGTAAGGACGTCAAAGTGCCAATAACCATCAAAATAGACATCCTTAACGCGTAATTGCATGTCCCTCTCATGGACCTCATCCACCATGTCATACAATGGTCCCTCCTCTAACCAAGGATCAAACTAAAAGGAGCAATCCCCGTCCCCAATCCTGAACGTGAAACCTTGCTTGAGATGAGATAAGGCTTTCATGATAGAGGACCAAACATACGAATTACTTGTGGAATTCTTAAGGTGAAGAATATTCTTTTCGCCAATATATTTCGCATATAGCAAGCGAACCCATAACTTATCCTTACCGTGCAAAAGATCCCACACATGCTTGCCAAGTAGGGAAATGTTAGCTTGGCGATATCGACGAATGCCCAAACCTCCTTTAGCACAAGTTTTAGAGATTGTAGACCAATCTACCCAATGATTGTGATTCCCTCCCCAGATGAAGTACCTTAACCTAAAGTCAATTTTATTGCAAATTCCCTCCGAGATTCGTAGGTTTTGCATAGAATAGGAGGGGATAGTAGATATAACTGACATAGCCAAAGTTACTCTTCCAACACAGCTAAGGAGTTGGCCCTTCCAACCTGCAATGCGGCTATTGACATGGTTTGTGAGGGAGGCAAAATCCGCCTTAGTGGTCCTACCTACCAAGAAAGGGAACCCCAAGTATCTGCCCTGGATTATGAGTGTGTTGGAACTTTAATATAGTAGCGAATTGCTGGATTTTGCTACGCAGAACATTCTTAGAGACGAAGAACTTAGATTTCTGATTGTTGACTTTCAAACCAGAAGCAAGACAAAATAACCAGATAACATCCTGGACCAACTGCACTTGATTTGCCAACACCTTAGTGAACAACAGACAATCATCAGCAAAGAATAAATGTGATATCTTAAGGCCACCTCTGAAGACCGTAACTGGTTGCCAATCCCCACTACTCACTTTCTCTTGAATGAGAAGCGCTAGCTTCTCCATGCACAGAAGAAAGAGATAAGGTGACATTGGGTCTCTTTGACGAAGACCACGTCTCGGCGAGAAAGAGGGCAATTTCTCGTTGTTCCATTTTAAGGACAAGGACGTAGTAGTAATGCAGTTCATAACTAAGTCTATTGTGCTGTCCAGAAACCCAAATTCCTTTAGAGTCAATCTCAAAAAGCTCCAATCAACCCTATCATAGACTTTTTCAAAATCGATCTTAAACATAACATATCCAGTCTTTCTAGTCTTCTTATGCATACTATAAATAATCTCTTGGGCAATGATGGCATTATCACAAGTTCCCCTATTGAGGATGAAGCTACTTTGAAGGGGACCAATGATAGAATCTAGGTGTGGCTGAAGGCGATTCACTAGGACCTTGGAGACCAATTTGAATAGAACATTACAAACACTGATCAGTCTGAAGTCCCTGATGAACGTGGGATTCTCCGACTTAGGAATGGGAACTATCAAAGTTTTACTCATTTGGGATGGGACAACAGTTGTGGCAAAAATCCCAGCTACCATGCGCGTAATACCATCCTTGATGTGGCTAGAAGGTTCTGAAAAATATAGGTTGAAATCCATCTGACCCAAGGGCTTTGTAAAGGTTCATGCTAAAGAGGACATCCTTTACTTCTCGCAACGTGACGGTAGCGGCTAGGCCAAGGGAGACATGATCCTCCAATCGAAGAACATGCACTAACTGTAAGCAATTGGGAAGACATCTAGCAGTAGATTAGAAGAGACCTTAGTAGAACGATTGAGCTTCCTTTTGAATAAGGGATGCATCAATGCACCAAATATTATCGATAAACAGGCCAGAAATGTTATTCTTGCGTCTTCTAATAACCGTTTGAGTATGAAAGAATTTGGTATTCTTGTTGCCAAATCTCACCCAATTCTCACGGGACTTTTGGAACCATAACATTTCTTCGCGAAAAAGGATCTGGTTGTACTGGTCCTACAAGGCTTTCTCGAACTGAATCAAGTCAGAAGTAGCTTGAATCTTTAGTTCTTGGTGAACTCCTTTGATATGAAATTCCAACTTCTTTTTGTCCTGAAAAATATTCCCAAAGACCTCTTTGTTAAAAATGATAGAGTTGTCACGAACCTTATTAAGCTTATGAAAAGTGTCTCCGGTAGTTTGACCCCATGCTTGTGTCACAATATTTGCATACTATAGGTGGGAAAGTCAAGCTGCTTGAAAATGAAAGGAAGCGTTTATGCGAGAGTCAGCTTTTCGGCAAGAAAGAAGGAGAGGATTGTGGTCCAAGTTGTGGGGGGAGAAGAGTTTCCAACAACGCATTAGGGTAGGCAAGACGCCAGTTAGCGTTAGCCACACACTTATCGATTTTTTTTTGTATGAATTCCCTTGCTTGAATATTCCTGTGCCACGTGAAGAAGCTCCCTGTGTTTCCATATCAATAAGGCCACACTGGGTGAGAACACCGTAAAGAGCATTGGCCCTGGCTTGGTGGAAGGTTCCCCCTGTGACCTCCGATGGTTGAGTAATCTCATTCCAATCGCCAATGACTAGCCATGGTCCTTCCATGTCATTGCTAATCTCGATCAAGTGGTCCCAAAGAACAGCCCTCACCGTAGGAATGGGGGAGGCATATAGCACAGAACAATTCCACCTACTATTCGCCTTCTCTAGCCGAAGGTAATACATTGATTCGTGGAGTGTAGAAGAGTAAAGTTGACATCCAGCCTTTCTGACAAGACCCAAATACCTCTTGCATGTCCTCTAGCCTCCTAAATAAATACCTTCTCATACCCCAATGACTTCCAAAAATTTTCAATCCTATGGAACTAAACATGAGTTTCGTAGATGAAGAAAAAGGAAGGTTTATAGTTTTAATCATATGTTTGACGTGCCATTTCGTACAACGGCCAACTGCTCCTCTTATGTTTCATGATATGATTGATATATCTTATAAGCAATTCATGACAACATAATGAAAAGAGGAGGGAAACCTGAGCCAAGGCTCTACGTTGGCATGGCTTAGCTTACAGGGACTAACTCTTGAGCCACATTGACTACCTTCTTACCTTGAGAATCTTCAACCATAACCACATTAATATTAAGGTTCGATGCAATAGCATTAGCATGCACACCAGGTACCATGGTGTTAACCCCATTTTGATTTACATGATTATTCGCATGAATATTGAACATGAACGATGATGGCGTTGATGTGGGGTCCAGTGGAGTAGTATGAGCTAGAGGTAGTACCTTTTTATTTGTCTCATGTGAATTCATATTGATCTTTGCAGTATTTTGAATTAATTGTGCAATAGGGGTAGAAAAATCTGAACGTGATCTTTTATGAGCAAGTGGGGCCACGTGGCTAGATTGATTTGTATGATTGCTTTTTAAATTTCTCACTTTCTCTTTCTTGCCACGAATATTGGGATTCTGTGGGAGAGAGAATTTATTCTTATCCTTTTTAAAAATAAAATCCTGAGCTATCATATTCTTTTTCTTTTTTGAATTTGAATTATTGTTGTTCTGTTTCTTCCTTCGTTGCACAACAAGCCAATCACCATGAACAGGATCATGATTGGCATATGTTATTTGTGTTGCGGCTTCCACTTGCTCTCTTGAATTAATGGGGACATTAATTTCAATAATTGGAGACGTATCTACTGTTGTTGCGGTGGTTGCCGGAGCAATTGGCGGCATTGTTCCTTGCGAGGTTGATAGTGGGGTTTCCAACGGAGATTTTAGTTGCTTCTTAGTGCACTCCCTTGTAACATGGCTGTAACAACCACATGTGGAACATATACGGTGGAGACCTTCATACTCCACTCGGTACCAAAAACCTTTCAACCAGACCTTCCCAACAACTGGTTTAGTAAGATCAATTTCAATCCAAACTCGTGCAAACCTGCCTCGCCTGATGTCTTTAGTATTGGAGTCTACCTTAACTAGTTTCCCAATGGCCACTGCTAGTGCAAGCAATATGCTTTCATCATAGTAAATAAGGTTGAGACCCGGGAAGCGAATCCACACCAGCATTTTTTCAATCTTCGCAGATGGAGAGATAAACTCAAGAGACCAACGTTGTACTGTAAGGTAATGATCAAATAACATTCAGGGCCCTTCATCCATAACCTTTTGGCGATCACTTGCATTGTCAAACTTCACCATGAAATAACCATTGCCAATGTCCATAATTTCAAAGCCCGCAACTAGCTTTTATAGTCTATGTAACTTATCTCGCATCAAAGAGTAGCCTATACTTTTACTCAAAAGTTTCACCACTAATGCATCTTGCCAAAGAGCACATAGCCCATTAAACACCTTGTCAGAGATATGAACCATTGGTTTGAGTGGATTGCCGTCTTCATATTTAATAATTGTCAATTGGCTGTTGGATTAGTTCCACCCTAAGCCTGGATGCCGGAATGAGTCTATCTCCCATGAACATATCACAAAAGGATGGTCGTGGAGGTGGAGTAGGAAAGGGATGACCGCCGCCGCCATCTGGTGGTTCGTTGTCGGAGCCAGAACTATTCATCAAACTTATAGAGAAAACAAAGTCCTGAACCATTCCTTGAGAATTCTAAAAAAAAACCAGTTATTTTTATGTATGAATACTTTATTGCTATTTAAAATGATTTTTAAATAATTTTATTTTTTTAAGGTTCATAAATTAACTGGTTAGTATAAAACAAACAGAATGTTAACTCTGTTTTCTTTTTAGTTATTATTGTATTATTTGAAAAAATATATATATTACTATTAAAAAAAAACTAAAAAATGGCTTCATTTTATTTTTTTTTGTAAAGTTTGATATAAAACTAGTTATAAGTTTTTTTTGTTTAACATCAAATATAAAATATAAAATATAAAATAGATAGTTACCTATGAATGGTTATATGATTACTTTTTTTTTTATGAAAGAAAAAAAGAAGAAGTAATCATATAACCATTCATAGGTAACTATCTATTTTATATTTGATTACTTCTTTAACTCAAAATTACATAACACTGACTATTAGCATATAAATAGAAGGTTAACTCAGTTTGCAGTTTAGTTAATAACAATTATTATTGTATTAAATGGAACATTAACTTTATTACTATTAAAAATGACTAAAAATTTACTTCTTTTCTTTTCAAGGTTGAAGGTAATTATTATTCAATTTAAATTATGTTATTTATAAGTTTTTTTAAAATTTTATTTATTTATTTTTATATAATTTCATTTATCACTGAGCAATATAATAATTTTTCTTTAGGATTTTGGAGGGTTGTTAGGAAATGGGGGGTGTGTAAGTAACATTTTTCTTTTTTTAAAGGAATAAAATAAAACTAGTTAAGATTTATTTATATTTAAAGTTATGATGATTTTCTTTTTATACTAAGAGTGATTTTTCTACACTTAATATTAACAAATATTTACTACACATATTATTTATATCTATCATATATGTATTAATTTATTTATTTTTAAGTCAAAAATTATGAATATGCTTCAACCCACCAAATGTAAAATTAATATCGTTTGGAGCGCATAATTACCGTCAGTTAGAATGTTACGCTTTCACTGGTTGGGAGACTTATTTCTTCTCTCTCATGATACATGAATATTTAAAGATGTTTATTTTTAAAGTAAGAGAGAGGAAAATTAATGTTGGGTTCCAAATTTATGTTCTATGGTGACTCTGCAAGTACCATAAACGATAAACCTAATTAGCTAGACGGTTAGGTTTATTGATATTAAAGAAAAAAAATATGATTTAAGTTTATAAAATAATCACTTAATTTATAGATTTTATTTTTATTTTAAATAATAAGTTATCTAAACTAAAGGTATGATTTTATTTTCTTATCCTTTAAAAACGTGTTGGGAAATCATTATAAAAGGTAGATGGAATTAGAAGGCATTGACAAGCATTAGCATGGGTTGTATATCTCCTCTGTCCCTTTTTCCCATTTCTATCTATTCCTCATCACCCTCCCCAAGACCCTCCAAATCGAAGCATTATGTTGTTTCGAAAGCTGAATGCAATAATGGTGGTAACCCAAACAACAAGCCCGACCACATAGTAGGAAACAGGAGAGACGTTCTAATAGGGATTGGTGGACTTTGTGGTGCTGGTGGTCTGAACCAGTACTCGGCCATGGCTGCTCCGATTCCCCCTCCTAACCTGGAAACCTGCGACAAGAAAACTTATGCAAAAGATGAAAGGAATTACTGCCCACCAGCACCTTCTGCCATAATAGATTTCCAGTTCCCTCCAAGCAACGAAAGCACCACTAGGGTTAGACCTGCTGCTCATTTGGTGAAACGGGAATACCTAGACAAGTACAAGGAAGCCATTCGCCGCATGAAAAACCTTCCAGCCAATGATCCTCGCAGTTTCACGCAACAAGCCAATGTCCACAGTGCTTACTGTGAAGGCCACTACGACCAACTAGGGTTCCCTGGCGTTAAACTCCAAGTCCACTGCTCCTGGCTCTTCTTCCCTTTCCACCGTTGGTACCTCTATTTCCATGAGAGAATCTTGGGGAACTTGATCGGTGACCCAACCTTTGCTCTTCCTTTTTGGAACTGGGACCACCCTCATGGCATGATAATGCCTCGCATTTACACTGAGGAATTAGATTCGCCTCTTTACGACTCCACCAGAACCGGCTCTCCCGGTACTTTAGTAAACCTAGATGATAATCATGCCCCCCAGATTATCGATCCAGGGTTCTATTATCCCCCCATTACTTGGTCCGCTTCCGACAACCTCGTCACAATGTATAAGCAAGTTGTCTCACTTGGGAAAGTCCCAAGCCTCTTTCTTGGAAGCCCTTACCGTGCAGGCTCTCCAACTAACGCCGGTGCTGGCTCTCTGGAGCAGAAACCGCACAACACTCTCCATGGTTGGGTTGGTGGCCACCTCGGAAACTTCAAAACCGCCGGACAAGACCCTATGTTCTTCGCTCACCATGCAAATGTGGATAGGATGTGGAACATATGGAAAACCAAAGTCCCCGGAGGAAAGAGAAGGGATTTCACCGACCCTGATTGGTTAGAATCCAGTTTTCTGTTCTACGATGAGAACGCAAACCTTGTGCGTGTCAAAGTCAAAGACTGCCTTGACTCCAAAAAGATGGGCTATGTTTTCCAAGAAGTGGAGATTCCATGGCTGAACGCAAAACCAACACCTAGATATGATGTTGATGTTGTTGGACCTCCTAATTTATGTCAACAACATCCCCACCTAGACGAGATTGAGTTCCCTTTCGATTTGAAATCCCCACTACGCGTAATCCTGCGTAGGCCACTGCAGATTGTGCAGACAGTGAATGACACGGAGGAGGTGCTGGTGGTTCATATTGACTGTGATGATTCCGAGAGCAAGAAGATTGATGTGTTGATCAATGTCAACCAAGGTTATCACACTGAGTTAAGAGCCAACCATACTGAGTTTGCGGGAAGCTTTGTGAGTTTGTCTCATTCGGAAACCGATCATCCCAACAATATTGATTGTTGTCCTTTGAGATTGGGAATATCGGAAGTCTTGAAGGACTTGAAAGTTCAAAACCATGAGTGTATTTCAGTCACCTTGGTTCCCAGAAATATTGGGAAAAGTGTCAAAATTACTGGCATCAAGTTGGAGGTTGTAAAGGAATGAAAATGTACCTCAAATTGCCCATAAGAAATACAGTATGTAGTATTTAAATAATGGCAATTATCTTATTGTCAAGTGTTTCTCTCAAAATATATGTAATTCAACGTGCATTCAAGTATTTATTTTGTCTCTGTTTCTTCCTCTAAGACTTCGGCCTTTTTTCTAAGGTTTAAATAATATTTAGTTTCTGACTCCCTTGGTAAACTTCTGGGTTGTTTTGAAACTTTAATATTTTTTATTAGTCTACGTAGAAATGTTATAAATGACGAGACGAAATTATATTATTACTTAATTAATATTTAAGATAATGTCACATCAATTGATTATAATAATTTAAAACAAAAATTTATTAAAAATTTAAAATAATATAAATTGTTTTTTTTTTTTTTTAGAAACTCAACAAAATTTAACAACTTTGAGGGGATCTAAATGTTATTCCAGTCTTTTTTTAATAAAATCTCACCAAGACAAACTTAAACCACACGAGGGAATTAAAACAGTAGCAGAAACATATATATATATATATATATATATATATATATATATGCTAATACAACAAGGAAAATAAAAGAAAGAACAAAGCCATTTCTTTGGCAATTAAAACAGAAATATGTTAAAAAGAAAGAGAAGAAAAATACAGAGGTGTGATCAATGAAATGCAGTTTCATGGACCATCTTGTTATTTTTCATTTTTCAAGACCAACTTGATAGTGCCCCACTAATTTTATGGACAAATTTGGTGCTTTACTCCAAAAAAAATTGTATATCAAATACAAAAACTCATACCTATGAAGAACCAGTGACGAAAGATTGTAATTCTTTCATGAACATATGTTTATGAAAAAAAATGCAAGTATAAAAAAATGTTTTCTTTAATGAAAGTATATATGTGTTTATTCATAAAAAGATGCAAAGTATAAAAATGATTTACTATTTTGAAAAGATGTAAGTAAGTATGATAGCTCGTGTTCTTCATGAAGCATGGAAAGTTGTTACTAGGAACGATTCTGTTTTTTCAAGAAAGGGTGCATCACTTTAAGGGATTGCAAAAGGCATAAGATGATTTATAATCATGAATCATTAGGATTGGTTGTTTCTCTTCACCAAAAGGAAACCATCTTTTGTGGGAGTTTTTATACTGATTTTTATGCATTTTTACCTGTAAGAAATGTTCTTGTTCTTGTGGAAGAATTCTTATGAACAGATCTTGTATAATAAAAAAAATATTTGTTAATATTTTACAAAACAAATTGGATGTAAGTTAACCAATCATGAGAAAGAAAAAACAAAAATAAATATTATAGTAAGACCCTTGAAACTAACCTTTGAAACTTGAATTTTGATTCAATGGATAGAGTAAAAAATTATCAGAGTTCTTTGAATCTAAGTGTCAATAAAAAAAAAAATGCATTTAAAAGTGGTAAGAATCCAAATTGAGTTCTACCTTAAAATGCTCTTACTTTATAAATAAAACCAAGTTGCATGAAGAAAATGTAAAGAGTTAATTAGCTAAGTTTTGCATTCAAATCAACCCATTGACTATGTGTGCAAATCAAGGGTCAGCATCATATTCTGAAAAAGAGTCGTCATTATTACACACTCATCCAATTTATGTAAAAATTGGTGGGAGTAAATATTCGAACTTAAAAAGTTTAATGTAACTCACACATGGTCTAGATATTTTTTTTTCTCATCAAAGAATATAATATATATATATATATATAAATGAAATGGTACCAGAAGTATCAAAATCACAATATCCAAAACAATTACAAAAGATCAATCCATCACAATATCTACCCATGTAACCATGCTCCAACACCTACTCTGGTTATAGTAGATTATATAAATGAACCATAACCAAAGACATCTCTCCCCCCAAAATATATCCTGAGAAATGAATACAAATAAAAATATAAATCATAACACTATAGAGCCTTATACTTGCTTGTGATAACATTACACACCCCATAACAGTATAATCCATGTACTAAGTGACATACTATAATCCCAATATACATGTGTCGAGATTTAAGCATCATTGCACAAATGAGTGGTAAAAAGAATCATCTGCAAACCTTATTCAAGACTATGACTGAAATAGAATTTCTAGCATAATATTTTGTTTTTGAAGATGTCTGCTATTAAAAATATAATCATTCTTAGCTTTCCAAATTAACCATACCACCACACACCAAATGATCTTCCACCTACTTTGTTGAATCTTGGTTGCTCCTAACAATTGATGTTGATTAAAGTGTATGTCAACTAACTGTGGAAGTATAGAAACTAATTGAATCCAACTGTAGCAAGATATTTCTACACCTCAACATTATAAACATCTATTAGACACCCTATTTTTTTCTCTATCTCTCTCTTTCTATCAAATCATATCATCTATCATACCTATATTTATTTCTTTTCTCTCTTTCTCTCTCAAGGTATATATTAGCATAGGGGTGTCCAAATATCTTTATTCATCAGGAATGGAATAACAAGGCACCATAATAAAGCATGTGCAATTGATTCAAGATGAGTCCTGGAGAATTTACAATTAAAATTTCCTTCTATAGTATTGATATTTCTTCTCAACAAATTATCCCAAGTAGATAGTGTATTTCTAAACACTCCACAAGAAAAAATTGGTCTTTAGTAGAAGCTTCATCCACCACATTGTATCCAAAATAGCATTTTCCTCAAAGTTACCTTGTAGATCCTGTATCGCCCTATGCTGATTTTGTTGAATAACATCCATTTGCTTCCTTGCACTAGATCTAGGAATCCCACAAATGTTGACTAATTTGACAACAGTTCAGTTCCATTTTCATTTGATATAGTAATTCAGTTTTCCATTGAAAATGATCTCTTCGCCATGAGAAGTTCCAAACCCACTCACCCATCTTGCTAATTTTCATATCTCTTTGAGTTGATATCAAATACAGCCGAAGATACTTGGCTGCAAGTAATTCATTTCCCACCTAATTGTTACTCCAAAAGAAAACTTTGTCTCCCTTACTGACTCACCTCACCATGTAACCAAAGGCTCAAACCACACACAATCATTCAAACCCCCCGCGCAAATCTTACATAAATCACTTCACCAACATGAAGAATTGTTATTAACCACCTCTCTCTGAAGCCCTCATCAACCCCCATATTTAGACTCAAGAATTTGACACCAAAGATTTCATTTTTCCGCCATTAACTCACCTCCATTTTCCAAGCAAAGAGATATTGAAAGAAAAGATGTTTTTAATTCCTAAATCCCGGCCATCAACATGGTCTGGATATTTACACTTTTCTTTATTGCAGAACAATCCATATATGCCAATTTTTCCAACAAGTGTTTCAGCACTTTCATGATTTGTACAAATATATAGAATGAACGCAAAAAACAACAGATGGGAAATCATGGCGTCTAAATAAGACTCCAATATATTATCGATAT
Source organism: Amphicarpaea edgeworthii (assembly GCA_014843725.1). Classification (NCBI taxonomy): domain Eukaryota; kingdom Viridiplantae; phylum Streptophyta; class Magnoliopsida; order Fabales; family Fabaceae; genus Amphicarpaea; species Amphicarpaea edgeworthii. The sequence goes on from CM026328.1 coordinate 23,559,195, forward strand.
ATAAATATACATAAATATACATGTAAATTAAACAAACTAAAGTAGTGAAGTGAAGATACAAGTTTAGCTTCAGACTTCAGTCGACTTCCCGCAATTAATTTTCAAAACTCTCCAAGCATGACTAGCTCCTATCAAAATTTAAAAATTAGAAACTCCAAATCGCCAATGATCATTAATACATACACAAATGGCTTTGACACTAAAATATGTATAAAAGGGGCTTCATCATCATGGGTATATATGCAGAAAGAACCTCACCATGTATCATTTTTCACTCCATATACAACGCATAAATCCAACTATATATATCACTGTTGGTTCGGGTTGGGGTTGTTGGGATCACTTTCAATCTCCTGAGCCAATTCTCTTGTGAGATTGTCAGCACGATCATCAATGCCACCAGCGAATGTGTAAACCCTAAATGCAAATTGGAAAGCTTTCCAAAGCATTGAAGGACCTTCCTTTTTTGGTGCACCATCATTCTTAGCAGCTAGGGCTGCGTTGCGCTTCTCCTGAATTGAGTTTAATTATAAGAAAATACAAACTATATAATATAAAGTTAATTTCATTTCATGGTTTGGTCATAACTCATAAGTGTTTATGTAATTGATTGTGTTGGTTTCCTTTGTTCTAATTTAGATATATATATATATACCTTAAGTGCTAACTCCATGCAATTGGAGGAAACGTCCACCAATGCTTCCTTGATCTTTACAAGAACGTGGAAGTCAAATTCGATGTTCTGACTCTTAAACTTCTTGCATTCTTCATCCTTGGTCCTTTCCAAAGCATCTAAGTCTGTTTTAATCTGTATTTTTTTTTCTTTTCAAAATTGGGTTAGAATTTAGAAATGAATGTACAAGGACAATGAGGTATATTCAAATGAATTTGATGATTTTCGGATTACCTTGCTGAAGTAACAGTCAACCTTGTCCAGTTGCTGACCCATGGGGGCCACTATTTTCCAATTTTGAAGCTCAGTAAGTATTGCGCCCAACTTGTTGAACAGTGCTGCTGACATTCTTAAAGCTTCCAACTTCTTTATGGGGAATCCTTCAAACCGTGATAGCACCTATATATGCAGCAACATATATAATTGTTTAATTAATTACCATGGTGAGTGAAAGCATTAACCAACAGAATTGAAAACTATATATATGGACATGCATTTTCTAGACTCACCTGTGATTCATCAGTTAGTTTCTCAAGAACAGATTCAACTTCTCTGTGGAACTTGATCAATTCTGTCATGTCCTTTGTCTTGAAATTAGTAATGGTAGACCTCAGCTCCAAGATTTGGTTTGTGTAGTTCTGAACATCTTCTTCTATTTGTTGGAAGTAAGAGGATCTAATTAAATAAAAGAAAGATAAATTAAACGAATTACTTCAAGAGGTGAGAAATTTGATTCCAAGACTTGTAAAATGTAACAAAATGCGTCACCTATAGCTACTTAATTGTAAGCTATGAAAAGCAATGATCGATACTTTAATTTACTTTACACATCCATATATCTAACATGTATCTGATACTAAATTTTTTTTATACTTCACTGGTACGTATATGTGTAGAATCAAACCTAAAAAATGAGTTATAAAATCTTAGATAATTACATGAGTTTAATAGTGATGCATTGTTAACGTAATATAGTTTTACATTATTAGGTAATTATAATTTTTTATTTATATAATTTTTAAAATAATTATTTATCTTAAATGTAAGACTATTCTATGTATGCAACACCTTTAAATTCTACCTAAATATGAGACATAGAAACATGAGGTTGTATGGTATCTTTGCATCTTGGAAGTTTCTATTGCTGTGCATGGTTTAGAAATGATACCTTTTTGTCATCTCTGCTAGAGCATCAGCCATTCCTTGTTTCCCTCCGGCGCTTGCTGCTCCAGCACCAGCTTTCCTCCCAGCCCCAGAAGATTTTCCAGGGAGGCTAGATCCTTCCACTTTGCCCTTTAGGGTTCGGTAGAGGTTGCCTAATTGTGACGATCTTTTCAGTCTAGTGGTTGCCTTAGAGCGCAAGGATCTCCCTCCTGCAAGAGGAGGTGGAGGCGGTGGCGCGCCTCCTTTTCCACCACCACCTGGTGGAGGTGTAGGAGCTGATCCACCTTTCAAGGGTGGTGGAGGTGGAGGCATCATAGTTGGTGCTGCTTTTTGCTCCAATTTTGGTGCTGATGATGGAAGAGGAGGTGGAGGTGGAGGTGGTGGTGTTGCTGCTACTGGGGGTGGTAATGTTACACTTGGCATGATCATGGATGGTGCAGGAGGTGTTGGTGGAGGTGGAGGTGGTGGTGTTGCTGCTACTGGGGGTGGTGATGTTACACTTGGCATGATAATGGATGGTGCAGGAGGTGTTGGTGGATGTGGTGGTGGTGGTGGAGGGGGAATAGTTTTTACCATGGATGGTGGAGATTGTAGTATGCATGGTGTGGGAGGGTCTTTAGGTTTAAGTGGAGGTGGTGAAGATAAAAGTACTGGCTCTTGTTCTTGTTGCTCAAGAGGTGTTTGTGCTGGTGAAGGAGATTTTGATTGAAACTGACTTGAAGACAATGAAAGCCTCACTTCCCTAATAGTTTGAGGATTGTTTGTTTTTTTATGATCATTGATTATGCTTTCTAACTCCTCAGGGTCCAAGTGAAACACTAGGTCTTCTGAAGATTCCTTTCCTTGGTTTGAAGCCTTGTCATCACCTTCCACTTCAGTGGTAGGGTCCTCAGGATTCCTGTGGATTGGTGATGGTGACATTTGAAAAGACAACCGCTTTACATCAATAGGGTTCAACTTTCCCACAGCTTGAACTCTGAGAGACAGAAGAAGTGGTGAGGCACAAGAACTTCTTGGACTGTCTCCATATCTGGCTGCTGAGTACTTGTCAGGGAGAACAGATTTAGGTGTGATGGGAGAGGAGCCATAAGAGAAGCTGCTTTGATCAGAAAAGGAGTTTGATCTCGTTATGCATTTTCCAAATGAGCTAGACCTAGGGCTGAACTCTTTCTTACGGCCATCTTCTTCTATGTCGAACCTCTCACTTGCTAACTTCATCAAACAATCTAGAAAGGTCAACAATGTCTCACCTGCAAAACAAATTAAACAACTTCATCAGTGGTGCAAATACTATTTTGAATCTGAATTTTGGCCTTTTTTTTTCTTTTTTCTGAATACACCATTTTTTATCAGGAATAAGAACCTATCTTTGTATAAACGAATAAATCCTAATTAACTTCTCCATGAATTAAAATTAATTTCTCTTATAGTTAATTTATATAAATCTTAATAAAAGAATTTCAATTCTATAAATTAATTATGAAAAAAAGTCAATATTAACTTTTAAAAAAATTAATTTAATTTTTTTCTTTCTAAAATTCTTTTTAAAGTAATATAACCCATGAGACTTATTCATCCAAACAATCTACTAATAATCTACATACCCAATTGACGCATATTGTTGTTATCCTTGCATGATGGTAGCACAACATTGAGCTTATTCATCCAGTCATTGTTCATCATCCATGACTCTCCAAGAGACTTCAAAGACTTGCAGAAATAGGCCATAGCCTGCAGTAAAATATATAGTCCACGTTTTGAGCAAACATTTTCTATTTTCATTTTTAATTATAAAGTCAGTCATCTTACTTTCCATCTATCTCATGTTTTTAAATATTTTCACTGTTTTCTGAACAATCTTTTTAAAATGGGAACATATAAAAAACAATGAAACAGTTTAATTTGTAACTAAAAGTGAAAACAGAAAACATGTTTTCAAAGGTACTAAGATTTCAGTATGATTAGGATAGTTTGAGGTGCAGTTAAATATGTTCAAACCTGCTCTATAGTCTTGTCCTTAATTTTTGACACTTCATTTTTTTGTATGATCCTTGGGTGAAGCCTTTGCAGATCTTGCAGGGTTTTCGTAACCATCTGCAGTGTGACAGATAGATGAAAGACAAAAACTAAACTGGTGAAGCAAGCAAGAACAGTAGTGAGGGAATAATGCTGTCAATAATAATATTGCACTGAATATATAGTAAGAAATTAATTATAAAGCACCTCACGTAAGGAAGCAGAGCTGTTACATGGACCTAGGTCCATGATGTCTCTGAATGCCAAGATCTTCTTATGAATCTCCACCATTAGAATCAATTGGTCTGCTCCCACAAATGACAACTCCATTGACTCATCATTTGCTTTGGTTTTGGCTTTTGAAGACTTCTTATTAGGCGTGATAGAGCCTTTCATTGCCTGCAAGTGGTTACAAATTTATAAGGGTGTAATAGTGTTTTTCATATAGCTAATGTTTGAAATTCCAACATCTTCACCTCTTTCACTAGCTACATATTATATGCCATTGAGGCCAATAAATTCTTTCATGATATTTCTTTCCAACATCTTTGTAACTAATTAAAAAGTTAAAATTAAAGGCATAAATTAAATGGCAATACAACAATATAGTACTTTCAATTTTCCTTGAATTCTGAAACATGGAACATAAACCATACATGTTATGAAAAAATAACGACAAAATAACAAATGGGGAAGTTCCAAAATACCAATTTCAAGATTTCGAGTTTGATAAAATAACAATACTTAGATTGTTTTCATTTTAGAAAATTGCAACTAGCATCAAGAAAAAAAGAAAAAAAAGGGGGGGCTAATTAGGTCATGGAAATTAACAAGGTTGAAAATTTACCTCAAAAATATTTGTCTTGCGACGAAAGAGTAGCGGCTTCAAACCGCAGAACCCCACAGTCGCCATGTTTTTTTGATAATTTTGAATAGAAACTAGTCCTGGAACAAATTAAAGAAAATCAATGTTAAAAGCCAGGCAAAACGTTCACAAAACATGTATATTTATAACAAAAAAGATATATCTAAAACAAATATATATAACGTTCATCAAACCTTTGAAAAATGAATATCCAATAAGTTGGTGATAGAAAATTTGATATACGCATGCACGTATACATGCATGCAATTAGGGGTTAATGTGATGCGGAAACAGAATTACAATGGAACTTTCTCAGAAGAGAGAGCCAAGGAAGAAAATCGAAAGAGGAAGGAATATAAAGACTCCTTCCCCCTCCTGTGTTGTGAATTAGTTTTAGTCCTTTTCGGTTTGGTTTAGTGTTTATGCTTTGTGTGTCTTCATCATCAACGGCTAACTGAATATTGCAGGAAACTTGATAATGCTGGGTTGGAATTTTGTCTAAAAATAACACAATGTTAAACTTAAACACCTTCCTTCAATTCCCTTTTCTAGATTAGGTGTCACATTATTGGAAAATTATTAGTATATATGCCTTTGCACTTTCTATATTTAACTATCCTTTCTCTTCGATTCTAACAAACTGTGATCATAGGCATTATCTTATTATCCTATGTATTAATTAAACAATTCTCACATATAATCTTTCTAAAGTTGGTGAATATATAAAATGCCTTCCTAATTAAGGGTGATGTGTATATATCTTATCTGCATAATAAATCAATCATTATCTGATACTAACATATAGTTATTTTAAAAGTAAAATAATCGTACAAGCGTACAACAACAAAAAAAAATGAAGGCTACATATCTCAAAAACAAACTATTCGCTTTGTTATTCCCATCTCTATTTTTACTAAGTGTACCACAGAAACTTTTTCCGTTGAGTAGCAGGGACGTGACTTTGCAATATATGACGGAAACGTTGTATTATTATTTTTTCGTAACAACTTAACACTTCCTCCGTTGTGTTATTTTATTAAATATATGAATTTTATAAAAATAGATATAAACTCCTATATTAAATTTTTAATCATGTTTCTGTAATTTGGAATTTATTGAAAAGTCTTTATAATTTAAAATGTTTTTTTTTAAGAAAAGAGCACTTATGAATAATTTAACATTTGTAATCAGGCCTACATATATATATTACCCATCATTAAAATTAAAAATAAAGATATTTAAACACTCATATGTTATTCTACATCTAGCAAGAGATATAAAAAAAAATGATAAATATAATAAATAATATAATTGATAGAAAGAGAAAGATAAAAAAATATTAAGAGAAATTAATAAGGCTTATAAAACGAGGTGTTAAAATATCAATATTACTCTAAAATTAATTCACCTAACCTTTAATGCTCTTCTATATACATTTCATTCATATTCCTTTCTTCTAGTCTTCTAGATCTTCACTATTATTTGGATTTTCACACAACTTTCAGGATTCCTTGATTGGACTCTCTTATGCATGAAGTATATTATTAAATTAAAGCTCTTTTTAACATATCAATGAACCTGTGCATGTCTAGTAGCTTATGAAAGTGCCTTTTAAGTCTTCAAATAGTTTATAAAGTTGGTCTAGTGTTGACCTGAAAAGAGGAAAGAAGATGAGAGAAGTTGTAGATTTGGCTTCCTTAAGACTAACGCAAAATTAACCATTAATATTTACTTATAAAAAAAAAACACCTTATACCATTTTGAACAGAAAAAAAGATATTAAAAAATACCTATAGACCATACTACTGTTGAAAAATACCTTATATCATTTTGAACAGACAAAAAATATTTTACACCGATAGTATATTAGTCTTTTTCTTGTATTATAACCGCTTACGAATATAGATGGAGCCATTTTGTACGTAGGTGTTTTTAACTTTTTATCAATTTAATTACTCGCTTACAAAAATTTATTAATTTACCCAATTTAAGTAAATTATTATTTGAGGATTAGACCATGGTGTTGGGGCTACAAGATTAATAAACACCTTGTGGGAAAAGCTAAGTAACAGGTTATTAAAAGTGAGCAGAAGTATATCAATTCTAAAAAGTACTAAAGAAAAATCTAAAAGGTCGAAACTGGAGCCGCTAATTAATTTTCCTTTCCTTTTGGAAATTAATTAATTAATTAAATTAAATTACTAAATTTGATGCACAAAATACTTAACCCCAACACCAATAATTTCATGCGTATGATTAACCAAGTCAAATCCCACGATTTTTATTGAATGTAAATCATGATTCATACTTCTCTCTTTTTGAATCAAAAGAAAGAAAAGTATTAGCGAGTAGTATTTTTTTTTAAATAAAAAATCTATATTAATAATATGTTTTATCTGACTTTTAAAATAAATTTATAAAAATTAAATAATTTATAATAAAAAAATATATTATTATTCGATAATATTAAACTTTATTACACCGGCGGTGTAATATTTTTTTTTTTTAGTGAAATTTTTTATTGTTTATAACATATATACCTAAAGCTTTTTTCCTCTTTAAGTCTATTTTTGGATTATATGCACACTTTGAAAATTTCTTTTAACCGAAAGACTGGTTGTTGTGACTTGTGTCTGATTGGTTTTGCAATAACTTTATCAGTTATCAGTTATGTATAGACAAAAATAAGAAGTTACATCAATCAAAGATCCCCGCGTTTACGAAGACTCAGTATCATTTGTATCCTCGTCCATGATGCATGAGTAAGGTGTCACTCTCATTAGAACAGTAGTATTATTTATTTTAGAATTATTTAACTATGGTACCCTTCATATTATTTTAATATTTCGAATGTCTTGTCATTGTACAAAAGAATGTATAGTTTATTTTATTTTATAATAAAAAGAAAAAAGAATCTATGGCACTTTATTTCATGATCATAATTGTTGTAGTCTCAAATGTACAATTTTCATACATGAAGTCTCTCACTTAAAAGAAAAAAGAAGGATTAGTTTTGATCCCACCCAACACAGTAACTTTTCTCCCTTAATATATTTTGTTTAAATGTCATATATAATTAACTGGGTTTTCATTTTTAATTACGTGACCTGGTTAATTTTAGCATTTTTATATTCCTATATAATACGTCACATAAAAAAATACATAGTTTAATTTTATACCTTAACAGCCTGTACAGAGAAAAAGGTATACTCTAAAAAATTTAGAGAAAGTTAAATGAATTTTCTCCATAGATAATTTAACAATTATCAATTATTAATCTTTACATTTGAGACTACAACAAAATCTCTTATCAGTATCGGCTTGGATACTTCTCCATAAATAATTTTTTTTTATAAGCTTTCACCATAAATAATTTAATATTACCTCTATTCTTATTTATAAGACTCAAATTAAGAATAATGCTTGTTCTTTGGAAGCAAAATCTCAATTCATAATGTTTTTATTATTTATTTTTAGACTAAAACATCCATAATTAAATAAGAGAGAAATTATATTGATAAATCTTTGGAAGAGAGAGAAACATAAGTTAATAACAATTATATTTTTGGATAAATATATAAATTTAAGACAAATGTATTATTATTATTAACTGACTTAACAAATTGAATTAGATAATTCGATCTTAAAAATAGTAACAACGATACATAATGTTGACACTGGCGGTAACCAGAGTAGGTATTACAGCATAGTTAAATTGGTAGATATTGTGAATAGCTGATTTTTTTTAAATGCTCTGAATATTGTGATTGTGTACTTCTGATACTATTTCATTTATATATATTATATTGTTTTTGCTGAGAAAAAAAAATAAGGATCCTCCTAAATTTTTTTATATAAATAATTAAAAAAAGTTAATAAATAAATGAAAGATAGTAATTTTTTTTAAGAAATAAGCTTAATATTAATATTAATACTAAAGTGACACTTATTAGAGATATTAATGAAAAAATAATTAATATTACATTAAATAATTAAATACAATACTAATTTTGAAATATTTTTTTCAAATATAATTTTAAAAAAAATAGTAATTATTAATCTTTATATTTTACTAGCTCGAAGTGACAAAGTAGGCTAGCTAGTTCAATTCGTTTTGGTCGTCACCAGCTTGCCAAAAATAATGAGTCGAGGTGAGCTGGTAACACAAATCTAAACTGACAACTATATTATTAACTTAGCTTAATATATAAGTTTTTTTTATTAGAATTAGTTTTTTAAAACAAAAGCATTTTTAGTAGTTATTATCATTCATTTAAATTCTTATCTTATACTAGTATATAGTATTGTTTCAAATATATTAATTTATTAATATATAGTATAAAGTTTAATTTTATTTAAAAACTAGTTCAAAAAATTATTTCTTAACTATACGAAACCACTATTTTTTTTTATCATTATTTGAACATTTAATTTTCTTAACCAGTTTGATCTTTCAATCTATGATTTTCATCTTTATTTCTAAATTAAAAGTTAATATTTGGCTCGGAGATAAAATAGTTAAAAATAACCTTATATCATAATATAAACTTATTATGTTAAATTTAAAATATATAAAATGTTTATTTATTATAATTTTTATTTTTAAGTATAATTTATACATTCAAAAATATTTATTTAGTATATATTTTAATTATATAAAAATAAACATTATTCCTTCATTCAAACTAAAATACTAGTTTTCTCCTATATACGTTATCGTGTTTTACTTTCTGATGAATTCTAAAAACCAGACTGTTTCAAACACCACTTGTCAATTTCGAATTTTAAGAAATCAAACAAGGCACTCAGGGCCACTGGACTATTTTGAGATCGTTGATGAGACCTATTCCAATTCGATATATGACAATTGACAAATCATGATAACAAACGAATTAATATATGGAAAGTTGTCTCTTAATTATTTTCATAAAAACTTTTTAACACTTCGGAATATCACAAATAAAATAGCTAGGAGGGAAAAGTAAGCAACAAAGTCTGAAAAATATTATATGAAAGCTGGAGCATGTTTTACAACAAGATGACAAATTAAAGTTGGATTGTAAGTTGTAACAGCGCTTCAGTTGGAACTCTGTTTGCTGAAAGATGCGTTTATTTTGTCTTGAGTGCTTCAACTCAATTTTCTTTAATAAAATTTATTAGAGTTATGCTATCATAATATTTTTTTTTAAATATTTGAAATAAGATCGAGTTAACCCAGTTTGTGGACATATATATATCAATATTAAAATTTTGTATAATTAAATTATAGAATTAAATGAAAATATAATTATAATTAAAATATACAGTATTTTATAATATATATTTTAAATAAACTATATAAATATATCATAATATTATATTATATGAAACATTGTCTATTAAGTTAATTACAAAATTGTATTATTAATATAAACTTACTTTTCAGAAAAATATATTTTAAAAGAATATTGAACTTCAATTGATAGACTGGGAATACAACTCAAATAATACATTCTTAAAATATAATGAGTCTAATTTCTAAATTAATTTAAAACTATCAAAATTAACTTCAAGAAGAGAGATCGACCTATGGGATAGACTTGGTCATAAACTCCCCTGCTCATCACACATTTTCTCCCTTTTTTTTCTTTTTCTTTGAATCTATCCCTAATTGTATAAAATATTGTAAAAAAATATAACTAGCTAGATCGAAGTATCATTTTTCAATTTATCAAGCTGATAAAAAAAACAAAAAAAAATAGTAGTATATGCTAACAGTATATAAGTTGGATTTGCATATAATTAATTAAGGAAAATAAAAATTAATTTAGCCACTTACGTAATAAACATAGTTTATAGGGGAATCAGGAAGCAACACTCTAAACTTCCCGCAAATGGTGAGGCAAAAATGCAAAATCACAAGACATGACCATGTCAGCGGATCTGCGTTAACGGATTCCCCACACAACAGAAAATAAAATAAAATAAAAAGCAACCCAACTTATGTATCGACGTGTTTGAAGGACAAGCAGTGTTCCAAACATATTCTAGGCAGTCAAAATTTTCAAACACTTTTACTCTTTTTCGTTCAAATACCTAGTATTTTCTTGAGTCCAGACATTAACATGGACTACCCATTGAAATTCAAACCCGCAAAGCTTATAAAAACAGTCTTTAATGAAACCCCTTTACCACAAGCTTTTCTTATATATAGACACACAACAACATCTTCATTTGTCCATCGTCCCGTCCAAAAACTAAATACAAAGACAAATTCATAGGAGAGTTATTAGCTAGGTTGATACCAAATAAAAACTTCACTTTGCATAATATCTGACTCATCGTCAATTGATTGAACAGTGTGCGTGAATTGTTATAAATCTCTTGATACCTTAGCACACCAACAAGAATCATGCAACGTTTGCCAGCCACTTTGTGCCGCAAAATCGCCCGTCCGGCTCGTCCGGCATGCGACGTGTTCATAAACCACCGCGGGATCGACACGAAGAGGAACGTGGGAGGATTGTTGGACGACCGGTTGACGAGGATGGGAGTGAGGTCGTTTCTGGACAGCAAGAACATGAAACCCGGGGACAGGTTGTTCGAACATATTGACAGAGCAATTCTTGGGTGCAAAGTGGGTGTTGCGGTGTTTTCTCCACGCTATTGTGACTCCTACTTTTGTCTCCATGAACTCGCTCTTCTCATGGAGTCAAAGAAGAGGGTTGTGCCCATCTTCTACGACGTGAAACCCTCGCAGCTTGTGGTCAAGGACAACGGAACTTGCCCTGCAAAAGAGCTTCGAAGGTTCAGCTTGGCACTCGAGGAAGCTAAATACACTGTTGGATTGACCTTTGATCCTTTGACAGGGTACATTTTTTTTACTAATTCTTAAGATAAAAATAAAAATATTGTCGAATTAATTAAAAGTACTAACTGCATGGAGAATTAATTAAATTTGATTTTGATTTTGATTTTGATGGTTTTCAGGGACTGGTCGGAACTGCTAAGGGATGCTTCGGAAGCAGTGATCATGAACTTGCTGGAGGTAGAGGAAGAACGTAAGCACATGAAGAGGAAACTGTGAATACTGACATTATAATATTAATAAGTTCGTTTAATTTTAATCTTTATCCTCTAACATCAATTAATTTTTTGCCGAAATTAATTAGCTTAATTAATTGGTTTAGACCCCAACCATTTGGATTAATAGACAAGTCTCTCTCACACTCTCAATTATAGAAAGAGTTAATCATAATTCGTTTATTTTAAATTTATTGACCATATGCAATGTGGTTTAGGTTCCCTTGATCATTTTCATTCTTCGGAGACATTTTGTTGTATCATCATCTATATCCAAACCCTTAATTCGGGATTAATATGGATATCTGTAACAATGTATGTCAAGCTTCAATTCAATAAATTGTAGTGTTTTTTACACTATTATTACACGAATATTATATCAGCTGTTTGTTTGATTTACTAACTATATGTACTCGGTACTCACCATTCACCAATAATACAATAGAAGTATTAGAAACACACCCTCCTTAATTAATACAATTTTTCTAACACATACTTAACTTTGGATTGAAATTTATTAAAAATTATAAATCTAATAAATGAAAAGTGACACGAAATTACTAAAATTTGAAAATTTTAATATATTTTAACACTATTAGTAAATACTGCAACAGAGTCTGTTGCCAACATATATCATGATTTTTTTTTTATGAATAAACATATATCATGATGATACGTTATACAATAAACAACGAAAAGATGATTTAATTAATACGCATAAGTCTCAAAAGATCAATATATTTAATATAATATTCAACTTGTATAAGAGAGAATAGAATAGATCACAAATTATCGCCTATGATAACATTGTTATTTTTACAGTAATTATTTTAAAACTTATATATATTGATAATTATTTTTAATTGGTTGTAGTATAAAAGTTTTTACACTTTACATACCGTCATTCATCTCACTCTATAATATGTGTAATTAAATAATATTTTGTAAAATGTTACTACTATTAAAATATAAAATAATCAATTTAAACACATATATAAGTTTGGTTTCAATTGTTAAATTGATATGTCACATGATTTCGTATAGAGATTTAGTTTTAAAATCCGAACTTTATAGTATTGATTGGTTTAAAAAGGTTCGCTAAAGGGGCGGATTCAAGAACTTAAGTAGGGAGGGGTTAAATTTTTTTTACAAAAATTGAAGATAAGTTTAAAAAAAATAAAAATTTAATGTAAAATTTATATAAAAAAAAGATAAAAAATAGGTATTAAATTTGTCAATTTTTAAAAAATTGAGAGTAAAATCTGCAATCATGTAATTTAAGAGTAAAATAATAGAGTAAAATTTATAAGATTTTAAAAAATTATAGATAAAAAGTGTCAAATTAATTTATTAAGAATAAAACTTACAAAAAATAAATAAATAAATGTAATGAAACTAAATATTTAGTAGGTATAAAATTAAGATATGATGTACTAATAAAAAAATTTAAATAAATATTAACTTAAAAATTTATTTTTTTAATATTTTTTTTATTTTTTATTTTATATATATATATATTAACAAGGAGGGGTTGAAGCCTGCTTGTCCCCCTTAAATCCGTCTCTGATTCGCTATACATATTTTATACTTAATTGGTTTCTTATTTGGAAGATTAATTTACAACACATTTTTTAACATTCTTTGCTACACATATTCTCTCATTAATCCTGATAAAAAAAAAAAATCTCTCACTAGTTAGCTGAAATGCATCTGTCTCCCTAATTTAAATGGGATCCACTAAATGGGAAATATTTTTATTTTTTCATATCAGCAAAATAAAAAAAGTGTATTAATTAATAATGGGTACCAGAGGTACAAATTCAGACAATTAATTAAATGGGAAATATAACCTACGTATTTAGTAAGACTTGCATTACATATATATATATATATTTTTTTTTTTTGAGGGACTTACATTACATATATTGTTGAACAAGTATAATGCACTTTGTTTTGTACGTGCTACTCAACGTTGATGAATGGAAGTTGATTCACATAGATAGAATATTGTATAGATTCTGAACCAAAAAAAAAATGTATAGATTCTGATTGTAATAATTAAGTTTTGGTCCGCAATTAATGATATTTTTTTCCACAAATAAAAATTGATAGTTCATGTGTCATACAATTTTTATTTTTTTTAAAAAGGTGAGTGACAATATGTTATATTACATTTTAAAATGACATTTCTAAAACTTTAAAATAGATTTGTTTTTTAAGAAAATATAGGCAAAATAAAAAAAAATGGAGAGAATATTAATTTATTAGAGAGAAAAAAAAAAGTATAACACTCTAATTTTAATACACTAAAATTCAATGATAGAGACTCAAAAAATGAAATTCAATATATATATAAAAAATAAATGAATCCAATGCTAAATACCCTTTATTTTTTCATTTTTGAAACACTGTATATGACCAGTTGCTTATAGAAAAATTAAGGTAACGTTTAGTTTAAGTGTTTTTTGTTTTCATTTAAAGAAAAATATTAAACAGATATAAAAATATGTTTATTATAAATTTAAAAAATAATAAATTGCTGTTTTCTTATTAAACAAAACGCCACCTAAATTTTGTAAATCATCCTTAGAGTGATTTTATTCTCCGACCAATTAAGTTAGTGAGCAAACACACAGGGCATGCAATAATTGTATGATTAATTAATGATTTCACTTTACTTTGTGTCCATGCAATAATAATAAACTATGAAAAAGCTAAACATATAGTCAATAAGCATTGACATGATTGAAGACATAATAATCTATCATTATTTAATATTTTTGTCTTTTTTAAAAACTCAAAGTTTTATTATCAATGTTCTTATAATTAGTTCACTGAAAAAAAATTGCTTAGAATTCATCTATATTTTTTTTTTCCATAGATAACAAGTATCCTTACAGGCAATTTAATCAACTCAAATAAAATTATTATAGATGATAAAAATTTTCTCAAAATACTTAACACAGATATATATTCAGAATTCAAACTCGATATTATCACTGTGAAACAATTCCATACCTGTTCATTCATCAACTAGATTTAATCCTTAAAAAAAAGCTAGCTTTAATCCTTATTAGTTATCATCACTATTAGTAAGAAAAGATGTGATTAACATGTTAGATGAATGTTCCATTAGACCGCAATTAACAAACCTATTTTTCGACGATTCCGCGCTAAAGCACGCGGTACTTTATTGTAATTTTTGCATAGCGCATCACCTTTATAGTTTTTTTTCTATGGGCAATAAATATTACTATTTATATTATTAGTTATATAAATATAAATAAATACCATCAATACGTTTATCAGTCAACCAGCTTTGGGTCATATCATGAGTTAAATTGAGATGTGATTGATATATATCAAAAAATTGTCTATTGTTTTTTATCACGTGAATTTTAACAGTTTAGTTTGTGG
Source organism: Amphicarpaea edgeworthii (assembly GCA_014843725.1). Taxonomy (NCBI): domain Eukaryota; kingdom Viridiplantae; phylum Streptophyta; class Magnoliopsida; order Fabales; family Fabaceae; genus Amphicarpaea; species Amphicarpaea edgeworthii. The sequence continues at coordinate 23,574,392 of CM026328.1, forward strand.
ATTTTGATTTCATCATTTGATAGTGATTTTATATTTTACTTTTTTTAAAAAATAATTTTATTAATCACAGTTATTATTTAATAATTGATTAAAAATTAAAATTATCAATCTATAAAATTAGACAGATTACATGTTACGATAAAAAAAAAAATCAAAATCATGAAAATTTAAAAACTTAAAATTAAAATTTAACAATTAATTAAAGATTAGAAGATAAGTGAGAGTATAATATGGATAAAAAATAATAAATAAATATTTTTTTCACCATAAATAAATTAGGGACACCCATGATCTCAAATTCTTAATAAAAAAAAGTTTCAATAATGCTGGCGGCTTTTGAATTCTATGCCTCGTCTTCAATTTGTGGGTCTTGGGAAATGTGAATAACGACGCTACGGTTGGTTGTTACTCCATATTGTATATGTCAGTGGCAGACATTATGTTTCTTTATGTCCCTGAGAGTTCATATTCATATCCATGCCCCCTAAACCCAAGAAAAAGGAAAGAATTTTTCTCTGATTTTCTCTTTCTTAGTTTGTGGTCAGTCCATATTCTCATCTTGACCTTTGAAGTTTAGAACATGCCTTTTAAATTTTAATGATAAAGAAAATAATTTCTGCTGTTTAAAAAAAATTAATTTATAGCATTTAATTGTACCGACCTCATTTAAAAATGAACATTTTGTTTTATAGGTCATCATTCCTTAAAACTTAATATCAAGAATAAAAATGAGTATAAGAAATAAAACTGTTTAGTAAATATGACCATCAAATAAAAAATATATAATTTTATTAGATAATAGATAATTATTCGTTTGATATTAATATATTATTAGTTTATTATTAAGTTTTTTTTGTTACGAGACTTTTAATTTATTACAAGTTTAAAAAATTATAAAAATTGAACTTTTTAAAAGTTTATTATGAATTAATTTTATTTTTTAAAATTATAAACGAATACGAATTAAATATATTCAATACAGAGACGAAGATAAAAATTTATAATCGACTAAAATAGAGATGGATTTTAATTGAGTGACGTGAAACCACAAATTCAACCTCGTTCCAACAATTGAGGGATGGAAACCACAAATTCGATCCCGTTTCAACTTATTAACATGTCTACTCTTTAGAGTATCCATATTAAAACAATAATTTTTTTTTGCTTTCAATAGAATCCACATTTATATATTATTTTTTATTTTTTTACATTTTTAATACCAGTAATTTTAATTATCAAATTTTTATAATGACAAACAACTATTTAAAATTATTTCCAATAAATCTCAACTCTTTAAATAATTTTAATTATATTGTTATTTATTTTTTATTTTAAATTTTAATTTATAAGTTATTTAAAATGTGTTAAATTTTGTTATTTATACTCTCTTTTTTATTAAGTACATTCTTCCATTTTTATATTTTTAGGAAAATATATTTAGTAGAAGAGGATATAAATAAATAAATAATTATCGAATAATTAATTATAACTTGATGACTAAAAAAGTTGGTTTATAAATAAATAAACGGGAGTGATAAATTCAAGTGAGAATGTTATAAAATGTTATATGTGAATAGTATGAAAATTTTGTTTCACTGGATTTGGAATATTTCTCCTTGTACTAGTGTCCTGTAAAAAAAAATATAAAAATTAAAGAGTTGTACTTCTTTTTTATTAATCTTATTTATTGGATTAATATATTCTCTTAATCATATTATGGATATCATATCAGGATCAGGATCCAAGCTTTTTCTTATATGATAACGACTAACGAGACACGAGTTCAGGTTCTGGTTCTTGAATTGTTTTGTCTTTAACAGAAGAGGGAAGTTGTTGAAACTCCGCATATTCTCGCTGAGCAAAACTACTTTTGTCACACTATTCTCTTATAGCTAGTGTGTTCAACAAGGAATATGTCATTTAATCAGACAAGTTAAAGTGATTATATTGAACGGAATTTCAGTGCACTTTTTCGCCACACGTCCCAAATGTATGCAGTTTGCAAGACACGTTAACTGAGTAAGTGCCACTTGCTGAGGGTAGTAAGCAATGTGCGTTATTAGAAGTTTTAATTATGTTCACATTAATCAAAGATATGGACAAGAACGAAAGCATCACAATCAAAACGGCATATTTATTATCTTCTTTACTAATTTGCAAGTTGGAAGTGGCAGAAGAGAGATTCAGAAGGGACAGTGATTCTTAACTTTTGTGTGATCCAATGCCAGAGGAAATGGCAAGAGAGGAATTATACTCTGAATCCCAGAGGAGGCTGCAGTCAGAAGAAGCAAAGCAAGACATCTATTTGAAAGTTAACACACCTCTTACCCTCAAGGTACCTTTCCTTTCCCCCATTTAATTTTCATAGTTCTTTCATGTCTTAGGAGTTGTTAATAGATTCTAACTAGCACATGTTGAGAAATTTTTTGAAGGGATTTGAGTTTTTTCTGTTCAATCCAAATGATTGGTATGGAAATTTTCTGTTCTATGCACTGGTAGTGTATTTTTTTTTTACACCGTCATCTAATTACATATCCTCTTATATGGTATACTTGTTGATTTTTGTTTAAAAATCATACCAATTGATAATTTCTGGTTGGTTCATAGTATAATTTTTTTTTTCGGTTGTTGACTTTCAAGGGCACAATCACATTGTTCGTCTTGAACTTTTTATTATTTATGGTTTTGTCCCTAAATTTATTAAAAACTAGTCAACATCCCTCAACTTTTTTTCCGTGATTGCTTTTTTTCAAAGAATGTTTTACTTGATATTGAAATTCGGTGCAGAAAATATGTTACCATGAAGTTGATCCAAATACTTGATCTGTATGATAAACAATAGGGGTCTAAAGGCAGCGTAGGGTCTCTTCTTTGTCTGATTTCTTGCATAGGAATTAAACATGTCATTTGGATTGTTTATGCAATAATTATCCTTTTTGATAATCAATCTAAAACGATGAACATAGGAAACAAATGTTTGTTTATAGCAGAACACTTCATATTCTACTCCACTGGTCTTTATTGCAGTTTGAAGATGTTGTGCATAAAATAAAAATTAGCAAAGGGAAAGGCTTGTTATGCAACAAAGAGGCAAGTTCTGAGGAGATAAAAGTCTTGAAAGGGATCAGTGGTGTTATTTTTCCAGGTGAATTGTTAGTCATCTTAGGCCCTTCTGGTTGTGGCAAAACAACTCTGTTAGCTGCATTAGGAGGCCGGCTCAACCGCGGTGTCACTCGAGGAAACGTAACCTACAATGGCAAGCCCCTCTCAAAATCAGTGAAGCAAAACCTTGGATTTGTTGCTCAGCAAGATGTCTTCTATCCTCACTTATCAGTCAGTGAGACACTAGTCTTTTCGGCTCTTCTTCGCTTACCGAACAGCGTCTCTAAAGAAGAGAAAATCTTGAAAGCTCAGGCAATTATGAATGAACTTGACCTCACTCATTGTAAGGACACTATAATGGGAGGGCAACTTCTAAGAGGAGTTTCAGGTGGAGAATGGAAAAGAGTTAGCATAGGGCAGCAACTTTTAACTAATCCAAGTCTCTTGCTTGTTGATGAGCCAACTTCAGGTCTTGACTCAACTACTGCTAGAAGAATTGTGGTAACTCTCTGTGATTTAGCTAAAGATGGAAGGACTGTCATAATGACTATCCACCAGCCTTCCAGCAAACTTTTCTACATGTTTCAGAAGGTTTTGCTGTTATCAGATGGTAGTAGCCTGTACTTTGGTAAAGGAGAAAATGTTATGAACTACTTCGCCAGTATCGGTTTTGCTCCATCTGTAGCTATGAATCCAACAGATTTCTTACTTGATCTTGCAAACGGTACGCAAAGTCACAAACATTAACCTCTCAAACATGCCTAGGAAGTAGCATCCTGCTTTGTTACATCATAATCATGTATATCCATATCAATGTGAGCATTTAAGGACCAATTTTGAATGACATGTTTTTACTTTTGTTGAAATAGTTTTTGCATCATTCTAAGCTAATGCACCTGTTAGAAGATTTGTTGCTTGTTTCTCTTGGATTTCCACTATCATTAGTCTATTCGTTAATTAGAAATCATCTTACAACATTTTAGGTATTTATTCTGAAAATTTGGAAGGGGATACAAATGCTACAAAACAGGTGTTATCATCTGCTTTTGAGAGTAACCTTGCAAGTCAAGTGAAGATGGAACTTCAAATTTCCAGGGATTCATTCCATCACAATTCAGAAGATGAGATATTTGGTCAACGTTGCACAACTTGGTGGCAGCAGGTTACTATATTACTAAGAAGGGGTTTCAAAGAAAGAATGTATGAGCATTTTTCACCCTACAAAATCTGTCATGTTTTGTTCTTATCATTCTTCACAGGCTTTCTCTGGTGGCAGTCTGGAGCTGATGAAATGCATGAGCGGGTATGTATATGATATAGTACTTTGGCATAATAAAATGAGTTTAACGGTGATGCACTGTTAGTCAATCACAACCTACAGTTAGAATGATTTTTAAGATGATTTTATAAAAGTTAAGTGACTTAGATAAATAAAGGGTTGTAATTGACTATTTTATAAGTACATCACCAATAACCTTTAGTAAAATACAATACATTTTCTGATTAGTGTTTCTTTTCTGTTGTGTAGGTAGCACTACTTTTCTACTTCACACAATTTTGTGGATTCTTCCCTATGATCCAGGCTCTCTTCACCTTCCCTCAGGATCGCCAAATGATAATAAAGGAAAGGTCCCTCTACATGTATAGACTCTCATCTTACTTCATAGCAAGTAGTATTGGTGATCTTCCATTGCAGCTAGCCTTGCCAACCCTTTTCGTCACCGTTACTTATTGGATGGGAGGGCTAAAAGCCAGTGCTTCGATTTTCCTTCGAACTCTAGCTGTTGCTCTTCTCTATGCTTCGGTATCACAAGGTTTTGGCCTTGCTGTTGGAGCAGTGCTGGTGAAAAATCAAAGAATGGCTGCTACAGTTGGAACTGTGGTCATGACATTATTTCTTCTAGTTAATGGCTTCTTTGTTAGAAATACACCAGCATCTGTGTCCTGGATAAAGTACCTATCTCATAGCTATTATTCCTATAAGCTCTTGCTTGGATCACAGTTTAACTCTCATGACACTTACCATTGTGGTCCAACTCCAAATGTCACTTGCTCAGTTGTGAACTTTCCTACAATTAAGCATGTAGGCATTGACATGCAAGGTTTCTCTGTTGCAGTTTTGGTTGCAATGCTTGTAGGCTACAGACTTATTGCTTATTTTGCCCTTAAGACTGGCACTAAACATAACTAGAGCAGGGGAATATTGGTTAGTTAAGGATTATTCTGTAGTTGATCATAGCAATATTTTGTAAATGGAAATGGAATCCAATTATTCAAATAAATGATCAAGGATGATAGCAGATCAAATTGGAAACTGAAATAGTGCATTCTGAGAAGTATTTATCAAAATAATAAAAGCTGTTTGATTTGCAGTTTGATGATGTATGTTCTTATGAAATAACATAGGCATTACTGTGTCACAGTATGTAGATTTAATTATCATTGTGAAACTATTGCTTCTCTGTTTAATTAGAAAGCTCCTCATCTAGATTTTCAGAAGCCAATTTTCATTGATTTTTTTTGTTAGGAATCAGAAGAAAGTAGTTCAATTAAAGGATTCAAAAAGTAACTGGCATTTACAAATGGAGTTGGATACTTCCATCTATAAAAAAAACAAAGAACATAGTGACACAACTTTTATGATCTTAGTCACATTAAGAACAATCTCCTCTGGTGGTCTAATTTTTTTTCTTTTTTGAAGGAGCATTATTGACTTCATGTCCGTCACCTGCGCTGTGCTACTACTGGCACGGGGATAGTGTGCATGGGCAAAGCAAGCGCCAAGGCCTCTGGTGGTCTACATTATAATTTAGAACATGCAATGTTCAACATTTCTAAGGTATATGCCAACCCCCAAATGTCCTCTCAGTCAACTAATCTAACAGACTAGTAGTTTGGTCCACCTAAGCTGATGTTGGTGACTTTCTCAGCCATAGAATTTATGTAGCTATTGATAGTTAAACAGGTGACAACATAATAAGAGCATGCACTATAGATTATCTATTATTACAATAGCTTTGCTGCATTGTTGTCAAATCTTAATGATCAAATACTGTTAATCTTTTTTTTTTTTTTAGTCCAAGTGTGTTACACTTTCCCAAGTAGACAATATAGCCTAATTGTTTTTATGCGATTTGGACCACACATAATAAAACATATAAGGTCCCTACGCAGTTCTATATCAACAACTGCAACATCCTAGGCCCAATGTTGTCTCCGTTCACATGTATCCTAAACCTGCCAAACGGAAATCGAATCTTGCTACTCGCTCTACACAGACTGCACTCTTCATTTATGGCATTTTCTTGATTCACACTCTCCATGATAGCAAGAAAAAATAATGTAATTATATTAACATATGCAATTGGATTAAAAAATGAAAATCGAAAAATCGAATAATTGAAATCAATCAAAATTACCGATAACAAATTTCAATAAATTACAAAAAGAGTGTTAGAGAGAAAGTGTTTCGAAGATGAAAGCGTGACGCTAGCATTTATCTTATAAAAAAAATATACTATATAAATTAAATTATGTTATTTATAATGATATAATAGTGTATTTTTCCATGCATCTCCTCACAAACCAAAAACAATTTTAGGAATTTTGGTGGCTTTACCTTTTGATAGAATAGATTTTTTTTTATATATATAAATTACAAGTATTTCCTCTATTTGAGGAGTTAATCTTGTTCATATGGTGAGCAGTAAAACTCTTCATCTAAATATTGAACTTTTAACTTGTATATATAAAATTCTGAATCTAAAATTTTTAACTATGATGAAACAATCTCGTATCAGTTTATTAATACATTATCTGTCATATAATTTTCTTTTTCACGGAACACAAATTAATTATACTAATTTCCATTTTTTTTTATGTACCAAATTAATAAGTTCCCTTTTTTTATATTCCTTCCCTTTCTTGGCAAAATTGTTAATGGCCAGTTAGGTCTGCTGAAACGTATTATGAGATCAGTGCTACGTATAACAATAACAAACTTTGAGTTTTATGTGGCTTGTTTTCATCAATGGCACATGGATTTGCGCGTTAAGTCAAGCTTTCACAATCATAACAACTGTATGAGGTTCCAAGGCCTCTTAGAAAGTGTTGAGTGCCATGGTTGCCAGAAATAAAGATGCTTTAATTTTATAGTTGTTTTAGGAGAGGGTGTTATTATTAATCCTCATTTTCTTTCCATATTTTGGTTAAGTCGTTTCCACTTTATTCTAAAAATAAATTCTAATAACAAAAAGGGGTAATTGCTTGTATGTCACCACCATATCCTAAAAGATATAGATTAATCTTATGTGACTTGTATCAAACAAGAAAGTTACTTTTATCAAGAATTATTCTCCTTTATTAATGTTCTCCAAAATAATTTCCCATTTATTCCATATACTTAGAAATTAATAATGTAGAAAACATTTTTTTCTTTAAAAAAAAAGTTTCTCTGGATTTTAGCTCATCAATTACATGCATCAGTGTCTCGTTTATTCTCAAGCAGCAGATTTACCTTAGCGCCCAACAAAAGACATTAAAAAAAAAAAAGAAGGTGAAACTAGGTTGATTACTGTTTTTTTAATTTTTAAAAAATATTGGAATCCAAACTTTTTGATATATATATATATATATATATATATATATATATATAGATACAAATATTCACCATTAGAAAAAATATTAAGTTGTTTGATATCGTTACTATCCCCACTAATCAACACATTGACATAATATATAATTAAGTGTTATTAATTTTTTTTCATAAATAAAAAACTTGAGCATGCATTACATAGAAATTGACTAGGATCATAAACACATGATGATTGCGGATAGGCAACAAAAAAATTTAGACAAAATTTTCTTTCTAAGTATTTAGCAATACTACCCAACTCAAATGTATAGAAACTCATTTGCCAATGCAAAATATAGATGATCAAGTAGTTTTAGAATATTATTTTAAAAGAGTAGAAAACTCTAGTGAAAACCATAGTCAAAAGCAATTATTTTAATTAAATTTTCCATGTCTTCATCTTTTCTTTCATTAATGCTATCGCTTTTAGCTTTTCTTTTCTTTTATATATATATATTGGCTTGAAGTGAAGTATACCAAGCTTATTTTAAAAAACATAATCTCGTACATCCTGAAAACCTTACAGTATCTACCAAGTGTTATTACTTATTACTTATTACACAACAAAGATGAGTAATAAAGAAGAATGCGATCGATCGAAGCACATGTACATGTGGCTATGATGAAGCATCTCTATCTTCCTACCTGTGAACTGAACTGAATTGTGCATGTTGCTTGCATAAGAAAAGCATGACATCAAAAGCGTTTCATTTCTAAACTCCTCTTGTATATCATTCCCTCAAAACCAGCCTCATCCTCCTCATTATCGTTACGCAGTGGTCCCCACCCCACGTGTCACAATATACCATCCTTCACAAAAGTTATGAAGTGGCGTTGTTTGTTGATCGATCGATGATAATGGATAGCACTGCAGATTCAATGTCGTCAGGGTCTCACTCTCAGCAGCAGCAGCCGCAGCTGCCACCAGGGTTTCGGTTCCACCCTACAGATGAAGAACTTGTGGTTCACTACCTCAAGAGAAAAGCTGCTTCTGCACCACTTCCTGTGGCCATCATCGCCGATGTTGATCTCTACAAGTTCGACCCTTGGGAGCTACCAAGTATGCTACTTTTTCACACCCCATTTCTTCTTTTCCTCCATTTTTCAACTCCATGCTTTTAAATTGTGCTAGTTATCGCAGTTTTGTAAATGTAAATGGTTCATTGTTAGATTTTGTTAGCTTTTGATGTTGTCAGAAATTGCAAAAGCAAATACAATTGACTGGACTGAAATTAATGTTGTCACTCTAAAGTCTTTGATGTTGTTAATGAAATCATTGTTGCATCTTTTTTTTATTATTATTATTGAAATCCAATGCATGTTGATTTTTAAGTTGCTTTGGCTGTATTTGAAGGATAATTGGCAGAATTGCTTCTTTTTTGTTAAAATTAATTGATGTTTGTTAGTATTTAAATTTAGTATGAAATTTATTATGTAATTCAAAATTAATTTCTTAATATGAAATTAAACGTATGAGAATTCACTTAAAGTTAAGTTAATTGATATATTTTAATCTGATTTTATAAAATTATATTCAAATTAATTGATATCGGACATGCATTTGTGAGTTTGTTTTGAGTTGCAATGTTATTTCCAATTATTATTTTTTTGTTATTGGGTTTTGTAGGTAAAGCAACTTTTGGTGAGAAAGAGTGGTACTTTTTCAGCCCAAGGGATAGGAAGTACCCAAATGGGGCCAGGCCCAATAGAGCTGCTACTTCTGGGTATTGGAAGGCCACTGGAACTGACAAGCCTATACTAACATCTGTTGGGCACCACAAAGTTGGAGTTAAAAAAGCACTTGTTTTCTATGGTGGAAAGCCTCCAAAAGGTGTTAAAACCAATTGGATCATGCATGAGTATAGGCTTATTGATGATTCCTTCAATTCTACCTCAAAACCTCCCACACTGGCTCCTCATAACAAGAAAAATTCCCTGAGGGTACTATAATTTTTTCATTTTTTTCTAAATTGTTTTCTTAAAGATAAAATGAATATACTTTTGATGGTTTAATTTTTGTAGCTGGACGATTGGGTGTTGTGCCGAATATACAAGAAAAGCAACAGTTCCACCCTGCCAATAAGGCCACCCCTAATGGAGCATCATCATGAAGAGGAGCTTTCAATGGAGAACATGCTTCCAACAACGTTGTCAACTTTGTCATCAATGGCTAACAACAACATACAAAACTCTAAACCTCCATCGAGGAACACGAATTATGGTCCAGTACTAGGAGTACTTGAAAATGATGACAACTTCTTCGAGGGAATCTTAGCCGTTGATCAAAGGATGATAAATGGTTCTGATAATTCTCACCTTTTATTCCCTTCAAAGGGTGATAATAGCAACAACTTCCCTATCAAACGTGCACTCACATCACAACAACTTTGGAACGAGACAGGGTCACCGGGTTCTTCTTCTTCGTGTAAGCGATTTCATGGTGATCTTAATAGTGGAATAAGCAGCAATGTTGCTGAGGACAATAGTAATATTAATGATTCCTTTATTTCCCTACTAAGCCAATTTCCTCATCAGAACGCAGCTTTTCAGCCAAACGCGATTCATGGGTCCGTTGAGGATGGTGCCGCGAGGCAACAATTTCAACTTCATGGGATAAATTGGAACTGATAAATTAATAGTAGTATAGTAGTGTGGTTAATTTAGCTTAATTAGTTTATAGTACACACATGAAAATTAAATGTAACTATATATACATATATACCATTATATATAAACTTCTCCATGCATGCTGGTCTTAGTATTTTTCACTTTCCTTGATTCCTTCCACACTGTAATCATAACATACACAAATTAATAGGAAGAAAATTGAACTTGAAGCTTACAAAATTATACTAGCTAGCTAGATTGAATTAGATACAACCGCGAAATTTAATTAAAATCTTACATGGAAAGAAAAGTTCGAAGGAAGGATGGGTACAGCAACAAATATTATGTCTGTCCCCATTTATATAAGATGTTGATTAATTTATGTTTAGTGTAAGAAAAATTGCTAAATTTAGATATTATTTAAATTTATAAAATTTCAATTTCTTCTTAACATTATAAGGAGACTGTTTATCTTCTCCAATCTTCAATGATAGATAGCTAGAAAGAGACAAAGTATAAAAAAAAGATAGAAAGAGACAATTTATAGTAGTATTTAATTATGGATTAAAATAAATAAAGACATTTAGTAAAAAAGATAATTAATGCATAAAACAATTGAAATGAAGTCCTATAATTAGGAATAACAAGTTCAAAATTATGTCTCATAAATAAAGACTAATAAAATATATGAGGTAATATAATTTTATTATATTGACTTATTTTGAATAATAATGCTTTTAGAGGTACTTTCCGGAAAGTTAAGGAAAAATATATTATAGAAACTATTTTTCAGAACGTTAAGAAAATTAAATTAAATTAGGTTCTGAAAATACTTTTTAGAATATAAAAAATTATATTCTGAAAAGTACTTTTTCATAATGTTAAAAATAAAATTTTATGTTTCAGAATGTTAAAATCAAGGATATATAAATAATATAAATGATAATAAAAAAATATAAATATATAAAAGTATATTTACCAACCAAACAAATTTGATTATATTCATGAATTGTGATACTCGGAAACGTGATTTTGAAGATTCATGATTTTTGGGCATGAATTTTTTTTTTTCCTATCAAATATCTCTTATTAAAAGATTTATCGAAAAAAAAATTAAATATCTAAAAATCTAATTTATTACATTTTAAAATATTTGAAATCTATCCTGTGACCGTGATCACTATCATGGTAATAGAAATTAATTCCGTGTTTGAAATTTCTAGCAATAGATTATAAATAAGCATACTTGGCAAAATTGATCTCACTCATAACAGAAATTAAATCATATACCAAATTATACGTCTGTTCATTTTTTATGGAGTCTAGCTCCTTCATCCTCCCTCGCTGAAAAAATTAAGGGGAAAATATTATCCTCAAATGTTGATCCCTACACTTTGATATGCCCTTCAGCATATGACACTGCATGGTTAGCAATGATACCTGATTCTCACAATTCTTCCAAACCCATGTTCAAAAATTGCATGGATAATGGATTGGCTTCTCAACAACCAAAATCAACTAGGGTTTTGGGGCGAGTGTGATGCCTTTGGAAACCGCACATTGGAAACACTTCCGGAAACCCTAACTGGATTACTGTTACTTTTGTTAATTAGTGGTATGAAACCTATTTTAGTTTATAGAGAAACTTATTTCATTTATTTCTTCCTAATTTCTTCTTTTATAAGGGCTTCTAAACAACTTTACCCAAATAGACTCTTAAGTAGTTAAGATAAACATTAAAAATCCTCTCATAATTAGTCCCATTAATTTCATGTGTATGTATAATTAACAGAGGGTAATTGAAGAGGGAAAGACGAAATTTCTTCTGCTCAACTTCGGGAGAGATCACTGACAAAATTACTAAAGAGTTCCTTCAACATGTTCCAGTTGATGGTGAAAGTGATTTACCAAAGCCTTGCAACAAGAAATTAAAGTATCAATGACAATAATTTTGTTATTAATATCAATTTTTGTTGTTAATGTTTTAGTGATGATTTTTAAAAAATTATATATAAATTACATTGTCACTATTGATAAAAAAAAAAAAAAATTGTAGTGGCTGCATTTGACATGCTTGAAAAAATTTCAGATGTTCTACTACCACTCTAGTGACTCAAATACACAATTGCTTGAGGATATTAATAAAGCAATCTATCTTCCTCTGATGAGTAGAAAGACAAAGTCCTCCAAGACTCTTTCTCTGCATAATTCAATGCCAAAAATGAAAGATACAAGTATGCAGAAGCCACACTTCAGATGGTCCTTCAAAAACAATACCTGTAATATCAGTTTTTGTGTGCATCAAGTTTCTTCACCTACTTTAAGAAATGGTTATAGGATAATTATAATACCTACCCATCAATCCCAAACCCTTAATATCAGGCTTTATCTAAATTTGAAAACTGAATAAAATGTTGTATTATCATCGATCTTTTTTAACCTACTACTTTAGAAAGATCTCTAAAAAAAATAATAAAATTAATTTCGTTCAAAAATAAAATTATCTTTTTCAATATCTAATTTTGTAAAAAATCACACATTTTTTTTAGAAGAATATATATTTATATTCTGTAAAATAGTTTTAGGTTATTGATAAGTATCTCCTAGTAAGGTGAAATTTCCACTTTTTAGAAACTTCAAATCGTTCACAAAAAATACTTTTAACTATTTAAAAAACATTGTTTATTTTACATTTTAGTAGTTCTTATAAATATTGATGACAAAAACTGACAATGATTAAAAAAAAAAGCATTATTTATTTTATGTTTTGGAAACGATTTTATAATTATTGACAAAATATATATAAATATTTATAGTATGAAAATTTTTATTTTAGAGACACTATTTTATGTTTAGGGGTGATTTTTAACTAAATACATTAAAAAAAAGTGTACTTAATAAAAAGAGAGCGTAGATAATAAAATTTATAACAAATAGTCACATTGATGTATTTTAAATAATTTAGAGATCAAATTAAAAATTTTAAAAATTTGAGGATCAAAGTAAATAATTAATTATAATTTAAAGACTAAATTGTGTATTTAATCTTATATTATCACATATAATAGTTTAATAAAGTAAATCACCTTTGAAGTTTGAACGGATGCATGTATCGTAAGGTGTTGTGGGGTTATATGTTTTGTAGACTATGGTGTCTACGTTCTGTCTCTAGCCGCAATCCTGAATTTAACAAGAAAGACAACTTATGGTTAGGTATGAGTAATTTTCCTCAAAAAAAAAGAAAAAAGTATGAGTAATTAAAAATATACTATAGTATATCAAATTAAACTCTAATATTATAAATATATAGAAATAAAATTAATCACATTATAAGAATACATAATTTAAACATATAATAATCGTCGAATATTTAAGGTTACGTGACTATTTAAAAAATCGTGTAACTTTTTAAAATATTTGTAAGACATTTTCTCTCTCGTAAAATATGTATATTCTATATTAAAAAATAGACGAATAATTTCATTAAAAGTAATAGGTATAATATTTGAGACATTTGTTTGAATTGAAAAAAATACTTTTTGAAAGATTAATTTTTTAATTAAGAAGTAAATAATATTTGTTTCTTAAATAAATAATTTAATAAACACATAAAAAATTGTAAAAATTATATATATATATATATATATATATATATATATATATATATATATATATATATATATATATATAACTTAAACAAACGTGTACATTATAATCATTGATATCATAACCTAATGAATTGAATTAATTACATTTCTAAAAAATATTAGAAATTACATGTAATTAATTTTTTCATTTGAAAATATTGTAAGTTTATAAATATGTTGTGTTTTATTAATCAAGTGAGTAAAAGTAAAAACATGTAAGACATATTAAGCCAAAGTGCCAAATGTAAATAAAGATAAAAACAAAACAAAATAATAACTTACCTTCACTAAATAGTCCACAACAATCATTTTTTTGTTTGATAGTACAATTTACAAATACTTTAGGGTCTTAAAACACTAAAATAACTTCTTGTCTCTCAAGCTTGACAATGAAGGGTCAAATCAATTAAAACTTGGAAAAAATTGAAACGATAGGCAAAAATAATCAGTGTGAAAATCAAAGACTTTTTATCGGGGAAAATCAACATTTGAGGATAATATTATGAATTAAGTTACTCAACTAATTTTTACTAATATTAACCTCAAGTGTGAAAATCAACATTTTTTAGGATAATATTTTGCAATAAATTTTTCAATTCAATTTTAAGTAATTTAACTTTTTTTTTAATAGTAATTTTCACTAATAAATTATTTAATTGATAGATATTTTTTTCACTTATATATTTAATGCAAATTTAAATAACTCATTAACAAGATTTATTTATATAAATAATTTCTTTCAATTTTAAGCAATCCAAAATATACGTGACATATTAAATTAAGTAGCTCTTATATTAAACAATTTAATTTTTGTTCTTTAATTTTAAATAATTTAATTAATTTTTTTCTCTAATGATAATTTTTACTAACAAATTACTTAATTCATAAATATTTTCTTTTTTACTTATATATTTAATTCAAATTTAAGCAATTCATAAACAAAAATTACTTATATAAATAACTTTTTTTAATTTTAAGTAATTCAAAATACTTCTGACACTAAATTAAATAATTCTAATACTTTAAGTTTTTTTTTTTTTTTTGCTAAGCAACTCTAATGTTCTAAGAGCATTTCCAATGAAAATTTTTAAACCAACTCAATTTTTCTATTCAACTTTAAATAATTCAATTAATTTTCTTTTTAATAGTAATTTTTATTAACAAATTATTTAATTTATAGATATTTTTTTCACTTATATATTTAATGTAAATTTAACCAACTCATGAACAAGACCTTCTAATATATCCCAAAATATATATGACACATTAAATTAAATAGTTCTTATAATTAATCAATTCTTTTTTTAAGTAACTTACTAATAAGCAATTACTCCTGTATAATTAAGTGGTAGTCCTGAAACCAACATATAATTTCACCTACCATTGTGTCACAGTTATTTATTGACGTATACCCCACTGAACACTGAACACACTCTGTTTTGTTTTGTTTTTTTTTTTGAGAAACACACTCTATGTTGAATAATGAGTTGTTGACAATTACGCCGTAATCAAACATTCCACCGGATCAAGTTCCGTGTGCGTCTTAAACCCTAAAATATTAAAATTATTTTTATCTCTATTTTAATTTTGAATAAAATGTTTATATATTAGGAGTTAAAATTATTTTATATATTTTAATTAATTATAATTTACTGTTATAATATCTTTAAAATAATTTATAAAAATCAATTATCTTATTATAAATAGAAGATTTTATACGTAAGTCTTTTTCTCTTTAATTTTTTGTTTTATTTTCTTTGTTTCAAAGATTTTATTTTAACCACTTCAAGTATTCTTTTAGATTTATTCTTTCTCTTGATAAACTAATTGACAAACTATGATAAATATTACATGCATCAATTAAATTTAATACAAAATAAAACTAAGAAAAATCAATTTAATCTAACATGCATGCATATACATATTCTAAAGAACACTAAAGTAAAATAGTTAAAAAAGAGGGAACAAAATTTTGTCCTGGCCTAGCTTATAAATAGCATGTTTGCTCGATGTTGATCTCACACATAAACTGAAGTTAAACAAACCATATTCCAAATACGTCTGTTCATTTTTTTTTTTTTCATTCTAAACAAATGGAGCCTCCTTCATCCTCCCTCGTTAAAAAAATTAAGGGGAAAATATTATCCTCAAATGTTGATCCCTACACTTTGATATGCCCCTCAGCATATGACACTGCATGGTTAGCAATGATACCTGATTCTCACAATCCTTCCAAACCCATGTTCAAAAACTGCTTGGACTGGCTTCTCAACAACCAAAATCAACTAGGGTTTTGGGGTGAGTGTGATGCCTTTGGAAACCCCACACTGGAAACACTTCCTGCAACCCTAGCTTCCATTCTTGCACTCAAAAAGTGGAACACCGGTTCATTATTGATACACAGAGGTTCTATATATAGTATTAATTAATTACTTCCATGGTTTTCATCAAATTGTTGCATTGCATTTCTACTTAGTGGACTCATTATTCTTTTTTGTTAATTTATCTTTGCTTTTCTAATCTCAGGTTTGGTCTTCATTGAAACAAATATCGAGAAGCTGCTCAATGATATTGATAACTATTGTCCTCGTTGGTTTAGTATTGTTTTTCCTGCCATGGTTCAACTTTCAGAGAGTGCTGGCTTAGAAATTGTGTTCCCAGAAGCAGTGACAGGGTCAATGCCAACCATTTTTCAAGATCAACAAAATCTTCTTGACAAGTAATTATTAAATCTTAATTTCCTTCTTTCAATTTTATTTTTTTTAATCTGTTCATGATTATTTTTTCTTGTACTATATTTTTGGCTTCATGATAAGATATCACATTGCTAATTACACTATATATGTATGATGAATAGGGAAGAAGTTGTGGGGAAACATTGCTTCCCACCTCTGTTATCATATCTTGAAGCATTGCCACCTTCATATAGAGTAAGTGTAGAAGATATATGTAGAAATCTGAGTGGTGATGGTTCACTGTTCCAATCACCTTCTGCTACTGCAAAAGCATTCATGGCTACTGGGAAGATTGAATGTCTGAACTATTTACAGTCTCTAATTCAAAGATGCCCTAATGGAGGTTAATTTGGACCTTATTAATTTTAGTGTCTTTAAAATTACATATTTAGCTTAATAATTGTTTGTTTTTGTTTCTTAAAAATCTTTAACATTGATTATTTCTACAGTTCCACAAACATATCCCATGGACGAGGAACTTATAAAGCTTTGCATGGTAAACCAATTACAAAGGCTAGGGTTAGCTGAGCACTTCATTGAAGATATTGAAGAAATTTTGTCCAAGGTCTACAGGTAAATAAAGGTCACAATTAAGAGAACATATGTCTGTAATGACAAAAGAAAATAGCAATTAATCTCTAAATTACAAAGTTCTAGAAGCTGTAAACGACAATTTAAAAAGAGTTCAAATCATACTTACATAACATTAGTTTTGTTCTTAATACAGTAATTGAGTTTCGCCTGATATATACATTACAGGACTTATGTTGAGGAAGAATCATGGGTAAAACCCACGAATACGATTGCAGGTCAACTTCACAAAGATTCTTTGGCATTTCAGCTCCTAAGGATGCATGGATACAGTGTATCACCATCATGTATGGCATCCGTTGCAATTAATTAACTACATTTTACACACACGTGTAGCTTGCTTTTAGAAACAATCTAGTTATTTTTTACAAAATAAAAAATTGCAAGTATATGCAATATGCAGTGTTTCGTAGGTTTCTAGAGGATGAAGAGATTAGAACACGAGTTGAAAAGGAACCCGAACACTTTTCAACTACGATGCTTTTAATGTACAGAGCCTCAAACCTTATTTACTGTGGAGAAAATGAACTTGAGGATGTCAAGTGTTTCACTAGGAATCTGCTTCAGAAAAACGTGCTGACTAAAAACGGTGAAACACGTGGGAGATTGTCTCCATTCCAACAACTGGTATGGTTATGAACGTTCCTATACATTTCCTTTTTTGTGTTTTTTTCTTTTATAATCAGCAATATTTGAATTTAATTGATTAAGAAAGTTTCAAAATACACACTACACAGCTAGCTGATCAATAGGGATGTCAAAGTGGGTTTAGGCTCGTTGGATTGGCCCGTCAGCCTGTGAAAAATGATGGGTCAGGGTGAAAATACTAATCCGCTTGACCCACCATGCCTTTGGCCCGTGGCCCGTGTGGGCCAGCCCACGACCCACCAAAAATCCTAATAAAGCCTATTTTCTTACCTTTGCCCAAACAAAAAATCCCAAAATAGAAAGAGAGATCCTTAGCTAATTAAATTGGTTCTTTATAATCAAATATTTGTTTTTATAAACAAGTTTAGCTAATTAAATTTATTAATTTTTATGAATTTTGGAACAATATTTTTTGTGCTACAAAAATATTGACATAAGAGAAAGTGAGAAAAAAAATATATCTTAGTAATTTCATTGTATCTTATTTGTGACATATATTGTAATATTGTTAATTAAGTATGAATTAATTCAACTTAATTTTTTAATATAATATTTACTTGATTGTTGTACATTAATTATAGTTTATTTTTTTAGTTTTGAAGTTCACGAACGCATATCAAAACCATCAATAAATAGCAACATAAATAAATAACATTATATTTGTAAGATCACTAATGTTTGCAATTTACAATCATCTTAAGTCTAATGTCTAAATCAAACTATACCAATAAAAGATAACATTATATAAACAAAATATTTATATAATAATTTTTTTAAAATTTTTAATTTTTTTTTAAAAAAATTCAAATTTGCCAGCCCGCCTATTAACAGGGCAAATCAGAACGTCTAACCCGCACTGGCCATGGTGGGTCAGCCCAGCCCAGCCCATTTTTAACGAGTGAACGGTGGGCCGAGTTCAAGCTGAACAGGCCAGCTTGCTTTGCCACAACGCTGCTATAGTAGGAAAAAATAAACGCGCAATTAATAAGACACGAATTGATAGAAATTTATTTGTGGCTGAGGTGGTTTCTTCCGTTGACCATTAATGCTTGTAGTTGTCGGGTACATGTGTTGCATTAAGGTTTTTTTCCTTTATAACTATTGAGATTGGACCCTAAAAACAAACTATTGAAATGGAAAAAAACATTTTAAAATTATTTTATGTGCGTATAATAACTTTTTGAGGTCAAGTACATTAATTTTTCTAGGAAATATTTAAATTACAGGAATATCATTTATTTTGAACATATTAAAATTATCCTCCTCTCCAATATATTGAAATGTATAGTTCCAACTAAACATTTATCCTTCTATTGGTCTAATAGGTCCAAGGTGAATTAAATATTCCATGGCTGGCTCGCATGGATCATTTAGATCATAGGATGTGGATAGAAGAAAATGAAGCCAATTTCCTATGGAAAGGAAAGACCTCACATGTTAGGTGCGTTTTAATTTGTACTATGTAAATTGTTTCTTTATTTATTTTATTTTTTAAAATTACTTAGCATTAATTTCACATGGAGACCACACTCATTTGACAACTCTGTAGGATTTCACACTTTCACAACGTTGATCTCCTTCAACTTGCCATGCAAAATTACAACTTTAAGCAATCAATTTTCAAAAGTGAATTAGAAGAATTGATGAGGTTTGATTTAATTTTAATTTAGAATTTTTTGGAGAACGAATTGATGAGGTTCTAACTCATGTCTACCTCACAATAACTTACGATAACTATTGTAACAGGTGGTCCCAAAGTTGTGGTCTAAAGAATATGGGATTTGGTAGAGAGAAAACCACGTGTTGTTACTATGCTATAGCTGCTGCCACTACCTATCCAAATGACACTTACGTACGAATGTTAGTGGCAAAGAGTGCTACAATGATCACAGTTGCGGATGATTTCTTTGACACCGAAGGATCACTCAGGGAGCTGAAAGATTTCACAAATGCAGTTAGAAGGTATACATGTTGTTGAGCTTTTTTTTTTTTTATCAATAAATATATGTAACCTTTTTTACTTTAATTTGTAGTTTTGAGATATTATTAAGTATAGTTGAAAGAAGTATATAAAATTATTTTATAACATGCACATTTTCAACCTAATTTTGTTCATTTCACTCTATATATATATGACAGGTGGGATTCTAAGGGCTTAAGTAGCCACGGCAAAGTCATATTTGAAGTTCTTGATAATCTCGTGAGTGAAGCTGCTGGAAAATACCTTGAACAAGGAGGGATTCATGATATAAAAAGTAGTCTACAAGATCTGGTAATTTAGCTTTTCTAAATTAAGTGTTTAGTATATGATAATTAATCATAACCAATTATTGATAATTAACAATTAACACTGGAGTACTGTTACTTTTGTTAATTAGTGGTATGAAACTTTCCTTTCGTGGCTCACGGAAGCAAAGTGGAATAAAAAAAGACAGGCACCATCAATGGATGAGTACTTGAAGAATGGCATGATCTCCATTGCCATACAAACCATGATTCTTCCAGCTTCATGTTTTCTGAAACCCGGTTTGTCATATGAGAATCTCAGGCCAGCTCAATATGAAACCATCACTAAACTACTAATGCTCATATGTCGTCTATTAAATGATATACAGACCTATGAGGTATTTTTTTTTTTTAATTATTTACAAATGTTAATCGTTAATTAGTTTGTTAGTCTATAAATCCAATTTCATGTGTATATAACAGAGAGAAACAGAAGAGGGAAAGTGGAATTTTCTTCAGCTGAATTTGACGACCAACCCTAATTTTGGGATGGAAGATTCAATTGCTTTGGGGAGAGAGATCATAGATGAAATGACGAAAGAGTTCCTTGAACATGTTCTAGTTGATGGTGGTCAATGTGATTTGCCTAAGCCATGCAAGCTGCTGCATCTGACATGCTTGAAAGTTTTTAAGATGTTCTACAACTCTAGTAATGCATTTGACTCCAACACACAACTGCTTGAGGATATTAATAAAGCAATATATCTTCCTCTTGGTAGAAACACCTCGAAGCCCCCCTGCAAGATTGTATCTGTGCGTGCAATAATGCCAAAAATGAATGATAGAAGTATGCAGAAGCCACAGTTCAGTTGGTCCTTTAAACACAATATTAATGGCTTTTGTGTGAAAAATCAAGTGTCTCCACCTGCTTTAAGAAATAGTAATGGGACAATAATACCCGTTAATCCCAATGCCCTAATACCGGGGTTTATCTAAAGCTGAATTAGCAGCTGAATAAAGTGTTGTTATAATAATTAATAGCTAGCTTTTAGCTATCAGATGGTGGAGTATATGTTTTGTAAAATAGTTGTAGGTTATTCATATATAAGTATCTTATATAGTGAATTTTATCGAATTTCCTTAATGTACGTGAAGTAGCATATGGTTTATGGCGCCAATATATTTAATTGCAAATCTATCTTCGCATTTTGCTTTGGGGAATATTAGGGAGCAAAACTCTTTTATTCATTACATTTGCATAAAGTTGCTTCTCATTTTGACAATACATGGAGTATTAGCTATTGCTAATTTAAGAGCAAAATCTTCATATACAGATAGATAGATAGATTTCTTAAATATAATTATTTAGTAGAAGGTGGCGATTCTCCATTGAGAAAGGAGGAGAAGAACGCTAGTGAGTTGCTTGGTTTAAAACAGGGAACTGCATGTCCAGCTCCTCGAAACGTTGCAAATGTAAGCCCCTCATATTCTTCAAACCACCCGCTAACCTGTTCCAATTAATCAGAATTATACAACATTCAAATGTGTACTTGAATCTATTTAAAAACGTGTTATTTTAATATAGCTTAGTATACTAGATTTTTCTGTAAAAGGATTAAGACAATTTGCTTTCATGCATGATCTCATAAATGAATTATATATATACCTCATTATCATGGTACCAAGGCCTCCATGATTTAGTGACAGGCAACGCAAGAGAGCTTAAGCTGTACCTTGTGGACAGCACTGGTACTCTACCATCTGTATCTCCACTGAAACATTTTTATGTTTTTATGTAATTTTCAGAAACTAATAGTTATGTAGTTTCTACATATTCTTCCATTCTCAACAAATTTTCAAGTACAAATTAACTCTGAGATTGATATGTATTCAATACTAGTGTTTACCTGTAAACCCAAATCCTAAGTCCTGCTGAAATGAGCTTCTTGTAAATTGGGATAACAGATGGCTTTGAATCTCCCCAGTCATTGAATATCTTGTTGCTACATTCAATAATTAAATTAAAAATTATTTAGCAAAAGATAACCACATATAATTAATAATACATAAAATGAAGACAGAAAATATATAAATCAATATATATTTTTGGATTATTGCATCTCTAAAGTTGTCATGATATACAAGAAAAGTAGAAAGGGTTAAAAAATGTTACTTGCAAATGCTCCATTTCTTTAGATTGTGACCATCGCTGGCATGGAGAGCCTTCTGAACATCTGGTTTATTATAAAATGTTTTCGCATAGTCATCCAAGCATGGATCATAGCCACCCAACATCCTAGGCATCTAGTCAACCAAATTAAATATATAAGGAAGAGTGTGTCAGAATAGTTACACAGTAACTTACTAATCCAGAAAATTAAATGGGAGGAGTCAGAATTTATTTTTACAAAAATAAGATAAAATTTTAAAAAAATATATATTTAATATAAAATTTATAATAAAAATATAAAAAATGGATAAAAAAATTAAAAATAAAATCTGCAATAATGTGATATAAGAATAAAATAATAGAGTAAAATTTATAAAATTTTAAAAAATTAAAGATAAAAAGTGTCAAATAAAAATAAAACTTGTCAAAAATAATAAAAAAATCATTAAATTAAATATTTATTATTAATTATAGGTATAAAATTAAGATATTATTTATTATTAAATAAATACTAATTCAAAAATCTATTTTTTCAATAAATTTTTCTTTATTAATATTTACTAAAAAAAATTATTTTATATATATAAAAACATGAGGGAAGGTAGGAGGGTGCTAAAGCGCCCCCCAGTATCCGTTTTTAGAAGTACGAGTATAAAAAAAGTGTGGTATGATATAGATTGTGATCATAATATTTTGTTCACTATATACCCACCATTTTAGATGAACGCTTATTCATGGAAGTTTGCATGGATTGATCGTCTGAACGTGCTGTACTGGCAAAGCAGACAGAGGTGTAGAGACTGTAGATATCAATTTCGTTGTATTGTTTCATAACTTCATCAACAGCTTCGCTACAATCTTCATTGCGCCATGGATCACTGCTGTTAAAGTCACAACTCCTTTTTATTATTTTATGAGTTTCATCAGATATCACTGCATGGCTCCATGCATAATCAACCAGTCCCATCCAATCCTCAGCATCAGATGTTTCAGGATTACCCAACTGCGAATAAATAATAAAACTTTGTCCTTCATTTATATTTATGTTAATTATTTGCATCCTAGCTACTAACTTTATAGTAGTTTAATTATACAGTGTCCAATGAAGGGTTCAATCCATAAACTACGACAAGTGAAGAATTTGCTTTAGAAATATCAGCTATTGATAGTGGAACATGATGTGGATAAGAGGTCTATTTTCAAATCCTATTTTTGAACTAAAATATAGTGATGCTAGCTAGCTAGACTAGATGGGAAATATTCTTAGTAAAGAAAGATTCGTTATGCCATGTTTTTTATTATAAGCACTTTTGTTTTCTTTTTTAAATTATGTAGGACCATACCAAAATACCCTTGAGATCAATATAGAGGGAGGGGTCCTTGTTCCTATCATGGATGAGTTCAGCCAGCTCTGGTACATACTTTCCTGATCAAAATAATTTAATAATTAGAATAATTTATCACAAAAAAATGATTTGTGCAGAAAAAAGGGTAATTCAATTATTTCAATATATACCTGCATAGCTCTCCCCTGCTATGTAAAATGTACTCGTTCTATATGATGGAAACTTCAGGAACCAATTGTGAAGAAAAGAGTATGCATCATTAGCTGTCACAAATAATAGAAGGAGCACAACCGAATTTGTCAGAGTTAGTTCTGCTTTTTTCCATAAGCTTCAAATAATAGAAAATGCAACCAACATTAAAGAAAATGGCGTAGTGGTTGCTGCTCATTATGCAGCAGCAGCAACATTATTAAGATTAAGTAATTAATTACCTGTCAAGTCATCTCCCAATTTGTCATAGTCACTGCTTGTATTTGAGTATGAAAAGCCAACTCCAACAGGAGATTCCAGGAATAACATGTTGGCTTCTGCAACATCACAGATATCATATATGATTTCTTAATTAGCACCAATTAGTAAGAGTAATGTTATTTATATAACATATTATACTACTAAAAGAGAAAAAGAAGTATAAGATGTGATAAATGATGTAACAGAAAGAGAAAGAGACAGAAAGTGTTGTATAAATTATTGTAGAAGTTGTTATATGATCAATAACACATCACAATTAATTAATAATTTATTTTGTGGGGACCAATAATGGAGCACTAGTTGTGGTTCACCATCAGAATTCTATACATTTTATGGCAGAAAGTGTGTATGTATATAGTAGTGGTCATCATCATGATATACCTCTGTTCCATGAGAAGTTATTAAATTTGAGGCCTTGGCCATCAGTGTCCACTAAAAATGGACCAATCTCCTGTGTTGCTCCATATCCCACAGAAGAGCACCCAGGACCTGTAACATAAAATCATGTTGTCACCTTAGCAGAGAACATAAGCAACTTAACAAACAGAAAAATGAAAAACACAAAGTGTTGCAAAATGAAAACGCCACCTAATACTCTCTTTCTCCATCTAAGAAAAAAACTAAAAGAAAATGAAAATCTAGAGATTATTTATTAGTTATTTTAAGTGTTGATAAGGACATGCTTTCTCCTTAAACACACGAATGACTCAAGTGAAATGTCACGGCCACCCCCAATAAAAGATGTGACATTGTTATATAGTATGATCTTATGACATGTTGCATGCATACTATTCACTCAAACATGTTTTGACAATTTTTTTTTTTTTCGACACAAGAGACCATGACAATATATTAAGTCGAAAGATATCTCATTAAAAAAACACTCTCATATATGTGAAGACCTTATATTATTACTTTCAACCTTTGATAATTATTTTATCTCCAATTCCAAAAATACTAATGTAAATTTTTCACAGAAAATGAAATTAAAGTAAAGACATTATAATTAGTATAGTATCAGCAGTTTTTTTACCTCCATTAAGCCAAAGCACCAATGGTTTATCTTCTGGCTTGGTGATAGCTTCATAGAACCAGTAAAAGAGTGCTCTTCCATTGATTTCATTGACAGTAACATGTCCAGCATAGTGCTGGAAATTTACCCTAGGCTGGCCAGGCAAGTCACTCACAAGATCACCATTATGATCACGACCATAGCTCAATATCCTACCACCACCACCACCCCAATGTTGCCTATGCCTAGAAGAAAATGAAACAGCAGGCCTATAAGATAGAAAAAGTAAAAGAACCAAGATGTATAAACTAGTCAAAAGCTTTAATACAATGTTATCCATATTATGGAAGCAAGAGAGTGAGAGATTTTCCACTTTTGATTGGAAAAATTGGTTGGAGGAGAAAGAGAGTTGCATGTGTATTTATAATGAGAGTGATGAAGGAGGTGATACTTGGTCTGGTTCCACTATATCTCATGTTGGGTAGAAATTTTGGAAGGGAAAAAAAAAAAAGGAGATAGGATGAGAGGAGCATCCTACCTGGCAACATCTCTTTATCTCAAGATGCTATGTTGGCTCAAGATGCTATGTGATGTCTCTCATGGATTTTAAGTAGTTCTACATCATTCATGCATGTAACATGTGATAAGACATTTTTAATGGATTGAATCTAAAAGAGATCTTGAGATATTTTATCTTATTATCACGTAAACATTAAGATTTTTTTTTTTCATTTTTTGCTACTTTATTGATAAATCTTATCTTCAAATTTTAAAATGCTTTACAAGTCTTACTATAAATTCCATTTTATAAAATTTTATTTTAAAATAAAATTAATTATTTAATATAATATTTAATTATGAAATAATTAATATTAAAAATTAAATAAAAATTAAATATTATTTATAATTAAATATTAAATTGATAATTAATACATAATATGAATAAATAAAAAATACAAACATTAATAAAGAAAAAAAATTAAATTAATAATTTATTTTATTTTATCACACAAAACATGTAGAAATATATTCTACCAAATCTACTTGAACGGTTGATTAATTCATCTTATATGTATATAACATTTGTTTGCAAGTATATTTATATTTTATATTTTATTTTTTTTATTGGTGAAGATATTGAGAGAGGGCCTTAGATAAGACCAAATCTTCAACCGTGGGTTTGAACATGAATCTCATGTTCATTCATGAATAAATTTATTTTAACATATAGGATGAATTTATGAAATGTATATTATACTTCAATTCTTAAATTGGGTTTGTTTGATATACAAATGTTAGAATTTAATTAATAGTGTTGTAATGAGAACTTTTTATATTATCGATCGTTATATCATAATTCATTATTTATATAATTTTATAAAAATCAATTGATTTATTATTAATTAAGTTATCATCGAATGAAATTGTAAAATTAATATTACTATTTTAGTCCTCGAGTGTATTACCGTTTTATCTGGATATTATTATTGTAGTTTACACTTTAGATTGAGTTGTACCACTGTTAAAATAAAAATAATAGAATAGTCAAATTTGTCATATGTGATATGTGTAGTGTATTGATCAGCATTTAAACTTTAAGAATGTATATATATCAGAATATTATTGTATTTCTTAAAATGCATATATTTTAGTCTTTACCTTTAATTTTTCATCGGTTATTAATAAAAAAATGTCACATCTGTCTGAAAATAAAGTTTAGAAGGGAAAACAATTATATTTCATGTATATTAAATGATATGATTGATCGTAAAAAAAATTGATATGATTGTTTGTTCTTATCCATCCAAATAGATATTCGATACGTATGTCATATATATATATTGGAATTAATAGGTTTCACTTTTTCTTTGGTACAAATATAGTAGAACTAATTAACAACAGCTGTAGCTTCAGCAAAAGAAAATTTAGTAACCAATGGATATATACTTTTTTATTAGGAAGGACATATATCAAGTTTTTTTTCAAACAGCCAAAGTGTTAAACAAATCAAAAGATTTGAACATAAAAATTGCCACAGGACTTGTATAAGAGAATAAAAGGAAAAAGAAGTTCTTGGAGAAATTTTAAAAATCATGCCAGCTCTTCATTAATTAGATTTTATATATATATATATATATATATATATATATATATATATATATTTTATTTTATTTTTATTTTTTATTTTTAAATAATTTATCTTTCCTTCTTATTTTTATTTTATTTTTATTTCGTAATCAATCTATTAAATGGTTTCCAAAACCTATTTACTTTTATTGCTTGCCAAAATGATTCCGTGATGTAAGAATAGCAAATAAGAATGGACAAGCATGATCGACATGAGCGAAGGAGAATCGAATCTATTTGTAATTGGTTGGAATTTTGACCATAATTAGTACTAGTCCTTGCTTGTATAAGAAATAGAATGAGAATAAATAAGGTAATTTGTGAAAAGTTATGATTTAATTCATATTAGTTTTAAGTTATGTTAGGTTTATTTACTAAATAATAATACAAATTTAAAAAAGTAAAAGTTTATTCAGCTAATGTAAAATTTTAAGTCATTTAGCAGCCTATTTAATTAAACAGGTTAATTGTAATCCCATAACTCGGATTGATAAATATATTAAACAAACAGATTGTTATAATTCCATTTATTGAAAAAGGTATACATAAGAAAAAATACAATACATGGTTAAGTAATTAATTTGTATTTGTCCCGATTGTTAATGAAATCTCTTTGAACAAATTAAAATATATCAATGTAGAGAGATGAGCACTTTCTCATTTATTTGAAAACATATGCCTACACACATTTGTCATGTAAATGCTGTTAATTTCACCTTCTTTATTAAAAAAAAAAAAATTAGGCCTAATTTCAGCTCTTTTTTACTCGTAATCAATCTAAATATATTAATTAAAAGAAAAAAAATACTCAATCTTCAAATTTTGCGCTGCAGCATGGTTAAATATTTTGGAACAAGCTCGAACTACTTTAATTAATTAAATAAAGATAATGTCAAACACAGCCTATATAAATCTTAAAATTAATATTAAGATAAAATGATAAAATTAAAAACTTTAAATTAAACCAGTTATGTTATCCCTGGATGAGAGATATAATTAGGCATGAATTGGATTTATGATACTCCCTATCCTAGGAAAGTGAATATAACATAACATCAACTCTATCCATTACAGCCAAAAAAGATCGAACTCGATCTGTTAATTTTAATGAAAAAAGACAATATGTTGCGAATTAAGTTTTATTCCGTCATTCTGTGAAGAGTCTTATTGAAAAGACTACACAAGATCACAGTGCATATATGCAATATATCTATCTTTTTTTTTTTTTTTTTTATCTTTCTATAATGACCATATTCTTGTTGGTTTGTGATCATATCACAGAAGGAAAATGCATTATGGTATATATTCCAAAATGGTCGTTTCCCTCTAAAAATATATAACAAAAATAAAAAGCTATAGCTGTGCGCTTTCGAGAATCTCATCATCACAAAGTAGAAAGGTGTAGGGTTTTTGTGGCGAACCTTGTGCGTTATGACTCTTGAACTTGGGGGGGAAAATCCTAAGTGGAGAGGGGGAGAGGAATGGAGGAAGAAAAAATATTATTAATAATAATAATAATAATAATATCAAATTGGTTGTTGAAGAATGACTTGGATTCCAACTTTATTATTAAGTTGAATAATAGGATATCGTCTTTTATATATAAATAAATATTCTTTTCAAATTAATTAATTTTATTTCCTTTTGCCCTCAATTCGATTGTGAGAAAATAACGACGAAAAAGACAGATGTGAAAGCAAAGCTAGTTTGGTAAGCTCATCTAATTTGAGACATTTAGAACAATCTTACGCGACGGTATTGATTCTTATTACATCTATCCTCAGGTAAGTGGGCAAGTTAATTATATGTCTTTTATTAGGTATAGTAATGAAATGAGTTATATCAACATTAGCCTAAAAAACCTACCATAAAAACCCAACAAAGAATTTCCCACACATAACGTAACTTCAACTAATTAAGCATATTTAATTTATTGGTCAATAGATATCCACCTATTCCAACAGTAATTTCATTTTATGTCTTAGATCGATTCAGCACCACTAAGCGGGACTATGAATATTATTATTGCATGATAAAAATGCAATCAGTGTTCAGCTCAATTTCTTTTTTTTAATTAATATTTCGAGAAAAATGCAACGAAATTTCTCTCTGGCCATTTAACTTGATCCAAAAGATGACACGTATTGATATGCCACACTAATTATATAACATGAGTGTTACTTTGTCAATAGTCAGAGGTGATTTACTTTATTTTTCAACTCTAGTCAATCATCAGGCCAGTGCACTTTCGAACGAGAGATAGGATTGAGATCAATTCCACACAGGAAGTGGAGTCAGATCAATTAAAATTTCTTATTCATTAGGTCAAATGAATTAAAATTTCTAAGTAGTTAACCAATTGTGGTAATTTTGGTAACTTAAAGTTGAAAGGACACACATTTTACATCGAAAAATCAATAAACATGTATATATCAAAACATCTCTTATTGCAATTGTGTTGTGTTTCCATCAGAATAAAACCTTTCTTAATTAAGCAAGTTCATTGCCCAATTTGGTGAAACATGGCCCAAAACTTTTGAAGGTCATACACAACTCTAACAGAAAAAGGTGTCCGAGCATGCAATGCCCTAGTTTTGTTGATGACAAGGAAGTGACTAAGCTAGTCTCCAAAAAGTTGTAGAAATTCAATTTATAGACACCACTAGAAGAAGAAAGAATAGTGTTCAAAAACAAAATTTTAGCTTATTTCTTAAATGTTTGTTGATTGGTGATAATTCTTGAAAGAAAAATATTGTTCACGTTTTTACCTTTATTATTAAATAAATTCCGTTAAATGACAATCACATATATAGTTTATCACGGAACAATAATAACAAATATTGTATGTGTCAATTAAAAGATGTTTTTAGTTCTTAGAAAATCTTCAACTTAGTTATTCCAATTTTAGTTCCCATAAAATTCAAATTACAATTTTATATCTTTATTTTAAATACATTTCAATCACATTTAATAGTTTAGTACGTAATAGATAATCCTTTTGCTGTAAAAAATAATCATTATAGTTTAGTACGTAATAATTAACTCTATTAACATTAATTTTAGTAAATTCTAACATATTACAAAGGTATTTGGGTTTGTTAAACAGGTGTTTGCTCATACAGCTCTTTGATAAATTCTCTGCCATTTGTAGTGGTACTAAGCAGGATATAATTAATTAGAAATGATTTTTCCAAACCAAGGTATGACTCATCCTAAGGAAAAGGTATATCTAGTAGCTAGCTAACAAAGCATGCAACACATATAGTGTGGTGGTGACTAAAACAAATGTAAAAATCAACACGATTTGTCATCACAAGTTAGTGTACTTAATAAGCACTATTATGATCCTATTTGAAAAGTAATTAATATTAAAATGTGTCTAAGTGCGTGGTTGTCATGAGACCAATCTGACACACGAAAAGACACATTTTGCACATGAGGATCTGCATTGACCAGATAATGGAAAATCAGATAACCTCTCAATCTCATCCTGCTTCATATCCATATACATGTGTAAATGATTACAATTGAGAATAGAAGTCGCAAACAGAGCACAACATTTCTAAGACTTTCTTTTTTATCAATTAAATCCAAAGTCAACAAAGAATAGTAATGCCATTTGTATAATATTTAGTTCTATGAAATGCAATTCAATACTTACTGTGTTTTTCTTTTTCTCTATTGCTTATGAACTTTTTACCCATCACCTTTTTTTCCCTGCATTAACCGTCTTCAGTGCTAAATGCGAAGTGAAGTTATGCATAGGAATTAAAAAAAGCAGAGAACAAGTTAACCTGAAATTTATTAATAGTAATTTATTTTGCCTCAAATCACCATCAATGAATACACATCTTGACCTAGCTATTTATATTATACAAAATGTGCTGAAAATTTTGGAGGTGTACCATATTTTTTTCTTGGTGCACCTCCAAATTTGTAAAGTCTCTATCTTACCCTTCTCATCTTGCTCACTTACTTCTTCTCCTCATTTGGTGCATCCCAAATGTATTACTGATTACTCAATCCGTAATTATATAGGAATGGTGCAACGGAACATGGGAGTTTATGGGTCATAGTGATGACATGGCGGTAGTGGATTTGGTGTGGTGTAGAGCTAACGCTGGATGGTTCGGTAGTTGTGTTTTGGTGCGACTACAGTGTTGGGTGGAGGTGGGTGCGGCTGGTCATGGAGGTTTGCTCGAGAGGAAGAAGACGAAAGGTAGAAAAAAGGAATTTTAGGAATCTGTGGGGTGCATCAAGCAAAAATATAGGTGCATTAAAACTGAGCCCTAATTTATAGAATTTTGATTGGATCAGAAACAATGCGAGTAGCCCAGCCAAGGAATCTGATTGGACCAAACAGAAATCTAAGTCCATTTATGAGAGTGCAGGAAACAATTGTCCAACTATAGACAGCTACAGCATTAGCAAGAGTGAGTCTAAACTTAACGCAGCCGCAAAAGCCAAAACAAGAGAGACAAACATTGAAACAACCAACGAAGCAATCAATCATTGAATTCTCCAATTGTTGTCTCTTGACTCCAATGGAAGAAGAAGAGCTTCTCCAGTCATACCCCCACTACTGGGGCTTCACTCCAGAACAAGAATACTACGAGCAGCAAGGAATCACATCCACATCCTCCTTCTTCACCACCCAGTGCGGCCTCAAACTCTTCACCAGATCCTGGCTCCCCAATCAAACACCGCCACGTGGCATCATCTTCATGGTCCACGGCTACGGCAACGACATCTCCTGGACCTTCCAATCCACCCCTATCTTCCTCGCCCAACACTCCTTCGCATGCTTCGCCCTAGACCTAATGGGTCACGGCCGCTCCCACGGCCTCAAAGCCTTCGTCCCTAGCGTACACCAAGCCGCACACGATTGCCTCTCCTTCTTCAATTCAATCAGACTTCAAAACCCTAATTTCAAAAACCTACCTTCCTTCCTCTACGGCGAGTCCATGGGCGGCGCAATCTCACTCCTCATCCACCTCCTCAACAACACTGATACCACCTTCAACGGCGCCGTTTTGGTCGCCCCCATGTGCAAAATCTCCGACAAAGTAAAACCCAAATGGCCAATCCCGCAAATCCTAACCTTTCTCGCGAAATTCTTCCCAACTCTCCCCATCGTCCCTACCCCCGATCTCCTCTACAAGTCCGTGAAGGTTGACCAGAAAAAAGTCGTCGCCGACATGAACCCCTTGCGGTACAGGGGGAAGCCGAGGCTGGGGACGGTGGTGGAGCTTCTGAGGGTGACCGATTTGCTGAGCCGGAGGCTCTGCGATGTGAGTCTTCCCTTCATTGTGCTGCATGGGAGCGCCGATGTTGTTACTGACCCTGATGTGAGTAGAGAGCTTTATCGCGAGGCTAGGAGTGAGGACAAGACGATTAGGGTTTATGAAGGGATGATGCACTCGCTGTTGTTTGGGGAAACCGATGACAATGTTGAGATTGTTAGGAACGATATTTTGGAGTGGCTGCTCACTAGGTGTAAAAGTAAAACCAGAGTGGAAGAAGAATAGTCAATCAAGGAAAAGGATTGTTTGGTTGCTGATTCTGTGAATTTGATTTGATGAAATTTCGTTAGTAACATCATGACTGGTCTGTATTCTGTAATCTGTATACAAATTTTATATTTATCAAAGAAAAATATGTTTTTTTAACAGGCATGATGAGAGATCTTCTTTTGTACAGAATTCATGTGCACTTATGTTATATATGTTCCAAGAGTTGGGACAGAACGAGCATGTTCTGTATTGTGGCTTGATTTGGCAATATGGCTTAATCACTATCCAGTTCTGGTTACTTAAGTCAGTATTTGTTGTAGTTTCTGTCACGTGTTTGCGTTGCATCATTTTGGTCTTTATGACTAAATTTATGATTAAACATACGCTTAAATAAGTGTTGATAACTATAAAATATATTTATTTTTTTATTTTGATTTTTATAAAATTTTTGTTATATTTTTTTTTCAATAATATATATATATATATATATATATATATATATATATATAGTTTTGGATATTTGAAATCCAAAACATATTTTTTTTTAGAAATAAAAAATAAAAAAAAGATATTTTATAAAAATTCAAAATTTATTTAAACCTTTTATATATTAATTATTATTACACTATCTCTAAAGTTAATATTAATTACTGTACTAACAATAATTACCTTAAAAGTATAATGGAAGTTTATTTTAAACAAACCGATCGATTATAAAATTACTTTACAATATATACCACATTAAACTCAATTATTATTTGGAGAAAATGAGAATAACAAAATTACATGTGATATTGACTTCTATAAACTGAAATAAATTATATAAAATATTTAAGAACAAATTATACAAAACTTCATGATATTACTATAATTTGTTCAATATTTAAATATAAAAAAAAAAACACAAACTATAATGGAAGTTTATTTTTCTTGATTTTTTATTTTTTATTTAAGTTTATTAAATAAAGTTAGAATAATAAAGACAAAAATCGCTCATAAATATATGGGGATTAAAAATGTAATTTAGCACAACGGCAACCATGATATCTATTTTCACCCGTGACACTGCACTTTAAAAAAATGGACAAGAAATGGAGCAGAACGGTGAAGCAAAAATTTATATATTATTTACAGTGAAAAGAACAAATCCATAAAAAAAAATTATATGTTGCTATATATGCTACTGTTCTCTACATCCTACAAAGATGTGAGAGATTAAACTAAAATTTCCAGGTGAAAGAATGAAACACCTCATTCTAACCATATAAACATTTCATATATCTTAATGTCAAAAGTAAATAGCAACCCTTTCGATCCTTCCTTTGTTAGAAAATGTTCTGATTCTGTTTCTTCGGTAGTCACCAGAAAGAAACCCAAGATGACACCTGCCCCCAGGTCAAAAAATCACCAATCCAAAAAATGTAGATTATATCTGTAAATATATATGTACCGTCTAATCACATCATGAACAAGTATTTTAAATCATCCACAGTGAGTCGAGTCTGACGATCACCAGTTCCATCCTCCCCAAATGCAGATGCAACCATTGTTCTCTTCTTTTGCTGCAAGAACATTCAAGAGATTTTCTCGCATAAGCAACTCTAAATGTGGTTTAACGAAATTTTCAGTAGAAAGAGTGTGCTAGAAAACAAGCATTCTAAGGCTAGTATATCAAAACACTTTGACCAAAACACTTGTCTGATAGCATGTCACATGACTCAAAAGATATGCACATTGATAGAGTGGCTCCCAACGAAGAATCGTTGTTATTCAGCTCATACAATTTCATTACACAAAAATAATATATTTATGTCACTTAGGTGCTAACTAGAACAATATAAATCACATCCTAGAACACAATGTAAAATTATTAAAAGCAATTTTCTATGGCACAACAAATTACCTGCAGAGCTAGAATACGATCTTCAACTGTATCTTTCACAGTTAACCGCAAAACAGTCACAGGACGAGACTGCCCAATTCGATGTGCTCTATCTATTGCTTGGTCTTCAGTTGTTGGATTCCACCATAAATCTAGCATGAGAACATGGCTAGCTACCACTAAGTTGAGACCAAGACTGGCAGCCTTCAAAGACATAATTATAACTGATACCTACAAGACAAATTGTCAAACCTTATCAGTCAATGAATCTCGCTGCCAATTTTATGGCATGGGAACCAGAAATTCAATTCATGATTTTAAGGGATCTGCTGCAAATTTACTAACCTCGGGAAGAGTTTTAAAATCATTAACAGCTTTATCTCTTGCAACAACAGACATTGTTCCATCAAGCCTTCTATAATTAATCGAAGATTTCTTGAGACAATCTTCTAGCAAATCTAGCATCCTTGTCCACTGAGAAAACACTATAGCTTTCTCCCCCACAACAGTAACTGGGTCATTAGAGCTTCTATTCTCATCAGACAAATTTTGACTCTCAGAAGAATCTTTAAAGGATTTCCCATTGTTAGCATTCAAGGGGTTCCCAAGGGAGTCATTATCTTTCCTGAAAGTGCTAGTACTTTTTGAAGTATAGCACTGTGGCTTACATATTGACTTCAAAACCTCAAGTGCAACCTTTATTTTTGAAGATTCATATGGCTGACTTTGAGACCAAGGCTCAAATTCTTCTGCTTCCGAACCAGAACTACCAGGTGAATTATCGCAAACCTGGTCAGAAAGACAACTGTTCAGTGTGGCTTTTGAAAATACCATAGATGTGCTCAGTCGACTTTTGCAATTTGCAGCAGAGCACTGATTGTCATCACCAGTAAGATGTTCACAGATGCATTGATTACAGAAAACATGGCCACAAACTGAAACAACTGCATCTTCAGGAGGATCCTGTACAGAAAACAAGTGATAGGAAAGGTAGAGCAGAGGAGTCAGTGAGGACATATACTTTGCCAAGAAATATGGTTAATATGGATGATACAGGCATACAACAATTATATAATTCCTTTACCCTCAAGTAAGCAAGGAGGATAAAAATAATTCTCAAGCATCCTATCCCATTTTATGCAAGGGAATAAGACTATAAGAGTAAAGAAAAACTTTTCCATCTCCATCCACAATTTTACTCCACTCTTGAGTTTACTTTTTCAGTTACTCTAACGGTCTAACCCCTTCCAAGCAAAACTTATGACCCTAAGAACTAATATACAATAACAACCAACCAGTTTAGGTTCAAGCAAATAAATAACAATACACACGCAGATGTGCAGTCACACAAATCCAAATTTATAAATACTAAAGGATGGTCAATACATACATTACAAATGTTACAGAGGGCCAAGGAAGCCTCTAAACATTTCAGAAGAGAGATCTGTTTTTCCTGAGGAAGCTTCTTTGCCATCTCAACCGAAGATCTCCATAGAGAGTTTGAATTGTATCGCTTGACAAGCAAAGGGTGGTCACAAGCTTGTCTAAGGCGCAGAAGCATCAGCAAAATGTTGACATAATTTTGCTTGACAGTTCCAGCATCAGCATATTCCTGACACAACATCACATCATGCACATGTCAATACTCAATAGTGGACTTCAAATATCGCTTATCAAGAAAATATACTTCCATGGGCAATACTATTATCAAATGCACCCACTTGATTTGAGTTGGAAAAATAGGTACAACCATATTACAAACAAAATATTATAAAAATCACATAAAATTCCTTTCTAAATACAGACCATACCTGAAACTGTGCACGTGAATCAGCCTCTAGTTTGGAATAGAAATCACGTTCCTCCATTGAAAAATCAACTTTTTTCAGCTCTATATATTTAGGTGGCAAGCAAATAATAGGTTCCCCATCAAGAAGTGTGCCTACAGAAAATGATCATCACATGATTACGGGAGAAGTTCAAATTATTCAACTGATGATTGCTTAGAGAATAGGAATGAGCCCACAAACAATGCAATAGCTACCAAGACAAGAAAAGGAAACTATAAAATGAAAAATACTATAATTCAATCCAATGCCTAAAATTTTATCCATGTAATAGAGCATAGAATACAAAATTAAAGTGATAAACATATTGGAAAGTCAAATGAATTATACTCTATGACTAATGGCCAGTTTGTTTAAAAAATTTTAAGAAAAAATATTTCTAAAAAAAATGTTTATTAAAAAAGTGATTTTTTCAACAGATATTTGCTTCATAAAAAAACAAAAAATTGTTTTATGTTTTTTTAAAGAAAAATCAGTTTAAACAAACACATCAAAAAACAGAAAACTGCTTATTTTATTTATTAATAAAAAAACTTTTTTTAACAAATAAGTTTAAACAAATCCACCGACCACAAACTAAGAAAATAACTAATAATTATAGCCTACTAAATTTGACGATGTGAAATTCATGCATTAAAATAAATCAAATTTTACCTTTGGTCCGGCGTAACATTATTGTCTTCAAGACAGCTTGTAGCTTTAAATACCCGTTTGCTGGATTTCTGCTAATTGGGCTCTTAATTTTAGAACAAAATGATGTATAGTCAGCATAAAGGTCATATCTTAGAAATCTGAAGTAACTGTAGAGATCATCAATTGCATTCTGGATAGGAGTCCCTGACAAACACCATCTTCGCTTAGCACGAAGACCCCAACAGGCCCTTGCAACTTGAGTTTTGTGATTCTTTATACTCTGGGCTTCATCCAGGACAACCCTAAACCATGTCACCTTTGCAAGTGGCCGAACAACGGCCGTGCCATCCAATTTCTTCTTGCCACTTTTACTATTAGAAGGGCTTTTTCTTTTCCTACTTGGTACAGCATGATCTTCAAATACTTCATTTTCCTCATCATCTTTGTCAGCTGGATACTGCTTAGGCACCTCCATGCTGACAATGGAATAAGTTGTTAGGACAACATCATACTTAGCCACCTCATAAGGATCTTTTGTCCGATTGCTTCCATGGTATACTAGCACAGAGAGTTTTGCCTGACCAGTTACCTTGCTACGCAACTCCTCAGCCCATTGACGCAGGACACTAGTGGGGCAAACAATAAGGGTTCCAGCAGATGGCCTTCCCTTTGCTTGCTTCAACAAATTCATGCTCTTGATTGGATATCTACTTGACTTATCCTCACACATATTATATTCTTCCTTTACTCTATCATTCTGAGGAAGCACGTCATCATCCACATCCAGATTCAGAGTTTCCAATTCACTTTTTTGGGCATTGGTGCACCCATTAAGTAATGGAGATCTTTCCTTTAATATTAATGCAATAGTTGATACTGTTTTTCCAAGTCCCTACAAGAGAGAAGTTTTTAACTCACCAAGGCACAAGAAAATCAAATCTTATCAATTAGTTATAATCTAACATTAACACTGCAGGAAACTAACCTGATCGTCTGCAAGAATTCCTCCTGAGCAATATAAAGTTGATGTTTCCTTTTGAACCATCCATGATAAAGCAATTCTCTGACCAAGAAATGTTGGATGTCCCAAATATACAGATAAAGCAAGTTATCAGAACATCTCAGGAAAAATGGGACTGAATTTACATAGGATCAGGTCAGCAGTCAGAATTAGACACATGAAAAGTACACCAAAGTTCTTGTCCCATATAACCAAACAAGGCATTATTTCCAAACAACATACATGTATATATGATGATTTTCTTGTCTCAAACAATCTAATCCCTGAGGAAAATTGAATTTCTTTTATTGTCGAATGAAATAATTATTGAAACAATTTGTCAAGGAATTGAATCAAAGTACATGACAATGAACTTTAGGATAATGGCGCCTTAGAAATTTCACATCTTTAAATACAAGGAGAGTGTACTCAAGTGTGAGTGTGTGACATGGCATAAGTATTGATATGATTCATTCATTCATTGAATAAATCATAAAAGTTTTTTAAAAAATTGGACAAGAAAAGTAACCTGATGTCTTAAAAGAGGAACTTCCAACAATCCTTCTGGTGGACTAACTTCTGACTTTGGCTGAGATAGATCCTACAATGAACCACAGAAGAGTTATGTGCAGTGGGAGAAGAATATTCCCATATCTGCTAACAGCTGCCAACTATCAAGGATAAAAACCAGAAACTAAAAGAGCCAACCTGCAATGCAACTTGTAATATATTTCGCTCATCACATGCCTTCCTCCTTGTACCCCCAGCCATGTAAGACTGGGAATCAACATATCTAGAAGATTGAGATATATTAAGGGAATTCCCAATGCCTTCAGATTGACTTATCGGAGCAGGATGACTGATGTCTTCAATAATGCAAACATCAGGGTCTTCCTCAACATGGAAATGCTCAGTTCTTCTTTTTGAAAGATGAGAATCAATAAGTTTATGTTGCATCCCTCCTTCTCTCTTAACACAACCAAAATGCTTCTCACTGGTAATTAGTGCTTGGGCATGGGGCCAAGATATATCTGCAGCTTTTAAATTCAAATTGTCCACGTTTCCTTGAAAACTAGCAGTTCCCCCAATGCTATCTTGATATTGATTGGATATCCCAGACATAACTGCATAATTATCCTCATTGTCAAAACACTGGTAAGCCTGACACCCTACAGAAGAAAAAATACCAGGTGTTTGCTTCACCTCTTGGCCTACATTGTCCTCAGCATCCTCATGATGAAACTTGTTTTGGTAATGGTCTCCATATGACATGTACGAAGCACAAACTGGAAGAGACAGTGATGACATGTCATCAAAAATAACTTTGCCAGAATGAATTGATGGATAACCATTATCAGCTAACATAATTTGACTATCTTGAAAAGGCATCCACCCAGTAGTGCTTGATGGCAAGCTATTACTCATACATGCAATATCAGCATTTAACTCCACATTTTCAGCCTTGACATTATTCATCATTTCTTCATTTAGCCACAATTGAGGACAAATATCATTAGGTGAAAAACCAAGAGAAGAATCAGAAACAAAGGATCCATCATGTGTTCCCGGGTAACAATTTGAAGATACATAGTCAATGAAATCACTGGAAACATGGGAACCTTGACCGATAGTAGAATTAGTTGAAGTTGTGCCATGCAAAGATCTATCAGCATCCATAAATGATGCTTCAAAAGATGTACATGAGCTATCTTCCTGTTGGCTCTCATTTTCACCATACCACATAGTAAGATTCAAATTATCTCCACAAAATGATATATTGTTTGACTGTGCCCCAGGGAAACCTGCAGGTATCCCATGTTTAGACACTCTGGTTCTTTCTGTGCAGAAAACCTCATCACTTTCACCTGGAGAGAATGAGTTACTGAAATTATCAGGAAAAGCATTTGGGGGGGAAGAACAAGGCTGAGATTGAGGTCCCTGGTTTTCAGGTTCACAATCAAGAACAGAATTTGCTGCAGAATCAGATACACCAACTGAACCTCTGACCCCAGAATCTGACACATCTGAGCAGAATGGAGAAACACTCGTTACTGAATCTGAGCCCAACCTAGAAAATTGTGGTTCTTCTAACACTTGTGACCCTGATGAATATGCAAAGGAATCAAGACATTAATATCAGCAAATTCATATTACATTCATGATTCAGAATTAACTCAAGAACCAAGATGTCTATTATCGGCATTGACAGACCAATTGCAACCAACAAGTATAAGAAATAAGAATTAATATTACAGGAAAAAACAGGAAGTTTACATACCGTTTTGTATCTGAAAAGTGTCATGAATGGCAGATTCGCTAGGTGAAACATTTTTTGATGAAGAATCCAAGGAACTATTCTGCTAGAACATAAAATATAAGGTATAAGGATAATATCAAAAATAAGGATAGTTGAAAAAATTAGTACCAAAGCATGAAATGATACTGAATTGAACTAAATAAAACAGGATTGGATTTAAAATTAGACAATCCTTTCAATTCTGTTTCAAATAAAAAATATTTATGAAATACAAAAAAAAAACAATTATTTTTCGTATGAATAACAAAAAGTGACAGACAATACAGCTTCCCAAACTCCAAGCAGAACACCAAAACCTCCATCTTTATTATTAGAACTAAAACACAACCCCACTCGTCAATATGAAAACAACAACAAACATCAACAACAAAGCCTTATCCCACTAGGTGAGGTTGATTACATGGATCGCATGATGCCATCTGCAAAATAAATTTAGTAAGCAGAGCAAAACAGTTATAAAACAAATATCCTTCATTGTTTTAGTAAGCAATTCAAAAAATGAAAGGGTTTTACAATCTTTTCTCTTCCTAACAGCACAATATTGAAGAAATATACCTTGATATCCAAAATGTTGTACCTAACAGAGTAACACATACATGACACATTTTCACTTTTTAAATATAAAAAAATGGTTTTGGAGGTGGAGGGTACTCAGGACCTTCACACTTTAAGTGGAACTAAGTGACACTAGATTGAAAGGTCACTGGCATTTTCCATTGTCCAGTCTCCAGTGACTATGAGTATAACACACAGAACAGAAGCAATGAACTTCAAAAACTAAATAAATAGCCAGTGCCAACATTTTTTTTTCTAAAAAAACACTTCAAAGATGTCTACTGGTAAAACACACTCCTTGTCCTTGCATGAAAATTGACCTTTTTTTTTTTCTTTCAAAAAAATTATTCCTAGGTCACACACACTACATGCTTCATATCGAGTTACCAATCAGCAAAAGAAAATCTTCGTGCTGACAAGTTTGGATCCTGTGATGAACTAGTGAATAAATAATCAAATAAAGTAGCAAATTAAACAATAAATTATCTAAAGAAGATTAATAATTAGTGGCAAAAAAAAAAAAATTAAGATAACTGCCTTTGGATTCTGTGCCAATTACATCTTCAACTCGAAAAAGCAAAATAAATTTCCTTTGAAAAACAGTAGAAGAAAAAAAATTAACGTTGCCACTGCACAGAACAGAAGCTTCAATTCTTCTATCGGCATGGTTCAATAACTGATTCGGTTATCAGTACAGTAACCTCACACATTCACAGCATTCGGAATTTTACTCTCTGTTTTGGCAAGAAGAAACCCTACCTCCTGAAAGTAACAATCATCGTCTTCATCAAGAACGTTCTGAACGGTCCCCATATCTATTAAAAGCGCGACGTCGTCATCGTCAGCATTACCAAAGAACAGTTCGGAAAAGTCCACGTCAGCATCGGCCATCACAACAACACAACCAAAACAAGAACCCTAAACTCGGTTTCTTGAGCAGCGGAAAAAGGCACGGTTTCGCAGAAGCAACAAAAACTCTTCCTCCTCCAACTTCAGAATCAGAACCAGTTC
This sequence comes from Amphicarpaea edgeworthii, assembly GCA_014843725.1. Classification (NCBI taxonomy): domain Eukaryota; kingdom Viridiplantae; phylum Streptophyta; class Magnoliopsida; order Fabales; family Fabaceae; genus Amphicarpaea; species Amphicarpaea edgeworthii. Next base: position 23,616,465 of record CM026328.1, read on the forward strand.
CTCGAATCGCATCGCGGAGAAACCAGAGAGTAGGAGTGTGGAATCGGCGAAAATTGCGGAGTCAGCGATGGTTTCTGAGTTTCTTCGAAGGTTCGACTTTTCGACCCAATTTAGAGTCAGAAAAGCCAGAGGCGAATCAAAAAGACAAAACAAAAAAAAATAATAATAAAGAGAGAGAGAGAGTGTGGTTGGACGTGAAGAACGCGGTGTCAATACGATTTGGGTTCGTTACGGAAGGGTGCGCACGTTAAGAATCCGTGCGCCGCGCCTTATGATTGGTCTGTTCCCTCCTTGTTTTCTACTATTCGCTTACGATGTTTTTCACACTGCTAGTTCACTATTGTTGACCAGGAATAAACAGAGAGATCCCCTCACGCGATCCATACGCGCGTGCCTTCTTTTCTCCCTATGTTTTCTTCTTTTTTTTTTTTTTTTGCTGAAGTTTGAGATGTTTTCTATGTACTGATTATTAGTTTACAATTTTTTATTTAATATTTATTTTTATTGCTTAATTCTTTTGATTTTGAAAATTTTATTATCTAAGTTTTAAACAAATTATGAAACAGTATTGTTTTTTTACTTAATTAAAAGTTGACGTGAATCATGATATATTTTCAGATTATTCTTTTATCTACGAAAAAAAATAACAAGTAAAAAGTAATAAAAGTAGCCGTTCTATGTTTTTGGAGATGTTAAAGTTTGAATTATTCTTGTGTTATGAATGGGACGTTATTATTGAGATCACGCAAGCTAGGTGAATCACGGGCGTGTGCGTTTAGTTACGTGGTGTGGTAACCTACCACTAGCAGTCAAAAGGGAAACAAAAAGGAAAAAAAGGTGTTTGTTGCTTAATTTGGACAAGTTGGTGCTGATGAATGATGACTGGTTCTGTCGGTGTGTGTGGACCAACCCTATTCTTATTCTTATCAATTTTATATTCCTTCCTCTCGCTTTTGCGTGGCTGCTTCGTCGGATTAGCACCGTTTTTTTTCTTCTTCTATTGCACATATCCAAAGGACGTTACCAACCAAAATACTACTACTACAGATTCAACGTTACGTGCTAAAGTTTTAAAATGTTGCCATTATATCTATTCAAGAATATACTCTCTCTTTTTTTCTTACTGATTGGACTTTTTCTTATCAGTTTAGATAGTTTATAAGATATTAAATTTAAATCTCATTAACTTATTTTACGCTAAAAAAAAAAAAAAAACTTGTATTTTATTGAACAAAAGCTACCTTCAACAAAGAAAAATCAACTATATACCGTCACCAATCGTGTAATCAATGGTGAGAATCTTCAAATGCTTGAAAATGGCAATGCAAAATTTACAGCTAATGAAAAAAAACACTATTTTTTTTTATATGGATGTGATTACAAGGAGTACTTCAAATTGTACACTCAAAAGTTTTTTTTATTCAAATTCATGACCTTGAGAGAAACCTAAATTCATCATCAATCGAACCAACCACTCATGGGTAAAAAAAAAAAACGGCACTATTTTAATATTTGAAAAGAAAAACCTCTCAAATAATGCCTATTGAAAAATAAAGAAAAATAACGGGTAAGGAATTTATATTACTTCAAGGATCATTAATTAATAACTTATTATTCATTAAATAACATTTAAACATCAATCATAAAATATTTTTTTATACAAATATATCAATATAATGTCTAACTTCATATGTAGCAAATTTATTATTACAACAATATAACTAATTCGTTTTTTTTTTTCATTACCGTAGACCGGAAATTTCTTGGTATTTGCTTCTGAATTGAACAACTTTGAATGATTATTCTTGACCCATTCATTAGGCATTCATCTCATGTTCTGCCACAGTTTGTTTTTTCTTTTTCTTTTTTTTTAACCTTCCGAATTGATAAAACATTTAAAGACAAAAAAGTAGTTTGTGTTAAAACCATTAGTGAGTTTAAAACCATCAAAGACCAAGTTTGCAAAACAATTTCTATTGATCCCAAGTCCCAACTACTGTTTGGTATAATGGCAAATTTTATTTATTTTTTTAAATAATGGCAAGTTTTGTGTTGGCCGTCGAGGTTATATCTTTTGCAAAACCAGAAAAGCTCCTTACTTTTAATAATAGTAATAATCATATCAACAAATGAAAGACAACTATAAAACTTTGCATATTTTATAAATTAAGAGAAGAGATGTCAACACCCAATTTTGTTTCATCTATTTGTATTTATCTTCGTCTTTCTTTCCTAATATAGAAAAGTACTAATTCTGGATTTGAGCCATTTCAGAATTTAAGCCCAACATAAGAAAAAACGTAAAGAAGGAATACAAGCAAATAAAATGTTTTGGACCAATTGCTCAAATATATATCAATTGTTCAGAAAATTTATACAGCCCAAACCTCAAATATAAATATATGTTAACTTTGCATATATCATTAATTAGTGAAAGTCACACTACATTTTTCTCCCTAGGCCACAATGACCAACACCACATAGAGTTTCGTGGGCTCAATCCCAGGCCCAACTTATGGCCCAGTCTTGAAAATGAAAGGGTTAGCTATTTAATTACTGGTGGCGAAGTTTGTGACAATGAGAGGTTTGTTGTTTGTGAAGAATCACGATTTGGTTGATGTGAGTAGGCAGGCATCAAGTTGTACCAACCAACATGGTAAATTATTGTATGCCCTGTTGTTGTTTTCGGGGGCCAATTTACTAGTCAATCTCATTGTGCCACATAGGCTTGTCACCCACGTCAGTATGTTTGACTGGTCAACCCTTTTCTATTTTTTGAAATTTATTTTAACTTAATCACATGAATCACTTTATAATTATCAATTTTAATAAAATATATTTTTTTTTAATTCCAAATTATTTTAAAGAGAAAAATACATTCAAAAATCCATGTGATGAAATCTTTATCACAACTTGCATAAAATAAACATAAATATAATATTCATAACTTATGCGACAAAATTTTTTTTTTTAATCAAACGATCTTTTTTTTTTATATGTTTAACGTGAAAGATACTTGTAATTTCACGATGGATTTCTTCTTCATGAGTAAATTATGAATCTGAGATCATCGTGTATGTACATGATAATAAAGATGATAAAGAGAATTTAACATCTAAAAAGGAGAATGGATTTATTCTTCATGAGCAAATTATGAATCTGAGATCATCGTGTGTGTATACATGATAATAAAGGTGATAAAGAGAATCTAACATCTAGAAAAGAAAATATTGGTGTGATGAAAAAGAAAAATAATATTTTATTAAAATTGATAATTATAAAGTAATTCAAACTTTCAAAACAAAATTTCTATAAAAGGTAAAACTACTGGGGGCATCTATGCCCCCCAAGGACATACAATAATTTGCCAACCAAAAGTCCTCACTTACAAAGTTATACTTAAGAACTAATCAATGGTTCAATATTATGCACCACTTCCGTGTTGACAAATGTGACCAGAATCTTGTCTATTATATAACTAAAATTAGAGTTTAACTTTAGCTAATTTCTAGTACAAGATATAATTAGAATTAGAGATTGTTAATAATAATTTACATGATAAAATTTTGTATTAAAAATATCCTCATATTATAATTTTAATTGTTCGTTATAAATACAAAATATAATTTACATATTTAGAAATATTTATTCATTATAAATTTGAATTATATAAAAATAAACATTTATTTTATACAATTCATAGACTAAAATACTAATCAGAAAATAATACTAAAACCACCAAAAACATTACACATGAGTCTTTTCATTAACAAAATAGAAGACTCAGTATGACACGCGAGCAAAAAGATGGGACCTTATGGCAATTAGATGTGTCAACTAATCATATTGCAGCATTAATGCTTCTTAGCTCAGAATATAATGTGTGTATATATATATATATATATATATATATATATATATATATATATATATATATTATTTTATTTTATTTTTTGCTTGAATAATGCATGGAAGGGGCATGTTGAGACATATGGTGACAAGCTTTGGAATGAAGTTGATGGATCACATAACGAAGCCCTTTTCCACAATGGAGACCAACTGTGATCACTGGCCTCCCAACCAACGACTCTACCTAACTATGGCTCCAATTTCGACTCTATTATTTCTCTTGGCTAGAGATGAATGATGATGATCAGGGGGGAAGAACAATATAATGTCCCTTGCCCACATTTTTTACACATCAGCCACAAGAAATTGCGTAGAAAGAACTTTGAGCTTCATTTCTAGCCTTTGTTGCCACCGTGCACGTGAATCAATAGTTATAAGGGTCTAGCAAATTAATTATAAGTCTTGAGTTCAAATTTTGTAGATATACCATTATACTAAATTTGGAGTGAGAATACTTTTGCCACTCATAATATATAATTTTACATGGTTCTAGGGATGGTTTTCTATAGCCTTTGTTAATATTGAGCGTGTGAATCAACGAAAGTGGTGATCCGATTAATTATCTTGAGATCTTAAATTTGATCAATCTAAGATATACAGTTACATTTAATATGAAGAATTTTGTCATTCATAACTATCTTACATGTATGACTCGAGCATGACTACTATCTTGCGTATAGACAAAAGAAATTTGTTGGCTTAATTGGTTATGTTGGACAACTCTTGTGGTCATGCATGCATGTGCTTTTAAAATGAAAAGCACAAAGGCAGAAAAATAAAACGAAACGGATAAGGAGAAGGAACTAAGGGGAAACGCGTGGAGTGATCTTTATGCTTAACTTGTACGTAGACAACAAGTTACAATCAATGCGTGACTTTTGGCTAATTTTATTATGCATTTTGCAAGCCAAGCTGTCTTTGGTTGGATTTATCATGATTATGGCCACGTGATTTTTGCCTGGTTTGTCACCTATAACAACAAAAAAAAAATCTTAGTGTCAAATTTTTGGATTTATTTGAATGTTAATTATGTTTTGGAAATCCTGATATCATGTAAATGAATATTAGTTCAATTAGTAAGGATGAAACTTGTATTTCATTATAACTGATATGAGAGTCTAGTTAAAATATGTCTTATGAACTTCAAGACCCAACTCACATCAACTTTAACTTATCAACAAAAATTCTAATATTACTCAATGATTATTGGACTTTTGAAATGCTTAGGATCAATTCAGATAATAAAAATGAATTGCATTCAGCAACATCTAATGGGTGTGAATTATCATCATCATTGGTTACTCATTTAGCCATAATTTAAGGACTGGTTAGAATGAACTGAGGGAGGGATAATCGGTGAGTGGAAACTCCTAAGTTGAAACTTTAGTCATTAGAAATGAACAAATGTTTCAATTTCCAAATCATTGGTTATCAATAGCTAGGCCATGTTAATTTCTAGGCACATTAATCTTCCCCACAGCGCTTTTCAAAACTCCATGTGCATCAGTGTTGCCAATGCATTATGGATTTCCGACATATATGTAGGGGAGTTTATTCTTTCACATTTGGTCCTGTTCAAAAGAGTTTATAAGATTTATCTTGTACTATTGGTACTTTTCCATCTACATCAGAGCTTCAAAGACTAAACATACTATTATTATTATTATATAAAATTATACCGAATTATGGTAAGTTCTCATTATGTAAGTCTCATGCTCTGATTAAATCTGTTACGATCTTTCTGTTTGATCTGATATAATCTCTTAACATCAACTGTCAAGAATGAATGGTATATCTTTAAATAAACGATTAATGTAATATGAATAGGGTTTATCAGAATTATTAATACAATTTGATTTGTTCATGATATCATAACAAGAGAATGGAATTGGAGATGTGTTTCCATCTTTTGGTTGGATCCAAAGATAAACCTTCGTCAATGCTAAATGGTGTGAGAAGTGTTACAAACATTTTATTTTATCTAATATCCTTTTATTCATTTTCTTTATAATTAGTTGAAATTTATATTTATCTACAATTATCATTAGAATAGTTGAGACAACTAAATCCAATAAAGAAAATTATTAAATAATACGTGAAATTTAATAAATTTTTTAATTTTTAATAAATTAAATATGACGGATCTATGTTGTCTCAAATAATTAATCATAAATATTAACTCTTTATTTAATGAGAATTATTCTTTACTATTTAGTTAGACATTTTGTTTTCTTTAGTATTGTTTTGGTATATTATTAGACGTTGGTATTATGACCATTTAAACACTGTTCAAGAAAGTATAAAAAAAAAAATTAAAAAAAAAACTGTTCAAGGTATGGTAAATATTATGAAGTAAATTACTTTTTTTTTTTTCAGTGTTTGTTTGTTACAGTGTCCCACTAACTGTGCCATAAGTGGAAAGATTCTAATTGCCTGGTGTTGAAGCTCTCAACAAAGTGAGCAAACATCACAACCAAGGGCATGTCTTTGACGACAAGCCCATAATAAGGTCCATCTGTCATGTGGGCCCAAGTTATCTATTATGGGCTCCACCCACTGCCTGATGTAGGCGTAAACACGAACTCTAGAAGCCCACACATGGAGGCCCTCTATGTTTTAAAGTGTAAACCCCAAAAAAGGTACAAAAGCCCAACTCTATTGAAAGACTTTCCTTCAGCTTTCCTCACCTATCTAGTTAAGATTAGCTCTTTATTCAGTTTAATGGGAATAAAGAAGAAATATAATCAAAATATGTAATTAATAATTCGTTTAAATATAATTTTACTTATTGGAGTTTTCTGTTTTAGTCATTCAAAATAAAAGTTTTTTTTTTCCTTCAAATTTAATAAATATTATTTTTTAATTTTTTTTATCCAAAATTATCAAATAAAATATATAAATTTTATAATTTACAATAATTTTTTATTGTTACAGTTGATTTGACTTTGATAATACAAAATCATTGAAAAATTGAAAAATTTATGTATGTTGTTTGAAAATTTAAATAAAATTTAAATAGAATGACTAAAAATAACATTTATTATACACTAAAAAAATAAATTTTAATTTCACGAACTAAAAAAAATAAATACCTAATTTTAAGTATTAAAAACATATTTAAACGTTAATAATTAAAAAAAAAACATATTTTGGGAAAGCATGTATTTACAAAGAGCATTTTCAATTGTTCACCAAAACTAATTTATTTTAGTTTTGGAAATTTAAAGGTACACACAAAAGTTAGTTTTAAAAATAATATAATATAATAAAAGTCTCAATTTATTTGAAATAAATTTTATTTTATTTAACATAAAAAAATAATTTTATCCACTCTAGTCTATTCATTTAAACAGATAGAACAAAAAAACTATTTTTTTTATTATATTTATCATTTTATCTAAATATGAGTATATTTTTTTTCTTATTTTTATTTTATTTTCTCAAATTCTAGTAGTAGCAATCAAAAGCTGTAACCGGGGCATGAAAAGAAGAGAAAGTTGGGAAGCAAAGTGGACACTGTTTCACGTGAGCCAGGAGTTGAAGAATCCAGCACGAGCAAAGCCACACATGCGCAAAGAAGTGTCGCACGTGCGAGGGGTGGCATGCAGGCGTGAGGCCTTGAACATCAGTGGACAATGATGGATGATCTGATGGTGTTGACCGCTGAGACTTTGACCACCGATGGATTCGTTTAGAACCGTTGATATAGAAGACAATGTTTATGGTTGGACCACATGTTGTTGGGTTGGGGCCTGAAAAGCCCGACACACATTGAGCTGATGTGGTAATGGACACGTGGAAAAAGACTAGAGTGGGGAACCTTGAGGAGGAGCCAGGTGTGTCACTATCTCATTCCAGAACCAAACAAGCTTAATTCATTGTATATAAATAAAAATCAATCAATAAATAAGCATTATTTAATAAACATTAATGAAATTTGTATTAAATTATATACAACTTCTCCTTTTATTTCTGATTCGCGGTTCAATTCTTAATTTTACATATATTTAACTTAAAGGTTAACCAATGATATGTTAGTATAATGATGATTGATGGAGTGGAAATTAAGATTACTTTGGTTGATTAAAAATAAATAAACCTATGTAAAATTGGGGAATTTTAAAATCTAGGAGACGAAAATTGTATATACAAAATAAAAATAAAACAAAATTGTAATCTAGTCATTTATATATTAAACATCAAATATAATTAAGTTTCAAGTTTTGTTTTAGAAGATACTCTTCATTCTTCAATACATTTTTATTATTAATAAAAATATTAGAATGATAATTTTTTTGTTAATGCGATTTATTAGATAAAAAAGTGTATTTTAAGTATTGATTAATAAACCGACGAATACTTGAATTAACTGAAATTAGTTGTTTTAGTTTAATGGTCACAAATTTGAATTTTGAGTATACCTTAAATGTTATGATAGATATTTTTGCTATTAATAGTTATCCTACATTATTGAAGTAATTAATTATACTTCGTGGAAAATGTGTTTTTTTTTATATAAAAAACAAACAAAATATTATTTAAGAAAATAAAAATCTATTTTTCTAAAACAGATATATTAGAGTTTAATTTTTAACTGTCATTAAAAATTACATTAATCAATAAAAAAAATCATGATATATATAATTTTTAAGACAAATGTTATAACATTATTCTAAACTTATCATACATGTTTATTCATGTTCAAATGATAATATAAAGATATTTTATACTATTTATATTCAAATGATAATTTAAAAATCTTATGTACTATAGTATTAGACTATTAGGACATACTACAGTATTATTTAAAATATATATATTATATGTTTATAAGTATTGATAAAGTTCATAATAATTATTCTGCTAATGTGAGGAAGACAGAGTGCATGTGCTCGGTTTTTCCAAACATTTGCATTTTCTACATGAAGCATGAGAGGGGGCACAAAGACATTATACATTATGAGTGGATTCATATTGTTCTCATTGGTCCCTTGCACGTTGAACAGTGTTGTTTGTTATGAATTTCATATTCATACGTGTGGTTTTATATCTGACTTTATTAACACTATTCTCTCGTTCCTATTGTATATTTTCCTAGAAATTTCCTCAAGTTAAGCATAAATAACTAAAATATCATATTCAAATGTATATAATAATACAATAGTTGTTGTCCACAAGTTGTATATATTGGCATGCACAAAAATACACATAAACCAGAAGAAGTCTTTAAAAAAACCAAAAAGGGGATGAACACATGAAAGTAAATAGGATGAGGACAATTTGTAGGTGTGACCTACTTCATTGCCAAAATACCAATCATAATAGTTTTCATTTTCAAATTTCAATTCTTCCCCTCATCTTCTGTCATGGCATCATATATATGTTATTTCTCTCTGAAATTCAATTTTTAGAGAAAGAACTAGATGAAATAAAAATTGAAGAGATTGAAAGATATAGATGACCAATAATATCTAAGTATACAAATAAAAAAATAAAAATTAAAAGATGATAGTTTGAAATGGTTCAAAATGTATATTTGTTGCTTTTAATAGATATAGTGTGTGAAATGTAATCTAAAGAATAAAAGAAAGATAATGTCGAAAATATATAATTGATAAAATGTAAAGAGTGAAACTAGTAGCGTAAATTTTTTATTTATAACATATATATTAAAATGATTTATCATTAATTGATGCTGTGGCCCCAAGATGCGACTGATATCCTCAGTGCTGTTGATTAATCATTCCTCAGAGTAATACTGTATCCGAGTATCTAAAATACTTCAAAATAATTCCTTTTTGTTTTGCTTTTTCTGACATTATTTTTCTTATTTTTAACTCTATTTTACGCTCAATGCCTGAAACACACGTACAAACAGTTTCACAGAAGTATGATATTTTCACTTTTTTAATGAATATTGAAAATGACATTGCTTTTCCGTACTATAAGAGTATCAGTAACCCTCTCTGTCTCTCTGTTCGATAAGAAATTTGAAGAAGTAAAAAACTCGTCAAGATAAATTCATCTTTTTCCATTTCTTCCAATTGTATTAAAATACAATTAATTAAAGAAATCATTTTCTAAATGAGCATTGACGAGTGAGTGCTGGGCTTTTTAATTTTGCTGGGAACTCACAGATAAGATGTTCCCTGTCCACTTTTTTATTTTAGTAGATACATGAAGATGCAAGTGACATTTTTATTGTTGGATATGATTAAGAAATTAGCCACTAAGTTTTATTAAAGTTTTGTCGATTTCTGATTAGACACAAAGTTTTAAATAATTGAGACTTTCAAAGGAAGAAATTTTATTGGGAAAATCTTCAGCCATCTCTTGCATGCAAACTTCAATCATACACAAAGGAATTAGACATGAAAAATGTTATTTTTCACTAATACAAAGGGAAAAAGGTCCAAATCATGATCAAAAGTAAAAAGCTTCATCATGTCGAGGGAAACACAACCTTTAATTAACTTCTTTTTTCCCAGCAGCTACGCAAAAGTTGATATTGTAGGTCGAAAGGGTTAATATATATGTTTTCCTTTATTTCCTAATACAATTATTTAGAAAAAAAAAGTAAATTTAAAGCAAAGTTGAAATATTTAATACAATTTTTTCATATTTTATTATAGAGTATAAATTAATTCATTATTATTGTGAATTTCTAGTACATTAATATGAAAAATAATATATTTGGTTTAAAATTCAAAATGTTGTGCATACGTAGATTCAACTAATAAAAATATAAGAAAATGTTATGATCTTTTTGCTTCAAAAATAATTTTTCATCTGAAAAACAATCATGCACACAATAATATTAGGAGAAGAACATTCATAGTGTTCTCTATCAAATATAAGATAGGAATTGTTGTTATATATATATATATAATTTTATTTTATTAAAAAAAAATTATCATAACAAACACACATTTAATAATGATTTTTTCTATAAAAATAAAAATAAATTAACCGTATAAAACTTTGTTATAGTTACACGGAGAATCCTTATTCTCGTAATAAAACTTCTTTAAACTTTTGATGGATGATTGTTTGTATAATAAATAAGCTTTCCACCGAAAAACAATAAAAAGTTAAGTCCATCATTGTAATACACGTCATAATCAAGATCAAGATGAAAGATAGCTTAATCTCCGTATACTGACCACTGGGTACTGACCTTCTATGTCCCACGTTGGAGACTATGTTATCATAAAACAAAAAATGGAAGGTAAAAAGGTAATCACTTTATAAATATTTAAAATTAAAATGATTTGTTTTATATTCCCTAAAAAAAATATTTTTTTATCGTATAAAAACAAATATTTCTCTTGTATAATGCACACATTGAAATGTTAGTTATATATGCATTTTTAATCTAAATAAATGAAAAAAAGAGAAAAAGATAAATATTAGTTATACGTAATTATTTTTAATCTATAATAAAGTTGATATATATATATATATATATATATATATATATATATATATATTCTAAGAGTTTAAACAAAATGAATGAATTTAATTTTTAAAACATGAATTCATTAAAATTAAGTTTAAACCGAGATAAGTTTTGTAAGGCGAAAAACATGATTAATGATTAAACATCTGAGAGAAAAAAAAGATGAATTATAGTACAGTAACTGTGAAAGAAGTGTTTCTGTTTTTATCGTTTTTCTGAAATAATATATAGAAAAGGAGAGGTCCTATCTATATCCAAATTCCAAAGTTCAATTCTTCCTCTCCTCTCTCCATTGAACACAGTAACATAACACTCTTCTTCTGTTACTTCACTCTCTCTATCTCTCTTTCTTCTGCTTCAAAAATGGCAGCAAAAACAGCATAGCAGAACAAGAGAAAAGCTTCAGCTGCAACAACAATGGTGGTGGAGGACCACACTAACAATGGGTGGCCACCAATCGGTGCCCCTCTCAACGTTCACAGAGACGAGCATTGGACCAACTTCGACAGCTCCGTCAACGCCGTTTCCTTCGGCTTCGTCGCCACCGCCATTCTCATCTCCATGTTCCTTGTCATGGCCATCTTCGAGCGCTTCCTCCGCCCCACCTCGCCGCCGCTATCTCCCTCCGCCTCCGCCCACCGTCGCAGCAGCCCCCGCGATGTTGAAGCCCAGATCGGCTTTTCCGGCAAACTCGCCCACCCTTCCCCAAAAGTAAGTGAATATCATTATTATAAATAAATAAAAAGCGAAATTCCCTCGTCCCAATGCCAAAGCCTCCACCTTTTTGTGCTAAAAGTTGTTTTTTCCTTGTTGGGGCGTGTTTGTTTGGAGACTTTTCTCGTTTTCTTTTTTTTTAATTCAATTTCTCTCGGAATGCTGGATCTTGGGCATTTCTGAAAATTACTAGTCTTTTTGTTATGCCTTTTTTTTTTTCTAATAAATTCCTTCTGGGCTGTTTTAATTTAATTTCGTTGTGTTTTTGTGCTTGTGCCTATTATCTCAATCATACTTAGAATTTGGATTTGGACTAACTCATGGGGTGAGGAAGTTCCACTAGTGGTGTTCATAGTGTCTCTTCTCTTTTTTAGTTTTTTTCAATTGTCAAATGTTTATGCATAATAGTTTGCTCTGGTGGTTAATCTTAATTCCCAACTTCCCTTTTGTAAAAATCTGAATTTGGCACTGACAAACCCAACTTTTTTTCTTTAATGGAAAGTGAATTTAATAGCTTTAAGCTAACCCCACCCGGGTTTGATTTCATTCTGCATTTGCACGTTGTGCCAATTATCTTGGTTATGATTCGTGAGTGAACTGTATTGTCTTGTAAGTTTTATGAGGAGATGGTCCTCCATGGAAGCTTTCTACTCAACACTTGGTCCCTTGCCACGAGTCCTTGTAAACCTTTGTGATTAAAGTTGAGACCCACATTGTCCTTGTTGTTCATCCGCTCCAGCACCTCCAAAATCTTTGATGAAACCGTGTGTGGCCGGTTTTTGTGGTCTCAGACAGTTGGTCAAAGTTTAAATGCTAGTCTTGTATGCTAATAGAGAAAATAAAGTAACCACATGGTGTATTGTATTTTATTCTACATATATATCTTCTTGGCTTATACCACTTTTTTTTTTTTAATATATATTTTTAGTTTTTAATGTAGTGTAGTGTAGCATCCTATGATGAACCAGTACCATGTACCAATTGTGTTGTCTGCCTTGTGCCATTCCTTCGGTGGAACATGCCTGGCCCACCTACTTATCCAATCTCAGTTCGGTAGTAGGGCACAACTTGATTAGGACACTGTCTAATACATTAATGGATTTGTTTCTTTCACCTTTTTCAAAACTATTTAATGATTCTCTAGTATTGGCCAATGAGGTTTTGGAGAGAAAAGCTCCCTCATCAACTTATTCAAAATTTAATAGCTTACTTTTTTGGCATTTTCATTAACTTAGGGGGATCTCAGTAATGTGTTAATGGAATATAGATTACAGAATATGGACTTTGGTGAAAATGCTCCACGCACTTTGGCTTCTGACATGGAGATTCTTTTTTATTGTTTAATGTTTATGGTAATGATAGTAGTCAGAGACCGTGTTGGAATTTTCTTTTCTTTATATAAAAGCTAGCTTCACAATTCTGTAACAAACCATGCCCAAAAGAAAATTGGATTAGAGATGAATCACACAGAAAGGTAGACATATAGCATGTGATTATTGAATTGTTAATATAGTTGTCTTAGTACCAACCAAGAAAATTGTTATCAACACACTCCATCGTAATTTCCAATATAATCTTATTGTGATTTTTAATATAAAAGTCTCTTGTTCATTGATTCTTCTACCAGTGTCTTTTCGGTATTTATTACCAAGGTCCTTTAATAATAACTAAGTATTGAAAGGCATCAACATGTTCTATCTGTGCAGAACATTGACTTTTTAAATCTGAAGGCAATTACTATGCTTTGTTTTCTGTGGATCCATATGTCTCGTCCGTATGTTTATATTATTGTCTTGCATATAATGTATTATTGTCAAATAGATCATATAAATGCTTTTGTTTTTTATCACTTTATTTCATTTCATCTCATACAGAGTGAGGGCCACTAGGAGTCTAGGAAAAGATTCTGTTTAACCTAGTGAATCTTTTACAGTAAAATCTAATCACTTTGATGACTGATGGGATATGTTTCCCTAGCTAGATCTTACTAATTTATAAGTTTAGCATCTGATGCAAACAACTTCACAGTAAAATTCTGTTCAACAATAGTCAATTTGGGTGTGCTCTATGGTGTTTTACCTACCTACACTTATTTAGCCACTTTTTCTATAAAACAATTGTGAATGACACTGATCAATTCACTTTCCCTGTGTGCTTGCATCTTAGATCCATACCTGCCTGGCTTTGTCTGACATTGTGTGGAATGTTATCTGTAACTGATAGCATTCTTTTTTTTTTCATCGTAAAGCTGTCATAATCAACTAACCCGATCGAATCTTCAGCTAAAAATGGGTGATAATGTCAAGTATTAATCAATTGCTTTCTCCTTTCTGATATGTTGCTGTCTTCTGTTTTTCTGGACTATATATGTCCTCTTGGTGAATTTGCTTTTTGGGTTGAAAAGTCTAACTAGAAAAAAAATAGTAAAGCAGCTGTTGCTTTACCATATCTACATGCACAATGTGTAAGTAGCCCTGATAGATTTCTCATGTTCATTGATAATACATTATATTATATTCTATTATGATGCTAAAAGTAATGCTTTTTTTTCTTCTAACTTTTGCAGATGAGTGTATATGCCAGTGGTGTTTCAGTTCTAATGCCTGGAGATGAGATTCCTACATTTATTGCACATCCTGCTCCATGTTGTCCAGAACGGATTTCTTGGCCTTCTCATCAGCATAATAATAACACATTACCTTGTTCCTCTTCAAACACACTCCCTACTACTACTACTATCAACCAAGTCTGAGAGATTTGGATATAGACAAAGTTCTGCATGTTACTACATCATCACATCAAGGGCTTGATTGATTCATTTTCTGTGAAGAGTAGACTGTTTCTTGGGGTTTGCCTTCCATCCATTTTTACCTCTAGAGCTGCTCTCTTTACAGTTTATGACATGTAAAATAGGATTTAGTTTTAGGCAAAAACGGGTTTGGCAGTTAGATAGTTCCATTATCTTTGAAGTAAATGGTCAATTTCTGTCCATATGTGCCTTCCCAATTCTTGTCCACGAATCATGCAAAAGCTTCCAGGGGGTTTTTCCTGTGTAAATCAATTATCAATAGATTGAATATTGTACCAATCAAGTGGGTAAATCCTCTCTTAGCTTCCTCTAGCACATTGATTTTCAGATATCTCCATATTATGTAGTATTGTTAGGAGCATATTCCTTTATGATTAAACACTCAATTAAGTTAATTTAGAAAAATTCATCTTGTTTTTCACAACTTACTTATATTTGAATGATTTGACATTAAAATTCTTAAAATTCCTCAAAGTAATTAAATTCTAAGGCAATAGTGGCGAACCTGACTTCCTCTAAACTGTTAGAAAACTATGAAGTGTTTCCCCCCCTCTCAGAACTGTTAAATAATAATTATCCGTGTTTGGTTAATTAAATTAATTAATTTACATCAACAAAAACTATGCTACTCTTCAGCCACATTTCAAGAGTACTCAAAACCGTGACCCTTTTGAATTTCAGTGGAGGCAGATATTGACGAATCCCAAAAGCTCTGAAAAATGTTAAAAAAATCTTTTAGTTGTCCATCATGGAATCACTTTGCTTCTCTTTTGGGTTGAATTTTGAACTTTGAGCCTAGGGACATTCCCTTCTTTCTACGTAGCCATATCATTCCACATTATTGATGGTAGCTAACCTATTTGTCTCTTGTGCTTAAGAGGATGAAGTCTAAGAAAGTGTCCAAAATGGTTGATGTGGATTGCACCATAAAATAATGTCCATAGTAGAAAGTAGAAACCCACCAAGACAAAACTCAGTAACGGTTTATTGATATAAAAAAAAAAAAAGGACCACTATCACTAGCATCACTATATGTATGATACCACCATAGGTTTCCCTCCTTTCTCAAATCAAATTCAATAAGGTTTTGCTAGCCATTTCATTAACAAAACTAAATAAAGAATTAGAAGTTTAGTTATTTTTTTATTTATTCATTAAAAGATGTAACATTAGATATTATTAATACACACTTGCTGCTATTTTTAATAAATTTTCAACCATTTCACCTACACCTAGGTCAATGATTAACAAAATTGAATTGAATACTAATATCCCACTTGCTAAAAACAAAATAACTTAACATACAACATTCTTTTACTATACTATTTTTATTTATTTATATCTTTTTATCATATCAATAATTATCTCACCATTCACTTCTCTCTTTGTTATATATTTTGTTGCAAGGAAATTTTAATCACACAAAATTCAAAAGCATTTATAAAGTTTCTGAATAGTTGCTTTGTTGTGGAAAAATATTCTCCTCCATGGTCTATGGAATGTTCTAGCCAGTGTGCTATAAAATATGTTATCAAAGTGGACCATTGGGGCTAGCAGGCCTCGGGATGCAAAATCCATGTGCGTGACACTCACTTTAGTTTTAGAACAAAACCTTGGGCCCAAAAATGAAAAGAAATAAAATAAATTACCAACTTTAATGAATAAAAAGTTTTTTATACTATGAATTTTTTAATACAGCTTCACTGTAATTTCTAACAAATATTTCTAAACAAGTACACAAGGCAGTGCATTTGCCATTATAAAATAATAATGTCTATTTCTAGTTTTTTTGTTATCAAACAATTTTTTTTCTATATTTTCAAGAATTATTTTTAAAAAGAAAATCTAATCTAGACATGCACCTGCTGTATATTTTACCCTTTTAGCTTTCTGTTTTACTTTTAACAACGCCATTTATTTACAAATTACAGCAGAAGTGATTATGTCATATGTGTGTAGAATTGAATCCAAAAGTTTAGATAGTGTCCTACACTCTCGCCCTTTGACTTACAAGTTACAACATTTACAGTACCAAAACGGCATTAAAAACTCTATAACAAGATTGAAGAAAGTACAGAAATAATAATGAGACAATAACATGACTTGCCACTAAACTAAGCTCACGGTGCCTCACTGGTGGCGCCACCCTCCGCCGTCGCCGGACACGTTCACAAGACCCTATATAAAGATGAAGCATTCCAATGACACAAGTGGATTCTCCAGTGACTCACGGGTATAAGGCCATTTACCCGCCGTCGCCGTATTCTCCTTTTTCCGGCAACCGTTCTCCGCCGTGCCGGTTTTCACCCTTGCTGTGGAACGGTTAGTTTTTTTCACAGATGGGCCCCGACCCATGACGGGCCTAGCTGCTCCGGCGCCGGCGACGGTGGCTGGCGACCTTGACAGCCGGGATGAGTTGTCGGCGGGATCTCTCCGCCGACGCATTCCGCCGTTATTAATTTTCTGAACCGTTTGGTCTCTGCAATGAACAAACTTCACAGACCCGACATTATTGTTCCTTGCGCCATGCACCACCGTTCTCTCTCTTCTTTCGCCAGTAAAGGAACGATTTTTCTGTAAATTGGGCTGAGATCTATCGACCCTTTTGCGCGTTTCTTCTCTCTGGTTGGTGATTGAAGTTACTGTGGACACGGTTTCGCTCAAGCTGCAAACTTCTTCCGAGGTGGTGGTGTCTTCGGCTTTGTAAATATTGGACAATGCCCTCTTCTCAACCCTGTTTTTTTCTTCCTTAAACCTGTGAAAGTTTGTGTTTTGGTGTGGCTTTGGTGGTTTTGATTTGGCAAAGGTTGTTGGGTTCCATTTGGGGGTTTCCAAAAGCACTTCCTTCACTGTCTCCTTTATGTTAATGCTTTCTGAAGGTTTAGTGAGAGGTGGTTTTTGTGGATCATGGAATTTACCTAGTGATGATGAGGTTGAGGTTTTGTGACTACTACTCACACAACACCCCATTGGTGTGTTGGAATTCTTGCACAATTAGAAAGCAAGTGTTTGGTTTCCTTCAAAGGATAAACATTGCTGAGGTTGAGGACATGCACAAAGGTTTTGGGGTTCCCCCAAAGAGTTGGCTTTCCATCACAGAGGTTGTACAGCTAATGTTAGTTAAGGATGAGAGTGAATTGTTGGAGTCAAAGGGAGGGTGCATTTATTGTGAGATCTCCATCGGTTACACTAACAATTGAGGGTGAAGTACCAAACACTTAAATAATCAATTGACACGAGTTTAATCAATAACTCAGTTTAACTCAAAGGGTTATTGCACAATACTGTAATACTGTAAGATCATGTAATATGTAGAAGAATAATCTATTTAATGAAAAATTTAAGTGACAAGCACGCAAACAAACGGACTTAGTATATGACCTATTGACTTGAAAGACATCTGACCCTAAAAACAAAATCAAAGTATAAAACTTTCTTAAATAATGAGATAAAGGTTTGTTATTGATAGTGCTCCTATCCTGTTTTATGTGAAAGATAGGTGTGTTCTCTAACAAAACAATTGTGAAGGATAAGTAAAACATTTGAATACCAAAGACAAGAAAAAATGAGGAAAAGTTAAAATGCACATGAACTTGGGTAGATTGAGCCAACAAATAACGGAACTCTCTTCTTAATGTATTTGGCATGGGGTGGCAAGTGTGTCGTATTGTGCGTGATATTCGTCCTTGCTTTCATAAATATTGGAAAAGAGTGAACAAAACCTCCTGCAGAGGATGTTTGCCATATGGGGCTTGTGATCTATGCCCCATCTGTGCCCTGCAAATTTCTTAAGGTATGGCTTATGGTATATGACTGACATGAGATCTAAGTTTAAGGTATTATAAGAAGTCCAGTGATAATTAATGGTTATTCATTAATCTCACAAACGTCCCGTGTGAGTTATGATGATGAGATGGACAATTATAATAAAGACTAGATTATATTAAAATTCAAAATAATAAACAATCATAAAGCTAGTTATTTTAATACTATTATGAATTTTACTGTTCAATCCTGTGTATTAAATATTAATAGAGTCGTTATTTTCCTAGGAAGCAATTAATTAGGGGTGTTTGCGGTGTCGTTTGGTTTGATTTTTAGGTAAAAAGTGGTCCGAATCAAATCTAAAATAAAGTCGTAGTTCGGTTTGGTTCGATTTTAATATAACATCAAATCAAAACCAAACCAAACCAATTTTTTACGGTTTGGTTCGGTTTGGTTTCGCGATTTTTTTTAATCTATTATTATAGTTTAATTTTTTTAATTAAATTCACATAATTATTATTTTATATTAATTTTTTTTATTAAATTTTAATTTACATATTTTAGTTTAAAAAATATTATTTTTACTTCTATTTAACATTATTATAAAATGATATTACTATTTTTTTTTTAACATAATAATAAATTATGTTTAATTTAATGTTATTTAGTAATATCAATATATCTTTTTGTAATATATGAAGTATGTGTCATAATATATTATAAATTTATTATTAAAAAAAATATACTATAAATCACATATTATGATCATAAAAAAATTAAAATATTGTTAGTTAAATAATATTAAATATCTAAAAGTAAATCAATATAATTATAGGATGTAATTTGGTTCGGTTTTTTTTATAATAAAATCCAAAAATCGAACAAAATTACAAAAAATATGTGATTTTAAAAATTTTTGGTCAATGCGATTTTTTAATTTAATTGATTTTCAATTTTTTTGACAGTTTCGCGATTTAGTTCGATTCATGAACATCCTACAATTAACTACCACTGCAAATCTGAGGAGGAGGACATGGAAGATGGACCAGACTAATAATTCATCTTTTTTTTCTTGTAGACTCATGATGTTTATGAAAACAACAATGGCATCGGAGCTGGAAAGGACATAGCCAATACTAATAATAAATAATAAGTTTTTACAATTAACAAGAAAAAAATAAAGTACGTATTCTTTTTTTGTTGTTCTTATAAAGAATCAACTTTCAATCAGAAAATTATCATTCAAAAGACAGAGTTTGGCCAGCACCAAGCAGAAATTCTGAAATTAATGACAGTTTTCTAATACCATCATAAAAATCAACACGTGAGGATTACACTTGTTTTACATTGGAATAAAATTTAGCATGCTCTTGAATCTTTTTACAACAAAAAAAGAGAAATGGGCCATGAGAGTAGCAGTGTCACAACCACGACAAGAAACCAAAGTCCAATTTCAACTTGACACAAAGTTGTAGTGTGTAGGGCTAGTTTAGCGGCCCGGAGAAGCAATTGTTACCAAAGGGCACTAAATTATATTCTAAACAATAAATTTGATGGGATCTAAGAAGAAACTTTTATTTTATATATATATATATATAAAAGATGAGTGGTAGTACTAGTAAGTAGTAACACTGTCTCCAACTAGTTAAAAATTCTTGAAAACTCGTTAAATAAAAAGTGAAATTTACAAAATTTTCTATATATTTTTTAATGATTTAGTCAATATTTTTTTTTAACTTAAATGAAATTATTTCAACTTAACTATAATTTTTGAGTTCAAGTCTTGAGTATTTATATATTTGTAAAAAAAAATTGTCAATCATAATATTTTTTTTACCAACTTACATGTTTATCTCTGACAGAATACATGTATTCTAAAAATAAATATTTTGAAGAATGTGTTAAAATATTTGTAATAACAAGCTTGACTTAGAAATTTTCAAATAACATTAAACTAAAGAATAGGCTAATAAAAAAAGTTATTATTAATTTATTTTGTTCTTGTAGTTATAAGGTTGTTTTGGTGGTAAGAGGGACTAGGAAAGGGAAATGTTGTGTATTGAATTTTCTTCCAAAGCTAATAATTAATTATTAACATTTGATAAACAATTTGATTTAAAAATTTAGATATGCTTTTTATTAGTTTTGAAATTCAGAAAAGACTAAAACTATTCAAATTTAGGGATCATTTAAGATGAATAATAGTAATTCCAAAAAGCTAAATATATGTTTGGTAACTAAATACAATATCCCTCTAAAAAAACTAAATATAATATCCAAACATTAGTGCACAATATTCTTTCTATTAACGTAAATTTCTTATTTTCAATATCCAAAACGGTAAAATATGTTATGATCCTTTTAAAAGGATTATGTGTTACTATTTTAAAAAAATAAAATTACAACAGAGATATAAAAAATTGATGCAATTTTTGTCCTGATTCTAAATAATATAACTGATTAGAACAACCAAATTATTATAAAAAAACATAATTATAACAAATTACAAAACTAAAATATATTTTTATTATAACTCCTTGCTTTTATGTTTTGACCAGCAGTACATGCAAAAAAGAAACCGTGGTGGTCCAACGTTGGTGGACCCTAAATCCGCACTTTTATTCTTTTAATTATTAAAATTAAAAGCGAATTTGAACCAAACCAACGTTCAAACCAAAAAAAACAGTGACGTTAGTGGTGTTGATGTAGTAGTTGTTACTTGTTACATGTTAGCACTTGCTTTTGGAAAGAACAAAGCACCAGAACAGAGTGTGTCTGTCATCATCTGTATCCACTTTGGAACCATCTCTTCTTTTATTCACTCTCCACACCCATCTTCCACTCTTCTCACACTTCAACTTTAATTGCCTCTGATCGCCAAAGGGTACGTTTCAATTCTCAGAATTACCCTCATTCTTATCGAAGTTCATGCCTTTGTCTTACTCTGTTGTTTCATTTCAATTTTCAATTTTTAGTTTAGTAACGTTTTTTTGGAGGCTTGTGTATCTGAAGGCATTGGAAAAGGTGCGGAAAATTGAAAGCTGATTCTTTTGAAGAAATGGATTGTGCGAATTCGGAGTTGAATTTGCAAATTTTCATCTTGTCAATGTTGATTTTCACTTCAACTTTATGCGTTGGTGACACTGACCCACTCGATGGTATAGTATAGTACTTCAGGTTTCTCATTTCTCAGTTTTGATTGTAATTTAATTCTATTATGCTCCGTTTCGTTGAGACTTGAGCATCATGTGTTAGCTAAACGTGTTCTTTTAATGTGTTTATGGTTCACACTTCACAGTTGAGGCAATCAATAGTTTGTATGTGGCTCTTGGCTCGCCACCCCTTGCGGGGTGGAAAGACATAGGAGGAGATCCTTGTTTGGAGCAATGGGAAGGTGTGAGTTGTGTCTTCTCCAACGTAACTGCCTTGTATGTTCCTCCTCACTTCCTTAAACTGTTGTTGTTTGTTTAGTCTTGTTTTGTGTTCTATTTTCTCAAAAAGTTTAAGTTTTATGTGGTGTTTCTTGAGTTTGTTTAATTGATGATGGTGAATGTGATCGCTTCTTGGGATGGGGCTCTCTAAAAATTTTGTTTGAGTCCGCAGACGGCTGGCAGGCATGAATTTAAGTGGAGAGCTGGGAAGTAATTTGGATTTCCCATCCATCATAGAAATGTAAGTGTTTTTTTTTTCAAGATAATGGTAAATGTCATTAGCATGTCTTTCAGAACTAATGAGTTCAGTATTATTATCTATTTGAATTTGATTATTTCCACTGTGATTTAGAATGAGGTAATCTACAGTATTACATTTTTCATTTTTCCCTTGGCAACCATTGGATTATGAACTTTTGTACACTGAGTTCCTATTTGACCAAACTCTAAATTCACTGGTGACTAGATGAGTTAAATTTTTGTTTCGGTTATTAGGGAATTTTATAGCTCTTGATTAATAGAAGAAGTAGCTTTGTTTTGCATCGCATGATTTTACATGTATGCATACTGAGAATGATTGCATTTCTTTTATATGCTTTCTTGTTTCGGTTCCATAATTGTGTTATTATTTGCATGAAAACCTCAAGAAGCTTTCTGTTACCCAATTGGGCAGGGATCTTAGTGACAACCAGATTGGAGGATCCATTCCATCCACTTTGTCCCCTACTTTGAGGAACTTGTATGTTTTCTTTATCATCACCAATTTCGGGACTTGTTTTATTGTACTTTCTGTTTTCTTTTTATGAGTATCCATCCATAATTATGAGTATCCTTATGCAAGTTTCTGTTTTCTTTTTATAAATTCAGGTCACTGTCATCTAATCAGTTCAATGGAAGCATTCCAGATGCCTTTTCCTCATTAACTCAATTGTCAGACTTGTGAGTTTACAGCATTGCTCTCATCTCAAATCTCAATGCTAAGTTGTTATATTTTTCCACAATCTGTTTTTCTTCATTTTGAATGGGAATATGATGCCACCTTTAGGTCATTAAAAGATAACCATCTGAATGGACACATCCCAAATGCGTTTCTACAACTCACTGGTTTGATTAATATGTAAGAAAATGTTGTTAAATCTCATTGATATTTCAGTGTCTTTTTTTTGTCCACTGTGACACAAATCGCGTGCCTCACCGCAGGGATCTGTCTGGCAACAACTTGAGTGGTCAGCTGCCTTCCTCAATGGGGAATTTGTCATCTCTTATCACACTGTGAGTAAAACTTGTAGCAACCAAGAGATTAATATACTTACCTACTTGTTAAATGAACACATGTTTTTAAATTTTTTTTTATTTATTTTGCAGAAACTTGCAGAACAATCAACTTTCTGGGACCCTTTTTGTTCTGCAGGACCTCCCTCTTCAGGATCTGTATATTTCTCGGAAACCATATTCTCTTTACAGACATAGAAAATGAGTCAAATGACTGTTGTCTATACTCTACCTAGCAGAAATTTATGCTTAGGAAGTTCAAAGTGTTTTTAAGTTAATCTGTGAATTTATAATGATGCAGGAATATAGAGAACAATATATTCTCGGGGCCAATTCCTCCAGAGTTGTTGAGTATCCCTAATTTCAGGTGAGTCATGGCTTACACTTTGAGTATTTTTTTTCTGCTCTTACATGGTTTTGTTAGCTATTCTCCTTCTCTCTCTAAATTGAAACCTTTGTTCAAGTGCTATTATTTTGACCTTCAAGGAGATGTTACATTGGAAATTTCTACTTTAGTTTATTTCATGTTGAGAGTTGGTGATAAAATGTAATGTAATATGCTAGGATTATCCTTTTCCAGGTGATGTAAGCATTTTATTTTTGGCTTAGGTTAATTATAGTAGCATTTACTTTGCAGAAAAGATGGGAATCCATTTAATACTACTATCATTCCATCACCTCCAGCTGCTTCCCCTTCACCTGCTGCTATGGCTCCTTCCCCAGAAAAATCATCTTGGAAAATGGCACACAATACCTCTGATGCCATAAAAGCACCAATACCTGCAATTGCTGGGAGGTCTTTCAAAACTTCGAAATTAGTTTGGATTGCTGGTGTAGGATTTCTTATATTAATTGCATTAGGAGTTTGTCTTCTAATGTTGTGGTGCTATAAGAGAAGATCAGAGAACAAGAATTATAAGAAACACAACATGAATGTGTATAGAAGATCTTTGCATAAACGTACATGCAGTGACTCTCCTTTTGATGCAACTAATGATGAGGAGAAAGGTAAATCTGATAATGAAGCTTTTAGTTTTACCTGTTGTTGTAATATAACTTCTTAATTTCTATTTGCAATTCAAAATCAAACTCTACATGGAATACCAAATTGAAGAACCAATTTGATTCCAAAGTTGCAGGATGAACAAGTACTTGTGAAAACAGTTTCTTCAATTTCAGAATGCTATAACATTTATGAATTAAATAATGCAGGATGGAGCTCCAAACTTCCACCCTTGCAGTCAGCACCACCACATCATATTGCTGTCATTCCAGGAGAGAATTTAATAATCAATCGAGCTATATCTACCAAAGCAACCGAAAGGCAAATAGTATCAAATTCCATCAAAGTTTATACTGTTGCATCACTTCAGCAGTACACAAATAGTTTTTCCCAAGAAAATTATATAGGGGAAGGCATGCTTGGCCCTGTTTATAGGGCTGAACTCCCTGATGGAAAGGTAATTTTCTTCTAGTTTAGTGTATTTGAGATCCTTGGTAGTTGTTTCAATCTTCCATTCTCTCAGAGATACATTGCAGTTACATACTTGACAGACATTGCTTGTTGTTAGCAATCTAGTACTTAGTGACTTTTGCATATTTTTCCTCTTGTGCTTGCTTACCAGACCTGTTACTTTTTATTCTCCTTGTTTCACTTATTTAACTAGAGCTCATATGCTTATATCTTTCAAATAATCTTCTTTGTAGTTACTGGCAGTTAGGAAGCTGAATGCTACTGCTTCGATGGGGCAAAATCATGAACAGTTTCTTCAATTAGTTTCCAGTATCTCCAAAATTCAACATGCTAATATTGTAAAGCTTATCGGCTACTGTGCTGAGTATAGTCAACGACTACTTGTACACGAGTATTGCAGTAATGGTACCCTACATGATGCATTGCATACAGATGATAAGCTTCAGATTAAACTTTCATGGGATGATCGCATTCAGGTGTCACTTGGAGCAGCAAGATCTTTAGAGTAAGTTTTAGCAATTAGTCACAAATTCAATAACTCTTTCATGTAACTAATAAACTCAATATTTGTTAGTGAACAATGCTTGTCTTGTTTTGGAGGTTGGAAACATAACTATTCTATGTTATTAAGTATTCACAAGAATATCTTAGGTCTTGCAATTTGTACAACTTTTGCAAGGCGATTCTTACACATATGATGTGAAATTGGATCTCCATCCACATATGAAGATGTTATGTTTTAGATTAGACTATTAAAACTAGGTTAAGGCATTGGTGATTTTCTTGATAACCTTAATTTTGATCATCTCCTTTTTTTATGTGTTAGGTATTTGCATGAGCACTTTCAACCACCAATTGTGCACCGAAACTTTAGGTCTGCTAATGTATTCCTCAATGACAAGTTGGAAGTGCATGTCTCTGATTGTGGATTAGGTTCTTTAGTATCCTCAGGCTCTTCCAGTCAGGTAATACTTCAGCTTTAATTTCTTAACATAATCTTCAGCTGATCATGCTTTTGACATTCGTGGATTGCTATTGAACAAGATGAAATTACTGGCCTAAATATGAGTGTATAGAAAACATGTGGTTGGATTTTACTTTATTTTATTTTTTTAAAATCAGACAGCAGCAATCAAAGGTTAACTTTTTCTCTATCTTTGTTGCATTTCTGGCTAACACTGGTGCATCATCTTCTATCAGTTGTTGGGACACCACCTCTCAGCTAATGGTTACTGTGCTCCAGAATTTGAGTATGGAAGTTACACACGGCAAAGTGATGTCTTTAGCTTTGGAGTTGTAATGCTAGAACTCCTCACCGGACAAAAATCCCGTGACAGGTTGGCATTCCCATGAGTGAGTTACATTAGATACATGTGTTTCATAAAGGAGAAAAAGGGTGATACAGTCATTACGAAATAGTTTTACATTGTTATTCAATCACAATTTTTCATTAATGCTAAGTCACAATTAAAGTATTGAATTTGGCTAATGCACCATTGATTATGTGTATTGTTATAGCTCACTGCCTCGTGGAGAGCAATTTTTGGTGAGATGGGCAGTCCCTCAACTCCATGACATAGATGCGTTGTCAAAAATGGTTGACCCCTCCTTGAATGGAGAGTATCCTAAGAAATCCTTGTCGCGCTTTGCAGACATTATTTCTTCATGTATACAGGTAATTTTCTGCCTACTTTTGTGCCAAATCCAAATGGAGATGTTAGGGTCATATGTTGTCTAATGGTTGAGCAGGGTGCGTGAGGGTTCTCATGTTCGATTTCTACGGATAAAAAAAAAATGTTGTCTCATGGTTCATTGCTCAAATGTAATCAATCTTTAATTGATCCAATATTGAGCCATGCATTACATTTTAACCCTGCCATTTGTAGTCTTCTAATTCCTATTTGTCTAGTTTACTTGGAAATGTGTAAGGCCATAACATGAAGTGTTAATAGAATTAGAACTATACCTTGATATTGTCATTGTTTCATATGTATAATACTAGCTGATGCAGTTTATGTACTCTCTATCTATGGCAAAGATCAGTACCTTTTTATTTGAATGTTATATATAATATCACTTTCATATAGCTTATATTTCCCCCCTTTTTTTTCCAATTGTTTTTCTTGCAGCATGAACCTGAATTTCGACCAGCAATGTCAGAAATTGTTCAGGATCTCTTGCGAATGATGTAGAGGGTCGTGCAACTATTAAAAAGAAGCTATGGTTACCAAATTTTCTGGATGCTATATTTTCATTCTTTTATTTTTTTTCAGTGACATCAATCGTTCCATTATGTGTGACATTAATGTCATTTTATTGAGTTTGTATAGTGTAATGTGCAGACATATGAATGCTCAAATTTCTGCACGATGAGCTATAATTATCGCGCCTATGCAACTATTCATGAATTCATTCATAAAACAGTTAATAAAAAAAATCATAATTTTTTTTTAATAAACCATGCAAGTAATTAATTAAGGGTTTGGCAGCAGGCACTTTTAAGTTTCAAGTCTCAAGTACTCTGAAAAATTTGAATACTAATTAAAATTATGAAAGAGTGGTTACTGCTTAGTGCTTAGTGTGTGTTTTGATGAGGTTGTTTTGTATTATTTGTTTCGGTATACCTATACCTACTTCTACTTGAGTTAAGAACTGAAAAGGAAAGAATTAATGTAGTGTATTAAAGTTTGGTTGGTCTCGTTAATAAAAATTGTATCCACGTTAAGCAATTAATAAACCTAATAAATACGCATGAAGGAAGCGATGGAGAAGAACATGTACAAACCTACAACTACGTTAATTGGTCCTTATTTGCAGGGAAATATTGGTTTCATACTTTGATTGCTCTTCCAATATGTGCACATGCTATGTCGTAAAACACTAAACAACAGTGTTGTCACTTTCCAACTACGAATGCTTCATATATATTCCTTGTTTAAAAGGTTAAAGAAGGACAATTATGAAAAGGACGTTGAAAATGACCATAAATCATGCATGCTCTATACGTACTATATATAAGTACTTACGCTTGGATTTACATATAAGTAAAAGTGAGTGTAATTTATTAAAATTGATGAACTATATATCGTACGTCATAACGTGAACCCAAATTACTATGAAACAATGTAAAATACTAAAATTCTTAAAACTATGGTACATTGCCTGATGGGGAAAATGAGTGCCCAGTGGGGCTGCTCTGTAAGTACTTTGTCACTGATTTTGGTGTCGTAATTTTTGATCGATCAATGTTTGGGTAAATCTGGAATTGCCAAAACATTCCCTTTGGCCTTTAAAAAATCACAAAGATAACCCACCAGAATCACATGAGTAATAGTAAGTCATTTTTGGCAAATGAGAATTAAGAGAAAACCAATTGTTAAGAAAATCAGATATGCAAATAAAGATTAAAGAAAACAAGTTTGAGTTTGTTGAGTTTTTTTCTTTTGGCTTTTGCAAGAATAATACGAGAAAAGTGCATCTAAAAGAGAGAAAAAGAAAATATTAAAAATATCAAATTGAGAGAGTGATCAGTGAAGAGACTTCAAATTGTGTATTATATTATAATTTATAATGTAAAGTGGTATATTAAAATACTTCAAAGTTCAAATAATAATTCAAAGGTTCTCTTGGGAGAAATTGGTTGAAACAAAATTTACATGCTACTCACCACGAGTTCATAAGCCATTTATGAGCATTTGAGCACCTACATTTTCACACCACAGAGGATCTCATCCGTGTACATTGCTTTCTAATCTCTCAACCCAAATAATAAATGTTTAAAGCTGAAGAAAGGGGGTTATATGCTATAAGCATTGATTAGGAATCACCTTTCCCAATTGCCTTATAAGTGATTTTCATACTTTATATTCAATCAAATGCTTCATTGCCATTAATTCTTTTAATTCGCTACCTATATTCCTCATGATCAGTAGTGTATATTAAAGTGTGACTTATAGTTAGATTATATTTTACTTGATCTTTTTTAAAATTTGATTAAGAATATATAAATCAGGGCATTTTGGTCAGAACAATAAACATTGGTACGTACGAGTTGGAGTGGCAACCGCTTTTGTTTCTTGGACGTGTTCCCCACAGAAAAATAAAAAACGTTTATTTCTGACTGTTGAATGATTGTTCTTGTTCTACTTTCCTTTGTTGGTTAGTTGAGAGTTGAGAGCAGTTCCACTTCTAAAACTGAAACATAAATTCTCAGTTTGCTTCTGCAGAAGAAGCTGACCCAACCCAACTCCTCATTTGCTTCATTTCTCACTGCTCCACAAGCTGCTTCCTTTGCAGTTTCTCAACAACACTAATGGCAAAGACAGGATACAAACTACGTATCCTTTTTTTGTTTTTTTTCTTTTTAATAAGTTTTGTTTTGTGCCTCAGAAAATGCTTTCTGGTTCCCCCATTAAGGTTGTTGTTACTAGTGACTGAGTGAGTTTCTGTTGAAATGTGGGTGACTTGTGTCTCTGAAACTCCCAAATTGCTATTTTTTCTTCTTCTTGGGGGGCTGCAAATGTTGGAAGTTATGGTGAAAAGTTCATAATTTTTAGTTTTTTTAAGTGGCTGAAGAATTGTTACAGAGGTTGATGGAAACTTTCAAGTTACAGTTTTTTATGTTTGTGTTACTTGATTTTCTTTGTCATGCTTTTGATAAGATCAAGTATTCTGCTAGATGGTAAACCATATTTCAAGAAATCATTTTTTCTGGTTTAGCTTCAAATGGTGGTTTTTTTTTTTTGTAATTTATTGGGGTCTTTGATGATTTTTTATTTATTTTTGAATATTAGTCTGTTATTGACTCTGTGGAGTGTAGATGTTTGGTTGTGTTTTGATAATAATGTGCTTTTTCCTGAACCAATAAACTGTAGAGGAATTTGCAGCTCATTCAGGGAATGTAAATTGTTTAAAAATTGGAAGGAAGGCGAATCGCCTTTTCATTACAGGAGGGGATGATCACAATGTCAATCTATGGATGATTGGGAAACCAACCTCTTTAATGGTCAGTTCATTGTTGCTTTTTGTATTTTACTAACATTTTGGTTGCAATAATGAAAGGTCCATTTCTTATGTGCACTTTGTTGCAAGTTATGTTTATGCAATGGTTGTTATTGAAGGATTTATGCTATTGCTTGTGACCAAAGGACTTGCTTTCAGTTCATATTGAATGATTAGCTTAAATTTGGACTGAATTAGGATGGTATAATGATAGAGCTTTGAACCTAACTGTGCCATCTTACTGTAAATATATGCAGAGTTTGTGTGGTCACACTAGTGCAGTAGAATCTGTGACTTTTGACTCAGCAGAAGTGTTGGTTCTTTCTGGAGCATCATCAGGGGTAATCAAGCTTTGGGATTTGGAAGAAGCAAAGAGTAAGTTAATTAGTATATTCTCAAGTCATGGACTATTGTTTATAGGGCTTCAGACTTTTATGCTAGAGAAGAAATGCAAAAACTTGCTTATCATAAAGTGCATGTTTGGTTTAAATATGGAAATTTTGCACACACGTTCCAATTTAAATCCAAAGAATAAAAGTAAAATGAATTAAAAAACAAGGGTCTGATCCATTGGCAAAAAGTACTTTTGCCTCAAACATACTTTTCTACCTGAAAACCAAAATTCAGCTGTCTACTTTGCATGCATGAGATTATAAGGGCATCTTGGAGAACTATTATAAGTCCAAGTTGATCTTTTTGAATTGTTGGGTGATATGTAAGGATCATCATTCATGCATTTTCTAATACACCACTAATATGTGTGCAATTGTTCTTGAAGTATAGTGGTTCGCACTCTTACCGGACACAGATCTAATTGCACTGCTGTTGAGTTTCATCCATTTGGTGAGTTTTTTGCATCTGGCTCCTCTGATGCGAATCTGAATATTTGGGATGTCCGAAAAAAAGGATGCATTCAGACATACAAGGGTCATAGCCAGGGCATCAGTACTATCAAATTCAGTCCAGATGGCCGTTGGGTTGTTTCTGGTGGATTTGACAATGTTGTGAAGGTAACAGCATGGAGTTTGTTGACTTGTTGTGGAATAGCTTTAAGGGCTTGTTTGGGTAAGCTTCTCTAGAAGTGCTCAGAACTTCTACAAATTAACTAATGGAGAAGCTAATTTTAGTTTATGAAGAAACTTATTTCATTTTTTGTTCTTATTTTGTTCTCTTAGAAGCACTTCTAGAGTTACTCAAATAGGCCCTTAATTGTGTATAACTTTTACAATTGTTCTGTGAATAAATTATAGATCTAACTTACCAATAATGTACAGGTCTGGGATCTAACAGGTGGTAAGCTCTTGCATGACTTCAAGTTCCATGAAGGGCACATTAGGTCCCTAGATTTTCATCCTCTTGAGTTTCTTATGGCTACAGGTGAGTTAGTGTGCCTTAGAGAAGCTTGGAGTGGTAGATGCTCATGCATGTGCAATAAATTTGTAAAGATCCTTGTTTTATAATTATAATGTCATTTCAAGTGTACCAAATGAGAATTTTCTTAGGTTACATAGTTGGACAAGCTTCTAAAAAAGGATCTTAAAAAAGCTGTTATTTTGACCAAAGCATTTATATTGAAATTATTTATTAAAGTTCATAAATTGTTATTCAGCAAAAAAAATAACAGTTCACAATTTGATTTGCAGGTTCAGCAGACAGAACAGTGAAATTTTGGGATTTAGAAACCTTTGAACTGATTGGATCCACCAGACACGAGGTATCTAAACTTGCTGAAGCTTTCTTCTTCTGTTTGAAAGGAATCAATTATACCCATTTATATACCATAAATTCTGCTTCCAAATCTGCCTCTTATCAATTGAATTTTTGTTGTAATACATTTAGATCAGTTTTATACACCATTATACCACTACTATCTTTCTTGGAGTCTCTTTCGTAATATTTTCAATGGATAATAACCCTGCTTGACAGTTGACACTTTTTATTTTACCAGTTTGCCATCACATTGTAGTGGATGGTTTCTAAATGCAAAATTATTAGTTTAGTTGTGACCTAGAATATTTCTGTAACTTTAAATTGCTAGTGTATCGTGCACTGTTGTTAATCTTACAGATGCATAAAATGTTAATGTGTTTTCTTGTTTAAGTCATATACTGTGATGCAGCTTAGTTGCCATTGTAGCATGGTAGGTATAGCATGTTGTTTTTTCTTCAAATGTAAGCATGTACATTTATTTTCCAAGATGCGCATGCTCACAAAAATTTATATGAAATAGTAAACTCTAATAAGTACAAATTGCTTTCTATTAGGTTTCGGGGGTATGCTCAATAGCTTTTCATCCTGATGGAAGAACCCTATTTGCTGGACTTGAGGATAGTTTGAAGGTACAAATTGTTTGTTCCAATAATTAGATTATAATGATAAACAACTTGAACAGGATAAAGATATCATATCTAATGCTCATTTATTGTAGGTGTATTCATGGGAACCTGTTATATGTCATGATGCTGTTGACATGGAATGGACAACACTTGGTGACCTATGTATTCATGATGGGAAGCTTCTTGGGTGCTCATTCTACAGTAATTCTGTTGGAGTATGGGTGTCAGATATTTCGGTAGGACTCACCTTCACTAGATTAAACGACAGTGTAAAACTATTTTACAGTGTCAATGCATCACCATTAAACTCTTCCTACTTATGTGGCTACTATTATGTTAATTGCTAGTTTTTAATGCAAAGCCGCCATTTCTGCGGTGCTACATGTCAACAATGAATGTCATGGTCATGACTACATGGCTTCCATATTAGTCTGTGAACAACAATAAACTAATTTTGAGCTGCGTTTCCTATAATTTAGTCTCTGTTGGCTATCATCCTGATTGTTATTTTTAATGCATCAGCTTATTGAGCCATATAGTGGAGGCTTGGAAACTGAGAAAAAAGAAAGCACAGAGCTGAAACTTGGTCTCCAGGGAAGACAAATGGAGGAAGTACCTGACAATGAGTCAAAAGAGATAAAGAATATATATATAGACTGTAAGCTACGGACCTTTTTGTCTACCCTTGATATTAGTCATGGCTTTATTAAAATTCTGAACAAATTCAGATTTCTAAATAAAATTTGTGCCATAAAGACAATGTCAATTTTTTTGTAATTCTTGAATACTGTCCCAATGATGTATTGAAGAACTTTTTTTCTTTTTTGGCATATAAAGCTTCTGGAGGGAATCATGATACCTTACTAAGATCCAGGTCATATAATTCTCCAAAAGTAGATCTTCCTGAGGAATCCAAAGAAATGCTAAACTGGAGTCCTGCAACAAGAGCTCGTACAAAACAAAATGAACAAGCACTTAGAAAGTCTTACATTGTTCCAAACATTGTACACCGGGATATTCTTAATGGTAATGGCACAGCAACCTTTTCGAAAACAAAACCTGGGATGTTGCTTAAGACAGTTCATGTTCAGGGAGCAGCATCCACTGACACATTTGATTTTGATGGCTTTTCATCAGATTTGGATTCCAGAACATTTAGTGATACTAAAAGCAAATCTGAGAGTGCAAAAGATCCTAATAAGTTCCAAATGAAGCTTGGACCCCAGAATGAAGTCAGAGAATCCATTGAGGATAAACATCCTATCAAGAGTGTCACAGGGAAGTTTGAAAAAACTTCAACACCAGACAGATTTTCTGACCCAGAGAAATGTAAGTTTGTTGAATAACTGGTTTTCACTTTTATCACA
This sequence comes from Amphicarpaea edgeworthii, assembly GCA_014843725.1. Taxonomy (NCBI): domain Eukaryota; kingdom Viridiplantae; phylum Streptophyta; class Magnoliopsida; order Fabales; family Fabaceae; genus Amphicarpaea; species Amphicarpaea edgeworthii. The sequence continues at coordinate 23,650,002 of CM026328.1, forward strand.
GAACTATTAATCATATTGTGTTGAATAACTGTATAATATTTGATTAACTTTCAGGTAATCAATCCTCTCCTTACAGCAAGGACATGAGTCCAGTTAAATATGCCAATGGAGGTTTGCCATAGCTCATCAATGTTGTTTTATGCACTAAGTCAGTCCCCAGAAACTGAATATTTTCAAATTCTGCTTTTGGCAGTTTCTGTTTTACAAGGAAGGACTCGTTCTTTGGTTGAGAGGTTTGAAAGAAGGGAAAAAACTCCCACCAATGAGGATCAAGCCAATGCAACCCCCACCACAATATTTGAAAATAATGAAAAAAAATTCAAAGAAGATCAAACTAATGCATCCTTCATCACCACCCCAACATCTGAGAAGGGGGAAAGAATTCCTGTCAATGAAGATCAAAACAACACCCCTGTCATTCCCGACACAGCCGGTGAAACTGACAAGTCTACTAACTTCCTGGTAAAATTTATAGATTGACAAAAGACAAGCTTTATGGGACTCTAGACACTGGCATCTTCACTCTAGCTTCATTTTTCAGCCAAAAACTTGTTTGTGGTGGTTCCAATTTATGACTTAGTTGAACTTACTCAACCATATCCTGTTGTATATTGTCAGAAAGTTGAGCCTCAAGTTTTAGGAAGGGATTCAAACTCCACAAATGATGGGGAAATTGTTGAAGCTCTGATGCAAACTCATGATGTAACATTGAGTAATCTCCGTTCACGTTTGACAAAATTACAGGTAAGTTTAGCTAGTCAGATATTAATATCATTTTCTCATCAATGACTGAGATTATTTACTTTACCCATACTCACTTTAAAGAAGCCTAAACCAGAAAGAAAATGATACAAAGTGGAATAATTTCATTCACTGACTGATTCTAAGTAGCATTCATTTACAGGTAGTGCGACATTTTTGGGAGCGGAGTGATACTAAAGGTGCCATCAGTGCTTTGAGAAAGCTGCCTGATCAATCCGTGCGTTTTCTTTATTTATTATTACGTTGTTATTTGTCACTCGTTCTCTTGTTGTTCTGTATTAAATTCTTTAACTAGTTATTTATATGGTTTTGTTATTGAATATATATAGTCATGAAGATAACTTCCTCTGGATGTAGGTTCAAGCTGATGTTATCAGTGCCCTTGTTGAGAAGATGGAGATTCTCACCTTAGATTTATTTTCTTGCTTACTGCCTGTGCTCACTGGTTTGCTGGATAGCAAGATAGAAAGGTAATTTTTTTATTAACATTGTGTTAGGGAAATTCATGCTGGAAGTTAAACTATGTGAGGCATCATATTTGGCTTCATCTAGTGTCTAGCTTATAGTTTGTAAGCTGTGACCTCACAAAAGCAGTTTAAATTCTCATGCATGTTGCTACAAATGGTCTTGCATATCACTGAGGATTTGGTTTTTAATCAAACTCAATTACGTGTGTGATTCATATAACCGACCTCACCTAGTGGTTTTGGTAGACATTAACTCTGTTCTTACTGCGTAGACATGTGAAGGTGTCATTGGATATGCTGCTGAAGCTTGTAGCAGTTTTTGGTCCAACAATACGTTCAACCATTTCAGCACCTCCCTCCGTTGGGGTTGATCTACATGGAGAGCAAAGGTGCCCTTCATCTTCTTCACCTAATGTGGCTTTCACTATCTCATGAAGTTTATGTGTGATTGTGAATGATCCTAATTTATGCAAATGTTGAGAACAGGCGAGAATGCTCGAATCAGTGCTTTATGCAACTGCAAAAGATCCGAACGATTCTTCCAATATTGATACGGTAATCATCTCTAGTGTTGCCACCACATTTGTATATTGAAGTCAATTTTGAAGACTGCTGATTTTAAAATAGAGAACAAAAATAGACCTTGCCAGTTTCTACTTCTTTAAATGCCTTGAGAAAATAGAGAAGTAGCATTTGCAACTATATATTCCTATGATAAAAAAAGGTATGTTAAACAATTTGCATTGCGTTTTGGCAGATAATCAGTGTTTCTGTGTAATTGTTTCTGATTTTATTAAAGCATCAAGTCCTCTCTCAGAAATATTTATTAACAAACTTATTGCTGTTTCTTTACATATCACTCTGACATTTATTTACATCTAGATACAACAATCAAGAATCATGGTTTCACTTTTCCCCTGGTGCTTTTTGTTGCAGGAGGGGTGGCGTATTGGCCAAGTCTTCCCAAGAGCTGAATTTAGTTCTTCAACAACCCTAACTAAAGGTGTTGTTTTATGAACTTCAGCCAACTTATGAATGATTGACTTGGCTTAACATGTTGTTTAGCAGGGTTATGTACAAAACATGAAGCACTTCGTGTTGGTCTTTTTTTATACTTTTTCCTTCTACTTGTTGCTGATAATGACCCATTTGGTGCACCTTAGCAAGGCCTTGTGCAAAATTCCTTGTATATGAAATCTCCAATGAAATGTATCCTTTTTTTTTGGGTCAAAGTACTCTGTACTCATGCCTTTTTAGTTGGAAAAATTGGAGTGATCAGAACTTACAAATATGATGATGTTCATCGTACATTTAGATCATAGAATGCTTAATTTGAATACTAGGCAGATTAACACTGTCATAGCTATTACCAAAGCTGGTCTTGGATTATATCAAAGTAAATTTGTTTAAGGACGATGATACTTGTGTTGACTTTATCATTGTAAGAGTTTGGTGAATAGGTTTTATTTTTCTTTCTTGGGTGAACAGAGTTTTGTGAGTTTTTTTTTTTTTTTTTTTGTGCTTATCTTTTAATAATCATCAAGTGTGTTACCCGTCAATAATAAACATGGCAACGGGGCAGGTACAGGTTTATGGTTTCCTGTCCCAGTCCCCGTCCCCATATACTCGTTCCCGTTTGGGTATAAATTTTTATACCCATTTTCATCCCCGTCGGGTATTCCGTACCTATTTATAATTTAAAAATAAAAAATAAAAACCAAAAAAAGTTAATTTTAAGTCATGATAAACTTTTAAAAAATTCAATTTTTATAATTATTTAAAGTCATAACAAGTTAATAATAAACTAAAAGTCTAAAAAAATAATAATTTTATAACAAACTAATAATATGTTAATAATAATCATATAATTATTTATTATCTAATAAAATTATATAATTTTTGTCAAAAACTATATAAAAACAAATTGAAACAATTTAAAATAATAATTTAGTTAGTATAAATTGTAAATCATAAAATAAGTGTAAATATTTAAAAATTATTAAGTAAAATATATAATATAAAATAAAAAAATTTAATAAATTTATGTATGGAATACGAGTACGGTAAGTATGCACATCCTCATCCCCGTACCCGATTTTTATAATCAAATATTACCTGTATCCGATTAAAGCAGGGATTATTCATCAATATCGGGGTGGGGACGAGACGTACTCACGAGTACGAATTTAATTGTCATGTCTAAATGTGTATTAAAGGATAAATAACTAGAAAATTATTTAATTTTAATTTTTAAAAAATTATTATAAATACATTATTAAAATATTAAAAAAATATAAATACTTTTTTGAAACTGGCAGCAGTTGAAATTAAATATTTAAATTCATATTTACTATAATAATTTAAAATTTGTTATAATTGACTTCTTAAAATTTTAAACTTTAAAATTGTTATAAATAATGTTTGAAACTGAAAATAGTTGAAGTTAAATTAGTGACCGTAAAATATTATTATTAATAAATAATTTTTTAAAATATGTTTCATGTATAAATTATTTTAAAACTAAATATATAAATTTTGAAAATGTGACTTTGTCTCTCACAAAAACATAATTAAGATCTACACACTAGTCAAACATAACATTTTTTTTTTACTCAATAGTGAAACATAATTAAGATACTTATTCATCTCTAATCTATCATCAATTTTGTTTTACTCACAAATTCACACTTAAAAAAGTGAATTATATGGTGGTCAAGTGATTGATTGAAGGAAGGATAGAAAGGAGAAGATGGTGGGTTCAATTTTTTGATTAATAAAAATTAATAATTAATGATTAATATTTGTCTATAAAAAAATTCATGATAAAAAAATATTTCTAAAAATAAAGCAAAAACATATTGTTAATAATAGGTTTTGTATCATTGGCTACTTTCCGAGTTTCTTGGATAAGTATGTATGAGAAATTGAGAATGTAATTTCCTAGGAAAGCAGTTGCAAACGTTGTTGAGTAAAGCCAATGCTTTCACCATCATGGTAGTTGATTGCATTGCTTATTAAAATACATGAAAAAGTTTCATACACTATCATTTTGATATAAAATTATTTTTTTTTATGGTTAGTTGATCATAACATTTATTTATTATAATACGATAGTTAATTTTTATAAAATTATTTAAAAAATATAAATTATTAATATATAAGATTGATTTATTTAAATTTATTTGATGAAATAATTAATTATTTTAATAAAATAAGTAATTATGTTTTTAATATGTTTGTCTAAACTACTTTTATTTAAAATAAATTATTATTTTTTATTTAAAAAGCAAATTCTACCTATTTATAAAATAATTAATTATCTGATAATTATTTATTTTATAAAATATTTATTATAATTTTAAACAATCTTACCATAATTATTGCTTCTAAATATAATCAATAAACTCATCTAATCCAAATAGAAATCTTTTTTTTTTTTAGGAAATCCGAACAGAAATCTATTCTATAAAAGATATGTGATTTGAAAAAAAACAGTTATAGACTACATGTTGGCGAGAGTATTACTTATTTTTTCATAAAAAATGCTCTTTCAATTAAAGTCAATTCTAAAATGATAGTCAGAAAAACATAATATATCAATATTTTGTTAGTTCGGTTCATAAACGTAGTTTTGAAAAAATAAAAAAGAATTTACGATAAGAGAAAAATCCTTATTTTAAAAATAAGGTTGCTTCAATTTCTTTTTTACATTTTTTTTATGCAAACAATTTTAATCATTAAATTCCTTCAGTAATAAACAACTCTTTAAAGTTGTTTTCAATGATAAAAAAAATTATCTTATTGTATTTTATTAATAACTTTTTATAAATTAACAAAAGTTAAAAAAAAAACATATTGGACCAATATTATATTAAAAAATGACAATAAAAGAATATAAATAAAAACATAATTAAATTATATTTTTGTTAATAAAAAACATTAAAATAGCCTAACACAATAAAATTGAAGGAATTATAATTGTATATTTTTTTTAAAGTCTCTCTGTTTTATAAAAAAAAGAAAAGTAACCATTGTTTTTTTTTATAAAAAGTAATTGTTATTTTTTAAATCTTAAATATATATTATTAAAATATTCATTAATTGTTGTATTAATTATTTTTATGAATAAAAAAAATTGAAATATCGGTGTTTGGAAAAACAATGATGGTTTCTAAAACAATTAAAATTAATGCTTGCAATAGATCTTAAAAAAAAGAGAAAATTTGTCTTGAAGTACCCAACAAAAGTACAGTGTTAAAAAGATACTCTAAATATTTTTCCTAAAAAAAATAAAATTCTTTTACTTGACAAAGTAATACATACATTCATTCAATACTTATTATTAAGTATTAAATGCACATTTAATATTTTAAAAACATTAAATATTAGTTTCTTCGTGTTTCTTCGTAAAACTCTTTTTTTTTTTAAACGGCCGCAGATCCGTAAAAGTATTTAATGTTCTTAAAATATGAAATGTACATTTAATATTTAACGAATAATAAGTATTTAATGAATTTATTACTTTGACGAGGTCTTATGTTTTGTGAGTTATGAGTTGAATGGATTTAATTTTAGTTTCTTATTTATAAATCAATAAATAGATTGATTAGAAAATATAATGTTATCAATACTTATAGTTATATCATACAAAGAAAATAATAAAAAGTAGATTTAGGATACGAAAGTACCATAATTACACAAAAGACCAAAACTTTGTCATCATTCAACCACGGAAATTCAAATTTCGGACATCCACACTTCCTCGGTGGGCAAAAAGCGCGCAATCGCGAAGGACAAAACGGCAAAAACCAAGAGGGTGTTATGGTAACACTCTTTGAACACATTAAAATCTATAAAATCAAAACAAGAAAAAGTCATTAAATAACATTAAATATGGTCATTAAAAGTCATTAAATAGGATTAAATATGGTGTGGGTCCATTTAAATTTACGTAAAAATCCCCAAATTTTTTTAAAAAAATAGTGATAAGATTGTGTTACTATCATTTTTCAAAACCAGTAAAGAATAAACTTGAGGAGAAACTAAAAAGTAACAAAGGGCAAAATGGTAATTGACACAAATTTCCCTCAAATATATAAGAAACTGAGACGCATAGTCGAGAAATTGAAAATACAAGCATACTGTTCGCGACATTCTCGATTGTCGTCGTCCATTGTTATTGTTATTGTTGTTGTATCATGATGTGTACCTTCATTTTCATTTATTTATTTTCGTTTTATGTCCCCCTTTCCCTTTCACTCAAATTCCCATAATTTCCTAACATTTAATTAGTTTTTATATTTTTTTTTGTTTTCATAAAACCACTCAAACCCGCCAATTCTACGCCGGAAAACCACCTCGTACCAGTTGTTTCCTCGTACCCACAACGCGCCAAAAGCGGTTTTCCGACACCCGGAAAGCTGTTTTCTCGTTCCATTCATTTCCGCTGTGTGTTATTTAATTTATTGCTATTTTCCGTCGCCGCATGGCTGGTCGGGGGAGTAGCGTTTTTTCGACGAGGGCGGTGTTTGCTAACGTGAGCCGGGCGCGTAGGATTAGGATTTAGGAACTTCAAATAAAATTAAAATAAAAAAAAAGTTTGTCGTTTTTGTCTTAATCCGGAGCGTACACGTGTACGGCGATGGAAGCGGAGACGATAGTGACGTGGAGCACCTGGGAGGAGCTTCTCCTCGGGGCAGCGGTTTCCCGGCACGGAAGCGAAGACTGGACCGTCATTGCCGCCGAACTCAAGACCCGAACCGTTTCACAATTCACACCCGAGGTATTACATTTATTAATTAATTAATTATTAAGTTTTTTCATTTAATTTTTTTATTCTCCTTTAAGACTAAACATTAATACTAGTCATTTAATTTTTGGTTTTCTAAACCGTTACTGATCATTAACTATTATTGACTCACGCATTGACCTTCTTAGAGTGAAATACGGTTACTAGTATAATTTAAACAACAATTAAATTAAATACTAAAATAAATTTATTTAGTCAACGTGGTGTTTAGAGTTTAGACTAGACTTTTTATGCTCCCACGTAATATTATTTTTTTAATAAATCTTTTTAACAATAAAAAAAATGTGTATTAGGAGAGAGTGTGTTAGTTAGATAGTACTACTACAATTCTTGTTATATCCGAAACAGCGTTTGTGACGCCAAAAACCTGTGTTGTGTATTGGATATTGCTAACGTGTTTTGTGCGGAATGGGTGGGATTCACGTGCGATTTGTTTTGTTCACTTTATCGAATTTGTGACCCTGCTTACATCATCACTTGCATATTGTGATTGTGTTGGCGCAAACCCTATTGCTCAATTTGATCGGTGACATTTCATAATGCCCAAACCTCTCTGAACGTAACTAATAACTATGCTACCACATGGAACATGTTAATTATTAAAATCATAGTAAAAAGCATACCCATGTTTCGTAAAATACTAAATGTCCTGTGGGTTACGATTTTTTTGTTCAAGTATTAAAATTTAAATAATGAAATGAGCCATTGTGGTGGACGTGTGTTGTTATGGCATATTGGCATGTGATTATAGCTTTTCATTTTGCTTTAATTTGAATCCTAAGTAACTCTTATTTACTTCAAATTAAGCTTTGGTTATTTGATGAGTCTTCTTTATGCAGGTCTGTAAAGCCAAATATGAAGCGTTGCAACAGCAGTACCCTGGGGGGTGCACGTAAGTATAAATTGTTTCTTTTTCTCTCTTTCTCTTTCTCTATTAAAATTTTCCCAATTTGGTAATACATTCATATCTAGTTTTAGACTTAATGAAATACATTCTGAAGATGGCATATAAGTTGTGTTATATATCTCATTGTACTATGGTATCATGACATTCTCAGGGCTTTGTTTGAGGAGCTTAAGAAGAAAAGAGTGGCAGAGCTTAAGAGAGATTTGGAGCAATCTGAATATGTAATTGGGTTAGTTGCTTGGCCATATTTCTATGTATGCTGAGATTGTGTAAGACAGCAAAGTAATGTTTTGAAACACAGAATCTCAATTTTTTTTCAAGCTTTTTGCTAACTGAAATATCCAAAACATCTCATAGTTTAGTGACCACAAGAGCTAGTGTTGAAATACTTTTCACAGTTATACTCAACAGCATCTTTGTTTCAGGGCCCTTGAGTTGAAGATTGAATCGCTTCAGAATGGGAGGGATGAGAAAAGAGATGATTGCGATGTTGACAATGGCTCAGTTGAACCAGAATTGCATGTTCCTTCTCAGAAATTTGATAGAGTCGACGACGCTTCCGCAAAAGAGTCGTCAAAGGATGGGTTATCTGCTGGGAGTTTCACACATGAAACTAAGACAAACTGGACTCATGAATGCCAGGTTCTTGCAATGTATTGTGACGATGTGGAGAACAAGCCTGAATTTTCAGCTCACACTGTATATGAAGGACATGGAGGGTGTTTGAAAAAACCGAGAGGGAAGAGAAAGAAGAAGGATTGCAGCAGAAACATTAATGAAATGAGTGTAAGAGAAAGTGATTTTTCAGCTGGTGTGTGTAAGGAAAGTTCTACCAGCAACTGTGGTGAGATTGTCAAATCTTCTGATATGAATGAGGAGAATGCAAACTTGAAAAAGGATGGAATAAATGAATTGATGGAGGTCTTAAATTCTTTTTTGGTAGTTCAAGGTGCTTCTGTCTTCTCTTATAGGCATGATGGCCAGGTATGTGTAACTTTGATCCAATTCTATTCTTCTATAGTTGGCTTTTATCTTTTCTCACCATGTAATGCTTTTGATGATAGGTCCACTAGTTTCTTAGATGCACATGCTCTAGATCTTAGAAGCTATTTATAGACTAATGGATTTATGGTGTACTTGTTATGGTTAGAATAGGATTGGGGAGAGAGAGAAAAACATAAAATAATTATATACTTAGACTCTTAGTCTTAGAGCATCTTCAATGGTGCACCTAAAGTTAAGGTTCTTAATTCATTTTAGTGGCTTCTATCTTTGTCACATTAGATTTAAAAACTTTCTACTCTATTGGTTCAATCATGTAAGAACTTAAAATGAGTCTCGCATATTATCTCTCAAATGTTTTTTTAATCATAAGAACCTGTTCCTATAGCTGAAAGTCATGTAAACTTCTTCCAATGGTGATCCTAACTAAGAACTGATTCTTAAACTTAAGAACCTCACAAGAACTGTCATTGGAGATGATTTTAGAATGAAGTGGAAAGAATGAAGACTAAGTGCTTAACAACTTAGCATTTGTATTTCCCCTTTAATAAATACTTCCCTCCTTATGGGGGAATAAAATATAGGCAAAATTCATTACATAGTTCACAGAAAATAATTCTAAAGTTTTTCTACTTTATTTCTGCATTTTTTTTTATAAATATTCCATTTCTATATTTTGGTAAAAGTAGCTATTAAATATAATCACCAATAAAAATAGTATAATAATTATTGAGAGCAATACACTTCATTCTATAGTTGCACAAATACTAGGCAACACAGGCAAATATAGATTTCAAAAATCCTCTATGTTCCTTTTTAAACATTCTTCTACAAGTAAAAATTGATAGCTTTCATTCATTACTCCATTTTCACCTCTGAAAGCAAGCACTTATATGATTCATAATGCATCACTTTTTTTTTATGACAGAAGCGACTAAGGTACAAGAGATTGATCCGGCAGCACGTGGACTTTGACACCATAAGGTCAAGAGTCTGTGACGGAATAATCAAGTCCATGGTGGAACTCTTAAGAGACTTGCTACTACTGAGCAACAATGCACTGGTATTCTACTCCAAGACAACTAGTAAACACAGAACTGCTGTACAACTTAGAGACCTTGCCCTCAAAACATTGACAGAGAAACTGGAGTGTTCTAGCACATCAACTGCGCGCAATGATCCTTTGGTGAAAGTCAGAAGCATGCGCCTTGGTAGCCGGAAGATTGTTGCAAAGGTAGCTGGTGGAAGCAGCTCTGCTGAAAGGGTCTCAGTTGGAGGAGTTAAGAAAGCTAGCATAGTGGATTCTACTGCACCAGCTGAAAGGGTCTCAGTTGGAGTTGAGAAAGCTAACAAAGTGGATTCTCCACCCTCAGTGGAATACTTGCCTATCAAGAAAGCTTTTGGTGGTAGTAGAACAAGAAAGTTTGGAAGTGAAAGTGAAAGTCCAAGTAAGAGAAATGCAACATCAAGGAAAAGATGGAGAGATTACTGAGGGTTGGGCTCTATTCAAAGAAATCCCTTTTTTTTGTTTGCAATCAGAAGCAGCTGCACCAGGGGAAAGTAGTACAGCACTTGCTACTTCAAATATATGATATTTAAGTAGTTCTAAAATTATGAATCAAAACAAAACAACAAAATTTCTAAATTATAGTAAACCAATCTAGACAAAATTTCAAACATTACTAGGTAGGTACTTCTAGTAAATCTATTGTAAGCTGTGTAAATGGGAATTTTGTTTTTACCAAAAGAGAAGTATACTAATTTAAATAGACAGGAAGTTATAAATTAGCATATTATATTAGATCGGCCCATTATTTCACTCTGATTGCTTGTTTGCATTTGTTTATTCTACCTTTGCTTAATTTGGTATAAGGATTCAGTTTGTTGAATATTGGAATTTTATTACATAAATAATCATCCAATACTCATGGCCAAGGACAGGTGGATTATGCAACAAAAGAGAAAAGCAGGGAACTGGTTTTTAGGGTTAAAAAAGTATGTCTTCTTAAATTATTAGTCTAGTTATACTTTTGATGATAAGCATAATATATTTTAATTTATTGAAAAATTTCTTTAATGGAATATATTAATGTGCACATGACTTGTGATTGCAAAAATATATTTGAAGATAAAATTACTTATGGTGTGACTTATGACTTAGATGTCCCAACTTAATTTCTTCAGCTCAGAAAATTACTTGTCTTCGTACCTGTCACTCACAACTATCAAGTTATCTCTTCCCTTTTGTGATTTATTGTTTATTCACTACTTGTTTATCAAAATATAAATATGCTCTGGTTGTGGGTAAGATTTTATATGTGAACTTTTTTGTCTTTTAAGTATATTTTGTGTAGTCAAAGTCAAATGCATAGTACATTCCTTGATAATGAACTTTTTTTATAGTCATGATTATTAACTTTTAAGTTAGATGTAAAGGATAAATTAGGGGTCTGATGCTTAATTGGACATATGAAAAGGAAAAGTACAGCTAGACTAATCACCTAAAGAGAATAAAGTATTTCTTACCCCAATTTTCACATTTTTAGTATATTTTTTTAGATCATGCACCCATTATAAAGAGTTTCCACTTGATGTGAATATGCCATTTTTTCTTAAACGACATTAAAAATATACTAACAACCACCTTTTTTTTTTATTTTTTTTATTTTATTTTATGTCTCAAGTCCAACAACAGTATCAAAGTGTTCCTCAAGATTCTTTCTTTCACCTAAACACTTATTTTAGTATATGTTCCCTTGTGGATTAGTCCAACCAAACCATATTATGAAGACACATTATGGACTATGGACTATGGTGCATGTGGTGCGCAGCTTTATTTATTATTATTTTTTTTTATGTTATTCACTCTGTGTCATTTCTCAAATATGCTAGAAACCATATTTCTCTGTGTACTCTTTTAAAATGGTTTTCACAGTTAAACTGGTGGAGAAAAGAATTCGATACAGTAATAAATAAAGTTACTAAATTATTTAAAATACATTCATTTGATATTTTTTTGTTAAATTTTGCTATTTATATTTCATTTTATTAAATATATCTATTATTTTTTATAATTTTTAGAGAAGTGTATTTAATATAGGGGGGTGTAATATCAAACCCAAATTGAAAAAAAAAACAAATAACAAGTATAAACTTGTAAATTACACTTTTAAAATCTTATTTTTCATTAAATTAAACTGTTATAAATTAAAAATCTCAACACCATTGATTAGTAGATGTTTCATCATAGAAAGTAAGTACCTGAATATATACATGAAACTAAATTCACATGAAAAATTTTCCAACCTCAAAACCACATTCACAATTTATGTTTAGGTATTTTTATTATAAAATAAATAAATGATACTTAAGATTTAATGTAAAATTCACACGCAAATCATGTGAAATTTATGTTACTAGTATTTTTCAATGTGAACCTAAAGAATCTAAAAGTGAAAAAAACACAGACACACAATAGATTTGAATATGGGATCTCACTTGGACTCGACAAAATGAAACACCGTGACGCGGCAGAGGAACCACCGCAACCGCAACCGCAACCTTCAACGTCAAATTCACTTCCTCACCGGAAGAAGAAGCGCAAGCACAGAGCCACCGCCACCGCCAGTTCCGTTTCCTCCGAAACCAGCTACGCCAATGGCCCTGACCAGCTCGACACCCTCATTCATCACGCTGCTGTTGCTTGCGAGGAGGAACAGAGTAAAGCCACTGTCGCCGGCGGCGAAGGCTTCCGGTTCGGGGAGCTAAGGCAGAGAAGCATCAACGGTCGCGATAGTTTCGGAGATTCGGCAGTTACGGCCGTTGGTGACAGTTACGTGAAGGAAGATAATTCGGTTGCAACTGCAGCAGCATCAGATTCAGAGACGGTGGAATCGTTGGAGTTAAAGCGTGTCTTGGAAAATGATTCCATTTGTGAGTAGAATAGAATCTAATCTAATCTAGCTACTATTACTATTACTATTACTATTTATTCCTCTTGAAAAATGAAGTAGTATATAGATTTTGAAACTCTGTTATGTTAATTCTTTCTTGGTATTAAAGTAAGAGTTTTTAATTTGTAATTTGGTTATTAATTTGTGTGTTGTTTTTGTTGTTTTCAGCGAAAAGGTCACCTGTGTCATACTTTATGGAGAAAGTGTACGATGGAAATTCTGTGTGGAGCACAACAACTATTGGGGATGAAAAGGGACGAGAAAGAGTGTATGACACTATCTTCCGCTTGCCATGGAGATGTGAATTGGTATTTGGTATACTTATACTTTCCTTTAATTCATTCAAAAAGAAAATTAATAAAAAAAGGATCTTTGTTTGCAGTGTTTTTCCTTTATTATTAACTGATCAGAATAAAATGTACAAGTTTTTGGGGAAAGGGTGTAGCCTGAAACTTTCCTACTGTATATGGCTATGTATTTCCATTAAGACATTCTACATTTTGTGTCATGGTTTGGTTTCTCAAATGTGGAATTCATTATTGCAGCTTATAGATGTTGGTTTCTTTGTCTGCCTCAATTCGTTTCTGTCATTATTAACTGTCATGCCCACAAGGATAGTGATGATCATTTGGAGGCTTCTGAAAACAAGGTTCGCCACCTTTCTTCATTTTTCTTCTCTTATTTATAGTACTTTAATTTATGTTGAGTATGCTTGTGTGTGTGAGGATTTAGATGATGGACTAATCCTGCAGTATCAATTTCATTGGTTTAGAGTTGTGATTTAAGCAGTGTCCATCTAGTGCAATGTTTTTAGCTTTCAGTTTCAGAAATCATAATTTTTTTTAGGGAAAGAGAACAGGTTGACATTTTTTACCCATGTCACCCAGATTAAACACTTGGTTTAACGAGACATTCTAATTTTATGTATGCCTGAATTTTTAATTATAACTGGATTGCCCTGGTCATGTATTTACTGAAGAATTTGAACCAATCTCCCATTTTATGACACAATATGCTAATTCTTGTGCTCTGATTTGTAGCTCTTCTACCAATACTCGTGTTCTGTTTTAAAATTTGTGGTTGCTTTTCAGGGTTTTCAGTTTTACACTCTGACCTTATAATGCTCATTGCAGGAAGTTCAAGAGGCCATCTACAATTGAGTTGTCAGATTTTGGCTGTTTTATTATTATGGCTTGTGGAGTCACTGTTTTGCAGCAAATAGGTATAATGACAGTATGCTTCCACAGTCTCATCTCATATATTTCCTTTTTGCTTTGATCACATTTTGTTTGTTACTATGTTATATTAAATTTGTTTTAAGCTCCCTGCTTTTAATTTTTTTGTTGTCTTAGATATCAGCTTAATATATCATATGATCCGTGGTCAAGCAACAATCAAATTGTATGTGATCTACAATGTGTTAGAGGTGAGCATAATTAATCTTTGAACCTCAGTTGAACTGATCAATTAGGTCTCCAATACATGCCAAATTTCTGGACCTATGAATTGTAAATCTAGATGGATATTCAAATTATCTTTATTGCTTGGCATTTTTTCCATAGATGATGAGCCAGAACTTGTGTGACCAAGAGGATATGCTGTGATATAAAAGATGAGAATTTTGCAATGTGAATCATGAAAGTATGAATGGTGTAATATACATGGCTACCTATAACATGGCTTTTGGTATTTGAACAATTCATTTCACAAAACACAATACTCAAATTGTAAGCTTAGGAGTTAGGAGTGAGAGGATTCGTTTTTGGTCTTCTGTTTTATGTTGATTGCACAAGGGTCATAACTATCTTGACTTCTGGACTGAAGCTTATAATGACTCGTTCTTGAACCTTCATGCAGATATTTGATAAAATATGTCAAAATTTTATTGGGGATGTATTGCAAATGTTATTTCATTCAGCAGAAGAACTTGCAAGATGTCCCCCTGAAACAGAAAGTATGGAATTCTGGATATGGAGATTTGTTTCTGACCAAGTTTTAGCTGTTGTTGCTTCAAATATCCTTTTTCTTTGGGTTGATAATTTAATGTTATGACTTATGAGGGTAAGGGATAAAACAAAAATGCTGGTTATTTTCCTTGACTAGTTGTACTTGTTCATTCTTTTATCTTATTAGTTCAGGCAATCACTTTATCAGCCTGTATTGTTTCTCACTACAATGCCCTGCCAGCTTTGCTGGTGTCAAATAATTTTGCTGAGATCAAAAGCTATGTGTTTAAGGGATATAGTAGGGATAATGTTCACAGTATGGTGTACTCTGGTGAGTTATCTTTCCTACAGTAGTTGGTTTTTCTTTGATTGCATTGTGTATCCTTTTTTTTTTTATTTGGTCTCATATTCTTTCATTATTTTCTTTGACCCTTTATCTTATTGCTGACTAGCAGATTCCATAGAGAGATTCCACATCTCAGCATTTATCTTATTTGTTTTGGCTCAAAATATTCTGGAGGCAGAAGGACCCTGGTTTGGAAGCTTTATCAGTGTAAAATTATTTAAAATTATAGCACCTAATATACATATTGCATAAGTTTATCTAGTGGAAATAAATTTCGTTGCTTGGCTCAGTCTTTCCCTAACACAGTTACTTTGCGACTTTGTGTGGTGCAGAACATCCTCTTGGTTTATCTATTTGAAATGGCTATCGATGTGATCAAGCACTCATTCATTGCCAAATTCAACAACATTGCACCCATTGCATATTCTGAGTTTCTTGAAGTCCTATGTAAACAGGTATTGTAATTTGATTTTGTGTGGATGTTAGCTGTGCAATGTGATTAGTAATTACTGCTTAAAAGGGCATAAATAGCTGGAACCACTTTGGTGAAACATTGTTTATTTTATTCTAGTTGGTATCCAAAGCCAAAATTTTCAGTGGATTCATGTGGATCATACTCAAATGTACCAACTTTTCCCATACTCAAATGCAAATACTTTTGAAATCATTAGCTGCAGCTTGCAGTATGTTTTGATGAGAAAGGGGCTGTATGGACTCCTGAGTTCCTAACTTTTTGTTGGGCAGCATGGACAGAACCAAAAATATAATTGAGTTCCTCTAAATCTTTTAAATCCTCCCCACTTTTAATTGACTATTTCTCTCAGGCTTCATAATTGTATAATTTAGAAAGCTTCTTGATGCTCAGTGGATCTTACATTGAACGAACAGAAAGTTAAAATTTAATTGGCTCTCATCAAACAAATTTTCTCAGACCAACTACTATGCTCTATGTCAACCCAAATATCCATATAACCCAAAAAAATTCTTGAAATCTTTTTCTCCTCATTAATTATTGATGCACGACTGCATGTTCATGCCTAACAATCTCTTAGTGAATTAATCATGAAAATTATTTATGATTTGTAGCAGTTTTTCATACAGTGGAGTGTGTATAGGCATGTATTTTTGTGTGACAGACAGAGAATAGTATTTGTCAGCATTTGAGAAAGCCTTCTATCAATGTGTTAAGAATAACTAAATTTTGGATCTTTAATTTGCTGTTTTACAATTTGGGGTAACTTTTTGTCAATTTTCTTTGATAGACGTTTTAGAGTATATGACTGACTTATGTTTCTGTTTTGTAGACTCTACACATGCAAACTGAGGATGCAAAGAAAAAATTGACTTTTGTCCCTCTTGCTCCAGCGTGTGTGGTAAGCATGAATTTTATCTAGTGTCCTTTTTCTCCCTGCTTTGTGGCTGCTGACTGTATTTTTCCCCCCCTTTTGTTTCTTTTCCTTAGGTCATTCGAGTTCTGGCTCCGATTTATGCTGCTAACCTTCCTTACAATCCCCTTCCATGGAGGCTTTTTTGGATTCTGTTATTTTCAGCAATAACCTACATTATGCTCACAAGCCTCAAGGTTCTAATTGGCATGGTTCTACAGAAGCATGCCAGATGGTATGTTAATCGCTGTCAAAGGAGAAAGCATCATTTTCATGCAGATTAACTTATGGAGCACAACTATGTTTGGATAAGCTTTTTCAGAAGTGTTCCTTGGAGATGAAAATAAGAAGAAAAAATGAAATGAACTTCTTTATGAACTAAATATAGCTTTTCCATTAGTTAATTTAAAGAGGTCTCACATCTTTTAAAAAATTATATGAAAGATCTACGGATTTTTTTTCTCCTATGCTTTTGCCTAAACAGGGAGCACATGTGTAAAGAACTTGTGACAAAGTATTGACTTGGACTCATTGTCGGTGCTTGACACACGAGAACAACTTTAAGTTCAATCAATTGGCTTTTAAACTTGAAGGTGAGCTTGTATGGGTTCCTCTTTTGCAGCTGTTAGTGGTAAATAATTTTCCAAAACACGAACATTAAGCTATTGGCTATGCATTATTGATGGTATCTTGTAACTTCCAGCACCAAGGAAGCACACACACTTCAACTTTTGTATGTTGTACCATAGTTTTTTTTTTCTTTGTATAATACGCTGTTTCGCTTAGAATGGAAAATCTATTAAAAGTCCACCCTATTTGTTTTGAAATTCAAAAGCTACTAAGAAAATGCCATAAGGTAAGTGGAAATATCTTCTATATACCTTATAAGATAAATTGTTGTCTCTGAACGTAACTCAAGAACCTAAACAAACACAGCCATTTCAGCAAGAAAGAAAGAAACCGAATATGGGTCTGATTAAAACTTGATAATATAAACAAAACCACCCTAGAATCATTTGTACACACGAAAGTTTCAGTTAAAGTAGAGCTTTAATTGAGAAAAGGGAAACGTGCCCTGGATTATTGTGTGCGCCAAATATGTAAAGAAGAAAAAAGCAACCAAATATTCAACTATTGAATATCTCCACCATAGAAAAAATAGTTGAGATAATTTCTTTAGTTGATATTTCTATTAAAAAAATTAACTTGAATAAGCAAAGATGATTATGTATGTCAACAAGTTGATGGTCTAAGTGATAATGGATTTGATTCCCTCTAATAAAATATTTTAAATTTAAATTATGAAAATAATGTAACTAGAATAGAAGAATCATATTAAAAGTAATTAAATAGTTTTCGATAAACATTAGTCATCAATGAATCAGATAAATATTTTATATCAATAATATAATTTTAAAAAAAAGTTAATTTTATCTTATTAGTAACTCAATAACCTCCAAAGAATTAACCATTTTCTAAGATTAATCACTCAGCCGGCAGTTCTTCAGGCAACATAATAATATCTTCCATTAGCTGAACTACCTCCATTAATCACTGACTAATTTATGATGTTGAATAAGAATCCTTTGTCTAATTAACAATCTTCCGCAAATGAGTAATTGAGATAGATAGATAGATAGATACGCAAGTCATAAATCTAAATTAATTAATTAGTAGAAACAAAAAGGAATGAATGAAGTCAAACTTAAAACTTATATACACGATTTAATGTATAGTCAGTTCGTAGTATTTTGTCTAATGAAATTATTTGTACTATTCATTCTGTAATGATATAGACCACGAATGAAATGACTAAGGAAGGCATGGTCTGTGTCATGTGTTTATCTGTTGTCGTTCTCGAAAGTCACACTACCTAGAATCCCGGGGTGTTGGTTTGGAGATGGACAAAACATGGGGTCATTATAATAGGCACACATTTTCACATGTTCAAATTATTATTATTATACAAAGCATTACTACTAATTGCAAGATGAGTAGCAATTAATAAGATCAAAAGGATAAAACAATGAAATTAAAAAAGGCACAGCTGTGGATAATTTAGCAGCGTTCGATAGACAGAGACAACTCAAGTATTACTAGTACACTTCAATGTTGTTATCTGGTAATAAATGCAAGTATTTCAGTGATGAAATTTAATAAACAATTAATGTGAATAGGTTGGAGAATCTAGTTTAAAATTAACTGAATACTAATAGTAATAAATATCGACCTAGACAAGAGGCAAGAGTAGTGTGAGTGTGAGACTCAAACATTTGCATTGAGTGATCGATGTTGTTCAGTGTCTCCTTGTTAAGTTTTAGTATAATTAATTATTTCGGTAAAATTGATTTTAGATGTAGATGTGTGTTGTTATGAGATGGTATTAGCACAGGAGACAGAACATACAGTCACACTCACTTATTACAGTTTCAAAGGATAAAAACATTGGTCAAATGGGCATGGATGCTATATAAGACAAGGTTCGCCATTGCATGTGATACGCTACGCATGGTGGTCCTGGGATAGTAATACTGCATTGTTTTTAGGCCAAGGGGGCACAAATTAGTAGCTGAGGACAGTTTTTCCTTAAATAGATTTATTGTTAGGTTTAATTTTGTAAATCCTTTGCAATACTGTATTTGATTCCTATAGATTAAAAAAAAAAACTTATTTTTATTTAATAAAATAGTTTTACATATTAAAAAATTATAATTTTTTAAATTATTAGTAGTTACATATCAGAAGTAGAATTAATTTTTGATCTAATGGATTGGAGAACATTCTAATTTTCGACTTTAAAAAAAAATATCACATAATTATAATTCAATTAATTTTAAAAAATTATTTTAAAGGTGACATAAATGTACTGTGATAGTCTTTAAGTTTTTTTTTATTACTTCTTTTATTTATTTTGACAAGATTATGTTGTTGTTGTTGTTTTATTGTTTTTCATAAACTCCTTAAAGGCAAAAGGAAAAATAAATTTGCATTATGTATGATGGCGCTTGCTTTTGAAATCTTCAATGAGTTCATGTGTGAATCACGAACTCGTCACATGATTATGTGAGTGCGTTTGAACCTTATGTTGACAATTGTGACTATATAAGATAAAGATCCAATATCATACCATATGCTTGTAATTAAGTGTCAATTACCCCAGCTAGCCATTATTATTACTATATTATGCAAAAAAGAAAAAGAAAAGCAGTAATAGCTTGAGAACTTGAAAGAGAAACGGAGAAAGAAATAAGAAAAAGGAATCCCGTGTTTAATAGCTTCCATTAAAGAAAAATTAGATGAACCTTTTTTTTTTCCAATGACAAGCAAAGGGAAAGCTTTCTACTTCGATAAATCAGATAGGAATATTTGATTGGTGAGCTTGGTTCAAATTAATAATTAAATTTACTTATATTTCTTTTTTTTATAAGAATTTAATTATATTCTAATCTAAAGATTTAACAAAGTGGTGTAATAAAATGATCTATTTAATAGAATACCTTATATTTGATTTTTAACGTGTGAAAAAATTTCTTAGACCATTAACACTCGATTAAGACAGTGGAAATGAGATTAGTTTATAATCCATTGATTTGGAGACACCCTGATCTCATGCCTTGCACTAAAAAATCTTAAATTCTATTTATTTTAGATATTAGTATAATTAAATTGTGATGAAATTAATTTTAAATTAATGAATGTTATTGAAATGCATATTAAATTAATCTCAAGAAAAAAAAATATTGAACCATCTATTAGGTAAGGTGTATAAAATTAATTATAATTAATTCCAAATAAGCATTAAAGTGATTGGCTTAATTTGTTTATGAAGCACACAGCATATTGGTAGTGTTGGGGCGTGGCTTGCACGCAACTTAACAAACGTAGCACTCGATTGGTGTCATGGTTGGAATTTGGTGCAATTGCAAACCACATATTATTATATTATAGTACCATAAATAACTTTAAACCTTCCCCAAATCTTTACTACTAGTTTGTTTATAACATTATTGAAATATATTATAATTTATGACATTAATCATTATTCGTAGTAGAGAGACTTCTACTAGGTGGCATCAATTCATTGAACAAAGGTTTTCATGACAACACCTAACCCAACGGTGGTATACTTTTTCAAGATTCGTGTTTTCTCTCTTTGATTTCAATGGCAAATGCTTATGAATGTTGATGACTCGATCAATTGCCATTTGTCAATACTATTGTATTAGTATATTTCTTCACGATCTCAACTTAGACAATGGACCACCATTAATGCTCTATAAAAATTCAGAACTAGGATAGCCAAAAGAAGATATCACATCACATCATATATATTATAAGGATTTTACCTCTTAGCTAGGCTAACATAATTATCTCAACCCTTTGTTTTAAGCTGTTCTTTGTCAGAAAAGTCTATTAATTTCTCGATCGCATGTTTCCAAATTGTTTGAATTTCTATGGAGATTTTAAGTAACCATATTGCACATCACTGTTTTTATTTCATGAATTTTCATTTTATTATTATGCTTAATTTTTCCTTGTGTAAGGATTGATGCCGCCGGCATGCTATGCTACATGTGACATAAAAAGGCACAAACTTAATATGTGAAATACTTTGAATTTTTGTTTGATCACAGTTCATTATTTACAAAGATTTTCTTTAAAATTATCCTTAATTAATACTTAATGAAAACAATGTATAATGAAAATGAAATAATAATTAATTATAGAAATAAAAAATATATTAATAAATTGGTTAATGTTTTATAAAAAAAAACAATATATTAATTTTATTCCTTTATAACTGTCTAAAAAGCTTAAAAGATGTATAATACTGTATTTTGAAACAAAGGGAGAGTATTATTTAATATGACAGTATGATTATATATTAATTAATGTCATCAAATTCTTATTTTACTCGAAACTAAGGTTGCTACTTGCTAGCTAGCTTCCAATAATACCCCAAATGCGAAAGCCCATAACCCCACGCATGCATATAATAATACTTTCTAACACTGTTCTGTTCTAACGTGCCTTTTCTTCACTCTCCCCTCTTTCTCGCTCTCACCTCTCCTGTTTCCTTCTCCATTTTGTTTCTTCTGCATCTGGGTATGTCCTGTGATCTTCAAAGTTTCGTCTTTTTCCACTTTTCATGCATACCCTTTTGTTCTCTCAGCTTCTTCTCCATCCCCATTGCCTTTCCTGCCACTGTTGCCTCGCTTTTCCCCCACTGGGCCCCCAGTGATTGATTCAGGGGAAGATCGTGAAGCGTTAGAAAATTTTGACTCTGTTTTTTTCTCGTGAAAATGATGTTTCGATTTGTGATGACAATGAAATGAAGTTTTTTAATGTTGGGGTGGGAGTAAGACTTTACTCTTTTTTATGTGGCGATGATGAATCAGAGTCTAGAAGGGTTAGATCCATTTGAAACGCCTAAGGGCATGTTTTCTCTGTTATTTTATGTGAAGATGTTAAGGAGGAATGAGTCAATTTTTTTTTTTCAGTAAAAAAGTATTTATCTTATTTTATTACAGCAATTGGACTTTGCTGAGAAGAATGGAGTTTTGGCCAGCTGTGGATTTTTTCCCTCTTTTTTTCTTTCCGTTTTTCATGTGATCCCTGTGTCGGTTAAATCCAATGCATGCAGCTCTGTTTTCGTGTTCCTTGAGGTGTTTATGTGTTGTATCATGTGATGTCAGTTTTGGAATTGCTTTGATATGTGTCTTTCGTTGCTGTTTTATGTGGTGTTGACAAGTGTGGATTAAGAAACTTGTGATCATTGCCAATACTAAGCATGTTTCTCAAATTCACATGTATTAGCTCTTTCTTGTCACACTGCCGCATGTGCATCAATGTAATTGTTTATATGGCATTTTGTTCTGTGCAATTTTTTCTCTGTTTTGGACCTTGGGGGTTGAGTTGGCCACTTATTAAGCTCAAAAGTCAAAAGCAATCCCTTTTCCTTTACTCATGTATGTTTTGTAAGACGAAATGATTTCTGACACTTTCTGTTGCAGAAAGCAGTTTGTGATGAAGATTGAGTAAGAGATTCATTTTTTCTATGAGGTCAATCAAATCATGGAGATGGCCTACGAGAAAAAGGAGTTTCTTGCCTAATGGTTTGCCTTGTTTTCTTTGAAGTCATTACCTTTGATATTTCTAAGGAGAATATCTTTTAAGTAGATTTTTGTTAAGTAGTTCTGTTTGTAACTTCACTCTTTCAATGTGAATTTTCTTGGACCAGGGAAAATCAAGTTTGAAGATGAAACAACTGCCGTTTATGGCAGTTTTTTGTATAGTGATGTTGTTCGTTGTGTATAGGACTCTAAAGTATCAAAGTTACCAAGAAGAGGTAAGAGATTGCATGTCATAATTGATTAAATTTCTGTACTGCATCAGGTTAGGGATCGTTTACTGCTTCAGTGCTGCTTTATCCAGAGTAGTATAACAATGCCACATTCTGGTTAGGAAATGTGTGAAGTAGTTTGCAAAAACATTAAACGATTAAACTCTTTGTTGTCATCAAGTGATGTTGAAAAAGTATATCAGAATAAAACCCTATAGCCTTGTTTGAAATTTTTTTCCAGCTCCTAGTATGGTGTACATTCAAAAACAACTTTTTGTGGCAGGTGGCAGCTGCGTGGCTTGAGTTTTATCTTTCTTATAATGCACCAATTCATGACATTGTATTCTTGTACGTCCTGTTCTAATTTGAAATTTACTTCTTTATTTTCTTTTGTTATTATCAGATAGATAAACAGTTCAATATCAGGGAAGAAGAAAAGGTACACTCTGATGCCGATCAGTTTTCTATTTTTCTACTCTTTCTAAATTTAAGCTTTGGTGCATTTAGAACAAAAGCTTTGCAGGTTACAGTGAATGAGGGCTATGGCTGCTTCAAAATTTTGATGCACCTGCTTACTTTACAATTTTTGCATTAATGTGTTAATTTAACTTGATTGCATATTCTTTTTCATATTGGTGCTTTTGATGCCACTGTACAGGGATATACTGAAACTTCTGGAAATCTAAAGGGCTTACCACAGGGTATAATACAAGCTACTTCAGATTATGAGTTAAGGCCTTTATGGTTGCCAAGTAATCTGAGGTCAAAGGTCAGCATCTTTGCAATTTTATATATTTTGCATTATAGTTCTATTAAACTGATAGATGATGGCCACCGGAGTTGGTAAACTGTGACTGGCACACCATCAGTTATCAAAGCTGCTTCACCCGAGCTAGCTAATTTATTGATTGCTTGGTGGTGATTATTTGATTGCAGGTTAGTGTTTACTCCAATCGCAACTTGCTGGCAGTGCCAGTTGGTATTAAACAAAAGCATAATGTAGATGTCATGGTGCAAAAGGTATTTTTGATGATTCATTAGGTTATCCAAATTGTTTGAATCAGCAGCATTCCTAATCTAATATCATTGATTTCAGTTTCTTCCAGACAATTTTACAATTATTTTATTCCATTATGATGCTCATATGGATGGTTGGTGGGATCTTAATTGGACTAGCAACGCCATACACATAAATGCTCAAAACCAAACAAAGTGGTACATATCTATCTAGACTGATCATATAGGTTCTTTTTTTCTGTCTGAAAAGCTTATATTGTTTATTGCATGTTAATTGAAGGGAGTTTGCTTTAAATCTTATCTGAAAACTAGGAATATATGGACCATGTCATGTCTTTATCATTGAAAGGATTTATTGAAAATCAAAATGTCTTATGGACTTTTTTGAGTCAATTAGGCTATATAAAAATCATTAGAAGCTGGGAGAAAATTTTGGTTTCTCACTGTATTGAAATCAAAGTCTTTATTTAGTTCCCTTTTTCTCTTGGGGAGCAACCACTCAAATTGAAAAAAAACATTACAGAACAACATAACACCTCATTGAAACCATGTGAATCTTCTAGTTGTAGATGAGTTTGGTAATGTGCCACTGCATGACCATGGCTCTGTTATTATTGCTTGGTGATGTGTCTCTTTTTGGTCTGTGGCATTTCTGTGCATACCAGATTGCTGGTCCTTTTACTTTTTGTTGCTAACATATATGCTTTCAATTTAAATATATTATGAATGCATATATTTCAATGGTTTATTTTTCCCAATTTATATATTAATTCCTGGGTTCTTTCTCAGGTGGTTTGCAAAAAGATTTCTACATCCAGATATAGTTTCTATTTATGATTACGTCTTTCTCTGGGATGAGGATTTAGGGGTGGAACATTTTTCTCCATCAAGGTATAACTGATGGTTTTGTTGCATTTCTCTGCTGGTGGTATACTTTGACATATGTCTGCTTTTGGCTTTTAATATGAAGCTTTTCATTTCATATATCAGCTGAGGCACCCAAGTTACCATTATAACAAAAAAAATGATCCTATTTTTTAATTTATATAATTTGATAGTTTTTTCTTTTAATAAAAACTGCATGAAAATTCACTTGAAATCTGTAACATGTAGAAGATAATTTTTCAAAAACCTGTTCCTTAATTTTACCTTCTTATTTTTTCTCCTAAAAGTAGTTATTGAGAAGTTTATCCAAACAGGGAGTATGAATGTTTGAAATTAAATTAATTTGATTTTATGTCAACTTGTGCTTTTACCAAGTCCGCACACAACCTGTTTCATCTGTTCATAATATTAGTGGTTCACTTGATAATTTATATTACCCTACATGACAGACTTATGCTCTCATTGAAGAGAATGAGTTAACACGGGCACCTGTTTTTTCTCCAGATACATTGAAATTGTGAAGGAAGAAGGATTGGAGATATCTCAACCTGCCCTTGACCCAAATTCAACAGAGATACATCATAAAATTACAGTTAGAGCTAGGACTAAAAAAGTTCATAGGTGACTTATCATTAGAGGTTATTGATATGTACTTGCTAATCAATTTCATACTTAAGCTTGAGTTGTCATACATGCAGGAGAGTCTATGAACGCAGAGGCAGTACTAGGTGTTCAGAATCAAGTACAGGGCCTCCATGCACTGGGTAACTGTTACTTTCCTTGGAACTGGTTGTGCTGTGTATTTTTTCAAGATGTTGTTCATTTTAGATCTTATTCACCATTTCACGGGTGTTATCATCCTTCTTTCTGCCATCAAGATGGCATGTGTTTAAATTTAACCAGTTGTTAATGTATTGAAAAGGGAACTTGACAAAATAAATTAACATCTGCTGTTTTGGAGTTTTATATAAATGTTATGAATCAGAATGACACTGAAATTTCAATACAACTTGGCAGGTTTGTGGAAGGCATGGCTCCTGTTTTCTCTCGAGCTGCCTGGTATTGTACTTGGCATCTTATACAGGTAATTTCCATGGTCCATTCGAAATTTAAAAATTCTAACCAGACTTTGCCTGAAATTCTTTCCAAATTATTCAAGGTTTTGTCTTCTTTAAAAACAATTGTGTGTTATCTACTCTGGTGTAAAGTTATGAACCGAGAGATTGATTACTATGGTAAGGTAGGAGATTAGATAAAAAGATGGAAGTATATTCTGTATAACTATCACCAGATCTAGAAAATTCTTGCAATTCAAGAACAACTGAGAATGAGAGTTACATAACAAGAAATAACTAAATATGGCTGTGTTTGCAAACCAGTTACGGTGAATGCAACTGGCGTTGTAAAAAAATGTGTATTCACAAGCTCTTAGTTTTTGTGCCTTGGAACGCTTATTTTTCGATTGAATGTGGTTTTAAACGCTTAACCAAACACAGTACATAATTTAGGTTCGTCCCTCTCCCTTCCACCCTGTCATTTTCATCATTACTTTTTTCCCACTCGTTACTCCCTTGATGCCCTTTAATCAACTCTTGTTTTGACCCTTTATTGATGATGAACACTACTACTCTGCCCTACTCCCTATTTCCTTTAACATATAATGTATTGCTTCAGTATTCTAGAATTAACTTTGGTCATGGACCTAAAATATACTTTCTTTATTGCTTAATGAAATTCATTTTTTAATAGTCAGCCATTAAGTATGTCAAGGTTACAAAATGCTTGCAAATAGGTTTTCAGAGGTGAGGTTGTGGATTAACTTTCTGTCCAATTAACTTGGATTTTTCTCATTTAACTTTGTCTCTTTTGTAATTTCAGTATTCAATTTTTTGATTGGATTTTATAGATCAAAATAGTCCATAATTTTGGTAACATTATTATCAATTTTCATTTTCTCAGAATGACCTTGTCCATGGATGGGGAATGGATATGAAAGTAGGATATTGTGCACAGGTGAGAATTACACATTTTCTGGACAAGATTTATAATTACTCATAGTCCTGGAATGCATCATGTTTTCAATATAAATTTTATATCAATAGTTGGTTGTCATTATGCTAACTGATTTGCACTCTACCTCTCTTTTCAAATTCATTTAATTCATGGTAAGTATCATTAATCGTGAAATCAATGTCATTTTCCAGGGAGATCGCACTCAAAATGTAGGAGTTGTTGATAGCGAATTTGTTGTTCACAAGGGAATACAAACTCTGGGTGGTAGCGATCATCAAACTAAAGTATTTTGCTCCTCTCTCTCCAATGTTTGAATTAATTATGCATCATTTGCTTCCTTGCATACAAACTGTGATTAAATTTTTTATTTATTCAACAGTTACAAACACTTCCGAATACATACACGCCCTTTAGTGTTTTGGCCAAATCCCTGTGATTTATGCATAGGGACAACCCTTAGGAACAAGCATTGCTAGGGACACACATTTTTTAACTTTGAATTGTTTTTCAAAAGATGTTTTTGTTGCCCTATTCATTTTGTCTGGTGAAATTTATTGGTCTGATCTCAAGCTCCACTAAAACTATGTCAATAGCATGAGCACATTGGGTTGATCATTAGAAATAGAATATATCCAATGACTGCAAATACTCCTATAATAACACCCTCCCCAGTCTTTCTATCATTAACTTCCATTTCTAAGAATCTTAACATCTTCAAGATTCCACTTTGATAAGTGATAATTTTAAAAATCCAGTTTGTTTAAACTTAAAAATAGCAATTAAAAAAAAAAGCGTTTTTTAAGAGACAGATAGGATTTGCTTCTTAAAAAAAACAGAAAAATATGTTTTTTAAAGATATAAACAGTTAGACAATTAGACAAACACATCAAAGAAGGAAAAAACTGCTTATTTTATTAAAAGATTTTTTTTTTTTTAATAAAAAAAAGTAAGCTTAAATAAACGGACAACTCCAACAAGGTTTTATAGGCATTCATTCCCTATAATCCTAGGGAAGCAAGATTTTATAAGGTAAGTTGAATTGCAACTGGACAGGGAATCTGCAGCAATAACTTTTCTTTTCTGTCTTTCGTTTTGCAGGTTTCAAATCGTAAAAGGAAAACTCCGGTACAGTTTTTAATGGCATTCATTCATTCCCGATAATCCTATTTCATTTTCTAACACTCTATCCTAACTTCTTTTTCTTGTTGGTTTTGTTTCCTAATCAGACACACAATGCGGCAGCTCTTGATCAACGAACTGAGGTAAGGCGTTTTAACCAATACTTTTGAAACCAAGTCTTGTACTGATCACAATATAGCTAGCAAATGACCTTGTTACTTTTTACCTGGTTCTGAAATCGAGGAGTTCTAGGAATACATTTTCTAACACATTCCTTCAAATACACTCTCTAATTGGTTAAATTAGGAGAGAGAATCATTAAATATTATGTGAAACTCATAAAATTTGTCATTTTTAATAAATTCTAAAATAAAAACGAATAAAGAAGAGTGTCATAAAGTGTGCTACTTGCATTTCTCATGAAAACACAAAGTAGCATAACTTGCAAATGTTACATTATATCTGCTTTTGAAACCAAGTCTTGTATTTGTATTGATTGATGAGTTTAATGATGATACACTGACAATATAAAATAGTTTTATACTGTCGTGCAAACACAACCCACCATTTGTATGATTTTTAAGATAATTTTACAAAAGAGTCATTAAACTCTTTGATTGATTACAAAGTAGTAGCTTGCAAGTGAGACCTTGTTTACATTGTCAGATACGAAGACAGTCAACATGGGAACTTCAAGTCTTCAAAGAGCGGTGGCATAGAGCTATCGCTGAGGACAGAAACTGGATTAATCCATTCGAGAGTGATAAAAAACGTACGAGACAAAAGCCAGAATAGAAACCGGTTGTCCGGTTCTCTTAGGGCATTAGTTTTTTTTTCTTTTTTTCCTTTTTTTTAATATATAGGCATAATTTAGTTTTTGTAGCTGAATGAATTCTCTATTCATTCAATTTTGGAACCTCAACTTCTTTCTTTATATTCTTTTGTTCTTTTCATTCATGTCACAAATGCTTCCCTATCTCTTTTTTTTTTGCCATACAAGTCCTTTGATAATTTTTATTTGGATGCAATTATCATATATGCATCCTTAGTTTTTTCATAAAAAGATATAATGAGGAAGCTTCCATTCTTGTAGTGCTTTTGGTTTCGGGGGTCTAAGTTTATCAACTAAACCATACTCAACATTCATTTTTGGTGTACTTTGCTGGGATTTATCAAAGTGGAGTTGTTGGCTCTCTCAATCTTCTTAGAAAATACTTATTTATTTATTCTATTGGTTTTTAAAAAGATAGTGTTCACCTCACCAATGTAAATTGCTTTTATTGCCAGTGTAGCAGCCAATTGACGTTACTTAAACAATAAAATTGGAGATATATCATCAGAATATGTAATAATTTGAAATTTTCAATAGTAAATGCTACATGTTAAGTTTACAAAAATTAAGCATTAGATTCAAGATTTATTTTAATTAATTTTTAAATTGTTTTATATTAATATTTCTTTTTGTTATAAAATTAATTATTTATATTTATATATATATTTTTTAAAATTTGTTTTCCCCACAATATAAGTTGCTTACTTTTGTACTTAAATTGAAAATATCCATGTAATAATAACACAATACAAAAGGCCGTAAACGATACGTTTGTGATCTATTAAATAAACAACGTGCAAATGTCTCTTCTAATTTCTCAAAAAGTAATGACTTTACAACGTCACAATGAACTACAACAACTTAATTTGCTGTTTATGTACATCCCTTGCCATTTTAAATGTCTTTAGTATTAAAATGTCCAGTGTTTTTATTATTGGTTTTAGGTGAATTTTAATTTTTCCCTTTTCTGGGTATCTTTTATTAATTTCCTTGTGGTTATCTTTTCAAAAACAATTTTATATTTAATATTTACATTTGGAGAAAGCATGGTAAACTATTGTCATATTTGATTTGGCTTCACTTTTGTAAACTCAATTAAGATTTTCTACGTTGAAGGTAAAAACAATGAAGAGTTGCATTCAGTTTTTCATGGGGCCACCATGATTTTGAATCCTTTACCATCATCAATCCATGTTCCATACACACTATATATTCATGTTGAACCACTTCTACCTTGGTCTTTGAGATACATTAATCATTGACAATTTTACATATAAAAACAAAAAATAGAGCAATAAATTTATATGAAGTTTCTCTCCTATAAAAGTATGAACGAGAACAATATTTTCCCCCTAAAATAAGCATTTTTTTAATTATAATATCGGTACAAAATAATACTTGTCTAATGGTGATTAATGTTTGTAGGGAATCATTAGTACATATAAAATAAATATTTTTTTAACATAATTTATTTTATATTTAATTAAAATCAATATTCAAACTCCGAACCATTTAATTAAATAATCCAAATCACTATTACTTATATCAAAGGTTGTAAACATCATTACCATACCACTTAGAAAATGACATGATTTTGAATTAAAGTTATGAGGATCTGAGCGAACCCAAATTTTAAATTTTGGATTGTCTCTAGCAGCAAATGCCAAATAGTACACAATTTGAAAATTTTGGCTTGTTTCTAACAGGTAACAGCAAATCCACAAGTTCTATGTGGACAACAAATATTGATTACCTTTTCTCTTTAACCACGGGTAAGACACAATTGTTTCAAAAAAACATTTGATTACGCCCTTGTCGTGAAATGAACCACAACACCAACGACTAATCCATCCAATAACTTACAGCATCTCCAATCCCTTTTAATATAATATAAACAAATTTAAACTTATATTATATTAAAAAATCTTATAACTTATAAGTTTAATTTAATACTTTATAAGTATAAATTCTTATATAAATTTTAAATTATTATTAAAAAAACAGAAAATTCATCATACATGAAAACCATCTAATTAAGTGAATAATTTTTGTATGCTATAAGTATTTTTAATTAAATTGAAATCTTTTCATTTTATATTTTCAAATCTGAAATCCTCCAATTATATATAGTTTAATGTGTGGGAAAGCAAAGTTGAAAGCAGAGTCTGTGTCTTTTATATTTCTTCTGTATTAAGCTGACCAAAGCAAATCCTTTGTATCTGTCTGTAGCTGGAATTTTCGTCCTTCTTACTTTACCTTCCCCACCTTCGAATTCTGTAACAAGTTCCAAACTTTCAAATCTCACCGCTTCAAAAATCCTTTTTTTTTTATTACCCATTTGACTTGACTTTAGCCTCTGCTGCAGAGTCCCAGATCTCTGCATTCCAATTATTCCTATGGCTGGTCGCTATGACAGTAACCCCTTTGACGAGGAAGAAGTTAACCCCTTCTCCGTAAGTCCTTATTTTGTTGCTGCTTTTTTTTTTTTTTTGCCAAAGTTTAGATTTTGTGAACTGGGTATGCGGTTTTGAGCTGAACATGATTTGATCCTGTTCTGGGGTGTTTCAGCATGCTATTTTGGTTAAATTATTGTTTTTGAAATTTTATTGTTGATTTTGGGATGACTTGCTGTTTGATGCTATAATTGATGTGGCTGAGGAAACCGGTTTTGGGTTGTTTGTGTGTGTTTCTGTTTTAAGGTAGTTAGAGATTTTGTTCTCTCTGCTGCTTCTTCATGTAGGGTTTTGTGTTTTCTGATGATGCTTTTGGCCTTAAGAAGTTGACTTTAGAATTAGGCTCAATACTTCTGGACGAATCTTTTACATGCCCTTGAGATTTGCTTGCAGATGCAGATGCAGATGCTGATGACATGTTTTCTTAACTTTAGAGTGTCTAATAGTAACTTTTAATGAATTAACTTGAAGTAATCGTCCCATTAGGGGTCACGGGATTCTAGAAGTTTTCAAATCCATTCTTCGTTTAGTTTAAAATCGTATATATTTATTATTTTATAATCGTATATAATTTTAATGTCTGACATTGCAAAAAGAAACGGTATTATCAAATATATCTTTTCTTTTTTTTAATTGTGACATTATGTTTGAAAAGATTTAAGAAGTATTATAAGCCCACAGAATATTACCAAAAGGTCTCTAAAAATCACAAAATAATTAAAAGTGCAGTAATGTTATTCAAAGCTATGCTGTGTGATGTTTTATAGGTGTATGATTGTGATATTGACATTTTTCCTTTACATGGAATGGTCTGAAAGATGAGGGGAGAAAATTTAGATGTTGTGATTACTAGTGAAACATTTGGAGAGTAAATTCATCATGGAATCATCTTATCCATTTAGCTAAAAGGAAATTTTGAGTTTTCACTACCTTGTCATGGCAACATCCTTATTCTATTTGAACTCTAGGGTCTAAGTTCATGACCAGCTTTATTTATTTAGTTTTTACAAAGTAAATTACATATCAGATCCTGATAAAAGGCTATAAATCTTTTGCAACTTAATGTGTTGTAATGTTTTCTAAAATGTTAGAATCCTGGAAGTGTTCCCGCAGCCACTAATTCAAGGCTTTCACCGCTTAAGCCAGAACCTGTTGATTATAATTATGGCTTTGGTGCGACAGTTGATATACCTCTTGATTCATCCACGGTATGTATAAAATTGAGGTTGTTAAAATCCTCATTTTGTTTCCTATTTATAATGTGTATGTTGCAAGTATTGAATATTGATGGTTGTTTTGCTAATTATTTTATATTTCAATGTTAGGATTTGAAAAAGAAGGAGAAGGAACTTCAAGCCAAGGAAACTGAATTGAGAAGAAGGGAACAGGTATATGATGGCATTTCTTGTTGTCTCTTTGTTAGTTGAGAGTTTCCTTAGTTGATCTTTTTTTTATTTATCAAATCCAGGAAGTGAGACGGAGAGAAGAAGCTGCTTCACGAGGTGATTTACATTTCCTGATTCTGTATTTGAAGTTTTTTTGCTAGTTATTATTTTGGGTTCTTTTGGGGAGGGGGTGTTTTTGTTTGTGTTGGCATTCAATTGAATAGTGGAAGAATGGTAATACTGCAGAATTTATAGATGTCTTGCAGCTGGAATAATGGTATTTACCTTTTGTTTTGCAGCTGGAATTGTTCTTGAGGAGAAGAATTGGCCGCCATTTTTCCCAATAATCCATCACGACATTGCTAATGAAACTCCAATTCATCTTCAAAAATTGCAATATGTTGCATTTACAACACTGTTAGGTTTGTTATCCTCTTGTGTGTGTGTGTGTGTGTATATATATATATTTATTTATTTTTGGGGGGGAGGGGAAACTTGGTTCCTATTATGCCATTGTTTTTTAGATCCTTTGTGCGTTCTCTGCAGATGACTGGTATCATGATTTTTGGTGCTTTTTGATTTATACTGTGTAAAAGTTAATTTAAAAGAATTTTTTCTTACTTAATTATCTTTTAATTGGCATCAATGACAAAACTTTACACCTTATACTGGAAAGTAGCAATTGGGCATCTTTTATTCTTTTCTACTCCCATTTTCTTTAAATGAAACATTAAAAAACTTTTAAGCCTTGAAGAGAGAAATGAGATACTCTGAAGAAATAGTTTTGTCTAAATGATTGATTTGAAACCATTAAACCTGTTTGCTTGGAACTAATCTGTTTTTTTGAGTAAGATAATGGCCTGATAAATGCATTCTCTATTTATTTGTTCTTAGCATGATCTCATGTTTTGATTAATTTTGGTCACAATAAATGTATCTATCGTGATTCATGAGTGATCTGTAAGCCATGTAGTTTTATATCTAAAATCAATGCAAGTGTGAGATTGGTTCACTGTCATTGATAAATAGTTCTATTATGCAGGATTAGTGTTGTGCCTTTTTTGGAATGTTATAGCTGTTACTGCAGCTTGGATTAAGGGTGAAGGTGAGTTTAGATACACAAGAGTATTTTCTTAGGTTATAATACAGCTCAAATTACAAATCTGACATTTCCAAATTCCATGCATTTGGAACTTGACCTTGTTTGTTGTAGGTGTAAAAATATGGTTTCTTGCCATTATCTACTTCATAGCAGGGGTTCCTGGAGCATATGTTCTGTGGTATCGCCCATTATATCGTGCTTTTAGGTAAATTGTTTAATGCTTACATGCATTTTTTTAATTTTCTAATGTATTCTGCAACTGCAATTAGTGAGCATTTTTATTTATAACTTGTATAGCAAGACTAAAACTTGTTTTTTAGAACAGATGCATGTTTGGGTTTTAGTGATTCAACCTCGGGGCTTTGTGAGTTTTATCACATTTGGTTGTGTCCACAATTAATCTAAATAGGAGAGGCTTTGAATTTTTCAAGTAAATAAATATTAGAATTTGGGCTTAGGCCTTAACTCCACATAACTCTGGTTTATAAGGTGAGGACTGCCTAAGCTTTATAAGGATTACATTGGCTATATATCTAGTTGATGTGGGATCTCTACCCTTGAGAGTCAATGACCTGGCAGCTTCATATTTTCATCTTTTTATTTAGCCTTACTGTTGATCTTGAATATGCTGCTCTTTTTTGCAGGAATGAAAGTGCTTTGAAATTTGGATGGTTTTTCATGTTTTATCTGGTAAATTGATTGTACTTCTTAATGTGCATAAGCTATGCTTCAAAAACTGTAAGAAATCTAATCGTCTTCATTTCTTCTGCTTACAGCTTCACATAGGATTCTGCATCTTAGCTGCAGTTGCTCCTCCTATAGTTTTCAAAGGCAAATCCCTGACGTACGTCAATTTCATATATGTTTTCTATTTAACATGCTAAAATAGCTCATAGGGTTTTATTTTTGTCACAAGAAGACTAAGCATTCAAATTCATTTTCCTTGCTCAAGATAGATTTCTTTTTTTTCCTTTCCCTTCTAAAAAATAGAAGTAAATGACAAATCTATTTGTCATTGATATAAGTTAGTTGGTTAGGCTGAGATTGAGAGGAATTAAGGCATATTGCCTATAAATAAGAGGAGAGGTTGAAAGAGAGGTGATTGTGCCATTTGTGAGGAAATCGGGGCATTGGGAGGTGTTGACCCTCAAAGATATGTGGTGTTGTAATCAAGTAACAAGTTTCTATCTAAATCTAAGTTGGCATGTTGATGAGTATGGTATAACTTGGATTTTATTTGGGGGGGGGGGTTCATATCTTCAAGGGGCTGAAGTTATTCCCATTTTTTTAACCTAGTGGTTGACACTGTCTGTTCATTGATACAGGGGCATTCTGGCTGCCATAGATGTGCTTGGCGACCATGCTTTGATTGGGGTAAGAGTGCCTGTCATGAATTATTTCTTATTCTCACATACTAATTAATTGTCAAAGTCGTAGCAATTTGATACATGTTAAGCCATAAGTTAATACAAGATTTTCTGCATTGCCCATAATGCATCATCCTTTTTGCAAATACTACAGAATGCAACCTATAAGCAATATTCTGCTTCTGAATGATTGATCTTTTTATTATGATTTTCTCCATTTGCTTTGTAGATTTTCTACTTCATTGGATTTGGATTATTCTGCATTGAAACATTGATCAGCATTTGGGTCATTCAGGTTTGATTACACTTCTTGAACTTTCCAATCATCTTAAGCATATGCACCCAGCATTTTGAATGCCATGATTTCCTTACCACATACCTATTCACTGTTTCTTTGGTTTGCTATAATACAGCAAGTATACATGTACTTCCGTGGCAGTGGTAAGGCTGCTGAGATGAAAAGGGAGGCTGCAAGAGGAGCATTGAGGGCGGCAATATGATTCATCAGTCTTGTGGAGAAGGCAGTATGATAAACTTGTGTATGGATCAATGTTGTATATTAGAGGCCACACACAGAAATTGTGAACAAAAATATTCTACTGATCATGATTTTTTGTTTACAGCTGTTATTTGTTTATTTATTTTTCTGTTGTTTAACATGCTACCTATTAATGTGGTTTGTTAGTGTATATCAAAAGCTGAGAGCTTTGGACATACTAGTGGCTGGTAGAAACATGCTATAATTTATTGAAGTTGATCCTCTTTATCTCAATCACTTCTCAACAACATGAAAGACATTATACTTTAGTAGATAGTGTGTCCCTACTCTTCTGAACCAAATAAACTGTTGTTTCTTCAACTCTATTACGCAGTACATGATACACTGACTCAACTATTTTGGATGCTATCAAGAAATTTAGCAATTTGACTTATCTATCTATCTATCTATAATTCCTGAGCTACACATTGTGATCATATGCTGTCACATTGCTATAATATTATATTTTGGCAACAGATTCTTTATTATGAATTCAAATGAATTTCAGTTATCCTATATCCTATATCCCATGACAATAATGAATTCTTTATAAATTCAATCATTGATCCTAAATTTAGTGGTAAAAATGGATTATTTATGAATTCAATGATCTTGGTGATTCTAAATATTATGGTAATAATGAATTATTTATGAATTTAATAAAAGGATTTTATATTATGAATTCTATGAATTCAACCATGTTTTTTGGTAAAAATGGATTATTTATTATGAATTATTTATGAATTTAATAATCTTTGAACAACTATTATGCTATGACAATAATGAATTCAATTGGTTTCCTAACTTTTGTGTGGCAAAATGGATTCTTAATGAATTCAATAATATTTGATGACGTAATTTTTGTGGCAAAAATAGATAATTTGTTTTTTCTTCAAGCAAAAAAAAAATTATTATAGGTTTAATTACAATTTTGGTCCTCCTATTTTTCTAAATATTCTTCATAAATTCAATGTCTCTCGATGATCTTCAATTTTGTGATAACAAATATTTTATTAAAATTCTTTATGAGACCCTCGGTGACCATAAATTTTGTAACTATAGCTATAAAATATATTATGAATTCAATGATACTCAGTAACCTTAAATTTGATGGTAAAAATAGATCTTTGTAATGAATTCTTCATGAATTTAATGTCCTTTAATGATCACAAATATTTTTTTTTATTATGAATTGAATGACCCTTAGGTGACCTAATTTTTTTTTTAGGCAATAAAGAATCATTTATTATGAATTTAACGAGCAAATAACCCTAAATTCGATGGTAAAAATGGATCTTTATTATGAATTTAATATCCCTTAGTAATCCTAAACTTTGTGGCTAACAAATCTTTTTATTATGAATTCAATGACTTTAGATGATCTTAAATTCTGTGGCTATAACAGATATTATGAATTTTTTTATAAATTTAATGACTCCTCAAGTATCTTAAATATGGTGGCAAAAATGGATGTTTATTATAAAATTCTTCATGATTTTAATGTCCTTTGATGATCTTAAATTTTGTGGCAATAATTTTTTTTTTTTTTTATGAATTCAATGATCCTCGATGATTCAAAAACAAATTTTATATTATGAATTCTAAATGGATTCAATTAGTTTCCCTTATATTTTGTGATAAAAATGGATTCTTTATTTAAATTCAATCGGTATCCCTATATCCCTAAATTATGTGACAAAAATAGACTTTTTATGAATTCAATGACTCTCGAAAACTATAAATTTTGTAGCTAACGAATTCTTTATGAATTTATTGACCATCAATCACCCTATATCTTATGGCAATGAATTCTTTATATGAATTCAATTGGTATCCTCAAATTCCGTGGCATAATGGATTTTATGAATTCTATGACCATGACTTTAAATTGTGTGGCAATAATGAATTCTTTATGAATTCAATGACCCTCAATTGGCAATAAGGATTTTATATTATGAATTCAAAACCCTAAGTGATTCTATAATTTATGACAATAAACGAATTTTATATTATAAATTCAATGACCTTCGGTGACTTTATATTTTTTGGCAATAACAGTTCTTTATATAATTATTTATGAATTCAATAATCCTTAGTGACCCTAAATATTGTGGCAAAAATGAATTATTTATAAATTCAATGACCCTTAGTGACTCTAAATTTTGTAACAATAATGATTTTTTTTTTTTATCAATTCATTGATCTTTGGTTACCTTAATTTTTTTTTGGCACTAACGAAATCTATATTATGAATTCTTTAAGAATTCAATTGGTGTCCCTAATTTTTTTTTTTGGCAAAAACAGAGTCTTTATGAATTCTATGACCTTCGCTGACCCTAATTTTTGTGGTAATATCAGATTCTATATTATGAATTCAATGACTCTTAATTATCTCAATTTCTGTGGCAATAATGAATTCAACAACCTTAGATTTGTGACATTAATGGATTTTATATTATGAATTCAAAACCCTCGATGATCCTATAATTTGTGGTAATAACGAATTTTATACTATGAATTTAATGATTATCGATGACTCCAAATTTTGCAACGATAATGAATTCTTTATGAATTCAATGACCCTTAGTAATCCTTATTTTTGTGGCAATAATAAATTTTGTATTATGAATTTAATATCCTCGGTGACCTTATATTCTTTGGCAATAACAGTTCTTTATATAAATTATTTATGAATTCAATGACCCTAGATGACTTTAAATTTTGTGACAATAATATTCTTTTTTTATGAATTCATTGACACTCGGTTATCTTAATTTTTTTTGGCATTAACAAAATTTATATTTTGAATTCTTTAAAGAATTCAATCGATGTCCATAAATATTTTGGCAAAAATGGATTCTTTATGAATTCCATGACCTTTGCTAACCCTAATTTTTGTGGCAATATCGGAATTCAATGATTCTTGATTACCTTATATTCTTTGACTAAAACGGATTTTTATTATGAATTTATTGTCCTTCAGTGATCTTAAATTATGTGACAATAACAAATTATTTATCATGAATTCTTTATGAATGGAATGACTATTGGTAACTATAAATTTTGTGGCAACAATAGATCCAATGACCATTGGTGACCCCAAATTATGTGACAATAACAAATTCATTATTATAAATTCAATGATCTTTGGTGACCTTAAATACAATGGTAAAAATTTAAATTTATCTTTATTATGAATTCTTCATGAATCAATGACTCTCGGGATCCTGAATTATGTGGTAACAACAAAATTCTTTATCAAGAATTCAATTAATGTTGATGACCTTAAATTCTGTGGCAAGAATTGATTATTCATTTGACCATTATTTTGTCCTAATTAATTTACAACTTAGTTGAGAGAAAGAGCCTTTTCATGGACATTAATGATAATCCGACACATCAACAAGAAGATATCAATCATTTGATCCTTAATTGTATTGTAACTTCTCAAACATATCTCATTAATATTATGCTTGGTTTGGATTTCATAGAGTTCTTTCTTCTTCTAGAGTGGCTCACTTTCATCAAGAAAGCTTGGTATATTGTCTAACATGCAATGGTTGATATGGAACTTTTAATTTTTCGGTAGGACAATTTCTTTTTGATTAAATTTGTTGAACATGATCACAACTGGGGTATTAATTCAATTGTTGCTATACATTCTGGAGGTAGCATGTGGTTATTTATGTTTTTTTCTCTTTTGCTCCTTTAGTTGGATGTCTTTGCTTTTTTATTTTTATTTTTTTATTTAGTTTGATATATTCTTTATATCACACTCCTTTATACATGATAGTGGCCATTTCTTGTGTTACATTCATTTTTCCCCCTCACATGATGAAATTCCTTTTGCACTAAGCTTTATGTTAGTTTTAAAACTAATTGTGGCCTATTATGTGTGCAACAAAGACTGAAAGATCAGCCAGACATGTTGCCGGTGATTTTAATGTTGAATGGTGATTAATCAACACATAGGTGATAAAGAAAACTAATATCCAAAACATTTATTTTCCTTCATTGTTGGGTTTACGAGGTTAATTAAATTGATTAATACTTTTAATATTTCAAATGAATTCTCTAAGTTATGTTTCTTGTTTTCAAAGTGAAGACATTACACATGGTCACATGCCAAAGACTAAATATTTTTCTTATATTAAGATTTAGTTTTTCTTTTTTGTTAATTTAAATTACTTAATTGTTAATCCAAATAATTTAAGTGAGTTAGGTAATTCATAGAATGGATTAAGAAGTTTATATAGTAGATTGACTTGCTCTATAGACCAAGTTAATTAATTAAAAAAAATAGGTTAAATTGTTAAAATGTAGGGTGGGTTAGCCCTAACCCGTAGGGCCTTGTGGGCTTTTGGTCCTATGGGCTTTTTTAATTGTGGCCCGTGTGAGCCATGGCCGAATCGAGCCAAACTGGCCTTTTGATAGCTCTAGTTGTGGACAAGCAATTGAATTTTGGTATCACTTTTAAAAGGGGAATAAACTCGAACACATACTTACAATATTTTAATAAAAAAGAAAGTTTAAAATTGCGTTTGTAATGTTTAAAAAAATTTCATAGAAAATGAAGCTGTGACTTATCAAATGAAATATTTAATACTCTATTTTATCAATTAAAAATGCTATACCTTTTTCATTTATCAAGCCTACTTTCAATGAATATAAACATAAAGATATGTACACTATGATAACTTATTAAGAAATTTTTCATGATTCATAATCAAGGAAATACAAGTTAGAAAACAAATTTTTTTATAGTATTCTGTGTAACAAGTATGAACATACAAAATTACAAATCTAACAATTTTGTAACTTTCAAATGTAACAATTTTGTATATAAAGTAACAATTTGAAAGTTACAAAATTATCAAATGTAACAATTTAATCTAATAATTATTTTTTTAACATCATTTTAATCTCTTCAAAATTCATTATTTACTTATTTTTATCTGAGCATCGCGCGTACCAAGAGTAGCCATGCATCACTAAATGCCACTCAGGATACAAAGTAACAACCATAACTTTTTTTATTCACATTATTTCAAACAATAGTAATTTCAGCCTAGCAAGCTGGCAACAATACATCAACAGTAACTGATGTCTATGATACTACTGTGTAAAACAGAAAAGAAACTATTTTACATTATTCACATAAAATCAAAGTAGATATCCTTTATACGTGTACATTATTAGAAGCCGTCTCAAAGACAAGAAGAGACCCAGCTAGCATCAACAGCATCAATGATTTTTTCATGTAATGTGGCTCCAGCACAAGCAACTATACCACGATCAAGCCTTTCTAAACATAAACCTTTTGAGAAGTCTAGAGGATCCCCCTTAGCATCTGTTACCATGCCTCCAGCCTCTTGTATGATGATAGCACCAGCAGCATGGTCCCATATTTTCTCCTTGTAACCAGCCCTTGCAAACTTCATGAAAACCTCAGCATCCCCACAAGCTATTGCAGCATATTTCAGCATGTTGTATACTCTAAGTGGCTCATTACTGCATATAAATAATGAAGAATAATTACCTTATAAACTATGCTAGAAAATTTATGTTGTCTTTGGTCACCTTTACCATGTGACATTTGATATATTTATGTGCAACTACACATAACAGTTTTCAGCTTGTTATCATATTCTAAGAACCTTCACAAGAATTTCAATATGTAGGTTAAGCTAATTTTTTTTTGGTAACCATGTTATTAGAAAATCTGACCACCTTTGGTGGAAAATTCTTCCTTCCCAATTACGTTTTTTTCATTTACAAAGTTCAAACTGCATGTGAGATTAATTGATTACAGAGAAAAAAAGAATATTGAAAGAGCATAGGAATAAATCCCATGTTTGAATGTCTAGACACTATAATCACACGAGGTAAAAAGTTTAGAGACAGAGAGGGTGACTGATATTGAAAAAGCATGAAATAAAAATGCACCTGAGACCAACACTGTGAGCTAGTCCTTCCGTGAAAGAGTGACTTGAATTGGCCTTATCAATTGGTTGGCATAAAGTGGCCAATGCTAGGTTGTCAATGGAAGAGACCGAAACTTGTTTTGCTTGGTTTGGCCACACAAATTTCTTATTAACATGGAGCAGTGGTTGGATCCAAGCCTTGCCACTACCCCTTTTGGCATAAATCACACAACCTTTATTCCAAGTTTCAGAGGTTGGAGGAGTCAACTTAGATATCATCCTAAGATAGCTGTGATGATAACTAAACCAGTCCTTTCTCATAGGATAGTTAGGACAGCCAAGAACTCCAAGCACCACTTCTCCATCCTCTATGAGTGACAATGCTACAGTGTATTGATCACCAAATGCTGACCCCATTGTACCATCAAGAGGACTAAGTGCCCAAAATCTTCCAGAAGGACCTCCAACTGAGTTGCAGCAGCCACTAATGATTTCAAGAACCTCTGAAGTTCCAAGACTTGATTTTGGTTCTTCAACTCCAAATCTAGGCGCTTCAGCTAGACATTCATTCACAGTTTCAACCACAGCTTCCAACAGTTCAGATGCATTAGTACTGGATAGTGTCTGAATGTCATTTTCAGTTACAATTGAGACATTTTCACCCCCTAAAGACTCAAGCAATATCCATCTGACAATTGCTTTGACACTCCAACCTATATAAGATTTGTTCATCACATGAACAAAGTTATAAGTAAATATAAGGGGAACAGCATAAATTTGATTAAGCTGAAAGGCTATACTTCCAAAGTTGTGATGATACCTATGCATGAAAAGCAACTAAAACATAATGTTTCTTGGGACAAGGACCTATGACCTCTCTTTGTTAGAGCAGCAAATTTTCTCTCCAATGAATCCCTAGATAGATGTCAAGGGAGATTAGAAAGGTCTTTTGAGTTCAACACTTTTCTTCCAGTAGCCATTTTTTTTTCTTTCTTTTTCTCTACTTCTTGTATTCTTTTAGAGAGGATACTTAATCTCCCCCTTTGCAGCTGTCCCTTCTTTTCCTTCTAATATAGTTTCTTCTTTTGTTAACAAATTAAAAAGAAGGTAGGTTTTGATATATATATATATATATTTACTTCTTCACTTGAGAGCAAAAGAGCAGTGAACAGCAATAGAAAAGTCAAAAACATATTCATGAATCCAAGTGCGATATATCCATTTAGTAGACCTTAAGGTAAACAATTGAATTCAGTCAAATCAGTTTGCGTATGGAACAGGACAACAAGGCCATAACAGTACTTAGTTACATGACAGCACTAGTAATACTATAGTCCAAAAAAAGAGAGTTTGAAGGTCAGCTTAATTTTGCCGACCCATTATTTCCCTTTCTAGAGTTTTTGAAAGTCCATGAAACCTCCAAATTTCATAGTCACTTTTCTTATTAATAATTTTCCATTGACTTCAAAGCATTTTAATTTTAGTATGTAAGTATTAATTTTGATAATTATGTCCTTTGTGTAGCAGACAATGTTTGTAATCCTCTCTCTTGTCACTTCTAATTAAGCACCAATCAAGAAGCCAGTTGTCGTAATTGAAAAGGATACCAAAGCAACATAAAGCAGTAAGATTTTGTTTCCCTCTGCGTATAACTAGTTCTGAAGTTTATAGGCAAATCTTTTTTTTTTTTTTTTTTAATTATAATATTGATACAAATTAGTTCCAGTAAAAAAATGATGAATAATCCGTATGTAATATATATGGTCGTCTATTCTTTATTTAATTACGTGCACACACGGTAAGAAGTATAAAAACTTATTCCTGATTGAAACTATTTAATGATGATGGTTGGAAGTTACCACATAGAGAACTTGGTATAGGTTGTGTGTGTGTGTGTGTGTATAAAAACAGAAAGTTCTAACAAATTACATAAAACAAAAAAATTCACCTGCAACTTTGGCTGGTGAATTGAGATTGTTGCTCTGAGGCTTGGAAATCAAAGTGTGTTGAAGTTTCTGACAGAGGAAGCATGCCATCTGAATTGCTCTGACAGCAACATCCAACTCTTTGCAATATTCTTCCTCTAGTTCTGAGACAAGTCCAAGCATTTTGTGGTCATCTTC
The DNA here is from genome assembly GCA_014843725.1 of Amphicarpaea edgeworthii. Classification (NCBI taxonomy): domain Eukaryota; kingdom Viridiplantae; phylum Streptophyta; class Magnoliopsida; order Fabales; family Fabaceae; genus Amphicarpaea; species Amphicarpaea edgeworthii. Next base: position 23,693,680 of record CM026328.1, read on the forward strand.
CATCACAGGAGAAGAAAAAAAATTACTTTGGTCAAATTTTGACACAAAAGCAATGTGGTTTGGGAGTGTGTTGGGGGATTTATGGTGTTGAGACAAGAACCAAGAACCTACTCTTTCTATATGGCTATGTGTGTAGTTTGCACTTCTCCTACTAAGTCCTAAGATACGTGGAATGTTTGCTCCCAAAATGGAACAATATAAAGGCATGTCAATTGTAAAGTACACAACTTCACTCACCCTTTCTTAATTTGGTTGTTACCAATGGTATTTTATAGGACCTTTGTGACGTTTGAAATGAGAGAATGGCAAATTATTATGGGAATAACAATGATATGCCTACGAGAGTATTTATAGGACCAATGTTACTAGCAAAAACAAACAAGCAACAATCACTTCTCTCTTATAAAAATGAAAAAGCAAATTGCATTAAGATGGGGTCTTTTGTATTGATAGATGTTGTGCAATTAAACAAGGAGAAATGACAAAAGTCACAGGACACAAAAGAATAAAAGAAAAAACAAGGAGAAAGGACAAGGGTTGAAGTCGTAAGCTTATCATTTGTGCATAAGACTATTTTTTTTTTTTTTTATCTATAGAAATCAATCATAGTATTATAGGAATTTATAATACTTAAGCACCGTATCTAACTAATTGAACTAGGCTCCTTGGTAAAAGTAATCTTTGTTATTCCTTGAGATAAGGAACTTAATTAATTTCACAACTCAATGGTGCATGAGGATGTACTTTCAATCATGCATCAAGCTTTAAGGGGTGTAGCGTGTAGATATACTTTCAGATTGTATGTTCTAATAATATTTTCGATACTCCCTTCTTGATTACACAAGTTATTAATTAAGGTAAACTGTATACTATTAATATACATTCATGTATCATTTCACCAAAAAAAAAAGAAAAAATACATTCATGTATCAAGTGATGTATAATGTATTGCTATCTATGGTTGGGTTCATGTGGTACAAAATTTCTCTAAATGACTAACTAGATTTTAAACGTGTTCGTTGCGGGAATTTTACATAAATGTATATGATATATTTTAGAGAAATTAAAATAAATAAATCAATAAATATTACATTAAATTATGAAATAAAATAGATGTGAAATATTTGTTTCGAAACTTAAAAATTATGAATGGCTTGAATAGATTTTTGGTCCATGTAATTTAAGTAATTTTGTTTTTTGTATCCAATTTTTTTTTTAGTCTTTTAATTTTAAAAAAAGGTCCATTCTCATCTCTTATCTAGTAAAAAAAATCACCACAAATTATATATTCTAACAAGCAACAATTAGTCAAGAAAATTAAAAATAACATTTTAAAAAGTTGACTAAAAAATATAAATTTAATGGATAAAAAAAAAAAAAACAAATTGACTCAAATTTAAGAGATTAAAAATATATTTAAGCCATAAAAAAATTATCTAATACAATTATAATTTAAAGTTATAAAAGGAAATTTTGTCAAAAAAAAAATTGGCCAACAAAAAATCTAGTAGAATCTTAAAAAAAAAAAAAAACTTTTGGGGACAAAAATTTAATTTAATACAGTTTGATTCATAAATTAAACTTACATTGATATTACATATTGATTTTTCACAATTTTTTTAAAAAAAATATGAAACTTGTAATTTTTAAAAACATAATATTTTGTAGGCTTATATGTTTTTTTTTATTCATAGGAATGGAACACGATACCATAAGGAGTTTATAATATTCACGCATTATACTCAATCAACCAAGCTAGACCCTTGTATTTGGTTTCTAATAAATGACCAAATTTTATATTTTATCCCTATTAATTACCAATTAATAATATATAAATATTAATTAAATGCATTTTTAATCTAATCAGCCATTGTCGACCAAATTAAAAATAGTTATGTTGCTTATCATTAATAATAATTATATAATATTTATTATTTCTTATAACTGATATTTTAATCATAATTATTACATGTTACTATGAATTAAATATTCAATTATTAAAATCATATGATATGTATAACTTAATTATTACATATAACTGATATTTTTATGAATACTTATTACTAATTATAACAATATAATACACAAAAATTATATACTATGTAATTTCTTCAAATTTAAATTCCTCTCAAATTTCTCTTTGTTTTCTAATATATTTTTTTTCATATTTTAAGTTATTATTCTTGTTTTTTTTTTTTTTCAAATTTTGTATGTTTGTTAAAATTTTCAAGACATTACTTCTTCTTCTTTATATATTTTTTAATTTTTAATTTTTAATTTCTTCTTCCAAATTTTGAAGACATTATTCTTTTTTTTTTTAAATTCTAATCTTCTTTTTCATATTTTTAAGAAATTCCTCTTATTTTTTAAAAATTTTAAAAAGCTTTCATTTTTTTTCAAATTTTTGAAGACATTATTCTTGTTTTTAATATTTTTTAAATTCATTTTTTTTAATTTCAAGACATTCCTCTTTTTTTTTGTCATATATTTAAAAAAAAATCAATTTCTTTCAAAATTTTCAATGCATTACTGTTGTTTGTTCATATTAATTAAATTTTTTAAGACATTATTCTTATTTTTCATATTCTTGTTTTTATTCCATGTTAAGTTTTTATTTTTTAAAACAAATTTTGATACATTAATTTTTTTTTCATATTTTAAATTTTTTATGCTTTTCAAAATTTAATATTATTACTCTTGTTTTTTCAAATTTGTTAAAATTTTCAAGAAATTACTATTTTTTTATAAAACCCAAAATATTTAGGATTTCAATTTATGGTTTCATTTATGAAATCTAAAAAAATTAAAGGTGAAATTTATGATTTTATTAATGAGACCATAAATATTTTGGGTTTTATTTATGAAACCTTATATAATTAAGGTTTCATTTACAAAGCCTTAAATAAATAGGATTTTATTAATAAAATCCTAAATATTTGGGATTTCAATTTATAGTTTCATTTATGAAACCCCTTAATTCTTAGGATTTCAAATTTGGATGAAATTTAGGGTTCACTAGCGAAACCCTAAATAATTAAGGTTTCATTAATGAAACCTTAAAAATTTAAGGTTTCAATTTAGGGTTTCTTTATGAAACCATAAATATTTAAGATTTTTATTTTACAAGACTCTAATTATTTTAGGGTTTTAGTAATTAAATCCTAAATAATTAGGGATTTGATTTAATGTTTTGTTTATGAAAAACTAAATATTTTCGGTTTTATTTATGAATTCCTAAATATTTAGAGTTTCATTAATGAAACTCTAAATATTTATGGTTTCAATTTATGGTTTTATTTATGAAACCTTATATATTCAGGGTTGAATTTAGGGTTTCATGTGAAACCTTAAATATTCAAGAGTATTTATTTATGGTTTTGTTTATGAAACATTAAATATTTATGATAAAATTTGATGTTTTATTAATGAAACCATAAATAAATATTTAAGGTTTCATTAATAAAATCATAAATATTTAAAGTTTTATAAATAAAACCCTAAAATTTAGTATTTAAATTTATGGTGAAATTTAGAATTTTATTAATGAAATTCTAAATAATTGAGGTTTCATTTATTAAATCACAAATATTTATGGTTTCAATTTACGGTTTCATTTATCAATATTTATTAAGATTTGTCAAACCATAAATATTTATTAATGAAACCCTAAATATTTACGAAACCTTAATTATTTGGGGTTTCAATATAATGTTTTATTTATGAAACCCTATGTGTTTAATGTTTCAATTTAAGGTTTAATTAAAGTAACATTAAATATTTATGGTTTCAATTCAGATTTCATTTATGGTTTAATTAATGTTACCCAAAATATTTAGGGTTTAATAAAGAAACCCCAAAATACTAAGGATTTTGAAAAATAAAACCCTAAATTGCAACCATAAATAATTAGGTTTCATAAACAAAACCTCAATTATTTAGGATTTTATGAAAGGAAACCTAAATGAAAATCCTAAATAATTAAGGTTTCATAAATAAAACATTTTATCAAAACCCTAATTATTTAGAAACTCTTTAATGAATCCCTAGTTTTTTAGGATTTCATTAATGAAACCCTAAAACTCATATTAAATTGAAACCATGAATATTTAGAGTTTCGTTAATAAAATCCTAAATACTGAAAGTTTCATAAATAAAAGCCTTAATTAAAAACACAAATATTTAGAATTTCATTAATTAAATTCTAAATTTCATTGTAAATATTTAGGGTTTCATTAATGAAACATTAAATTGAAACCCTAAATATTTAGGGTTTCATTAATATAACATTAAATTGAAATCCTGTATATTTAGGGTCTCATTATTAAAACCTTATTTATTTAAGATATCATTAATGGAACTGTAAATTGAAATCCAAAATATTTAAGGTTGTGATAAATGAAACCCAAAATTACAACCATAAAGATTTAAAGGTTTTGATTTAATGTTTCATTTATAAAACCCTAAATAGTTAAAGTTTTAATTTACGATGAAATTTAGGATTTAATCAACGAAACCCTAAATATTTATAACTTCAATTTAAGGTTTCGTTTATGAAACCCTAAATAATTAAGATTTTAATTTTAAAACCTTAAATATTTAGAATTTCAACTTAGGGTAAGTTTTAGGGTTTTGATTCCATGTTTCATTTATGAAACACAAATAATTAATGATTTCAATTAAGTGTTTTATTCATGAAACCCTAAATATTTAGTGTTTTAATTTAGGGTTTTAATTTAGGCTATCATTAATGAAATTAAATAATTGAGGTTTCATTTATGAAACCCTAATAAATTATGGTTTAAATATAAGGTTTCATTTATCAGAACCCTAAACATTTAAGGGTTTATTTATGAAATCCTAAATATTTTAGTTTTCCATTTAGGGTTCCATTAATGAAACCCTAAATATTTCAAGTTTCAATTTAATGTTACATTTATAATACCCTAAATATTTAGGGTTTCGATTTAATGTGTAAATTATGAAATCTTAAATATTTAAGGTTTCATTTTTGAAATCCCAAATATTTAGGGTTTCAATTTAAGAGGAAATTTATATTTAATCAATAAAATCCTAAATATTTATGTTTTTAAATTAAGGTTTTAATTTAAGGTGAGTTTTAGGATTTCATGAACGAAATCATGAATAACTAAGGTTTTGATTAAGTGTTTTATTTATGAAATTATAATTATTTACAATTTCAATTTAGGCTGTCATTAGTAAAACATTAAATATTCAGGGTTTCAATTTAAGCACTCATTAAGGAAACCTTAAATAATTCAGTTTTCATTTATGAAATCCTAAATATTTATGATTGCAATTTAGAGACTCGTTTATCAAAACCTTGAATATTTTATGGTTTCTTTATGAAACACTAAATATTTTAGGTTTCACTTTAGGATTTCAATAATGAAACCCTAAATATTTAGGATTTCGATTTAATGTTTAATTTATGAAACCCTAAATATTTAGGGTTTCAATTTAGGATTTAATTAATAAAATCCTAAATATTTTTGTTTTGAATTCATGGTTTCATTTACAAAACCCTAAATATTTGGGATATTATTAATAAAACCTTAAATATTTAGGATTTTTGTTTAGGGTAAGTCTTATGGTTTCTTTAATGAAACCCTAAATTTAGGATTTCATTAAAGAAATCCTAAATAATTAGGGTTTTAATTTTGTGTTTCATTTATGAAGCACAATTATTAATGGTTTCAATTAAGGGTTTTATTTATGAATCTCTACGTATTTAGGGTTTTATTTATGAAACCCTAACCATTTAGGATTTCAATTTAAGTTGTCATTTATGAAACTTTAATTATTTAGGTTTTAATTTAGGCTGTCATTAACGAAATCTCAAATAATTGAGGTTTCATTTATGAAACCCTAAATATTTATGGTTGCAATTAGAGTTTCATTTTTTAAAACCCTAAATATTTAGGGGTTTCTTTATAAAACCTTAATTAATGAAGGTTTCAATTTATAGTTCCAGTAATAAAATCGTAAATATTTAGGCTTTCAATTTAATGTTTAATTTATAAAACCTTAAATAATTAAGGTGTCGATTAATGTTACATTTATGAAATCCTAAATATTTAGTGTTCCAATTTAATGTTTCATTTATGAAACCTTAAATATATAGGGTTTTATTTTTGAAAACATAAATATTTAGGGTTTCAATTTAGAATGAAATTTAGGATTTAATCAATGAAAAAATAAATATTTATGTTTTCAATTTAGGATTTGGTTTATGAAACCCTAATATATAGGATTTTATTTATGAAACCCTAAATATTTTGGATTTTGTTAACAAAACCTTAAATATTTAGGGTTTCAATTAGGGTGAGTATTATGGTTTCTTTCATGAAACCTTAAATTTAGAGTTTCATTAAAGAAACCTTAAACAATTAGGGTTTTGATTTAGTGTTTCATTTATGAAACATAAATTATTAATGGTTTTAATTAAAGGTTTTATTTATAAATCCTTACATATTTAGGGTTTAAATTTAGGGTTTTATTTAGAAAAACATAACTATTTAAGGTTTCAATTTAAGTTGTTATTTATGAAACTTTAATTATTTAGGGTTTTGATTTAGGTTATCATTAATGAAACCTCAAATAATTGATATTTCGTTTATGAAACCCTAAATATTTATGGTTGCAATTAGAGTTTCCTTTTTCAAAACCCTAAATATTTAGGATTTTTTTTTATGAAACCCTCATTATTTAACGTTTCAATTTACTATTCCAGTAATGAAACCGTAAATATTTAGTCTTTAACTTTAATGTTTAATTTATGAAACCTTAAATATTTAAAGTTTTGATTAATGTTACATTTATGAAACCCAAAATATTTAATGTTTCAATTTAATGTTTCATTTATGAAACCATAAATATATAGGGTTTCATTTTTGAAACTATAAATATTTAGGATTTCAATTTATGATATAATCAATAAAACTCAAAATATTTATGTTTTCAAGTTAGGATTTGGTTTTCAAAACCATAAATATTTAGGATTTTATTTTCAAAACCTTAAATATTTAGGGTTTCAATTTATGGTAAGTTTTAGGGTTTCATTAATGAAACTCTAAATAATTATAGTTTCGATTTAGTGTTTTATTTATGAAACACAAGCTATTAATGGTTTCATTTATGAAACCCTAATTATTTAGGGTTTCAATTTAAGCTGTCGTTAATGAAACTTTAAAGAATTAAGGTTTCGTTTATAAAATCATAAATATTTATGGTTTAAATATAGTGTTTCATTTATCAAAATCTTAAATATTTAAGGTTTCAATTTACGGTTTCATTAATTAAGGTTTCACTAATGGAATCATAAATACTTAGGTTTCCATTTAGTTTTTAATTTATGAAACCTTAAATATTTAGGGTTTCAATTTAGGATGAAAATTAGGGTTTAATTACTATAACCCTAAATATTTATGATTTCAATTTAGGTTTTGATTTATCCAAATCATAAAATATTTAGAGTTTTCTTTATTAAACCATAAATGTTTTGGGTTTCAATTTAAGGTTCCATTAATGAAACCCTAAATATTTAAGGTTTTGATTTAATTTTTAATTTATGAAATCTTAAACATTTAATGTTTATATTTAGGGTTTCAATTTATGATGAAATTTAGAATTTAATCAATGAAACCATAAATATTTATGTTTTCAATATAGGGTTTTAGTTATGAAAACCTTAATATTTAGGATTTTATTTACGAAATACTAAATATTTAGGGTTTTAATTTAGGGTAAGTTTTAAGGTTTCATTAATAAAACCCTAAATAATTAAGGTTTCATGAAAGAAATCCTAAATAATTAGGGTTTTGATTGAAGGTTTTATTTATAAAACCCTAATTATTTACAATTTCAATTTAGGCTATCATTAATGAAACTTTAATTATTTAGGGTTTCAATTTAGGCTGTCATTAATAAAACCATAAACAATTTAGGTTTCATTTATGAAATTCTAAGTATTTATGGTTAAAATTTAAAGTGTCATTTATCAAAACCATGAATAATTAATAGTTTCATTATGAAACCTTAAATATTTTAGGTTTCAATTTATGGTTCCAATAATGAAACCCTAAATAGTTAAGATTTCAATTTAATGTTTCACTTATGAAACCCTAAGTATTCATAGTATTATTTTTGAAATTGTAAATAATTAGGGTTTCAATTTATGATGAAATTTAGGATTTAATAAATAAAACCCTAAATATTTTTATTTTAAATTTAGAGTTTTATTTACGAAACCTTAAATATTTAAGATTTCAATTATGAAATCCTCAATATTTGGGAATTTTTAACAAAACCTAAAAAATTTAGAGTTTCAATTTAAGATGAGTTTTAGTGTTTCTTTAATGAAACCTTAAATGTAGATTTTCAAAAAAGAAATCTAAATAATTAGGATTTTGATTTAGTGTTTCATTTATGAAACACAAATTATTAATGGTTTCAATTTGGAGTTTTATTTATGAATCCATGAATATGTAGGGTTTGAGTTTAAGGTAGTATTTATGAAATCCTAACTATTTAGGGTTTTAGTTTAGGTTATCATCAATAAAACTTTAATTATTTAGGGTTTCAATTTAGACTCATTAATGAAACCCTTAATAATTGAGGTTTTGTTTATGAAACCTTATATATTTATGATTGCAATCTAAAATTTTATTTATGAAAACCTAAAATATTTAATGGTTTCTTTATGAAACTTTAAATATTTGGGGTTTTAATTTAGGGTTCACATAATGAAATCCTAAATAATTAAGGTTTCATTAATAAAACACTAAATATTTAGGTTTTCGATTTATGAAACCCTAAATATTCATGGTATTATTTTTGAAACTCTAAATATTTAAGGTTTCAATATATGATAAAATTTATAATTTAATCAATGAAACCCTAAATATTTTTGTTTTGAATTCAGGGTTTCATTTACGAAACCTTAAAAATTTAAAATTTCATTTATGAAACCCTAAATATTTAGGATTTTATTAACAAAATCTTAAATATTTAGGATTTTAATTTAAGGTGAGTTTTAGGATTTCTTTAATGAAACCCTAAATTTAGTTTTCATTAAAGAAACCCTAAATAATTAGGGTTTTGATTTAGTATTTCATTTATGAAACAAAAATTATTAATGATTTAAATTAAGGGTTTTATTTATGAATTCCTAAATATTTAGGGTTTAAATTCAGGGTTTTATTTATGCAACACTAATTACTTAGGCTTTCCATTTAGGTTGTTATTAATGAAACTTTAATTATTTATGATTTCAATTTAGATTGTTATTAATGAAACCATAAATAATTGAGGTTTCATTTATGAAACCCTAAATTTTTATGCTTGCAATTTAGATTTCTATTTATCAAAATCCTAAATATTTAAGGGTTTTTTTTTTTTATAAAACCCTAAATATTTTGGGTTTCAATTTATGGTTCCAATAATGAGATCCTAAATAATTAGGGTTTCATTAATGAAGCCCTAAATATTTAGGGTTTCAATTTAGAATGAAATTTAGGATTTAATCATGAAACTCTATATATTTATGTTTTGATTTTAGAGTTTCATTTATGAAACCCTAAATAATTAGGATTTTGTTTATGAAATCTTAAATATGCATGGTTTCAATTTAGGGTGTGTTTTAGGGTTTCTTTAATGAAACTCTAACTTTAGGGTTTTATTAAAGAAATCCTAAATAATTAGGGTTATGATTTAATGGTTCCTTTGTGAAACACAATTATTGATGGTTTTAATTAAGGATTTTATATATAAATCCTTAAATATTTAGGTTTTAAATTTATGGTTTTATTTATGAAACCCTAATTATTTAAGGTTTTAATTTAAGTTGTCATTAATAAAACCTTAAATGATTGAGGTTTCGTTTATGAACCTCTAAATATTTATGGTTGCAATTTAAGGTTTCATTTTTTAAAACCTTAAATATTTGTGGGTTCATTTTTGAAACCCTAAATCATTTAGTGTTTTATTTGTAAAACTATGAATTATTGTGGTTTCATTTGTAAAATCTTAAATCAATTTGAGTTTCATTTGGGAAACTTGGAATCATTTAGGATTTCATTTCTCAAACCCTTAATCATTTAGAGATTCATTTTTTTTCAAATTTTCAAGACAATCTTCTTGTTTTTTATAATATATTTTTTAAAAATTTTAGTTTTTTCAAATTTTTACTTTTTCAAAAAAAAATTCAAAATACATTTTTTTCATATTTTTAAAGTTTTAATTTTATTTCAAATTTTCAAGACAATCCTATTGATTTTTAATATTTTTTCAAATTTTCAAGCATTACTCTTAAATAAATGAAAAAAAATGTATATCTCTTGAAGAGGAAAAAAAATAAAAATGAATGATTGGAGAAGAAAATAGAAACTAAAAGAAATAATTAAATAATAAAAAAATCAGAGTGTGTTGAAAAATCACAAGGAATTCTACTTACTTCTCACTTTTTATATGTTAAAGTCATGCAACACCCAAAAGATATGCCAAAAAATTCTTCTTATAATGGAAGAATAATACATGTTCTTTTAGTTTGTAATTTTTCCTTAGAAATAAATTAAGAAAAATGGAAAATAGAAGAATTAATAATTAATATATAATTCGCAATTAAAACACTAAAAACTTGATATCACAATGAAAAATAATCTTGGTGCTCTGGTTTGTGATTTTACATAAGGAAAAAAATCTTGGTGCAACTTTCAAGTGTCTATAAAGAATAATGGATTCAGATTATATAATATGTGATTTCTTATATGAACCATACGTTGAGAAGAATATCCATTATGGAATGTGTAACTGTTAATTTATTTTTTATTAAAAGTGTAACGATAAACATGATATGTAACTTATTTTTTCGTTATAATAAGAGATTAAAAGTATAAGAGAGAAACTTATTAGATACAAAAAGTATAGTATGACATAAAAACAAATATGCTGATGTGACATTATATAAGATGATATCTTCTAAGTTTGTGTCTCAATTATTATATTATATAGATATATACCATTCATATTTAGGAAAAGGTATTCTTAATATTTTTTTTTATTAATCATAATATTAGTACGAAGTATCATGAACTTTGTCAATAACTAATCTCCATTGAAAAAGATAACGCGTTATCAGTCATGCTTGTTTATGATATGATTGTGTAAGATTTGAGTCATAATGAGCTCATGCATCATCAAAATAACATATTCTCATTCATAACTCCAATCATACCTCCCATGTTATTTATCACCCCATCTTTTGCCGCAACTGAAAATATAACTAATCAGTGAGCCAATTGGGTCAATAATTGTGGCTCATCACAAATTGACAATGAAGCAGGGGACCATAGACAAACTTTGTGAAGGCATGAGTATCTAAAAAGCAAGATTTTTGTTAGTGTTTACCCGAGTGACTCATTTGGCATAACCATGTGAGTTTGGTTTATTCAGTTGTGAGATTCATGTTTATGATTTGAGACTTTGTCGTGCATGCTTTAAAGTTGAATGAAACTAGTTTTGATACTTATATAAATTACTAATTAATAGATTAAAAAAAAAGGTATAAATTTACATTAAAACGTGTATTTTTTGTCATTGAAAAATATCATAATTGATTTTTGAATACTTAAATTAAACAAACATGTCCGCAATGTATATGTTTTTCTCTTGGTCGATATACTAATCGACACTGTAACTTGATTTAACACCATTGCTGATTTCTTATTGCGTACTCGAATTAGAGTCTGAAAAGGAAGAAAAAACAAGGCACATCTGCTGCCAAAAGCTAAGAAAATTGATTTGATGCCGCCATACATAATCACATTATGAAGTATGAACACAAAAAAGAGGGGGGAAAAAAACACTGGATAACTTGAAGATTGTGGAGTGATGGCCCTTTCTGGCTTATAGTAACATTGATGTGAAGCGCTTCTTACTTGTTAGATAAGTGCTTTTATTCCTCATGACGTTAAGCATATGGAAGAATGATATCATGAATCATTAACTTAATAGCATATTAATTGGATGTTAATATTGCTACAGCAACAAAAGTTGGATGTATACTTCCGATTGAGTTTAAGCATAGATTAAGAAGGGGATATTTTTTAAGTGACTTGTCTAAGAAACTTCCATGATTAAAACTAAACAATTAATTGTTTTAACTTTTTTTAATGATTATATAATATTTTAAGAATTTATTAGAGAGCACTCATAATTTTTTACACTTTTTCATCTTATGATAAGATTGTTGTATTTTAGTAGTAAAAGTTATATATAAGACTATTTTTATTTTTTAATTGATTGACAAAAATATTTAGTTTTAATATGAAAATTAAACTCATTACAATAAAATTTATTTTTGATGATCTTGGGGGATGGATTTGGATTAGGATTGTTTAAGATTTTAATGATTTTTTTTTTGTAAAAATGTATGGGGTATTCAATCAAGATAGTTAAATAATAAAAAACAATCTAATGGTATTCAATCAAGATTATCAAAAAAATTTTTAGAGGGTAACGAAATCTTATGATATTCAATTGAGATTTTGAATAACTTAAAATAAATCATATGTTATTCAAAATCATAAAGATTTTATGGATTTTTTTTAATTGAATTTTGATGGATTTTATGGACTTTTTAATTAATCATATAAATACCAAACTCAACAAACAATTTCATCCAATTAGGAGAGATTTTTCTTTCTCATCATAGACTTTTTTATTTCATTCTTTCTGTTTTGGAAGCAGTGACATAATCTCCCACCCACATCTATTTCAAGGTGAGACTTTTCACTACGAATCAACTTACAAGCCTACATATAGTTCACTATCTCATTCCCCTTTTTAGGTTAATAAATTCCTAATAAAATGAAAATCTTCATAGAAAAAGTAAATCTGAGCCTGAAGGAAGTTCTAACTTAGCTGGGACATACAATCAAGTTAAAGTTTTAAAAGACCTTTCTAAATTATTGCAATTAATTTTGAAAAAATATACAACTTAATAGATAAAACAGAAAACAATGTTTGAGATGCTATAAAAAGAAATCTCAAATCTATTCATATGTAACTAGAAAAATGTTTATTTTGTATATTCTTCAAGTTAGGCAAATGATTAATGTTTTGATCATTATCTCAAAATGCATTATATCTTTTTTGGGATTCATGTACGTTATTGACAGGTGAAAAAGTTCAAATCATGATAACTTGTAATTAGTTTGTATTCAATGATATTTTCAAGCACACTCTTGTTGGCTTATGTTTAGTAGTTTTGAATATTTTTTTTCTAGAAATTCATAAAGTCTTTTCAAATCTTATAAATCAGTGAAATCCTTTTAAACCCTATATTCTAAATCCATTGAAATCTTATAAAAAAAATTTTGGCATTAGTTAATTTTAATTTATGAAAAAAAATTATTTTTTTTTCTTACTTTCTCCTTAAATGATTATCTGAACTAAACATGTCATAGTAATGAGTTCATTCATAATTCCACATAAAATAATCTTAAGAAGGAACAACAGACTTTTTTGTTGGAGAATAACGGTGTTGAAAAGGATTTTTGGTCATCGAGCTTTACTAGCTGGCCCAAACATGGAATAGAACTAATAAGCCCAGTATGATTTGGGCCTTCGTCACCTTGGTCATGTTACAGCTTACAATTCGCTTATTTCGACAAACCAACTTTCCAGCTACCATAAATATTTAAAAATTGAATAAAAAAGGATATAATAAAGTATACAATCCCTCAAAAAAAAATATACAATAATTACCATTATTTTGAAATTTTATATAATAAACGTATAAAAAAAATTATTTTAAAAATAAATAACAAGAAAGGAAGGGAATAATCCTCCGTAAAATAGTAAGATGGCTGCGTAGTTCACAAAACATGTCTATATGCAATGTTTTGGGAACATGATGAAGATTGAAAAGAGTAACCTATAAGACAATGTATTTTTATTTTTTTTTGGTGAAAAGACAATGTATTGGTTAGTTAAGGCATTTTTTGCAATTATTTTGGTGGCCTATTAATTGCTTAGACAAACCAATCAATTCTATTTAATTGTTGTGACCATGAAACACTGAATCTGTACCCTTGTGTCGTCGCTACGATTTGTTGTCAAGTCAAAGTCATGGCATTCAGAAGCAGAAAAAAACAACATTAATTAGCACTAACTAGGATAAGAATGAGATAGTGGAACTGTGATCGGAAGGTTTGTAGATGCCAAATAAAATAGCCACTGTTAATGAGATTCTCCACGTGAATAATACGTAACATGGCAGAAAACAACAATAGTACTTTATTTCTCAGTTAACTAATAATAGTGCTTTACCATCACTGTCACACACTCACACCACATTGATTACTTTTTCGATCTTATCACAAGTTAATTTACACTTTGACAATTTTTTCTTGCTTGTAATTTGCAAGTCATGGGAGTCCTTGACTCCATATATTAACTGATGATCAATATATAATCCTGTTTAACATTATACTTTTACAACAACAAAAAAAAAACATTATACTTTTACACCTTTAATTCCTTTACACTTTTTTTTTTTAATAAAAGTAAAGTTTTTTAAATAAATAAACAAGTAACAGTTTGCATAAAAAAAAGAAGGAATATTACAAAGTAACATGATGAAACAAACATTTTTCCATAAAAGTGCACATGATGCGCAATGTGTGCGTTATGCTCCAATTGAAATGATTCCTTCGTTGCTACAACGATTGTAGGAATCATCATTATTCCTTGAAATGTCGCAAGACTAGCTAATACCGAACGTGATTTTTATACCCTCCAAATTTGAACTTCACAATCTCCTTTTCTTTGTGGAACTTGTGAAATGGGCAAGGTATATCTTTTACATGGGACCAATCTTTTTCATGATTTGTACCCTCCACAAAGCGAAGGAAAATGTCTAAAGACAATGTAACGTTTTAAGAGAATAGTTATAGTAGCACGTGAATCAATCCAATCCAATCCAATTCAAGGTAAATGGAGGCATGGGACCAATTGATCATTATCTAAGGAACAGTGCGGGGTCCCCAAGTAAGTAGTGTCTTGTTATTATTAGCCATGCCATGTTTATGAGCATGACTCAGATATAAGCATTTTTTTTTTTTATGATTACTCAGATATAAACATGAGTATGAAAGTAATAGTTACATATATATTAAGAGCTAACATGTTTATGAACAGTGTTTTTTTTAGAAGCTTTCTTAGAGTTAATAATTGTTTTAAAAAATTGTTTTGCCATCAATTAAAAAACACTATCTGCATTTTTTTAATTTGTTTTTTGTTTTTTGTTTTTATTTGGACCGAAAAGAGAAGAACCAGCATGCCCCGTACCACTGTTTGTGTCGTGTCTGTCCCTAGCCCAACAATGCAGCAGCAAGAAAAGACCGCCCCAAGACAAGGTCAAAATGGTCAAAACTAGTGGCAACCCTGTAATTAATCCCCAAAACAATAGTCATTTTGTCAACCTCGGTCCTATATAAGCAGACGCCAAACACTCCTACACAACACAACACAAAGCTAAAGCATCTTCTCGGAGCTTCTTAGTTCTCATTTTCTTCAGCAATCAGAGAAAAAGAAAACAAAAGAAAGAAAGAAATGGCAGGTGCAAGAAGCAGTGGCATGAGCATGATAAACGGTGCAAGGAGGTTCTCTGGGCGTCCAATTCCAAAGCGTGGACAAGTCAAAGTTGGAATTGTTGTGGGACTTGCAAACTCTGTTGCTTCCATTTTCTCTCGCACCAGAGTCACCACTGCCTGTGCTTCACCGACTCACCTTGTTGCTCACTAGCTTCATTCCAACTCTATCTCTATCACTCACTCAAATTTTGATCTTCTTCTTCTTGTTGTACAAATTGGGGTTTTTTCATCCCCTTCTATGATCTCTTCATATGTAAATCTCTTCCTTTCTTATTAATGAATCCAATCGCTTCTTCTTTAACTCCTACTCAGTATAATTTTAGTTGAATCTGGATTGATTACTTCATTCAGCGTGTTTGGTATTGCATTCTCTCTCAGAATTTCGTCAAACAACCACAACTAGCTTCCACTTTTTTTGTGATTTAACGTAATTTGAGCACTAAACTCACATAATTACTGTATTACTTTAGAAACAATTGCTGTTCTCTGGCTCTGAGAATGGAGATTTATCTTTCTAAATAAAACTGGAACAAGTTAAAATACAGATAAAAATAAAGCCGGTACTGCATAGTACATGAAACGTGCAGTACTAAGTTCGAAATCTTCTATAGTTTTTTTAAAGAATACGCACGTATTGATGATCGTGTCTATCTAAATTATTTAACTTTTAATTACAAAAAATAGTTTAAGATATACCAGTAGTTGAGTAAATCTAAAGTATCAAAGTACAACATCCTGTACCGCACAATTCATTATGATTATTATCATAAATTACAGTGTGATTTGTAAATCAGCACAAGTAAAACACTGTACTAACAATCTAACATTAACTTGTCTGCACGTGCTTTCCATTTTATTTCGTCTTCTGAATTTTTACTTTCCACCCATTAATTAAGACCATTAGAATTAGATCATAGGGAGTACTGTATTATTTATCTAATGAATGTTTCCTTTTCAGATTTTCTAGAGGTAGGAAAATGGTCATGTCAAGCTACGGTCATTCAAATTAAGTGCATGACTAAGCTAAAGAAAGCGACAATGCACAAGTTGTCTTATTAAATATAATAGTTAATAGTCAATAATTGTGATTAACAATGATCTTAACAACTGTCACTTATATACTACTTTTATAATCTTACTAGTAGTATTTTTTTAATTGAACGAATCTATTGTTGCTCCCTCAACACAATCCAACACGATCTTAAACCAGGGTATTTGAATATTAACGTTTTCAGTACATTGTATCAGGGACTTCCCTTCCTCTTTGCAAGATTCAGAGCACCGCAATTAATATTTGAATACAAATCAAATCAATAAAATCTATGGACGCAGCCTTTAATTTTAAGTCCACTTAGCAGCCTACTTTTTTTTTTTAAATGTTTCATTTAATATCTTTCAGATACTAATATTATAACTAAAAAGTGCTCGTAATAATGTCTTCTGAGAGTTTAAACTAAACTTAAAAGTGGTGAAGAGCTTGCCTAACACGATCATAACTTCTTCCCACTTTTGTAAAATAAAAAATAAAAACTTAATTCTAAATAAATAAAAAATAAAGGATAGATCCTCTAAAAGATCTTAAAAGTTAATTAAGCTGAGGGAGCAATGAATCATAAGTATAAAATTGAACCAACAACATGGTATGATATATGATGGACAAATATTCATGTTTCTTAAGTATATAATTAAGAGTTTGGTTCTTAACTATGTGTCTATACAGTTAACATTTGTTTTAATTTTTTCAAACAACACTTTGATCGATAAGAACATCCTTGTTAAAAATAAAAGAAAAAGAGAGAGTATAAAATTAATTAAAATATCAGTGTTCTTCGGATATGTAGTCATCACTCAGTTATCACAGTGCTAAGGTGGGTTGCAAATGATGCAGCATTATAGGAGCCACGTTTGGATGGAGATGGAGTAATAAAATAATGGTAGTGGTAGGTGGGGCATTGAGCTAAGCAACAAAGTCAGAATCGTTTTTGTGGCTTTTTTAATTGAAGGAATCATGCACGTGATTTTTATGCAATAATAATAAAGAGAGTATTACTATTACTACATCATCACAACTTACAAAAGTTTTATGCTTATCTTATCTTAATTAACCTCCTTAAATTAAACTAAACCCCGCAGCCTTGGTAGTGGACTTTTAAATATAGCCGGCATGGGGGACCAGCACTGTACATGTGTTGTCGTTTTCAGTTGAACCTTTTCTTCGGGTGCAAGTTTAGAAAGCACAATGTGTTTTATATTTTCTTTTCGGCCAAATTAATGAGATTCTTTGAACAATCATAGATGCACGTTCTTTTCTCTTTTAAATTAAATATCCTGTCACCCCCCACGTTAATAAAATAGTAGATGATAGAACTTGAACGTAACTATATGTATTGTATTTATTATCTTCAATCTAAGTGGTAGTATATCTTTCTCTTTAATTAGATGGGGCAGACATTCAGATTATTTTAGCTAGCCACATTAACTTTTAAAAAACCACTTCTAATTATTTGCTGCAGTGATGAATTTGTTTACTCTCTGATATCTTGACTATTTGCACCTATTTATTTTCCCTATACACAGATCTGTTGGTCTTTGTTAAACATTCAAACTTCAAAGTCCAGAGGATTTGCTCTAGTTAACTATACTGTTGACCATGGACTTTCATTCTCTTCTTTCTTTATTTTTTTTCTATTTTATACAATTCAAAGCCGTGGTAATGAAAATAATTGACTGTTGACCGTTTTATAATATGAACAAACAGCAACACTTATAATTTGTTTTCATATATGCACGCTACGTATTACTTAAATAGTTTCATACGTACATATATTATTTGATTTTTTTTTATCCCTTTGTATGTGATTGTTTTGTAGTTTTATGAGAGGACAAATTAGTACAGTGTTAGTGTGGGTACTTCTCATTTCCTTATTATAAACATTTTTTGTTTTCTTGTGTGTTAAAGAGATTTATTTTTTTCGTAACCTTAGCAAAAACTTATTAAATTATGTTAAATTATGTTAAGTATTCTAAGTCATTCAATAAATTATTTAGAGAAAAGTATTAAATATTATTTAATTTTTTAGTTCTTTAATTTATGTATCATATTATATCCTTTCGGATCAGTTTACTCGACTTACAAGATGAAGTTCCATCTCAATCTCGACTGAAGTCTTATCGTCTCATAAACTCAAGACTTAAGAGTTGTGTATCCTCCAGATTAATTCACTTGGTTTACAAGATAAAGTTGTATTCCGATCTCGTAAAGAATAAAACTGATTTATTTTCGTAAGGCTCACAACTAATTTAGACAAAAATTAACTTAATAATTATATAACTTCAAGATCGTCGAATTATACTTTAAGAAAATCATATTACCTAGAATTTACGTGATAGCACTATAAAAACCCTCCCAAGAGAGTAAGCGTAGATAGATTTATATTAATATTTTATACTAGATAACTTCTAACTTAACAAGAAGACACCTTGCCTGAAACACGTATAAAACACAGAAAATATATGAATTTTGCTTGTGGTAATGAATTAATTTTTACTTTGTTTGGACAAATAATAAGGTGAATTGAATAATAGAATACGACAAATTAAAAGGTATTGGTTTTGACTGTGACGTTCAGGGGTCAATATCAAACAAAGAAAAAGAGGTGCTCCATGACCCCACGTAAGATAGAAAAGCCAATCATCTTAATTCGATTGAAACAATTAAAACAAACCAAAAAAAAAAAACGTGTAGTTTTTAGTATTAGAAAAGGAGGGGCATTTTTGTAAGTTCACTTGGGCTTCTATATAAGTGAAACTACGAATCACAACCACACTAAGCCTTGTGTTTATTTTCGTGGCTGAAGAGGTTGTTAATTAAGGTAGAAGAGCAAAGATGGGTGTGCGTATTACGAGAATGGATTTAATGAAATACAATTATTTGTCCAACAGGAATATTTCTGGCCGTTTGATCCCCAAGAGGGGCCAAGTGAAGTTGGGAATTGTGGTGGGTTTGTTTCATAGTGTCTCCTCTGTCTTCTCCTCCATCACTACACGATGTGTTCACTTTTCTTGATTTTTTTCTTCAACTTTTTGCTTTTACTATTATGGAGGAATTGTTAGAGACCTTGAAGAAAAGGATCATCAACAAAGGAGGGGGAGGGGTTTCTTTTCTGTCTGAAGAATTGAACTCCTTGTATTTTGTGAATTACTCCTAAAACAATTGTACATATCTCATAATTGTTAATTGATAATGCTATAGAGATAGTAATTTGTTGTAGTTTCTTTCTCAACCGATTGATTCTTCTAAATCAACTTTCTTTCTAGCAAAATTGATTCTAACTTATACACGCGTGCACACAAAATTTAACCTATAAAAAACTTTTTTTTATTCTTCTCTTTTAAATAATTATGGAAACTAATTGCATTGGCAATGAAAGTGATACTACGTTCATCATAATTGCATTCCCTTATTCCATAAGCCCCAGATACCCACTAAGAAACCCTAGGATTGGCTCTGTTGTCACTAATCCTTAGCTCTAAAATCATTAAGAAACCATAGTGTACAAATGATTAGCAAAACAGTAAATTTTTTAAACTTTCCAAAGATTTTTTTTTTTTTACGGATCCAAATTTATTTTATTGGTTAAATGAATCCTTTTCGAAATATTTTATTTATATTTTAATATTTACATATATTTAATAGTACGATGGGGCATTTGTTGGTGTACTTCAATGGACAGTTTTATTACTAAACCAAAAGCTAATATAAATCATTAAAATTGACCCTCAGCCCCTCCTCAGGAGACAAGTAATGGTTGAAACCTACAACCTGTCAAATATAAGACCCCTTGTAACCAAATTATGTGTTAAATAGTAATTTTATAACTCAATTTTACCTTATTTTTCTTTCAATCTCTTTATATTTATTTTATCACATAACGAGTTACATCTGTCAGTTTTTTTTTCTGTCGATCTCTTATCTCTCCTCCTCCTAGAACAGGTTGGACGTTTATGTTTTTATTTTATTTCTTATATATGTGAGGATGAAAAATGATTGTTGAACGAATTGTACGTATGATCTCTAAGCCTTTGTTTGATTAAATGAAAATAGGATGGGAAGAGTAGAAATATATATGGGTAATGAAAATAATGTTGGTTATTTGACATCAAAGAAATAGAATGTAATAACTTTATATTTTATTTATTTATTTTCATCTCTTTATCACTTACTTAATTCCTTTATTTCCATCCCACCAAACATGTTCTTTTTTTAATTTATTTTTTATCTATTTTGATCCACTATTTTTTTTCATCCTACTATAGTCGTGAACGTGATATGATTAATAATCCAAAAATACTTGTATATACAGAAAGAAAACCAAAGCAGAGAAGATTTAACTCATGATCTTCATTGTTCATACTTCAAACTTCAAACAGAAGCCTTGTGGTAAAAATCAAAACACCTACAATCATTCGGCTTCTTGTTTTCACCCTTTACTCTGCAATCTCTTTCCCATCATTAGTGAACTTATCAGTAAGTTCCTTACAATGAGTTCGGAAAGACATTATATATGAATCAAAACATGAATAATAAATCCTCCTAAAATATTTTAATCACTTCTTTTTTTAATATTGTTATGATACAAAATTCTCAGCGAATACATAGATTAAAAAAGAATGCAAACTTCGACAAAATAATGAGGCAAAAAAATTGAGTGGTTTTGCTGCTTCTTTATTTAATGAACTTCAACCTATCCTGCTGTTGTCTCTGCCAAAGACTAATGTGGTGGCCCAGTTCACTGCCACGTAAAACCTGTTCCTCCAGCTAAGGACACGTGTCAGATATGCAGAGCGCCATATCATCCAGCTAACAAATCCAGCAAGTGACAACCCTTTTGCATCCTACACAACGTATATGTAGTAGACCACAAAATCATAACCTCTTCTTTGTCTTTGCTTAATTTTTTTTTCTTTCCATACAACTTCACCCTTAAGTTTAAGGGTGATGCATTTACAGCATCGTTTACATAACTC
The DNA here is from genome assembly GCA_014843725.1 of Amphicarpaea edgeworthii. NCBI lineage: Eukaryota > Viridiplantae > Streptophyta > Magnoliopsida > Fabales > Fabaceae > Amphicarpaea > Amphicarpaea edgeworthii. The sequence goes on from CM026328.1 coordinate 23,715,381, forward strand.
TTAAGATAATTTGATAATTTCATAAAAGTTAACAGATTTATCGTAATGGAGAACTATGATTAAATAACATTATAATTAGAAACATTTTGATATTGTACCTTTGACTGTCGTAGATCAACCAGTGCTTTGTAGCCACCTACTGATGCCATGCTCCCAAGATGCCTATACACAAAAGGGTCTCCAAGTGGCATGCCTTTTGCAGAGTAAGCCGTGCCTCCATTTTGTTTCCCTATTTTGTTGACCAAGTCCACAGCAAACTTTCCCTGCCTTTCAGCAACCTGTAATGTAATAAACAACCAATACATTGGTTAAGTTCATGGGACATGAACAGCCTCTTCATGCTTGTTTTTCCAGCATAGAATAGAATGAAATATACTTTATGCTGATAAGTGGTAACTACTATTTTTTATGTGCACAATGTCACATGAACAATTGAACACTACAAATGGATATATAGTGCATAGCAATAGATATTCTTGATTGCTTTATCGATATCATTTGGCAAAAACATAATAGGTAAAGGCTAATTAACCTGAGCTAGAGCTGGAAGCACAGGCCTTCCAGTGTGTTCAAGAAAACCAGCACAATCTCCAAGGGCAAAGACATCCTCCACAGAGGGAACACGCAGCCATTCATCTACACCAATTCTGTATCAATCAATAACAACATCAATTAAATGGAGATTACAGATACAAAATGAGCAACAATGTTTTTATATTTTATTTATTTTTGGACAGCACACATACCTTCCACCTTGAGATTTAGGAAGATCTAGTGTTTTCACAAACTGAGAAGGACCAACCCCTGTTGACCAAACCAAGAGGCCATAAGGAACTTCTGTTCCATCACTCAGAACTATCTTTTTAGAATGCACTTCCTTCACTACACCTTGCATAAGACGGACCCCAGACTGATACGACAAAAACATTGAATGTATCAGACTTAATCTTGATGGATTTCACATATCTTTAATGATTCTATTTTCTGATTTAATTGATTTCAACCAAAATTGATGATTTTTAATAAATTTCAATCAATCACAAGGAGAGTATGAAAGAAAGTGTCCGAGAGAGCGTAGCTAGCACTCCTCTGAAATATATGATCAAAACTCTAAAGGTTTACCTTTGTTAAGTGCTTTGTTGCATATTGCCGTAGGCTAACATCAAAGGATGAGAGTATCTCATTTGCCTAAATCATAAAAAAGTCATCATAATGGTTAAGTACACTAATTTTAACCTCACCTCAACTATGAGTATATGGAAGTGAATTCAGCCAGGTACCTCAATGAGTGTGACGTGAATGTAATCTTTGATATGAGTATAGCGCTCATGGACGTCACTCATGATGAAATCACTCAATTCACCACTAAATTCTACTCCTGTAGGGCCACCTCCAATAACTACACAGTGTAGAAGGCGTTTCTTTTCTTCTTCCGATATGCCTGTTACATTAAAACGTTCTTAGCTTAGGCTTCAGCAAGAAAAATGAGTGTTATGAAATGACAAAACTACATTTCTACAATGAGAATACTTGAAGATAAACTACGATGGATATGAAATACCCACCTGGATTTTCAGAAAGCATCAGATTAAGGAGAAGTCTCTTCCTTATTTCTTGAGCATGGTTCACTTCACGAAGAAAAAAAGCATTTTCCTTTACTCCCTTGATACCAAAAGTTAAAGGCTCAGACCCCGCTGCAATTACAAGCTTGTCATACGCAACTTTAAATTGGTAAGGCTCTCTAGGCAATCCACCGTTGTTAACTGCCTCACAATAGATCTGTTGGCATGAAATAAAAACATGAGTAGGCATTTCACTAGAAAAACTTTATACAAACATAAGTTTAATTATTTCACATTTAGCATTCCATGACTTTATGAATATGAATGTCTTCATATAATGTAAAGAAAACATGTGTATAACATTTTACTAACTTCATGTTTGCCTGTGTCAATGCCAGTGCAAGAAGCTAGAAAGAAGTAGGAGTTGGGGTCCCTTGCTAATGCATCCTGAATTCTGGTGACAGGCTCAGCAACACTTCTGAATTCCAAAGTTCCAACACATGTTGAGGCCAGCAAAGGAGTAAACACCATGTGATTCCTTGGTGATATGCACACAACATCATAAATTGTGGTGTCTAGCCCTTTGACGAACCGGCACGCGGCCCAACCCGTGCCAAGAACAACCACCCTAGGCTTTTCACCTGGCTTTGTTGCCTCTAGTCCTGCATATATTTGCTGATCGCTCTCCAACTCATACTCGGACTCCTCTGTAGTCGTCTGCGTGCTCGTGGAAGGAGACTGATGGTGTGGTGTTCCTGATATCCCCCTCATTGAAAAGTTCATGTAGTTATTCTGTTCCTTAATTCTTGGATCATGTGAAAAAATTTCATCTGATGCAAAATTTACATGGGAATGTATGCTGTTTCTGCTTGTGGTGGATCCTCCCACATTGAACATATCCTTCTCATGAGCATAGCTGCCGAAAGCACCTCCTGATCTTCTCAGGTTGGCCCTAGCAATCCTTGCCAATGCCATTGTTAGAGAACAAGCCCCGGGGACAAGCCTTTATACTTTCTAATCTTTCTGAAAAGATCAAAATTCAGAGGCTTTAGTATTTGCAAGTTTGAGCAGCAACAAGGAGAAGGATGAAATGTTTACAATAATAATTAACAAGTTATATATACAAAGAGAGGAGAAACAAATCATGTGAGATTTAAAATCATCAAATGAGTTTGCATTGAAAATGAAATAAAAAAACAAATTAACAACACTCAGGATCCATGATATTTAAGAAAAGTAACCTTTCGTTTGTTAATGAAGAAGTTGGTGGAGGCGAAGATTGAACAAGTTTTTTCTTTTCACGCTTTGTTGGTTTGCCAAATTCTCGTATTTAGGTTGTAATGGTAAGTGTTAGATACGATAGTAGTATGTGGTTGTTAATACCACTTATACCCCCATATTCGCATGTACGCCGACTTGTGTCCCAAGAAATTAGGGTACAGTTCAGATTCATTCTAGAAGCTCCTAAATTTATTGCCAGAAAAACTAAATAAAATAATTCAATTCTTCCTTTTAATTATTTAATATTTACCTGTAGGGGTATTACCGTATTAGGAAGGAGACAATGAAATGGCAACGTATCTCAAACTTCGTTCCATCTTTGACCATAGTTGGAAACTTCCATTTCAATGCGCGGAGTTGAACTACGATCAACGGTTGATAATGATACCTCACAGTCACTGGGCCCCGCAGTACCGTGTCAAATGCAATGAGGTGTGCCTTGGCCTGAATGCTTCCGTTATTGCGGACTGCGGAGTCATTTATTTTTTCCAAATGATGCGCCAGTTGGGCTTTTAGGCCCAAGGGAATGTTGCGTACATCAATTCATTTTACTTATAGGTATTAATCAAATATAGTATTTAATATCTTGAAAAAGTAAAACATGCTCAATATTTAGCATTAACGGAAATAATCAAATAAGAGAGTTTTAAATTATTCTTTATTGTGTTTTAATTTCAGCCTTTAGTCATTCATTCAGACTTCTCAAGTCTTAAACAAGACAAAACAAAATGAATTAGCAGAATATTATAATTACTACTATTAGAGTTGGATATGCCATGAATTAAAGCTTGAATGTTTCAGGTTTTTTTTTTTATTCCATGTAGACAATTAGAGGCTCAGACGGAAGTGAAAGTATCAATTGTTTCATGTAGAGGTAATGACCCATGTTCCTTCAGCAAAAAAAAATGTAATGACCCATGTTAATCCTTCTGTTGTAAGCAACTGAATATACAAAAAGGTTTGTTGAAACAAGATTTCACACCACTTCCAATAGGTGCAGAATGGTGACTTTTACAGTGGTCCATAATTAATTTCATTAATTAATACAAAGTATATGGCTCTAACATGTGAGTGTAAATGCATTAGGCAGCTTCATGTGCCTAGTGCCTAGTCCAAATCAAGCAAATTGTGCTTCACACAAGGCTCAATGAATATGCATAATGGCACATAAACAATTCAAGGGCAACAATTCTGCTACTTCATATTTACCATGGAATGGTCAACAGAAGATGTGTGTTCAAGTTCAAGCTTGAGCAATTCTTCTGGTCTTAGAAGTAAAAATACGGTTAAGGATAGCTGCAAGTCGCACACCACCTTGAGCCAGCCTTTTCTCCACAATAGGAAGCCGAGAAAGAAAGTACTCATCTACATTATTCAACAGAATAACAATTAATGAGGGGTCACACTTTATATTTTATTTTTATTATTATTTGACAAACAAAAGGATTCAAAAGAAGAAAAAAATAATGGATTAATGCATTAGGACCAATAATTCTCCTAAAGTAGAAAGGAACACAACACAGAAAAGGAAAGAAAGAAAGAAATAGATTCGCTCAAAAGGGAAAATCAGTCCCTTCGGCCTTTTCATAACAAAAAAGGAAACTCCTTTGAAGCTAATATTTTGTTGGTTTTGAAAACAATGTAAAAGTGTTTTGAAAATGAGTTAAAAGCCAACTCAATTCCAATTTTACGAAATGCATTTTGTTTTAAAATTGTTTTTCAAAACCTAAAACCAAAAACTCAGAACCATCCCGAACGAGACCTAACGAAAACAAGGAGGCTCAAAAAACAACATTACCCACAATAGAAGGGGAAGAGGTATTATCTAGCTGAAGATTATGAAGTTCATCTAATATTTTTTATAGATGAGAAACTAGGAAATACCCTTTAAAGTGCTTCCTGGTGTAGCATTCCTGTAGGCAAATTTGCATGCTAAACTAATGCTTTCAGAAGCATACCTGAAGTGTAAATTGTAACCAGTCAAATCATGAGATGCAATTTCTTTATATCAGTTGTATGTAAGAAGTATTGTAGCTACTAGTAATATGCTAATATGGCAAAACAAAGGGAGCCCTGGCTATCCAAATATACAAGAAAACGTACATGTTAATTATTAGTATCGTGAATTTGTTATTGATTAGGATAAGTATTTCAACTCTATCAATTCACAATGTTTTCAAGGTGCAAAGTTATGATAATGAAGCACAAGAAAGGAATATATTTCTGTTAATATACAAATAAAAATAGACTACCAAGCAATGAAGAGAGTAACCAATTTAATAGTAGTACTAAGCAACCAATCAGAGTATTATACTAAACTAACGAGTAAAATGATGAAAAGGTTGGACAGGAAATGTATTATGCTTATACCGATCTGGACAAGCTGTGTAGTTGTGTGCACAATGTTCCCAAACTGATACATCATTAGACCAATTATCCTGCAGATAGTGAGTAAAAATCATTAATAAGCCTATTGGCCTATACACATCTATATTACCAGTCCAAGAAAGTAATAACCATGGTGACAAAAGAAAAAAAACCATTTTATCTATGCTGGGTATCTTCATCATATGAATAACTGAATTAAAAAATAGGGAAAAAATAAAACTCACTGTAATATTCCTTTGAATAGCTTGTATCATAATAGAAAGATCAGAATCATAGAATGTTTTTAGAGCAGACTGAATAATCATGTCATCCCACACCTGAACCAAAAACCAAAAACCAAAATCACGAAATTTAGTCAATTTATTGCATTATTGACTGAGACAGATTGCATGAGCATTATGAGTTTATGACCAACTGATCAAAAGTCAAAACCAAAGGAATATGTAGAAAATCTTAGTGATAACGTAATTAAGAAGCAATTTCAAAAGTGCGTGCATCTTATACCTACAGCATGTGAGAATACAATAAGGTTTCTTTAAATTTGGAATGCTAAGTGTAGGAAATAGGAATCAATGTGAACTGCAAAAACATAAATAGAATTGAAACTGAAATTAAAACTCATTCCCTTGTTTTTAAAAATGGATAGAGATCCTAAATCTTTCCCTTGCCCATATAGCCTGTTTCTCCCAACCACAGTCAATAAAGCAATAGCATATGAAATCAATAATCATATGGAGTTCCAATACAAGTAAAAATTCTCTCAAAAAACTATGAAAAAAAAAAATATATTCTCAGTCAATCACAAACACGTAAACAATGGGAGAAATTGCCCAATACAACTAACTTACATGATGAAGATTTGTTTTCCTTCGGTACCAACGAACTGTTATTCTGTTTCCACCTAGGTCTCCGATGAAACCAACATGTAAGGGCTGCACCAGAAAATTAGAATAAAAAACAATTTCTTTAAAGCACAAGTTTGGGGGAGAAAAAACACATATTGAACCATGTGATTGTAATTTTCACACAAGTACATAGGGAATAATATCATGACTCATTCCCACCAATCCTTGTTTTAAAGTTTCAACTTTCAAGTTCTCATATGCCACTCACGCAAATCAAGGACAGAAGATTTGAAAATCATGTTTACTTTATAAACCAATAATAACTTCTGCTTTTTAAAACGATTTTAAATAAGAACTATGAAAAACAAACCTGATGAATATCCCCAACAAAATGTGACAAGAACATAAGTGCCTCCGTCAAATTGTCTGTAATTGATAAAGGCAGAATCAGAACAGTTAATTAAAGGACCTATCTTCGTATGTAACAAACAAATTAAGAATATCCTCTGTGAATACATACAGTTAAATTCAGATGAAGTGCCTGCATCAGCTGATTTAAGTTGCATTGTATAGTTGTATATTGCTGCACTAACACACCTATGTTTATGTCTGGAAGAATCATGACAGTCTCCTACACGAATCATGAAAAACAAAGACATCATAGTAATTTGCAAAGTGTGTGGCCATTGAACAGACTAAGGTCTTGTTTGGGAAAATTCTCAATAAGCATTTACAGGAGAAGAAAGTAAGAAGGTAAAATGAATTAAAATTTTCCCACAAGTTAAAATCAACTTGTGCCCTTCAACTTTTATAAGAAGAGCTCTCTCATAGTCTCATTTAACTTAAAAACTTTTCCCCCAAGTTTAATTCATTTTACCTTCTTATTTCCTTATCCTATAAGTGTTTATTGATAACTTGATAAGTTTATCCAAACAAGACCTAAATACACAACAATTTCCCTAATGTACATACTTACTGCAATATTCATAGTTACACTTGAAATCTGGCGTGTCAACATAATGTAAAGCACTGCTCCAATGATAGCGTGAAGTGTGACCAACCTCATCAGCCCAAGAGCAAACTGCAGCAAGATCACCTTCAGCAGAATCTGGAAGCAATTGTATGACAGCAGATAGAGCATCTTCACTAAGATATTCCTAGAATTTGAAACATCCAACAGTGCAGTCTCAGGATAAACACATAGCAAAAACCCCCCAAAACCGCTTATACTCCCAAACCAACTAAAATTCTAACTGACCCTCCTTCATCTAAACATCAATAGTTTATTGTTCATGGCAGGTTTTACACTTTACTTTCCCATCTATTTATATATTTGAAACTAATTTAACAACAATTGAGATATCGATAGTGCATCTAGAAAGAGTGTAGTATGGTTAATTGTTCATTACCTGTGCAATCTTACAAGTGGCATAGTGACCCTCCTTTCCCCAACACAGAACAGTTGGCAGTGGCATCAGCAACAGAAGAAAAAGCACTCTCATCACTCTCTCATGACCCATAATCATATGCATGTTGATGTTGTTATACAATCAATATCATAGACACAAACCAAATCTTCTGCTAATACGAGAATGATGAAAATGAGTTTGGTGCTAAGCCTAAGATTCCTAAATACCCAAACCCCAACTAAAAGTAAGTTCCGAAGTTGTCATGTCATGTCATGTGTGAGTCATGACAATTCAAATTACCTTGCTGAAAAATATACTAATGTTTTTTTTACAACTGAAAATTATCTTTTTTTATAAATAATAGTTCCTGTATTTATCAAAATATTTTGTTATACTCTTGCCTTTTTAGTTTCTGTTACATTTTTTATTATATTTTTTTTTACATTTTATATTTGTAAAAATAAGCTTACCTATTAAGGAATAATTTTTTTTTTTTTACTTTACACGTTGGTTATTATTCTGGTCTAGAAATTTTAAGGTGATAGAGGGAAATCTCACTCCATAGTTAAATCTTATTTATATAAGAGGTTTAAAAAGATAAAGATATTATCTTTATTATACATAAAATAATAAATTAATCTAAAAAATAAAGATAATATCTTGATCTTTTTACAATTATCTTAGCTTTTGGTAGATTAATAATTGTCCTCGAATAATACATAACTCTTCTAGGCTTGAGCACGAAGTGTGAAGAGGCTACGTCTTGTTCCATTGAGACGATTGACCTTTCTTCCCTTGTCTATGGTTTATAATTGCTTGACGGTTGTCTAGTCGACGAAACGGTCAAACAGTACATAATTCATCTATCCTCGAACGTAAAGCGCAAAAAGACTAGATTTACTTGTCGTTAGCTAGTTGATTTCAATCCCTCGTTCACTTGTTGTCGATGTTTAGTCAGTTGAGCATCACATGATTCATTTTCTATTAAGTGAGATGTTCATGTATAGTTTTTAGCTTCCTCAATGAGTTTCTTTTCATATTTTGTGGTGCCACGTATTGCATGATGGTTGGTCTTTCCATTTCGTGGGTTTCAAGAGTGAGCATATTTTAAATGCAAGGGACAGGTCAATGTTTTGGTAGTATTCAAGTCGATATACGTAAGCTATAATTTATTTTTCCGAGTTGATATACATAGAGCCGTATTTTTCGAGTTGATATACATAAAGTCATATTTTTCCGAGTTGATATACGTGAGCCATATTTTTTCGAATCGACGTAACGCCATATTTTTTTTCCGAGTTAATATATGTAAGCCATATTTTTCCGAGTCGATATACGTAAAGCTGTATTTTTTCTGAGTCAATATACGTAAATGATATATGATGAGTGCATGCAGAAATAGAACCTAAGTATAGGGCCGGCCTCCTCTACTCTATGAATGAACTAAGGATGCAAATACCTAGAAAATGGTTAAATAAAGTGTTTTAGGACTTAGTTGTAGTAGAATTGGAGTTTTTCAGAGTTCCATGAGTTCTCCGAGAGCAGCTGGAAGTCTCCCTGAAGTTCAATCGAGGTCTCCTCACCATGTCTCATCGTTTCCAACTATTAGGGCGTTTTATTCTGCTTCGACCTCGTCGACTCTCCTCTTGGAGTCTTATGTCGCTTGTTTCAAGTGTTGTGTCGTCCCACGAGTTCTTGTAGGGCAAAGGGGATGTTTTCTCTCGCTCCTTTCGAGGGAGTATGATTTGAGCTTAAACTCGTCATTCTCCTTGATTTTCAGATATATGGTGTAAGGATTGAAATTTATTGAGCCCAAGGATGGGCATTAATGTTTTGGTCTAAAAATTCTTAGGTGATAGAAAGACTAGTCAGAGCAAGTGAAAGTGAAGTCAGTCTGCCTGATTCTATGTCAGGTCTTGTTTATATAAGAGGTTTAGAGATAAATATATTATTTTTATTATACATAAAATAACAAATTAATTAAAAAATAAAGATAATATTTTTATCTTTTTACAATTATCCTATAAGACTATTTTTTTAATTATCTTTATGATATTATCTCTTGACTAGAGGGCAATTAGGATCAGCAACTAATAATTAGATATTACAATTACTTACTTTGATTCTTTTCCTTCAATACCCTCTCACTCCCATTTTATATTTAACAGTTTTTTTTTTTTTAATTCTAGAGCAGTAAATTTTTTTTCTTCCGAAATTGGTGAATAAACAAATAGGATAAATCGTGTTTGAGACATTCGGCTTGTGTTCTAATATCTTTTTTCCTTTTTTTTTTTTTTTTTTTAGTGGAAGTCATAAATCAAATTACAACTTTTAAAATTTTTGTATAAATTTGAATAAGATTTTCAACTTTGTTTTTTTTTTTTTTATTTATAAAAATAATAGAAGTCATGAAATAAAATACGAATTTGACTTTTTAACAGTATTTTTTATGTATAGCAAACTTCAAATACCACTTTTATTTTCAGTTTATATAAATGCATGTAAATATAGATTGGAATAATAATTTCATTCTATTCAAGTTTAGCTAACACTTAAAGAATAACTTTTTTTAGCTCACACTAAAGTATGAGATGAGTTTAATGTCTTAATACCTACAAATCCAAATAGACAAAGTTGGGCAATCTATTGTCACTGAGCAATAATGCACAATAACATTAATCTTAATTATGCAATCACAAAATTGTTAAGGGGATTGAATTGTTGATTTTTTTTTTTTTTGTTAATGATGTTCTATATTTTTATTGATCAAGAGTCTAATTAGTTCAATTGATTAAATAATGTGTAAATATTATAAATTTTTTATGGTATTTGATTGGTATGGATAAAAAAAATATTATTATTCATTGAAAATAAAACATATGTAATTCATGTTTTTTTTTTTTTTTCATTAAGGTGTGATTCATGCTAGTGTAGTCGTGTATGGTATAAAGATGCCTATAATGTGAACATACAAGACAAAAAGTAAGAGCTATAATATTAATATAATGATTTGTTATAATTTGTTTATTCGTCACATTATTAATTTATTTCAATTTCATCTATCTGATTTATTTTTTGAAAAAAAAAGTACAAAATTAATGTATAACTATAATGTCAAAAAACAATAATTTAGTTGAAAATAGTTAGGTCAGGTTAGGTTGAAAAATAATGAAATTGAAAAGAGAAAATTGGTGATTTCATGGGGATGGATGTTCGATAACGTGTTCCAAGTTCCAACAAGAATGGCAAATAGTAAAATATCAAACAAAAAGATTTATATTTTGGTAATAAATTAACATAGTAATGGTTGAATATAAATAAAACTATGTTAGGAGTAGCTCGGAGTAATAGGATAAAATAAAACACTTGTTATAATCACATTAATTATCATAATAATATATTTTTGATAGTTGATATGGATGATAATAATAATAATAATTTTAAGCTGGTTGGAGGGAAAAGTAAGAGCATTGAAATTTGAGCATTGCGTTGCTTATGAGTTATGAGTACTGTTATTGTTTTCCAACTGCTACACGTCGATGCCGTAAGCCGTGCAGTGCAGCAATAATAAGTGGGAGTGGGAGCCCACACGCAACCTCTCTCTCTCTCTCTCTATATCTGTTATCGTGTACCGTACCGCACCCGATTTATTATTATGTCATGCAATGCAATACAAAACCATAACCAACAACAACGCACCATCATTCCCCACCATTCGATAACGTCCTCTTCTCTCTGGTGCTTGTAAGTCTCTCTCTCTCTACTTTTTTCTCCATTTTTTATTTTGTTTTTCTCTTGATTATTGCTATTCACCTTTGCAATTTCTCGGAATTTCGGGTTGATTATGATTTGGGGCTGAATTTTCGCATCTTTTTTATTTTCCATGCCTATCTGCTGATTTGTTTGTTTGTTTTCATCAATGTTTATGCTCCCTTGTCCTCTCGTGTCGTTTTGTTGCTGATAAATTTTAGGGAAATTTTGATACCTAGAACTTCCAATGTTTCTCTTGTTGTTGCTACTGTTAAAACCGCGTTTAACCTGAATTTTTTCATTTCGAAGAGGACTTTTTTCTGCAATCCATAGTGTATAACCCATGTTTAGCTCACTATATTGGATTAGTTCTTGTTTATTTGAGAGAAAGTTGAGATTTTTAGAGTTTTTCTTCTGTTGGGTCTTTCTTTAGTCACTGTTTTGTTTGCATTTTTTTTTTTCTCTTGTTTTGTTAGATCTCCTTGTGGTGTTAGCAGTGGTTAACATGTTATGTTTTTTTGGTCTTGTATTTTTTCTTCAGTGAAGAAGAATCCTTCTCTTTGCGCGTGTCCCGTTCTCTTCTCCAATCCTCCTCCATCCCCACTGTGTGATTTGATCCAAATATAGTCTATTCATATAGTCATGACTACCATGGAGGTTAAGCTCTGGAATGACAAGCGCGAGAGAGAAATGTATGACAACTTTGCCGAGCTATATGCCATTATCAAAGCCACCGAGAGGCTTGAAAAAGCCTATGTTAGAGATATAATCTCACCTCAGGAATACGAGTTGGAGTGCCAGAAGCTCATTGCTCATTTCAAAACCTTAGCTTCCACCCTCAAAGACACCGTGCCCAGCATAGAGCGATTTGCAGATACATACAAGATGGAGTGCCCGGCCGCGATCAACCGCCTCGTGGTTTCCGGTGTGCCTGCTACCGTGGAGCATCGCTCCACCGCGTCTGCCTCTGCTTCCACCTCGGCCGCTATTGTGGCCGAGTGTGTGCAGAATTTTATCACTTCTATGGATTCCTTGAAGCTTAACATGGTGGCTGTGGATCAGGTGCACCCGTTGCTCTCGGACCTTTATGCTTCACTCAACAAGTTGTCGATCCTGCCACCTGATTTCGAGGGGAAAACCAAAATGAAGGAATGGATTGCAAGGTTATCCAAGATGGGTGCAGCTGATGAGTTGACTGACCAACAGTCGCGGCAGCTTCACTTTGATCTTGATTCTTCTTACAACTCATTTATGGCAGCCCTGCCCAATGCTGGTACATGACTGAGTGGCCACTGGCCAGTGCTTGTACATTAAATCAGAATTTCCTTTTTTTCGTGTTTTTGTTTCTTTGGATACTAAACTTGATGATTGGAAAGGAATTTTCTATTTGGTTACAGCTTATACATTTTCAATGCTGGATCCTGGATATTTACAGCTTTGTGCTGATCATTGAAGCTTTATTTTATATTGTGGATGTGCTTTTAGCTTTAGCTTCGTTTTTCTTACCTGCTGTTGTTTGGTTTGAGTTTCTCTGTCCTCGTAGCAAGGGTGAAATCTTGCAGAAACCTGATTGAGTGTACAGCTGGTTTATCTTTGTCTTTTGTACCAATAAATGTGTTTCAGCACTACTCCTAATCTATGACACAGGGATAGATCCTTTAAATAATTGACATAATTAATAGCTTTTGGATATGCATCACAAGCCCATAACTCAGTTGTGCAATCATAGAGTAGAAATGATGGGGAAACAGGGAAGAGGAAGAAGAAATAGGTGAGAAATGAGAAAGTGTGGAAAATAAGTGGGGACCACACCTTATTATTTCCTCTTTGAAGTGTGTGGAAATGCCACTGTGAGATTTTGTGGTGGTTAGAAAACACTGGAAATTGTGCATATGTTGGGGTGTTTTTTTTTTTTGTATTTACCGGCAACGGCCACAAATGATTGGTCTTCATAAGCATCAATTGATTTTCACTCATTTCAATCGATTATTCATTGCATAAATGGATTGACAATTTGTTTTTATTTCTTAAATCAAACCCCTATATTTTCACATTGTTTCTTGTCTATTTCATTCATTTTATTTTTCTTTCCTTTTTCTATTCACTCTGTTTTCCACCTATTTTTTTCTTCTCACGAAACATATCGAAAAAGATGCACAAAATTACTGGAAAACCCTCCATCATGCTCTATTTTATTGTAGTCTGAAGATACACATTTCCATTACCTTGCATATAAACCAGTCAATACCAACAATACAAGGCATTTTGGAAATTTATGGTTTTTCCAAGCATTGAACATCTGAATGATCTCTGCACTTTTGCTTTGATATCATCTTAATTAATTGACAAGCAGTGTGTATATAAGGTTATTTGATTTGTTAATTTGTTAATAGAGGTAAAGATTATATTAGTAATAGGTTTTCATGACAATACACAATGGTTGATACAAATGATGCTCGAGTGGAATGGTAGGGCTGTAGAAAAAAATGGTACCCTGCCATAAATCACAGTCATTATCAACAATAAATTGATGAAATGTAAAGTGGTGCGCTTTTTATATCAAGTTCTGAATTCGGGTGTTCAAAAGATTCAAGAAAAATGTGGGTCTGTTTGTACATGATAACGACAGTTACCTGGAATTTGTTTGAAAAATTGCAAGTCAAAAAGAGTTGGTATGCCTGTTAATTCATGGTTACTTTGTTGACTCCTATGATCACGTGGTGTAAAAATTGACACTAGTTTAATCCGCCGCTATAACATAAAAAAAAAATCATAATTTTCGTCCATTTTCAACAGAAGACTGGTATTAAACTAAAATATTTGAACACAAATTATTCTCTGTGATGACCAAAAACTGTTTGTAGTGCCAGTGACAGGCAATTTTTTTTGTTTGCTAATTAGTAGTATCTAAATGAAGAGAATGATTGCGTATATCATTTTAAGGACACTATTGGTAAGGACCTGAAGCTGTGGTATCATTTTATAGAAATAGAAAAAATTATTTAGGAATTAGGAGCTATGTTTGTCAATTAACTTAGATAATCAAAGCAAAGGTATGATCATGAGGTGTGATAATAGAAAAGCACATTTTAGTTAACAATGAAGCTTGCTGTCACAGATCACAGGTAGAAATGCATTCATTCCATTCCTATACCATTTATACAAAAGTCTCTCAAGCATTGATGGAACCTTGAGTAAGCTTGAATGACAATAGGCACTGTCGCCAAACTAAGGTCGGATCCTCTCAATAAGAATATTGAGTACACATCCATTTTAAGGTTGAATTCAGATTGACTGAATTTCCACCCACTCTTTGAAATTCTAAGCATTAATTACTTTACTCTACACAAAGTTCCAACTTTAGTTTCTAATTTTATAATATATCATTCACTTTTATCCTCTTTTACACAAAATAACAATGGACTATAATGAAGATTCACTCATTCACACATTTTTACCTTTGAAAGGCAAGTGATATCCATCTATTCTTTTAATCATCAAAACTAATATCAGCTTAGTACATTTAATACGGCCTGATATTCACAGAAGTAACCTCGTTTGTCCTCTTTCTTTTGTTGTTTCACCTTAACAAATGAGGCAAGAGATTAATGAAGAGAGGAAACAAGAGCACAACAACGAGAACAATGCCGAGAATGATAGCATAGCAAGTCCACTTCCTGGAGCTCTTCTGATACTCCCTAGCATCCTCGAGCTGTTCCGTGCCGCGCCTGACAAACGAACTAGCATGAGCCACGTGGCTCTCGATGTTGTTAAGCTGCTGCCCCTGCGACTCCACTAGAGCGGCCATGTCAAGAAAAACCTGATGCAGCTCGATCAAGTTCTTCTCGATCTCCTTCACAGCGTCGTGCCGCTCCTGAATCTCGGAAATTGTGTCCATTATCTGCCCCCTCCCCTGCTCCTGAATCGCCCTCTGCATAAAACTCTCACTCTCACCGCTCGATATCAAATTCTCGATCGTGTCGTCGTCGGCTTTCTCTCCAGTGATGGTGAAATATCTTCTCTCGATCGTTTCCTTGTACTCCATCTGCATCCTCGCCCTCAGTCCCTGGAAATCGTCCATCAGGTCCTTCAGCTTCTTCCCCAGGCCGCTCACCACGGAGGTTCTGGTCCGGTCCGCGGAGGAGCCCGGGCCGCAGCCGGGGATGTTCCGGTTGGCGGCGTTGGCGCGGTCCAGAGCCTCGAGCTTCCCCTTGATCATCTTGACTCGCTTGAGGACCTGCTCCACGTCGCTGTCCATTCGCGCGCGGAGCTCCTTCATCGTCTTGGCGTTGTGCACCACCTTGCTCTCCTCGTTCGCCTCCTGCAGCTTCCTGTAGAACTTTTCAACGCTTCGCATCTCCTCCTTGACATTCTCGACATCCTCGAAGAATTTGTCGAGGTTCACGCTCTCCTTCCCGGCCTCCACGTCGTCCAGGTGCGCCTGCTGCTTCAGGTCACTGTACTTTTTGAATGAACTTGAGAATAGGTCGTTCATCTTATTAATTTCCAGATTATTATAAATTATAAATATTCAGTCAATCAATCAACACAATTAATTAATCACTAATTTCTTATCCAACACGTTCCATGCATGCTGTGACAAAAGTTTAGTTAGTTTAATCTTAGGTGATGGAAGCTAGAAGGTGACAAAACACAAGTAATTTGTCACCAGGGAAGGGTTTTGACTTTTCAGAAGAAAAGTTTTTCTTTTTATTTCTTCTTGATGCTGGAGGCATTGTCTTTTTTTGAAATGTGATCTTAAGTTGGTTTTGTGACTTGGTCGTCTTCTTAATTTCTGTCCTTTCACATTTTTAGGGGGGGATTATTATTGTTTATTTAATTAGATGTTCCATTTTCATACTATCTCAAATGGATTAGATATGTTTCTGTGTCTCCGAACAGAGAGTTTTTAGCTACAATTAATCAAGCCTATAATAGATATTAGTCTCTGATGGATAGGTTTCCATCGTTGAGGTGTTCTATTTTTTAGAAGAAAAACCAACGGCGGCTGGATTAAATTTTGATTTATAAGATTGGATAAGAAACATCATCAAATTAAAGAAACTTCAAAATCACATTTTTAAACTATTTGGTTTGTTTTATTATGATTTTAAAAAATTAACAGTAAAAAAATTAAAATTATGTATGAATTATGTATTAAAATTTAGGCGCAATAACTAAATAAATAACTACTGTTCAATAATATTTTTATTCAAAATATTCAATTAGAGATCGAGTTTAATTGATTTGGTTCATATTGGTGTAGTTGTATTAAAAAGAACTAACTTTACCGGGTTAATTAAATCCAATGAACACCGTTAGATGAAATAGAATGAATCATGAAAATTATAAAACAATGATACATGAATATCCTCTTCTGTCTCTTACATAATTTATTATATTTACATTTGTCTCTCTTATTTCTGTCTAGGTGTCAAACAAGGTTGACTTCCATCCATCTTTTTTTTTTTTTTTTTCCAAAAATTACTAAATCAAGAGTATTCTTTCTTTTGCTTTTTTTTGGGTATAAAAATCAAGCTTTTTATATAGGAGTAAAAAGAGTAGCTAAACCTTGATCTATAGTTATTTGAAGTTTATCATAGGTCATCAAAGCCTTCTGATCACATTGGTACGATCCTTTGCCCCTTGCCAGAACCTCACCATCAGCATCTATGATCCCTTCCTTCTCTTGGTCCCCCAAGCGTGGACCAGGTTCCAAGACCAAAACTTTCACCTATAATAATTTGTTGCAAGATAACACAGAGTAACAAATTGATCTTGTTATTATGCAAATAAATCAAAGCAGGAAAAAAAGTATTAAGCCGAGGCACAGTGATGACAACCACACCTTTAAGTACATGACATATGGTGAATTTACATGGCCTCCATTGTTCAAATCTGACATCAATGACAACAATGGTAATTTTGGGCAATTCTTTGTAATGATCAAGTCCAGATAACCATCTGAAAACTGCATTTACCAAATTGAATTAACAAAAGAATTGTCAAGTTCATGGCATCAATTATAAGTAAAGTTGTCCCACAATAGAGGGAGAAAATTTGGGGTGTGGGGTCAACTGGCATTTATGTCAATGCTGACAGAAATTGGAGTGACTCTATGGATCTATTCTGTGTGGTGCTTATCAAGCAACAAATTTGTATTAGAATTCGCAGACATACTTTTGAAAGTTTAAACCAAACATAGTTTAAGAATGTTAAACACTCTCATGTTAGCAATAAGAAGATCAGGCAATTCTCACCAAAACACCACTCATCAAACAAATTTGAATGCATAAAACCAACCTTTGCATCTGGTGCTGCCTTGGTGTTTTCAGCACCCCAAGGCACATTGTGAAGCCAGACAGAAATAAATGGTCCATTTAAAACTCTCCAATTCAGATTCTCCAAGTCAATTTCAGGTCCCTGATAGCCTAGCTTTTGTAACTTCACATCATTTAGATCACTATTGCTGCCTTTGCTACTAGAATTAATGCCAGGGTAACTAGTGGGCTCCCCATAAGCTTCAAATCCAGGTGCAGGCACAAAATAAAGACTTCCAATGTAATGCCTCAAATGCAAGATTCGAGTGAGAGCCTACAACAACAATATGATGATTAATTGCATTCTGATTTATGTTCTTGACTTCAACCAAAGTATTAGAAGATAATCGATGCAACAATAACTCATAATATGACACATACCAATGAAAGAAAAGCATCCTACACAAACATTTAATGGTAATTATTATTACATGGCTTACTAACATAAAAATCTATACGAGCACTTCCCATCCACCTATACTTTTCAGACTCGATATCAATATCAGCCACCAGACCTGAAACAAAATTATTAGATTTTTCAAACATGTTACAGCAAATGTCTTAGATGATTTTGTAAATCTACTCAGTACTCGTTTCCAAAATACGATTATGGTGACAGTAATTTATAATTACCCCAAGCAAGCATCAACACACTGAAAAATCTGGTTTCCCCTTGTGTGATGGTGGCCACATCAAGTGATCGCTTATTGCCTGACAGTATTTAATAAAAAGTTAATAATTTTCATCACCACATTGAAAAAACATAACATTGGTCACGATGTGGAAAGTTTGAAACCTCGTATGATGGCAAGAACAGCATTGGACACTGTACAAGGATCACCAACTGAATCAAGAAGAGACTTTGCCATGCCATTTCCCGTACCTTGATATAGAATCAATCATTTGATATAAAACATTATGGAAGAGAAAACTAGAACATATTCACATAACAAAATTTGTAGGACTACACTACTCAATTATTCATCATTCACACGTTTTAAATAAAAAGAAAGAAAAGTAATAAAACCTGCAGGAACTACTCCAAGGGGCATCTTTATTGCAGTGTCCCAGTCCTGCCTCTGAAGCAGTCCATTTACTACCTACT
Organism: Amphicarpaea edgeworthii; assembly: GCA_014843725.1. Classification (NCBI taxonomy): domain Eukaryota; kingdom Viridiplantae; phylum Streptophyta; class Magnoliopsida; order Fabales; family Fabaceae; genus Amphicarpaea; species Amphicarpaea edgeworthii. The sequence goes on from CM026328.1 coordinate 23,734,041, forward strand.
AAAAAGGTGTGACGCAAGTAAGAGTAAAGATTATGAAAGAGAAAAGCATAGACAACGATGTTTACAATTAAAGAAGCAATATCAAAACAGTGTACTGTGTACGAACTGCTGCATCCAACAATAACAATAATGTCAATGAATTACTAACCTCAACCAAGATCCCATCCCCACTAACACAAACAATCCCATCGTACTTTGAAAAATCAAGTGACTCAACAACTTGCTTTGCGTGGAGCTGATGCTTGGTTTCTGATAAACAATAACAAAATCATAATAGTGCTAATGTTTATATCGTGGAAAAATTTATTTAAAATTATAATAAATGTTTATAAAATAAGTTATGTTTATTGTTTTAAATGAGATTTGTTTATTTAAATAAGTAATAAATAACTTATTTTAAGTTGAAATAATTTAGACAAATATATTAAAAACATATATAGTTGTTTATTTTATTAAAATAAATGATTATTTTATCTAATAAGTTAAAAAAAAAACTAGCCTTGTACTCTATAATTTTTTTTTATTATTGTTGATTTTTATTAGAATGCATTAATAATAAAAATATTTGACTTTTGCAATAATTATTTTTAAAAAAACAGTTTCTTTATTATTCCCAGTATAAAAATATTTACACTTATTAAAATAAACTAAACTAATAATAATATGAAAAATCACACTTTTTTAATGAAAAATGATTTAAGTAATCGTGAACCAACATGTTTATAGTTTCAACCGATCTCTACATACATGACACATATTCAAATTTGTCAATTTACAAAATAAATAATAAACCTTGATTGAGATTAGTAGGAACCAACCACGGTAGTAAAAGACCACCTAACTTATTTTTTCTTCCTGACCAACTAACTTTCTTTTTAAGGCACACATTCTTTATTATTGATCGAAAATTGTTGTAAATCACTCTACGGTACACTCTTTTTCATATATTATTTATCTTATATCTTTTACACACACTTACTAAATTATATATGAGATTTATTAAAATTAATGGTTTTTAATAAAAGTCTTTAAAATTCTAAAAGAGAGTGTCGGTAAACTCTAATTAATAATAATAAAAGAAAGGAATAAAAAGCAAAAAGAAAAACCTTGGACTGTAATGTGCACTTGTGCGTCTTGAAGCAGAGGCTCGACTTGATCACGAAAAACATTGGTAGCAGATTTCGTGCCTCCAAACGGATTAACGAAAACGAAAAGCCTCTTAGGGCGTCCTGCACTGCCATTCTAAATCACAATTCGCCACACAAAATAATAATTAACCAAAAAAACAAAAGATTCGAATTAATCAGTTACCGAGAGAATCCATGAATTCGCCAAGCTTCTGGCACCAGAGCCTGTGCGATTCCTCAGACGACGGCCGAAAAACGACGTCGTTTCGGACTAGTTTCGCGCTGCTCCCACCGCCACAGCATACATCTCCGGCCTCCACGATTGTTTTGAGCCTGATGTCGGAACCGTCGCCGGAGAATCCGAGAACCTCTTTCTCGATGGTCAAATTGCGTTGACCTCCCTCCGGCCACCACAGCCTCCCGTCGGCGAGCAGAGATAGCTGCGCGACGGTTCCGTTAACGTGGACACGGTCGGAGATTATGGCGGCGGGTTGGTCCATTTGGTGCGGAAACTGTGTTTTTTAGACCAAAAAGTCAAAGAATAATGCTAATGACTTGAGTTAAGAGGAAACAAAAACAATGTTTGCTTTGCTTGCCTTGTGTTTTAAGCCAACACGTTTTATTAGTTTATTGTTTTTTTTTTCTTTTCTTGACATCACCGAACAAATTTTAAAATATAAATTCTCTTAATTTTAATTTCTTTTTTTGAGGGGAAGTTTAATTTCTAACGAATAGTCTTTCTGAGGTTAATTTTTAACATAAGACAAATAATGTATTCTTTTTTAGCTAATCTCTTTTTTTTCAAATATTTATACACGCACTGAGAATAATCTTTTCTATAATAAGTGTTAAGTAATGTATCACAAGTAGTTATGTCTGTATTTAATTTTTTTTCTGGGGAATACAAATTTATTTGTCTAAATTTTTTGATATATTTTTATAAAAAAAAATTCACCATTTGAAAGTTGTTTGTAAATATGCAATTTGATGATTTTCACAAATGATTAGTTTTACTTCATCGGTCAAATTATAATATATAATTTGAATTTGAATTTGAATTTAATAATTAAAATCAAGCAAATCTATACTATATACAAATACTCATTCTTTGGGACCAGTTTGGATCCAAATTGATATGAATAGATATTAGTGTCATGTATGCCTCACTGTAGCTTAATTAGCAATAGGAAACATTTCTCACTATAGCTTATAGTTCAAGATAACAATTTAGATTTACGATATAAGAGTAGATAATTAAAATTTATAAGAAATAAATATTCTCAATATTTAAATTATAATAAAAATATCTTTGCATTTATGAATTACATTATAATTAAAATTATCAATAGAGATAAATATTTTAATTGTGAAATTTATATTTTAGATTTATGATAAGTTGCAAAGTTATTTTCAATTATTGATAATTTCTCTAAATAAAATTATCTTTATTTATTTTAAATATATTAAAGGAAAGTAATAATAATAACTTGAAAAAACATCCTTATTATTGGGTGCGATGACATAACATGTTGTTGTGTAAAGTGTAATCTAGGTTTTGGTTTGATTTTGATTTGGGGATGATGGAAGTGGAGACAGTGCAGCAGCAGCGGAAAGGCGCGCACTTGAAGAAGAGGGCTTTGAAGAACAAAGCTTTGGGCATCAGTTTCAACGAGAAAGATCTCAACGATTACGTCACCGGTTTTCACAAGCGCAAGAAGAAGAGAAGAAAGGAAGCCCAGAAGCAACAGAACGAGGCTCTGCGCCGCAAACGCTGCGAGCAGCGCCAAAGGGTATCTTGAAATTAGGGTTTTGTTTCTTGGATTGGAATAATCTTTTGTTTTTCTTATCTGTTTTATTTTGCAGAGAAAGTTGGAAAGACAACTTGTTAATAATGGAGGCGTGACACCTGACGACGAGGAGGGTCAAGAAGAAGAAGGAGCTGCGGAGAAAGTTCAATCTATTGCTGGTACTTTTTCTCTACTCTTTGCTTCTGTTTCTTTCGAACATTCCTCTATGTTTCCTTGCTTATTGATTTAGATCATGTTTGGACAAACTGCTCAATCAATATATGGGAGAGGGAATAAAATTAGGTTTTCAAGGAAGTAAACGAGATAGTTTCTACAAATTAGGTTATGCATAAGCAAAATGAGAGAAGTTTATTCAAACAGAGCTTTAGAGAGTTCCTTTTCACTCTGGCACTTATTGTTGTTAACATGTGCTTAAGCTTGGCATGTTACTGGCACACAAGTAACTTAAAAGTTTCAAACATGTTTGGTGACACAGTGAGTTAGTGAGTGTTTGGTTGTGGATCAGGGATGTGAATTTCCACATCCAAGTTAACGCTGCCAGACTTAGCTGTCACGTTTTCTTGAAAATTGACTTGATTTTTAGGCTCTCAAATGTGTTTCCAAACACTATTACTCACCATGGTTTTCTAGTAGCAACAGTTATTTGCTTTTGTAGTAATTTCACCATGGTTTTATTCTCACTATGAATTCCCGTCACAAATCCAAACACTAGAAGTTTCCTTACCTATGTTATGAATCCGAGGCTATTAAGTGGGATTTTAAAATATGATGTGCGATTGATTATTTCCCTTGTGCTTTTGGGTTGTAAAGAAATGAAGACATACGAGACTGATGATTTGAAAGTCACTGTTGTGACAAGTGAGATCAACCCTGAAGACGATGAAACTTATCCTAGTGAAAGGAAGGAGGCTGCAGCAGTGATCCCTCCTCATTCTGTTGTGTCTAATAAAAAGCAAGGGATACCTATAAACAATAAGAAGTCTTTCAAGAAGGTTGCAAAGAAGAGGTTGCGTACACAGCCAAGGCCACCAAGTAAGAGAGATAAAAGGAAAGGAAATAATAAGAGGGGCAAGAAGTAATGGTAGCTAAGCACCTTGCATCTGCAGAACATTCCCAAGTCTACAATGAAAACTCATGCTTGCTTATTATTGCAGGATTGGGGTGTGTTTCATCTAGTTGGTTACCTGGTTTCTAATGTGCATGACTGGATTATATTATCTTCAGGGCTATTCCTGGCTTTGGGGATTCAAGAGTTAAGAAAGAAACACCTAATTATTCTCCTTTTCTTTTCGTTAATCGGCAACTCTATTGTGTATCATACATTTAATTCATTCACATATTTAACTTTCTAGCATTTTATTGTCTAAAATGTTAGTTTCTGATCAGCAAGAGAAGGCTTTCGGTTTCTTTTTGGATTGATCTTTATGTGGGGAGTTATAATGAATCAATACCTCTTGGGTTTTGTTTAGATAAATTTCTTTATAAACACTTGTAGCAGAAGATAAGAAGATAAAATGAAGTAAACTTTTTGCATGAGCTAAAATCAACTTACGTACTTAACTTTAATAGAAGTTCTTTTCATTTAACTTCTTCAAAAGCTAATGTGTATATAGGTTGATTTTAACTTGTGGATAAGTTTAAAATATTTTATCTTATTTCTTTTTCTATAAATGCTTATAGTGAAGTTGATCTATACATGATCTTAACCCCGAGTCAAAGCTTTATTTTATGTAAAGCCGTTACCCTAGGAAAGTTAAATTTGACGATTTAGGTAATGTATGTACTCTTATAAGTGTAATAGTAAATTACAATTATCAATGATCTAGTTCAGTTGGTTGTGTAGAATGCGTGAGTATTATAGACCCTATGGTACCATGATCGATTCTTACATAACAAAAAATTGCAATTGGTTTTAAGATTAGTTTCAATAAAACCCTTAACCAAAAAAGTTTAGTACATGTTTGGATTAAAGTTTGTAAACATAAGTTTGAGTCAATCTTAAGTTTGCAAACTCAAGATCTCAAGTCTTCTCCATAATTCTATGCTAATTTATCTACAAGGTTTTTTGAAAAAAAAAAAGTGTATATACATAGAATTACTTTAATACCCCGTCCATATTTAATTTATTGTTGTCCCTACCAACTAAAAGTCTAAAACTGTTAACAAAATCTCTTGGTTTCAATAAAAGCCAAGTGGCAATTTATCTGTTCTGACCCATCGCCTTCAAGGCCCGCTATGTTTTTTAAAAGGTTAACAACACATGGGGGGCAAATCTTGCATTTCTCAAGCTGTTGCATGTACCCAATTATTAAGTTCATTTCACGCAACTATGACATATCTTATAGCTTTTAGAGATAAGGAAGATTATTATCCTCACCCGGCTAGGCATGAATCATCCGTATAAAAGCCATTTGACAATTGAATTATTCTGATTTCTGACCCTTTATGCGTGTTTCGGTTTGGTATGATTATTCCCTGTTTTCTAATTAATAGGTTTAAGGATCATACAATATTACATGCCCAATCTTGCAATTCTCATATGCTGTTGTAAGTACCCAATTATTAAGTTCACCCCACACAACATAATTATGAAATATCTATGGTATAGCTTTATATAATAAATATTATTATTATTATTATCTTCACTCGACACTCGAACCAATGAATTGTTATATTTGTTTGTTGTATTACACGTGAAGGAAAAAATTACTACACTATGCCGGAAATAAATCAATATTGTACGTGAATCTCTTAACTCGTACAAAATAAATAATAAATAAACGATTTTATAATCACACATGACACATCACATGTTAGTTTAGTTCAAATAACTGTTGTTGGTCTATCTTTTATCTTCTTTTGTTAATTACACTTAAGAGTAGATAAAGTAATATGAGAAACTATGAACAGTTTGTTTAAACTAAAAAATAATAGTTATGAAAACAAGTGAGTTTTTTAAGAATCAAATAGGAGTTGCTTCTTAAAAAATTCAGTTTAAATAAACACAAAAAAACAAAAAATTACTTGTTTTATTTAAAAAGGTGCTTTAAAAAAACCTTAAACAAAGAGGCCATATTTTTAAAGTGATTACATTCAATTCAGTTTAGTTTTTTTTTTTTTGGGGGGGGTGGGAGCAGGTACAACCATACCTAAAGTACATTTATTCATAAAAGAATACCCAAAGTAAATTTTGAGCATCTTCCACAACTTTAGAACCCCAGAGAGAAAAGAAAAAGAATAAAAGGTGTATTATTAGATTTTATTTTGTCAGTGGGTGTATTATTAATTTATAATTTATTAGTTCTACTGTATTGTCCATTTGTCCCTAGTAAAAGCGTAAAACTGAAACAAAACCTAAACCTAGAACTGAGGTAAAAGTAAAACAGAGGATCTGAAATCTGAAATGTGTCGGTTTCATAGTGCAACATCTGGCAGGGGCTAAGATAGCCACGTGGAAGAATCTTAAAAAGACGGAGAAAGATTCCCCCACCTTACGAAAGCCAAATGAAAAGAGAACAAAAGAGGAGATTGGGAGTGACACGTTTGTTTTGAGGCATGCAAACAAAATAAGCGTCAGAGTGCAAAATAGCGTTTGTGGCCCCAAAAATGAAAATTCTGAGACGTTTCCTCGAAGTTTCTCACACTCCGTACTTTTCCAACCATGCACACCCTGTTTGGATCCCCTCATAAAGCCAACGATAATTGGCGCTAACTAACTCACTCACATAATAGTCACGTTTTCCTTTTTTTATTTTTTTTATTTGCTTAGGTTTCTGAAATTCTGAGTCAAACTAACTGTTGAAGCTGAAGCTGAAGCTTACGTGACTGAGAAAACCTACTTAATACTCTCGCGTTGTGTGCGGCCGCCGCCGCCGCCGCCGCCGACGTGTTTTTTCGACTATTTATTTTTCTTTCGCTTTCTCGGGAACCAAACAGGAACAATGCACGGAAGGGCGAGAGAGAAGCGCAGTTTGGATTCGGCTTCCGCCGAAGAAGGTCAACCTGATCGAAAGCGACCAGCGTTAGCTAGGTAATGCTAATTGCGTTCCTTCGTCGTTGCCAGGTTCAGCAAGGTTTTAAATATTGCAGTTCGTCACGTTTATTGATTTTGTGAAAATTGCAGTCACAATGTTTGCATGATAATTGATAGAGAGGAAGTGAGTTTGTGTGGAAATTGATGGAGAAGTAGAATTGTCACCTTGAGCCTGTTTGGATGCAAGTTAGAATGGTTTTTCTCTATTTCGGCACTTATATGTATCCAAACAGGCCTCTTATCTGATTTTAATTGCTAGCTTAATTATTTTTAAAAGGGTAAATGTTTTGTTTTCGTCCGCCTCTGAAATTTGTTTGTAAAAGTGATTCTGACAAGCAAAGTGTGAAAGAACGCAAATCCCTGTGGAGGCTTGGTTGGCTATTTCTTAATGTTAAGCTTAATTAAGCAGTTATGTTTTCATTTGTTAAAGCTTAATTGGTTATGAATGAGTATATTGGTTTTATTCATTTATTTAGTTTATGTTAATTTTCAGTGTAATTGTTGAAGCCCTGAAGGTGGACAGTCTGCAGAAACTTTGCTCATCACTGGAACCTGTTCTACGCAGAGTTGTAAGAAAATTCAGTTCATTGTGGTATTAATTCTTAATATGTTAATCTCTGATAATTTTGTGGCATTTTTAGTTGAATTGGGTAGGAAATTAGGGATATCGGGTTCAAGACTGTCGAAGTTGATGTAGTTTTATTTCATCTTTTCCATTTTACTCACATGAGAGGAAACGTCCCCCCACATCCTAGAAACAGCTTTCTCTGCTTTCTGGAATAAGTTGTCCCGCAGTGTGTATGTTTGAGTGTTACTAAAAATAAGTTAATGAAATAGCTTTTATAAATGAAGTGAATGTATGCTACTTTTGCATGAATAATGTTTGATCAAGGACATGTCTTATTTCTTATTTTTATGCTTGTTGATGAACAGGTTAGTGAAGAAGTTGAACGCGCTTTGGCAAAACTAGGCCCTGCCAGTTCCAAGCTTACTACTGGCAGGTATTTTTTTTGTTCCCTCTTGTTAAAGAAATCGTGAATATCAGATGAATGTACATGACACATGGTTGGAATGATGAAATTAGACAGATGATCTATGCTAATTGAGATCCTGTTACATTTAAAAGTCTAAAATTTAGTGAACCATATCTGCTCTGTGATTAGTGTTAGGTTCAGCTGATATTATATATTGTATTGCCATGAGTTTATAATATCTATAATTGGTCTCTCTGATACTCAAATGTAAAATTCAGGTCTTCCCCGAAACAAATTGAAGGCTCCAATGGCAAAAATTTACAACTGCAATTCAAGACCAGGCTTTCCCTTCCCCTCTTTACTGGTGGGAAAGTGGAGGGTGAGCAAGGGGCAGCCATACATATTTTTTTGATTGATGCAAATACTGGCCATATTGTCACAACAGGGCCAGAGTCATGTGTCAGGGTAGATCTTATTGTACTAGAGGGAGATTTCAATAACGAGGATGATGATACTTGGGATGTAGAAGAGTTTGATAGTCATATTGTGAAAGAGCGGGAAGGGAAAAGGCCTCTTCTAACTGGTGATCTGCAAGTCACACTGAAGGATGGCGTAGGAACACTTGGTGAGCTTACATTTACAGACAACTCTAGCTGGATAAGGAGTAGGAAGTTTAGATTGGGGCTGAAAGTTGCCTCAGGTTGTTGTGAGGAAATGCGTATCCGTGAAGCAAAATCAGAACCTTTCACGGTTAAGGATCATCGTGGAGAATGTAAGTTCATAACTTCCTTATGTTTTTTATACTGTATCTTTCTAGAGAATTGTTGTAATGAAACTTCAATTGAATTGTAGTATACAAGAAACACTACCCACCTGCTTTGAATGATGAGGTCTGGAGACTGGAGAAAATTGGCAAGGATGGGTCATTTCACAAAAGGCTAAATAAATCTGGAATATTTTCGGTTGAAGACTTCTTAAGACTTGTGGTTAGAGACCCTCAGAGATTGCGGAATGTAAGAATCCAGATTTTTTTCCATTTAGGAATTTTATTGTCAATTGATCAAATGTTCAATTCGTTTGGGTTTATATTTGAATTGATGATATAGTTATTTTATCAGTCCAATGATTTTATAGGTTAACTATACTTCTTATTGCAGATTCTTGGTAGCGGCATGTCAAATAAGATGTGGGATATTCTTGTTGAGCATGCGAAGACTTGTGTTCTCAGTGGAAAACTTTATGTATACTATCCTGATGATGCAAGAAGCGTGGGTGTTGTTTTCAATAACATTTATGAATTAGGTGGCTTAATTGCCAACGACCAATATTACTCAGCTGATTCACTCTCCGAGAATCAAAAGGTAAGAGAGCACTATCGCAGAAAATTTTCCATTTGTGGTTGAATTCAGACCATACTGTTGAGTTTCTTTCATAACGATTTCTGATGAAAGTTCCGGTTTTCCTTCCAATCTGGTTATTTGCACAAGTAATTGTTCATGTTGAAAGTATCTAACTAAAAGATTATAGACATAATTGGCTTCCCAATGTTATTAATATAACAGTGTCCTGTGTTTTGCTGAAATATTTTTGCTAGTTTTGTTTTATTCTTGGATACCATATAGGGAAAAAAGGATGAATTTCTGAAAATGCCAACGATTTCTGTTGTAGGTTTATGTAGACACGTTGGTGAAGAAGGCATATGAGAATTGGATGCATGTTATTGAGTATGATGGGAAGTCTCTGATAAATGATGACAATGAGGATAATAAGACTTTGGATGCCACTCATCCTCAGGCTCCAATGACTTCTCATGAATATTCAAACTCACTTCAGCAGACATCCATCCCAGCTTTGCCACTTCCAGTACATGCTGGCCAGCCTTCAATGGATTCAGGAGTAACAGTTGGAGGTATCTATTTGCTAGTAAAATAAATATTTATTAGCAACAAAAGCAAAAGCTTTATCTATAATTGGAACTGAAATCCGACTCAGTCATAAAAAAAATTGAACCCATGAGATGTTTTTGATTGCTGACTAACTAGACATGAATGTCTGCAGGTTATCATGATGGGACAACTCCCAGATTCTCCTTGCAGCCGCAGAATCATAGTCTTAATTCTTCCATTCAGTTTGATGATAATGCATTTCCACTACAAAACCAGTTGATGAGTGTTTCACACCATGGCCAAGCACAATCATCCACGCATGGCTTCGACCACCACCCTGCCAGCATTTCAAATCCTACTACTTACAACAGAGGAGTTGAAGAGTACTTCCCAGAGGAGGAAATTCGTATTAAAAGTAATGAGATGCTAGAAAATGAAGATATGCAGCATCTACTCCGTTATTTTAACATGGGAAGCCAACCAAATCCTACTACCTTTAATAATTCCCACGATGATGGATACCCCCCAAGTTCATCCACATACATTTCTGCAAACCCCATTATGGGATACAATTTTGATGATGAACCAAACCGTTCTTCGGGAAAAGCCGTTGTGGGCTGGCTCAAGCTGAAGGCAGCTTTAAGATGGGGTATTTTTATTCGGAAGCAGGCTGCTGAGAGACGGGCACAACTAATTGAATTGGATGACCTCTAGAAATTTTTAGTAACTTTTCTGGTTATAGCATCCAAGGCTTCTTTCTTGACATTCAGAATTGTTGTCATGAGCAAGGATATGAAATCTGGATTGAACTTTTTGGTGCAGACTTAATTTAGAGTTTCCACTGTGACTTGATCCATAAACAGAAGAATATCACTCTGCAACATCTCTTCTTTAACTGCTTTGCTTGTCATGTTTTCACTAAGCATTCTTGCATCCAAGTTGTAAATGCAGCTTAAACTTGGCTAGTAAGCCTTCACAAGGAGTTACTAGGATCTTTACCAGGTTGTATTCAATTCTGTATAGTAAGCTAGCTAGATGATTTTCAACCCAACTTAAGTTTTATGTTTTATATTAGTTATAATTAATTTGAACTTCTGTTTGTTGCCTCTGTACTTTATGATTGTTTAAACATATATATAATGCAATGGAAAAATATATTTTAGAGTTTTGATTCTTGCACATTCTATTTTAACATACACTTACTAAATATTTTCATTTTTTTTCTATCTCATTCCTCATCTAATTATATTACCTATCATACCTATATTTATTTCTCTTTTTTTCTTTTCTCTCTCATTAGGTGTAAAATAATATATGGGTGTTTAACAAACATTTTTTTTTTTTTACTTTTTATGTTGACTAATTAAAAAGCATCATAATAGTATTTTTGAAGTATTTACAAAATTAATAATCTTACCATTCATGTCAATTCGTAATTTAATGGCTGTGAAAAAATTACAATGTTTTTAGAATGTAGTGGCCAGCTCTGGAGTAACATGATTATTGATTATGTGATTGTTTTGAACTATTAAACAAAGTTTAAATATGTTTTTAGTTTTTTAAATATATATATATATATATATATTTATTTATTTAGACATTCAAATTAAAAGTTATATTTTTTTAATCTTTTAAATATAATAACTATTATTTTTAGTTTTTTTTTTCAAAATTATTAAAAAAATATATAAATTTAACAATTTGTATTAATTTTTTATCATCATAATTTAATTATAATGATAAAAAATTGACATTGTTAAATTTATATATCTTATTTGATAATTTTGAATAAAATGACTAAAAATAACCCTTATCATAATTTTAAAGAACTTAAAAAATAAACACCCCATTTAGACAAAAACAAAATATTTAAGCCATTGTTAATATGGAATTATTTCAGGACAATGTTCGGTACAGAAGAATCTAAGTTTAAGACTGAAAAAGACAATTGTGGATTTGTGGATGTCTGTACCTTCTAAGAAAAAAAAAAAAACACAATTAAACTTTATAGGAATACGATAAAAAGGGAAATTCTACTCCGAGATAATTTTTATACATCAATTCTTACAAAGATGCAATAACTATAATAAAACAAGCGATGTCATGGGAAAAAAATGAAATTAGTACCTCACACAATTGGCAAATTATCACTATGGTTAAACTCCTGTACTATCTTTGTCAAAAAAAAAAACTCCAGTACTATCGATCTTTTACTCAGTTAAATCTTTTGTACTTTTTGGGCTGAGCTGTTTACTTTTATCTTGAGATAAATAATTAAATTAATTAAGTGTTCAAATGAACACTAATAAGAGATATGGACATTCTACAACAAAGTGTTACAGGACCACTAAGAAAATGACATGATTACAACCCCGGCCAAAACAAAAGCAAAATATGGTTAGAAAAGAAAAATAAATTAAATAGCAAATTATTCTGCATCCGAGACCTCATCTTCATCTTCCTCCAAAATGTAGACTAGAGCACGCTTTCTTGCAGAAAATACACAAGCCACGCCTCTTGATGCTGTTATCAAGATAACCAACCAGATTTGGCTTATACTCAAATTAATACAATATCTAATCAGCACGATAGTGGAAATCAGAGCTATCTTCAAAGGAGGGGAAGAAAACATTCAAAACTATTATTGCATTTAGTTCAGAAGTTTTAGCACTTCAAAAGGCTTTTAAGTTGAAGAACCGTTCAGTTGATCCTTGAAGATAACATGTAGATCCAACCGTGCGTTCATAAACCAAACACACTGCATGTAATTAAACTTAAGTAGAATCAGATACAGAGAGAGAGAATACTCACCACTAACTGCCAAGGGAGCAATTACAGAATGAGGGATGGTACGAGATTTCTCATCCCCAATATGCAGGTAAGTGACAGAATCCTAAACAAACATAACATAAATTACATAAAAATGACCATAATGATAGAATATAAAAACGACGAGGCACCAGATATACAGACAGCATAAGTTATACGGATATATATGTTTAATGAAGCTGATTTTTTATAGAAAGGCATTTTAGAAAAGCATTGGCTAGAGGACGCTAATTTATGGTAACAACAATGAAAACAACAAACATAGGACAACTACCTTTAGTTGTGGTAACCTCCAGACTACATCTATACAAGCAGACCTTGATATACAGACATATGGTAGATCATTTGCTTGAAGAATCATCATACAACCATCTCCAGCACTTTGTGATGTATTAGTAGCTTTGTTTAGTAACAGGACAATTTGACTATCCTGTTTCAATCAACATTTCAAAAAAAGGAAAAATCTCAAGATTTTCTAACATTGAATTTGAGACTATAAAAGCTGTTTGAAATACTTAACTTTCTCAAATGTTACCTTGTACAAAGACAGATCCACACATTGATAATCAACAGGAACACATAACAGCACAGCTTCCAAAGAACTCTGCCCCTTCTTGAGACAGTGTGAGTCATGCATGAATCCTCTAACTATGCATATGCAATTTACAATATCTGATAAACACTCATCAGGTACTTGGAAAGATAGGTAATCAATAAACTGGTTTTGACTAGTGTTAGGTGGCACAGAAGCTCTAGAGGAATCCTACAGAAATAAAAGCAACATGTAAAGAAAACAATAAAACATTTTAATAGAATTAGTAACCCACAAACATCAAAATTAAAATGACATAAGGCAGAAAAAAGGTCTCTTACTGACTAGATTAGGATATTAGGAATTGGTAAAAATGTTCATCCTGTGATGTACCTCATAATATGATACTGAAGTGGGAATTCTCATGGATGATGATGATTTTGGCAAAGATGGAAGAGGAAACAGTGGTAGTATATCCTCACAAAGTATCTTTCTTGATGTTGTGGTAAAAGGCATTTCAAAAGTCTCTTTAAAGCTGAAAAACAACGAGGTCACAGTGAAAATCTGAAAGACATACAGTGAGATGCTAGAACAATATGAAAAGGATATATATGCAATTTAGAAGACCTGAGTTCTATTATCTTCTCTGCTGAGGCCTGAGGCTAACCAATAAGTGAAAGCTTTTTGAGGTAAATCAATTTTTGAACAAAATAATTTTTCTTTTTGTTGAAACTATTTAGATGGTGTGCATTCAAGCTCAGTACCTAAACTAGTTGGGTAATGAATTGAGTGAGTCATAATGCTTCAGTGTTCATATACGCCAACCCTCTCAAGGTAATATAAATGGGAATAATTAATTCCGTATTTCTTTTCACTATATGGAACAAGTAATTTTACACAACAAAAACAGATAGTTGGTTTGTGACATTTTCTCAAGATTTTTGTAATCTCATTCATAATGACTTAAGCACTATCATCACTAATTTGATTGATGAGTGCAACGAAAGAGCAAGGCCAACAGAAACAAGAAGGTATTATCTAAATAGAAGGAATAGAAGGGCAAAAGGAAATACCTTAATTCCATCAGTTGAAATTCTTTAGCCAATGTTCTCCTTAGAAATTCAGTGTCGGCAAATCCCCCAAACTGAACTAATTCTCTAACTCTCTGCATTGTTTCCCTGAAGAATTTGACAAAATTACATTTAAAATGAGATTAATCTCAGGAATTCAGACTCTATATATATATATGCACACAAACACACAATTTCTCTATGCTGGATTTCTCATGTCTGTTCTCTTGCTACTCTCTTTCTCTTCTCTAATAACATTTATTTCAGGAAAAAATATTTTGTACCAGAGGTTCAAAATCATATTCCTTTACAGGATATGGTTTGAAGAACTTCTTCATTTAACTATTCAATTTACCATTTAACTCATATCTGATATCCTAGAAAATAGAAATATCTAGTGTGAAGCGTCAATAACATCCAAAACTCTCCAAGCTACAGTACAGTGATTCACCAAAAAAAAAAAGCCTACAGCACAGCCTACACTATAGTAAAGCAAAGATACGATGTGATGTACAGTTCAAATTGCCAATAATTTAGGAAAAAATATTAAAGAATTGGGAGTAGAAAACAAAACTTACATATCAATTTCAACATCACATTCTGTTTCTGATATTTCCAGCAATTGTTTAACTGGATCTTGTTCATAGAGAAACTTCAAGAATATAATAACAAGTTCACTGCCAAAACAAAAAGTATAATCAGACAAAAAACATCTAGAATCATTCATAACGTTAAGGAATGTTTAGACGAACCTGTTATATGGTAGAAGCTGGTCACTTGGTTCTGACAAGAGTAATTTTATACACTTTAATAGCCAGTTGAAGAAGTTTGAGTACTGGTTGAAGAAATGTAAAAACCAAAAATTAAAAAATAATATAAAATCAATGGACATAATAGCCTATTATAAAAATGCATTCCGGGATATCTTCAAACATTTTTCTGTTCAGACTAGTGAAATCCAAACACACGTGTGCTTACATCATGTCTAAAGAAGCCAATTACAAGTTTATCGTTGGATCCCATCCTCCTCAATATTACAATATGTTCATTAACCATAACATAAGAAATGGTGTCATATTCAGAGTAAAAACAACTTCAAACAAAATGAGATAATACATGCATTTTCATCATTTTAGAGACATGTATTCATCCACCTAAAAAATATTGCTTCTAAGTTCTAACTAGATGGAAATAAGAATAAAACCTTTTTGAAGACGAGTAATTTTGTCATTCCACTAGATACCCAAATAGGCACTTTTAGTTAAACTGGTTTACATGTCTCAGTTAATTTAGGAATATTTGCAAGAATTTACTAGTAATTGAAATTTAGATTTGATGACTAACTGAAATATTGATATTTGAGTTTTCCCCTTTGTACATTTCTTTCCTGAATTTCCCACTCAATTTCTCCTTATAATTATTTTTTAGAAGTCAGTAAATATACTTTACAACTAGACCAATTATTGAACCGATGAAGGCCAGTTCACAGTTCATAGGTTGAACCTAGGTTGAATCAGAAATAATTAAAATATATTTTTAATCTTACATAATATATTAAGTAATAAACTAATATAGAATTACAAAAGAATTAAGTTACGTAAATTGTAAACAAGCATAAAAGGATCACATTACACGTCCTACAACATAAAATAATCATAATAAATAGTCAAATAATAGCAATGCATATTTAAAGCTCATATATGAGCCTTTATTTATTTAAAAATGTTTTTGAATTTAAAAAAAAATAAATTCTTTTAAATACTGATTTGAACTTGTTTTTTGCCACCAGTTTTTGACTGATTTGTTTTTTTGCTTTACGGGTTTCTCGATTGAGAACCAGTAAACTGACTGGTTTCAAGTCATATTGGTTAGCCTAGTTTTAAAAATTATATACAGAATTTGTATTATTATTGTAGCTCTTATGAAAGTATATAATTGATATAAATTTAAAAAATGTGAGAGTATTAAAATATTTAAATATTGATAGCAGAAGAGAATATACTGAAAATTAAAGCTAGATTCATTTCAAACTTAAAAAAGGCACACCTGCTGCATAACAGATGAAAGAACCCTCATAAATCGTTCAACTTGTACAAGTAGCATACCAGCCTTTTCTGTTGCATTGTTAATAAGTGACTCATCCAAGCCAATGCCGTGATAGCGTGCACGCCATCTTGAAAGCCCTCTTAGTTCTCCTATTCTGAATCCAATAACTTCTACAGCAGGCTGACAAAAACATTTAAACTTTCCCATATGAGAGCTTGCAGTGAAGTTTGTTCAAATACTTTGAGTAGATTCAAAAGCAAATGAAGTTATAATACCATGTCAAGAATGGAAGAGTAAAACTTCAGTTGATTACGTGAATGCACATGAATGTTTTATATCTCTTCACAATTTATAATTTTATACAATACACTACCATACACCTTTTGTGTTTTGATCTAATGGTCATGCCCTCTATCATTGTTATTAAAGTAGGTGATGAGGCTACCCATTTTCTTTTGAAAAAGTCAGAGAATTATATGAAGATTCCTTTTTGAAATAAAAAACAGGAACTTAGTTTTAGAACTGTAATTGCAATTCTTTTAGAAGACATTGAACTTGAGCTCCTTCAAGCTGGCCACAGGGTGACAACCTCTGAAGTCCCAAATCATTGTGCTAGGAGCAGGTTTGCCATCAATGGCTACTTGGTTAACACATGGTAGGAGTGCAACAACCAACAATGACCTAGCTCAAACCCACTAATGGGCTCAACAAAAAGTTATAGAAGTAAGCAAAAAGACATTGACACAGTCTTCATAGTTCTCAGAAAAAAAAAAAAACTATTTTGCTAACATTTTAAAAATATCTGCTTTCAAACAATAACATATTTCTCCTTATTAGTAAATATTGCTGTACCTGGAGGTGGTCCATGACAATACGTTGAAGTTCCTTGCCTGCACCGGAGAGAACCTTTGAAATACGCTTAACACCCTGTAAAACAACAAAGTTGCTGAATGAAACTATGTTCATAAAGAAGGGGAATACAATTAAATAAGGTTGTATATATACCACTTCTCCAAGAGTGTTAACAAGAAATTGATGAACTGGTGGGCTAGTCCTTGCACCACCCAAAAGGCTCAGAAACTCCTCTTGCGGTGATGAATCAAGTCCTAGTAATAGAAGATGGAAACAAATGAATTAAAGGGTAATAACCACACACAAAAAATCCATAACTGTTATTGAGTTACCATGATTTATAATCAGTGTAGACAAAGCGCTGAACTTCTCCTGGAATGTGTTCATGGCATCAGACCACTGCCTACACATAACTGATAATGATGTCCGAACAACCTCAGTCAAATCCTCAATGTTACAAGCTTGTTGAGCTACCTGGTGAAGCTCATTTTTCCTATACAAAGGTAGAAGGAACTAAATTACAGAAATAGGAGGCAGACAGAATGTCCATTGTAAAGCATGACCACAACATTTTCATTTGCATTAGTCTTGAAGACATACAGATTTTACATGTTACAAAGAAAATGAATGTAACAGTAGAACATCCCATTTCTCAAAGAATGTTTACCTATTCCAAAATATAGCTGTGTTCAGTGCTAAGCAATGCAGACCATGCTCATTGTACCCAGCCATTTGAATTTCTCCCAAGTCATCACCAACTTTAACCAAGTCTCCTGAGCATGTGACTATCAAACGACAAAGATCTTTTGATAAAGCAACCTAGTGACAAGTAACAACATCAGCTTCCACAAGTAAATTACAAGGGAAGAAATGAAGTTTTCCTAATTTTGTCCCAACTAAAGGGAAGTGGATCTGCAAATGAAGTTCAGTGATCAAAATAAAAGGAGGGCCTACCTTGTGTATAGAAGCAGTTGAAACTCTGTTACTCATTTCTGAACCATAATGGGAAGTAGGAAAAGTGAGGTTGTGTATGTTCTGAAACACCAACCACCATAAGAAGTTTTAATATTAATCAAAAAAAGAAACTAAAAAGCAAATAAAAAATAAAGGTAACACAGAAACAGACAAGGCTAACTTGATATTAATGTTTAGTATTAATTATTTTCCAAGTATTTGTCTGAATATTTTATTGGTTTTCCCAGAAAATATCAACAAAATGCAATGTATGACTTCCAATATGTTATTAGGAAAATCTTCTTAGTTAACTAAGTAGTAGCTATTAGCTAATACATACCAAAACAAACAATATAGTTTGTCTTTTCATGGTCATAGTTTTTAATAAGTCAGAGTAATGTTACAATTATTTAAAATCTCACTAATAAAGTATGTTTTATTGGAACTTCCCACCCCCCTTTCTCCAGTCCAATTTGGCAATCCCTAAACCATAATTTCTCAGTGAAAAATTATGTTAAACTCACTAACCAAAAAAGAAAACTATATGAAAAGGAAGGGTATATTACAAGATTTAGGTCTCTACATGAATCAACATCACGTCAGCACCATAATAGTAACAACAAAAAACTAATTAAGAGATCATTTGTAATACTTTATTTAGCCCAGATAATCAGATATTAATTATGGCTGCAAACTAAACCACAAGTCCACAATTAAATATTCACTATTATGATCTTGAGATAAAGTCATGTAGGTCTCCGGAAACTATGTTTTAAAATAAAAATCAAACTGCTTGGAAAGAGAGATGGTAAATCAATAATCAATAATATATTAAATAACACAAGCCCAAAAGGTTAGGATGGTATTCCCCATCACACCTCAGCAATTAATTTATATAATAAAAAATGCAAACGTCTATGACAGACAATGACTTACAACTTTCCCTATAGGGAAGATGCCAAATATACTAAAACAAATGTTTCCATCTTTATCTGCACTGCATAGGATGTTGAATCGTTGGTGAGAGGAATTTGACAGCTCCTGAAATGAATCTTCACTATCATCCATGAAGCCATTATCCCCAGATACCAATCCAGGCATCCGAGGAACTCTTGGAGCAGGAGGAAAGAAACGAGAGGTTCTATCCTCATATTTGGAAGTGTGACCAAAGTCATCCTAAAATAAAATTTGGGAGAAAAGATTAAAGTAGTAGTAGAAAAGAAAAATAAAGTAGATTCATCCTGTCAAGACACACAGATTCATTATATATAAGAACCTTCAGTTCACTGCATAGTCAAGTCATGAAATTCATTCACAGGTTCTCTCATTTATTCTCACTCTCAACACCATCAATGTAAGAAGCATTGATGTGGAATGGTAATTACGTATATTTTCTGTTCAAGATATAATGTGTTCTAGTTTGGAACAAACTTTTAATAATCAAGCAGAAATATGAAAAACAATAAATCAAAGTAATGCAATTGGTGATTAAAGTTGTGGCATATTTTACCTCTTGCTTTTTTTTTTATTTAATTTAAATCCACAAGACGTTTAACACATTCTTCTAATCCAATCCAATCCAATCCAATCCAGTCCAATCCTTAGTTCTAATACCAACTTAAACATAACCACATACTATTTTCCATTTAAAGCATGTGAGAATTGAATCTACAAATTAGAAAATGATATCCATAGTTTAACAATGGCTAAGCATCAAATCTCACTTGGATTCTGCTAAATAAAGGTACATAGAAACCATATTTTAGTAGATAACAAGTATCTTCAAGACGACATTCCACTGAATGAAAATTTATCAATCAAACTAAATATCAAGAGTAGCCATCAGACAGGAAGAAGCATACTGTAATTAGCTGACTGTCCTCCTCCCAGTTGAGACATATAATGGATGTGCAATGCGATTTTAAGCTTCTTAGCAGCTTTCCATTCTGCCTTATAGAAAAAATATCAAGAATTAGTCATGTCAGAAAAAAAAAATTAAAAGAAAAATAAACCAGAAATTCTATCCACACACAGATAGAGACATATAAGCACCATTGAAAAACGAACAGATCCACTTAGGGCGCATGTTTGTTTTATCTTCAAAATCCTCTCACCATACACATGTTCCAATGCAAATGGCTAACATTAATTTGGATTTTGGAAACATATCCTAATTACAATCAACAGTTCAAAATCAATTCTACCCAACTTTAAAACATACTGCAGACATTTTATATATCAGATAAACATGTTCTAAGATTTTATCCCATCTTCCTGGTAAAACCAACCAAATTATTGACCATTGTTGGCTTTTTATTGATAAATGATAATCCTTCCTCAGATAGATGAATATCATCTTGTTACTTGTTAGACTAGCAAATTTCACAAATCTTATTACCAATGTAATCTTGAACAAGTAGAAACTTTGATTGACAGTTATGGCCAGTATAGATAGCCAACAACGTCATAATGGTAAAATCACACAGCAAGAGGCTCAAATGCTACATGAATTATATGTGAAACTAAACATTAGAGTAACTTGTTTAGTCTGATATGCCTCTAAATAAACAGTCAGTCCAGGACCTCTTGGAAGTTCCAGACATACATTTTTTCCTTTGGATTTCTCACAGCTACCATACCATATGAAATATAACATTTATTAACACATAGCATAATTAGAAGTATAGGAAAAATCCAATCAAGGACGACTGAAAAAAAAGATTAATTCCCAACAAAGAAAACCACCACCCACCTCAACATCATGCAGTGACAACGTCCCATCATCAAGCCCAACAGCAATTGCTTTTCCATCAGGACGCCAACACAGAGATGTTATGCATTTTCCTACATGAAAAAAGAAACATCCAATTAACACTAGAGCACCGCAGTTATAGCAAAATTTAATACACCGGAACAACACGTGGCTTATTGTTTCAAGGCATTTCTAATTTTCAACCATTTTACACAACATTAAAATAGAGTTGTGTTATTCATACAACTTTTTTCTCTCTATTATACCGTTAATTACATCTCATACTTTTTTTCTCTCCTGTATCTTTTTGTTGTATAATTTGTACAAATAATATTTCAGATAAAAGACTTAAATATGTTTTTCATACGGTAACTTGTAATATATCTTATTTTGATTTTATTACCTAAAATTCAAGTTTTTTATATTTTACTACTAATTTTTTTTTATGTTTAATTTTAGTACCTGTTGTCAGCCAGATGGTGCATTAGCTTGTCACGTCATACTTAACAAACATCGACTTGACAGCTACTAAAATCAAACAAACCAAAAAAATCAGTAGCAAAATAAATAAATAAAATGTTTAGTTTATAATAATAATAATAATAAAAAATATATAATATATATATATTACATATTTAAGCCTAGATACAATGCACATTCAAGTATGAGCAGTTCCTATAATAAAATTCAAAAACAGGTAAATCGAAGAGAACTAGGGAGAGAAAGAGAGACCTGGAGTTATGGTCCACAAGCGCTGCCAATTGAAACGATGGAGCAAGATCTTAGAGTCGTCCGTCACCATGGCGAGCAAGTCCTTCTCGGGATTCCACTCCGCAATTTTGATCTACGATTTCAAATTCATTCAGCAAGCTATAAAAACTGCATGGAAACAATTTAACAGCAACATGGAAGTGAAATTGAACAGTAAAATCAAAACCTCAGAAGCGAGTGGTTTATCGAATTGCAGCTGAAAGGGAAGCACGCGAGAGGAATCGTCGGTTTCCATGTCTAATAGAAACACTGAGTGAAGCAAAACCCTAAGCAGTGAAGTGAGGGTGGGTTGAGGAACGAGAAATGGGAGATTAAATAGTGAAATGAGTGGGAGGACGGCGGAGGCTTTTCGGTGACGACGAAGGACCCAAGCAAGCCTTGTCCGACAACGGCTAAAACAGAGTAAAAATAAATAAATATAAATATATATACACATTTTGAACTTATTTTTTTAAACATAAGATGACCAAAAAAGTCATTTAGCCTATAATTAATAACCGTAATTCCATTATTCGATAGTTTCGGTGTAGGAAGCAAAGTGGAAGGTGCAGGAAGCAATGCCTGCCTTCGTGTCCATTGAGTTTGGGGCCCAAATCGGAAGCACGAAGTGCACGCACGCGTGCGTGCCTATTTTCTTTCTTGCACTGAAACTGAAACAAGGGTTTAACGAACGTTCTTGCATCTTTTTCGCACTCACGTTCTCATTTTGTAGTTCAACCTCCAGCAAGCAAGCATTCGGCATTCTCTTGCTCCTCCTCTGGTACCACTCCCTCTGCGCCCCTTTGCTTCATTGTCTCATTATTATTGTGCTCTTTCTTTTGTTAAAAATATAATATTTTGGTGCCATTTGTTTCGCTCTCTCCTTAGTGGATGTGGTACTGGTTTGTGGAATTTAATAAAATCATAATGTTATGTGTAGATGTTCCCAATGATTTTTGGATATTTCCCGTCTATTTTTATTCTGTTTCAATTTTAAATCGATGATTAACAGCGAGCAATGATAGAAAGTGAGTCTGGGTAGAGTCCTGAGTGGCTCTTTATGCTTTTGTCGAGCATTTTGCTCGATGCTTGTAATTGTTGGAAGGGAACCTAGTTCCTGTGACTAGTTTAGCACTTGTAATACTTGGACTTGTTTGATTGATTGGTGTTGTTTGCTTGTTATTGTTTGTTGTATCTAGAAGGGAACTTGTTTTCCCTTGGATTGTTTAGAACCCACCAATGCAGTATACTCATGTAAGGAACATCTCCAGGGTGGTCACCCAAATTCTCAGGACAAGATTGAGGTCTGCTACAAAGCCAGGAAATCAATGATCTCCTATAGGGTGAATCCTTTCTACACACCCTTTTCTCCAAGTAATATGCTATTGAGAAACTGCGTAATTACCATGTTTAGTGTAAAGTAGTAGTAATAACCTATCTGCATAATGGTCGTGTTTACTTAAGGATTGTCTCTCTCTGTTTAACAATAGGATAGACAATAAATAATAATCTTCTTTAATGAATGTGGATCCCTCTAACACTTGTAAATGTGTTAAGCTGTCCCTTATTGCTGTGATAACTCCCAATTGTTTTTTTTTTTTTTTGTGATTAAAGTGAAAAAAAAAAACACAAATCATGGATGTTGTGGCAGAAAGGTTGATGGTAGGATTTGAAAGTACGAATGAAGCCAACCATTCAGACTCTTGAGACTCCATCATTCTTTTCCTCCCAGTAGACCCTCCTAGCTCTAGTGGTTAAGATTCATTAAGAAAACCTTTATTCCCTAAGTCTCATTGCTATTTACTTTACCATAGTATGTGAAGGCTAAAATCCAATTGTACCTTTAGTCAAATTCAATCTATTAGAGTTATGTATGCTATGCCGCTAAACAATTCATAAGTCATTTAAGGAATGGGTCATGTTTGAAAATTGACTCGAGTTATGAAAAGTGAGAATGAAGACTAAAAAGGAGTTTGACTAAGTATCTTCTCGAGTGCTAGCAAAGAGAAAGCTACATCTGCATCTTATCACCTATGTACAATTTTGAGGATGAAATTCTTCAAAGAGTGGAGAGTTGTAACATCCTGTTTTCAGGAGCTAGTTTATTAGACGTTATTGTATCATATGTATATGTGCTTAAGTGTTTGTTGTTGTTTCCCTGAAAAAAGTGTTTGTTGCTGTGTTTGTAAGCTATTAGCATACAATTCATAACCCTAAGTAGTCTAAGTCTTAGTGGCGTGCACCTGAAATTAATTATTTTATAATCACTAATATCCGTGATAAGCATCGAACACTTTAGAACTCAATTAGATAAAGTGGTCAATTAAAGAGCACAATTCATATCTTTTAAAATGATTGAAGTTCTAAAATAATCAGATTGAGATATTCAGGCTGTCTCATTAATCTCTAAATTTTATTCTTGTACTTCTAGTATATCTAAATTAAATTACAAACACACCAAATGTTGTTGTAGCAATTTCTATTGTTTGATTTGTTAGTTTTATCCTCTAAATTAATTACTATAGCTATTTCTAATATTTTTAAATAATTACCTTGTTCCTAAATTTATTTGGAATCGTACCATTATATCCTAAATTATTCTCATTATTCATTTCAGTTGGTTAATTTTATTAAACCACCCAAAGTCAACTCATCCTTTGACTCACCAAACACCTAAGCAAAGTGGATGCATGCCTCTTCCACTTGGTCTCGAACACGTGAAAGTGTTGCGCGCCCTGGTTCACTGCACCCGCCACAAACAACTCTGTAGAGGTCGAGCCCTCCACGGTCGCATTCACGTAACCGGTTCCTTCTCCTCCACTCAAATCGCGAACACCCTCATCAACCTCTACGCCAAGTGCGGCCATTTCTCCAAAGCCAATCTCATATTCGACAGCATTAAAAACAAGGACGTTGTCTCATGGAACTGTCTCATTAATGCCTTCTCCCAGCAACTGGCCCATGCGCCATCTCTTTACGCCATGCATCTCTTCCGCCAATTGATGATGATGCCCCACCATATCGCCATTATCCCCAACGCCCACACCTTCACTGGTGTCTTCACTGCCGCCTCCACCCTCTCCGACTCTTGCGCCGGCCGCCAGGCCCACGCCCTTGCCGTTAAAACTGCTTGCTCCCACAACGTCTTCGCTGCGAGTTCACTCCTCAATATGTATTGCAAAACTGCCCTTGTCTCTGAGGCGCGTCAGCTGTTTGATGAAATGCCCGAGAGGAATGCGGTTTCTTGGGCTACCATGATTTCTGGTTATGCTTCTCAGGAGCTCCCTGATGAGGCTTTTGAGCTCTTTCAACTCATGCGTAATGGAGAAGAGGGCAAAAACGTAAATGAGTTTGTGTTCACTAGTGTTCTTAGTGCGTTGACATGTCACGTGTTTGTGGACACTGGAAGGCAGGTTCATTCTCTTGCCGTGAAAAGCAGGTTGGTTTGCTTTGTCTCTGTGGGAAATGCTCTTGTGACCATGTATGCAAAATGCGGGAGCTTGGAGGATGCACTCAAGACTTTTGAGTTGTCGGGGGATAAGAATTCGATTACGTGGTCGGCTATGATTACTGGTTTTGCACAGAGTGGGGATGGTGATAAGGCTTTGAAGTTGTTTTATGATATGCATCACTTTGGAGAGTTGCCTAGTGAGTTTACTCTTGTTGGGGTCATCAATGCTTGTAGTGATGTTTGTGCTATTGCTGAAGGGAGACAAATGCATGGGTATTCCTTGAAGCTGGGGTATGAATTGCAGTTGTATGTTTTGTCGGCTTTGGTGGACATGTATGCGAAATGTGGTTGCATAGTGGATGCTCGGAAGGGTTTTGAGTATATACAACAACCTGATGTTGTTCTTTGGACTTCAATCATAACTGGGTATGTACAAAATGGGGATTATGAAGGTGCGTTGAATCTGTATGGCAAAATGCAGTTGGGTAGAGTTATCCCCAATGATTTAACTATGTCAAGTGTCTTAAAGGCCTGTTCTAGCTTGGCGGCTTTAGATCAGGGAAAGCAAATGCATGCTGGGATTATTAAGTATGGTTTCAGCTTGGAAGTTCCAATTGGAAGTGCTCTTTCTGCCATGTATGCGAAGTGTGGAAGTTTGGATGACGGGTACCGCATCTTTTGGAGGATGCCTGACAGAGATGTAATTTCGTGGAATGCAATGATATCTGGACTTTCTCAAAATGGTCGTGGTAATGAAGCCTTGGAGTTGTTTGAGAAGATGTGCTTGGAGGGAACAAACCCTGATAGTGTAACATTTGTGAATCTTCTCTCTGCTTGTAGTCATATGGGATTGGTGGATAGAGGGTGGGTTTATTTTAAGATGATGTTTGATGAATTTAACATTGCTCCAATAGTAGAGCATTATGCTTGCATGGTTGATATCTTGAGCCGTGCTGGTAAACTCCACGAAGCAAAAGAGTTCATTGAATCAGCAACGGTTGATCATCATCTGTGTCTCTGGCGCATATTATTAGCAGCCTGTAAGAACCATCATAACTATGATCTTGGTGCTTATGCTGGAGAGAAACTAATGGAGTTAGGCTCGCTGGAATCATCTGCTTATGTGTTGTTATCAAGTATATATACAGCTTTAGGAAAGTGGGAAGATGTGGAGCGAGTTAGGGGGATGATGAAAGCCCGAGGGGTGACCAAAGAACCTGGTTGTAGCTGGATTGAGTTGAAAAGTTTGACTCATGTATTTGTTGTTGGAGACAATATGCACCCGCAAATTGATGAAATACAGTTGGCCTTAAAACTGTTAACCAAGTTGATGAAAGATGAAGGATATCAACCTCTTTTGGATTCATTGCCTCCTGAAACTATCAGTGATGATTTTAAAGGTATTATTTGATAAAGTTCCCATTCTGTTCTAATCAATGTTCAGTGATTTTCTTTTCTTGTATGGTTTAATTCTTACGTTATTTAATATATTGGTTTTAATTGAGAATTTGAGATAAACTTATTTGCTCCACCTTGCCTTTTCTTTGGGATATATGATATATTGGTTTTAAGTGAGACAATTTTAGCTTTTATTCTTATTCTTAGTTGTTTTTTTCACTTTATATTCATTTTCCCTTATACATGTAGATCAAGAAGGCAACCATGAGATAGAATTTAGGGCTTGCGGTGGCTTGTAGCAAGATTGGGGAGATGATAAACTCGTGCACAATGTAAGACTAATGTTCATTACATTCAGAGAATTCTCTTTTATAGACACTCTGTGATATCAATTCTTTGATTGAAATTTTTGTCAAGACGATTGCTTTTAAAATTTATTTTTTGAGGAAAATTTGTCCTTTTCCCTTGTTTTTTCTAACCATATTTTAAACTCATTTAGAAATAAGTTTCTTTATGTTAAAGAATGTATCTTACCATTGCTTCCTCCAATCTAAAATCCTGGAAGTTGTTATTACAACATTCTTGTTTCTCCATCGTAAATATATTATTTTCTCCCTTCATAAATATCTCAACTTAGTAGTGGTATATTCCTTTTCAGGATGTCATTTCACCATTGAGAATTGCTTAAACTGGCCAAGCTCACATAAACCAAAAAGAAAGGGTAAGCTCATTAATAGTATTACATATACGCCAAGGAAAATTAGTTTGCTAAAGCCTGCTTCATTGTTGGAATCCATGGATCATTATTTTCTTCAATTTTCACCTAATGTCTTATTTATACTCTTGATATTTCCTAGTTACTGATAGGTCTGTGTATATAGATTTATGCACAAGGCAATCCCAAAGCAGTAATTTGAGGAAACCCTATCAGAGGTGAAAGGATAGGATTCTTCGGCACCAATCTGTCTTTCGATGCTCTCATTCATTGTAGAAATATTTATTGATTGATGTAATTACATGATCTACATATAAGCTATTTTTAGAATTTTGGTTCTTGTTATGTAAAGAGGTTCTCGGGGTCTGATATGATTTTCTGAATTGTTGGCTTTTTACTTTTATTTGTTTTGTTAAAGAAAATAACTCGATCTGAAGCTCATTTCTTGCAAAATTTCTTCTATATTAACATGATATTATTATATGACAATAAGGTACACTTGAATCTAAAAAAAAAATAACATACCTGTGGGGTTTGCTTTCACCGAGAAGAACACGAGTTATTTGGGATTAGACTTAAAGACAGTGATGAAAATGTAAATCAAACCTCTTTTTGGTCAAAAACAGATAAAATAAATCTTAAAATAACAAAAATAACAAAAAGAATCTTAAAATAACAAAAATGAGTTAATTCGTTTTTAAGTTCCTCATTTTTTATTTTGACAATTTTTAGTCTTCCATTATCTCAAAATTTGTTTTTATTTACCCATTTTAGTCTCTTGTTTATCTTATATTATATTATATATATGTGTGTGTGTGTGTGTGTGTGTGTGTGATGATATATATTTCTTTTTTTTGGTCGATATAATTAATAACTGTAATTCCATTATTCGATAGTTTTGGTGCAGAAAGCAAATAGGGAGGTGCAGGAAGCAAAGTCTGCGTGTTCATTGAGTTTGGGGCCCAAATCGGAAGCACGAAGTGCACGCACGCGTGCCTATTTTCTTTCATGCACTGAAACTGAAACGAGGGTTTAACGAACGTTCTTGCATCTTTTTCGCACTCACGTTCTCATTTTGTAGTTCAACCTCCAGCAAGCAAGCATTCAGCATTCTCTTGCTCCTCCTCTGGTACCACTCCCTCTGCGCCCCTTTGCTTCATTGTCTCATTATTATTGTGCTCTTTCTTTTGTTAAAAATATAATACTTAGGTGCCATTTGTTTCGCTCTCTCCTAAGTGGATGTGGTACTGATTTGTGGAATTTAATAAAATCATAATGTTATGTGTAGATGTTCCCAATGATTTTTGGATATTTCCCATCTATTTTTATTCTGTTTCAATTTTAAATCGATGATTAACAGCGAGCAATTTTAGAGGTTGTAGCTCATGTGTTGCTAATTCTTTGTCCTTCTATCTTTCAAGTTGCAACACAACAAGAAACCCCAAAAAACTAGAGATAACAATGAAATGGAAATTGCATCTGAAGCTATATGTAAAAAGTAGAGATGTTTCTGAAAGAGTCTCTAATGAAGCGTAGGATTTGTTCATTTCTGTATTAATAAATCAAATTGTTGTTTAGGTTTGTGGCTTCATGCTGGTGTCATTGGTTTGGCCATAGTTATTCTTGTTCCCTGGCCTGGCCTAACCATTGACTTTGAGGGGTGAATTGTGATCAATCAAGTTTTGTATGTAGCCTTCATTATGCAACAGAGTAAATTCCGTTGGAAACTGTATATGAATTATGAGAAGAAGATATACGTAGTCATGATGAAATTGGCCTTATGATAACTCTAGTAAAACTTGCTATCTAATAAACCTATAAGGAATTTGTTTAAATCCTTTTAATACAGTAGAGTTAAGTCTTAGCTTTAAAACCGTTTTGGAATCATTCCATTTCAATTTCTGTACAATTTATAGGAGTTTTTCTAATGCAGTGAGTTTAAACTGGCTTTTGTTGGAGTTTTTTGCGTGTAGTGTGTAAACTATGAACTTGTAGAGCATGTAACTCATGTGTACTGATCCAGTAACATGTGTCTTGTTTTGTGCTATATCTAAAGGTTTTTAACCTAGCTTAAAACAGGTTACAATCCTTAGTCTTATATTTGTGCCTTAGCCTTTTACATGGGAATTTAAACAAACTGCTGAAGCTATATTATTGTAACTGCCCTGTTTGTCCTGTGCCATACTGACTGCCTTACTCTGAGTGGCTTGCTGAGATATATAACCATATTATAGTCCTATATGTATAGTTTATGATGCAATTGATGGCATATCATTTCAAGTTCTGTGTGATTTATAATGATTTTTCTTATTTCATAAAACCAGAAGAATTGCTCTCTTACTATTTATCTTTTTTTCTCTCCTATTTTACAGTAGGTTCGTGCTGGAAATGCACTGGTACTTGTGCTAATAGTATCAGTATCATCAAAAGAAATCAAAGGATCAGAAAGAAAGCATTAATCTGGATTTGCAGTTTGCACATATTGGCAATTCATTTTTCAATTGTTAAACTAGGTAGATGTCTAGAAGACCCCCACTCCCTCGTCTCCTCCTTAACAATGTATCTTGCATGAGAAATGCACAGCAAGTTCTGCGTCATGTGAATGTCTCTCTTCATGATGGAGGGGCACTTGTGCTAACAGGCGCAAATGGGTCAGGAAAGACAACTTTCCTGCGCATGTTAGCTGGGTTTTCTCGTCCTTCCGCTGGTGAAATCCTTTGGAATGGTCATGACATACAACAATCTACAATATTCCATCAGTATAAGCTTCAGCTTAACTGGCTCTCTCTCAAGGATGCCATTGATAATAAGATGTCCGTTCTTAACAATGTGCAGTGGTTTGAACTTCTTGAAAACAAGGAAGGGAAGGCTTTGGCTGCACTTGAGTTGATGGGACTAGGAAGATTAGCCAACGAGAAACCAAGGATGCTATCTATGGGGCAGCGGAAAAGACTGCAACTTGCCAGATTGCTGGCATTAGATCGCCCCATATGGTTGCTAGATGAGCCTTCAGTTGCACTAGATGATGATGGTGTGAAGTTACTTGAGTATATTATTGCACAACATAGGAAATTTGGAGGAATTGTGATTGTGGCTACTCATCTACCCATTAAGATTGAAGATTCCATGATCTTGAGGCTTCCACCAAGGTTTCCAAGGAGGATGACCCTTGTGGATATGCTTGATCGAGCGGATATCAGTTAATTCCGTTCACATTCTCTTCAAAACATGCTTGATTGCTGTTGTTGTAATTAGCTATTCGCAAATGTCATATATCTTGCACAAAACATTTTTAAGAAGAGGCCCCGAGAATCATACCTTCTAGCTCTAGGGGGCATTCAGACCTTAGTTAAGAATGAAATAAAATTATTATTCAGGATCTCAACTGTTTTTTTATGGATCACTTCTGATATTAGTAAACTATATCTACAAGAAAAAGTGGTTGACATAAATTTTTTAATAAACTATATAACTAAACAAAAAAAAAATCATACAATAATTTGAACTAAACATAAAATGTATTAATATAATATATAAAATAAATAATTAATATTTAAATTAAATTATCTTTATTAAAAAATTAGTAACTAGTTTTTATCTAGATACTTTTATTTGCATATCAGTGGACCGGAAAGATGAAATTATTTTCAAATTACTACTATTAAATAGTATAACTTTCTCACTCAAGATGTAAAATAGGATTGGATTATATTTTCCCAATAAAAACTAAGAAAAAATGAAAAGCAAAAAGGAAACCAGTCTTGTGACATGATCGATGCGTAACATTGGTCTCTGGAGAACTCCGAAACACAAAGCGCACTTGCTTGTAGACTCAACTCCAACGCTCTCTTCGGCGCGTCTCCGTCACTCTCTCCAAGCTTCATCCTCGTTCGATTGAAACAACAGTTCACTTAAACTCTGAATTCAATTCCTTTGCGAAAAAAATGTCGGTCTCAAAAATGTTGATTAGATGCGTCATCCTTGACTTGGACGGAACACTGCTCAACACAGGTTCGTTACCTTCGTCGCATAAATTCAATCGAGTTGCTGCATTTATTCTTTTTCTTTGTAATAGTTAGGGTTTTGTTCTATAACAACGCTGACGATTGTGATTTTGATGTAGATGGCATCGTAGGCAACGTGTTGAAGGTTATGCTAGGCAAATACGGAAAGGAATGGGACGGAAGAGAAGCTCAGAAAATAATAGGAACGACGCCGTTTGAAGCCGCTGCTGCGGTTGTGCAAGATTATCAACTTCCCTGCTCCACCAATGAATTTCTCTCTCAAATTTCGCCACTCTTCTCTCATCAGTAAGTAATCATCTATTACACCATTCTTAAGCTTTTTTAGTTTTTATTTAAATGGACTGCGCTAAAGATATCTTGTCAATTGAGTTTTGAATGTGGAATCAACGAGTTTTATGGTGTAGAATCAGTCAATTTCAACCCCCATTTGTATAATTTATTGATTTTTAAAAAAGTTTTATAAAATTCAACTGACCGCCCATCAATGAAAGGTTGTGATCATTAAACTCATTTGATTGCTGAACTATTAAGTTAAAGAATGCACATTCATAACTTAATTTTGTGAACATTAATAAGGTAGAGGTGAACACGAGATTCGCCCTTGGAAATTTATTAACATGTAATGAAGTCAATATCTTAGGAAATTTGTCTTCGACCTATTGATTTATTGTCCGGAAGCTTTGTTTGATTTTGGAGATATTGAACTTATACTTCCAATTTCTGAGGGAATTTAGGTGGTGCAACATTAAAGCACTTCCTGGTGCTGATCGGTTGGTTAAACATTTGAAGACTCATGGAGTTCTGATGGCCTTGGCATCAAACTCTCCAAAGGAAAGCATTGAAGCCAAAATATCCTATCACGATGGTTGGTTTATTTCAGGAATTTTAAGCTTCTTATGCTCCTTTTGTCTTTGTTTGTGTGTTAATGTAAGGAGCTTCTTTTTTTTTTTTTTGCATGCAGGATGGAAGAATTCTTTCTCTGTTATAATTGGTGGAGATGAAGTAAGAAGTGGGAAACCTTCCCCTGAAATGTGAGATGCAATGATCTACTATTGTCTAGCCTTGATTGCTGAGGGTTACTTGATTTCTATATTAAAATTTAGAAAGATCTGTCTTCTAATAAAATTATATTGTGTTTTATGATGTTAGATTCCTTGAAGCTGCTAGGAGGTTAAGCATGGAGCCTTCCAGCTGTCTTGTCATTGAAGACTCTCTGTGAGTTCCTTGATTCCTCTGTCTCTCTTGAAACTGATTCCTGTTTGAGCTCTAAGTCTCTGATAGTTACACTTAGTTTGTTAAAATCATTGGATATCCTATTAATTATATTTGTAAAATATATAGGTAACCTCTTTTATTTTTGGCATCTTCATGGAAAAAAGAAAAAAAAATCTAATTGTTTTGAAATGATTTCTAAATACCCCCCTCCCTTTGCTGGAGTTTCTGTTTGGATTTCGTAGCCAAAGGCTGGCAATTTTGAGTTTGTAATTAGATGTTGGGTTTTGAAGTGAATGAACCACCTATTGGTTGAGGTCGACTGTTATGTTGATAGCACCCTTAAGTTATGTGTATCTTTGACATGTTAGACAAAATAATCACTGATTCCCTCTTACTACATTTTGGTTAAACCACCCTTTCCATTATGGTCCAGTAATTGCTATATTGTAAATATCTTAACTCAATTTACAACACTGAAGACTGTGTTGTTTGCTTATTTCCCACAGGGTTTCTGTGAATAAATGGTGATTTTTATCCTAGACTTTGTTCTCTATGCCTTACAGATACTTCCTTTCCCCCATATCTTCTTTCTAAAAACATGTATATTTGGTTACTTCAGACCTGGGGTTACTGCAGGCAAGACTGCTGAAATGGAAGTTGTTGCTGTACCATCACTTCCGAAACAGTCGCATCTCTATACTGCAGCAGATGAGGTGATCAATTCCCTACTTGATTTGCGACTCGAAAAGTGGGGTCTGCCTCCATTTGAAGATTGTAAACCCCAAATACTTTAAGATAGTCCTTTTTGCATGTGTCGTGTTTCTTTTATTTGAACTAGTATTCTAAATTATTGCAGGGGTGGAGGGAACTTTGCCCTTAGATCCTTGGTATATTGGTGGTCCTGTCGTCAAGGGATTTGGTCGTGGCTCGAAGGTACTTGGGATCCCTACAGGTTTGTTTCAACTTATTTCCTGAGCAATTTTTTGGTCTATTATAGTGTCTTAAACAATCTGTGGTCTATTTATGACATTAACAATAATTTGTACACTATTTTCTTCCAGCAAATTTATCAACAAAGGGCTATTCAGATCTCCTTTCAGAGCATCCTGCAGGAGTTTATTTTGGTTGGGCTGGATTGTCAGCAAGAGGTGTTTTTAAAATGGTGATGAGCATTGGTTGGAATCCATATTTCAACAACAAAGAAAAGACTATAGTAAGTGTTTTATCATACACCTCCAGCTATAACTGTTTACCAACGAATTTTTGTATTATCTATGCCTTTTTGTTGTAGGAACCATGGTTACTTCATGACTTTAAGGAAGATTTCTATGGGGAAGAACTGCGGCTTGTTGTAGTTGGTTACATACGTCCCGAGGTATAGCTTAAGGAGTATTTTTTTTCCTACTATTTTTCTCACTGTCCTCTATATACTTTCCAAGTTTCACTAAATTGGGCATTGTGTATAACAGGCCAATTTTCCATCCCTTGAAAGCTTGATAGCTAAAATTCATGAAGATGGAAGAGTTGCTGAGAGGGCTCTTGATCTTCCCTTGTATTCGAGTTTAAAGAATGATTCGTATTTGAGAATTTAGTACAATTTTTTGGATCCCATGGCTTCTTGTCGAAGAAACCTCCTGTGTTAATTGTTGTAAGCGCATAATCCAGTTATTCAACTCAAAAGTAGTTTGCATATTATGTACCCTATGATTCATAATAATCATCACAATGCAATGTAATTTGGAACATGCATAAAAAAAAAAAAAAAAAAAATCAAAAAACCATTGTTTGCTTTTTACCATCCAACGTGCCTATTGGGAATTTTGATCTTTAATCGAGTTCCGAACGTATCTTGTAGAAGATTTGTCAAAAATTTCATATGAATGAACTATTACCGCTTTAAATTTTCTCTATTAAAAAGGTAGGGAAACTAAAAAAACTAGTGGTCAGCCAATGAATTTTGAGTTATTTAATTTATTAAGCTACAAAATATGTTGGATGAATCATTATACCACTAACAACAAATGGCAACGCATTTCAACGATTTTTTTTTTATAGTTGGATGGATTAATTGGATTTGTACATGGATGAATTGAATGGTTAGTAGCTAAATAGTTTCAACATTTTTAAATAATTTATGAATAGTACATTACGTGTTTTGACTTTTGACTACAATAGTATAAATTGATTATAAAAAGTGTTTTCATTTTAAAAATAGTTATATTATATATGTGTATATATATACACATATATAATATAACTATTTTTAAAATGAAAACACTTTTTATTACATATATATATTTATAGAAATTACATAAAAGAGTTTTTCTTTAAATAATCATATAATTAACTTTTTATTTTGATTTAAAATACCATTTTTAAGTAACGTTTTAAAAAAAAATCATAAAAAACTAGTTTTTATATGTATTTATGTAAAATGTGAGTCAAACTAGATAATTAAAAAAGAAGCTAAGAATATTTTTTTGCAGGGAGTGAGTTTTTTTTGGCGCTTTTAGTTAAATCTTCCAGCAGCAGCAGCAGCGTGGTTGTGCAGTAGGAGTAGCAATGGGAGAGGAAGAAGAAGAAGAAGAAGAAGAGGTGCTTCAACAATCGGAGTCCTCCAATGTAGCCAACGGCAACGGCAACGGCAACGAAGAGTACTCCTTCCCCCTTCTTCGGTTTGATGTCTCTCCTGACAGAACCTACCATTTCCACCGCCAGTTCATCTCTCCCTCCAACCCTAACAATTTCCTCAAAGCTGTTAAATGGTCACCCGATGGTTCCTGTTTCCTCACCTCTTCCGACGACAACACTCTCCGCCTCTTCACGCCGTAAGTTAAACCTTCTCCTCTCCATTCAATTCTAATGATTCATTCCGTACGATTAATTCACTTTCCTTTGCACTTCGCAGACCGGGAACCGAATATGACGCTCCTAATGCCGCTTCCGACGACGGTAATCACGCCGCTACTAACTCTTTCTTTTTCGAATGCGTAAGCAAGTTAAATTCGTTGTTTGTTTGTTGCAGATTCCTTTGCTGCAAACGTAGTCATGCATGAAGGAGAGTCTATACACGATTTCTGTTGGTATCCTTACATGTCTTCCTCAGGTCTTTCTTTTATCGCAGAAATATATTTGTATTTTGTTTTACTTTAGTTTCTCTGCTTTTTTTGTGCTTTGATTACTGATAATTATGTCTATTGGTGTATTGGATGTTCTCAGATGTGGTGACCAATGTTTTTGCGACTACTACTCGCGACCATCCGATTCATTTATGGGATGCTACCTCGGGCCAGGTAATTTCTTTGTTGCAGATTTCAGTTTTGTGATTAAAGTGTTTTTTGCACAGAAGAATCCTTTAAATAATCAACATCAGCACTGTCTAGAGCCTTACAAAACCTTACAAAAGTATCAAAATTAAAATGTGGGAATGGATGTTGAGGCGGCAGAGATCTGTAGCACCGGTTGAATAAGGATATAGCTTTTCTCGAAGTGTTAGTAATGTTACCAAGGTTTTAAAAAACAGTCGCGGTCATGGTTGCAGCTTCATTGTGTTTTTTTTAAATTGTTGGAAATTGCAGACAAATGCGGCTATAATTGCGGTGCAGTTGCAGACACTCCAAAAACATTGACATTGCGGCTGGAAGTATGGCTGTGGACCGTTTTATAAAACCTCAAATGTCACTGCTAAGAACTAACATCAGTGCTAGCTTTGAAGATACATTGTGATTTTTGTGCTGCTATTGTGATTTCTGACCATTGCTTTCGATGAAACTTGCAGTTACGCTGCACATATCGGGCATATGATGCTATGGATGAAATTACAGCTGCTTTTTCAATTTCTTTTAATCCTGCTGGGACTAAGTAAGCTACTTGTTTGTTTTCAAGAACCAATAATTTGCAAATTGTAGATACACAAACACAATGCAATGTTTCTATTATAACTTATATATTTCATGCTCGCAAGTCCCATATTTTTTTTCCTCTTCAATCTTTCTTGAGATTTCTTCAGGACATTTAGGCTTTGCATATGTTTTTAATCCTAGTAAATATGGCTAATTTGTTTGTGGTCTTCCAATTTTATTTTTTATATTTGCTGGTTTTAGTTCTCATAAATTTTTTAAATGGACTCTATTAGACTGTCACCATTTAGTGATGACCTAGCCATGTCACGATCAATGACTATTCTAAGGTGATGTGTGTTCTGATATGCTTAGATGCATGTCACGTTATCAATAAGTGGTGATAAGGATTATTTGAAAACAAAATATTTATAGGGACCAAAACCAAATTTAACTATATTTACAAGGTCTAAACATATTTTACTGGGACATTTAAATATACTGTTATCCATTGGGTTATTATGTTCAAACTGTTATTGGCAAATTAATATACCTTACCTAAGTAAGCTGACAGGATTGCTATCTGACTGTGATAGTCTGAGTCAACATTTATTCTTCCCTGTTTTTCAAAATGTGGTGTGATTTTTGGTTTACTTTATTGGATCGATGAATGTGTGATTGTGTAAGTTATTTGAACTCTTGCCTTTTCTTGTAGGATATTTGCTGGATACAACAAATGTATTAGGATATTTGATTTACATCGTCCTGGTAGAGATTTTGAATTGTATTCGACAGTTAAAGATAAAAAAGAAGGCCAAACAGGTAATTCAAATCATGGCTGTTAATTTTTTTTTCCGGGGGAGGGGGTGTTTGGCGGCAGCAATAATGTCTATAAAAAAATATCCAAGAAAATTTTCTGGTACAAACAGATGCCTATAACCCAGTTTGTATTAATGCAGGTATTATATCCGCAATGGCTTTTTCTCCATTCCATTCTGGGATGCTAGCTTTGGGTTCTTACAATCAAACTGCTGCTATATATAGGGAGGACAACATGGAACTCTTGTACTTTCTGCATGGTCAAGAAGGTGGAATCACACATGTAAGTTAGGGTTACCTGTAAATAATTGCTTTTCATTAGTCATTATAAAATTGAGAAGAAATCCTATTTTTTTTCTCCTTCAGGTCCAGTTTTCCAGAGATGGAAATTATTTATATACTGGAGGTCGGAAGGTAAGATTTGCACATTTTCTTCTCTGGGTCTAGAGTTTGGACAGCTCTATGGGTCATATTCCTGTTAAACAGCTGATTGTTACTTGAAGTTCAATGTCTAACATTCATTATTTCTTGAAGGACCCTTATATACTCTGCTGGGATGTGCGCAAATCCGTTGAGTGTGTCTACAAGTACCTATTCTCTCTCTTCACTTGACTGTGGTTTATCTGTGAATATTTTGTATGAATTGAAGAAAAATATTATGTATACTATGTTTGGAAAACTTCAATTATGGAAATTATTTTTTTCCCAAGAGCTTCCTTAGGAAGCTGCAAAACAAAACTATTTCCCCCAAACAAGATAATCCATACATGAATTTAATATGAAGTATACTTTTTGAGAAGCAAAACTACGGCAAAGTTGTGATTCAAGAGAATGATGAAAGTACAGCCTACTTATAGTATTGCCCTCAAAATAAAGGATTGGAATTCCTTATTGAGTTTTTCATAGACTTTCCATTCTGTAACAATCAGAGGGAAACACATAATAATATGCCTCTCAAAAGAGTCCAAATACTTGGGTAGCTGCTACCAAGTAGAAAGTGAATTCCAAAGCTAAATCCCCATATCACTTACTAACTGCTGATGTGTGCACCATTTAGTCAATCCAAAGATCCTGTTTTTTTGCATTGTTAAAGTTGCTGTTTGCTATCATATGTTTTTGTATATTTCCATTGTTATACTTATGAAACCTTAATTGATTCCAACTACATTGTTCCTCTTGTTTTATAGATTTTTTATTTATTTATAAAGGCACACTTTTTCTATTTATTCCATAAGTTACAAGAGTTACATTGTTCCACCTTTTCTATTTGCACCTTGTTACTAGGTTATACAGATCATCAGAAAACACCAATCAGCGGATACTGTTTGATATTGACCCTTCTGGACAGTATCTTGGTACAGGTGGCCAGGTATCTTCTTCCTTGAACATTCCTATTATCTAGACTAGCAATATCAATGATTGTCAATTAATATCCATTTTATGTTTTTAAATGTTTATATTTTCATTCTTTTTTGGTTACAGGATGGTTTAGTACATATATATAATCTCCAAACTGGGCAGTGGGTGTCAAGTTTTGAGGCTGCTTTAGGTACTTTAGTTCTGTACTCTTAAAAGATGTTGGTAGTTATATTTGTCCCAATCTTGGCTTTGATCTCATTTTTCATACCACCTTTATCATATCTATTATTTTATTAAGTATTTTGCCCTATCAGAACAACATCTGCAATATATTTAATCTCAGTGTGCATTTCTCTAGTACTTCAAATTGTTTTTCACTTCATCCTCCATTTTTCCACTATTTCTTGAAGGCCATAGTTAAACTATCTAAACTTTTGTAATGCGGCAGTTATATCTTTGAGACCATCCCAATTGCCAAATTCATTGTGATTTGTTTCAACTTAGCTTATCCCACCATTTTGATAATAACCTTATTTTTTTACAGTTATTCCTCGGGTTGCCTCAGCCCTCAAGTTCACTTTCCAAATTCCTTCCCCCCCACCCCCCTATTACACTTGTGTTTATCCTCATGTTTTAACAATGTAGTGATCAATCTGTTTAAAGAGATGGTCATGGTACTTGCATGATCTGGTTGAGTTCATAGCCCACATATCCTAGTTCCACATACCATTTCCTGGTCTGGACATGTATATCCTACATTCTTTGCTCTCTTCCTCTTCTTTGAGCTTTGACTTTCAGATTCTGATCATCTTCTAAATGTTAGTCCCCCAAAATGTAAAGAGGCAAGATTTTGCTATAACATATTGGACATACATCAAAGTAGGGACCCTATTTTCTCTTAAATTTCTCTCCTTCCATAAAGATGAATTCAATTTTTTGTCAGTAATATGCTGTTGTGAGTTAGTAATCAGCAGCTGGCAGTAGATTTTGTTGTGTACATTTCATTTTGTAACTGTAATAAGCTTTATTGTTTGTTGTGCAGACACAGTTAATGGTTTCTCATTTCATCCATTTCTACCCCATGCTGTGTCATGCTCAGGCCACCGAAGATTTGTAATTCCAGATGATGGCAATGAAGAATTGTGCTTGAGTGGTATCATTAATATAATATTATTGACATACACCCCCCCCCCAATGGTTTTACATAAGTTACCTAATTTTATATTATCTATGGAACTATACTATAGATTTCAGGAAGTTCTGAGAAAACATTATATTTTCTGTGCTACTTAAAGTAGTTTTGCTGGTTTTCATTGATAATTTTGACCATGTTTAATATAGGTCGTGAAAACTGTCTCTCAATGTGGACTTTCTGTTGTGATTCAATGATGGAGACAGATTTGAAGAACGATGGCAGTTTCAATAATCAGTCTGACAGTAGTTACTTGGACTGAAATTCATTAGTTTTTGCGGCCACCTTGTACCAATCAGGTAAAAGAAGTTTGTTTTGTAGGCTTGTAGCTAATGATCAAAACGGTTCACTCTTTAATTGTTCCTTGTTTGGCAAAAAAAAAAAAAAAAAACTAAGCAAAGTTTTGCACTTACATCTTCATTATCTTGTACATGTAAATTTCTAATCGGAGCAAGGATTTGAAGTTACTTGCTTGTCATTTTGTTGTGAGATATTTGCCACTGTTTTTTACTTGCTAATCAAGTTTCATCCCTCACTGACTCACTCTGGCCGGCAATAAGTTTTCTTCCCTTTTTGAGAATTGTTCTTTCTTTAAACAGTCACGTGGAAAGCTGTCCTTATACTTGGGATTTTAAAGTGGCCTTCGATTATTATATACAACAAACAAAGACACTAGTGAACTTGGCCAGAGTGGTAAAAGGAATTCAATCCAGCAACTAGCTTTTTATTTTATGCGGCAATATTTTATGCTGAAAAAAGTAGCATACGAGATTTGCACTTTCTAAAGTCGGTGGAATCCGGAGAAAAAGAATATTATGGGGACCTGTATAAACTCAACGGAAGGATAATGATTTGCTGATCATAAAATATTACAATTGCAGTTACTGAGATGTCAATTATTTATTGTTTTTAATTTGATATCGGAATGTTGTTTTGAATACCAAATTGGTCTTTATGCATGAACTCACCATCTTAAGTTTTTGGTCTCCTATTTTTAAAATAGTTTTAACCTGGGCCCTTTAAGTTTAATTAGATTTTTTACTTCTTAAAATTAAAATAAATTCAACTTGATCTCATTTTTCTTTTATTAGCCTCGAACTTCTTTTTTAAATGATTCCAAAATTGATTTGAAGTTTTTAAAAATGAAAGGAAAAAATTAAACCTACTAAATAAATTAAAGGAAAAAAGTAATTTAACCTAAATTATTAAGTTATATCCCGGTCAAATTTGGAAGTAAACCGGGGAATGTATTTTCTAAAGTGGCATTATTATTGTATGAGTTCTCAGTTTTATTAAGTTTTACTAATATAATAAGTATGTTTTATTTATACGGTGGACATTTAAAAGAATAAAAGGTTTTTGTCTTAAATATATTTTTCATATCAATAACTACTCACTACTTGAATTTTCATTTTTCTGATTTTTTGTTTTACCTGAAAAATTTTTATGTCTTCTTTTAATAGTTATTGTTAGTCAACTTATGTTAATGGATAATGTGGTAAACAAAATGTCACCGTAAACCTTTGCTTTTTCACTTAATTTTTTTATTTTAAAAAATCTTTTTTCTTATTTCTTTTATTGTGTATTTTTTAAAAAAATAATTAACCTAAAAATTGAATATAGTATATTATTATTTATTTTTTAAAATACATAATAAAAATATTTTTTAATAAAAATGAGATGAAAAACAAAGACTTACGTGATCTTATGATATGTCATTCCATTAGTCACATGTTACTCCATTGACCACAAGAGTTGACTAATGATAAATACTAAAAGTGAATATAAAATTTTGTTAGATACTAAAATTAGAAAATGAAAGTTTATGTGATAAAATTAAAAATAGTATTTCATATAAAAAAATATATTTAAACCAAATATTTTTTTAGAATAAGTATGATTTAAAACATACACGTATAAATATACACATAATAGAATAATTTAATTATAAAATATTAATAAATAATTTATAGTTTAATTAATATAAATACTATTATTACTTTTTATTTTTATTGACAATTACAAAATTATTCATCAAAATTTAATATAAAATATAGCCAGAGACAAAGGCAAGGATGACAAACCGCGTCGCCTTTTGAATCCTTTGACCAAGCTGAGACTACGGTTGAGAAAGCACGAGGAGAGGAAATGACATAAAATCCCCAAGTTAAAAATTTATAGACAGCCAAAATCGTGCTACAAATCAAAAACACAAAACAGCAGCAGCCGCCAGCCGCATAATAAACTCCGTCAAACCAAAAAAATAAAAAATAATTTTCCAATGACCCCACCCACACCCATGTTCGGTTACCCACTTTTCACCGTTGATCAAGCCATCACATGGGTGTTCCTACACAGGCTGTGATCTACTGCAGTGATGGTGCACGATATACCCACGCGGTTACGTACACGGAACTCTCTCTGAAAGCAACCGACAAAGCCGACCAAGCACCACGTCACAACCCACTTACCTCCCATCCTCTGTCACGCCGCCACGTGTCCCCTCCAACGGCTAGTTTTTTTTATTTTTCCTATCTTATTTTTTAACCGCCATATGACAGAGAGAGAAAAAGCAACCCATATGTTTCATTATATGGAAGCTTCCCGTAATTTCCTCTCACGCGGTATTTAATAGCCAAATAAAAGAGAGAGAATAATAATAAAATAAAATAAAAATATATATATATATATATATTTATTTTATTTTATTTTATTTTATTTTTTAATCGAGGGTTCATATATAACCGATTCACTTACCCAGTTTGCTCCCAAATTCATAAACAGCTGAGTAGTTGAGACTGATCACCAATTTCATAGTTTCAATTTTTCCTGGCTTACCCCTTTGGTATTATCAACAAACACAAATAGAACTCACTCCGTGAAACCAGGTTAGTTACCTGTCTCATTTATCTCTGTTCTTCTCCACACTCCGTGGTGGTTTTTTTTTTTTTCTTTTTTGAATTTTGCCCAAAATTTCCTTCTTCTTTTTTAAACATTCAGACTAAGACTTATTCCTGCTTTGTTTGTTTGGTATTTTTTACAGATAGAAGGAAGAGGTTGTTATCTGTTGCTTGTTTTAGATTTAAATATGGCATTAGGGTTTGAGGGTTACAGTTATACAAAAGCACTGGGAAGGAAGAGGGTTGTGTTATTACACAATGTGGGAGCTTCTTCTCTCGATCCCAAATCTGCTGTGAATCCATTGAAGAGAATGTGCAGCATGAAAATCACTTTTGACTCTGAAAGGTCTCGCCTTGAAGCCCTTCCCCTTGATGTTCTGGTGAGTGTGCCAATGTCAAGTTTGAATTTTTTTTTTCCTCCCTGAAATTTGACTCCTAGGGTATTCTGAAATTCATGTTTTTTTGGTTAATTTTTGGATTAATTGTAGATAAGGGTGCTGTGTTGTGTGGATCATGAGGATTTGGAGCACCTTGTTCGTGTC
Organism: Amphicarpaea edgeworthii; assembly: GCA_014843725.1. NCBI lineage: Eukaryota > Viridiplantae > Streptophyta > Magnoliopsida > Fabales > Fabaceae > Amphicarpaea > Amphicarpaea edgeworthii. The sequence continues at coordinate 23,777,109 of CM026328.1, forward strand.
TCAAAAACTATTAGAGAAGCAGTAAGTTTTGGAGTAACATTATTACTCTGTGTGGTTCATTTTCGTTTCAAATTCAATTGGTTGTTCTAATTTTGGAAGTGTTGGGTTTTGCTATTGCAGGCTGAGATTGCTAGGAGGATGCATTTTGAGTACAACACTCCAAAGAAGAAAACTTTTGCTATTCCTAAACCGTTTGATATAGAGGCTGAGTGTGGCTCTGAGGATATTGAAGCTCCAAATGCACCACTGAGGAAACCTAAGTCAAAGCTGATTGGTGGTAAGAGTCTTGCAAGCATCTCAGTGGCACTGTTTGCTTCCTCTAATGAAGAAGAAGAACAGTGAGTGAAGTGAGCCAAGGAAAAAGGAGCAACTTGTGATGGCACCAGAGAGTTTCTGTGAATAGAGATAGTATTTGTTATGTGTATATTAGTTAAGTAGATTAGAGAGGGAACTTGATGATACATACTTAGAAGATCTCACTAGCTATTTTCACTAGCTGGTTTCACACGTTTTGAAATAGTGTCTTTACAAGCCATATCCTCTTCAATTCCTTCATTGAAGATTGCTATGGCTTGTTTGCAATCTTTCTGTATATCATTATAGACAAGTAGAAAAGTGGGATAAATTCTAGGGATTATTTGGAGGGAATGGGAATCCTAGGCCCTTCTAGCATGATAATTTTTTAAATAGTCTTTGTGCTTTCTTCTAATAAAATGAGTAATGTTTCCACTGTTATGATTTGATTAAGTTTTTGTAGCTTTGAGGATCCTCTTGTTTACTTTGCTTTCCTTTGATAAGATAGATTCATTCTGCTTGACGGTCCTTGGTATAATAAATATTCAAAACTGATTATAAATGTGGGGTATATTTCTCTTTTTGGATAGAGGAATCGTTGATTAGCAGCTAAAGAGTGTATGCACTTGTTATCATAAAAGTGGGGAAGGCAATCAGACATATCAACATCATCATGGTCCACCAAAATTAGAGGGAAATTTAGTTTAAGATACTTGAACCGGTTTGAACATCTGTAGAACTAGAAGACTATTATATCTGAAGAAACTTGTGTAAAGTTTATCCAATTTCTGACTCATCAAAGTGGATCTCCTTCGTGTTTGACTCTGAAAAAAGAAACTGAGGCTTCTTTCTGGTCTCAGAGACTTGTAAATTCAATACTAATTGACAAGTATTTGATCGGTACCTTCCCATTAGATAATGGGAAGGTACCTTAATTGGTAAGCATGCTATGAAAATCATCTATATGTATGTATCATTATTCAATTCAAGAATGTGTTTTTGCCACTTAATAATTCTATGAAATTTTAACCAAGTTTTCATTTGTAATTTTTCAAAAACTTTCGTAAGCTAATTATATAATTTAAAGTGTGATTTGCTTAGGAATCTAAGTTGAAAGGGGCAAACAATCTACATTTATTTTATTTTTTCAAAAGAAGAAAGAAACAAAAAAGAAACTTACAGGACTACAGGACTACTGACATGGTCAGAAATATGAACATTTCAGGTTATATACACATATCTTATACTGTAAGCAATTAAGCATTATTGCAAGTTGCCATCTATGTGCAAAATATATTTTATTCAAATACTCTAATATTAATTAAACTTTGAAAAAATATTAAGGTTTTTTTTTTCACTAATAAGCAAGGTTGACTGTGCGGATCATGCAACTCCATAAACTTTTGTCCATATTAAGATGGAGATCATTTACTTCTAAATTTCTTATAATGTTTTGACTTGTAATTATTTTCTTTGGTTTCTCATTAGTCATTACCTTTAATTATTTGATTATTTTCTGTGACGAAACCAATGTCTAATTAAGCAAAAGAATTTAAGACAGCACAATAGATTGTCTAATGGATACCTAAGGTTAAGTTTTCATTTAACATTCTACTGTTTGATTTCCTATTCTCTTAATTGCTACTTGAACAGTCACATCTACTTATTTTATTAGCAATCAATGGTTAGGTATAAAGATGAAACAAATAATAAAATATTACGTAATTGATTTTTATTAATGAAGAATTTAAATTTAATTAGTCATTCAATAATCTTAGAGTTTGTCTAATAGTTTTGCTTATTAACTATGCATGACAACTACTTAATCAATCAACTAACATACTTGAAGATTGGCCAAATTAAGATGATAAAACAAAATCAAATGAAGAAAACAAAAAATTATCTTAAAATAAAGAATATTGATCAGAATATCAGTAATAAAAATACACGATATTGTAACCTTAGCAATATAATTTAGCTACTCGCATGAAAACCAAAAGAATCCACATAAAACCCATATAGAGAAATAATTAAGAAATACTACTTTCTTATAATGAATCCAAAAAAAAAAAAAAAATGGTTAGTGAGGGAAAAATAAAATTCCATACATCATATAAGAAAGTAGTAACATTTAAAATGAGTGGGGATGTAATAGAGTCTATCATCGCACAATTGGTGTAAGTGTAAGTTCCAATTGGTTAGGCAATTATGAGAAGTAGTTAAGAGATTTTGTTGTTGTAACTATTTGATGAATAATAATGAAAGAGTTGCAACTACTATATTTTATAAATGTGCAAACATTTATATACAAACCTATCAAAATTTGATAAGGTATTAATAAAGCTCTCTTATCCCCTTGTGGATGAAGAGATATATAATCCTACAATTTAAAATGATGACGGAAGGGAATGTGTTGTGTCTAGAGTATATCGTTATCGATAACATCATTTGATCATTAACAAAAAATAATAATATTAATAGTTAACATTTATCATAAAAAAAAAGTGTCAATGTCACACCTAAGCCCACATGGAAGAAATGAAGAAGTCTTCATCCATTGCCAAAGCTAAATAAAAAGATAATGAAACAACACACGATTTTGCCTATTGTTATATATAAAAAAAAAAATGAGAAATGATGCTTGTATAATAAATGAGAGAAAAAGGTTTATGTATCGTCCGAGGTAAAATAAATTATTTTACATTGTTAATTAATTACAACATTTTATTTATGGTAAGGCATCTAATTTTTATATAATTACTTCAAAAGTTATTATAATGATAAATTATAATTAACGAATATTTTATTCAACAAATTATACAATAAAATTATCAACAAAGGTTGGTTCAAATGATTAGGACTTAAACACGGATTCACATCCTTCACGATTGTCCCTATGTATGTAAAGTGTGGCAATACATCCAGTTGCAATATGGTCCTGATTTCTTCATTGATGATGTTGCATACTGACTCAAAAATAACATTTAAGGAAATTTTCAACTCTTATTCGACACACCTGCTAAATGATCTAGCGCGCAAGGAATGAAATGATTTTTAACGATATATGCATAACTAGATAAGTTCTCTTCTACATCTAGCCAAAAGGACAAGCTCGACCAGCTTGTCCCCGACAGATAGGATACTGGTTAATTAGAAACCTCCTCCGCAAAACTACAAAGATCAATACGGATGGTAATTCCTTTGGTAATTTTGGCTTGTCAGGTTTTAATGGTATTCTACGAGATTTTGCAGGCAATTGAATCACGAGTTATATGAGTAGTTGTGGTTTTACTTCAAACACCATCGCTGAGCTGTGTGTCATTTTTCATAGCATTAAACTTGTCCATACAAAAGGTTTCTTTAATGTTATTTGTGAGATAGACTCCACCACTTCTCTGAAATTCATCATTGAGGATCTCGATACTGTTCATCATTATGCAAGTATGATTTCAACCATTTGTGGTTACGTACAACTATCTTAGAATATTAGCTTCAAGCATACGCTTAGCTAAGAAAATACTATGACGGACATTCTTGCTAAGTCAGGAGTCAAATCCTCCGCCCCCGTTTATTTTATTAAATTATTATCTTCAACTTCTTATTACTTAGTTGCTAAATACCTCAGACATTCTTTTTTATAAGCTTTAATGTCTCTAATTTCTTTATTCATAAAAAAAAAAAAAAAAATCTCAAACACATATGAGTTTTAAAATCTTGATGACGGACTAAAATACTCTTTTGCAACTAGACGCCCACTAAACAAATTACACAATAATGTTTACATCTAATAAATAAAAAGAGAAATAAATTTGAATTTGAAATGTAATTTATGAAACTGTTGTATGTGCAACACACCTCCAAAACAAAATTATTGTATCTTTTAATATTGAATATAGTGATGATTATCAAATAAATACAATATGGCTATCTAAAGTCACTTATTTTTATTTTACAGAATAAAGTCACCTAATTTAAAATTGGAATAAGGGAAACAAATGGAATTATAAAAAGAAAGAAAACTAATAATTAATAGTAAATATTAAAGGTTTTAGGTCGATCAGTATCATGAACAAATTAAAGCATGTAAGTAGAGTGTAACTCAAATTACCCAGATTACCATTTTTTTACCCAAATTACCATAATATATACAAAATTACATAATTTTTAGAATATATTTAGACTTACACTTGTGTAAAAAAATTGGGGCCTTTTAGATGTATGACACTGTAGACTTTGTAGTTACTTTTCAACGGCTGGGATTCTGGGCCTAGCTTTTTCCAAAATCCATTGTTTTAAAATTTAATATTAATGGAAATGCGTTAACTAATTAGGATTGAGTAAATCATACAAAAAAAAATTGTTTTTGGTATATGAATCGTATATTGATTTTATTAATATAAAATCCTCAAAATATCATTTAATATCACCTACCTATAATATGACCTTTTTTTTTTTCCTCAGAAATTGAAGATCATGAGTGTTTTTTAATTTATTGGGTCAGAAATTATTTTCACTTATGATATATAATTATTGCTGATACAAGAAAATTTTATAAACAATAAAAATTAAATACAAAACCTTTAGTTAAATGAATTTTCATCATCTTGTTAACAACGGCATGCCTTACACAACATCATCCTTTGGATTATAGTATGAATTTATATAATTGTTTTTCAACTATTGATAAAAAAAAATTCTAACTGCCGGAATTCTGCGGCCTTCTTCAACATCCATTGTTTTTAACATACCATTTATTTAATATTAATGGAAAAATGCATTAGTTAGGATTGAGTAAATCGTATAAAGAAATTATTTTTGGTATATGAATCGTATAATTTATTAAATAAAACGTAACGTTCGCGTGATTTATTATTATTATTATTATTACTATTATTTAGTATTAAAATAATGGTAATTGGTCTCAAATATTCCTTGTTCATTTCTTAAACTTTATATCAAACATTCAAAAATCGATGATCTACTTGCCTAGCTACTATAAATAGACTTAAAAAGTATTACATTACATATACATTCCTGTCAAATTGACCCATAAAATGGTCTATTCATTGTTATAATTATCAAGGAATCTTCAGAATGTAAAAACATTCCATAAAATGTAACGTCCCAAATCCTTCCTTTTTCCATATATATAAATAAAACTATCCATTCATTATCAAATCATTGTTCCAGTTTCAGCTTTGACATAATCACTAATGGCCACTATCAAACCATTTTGGTCTCTCTTTTCAACTCTAGCCTTTCTATTTTTTGCAACTTCGGATTCATCATCACCATCCCTTGAAAACTTTCTCCAATGTCTTTCAAACCATTCAAGCCCTTCAATATCAAAAGCCATTTACACCCAAAACCACCCTTCATTCTTATCAATCTTGCACATGCACACACACAACCACAGATTTTCTGCACCAACGGCACCGAAGCCTTTGGCTATTGTGACTGCTCTTGATGAGTCTCATGTTCAAGGCACTGTGATATGTGCAAAGAGTAATGGAATTCAGATTAGGATCCGAAGTGGTGGCCATGACACTGAAGGCCTTTCATATGTTTCGGATGTTCCCTTTGTTGTTCTTGACATGTTTCCTTTTGGATCAGTTGATGTGGACATTGAAAATGGAACAGCATGGGTTGAAGCTGGTGCAACACTTGGTCATGTTTACTATCACATTGCAAAGAAAAGTGGTGTTCATGGTTTCCCTGCAGGGGTGTGCCCCACTGTGGGTGCTGGTGGCCACTTCTCTGGTGGTGGCTATGGAAATCTCATGAGAAAATTTGGTCTTTCTGTTGATAATATCATTGATGCAAAACTGGTTGATGTCAGTGGTAACATACTTGACAGAAACTCAATGGGGGAAGATCAGTTTTGGGCTATAAGAGGAGGTGGTGGTGGCAGTTTTGGTGTCATTATTTCATGGAAGATAAAGTTGGTTTTTTTAACCCTAAAAGTGACTGTTTTTAGTGTGAGAAGAACCTTGGAAGATGGTGCAGAGGATCTTGTTTACAAGTGGCAGTTGATTGCAACAAAGTTGCATGAAGATCTTTTCATAAGAGTGATGCATGATGTGGTTAATGGTACTCAAAAGGCCAACAAGACCATACAGGTCACTTTTATTGGTATATTTTTGGGACAAAGTGATAAAATGTTGAGTTTGGTAAATGAGAGTTTTCCTGAATTGGGTTTGAAGCAAAGTGACTACATTGAAATGCCATGGATCAATTCCACACTTTATTGGTCGAATCACCCAATTGGGACACCCATTGAGGCTTTGCTTGAAGTGCCCAAAGAGCCTCTTTCACACAGCTTCAAAACCATGTCAGATTATGTGAAAAGGCCCATTCCAAAATCTGCTCTTAAATCAATGTGGAAGCTTATGATTAAAAGTGAGAGTGTGAGGATGGAGTGGAATCCTTATGGTGGAAAAATGCACGAGATATCAGCATCAGAAACTCCATTCCCTCATAGAGCAGGGAACTTGTTCTTGATTGAATACTTAACATCTTGGGGTCAAGATGGGGTTGATGCAGCAAGTCATTACTTGAACATTTCAAAGTCATTCTATGAATTTATGACTCCATATGTTTCATACTCACCAAGGGAGGCATTTCTCAATTATAGGGACCTTAACATAGGAGCCAATTTTCCAAGTAATGCAACAAACATGGACATTGCTCAAAGTTATGGGAGCAAGTATTTCAAAGGCAATTTTAAAAGATTAGTGAGCGTCAAATCTAAGGTTGATCCCGATAACTTCTTCAGACATGAGCAGAGTATACCACCTCTTTTCCATTAGTTTTTTTTTTTTTTTTTTTGACAACACCTCTTTTTCATTAGTTGGAAAATCATTATTCAGTCATTTATTTTTATAGTTTTTAATTGTATGTAAGATCCATTAGATTCTTTCAATAATAATTATGGTGACTCGTCTAATCTAAATAATGGGCTTATGGCCTTAAATAAAAGTCTCATGTTTAGTAAAGGAAAATAATATTTTGTTAGAATTCATAGTGCACGAATTATATATATAGCTAATGGCGAAGAGTAAAGTGATGACACAGATATAAAGAATTTTTATTAAAAAAGGAATGATTTTAAAGGGTATTTAAGGAAATATATGGGAAAAAAGGGATAACATTTGTCTCTTGACAGCTCTACGATAGGACGATAGTATTTTTTTATGGCTACATTTAATGAATACTTTACATTTAATAAAAAATAGTATTTTTTTTTATAAAATATTAACTTTAATTAAATTAAATATAAATTTTTGGGAGTATTGGTTATATTATTTATTACATATAATATATTTATTAAAATTATTATGTTTTAATACATTAACCTATTGTTTAGAAGAATTAGTTGATAAAACATTATTTTAAATAGAAAATTGAAATATATATCAATATAATATAAATATAAATACATATAATTATTTGTTTTTAAAATTTTATCCTTTAATGAATTTAAATGTTTGGTCCTTAATTTAAATTTGTTTAATTTAAGAGAAAAATAATTGAAAGAAAAGAGAAATGTTGCATAACATAAATGATTTTTACTACTCTTTTTATTTTAATAGTCATACTAACCATGTAAAATTGTTATTTAATCGTTTATATAATTTTTAACATAATTATTATAAAAATAACAAATTTATTATATGACCATTTAAAACTATGTTACACGTTAACATATATAATTCTATCTTTTATTTTTATTATATGTAACATATCTGCTCATTAAATTGAGAATCTAACTTATTTCTTTATTGGTTAGTTACTGACCAGGAGTTTAACTTTTTAATTAATATTAATTACGTTTTATCTAAAATTAAATTTTGGAAGTCCTCACACGTAACTAACATAGGAGGACACAGCACTATATATTGAACCCAACGCTAACTGAAGAAGTCACACTATACTATTCTATTCCACCATGGGGCGTTTCTCTATTTTCCTAACGCTTATGATGCTGCCTGTTTTGCAGGCAAATTCACAAGACTATTCCCCAGAAATCAAAAAATTCGTTTATTGTTTTACACATTATTCTCCTCAATCTTCAAACGTTTCTGTTCCTCTCTCTGAAATCATATTCACCCCATCATCAAACCCCGAATTATTCAACTCCGTCTTGAACTTGCACATTCACAACAAAAGATTCAAAACACGAACCACACCAAAGCCACTAGCCATCGTAGCTGCCCATAGTGAGACTCACGTGCAGGCAACAGTTACATGCGCCAGAACATTCGGAATTCAACTCAGAATCCGAAGTGGTGGCCATGACTATGAAGGCCTTTCATATGTCTCAGACGTGAAGAATTATATCATACTCGACATGTTTCCTCTTCATGCGGTTGATTGGAACTTAAGAACTGGCACTGCATGGGTTCAGGCTGGTGCAACACTCGGGGAACTTTATTACCAAATAGCTAAAAAAAGCAACGTGCATGCTTTCCCAGCAGGGGTGTGCAATTCTTTGGGCACTGGTGGCCACTTTTCTGGGGGTGGATATGGCAATTTGATGAGAAAATATGGTCTTTCTGTTGATAACATCATTGATGCCAAATTGGTCAACGTCGATGGTATTCTCGTAGACAGAAAGGCAATGGGGGAGGATCTTTTTTGGGCCATACGAGGAGGTGGTGGGGCCAGTTTTGGTGTCATTGTTTCATGGAAAATCAAACTTGTCCCTGTGCCGGAACAAGTGACTGTGTTCAGAGTGAAAAAATCCATACAAGAAGATGCAACCGATGTTGCATACAAGTGGCAACTTGTGGCACCGAATTTGGACAGAGATCTTTTCATAAGGGTCGAACCCGATGTGGTGAATGGAACAGTTATAGTCTCATTCATTGGAGAGTTTTTAGGCCCAATTGAAAAGCTTGTTCCTTTGGTCAATGAAGAATTCCCTGAATTGGGTTTGAAGGAAAATGACTGCACCCAAATGCCTTGGATCAACTCAACTCTCTTTTGGATCAATCTCCCAATTGGGACTCCCCTTGAAGCATTGCTACCAACACCTGCGGAGCCACCTTCCATCTACTTCAAAGGCAAATCAGATTATGTGAAGAAACCAATCCCAAAGGATGCTTTGATCAAACTCTGGGATCTGATGATAAAATTCAACAACATTTGGATGCAATGGAACCCTTATGGGGGGAGAATGGCAGCGATATCTCCAAAAGCAACCCCTTTTCCTCACAGGGCAGGGAACTTGTTCCTGGTTCAGTACGCTCTGTTTTGGACTGATGAAGATGGTGAAGATGCCACTGAGCGTTACGTGGAATTTTCAAGGGAGATTTATACTTTCATGACTTCTCTTGTTTCAAGCAATCCAAGGGAAGCGTTTCTCAATTACAGAGATCTTGATATTGGTGCCAAACATCCTAGTAATTCAACTGATGGGGTCGAGGCTCTCACTTATGGAACCAAGTTATTTAAGGATAATTTAGCAAAATTAGTTTTGGTCAAAACAAGTGTTGATCCTACCAATTTCTTCACTTATGAACAGAGTATACCACCTCGTCACTATCCGCTGGAAAATTGATCTGCTTTGTTGATAATACAACACTATCGTATCGGATTCTTTAGCTAGCTCTATGTTTTTATACTTCTGGTAGTTTCCATTTGTCAAAATAATACTAGTTCGATTGTTTGAGTTTTCTTGTTCATTATTTGTCAAAATAATACAACACTATCGTGTTGCATGAAATAAAATTCAAAAGCATAGAAAAGAAAAAAGAGTGCGGACGTGCAAATATCATATAAACAAAATATAACTACACATACATAGGTGTTAAAAAAAAAAACTACACATACATCAATTATATATGAATACTTAAATGCAGCCTTAAAGCATATAATTTCTAAATAAAATGCATAGTGCTCAAATAATATTCTTCTCCATGAAGAAATCAACAAGATTTTTCTTTTAGAGGTGTGTAATTTTGAAGCATTTTTTTGAAGAGATGTGTCATGTAGGTGCAGGGGGATTAATTATCAGATGAGCTTAATTATGAGAAACAAAGGTTTTGAAGTTAGAGCCCCCAACGCTCCCTTAAATATTCATACTAAGCCAATTATTAGAGATGAATCAACCATACTGGTCTTAATTGATCGATCGTAGCTCTTGGTTTGAGAAAAAAAAAAGTTGTATTACATATGGAGATTCTTTGTAATGGACCTAAATCTTGTCCACTTGCATGGTGGTGTTGGCATCTCCAATCCTGGTTAGTATGGCATGAATATTGAGAAAGCGTAAAAGTATAAGCGTGTGGAATTGATCTAGATGTTTCATTTGTTGGATTGGAGAATGGTGAAAAGTTGATTTCCAACAAAATTAAAGCTTTTGGACATTATATATGTTTCGAAGTAGAGAAGGATGGGGACTATACTAGAAATTGAGGCTACAAATCATTAGGCAAGTCTTCAAATAACAAGCATTAGAGAAGTTGTATGGTTAGGCTATATCCAGCTATGCCCTTAGACATGCGTTTAAATCGTTTTAATCTCTTAAATTTAATTTTTTTAAATTTGAGACTAAAATGATTTTTTTTAAAATAATTGTAGAATCATAGCTATAATTATCTCAAAATTTAGGGATTAAAAGTAAAATTAAATCTTATTTATTTAAATATGTCTAAACATATATAATATATATGAATATATCTACGATAATCACTTTATTAAAGCCATAATAAATAAAATATTGTTATTTTAAAATAAGAATCATATAAAAAAATATAATTTATTCTTCAAATTAATGATGAAATTGTACGTCCAAATAATTTACTACTGTTCATTAATTTAACTCATTTTGCATGTTAATCTTTTTACACTCACTCGAGTATGTTAGGGACCAAAGTGGGTATATCTGTATACACAAGCATATAGCAGGTTGTTTTGTTTACTCTATAATTCTCTCCATTTTGTTTTTCGATCCAAATAGGTGATGTCTTATCTCACCTTCATTATTCTCATTCCTATTCCATTTTCCCTGTAGTTTATTTGGCGTATTATGACTTTTGTGATTGCATAGTAAGCCACGTTTAAACCACATAAATGCACAACTCTAATGAAGAAAAATAGGAAAGAATACATGAAAGTCGATGAGAGGGTCCGTGTCTATGGTGTTTTGATTTGACATGCATGTGCATGTTTCCAATATGAAGATTTAGGTAATATAATACCTGTACAACATAGAACCGGAGATCTAACCCTAAGGTTATGAGAAGCAAAAGGGTCCCAAAGCATGTGACTAAAGCTATATATATAATTTGCAAATTAAAGTGATGAAGTTTCCCTCCAGCAGCTTCATGCATGGCTTAGAGCATTGAACAATGAACAGATCATCATAGATAAAATTGTTTTAATTAATTCCCACAACTAATTATTGTGGCAACCAATCCATCAAGTCTTGTCTTCGAGGCAGGGCTTCATGCCAACAAGTAGATTATTAGTCTCACCAACTGTTGTGTCCTTCCTAGGTCCTTTCCCTTGTACAAGTTTCCCTTATTGGGTAGACAATGAAGGAATACAACTAGGAGATAAAAAAACAAAGATCGCTAGGGGCATGAATTAGGAGACAAAAGTTTTGACTTAACGTTGTCTCCCTCTCCCCCCTTCGTTCCTTTTACTTTAACCTTCACCACATGAAGATCACATTAACTCAATCATCGATCGATGCTCTACTTTCTTTGTAAGCTAAGTTGGAGAATAGACGTATAGTGTGGTAGACCCATGTTCGAATTCCCTTTTTTTTTTGTAATTGGGAATTGGGAGAATGGAAAGAGAGATCAATATTCTTTTCAATAGCTAGCTAGCTTATAATTAGCAAGCCTAAATGTTGAGCTTGTTTGATTAAACTTGCATTCCTATTAATTATATATATTCACATACAAAACTAAACATTAGACTTTGGTGAAATTGAAATCATGTAGAGTATGTAAATGCAAGCCAAAAGCAAACTAGATCAATGCCATATGATCAATTTAATTAATTCCATGCTTATTATTTGTTCATTCCTTGTAGGTGTGTGATATTATCTACTGCACCTGAAAAAAAGTGGATGGATGGATGGATAGAGAAGTGATTGTGCTTGTTGTGTAGTCCTTAATTTGTTTATACTTGCAAGAGATGAGATCCGGAGAATACGCGTGAAATCTAATGATTTTCTCAAGGGAAAAATAGCTCATAAAAATGATGACAAATCACAAATGTGATAGATGATTCTTGGTGGCTATAAGCTCCAAAGCCATTGAAATGATTTCTTCCTTAATAATGTCTTGCGTTTCAGGCCTTATTAACCCCAACATATTCTTCAACTTTATATCCATCATTGTCCATTAAAAGAAAGCTTAGTTAAGTTGGAGAGAGAAATGGTAAGAACCTTGAGGGTTAAAGATTGTGTGTCCTTGCATCTTAACGTTTGTGTTTTCTTTTAAGTTAAATGACGATTTACAAAGTAAGCAAAGGCATGTGTATAATTTTGAGTGTGTCATATATATAGAGAGAGATTGTTTTTAGTTTAAATCCGTTAAAAGGATCATGCATGTATTTCTGGTGAATTTCGTGGTATTTTCGTTTTTTTTTTATTAACGTGCATAAAATACGTAAAATTCTGAAATTACTAAGTTGAACGCGGAAAATTGATGCGAGGACGTGAGAGATCACTCAACGCTAAATGCCTAAACCAAACAAGCGCCAAAAACTCACGTTTAACATAAAAAGTCTAGTTGAATAGATTGGCTTAGAATTACCTTAGAAAATCCAAAAACTTTTACATAACGTGATTATTAGCTAATAATGAAGTGAATCTTATACATGAAAAACTATTATTGAACCTGAAATTTTGCTCCATTCTCCTTTGCCTGAATTAATTAGGTGGAACCTCCACTTCCTTGTATAATTATATAGCTTCTTCTTCTTTTTTTCTCGAATATTCTAGTTAAGTTGTGAGAAGCATTACCTAATTAAATTTTCAATCGTCTTTACGCTACCTTGGAACAGTAGCGCCATCGTTGTAGATGTCACACTTGAGATTATATATGTACGTTACTATACGTTAGAAATAATCAAATAGACACACACACGACCATTAAACATAAAACATATATATATATATATATATATATAAATTATTTTTCCATAACTTATGAATTTAATTTTATATTATTCACTGATGTGTACATATAGAAAGAATTAAAGAAGAAAGTCACCAAAACACAAAAAGTATTGATAGATGTTGGGACTTCCAGTGCCAATCCAAAATTTTCCTTACAATATTATCTAATCTAAGTCTAATTAATTATTATATAAACATTTAACATAGACATTTTCATCCCACTGCAAAAAAGGGGACAGAAGCTGTATGCCAATAAAGAACATTGCTACTTGACATATAAAAGGCTTTGTCACACAAAAGTGTATGACAGAAAAGTGAGACATCATTTTAGCAAGGATAATAACATTGAATCATTGATTGTTACTACGAAACCACTATTTTCTCCACCACTCAATAGGATTTTTTAGCCCTTTTAATTTGTTTTCACCTCATAAGAATTTCAACTACGATTTCTAAGTACAACTGCGTTTTCATGTTTCTCTTTCTAATAGTAAAGAAAAAAGAATGCATCCCATTAGATTCTGAATCCTATTCAGAGAAAAAGAAACCAATCAAAGAGATTGTAGTGTTTTCCAACCGAATAGACTATAGAGTAGTGAGTGCCAAGGTCGATTTCAAGTTTAAAAGTTCCATTTGGATAAGCCAGCATAAGCTACAAATTACATTAATATACTCCCACATATACGATAATCAATGATTAAATGATAATTTAAAAAAAATATATTTAGAACATTAAGACACATTATCATTCAATTATATATTCATAAATAAGTATTTGGTATTTAATGATAAAATAGTTAATTAATAATAAATTATTTTGACTAAGTTTATATAGAATTATGGAACCGATTTAATTAAATAGTTTCGAACCAGTAGTGTACTTTGCTAACACCCCTTGTCTAGGCATTTGGATACATCACTAATTGAACTAACGAACAAAATAAAAAGAAGTATTAACGAGTGAAACATAATATAACAAAGCACAGTACTCTTGATTATTTTAGTGAATGAAAGGGAAAGAAAACGACATGTGTTTCTTTAGACAAAGGAAAGAAAATGATAGTACTCATAATATCTATATCTTCTGTTTTTTTTTTTTTTTTTTTTATTAATTTAGTTGAACATTTTATTGTAGAAAAAATCAACAAAACATTATTTTTACTAAAAAAATCATATATGTCTGGTATTCAAATAGCTTTCATTATATAATGTTTGTCTATATAGATATTGTGAGTCTATATGAACAAAATAGTATATAATATTAATATATACAATTTTATTGGTATAAAAAATTGCTATATTTCTAATAATACATCAAATGATAATATAATATATACTTATATTGTTAATACAACTCTACAATAATATATTAATATTTCTGCTAGAAATGGCAAAAGGAAAAACTGCTAGTTGAATCACCAAAATTAGTCTAAAAATAGAAAAAAAATGTTAAAAGAATAAAAAACTGTTTCTTTATAATATAACACTTATTTTATTTTATATGTATATACATTTTATTTTTAATTATAAATTCAAATATTTTAATCAATATATCCTGTTTGATGCGCCAACCGAGGATAAACTTTAAGGAAAGATATTAGGGACCAAAAAATTGAATGAAGGAAAGAAAAAGAAGAAGAATGGTGATTAGGTTTTAGCTTCTTTCTATTCTTTCTATCCAGACTAAACAAGAAAGAAAGGGACCAAAAATGAGGAAGTAATTGTGACATGTGTGGGCACTTATTGACCGACTTACCCAAAAAGAAAAGTCCAGCCTGCATCTCATGTGATATTGGTGAAGTTTCACATTCTGAAAACTAAAATACAACTAAAAGTGTTGAAAAGCTTAACGCCATTTACATCTTAAAATAAAAATGAGAAATGTTAGGATACTCTTTCAAATACATATATACATTCATAGATTAAGATGATGGATTTGAGTTAAGGGAAAAAGCAAAAGCACTTTTTTAATGTTTTTGGTGCATCCAAGAAGATCGTCTAGGTCTCTGTACCATGTACCTTGTAGGTCCACACCCACATTTAGCTTTTTGATTCCATGCCTTCTTCTCACGCCATAAACCCCACAATACCATTCTTTCTTAAGCCCTCATCCTCATGCATGGTGGCCCGTTCAGTCCCATCAATTTTTTTGCTTCCTTTTTTCATCATCCAAACGCTGCCTAAAAAAGCTTAATGCTTTCTCTTCCATCATGGCCTTGATTTTCCTACTGTTATTATTTTTATTCCCCTCCAAACGTTAATTAGTTAGTTAACAAGAAATAGGAAAGAAACACAATGGATGAAACTAAACTTCTCTTAGAGTTGAAGTTCGTTCCTTCCTTGTGTGTTCATGGATTCATGAACCTTCTATGCGAAGAAACCTTTTCCTTTCTCTCTGTGTTCTCTTCAGATCCTCTTTTTCATTGCATCGTGGCGTTTTGCACCTTGGTTTTCCTCTACCTGCCGCAGCTTTTCTTGAAGATAGTGTTCTCGCCGGTTCTCATTCTCACCGCGATTCTCCTTCTCTCCATCCTCCGACTCGGTGCAGTTCAGAGGTCTCAACATGAAAGAAAGGAAAACCAAGTGAAACACGAAGAAAGCAGGGGAAGTAAATGCAGGGAAGAGAAACAGAGTCCAAGTCTTATCGAAACCAACGAAACAAAGTCCGTAGAACAAGTGCACCAATGGGTCGATTACGAAACAGAGGTCATCTCCGACATGGGTTTTGAATCAAGTTCGTGTTTTGTTGAATGGAACGTGAAAGCGCCGTTGGAGGTTATATATGAAGAGTACGGTGAAGGCGAAGAAGCAGGGGATGATGCAAACGAGAACGTGGGAATCATGAGGTACCCTTCGTTGTCGCGTTTTTACCCGGAATCGGATTCGGATAGCGAATCGGAGAGCGAGTTTCCAGCGATCGGAGATTGGGACTCGCCGGAGGGCGTTGGGTTCCGATGGAGCGAAGAAGAAGATTCAGACGAAGAAGACGACAGAGAAGGGTTGATTGAGATAGCTCTTGATGGATGCAAGAGGAAGAAGAACTTGGAGTTTAACTTTGATGAAGAGAATTTGATTGAGATCGATATTTCACCGTCGAGGCACAGAGAACTTTCCGGCGACGACGAGGTGTTTTCCGGTGAGATCAGCTGCAATTAATGTGACATTAATTCGAGATTTGACGTAGTGGATTATTGTGTTTTTTGGGGTTGGTGAAAGGGGAAACCGGAGAATAGAAATCTATGTTTTTTTAAAAAAAAGATTTTTTATTAGGGTTTTGGTGCTTGCCTGTTTCGGACGTGGTTACCGTTTTACTAAATTTATGATTCTTGTATAGGGTTGTTCCACTCTTCCCGGATCCCTCCTTCCATACCCAAATAATAATAACAATATGTTGCCTTTGTACTTTGTAGTAGTGAGGATGATTATTTACTTGATTCAACTATGAACTATTCATCCATCTCCATGAAGTGGTTTGCACTTTGCATGTTCATGTTCATAAAAGCTCATAGACAACAAGGCATGTTCATGTCATGTACACACCAAATTAAGGGCAATGTTAATGCTAATATTCTCTTTTATTATGCAATTAACTTTATGGATCTAGTTATCTCATGGTTACCCACATGAGATTTTATTTTATTTTGATTAAATATTATTTTTAGTGTTTTATGTTTTAATTTTTGTTTAGGTTGATTCTTTATGTTTTAAAAGTTCAATTTAATCTTTTATATTTTTAAAATGGATGATGATAAAAAAAATTATTTTTAAAATGAGTCAAAATACTTATTTTAAAACATTATCTTCTATATGTCATTATTTTCTTCTTCTTTTTTATTATTATTAAGAATATCACTTTAAAATTATGTATGAAAGTGTCATTATTTTTTAAGTTTGTGTGAATTCAATTTTTGAAAAGAGTGAAATTCACACTTTATTTTTAAAAAAAATTGTTTCATTCCTGTTAAGGATTCAGATTTTTCATTATTAACAGGTTTAAGAAATCCAAATCTTTAACGAAGAATAACGAAGAATGAAACAAAATTATTAAAAACAGAAGTTTGAATTTGGCTTTCTGAAATCACACAGAAAAATGACACTTTGATACATAATTTAAAATGGGATATTCTTGAACATAACTATAACCAGGAGAATAGGAGTAAAGCTGAAAAAAAAAACTTTAAAACTCGTAGTAAAGAGAAAATGTTCTAAGGATATGGAATTAACTCTCAAGGTCTAGGTATAAATTAATGAAATCGTTTTTGTTTTTTTTTATAATCCAAGTAATACCTTGATTTTAATTTCAAAACTTGAATTAATCCAAATCAACGTCGGACCGGATTGAATTGGCGGGTAATAAATATTTTAAATGATCTTTTTTTTGTTAACTTTTTATCATGTATTCATAGATACATGTTAAAAAAATTCTTTTAGAATCATTTGTGTTTTTTAATTATTTTTTCCTTGCAAATTGCAATTCAAGCTTTGCTATATCAAAATGTATTGAAAATATATATAAAAGTAAAAAAAAATCAAAAAATCATGACTTTTAATATCCTTCGAAACAGCAAGGCTTATTAAAAGTGATTCATGTTGTTAGAATGTGCATTTGTTGTTCTTTGTTAGAAATAGAGGAAGTGAGAGACAAGAAGGGATGGATGTGCCCACGTTGCCCTGAAGCAAAAGGAATAAATCCTTATTGGATATGTAATAGGTAGAGGGAGCCATTAAATTTAACCTCCTACAAAAGTTTTTGGGTTTGGATACTGTAAATATGTTGGCATAATTGTGTGCAGAATTCTTTAAGATAGCAGAGTTGAACTATACATAATAGGTTATGTAAAAAAAAATAATAATAACAGGTAGAGCTAGTAAATATGTAGAGATTTATCTTAATATGATTTGAGAATTTGTCTAATAACTTATCGATATTTACAAATGGAGAAGTTAAGGGCATATCTATTGAAGGCCAAATCAATCGATCTAATAACATTAATGGAGCACTTTACCCACCTGATCTTCATCTTAATGTTGCATTCTACTAAGCGGAAGACAAGTTTAAGGTGATTGAGCATCCAACATGTGACAGCCTTAACTTTTCCAATTTTTGTATAGCCGATTCTAAAAAGCTAGTAGAGTTTAAATGTGATGCAATCACAATACTCTGTTTATGAAATGATGCTCAAAATATAATGTTGAGAGCTCAAGGCTCTAGCCAATTCATATTCTTCATTTTTTTTTTATCTTTTTTATTTTGATGCCAGATTCTTTCAACTATTAGTTTGTTACAAGAAATTCTTACTAATTACTAGTCAATTTTTATGTGGTCTTGTTGGAAAATGAAGCTCGTAGATGCATAGAAATAAACTATGGTGCAGAGCTTATCGGAGTTAAGTTTTGGAAAATCATAGACTATCAGTATCAACTGCATGATTTGGCTGGCATACACAGATCAAAAACGCTAAAAGGAAGTAAAATCATCTATGTAAAACGCTCAAATATATATATTGCTAGCAAAATTGGGTTACACTTGAAACTGAACTTCTCCTGTAATTCATTTGGGAGGAGGGGGGAGTGGGGTAGATAAAAAATTCATAATCATTGGCATGATACTATATATTGAAGCTGCTTTTGAGTTCTTTACTTCTTTTCCTGATGCCGAAGTAGCAGTGGCTTCAAAATTACAATTCTGCAACTCGTATTTTGAAGTATATCAAGCTGTTGATCCCACTCTATGATACCTTTCGAGCAAGGTTCTTCATGCCATAACCAATACACTTCAGATAAACCGACTGTGAGCTCGGATCAGGTTTGATAATAAACTTCAAATCAAGAAAATCCCTTATGTTTCTGAGAGTGTCAACTCCATGCTGAGAAAGTTTTCCAACACGAACCTTTGAAACATCTTGAGGGCATAGAGCACAAAGAAGAAATAACAAACCCTATAAACCAGAACATTAAAAAACATATTAGGAAGCAATTTTCATCTTACATATGCAAATCCTACAAACACACATGCAAGACAATATAATTGAAGTAGCTACTTATTTCAAGACCAAAAAATAGCATCTGAGACATCATACTTCCTGGGAGAGTACATTTCTGCTGCATTTCCTCTTTTCTTTCTACCTTTTTCATAGCTTTTCCTCTCTATTATAAAGAGTCTACATCTATATTCCCTCTCCGTTACCAGTATCAATCAACCGGGTGATAGTTTTCTGAGTTTAGTACCATCATCCATGATTTGGTAAAGAAACATTAAAACAGTTTGAAACTGCAGACATACAAACCTGATGTGTTGAATCTACCACTCCACTTTGAGCTATCTCCCCCAGTAAAGCATTAGCAATCCCCACACCAATATCATCTGGAGGCATCAACTCTCTCTTCCCATCATCTGCAAGGCCAGCAGTATCTTCATCCCTCATCCCTTGAGAAACAGCAGTGTCTGCAGAGACAAAGCAACCGGAAGTAGTTTCCGCAACCAGCGAAATCCCATATCCAGGAGAGCTGCACCAGCAAATGAACAACGAAAGATATTACATTTTTTTAACACAACAATATGACTTTCCCCCATTAATACCAAAATATATTTCCAAAATTCAAATAAAAAATTCCACAAAACTGAATGAAAGGAACCATACTTTCCAGCCTGTGGACCTGATCTGTGATCAGAGAAAATGTGCACATCAGAAACCAGCGGATTGATGATTCTGCGAGTAGCTTTAATCATGCTATTTTCAAACTGAACAGACACTCTAGTTGAAAAAGTAGTTCCTCTAATTTTCTTCACAAAACCCTCATCAATCCAACTAACCGCCTGCAAGGAAGAACATATAATAAGACAACAAAAATAAACTAAAGGCCTGTTTGGGTAAACTTCTCTACAAGGACTTCTAGGAGAAAAAAAAACATAAGAAAAAATGAAATTAGCTTATGCATAAGTTAAAATTAGCTTATATATAGTTTCTCCTATAAAAGAAGTGAGACTTCTATCAATTAAGTATTGGAGAAGCTAATCTTAATGTATGGAGAAACAAATTTCATTTTTTCTTATGTTTTTTTCTTCTAGAAGTTCTTCTTAGGAAGTTTACCCAATGAGGCCCTAAACTAAACATAAAAATTGAGAAACATACCGTTAGACTCTGAACAACAGGAACGGACAAAAGAACTTCACCACCACCATTTGGAGGCAATCCACGACTCTCTACTTTAAGCTCTAATCCCTCGGATGGAACTCCAAAGCGCTTCAATATAGGTAAAGCAGTAGACTTGAAAGTATCAACTGATGGATCTTTGGAATCATTTGTAATTCCTGATAAAAACACAATATTCCAAACAGTTTTATTAATATAAAACATCAAAAAGAAATTAGAGAGGAGGATGCAAAAAAAAAAATAAAAAAATTGATACCTTTGAGCCTGATAGTAAGGGGCTGTTTGGCAAACAAACATAGCAGAACGAGTGGCTCCAGAAAATAGCCAATGGATCGCGAGACGCCGCAATCGTGTGCGCTGTGCTGTCTGCCACCCATGATAGTTCCCGGTTTGTACTTCAATTTGGTACCGGTTTCGTTGATTTCGAGGTGGCAATCGTCGCAGACGGTTTCGAAGAGGCGGAGGAGTGAAATCTCGTGGCTGCGGAGACCGGGCCAGGTCTCGTCGGCGCGAATGTCCTCGATGAGAATGGGAGTGGAGGAGAGAGTTGAGAGAAGAAGGCGCTGCCTGAAGCTCTGGCTTCCCTTCAGCCTCTTGTATGCGGCTTTCCCCATTCTATGGGATTAAACGAATAAGCACGTGCGTGGTTGAAGTTGTTACAGGTGCTGAACGGAGAAGACGAAGCTGAAAAACCCTACATGGAGAAGCTACCCTTGGGTTTATGTTTAATGGAGAGAATTGGGCTTCAATTTCATAACTCAAGCCCAAATGGCTGAATGAAGCCCATCAAGACGGACTTCTTCAACTTAGCCCATGTTTGGTAAATGGCTGTTTCATTTCATCTCTCGAGAAGTTGTAAAAAATAAACAATTGTTTTTCTAGAATGAGATGAATCAAACACACGCTTAATTTCGGTATTTATTACAGATTTTTTTTTTTTTATAGTGATCTCTAATAAAAAAAAAATTATAATTGGTGCAAGCAAAAGGTCAAAATTAAAAGTTGACATATGCTATCAAAAAAATTAATTATGATATTGCTCATAACTCATAAGTCTTATATTTAATTAAAATTATAAGGAATAATTCAGCTCCCAAAAAGAAAAGTCTCGAGCCTTGCAATTGGGAGTAATGTATTTGAGTTCCCTCCTTGCAATTAATCCTGGAGTCGAGGGCTATTGGGAGAAATTCTGCAGGTTACAAGTTACGAATTAAGACCTAAGAAATTAATAGTAAAAAAAAGTTGAAGCTCCATAACATGACTTTTTGACATTTGCAATTGCACGAGGTTGAGTTTTTGTTTTATGTAACTACTAGTAATCAAAGTTTTGGTTGAATCTTGAAGAATGTCCAAAATTGCTGGCAAGGCTGCTTCCTTTTGCACTTGCTACAAACATATTAGTCTAATAAACAATTGCTGGCAATTGCAAAGCTAGCCTGTCTCTCTAGATTGATTTTCGATCCAGCCACCTATCATTCTTCTAGAAATCATGACCCAATAATCCCAGTCAAATGATCAAAACCTCCGTAAATTATTGTCATTTTATGGTAGTGAAAATGATTGTCATTGATAGAATAATACGTTATTAAATTGTAAGCTAATTCATTTTTACTTAATTTCTAACCCCTGTTTTGTTCATTTTTTACTTATATACGGTGGTAAATCTCCAATTTTGTTGCACCCACCGTCTCCATATAAGCTTTTCCTTTTATATCTTAGGTTTTTAACATTGTTTAAAGATGGTTGTTGTTTAAAAAAACATGTGATTTTTTTCTTTGGAGAAAATGTTAAATGTTCTCTAAATAAGTTGTACGCACGCGCGCTTCTTTCTTTTTCTTGAAAAATATATCTACATTTTCAATAAATGCACTCTAGTTTTAAAAGAAATAACACAAAAGTCAAATATTTAGAATGATACGATAGTTTATGATTCAATACAATTTGTTAAGATTGTAATTTGATTGATTTATTGAAGCCGAGGCATATAAATGATAAACCAAAACGTGTGTCATATGTGACACGTGCTTGCTTCGCTTGGCTGCAAACCTAACATGTTAAAACTAACCATCAATCAAAGTTGAACAATCACCACCGAGACTACATCGCATCATTTATTAAATTATTTGAAATATTGTTTAATAAACATTATTTTTTGTTATTAATATCATATAAAATCCATTAACACTGATCATATAGTCTAATTTGAGAATTTAGAATTATACTTGTATTAATATATCATTAATCCGCAGGCTGCTACTTTACTCTCTACCTACTATTTTTTTAATTAAAAAAATAATGTTTTACTAATATTTATTTGTTTCTTCTACGTGGCAGCATCATAATTTTCATGAAAGTATTAATTATTAATTTTTAATAAAAAAAGGTACTAGAAGAGTGATTACAAAGCCATCACCGCAAAAAGCCTAGAACACACGCGATTCCTGCTTCTTCGTAACTTCGTCTCTCTTTGACTCAATTCACGTACATACAAATACTCCTCTTTCTTTTTCTCTTCTGTAATTTCGGTTTTGGACTCCGCACGAAACCTTGCTGTATTGTACTAATCGTAACAAAAAATGCGGAGTTTCAGTTTCTTTGAACGAGTTTCTAGAGCTTTACGTAACCATGGGTCCAACTTCAAGCTTGTACTCCTCTGCACCACCGTAAGGTACCATCAACTTTCATTTTCACTTTTTTCTTTTTCACAAACACAACTTGTTTTTCGTTCTCTGTTTTCACCTTTCATCGTGCTTCCTTTTAAACTTCATTTATCTCACTTTCACCTCTAGTTCGGTCAATTTTGCTTTTGAGGTAGATCCACTGCAAAAATTTCAACGCATATTTTTCAAAATTGTTCTCCGATCCTCTGCATCAAACTATGCTCTGTTCTGTATTCAAGTTACAACTTAATTTGAATATATTGATAGATAGACAGATAGATATTACATGAGTGAATAGATCGATCTACGAAGGCTTATGCAGCAGAACTCTAGAATTCAACCCGTATAAGACGAATGTATCTTGTGTTCTGACGTGGTAAAATGGAAAGCTGTGATTAATTTAATTTTGATCAGAAATTAGTACATGGTCTACAGTTATTATGGTCCAATTAATCTTCACATGACACATAAAAATTGAATGTTACTAACTCTTTTTTATAAATTGAAAAATTTGTATAGATTGATCGAGATTATAGACATACACATTGGTCTAAAATCATGTAATAATTCCTGAGATAGCTGTCTGAAATGATGTAATAATTTATGAATCGTGATGCATTCAGTAAATATGACTTTTAAAATTATTATCCTGTGAAATCAACGATATAATCATAATTAAGTTACAGTTATAATAATACAAAGTATTAAATTAAAGTTTTAAAACATTTTACAAATAACAAACAATGTGTATAATTTATATTCTATGATATATAGTGGTGGAGGTGTTTTGGCATACGGAGAGGCTGTTGCTGCATCCGAAGCGGCGGTGCCGGTGCCAGAGAAGAAAAAGGTGGTGGTGCTGGGAACAGGGTGGGCTGGCACGAGTTTCTTGAGGAATCTGGACAACCCCAGATATGAGGTTCACGTGGTGTCACCTCGCAATTACTTTGCATTCACTCCTTTGTTGCCCAGTGTTACCTGCGGCACCGTTGAAGCACGCAGCATTGTCGAACCAGTCCGTAATATTCTCAGGAAGGTGATCATCACAACAAAATACTAGTCACTTGGTCCTTGATTCTTACTTCTGCATTATAAGATTGTTATTTATTTTGTATGAAATTGTTGATTAATTTTAAATGAATACTTGTAAATGATTGAAAAAAAAACACCAAACACCAAACACGAACACTGGATCGTTAACTAGTGGCTTTCGAATCCGGTAGGAGAGCCACTATAATAATTGTTCTACCTTACTTAAATTGAGTTAGTCAATTTTTAGTTGTCCTGTCAATGATGCTTGATCATACAGAACCTCTTATCTGTTGTTGTGATGAAAAATTGCTAGTAGCCACTAGGAGATATATACGTATTCTGTTAAATAGATTGCCAGTATAGAAACTTGCTTAATGCTATGTTCTTTACTGGTGGATGCAAATGCAATGCAACTAAACTCTTTCCTTGTTACTCTCCCCACAGAAAAAGATGGACGTTCAATTCAGTGAAGCAGAATGTCTCAAGATTGACGCAGCAAACAGGAAGGTTTACTGTCGATCTAACATCAGTAATAGTTTGAACGAGAAAGAAGAATTTGTGGTGGACTATGACTACCTAATCATATCCGTGGGGGCAAATGTCAACACATTTAATACTCCCGGAGTGACAGAGAATTGTCATTTCCTGAAGGTAACTTCTTTCATCATATTATCATGTATTTATGGTGTAGTTTATTTTTTCAAAAAGCAATGTTCTTCGCCCAGTTAAGAAATAGTAAGGTGAGTAGAAGAAGGGGTCAAATCGAAATGATATCTTGATTCTTAGGTGTGATTGGATATTGTTTATGCAACAAGTGTTTGTGGCTTTTAGTTATCTCATCGATATGTGTGCATACTGTGCAGGAAGTTGAAGATGCACAGAAGATTAGAAGAACCGTTATTGACTGCTTTGAGAGAGCAAGTTTGCCTAATGTAAGCGAAGAAGAAAAGAAGAGAATTCTTCATTTTGCTATTGTTGGAGGTGGTCCAACTGGAGTGGAGTTTGCAGCCTCACTGCATGACTATGTCACTGAGGATTTGGTAGAGATATATCCGGGAATAAAAGATCTAGTTAAAATTACACTTCTGGAGGCGGGAGATCATATTTTGAGCATGTGAGCATGAAACTCTCGTTACACCTTTCTCCTTATTAGCAACTTGTTTAATGATGTTTTGCTGTCCCTTATTTGTGTTTATGAGTAGCCATTTCAACATTTAGAATTATTTGATTCAGTCATGGATTTTATACATGCCGGTGGGTTGTTTTGTTGTTTAAAATAAAACGAACTATGAGCTTATATGTTTAAATTTGTTATGCTCATTTTACAGGTTTGACAAAAGAATCACTGCTTTTGCTGAAGAGAAGTTTGGGAGAGATGGTATTGATGTGAAAACCGGATCCATGGTTGTGAAGGTATCTGAGAAAGAAATTTCTACTAAAGAAATGAAAAATGGAGGAGCAATTACTACAATTCCATATGGAATGGCTGTCTGGTCAACTGGTATTGGCACTCGTCCATTTATAAGAGATTTTATGTCACAAATTGGTCAGGTATGTTTTTGTGAAATTTGCTATTATAGTTGTTCTGATTGAATATTCCAAATCATATTTCTCTTGTAGTTTGTATTTATTTTTCAGCAAATAAATTTTACGTTCATTTATTATTTACTTGACAATGATTATTCTGAACAGACTAACAGACGTGCCATAGCTACTGATGAATGGTTGAGAGTTGAAGCAACTAACAACGTGTATGCACTTGGTGATTGTTCTACAATAAACCAGCGAAAAGTCATGGTATCTTATACTACTTCTTCATCATTTATTTAATTAATATTGGATGTTGTTACTAGTGCATGTTCTCACACATAATGTGCAACACTCCGGCTATATTCCATTCTTATGGAGACTTATTAGTATCAAAACTGTTAAGTTTGTAGCATTACACTTGGCTTTTCTTTTCTTTTTCTTTATTGTCTTCCATTCAGTATTATATCTATTTAATTTTGATGAAATAGTAAAATGTTTATCATATTATTTATACACTTGGCACACATCTTGGTTAACAATAACTCTGCTCACCAATACTTATTACCTTGCCAAGCTAGCTGAATGTTGCATAAAGCTAAATCTATCGACAACTGTATGATGAATGCCATTTATTGGAATTTCAAATGCTATCTTTCTTCCTGCTGGTTATTAATTTGGGTATTGGCATTTCAGGAAGATATTGTGGCAATATTTAAAAAGGCTGACAAAGACAATTCAGGAACTCTTACTATCAAGGAATTTCAGGAGGTATTGGATGACATCATTGAGAGATACCCTCAGCTGGAGCTATATCTGAAGAGTCAACAGATGCACGGCATTTCCGATTTGTTGAAAGGTTCCAAGGGAGATGATGAAAAAATTGAACTGAATATCGAAGAACTCAAAACTGTACTTTCTAAAGTGGATTCCCAGATGAAATTTCTTCCTGCTACAGCACAGGTGCATGTCATGTTATTTGCATGTGGCATTCTATTACTTAGTCTCCTCAGTGATATGACTTCAGGTTTCTTAAACTGCATATCAGGTTGCATCTCAGCAAGGCGCCTACCTGGCCAAGTGCTTTGACCGGATGGAAGAGTGTGAGAAAAATCCAGAGGGTCCTATCAGGTTCAGGGGAGAAGGCCGCCATCGCTTCAAACCCTTTAGGTAACATGATCATATCAATTTACTAGCTTTGTTTTTATGTGATCTTTACTTTCACATGATGGTTGGTGAATGTTTTCTAATTTCTCATTTCTACATGGTTGATTGTTCCTCAAGGTACAAGCATTTAGGTCAATTCGCTCCTCTAGGAGGAGAGCAAACAGCTGCACAGCTTCCTGGGGATTGGGTTTCAATTGGACACAGCTCTCAATGGCTGTGGTATTCTGTTTATGCAAGGTAGTGACTATCCTTTTGCTTAATACTACATCTGGTCCTTATTATAAGAAACAGCCGATACACTATCAACCGATGCTTATAATAAGAACTGGAGGTAGTATTATATAAAAAGTTAAAACTACAAGACTCATAATAAGGCATTCTGATTATCAAGTTACTAACTAAAGCTTCTTCATCAAACGCTTTGAACAGCAAGCAAGTCAGCTGGCGCACAAGGGCGTTAGTAGTATCAGACTGGGCAAGACGCTTTGTTTTTGGGAGGGATTCAAGTCAAATCTGAAAGAGTTTCAACATTCTCCAGTGTCTTGTCTTGCAGTGACAATATTGCAGAGCTCGGCAATCTTGAATTTCTACTGATATAGGGCTTCTTTTTTTTTTTTTTTTTTTACAATTCCTGATTCTGTGAATAACACAAGCTGACTCCCAGTGGGGTGGGATTTGTTATCATGCTTTTCCCAGATTCAACTCCATGTATGAATTTTTTACATACCCCTTCCCCTTTTCTTCCATGCTTCTGGTATTGGAATTGCGGCATTAGTAGTGAATCTCCGAGTTTTGCAGATTCATTTCGGAGATGCTCGGTGATGTTAGCTTCCCACGCCCAATCATTCGAGTTATAATTTCTGCTCAAGGAAATAATTGTAATTTGTCAATACAGTGTGACATGAATGGAAAATAACTATGCCTTTTAAGCATGTAGTCAAAAACTTGTTTTGTCTATGAAGTTTCATTAAATTTTTCTTGATACCTCTTGTCTTTCTATCCTTACATGGACTCCCCTTAGAAGTCATTTGACTTGGGTCTCATATGCGGTTCAGCTTCTTTTCTGATTCAGTTGGGTTTCTGATTTCTTAAAAAGATTTGAGACTAACACCTTAGTCTGTAATGCATATTCAATATTTATTTTTATTTAGTTATTTGTTTCAGCATTTGAGGCATTCATTTTAGATTGGCTTAGCTAAATGAGATCTTTTGAATAGTCATGTACTTACATAGGTTATAATATTTAGTCTCTATGCATTCTTTCGTTAGTAGAGTTCAGACTAACAGTTAAAATCACTGCCCAATGAATAAGTCACATATGATCCATTGGTATTGAAAAATCTTCATAATTTAAAGGCATAAAACCTGTGAAGATATGTGTGCAATGAATGGGTGATGCAAACATGGTCAAGTAGCTTCACTCTTGATTAATAACGTCACACCAATGCATGAATAGTTAGTAATCAGGAGGTTTAGCATGCTCAGGTAAACAATAATTAAAAAAGTTTGTTCCTACATATTCTAGAGTGGGTGGGTGCTCGCTACTACTGCTAAATGCTAATAGATTGGTGTGTTGTTTCTTTATGGATCGTGCATCAATGATAGGATACTCATCCTTAAAGGTGCCAAAGAAAGAAACGCTGGCGTTGCCGACATAGGATACATCCCCCGTAAACCATGAAATATGTTTTCCTAGCTATGTTCATACATAGTCCACTTGTAATGTAAGGCCAATTTTCAAAAGAGGAAATTAAGGGATAGAAACTAAAACACAATTGACGTTGATAAATGGGGTCTTGTCAATCACAAATAGTGGGATATTTAAGCATGGATGCTGATGACTGATGACTGATGAGGAACCTTCTTCTGCATTGGCTAGCTGGTCAATGCATTATGCATATAAGAGAATATTGATGCCATGTAGAGACATTAGATTAGAGGCTGTTGGCTGTTGCAACTGGTTAGACATAGAAATCATGTTTGTGGGAAATTATTTCGAAAGGTGCTTATCGTAACATATGCATATTAATATTATTCAACCATTATTTCATGAATTTATGCAAAAATAAAAATAAAAATTACTAGTCTAAGAAATTCTTAGGTGCAGCAAGTGTTGTCTCACTCTCACCCGACATAATTCTTTCTAAAAATGAATGTGACCATTCACATTTAATTTTTTTTCTGTGTCATAGTTTCATTGATCAAATATATATATATATATATATATATATATATATATATATATAATGCACTCTGACCTGTGCATATTAAAATTTTAAGTAGCAAGATGATATATTTATAATTATATATTTAGTGATAAAAGGAGGTGTATGGTGTTTGTCTTTAGAGACAGACATTGTCAATGGATAATGGTGCAGCAGCCCAATGCTACCATGCAGGCCAGTGATGCAACGGATCAGCCCAATTTGTCTCCCCCATACAAATTGTCCTCGACTCATTAATTTTATCACAATCTAATTCAACCATTAATTTTTTAATCAATAATTATTATATGTACACTTTATCCTTTAGAAACTAAAAAAAAATGCTAACTAATGTCGTGGGTAGTGGTTAAAGAACTTGAAATGAAAAACTTTTTATTGAAAGATGTAAATTGCATATTGTTCATAACTTTTTTACGCGCTTCTATTAATTACATAATAAATATTTTTTTTCTTTTAATTTTTTTAACTAGTGTGTCAAGGATACTTGTTAGCAATACTTTAAAAAATAATCAAGAAATTTAATTTAATTGGTTGAGTAGGATGCATATTTATGATACCATATTTAATTTTTACAAATAAAAAAAATACCTTAAAAAAGAAAGTTACATTTTTTTTCTTTAAAACTGGATCAATCAATTAAAAAAAAAACAAATATAACTATTATGATATTGTGCTCTTCCTTGGTAAGAAGGACTTCTAATATATGTTCAGAAGCTTAATTAGTCTCCCTAGTGATCATGTGTGTTAATGTACCAAAATTTGTTTTACTTGATATTCTAATTAATTTTTAAATAAACATGTTTCAAATTGATGACCTTAATTAAATGACCCGCACAAGTCATTGATTAGGATGGGTATTTACATTACATAATTAATTTATAGATATTTTTGTCAGAGACTGGATGCACAACAATGATATTGAACACCCCATGTGCAATGAAATTTACTAATAAGACAATTAATTTGACCCATCCAGAAAACGATATAAACAGTTTTTGTTTTTCTTTGGGGCATGAATAAGTTTAGTAGCAGTATTTTATATTTGACATGAAGCAAATCACCAAGTTGACCCTTTACAAGTTGTATATGTCACCCTAGACGATAAATTTATTAATTAAAAAAAAAACTTTGGACGATAAAAAAAACGAGATGAATGAAGTAACTAATATCTGTCAAAATTAAAGATAAATGAACAGTTTTGAAAACAACACGTGTGTTTGGATTGAGTCTCCAACGCAGGTATTTTTGAAGTTTCACGTCAAATCAATATAAAAAAACGCAGAAGTTACGTATACTGGTCGCAAAATTGAACGTGATCCATTATATATTCACAAAGTTGAACCACACATGCACACAAAACATTTTCATACAAATCTTCCTGAATATTTAACCCTTTTCCTTAAGCAATTACTATCACAATATGACCAAACAAGTACTTTGTTATAAATATTATACCATTAAGTTGCTCATAATAATTAAGATATTCTTCTTCCTTTATAATTTACATATAAATCATCTGTTTAATAGTTAATTAAAAAAATGGCCTTTTAATTTAGAATTGCAAAAGGAGCATATATAGAAAAGAGACGTGTGAATGATCGAATAGCATGGACACGGATGAATAATGTGCTAATATATAAGCAATGTTTATACAATTAATAGCAAAATGGGCACGTGTTAACCCTGAAACTAAATCACATTCTAGGCAACAAAAATAGATTGGATATGATATGGATTGAAAGAAAGAAAGAGTGGATAGTTGGGCAGAAGTATATAGAAGAAGAACATGGGGTTCTTAAGCTTTGGGGAACAAATGGGTAGGGGTCCATTCAATTGAAAGTGAACCATAACCTTTACTTTTTCAATAATTTGTACGAGCTACAGTTTAGAAGCTAGCTTATTGGTGTGTTTATGGCTAAGGTCAAGAATTTGATCCAATAAACCCTAATTCATCATATCTTATCTTTTGCACCAAACTGGAAAAAGTAGCTGGGCCTATTAATATCTATAACCACCAAGATTGCAAGCAAACAATATTGCAATTACAATTCAATTAGCTTCAACCTTATCATCCCATAGTGTTGTTGGTGAAGATGCTATTCTATTGTTACCTAATTCTCACTCAAAGCTTTACATAACAACAAAAAATTATGCAAACTCCAATCAGTCAATGGAGAGAACACAGTTTTTTTTTTTTTTAATTTGTCACCACTTGCATTGCCTATATATAGTGCTTTGATTAATTAATTAAATAATCTTCAAAACAAGTCACGAGAATGATTTGATAGCAAGGAAATGCCAATGTATTGACCACCATTATAGTGGAGCTCCAACTTGCAAACGAGAGCAAGGGATCGATAATAGCATTTGGTACTTAAGTGAGTCAGTGCTAATGATTTTAGCTGCAAGATCGCTGACAGCACTAAAAATTTACCCTAAAGAAATAGATATGTGAATTGTGATATGGATTTTTTTTTTTATCTATAGGAATAGGAATTATGATATTTATTAAAGAGAGTTTACCATACTTACATATATTACTCAATCAATTAAGTTAGACATTCTTGATTGTGATATGAATCTTAACAATAATAATAGAGTGATGGATTGACAGTAATATAAAATAGTTTTATATCATTATTCAATTATAATTTTTTTATTTATTATAAATTAATTAATTTTTATAAAATTATATTAAAAATTACATAAATAGTAAATTATAATTAAAGAATGGTATAAAATTAATGCATCGTGATTTAACTCAATGAACCAAGAAGGAACCTATAATTCCAAAGAAGGTTGGGTGCATGTGCTATTTCTTTAACCTAACCCTACCCAATTCAATGGGGATCCAATTGAGAGGGAAGCCCCCACCACACTCACATGAACTCACATTGCATATGCTACAGTTGTCAGTACCTTTATTTTATTAAATGGAATATTCAACTTTCAGTGCCCTACTATTATTTTATATTTCGATCGATCGATGACGTGAAACTTTAGTAGTTCAGCTGACCAAGTTATTTATTTTTCTTATTCTCTGGATCACGTTAGATGTTGAAGTGGATGGAGACTATTCAAACTAATTTCTTTTTCTTTTTTTCGTGTATTCGACACAACTACATTTATATTGACACAACATCAATGTCGTTTAATTGAGTTCCATCTCATGGTTTGAAAGAAATTTCAATGTGTGTTCAAATTTTAGAAGGAAAAAAAAAATCAGATCTAACGTGTTTTAGAGACAATTAACTTCACATTATATTTTAGATCTTAATCTAACCTCTCATATTCGTTTTTTAATTATGTATTAATAATAACATTTCTTGGTTAAGTAGTTCATTGTAATTTAGTGAAAGAGAGAGGGAGAGGGGGGGGGGGGGGAATACAATATAAAAAGTCAAGTGGCAGAAGCATGAGCAAAATAAGCAATAACGATGACTTTATTCCACTATCGAGTCCTCAGCTAACTTCAAAGGTCAACATGCTTTCGTGAGCAAAGTACAAATAAAGAAAGAAAGAATAAGATTTTGAAAAGGCTTATTTTTCAATTTAAAAAATGTTAAAAATAGGGTGATACACAGTTACTACTATAATTATTTGTATATATATATAAAGGTTTTAACTTTGATGTGTATTATTTATTATTTAATTAATCAATGACACATGATAATATCTTGCTGTCACATATTTAATATTATTTTTATTATTTTTATTATTAAAATTTAGAAACATTTTTGTAATTTTTTTTTATTTTTAATTTTATATTTTAAAAAATATAATATAATTTTATTAATTTTAAATTTTGATTTTTATTGAAAAGACTCTTTAATCCATAATTTTAAATTTTAATTTTAATCATTAATTTATTTAAAATCTCGTAATTATCATTATACTTAAGTGATCTAAAAAAGAAAACGAGTATTCTTCCTCTATTTTATGCTATTGTTTTTTCAAAGGGAATTTCATGTTATTGTTCTTTCAAATGAAGGATATTTTTTTTGTACACAAGTTCTGTATTTCATATTCAACGACCACGTTCGTGACAATTTTCAACCCCTATGACAACTTTGTTTATAGTGATGATAATCTCATATGCGTCTTGCAACTCTACGACAACATAAAAAGATGAGAAGAACATTTTTGAGAAAAAAATATTATAAAAGATGTGTGAGTCACATGACATAAAAAGTTAACAAAGTTAACTCAGTTTTTAATGAGGGGATGCAAGTGTAATGAGATACTAAAGTTATGGGGTTTCATATAGGGGTAAATAAAAGGAGGGGGTGCATATGTAATTGAAACAAACCTCAGGGAGTGTTCATATAATTTGCTCAAAATAAAAAATAAATAAAATTTGCAAAAAAGTTCCTAAACTCTAATAGCAAAAATAATAAAATTAATATTAAATATGTAACATGGCAAGGTATTGTCACATGTCATTAATTGATTGGATGATGAATAGTATACACCGGTATATATTATTTATAATATACACCAAAGTTAAAACCTTTGGGAGAGAAGGGTTATTCTTCCTCTGTTTTGTGTTAATATTCTTTTAAAGGGGAGAAATCTGTTCCTCTTCTTCAGTTTCATGCTATTGTTCTTCCAAATGAGAGGTATTTTTCTTGTACACAAGTTCTTTTTTTCATGCTCGATGAGATATACACGAAATAGAGAAACAATTCTCTCCCATTTGAAAGAACAATAACACAAAATAGAGGAAGAGCAATCATTCTCTCCCATTTAGAAGAACAGTAGCACGAAACAGAGGAAGAAGAATCATTCTTTTTTTGGGTCAAAATATAAGAGTAATCACAGGATTTTAAATAAATTAAGGATTAAAATTAGGATTTAGAATTAAGGATTAAATGGTCTTTTCAATAAAAATCAAAATTAAAAATCAATAGAATTAAATTATATTTTTAAAATATAAAATAAAAAATAAATTTATAGAAAGATCCCTGAATTCTAATAGCAAAAATAATAAAATTAATATTAAATATGTGACATAATAAGATATTGTCACATGTCATTAATTGATTGAATGATGAATAATATACACTATGTATACTATTTATAATATATAACAATGTTAAAATCGATTACTGAACTTTAAAAAAAATAAAAATAAATGACAATAATCAAGTTGAATTCAAAGCTTATGAGTACTAATTTTTATTGAAATGTGTTTTTTTTTTTTTTTATTGAAGTTGAGTTCAATCCATCAACAAACACATTTTATATTTTATGATGATCTAAAACTAAAAATAATTAATAAATTAATTTATATTTTATCTTTATTCTCCTTAATAGAATATAAACATATAAATTGATATCGTTTGTATTATCTATCATGCTAAAGATATTTATGTGAATTATTTGTTTAGTTTTCATCTCTATGTATATAGGTGAATAATCTATTACGTCTTTTTGTGAAGTTAAAAAAAAAAAAAACCTCTATCCATGTCTCAAAAAGGGCTGACAATCCCTTAAAAAAAAAAAGTTGATAATAAGTAAAAAAAATCACTGAATTCATGATAAAACATTTTTTATTACATTTTTTTTTGTCAATAAAAGGATCTAACAAAAGTAACAACAATAATTGAATCCTTTTAAGAGAAAAAACATAAAAGATGAGACTTAAACTTTTGTAATGACCAACTTTCAAAAAACAAATTATACGTGAAAACATCTTACAAGTAATTTCAAGAAGGTTTCCCAAATATTTGTCTGGAAAGTCAATTCCGATAGGATTATTTGAAAAACGCAGGTTTCAAACATACATTGTGAAAGGAAAAGTTAAAACGGAGAGTATCACACCATTAGTTTGATGGAAAACAATCAAATTGAATATACAATTGTAGTGGAACGAAATTATGATAGAAGCGAAAAGATATTGATTTTAATAAATAAAAAAGAAGCATAAACAAAAATCACTCTAAATGAACCGAATCTACACTCTTTATTGAAAAAAACATCCTTAATCTCTTTCTATTTTGATCTTTTCACAATATTATTATAATTACTAATTATATCAGTTACCTACTGTACTTACCTCACACTCACCAATCTTGTTCCAACATGAAAAGTTTATTTCTTGCGTCCTTTTCTGAATTCTGATCCTCTCCTTTTGTTATAATACGCCGTGGGTGATCACTCATGATCATAAGGTAAAAGTGATTTGAGAGCTTTGTTCAGTTCAGTAGTTCAGGGGAAAAGATCCCAATTTCAGTGACTCTAATCTTTTATCTTCTCTTCTCTGTCTCTCACTCCTTCCTCCTATATAGCTACTGGATCTTCTTACACCTCTTAACGGATCTCAGATTCCAACACCTCTTTTTTGCTCTCAAAATTTTGATTTTAGTTCTGAATCCCCTTAAATTCTGTGTTTTTCCTGTGTCCAAAGACAAAACATGGGTGAAAGCAGGAACCTGTGTAGTCTAAGAGTGAAGGGCACATGTCAACAGATTTTCAGCTTTGGAAAGTTCACTTAGCTAATTGCTTTTTTTTTCTTTCACTGCTTTCCATTCTTATTTTTATTTTTGTCATTGACAATTTGCTTTTCTTTGTAAGCCCTTTACCTTATACCTGTTTATTTATTTTATTTGTTTGCACCTTAATTTCACTTTGTTTGAGTCTTCATTTTTCCTTGGTCTCTTTACCATGATTTAACATGGTGGTTGCTTTCAAGTCTCATAGTTGATTCACAAGGGTGCTTGAAAATTTGTCTTTTTTTTTTGTTTTGGTCTTTCTATTTTTGAGTTGAGGATGGAGTGTAGGAGAAAGAAGGAGAATCAAAAATCAAATTCCACTTTCCCTGATGAGGTGTTGGAGCGTGTTCTTGGGATGTTAAAGTCCCGCAAAGACATAAGTTCAGTTTCTATGGTTTGCAAAGAGTGGTACAACTTAGAGAGATGGTCAAGAAGGAGTGTGTTCATAGGTAACTGCTACTCTGTGTCTCCTGAGATCTTAACTCGCAGGTTCCCAAACATTAGAAGTGTTACACTGAAAGGGAAGCCTCGTTTCTCTGACTTCAATTTGGTTCCTGCCAATTGGGGTGCTGATATTCATTCATGGCTTGTGGTGTTTGCTGAGAAGTACCCTTGGCTTGAGGAGTTGAGGCTCAAGAGGATGACTGTTACTGATGAGAGTTTGGAGTTTCTGGCTCTCTCATTCCCCTATTTCAAGTCCCTTTCTCTTCTCAGTTGTGATGGTTTCAGCACTGATGGGCTGGCTTCAGTTGCCACTAATTGCAAGTAAGGATCATTTTTGCCTTTGAACTCCTGTGTTTAGTTTATGAAATACAATGAGTTTGTGATTCTTTAAGGATTTTAGTTCCACTTTTGTTTGTAATATGCATGGTGTGATTAGTTGACTAGAGAGAATGCTGTTCTTTTAACAAAATCATCCCTGGTGGAGTTTGCTTGTTTTCTGTTGATGTGTTTGCTTTTCTTATCACTTTCTATTTGGTGATGATACTGTTTTGGTATGAGATCTTTACTTTTAACTTTTGGATGATGTAATACAGTTAATTAATGGACTTCTATTTCTCTAGAAAGTGACCTTCTTACTTGTGCTGCCTAGTATGAGGATAGACTTTAGTTAAGATTGGTTATAATTGTATGCCTGAGATGCTATTTATTCTCTATCTGGAGAAAAGTTGATTGACTATTTCCCTATGAGAAAATTCTATAATGCATGTCAAAGAGTGCGAATTTCCGATTAATTCATAGATTGGTTTTTTGGAATTCACTAATATACGGTGAATTAAACACTTTTGAGAATTTGAGTTTGCTCATTGTTACATGCATATATTATTATGATCTAATAGGATAGGCTTTGAATTCTTTGCTCAGTTGTTTAACCATAAATCTATGTGTTGCCAAGGGATCTTGCATTAGTGAAAAAAATTATGATTGATAGCATAAACAATGTGAACACTGTTGATTACATTAACTAAAACATACCTTTTTGATAGCTTTATAATCTTTCTTATGGATTTCAAAATCTCAACTCATGGTACTACCACATTGTAACTGCAAAATAGGTATTATTTTCATTATGATGGCATTCTTTGCTTAATCTTTCATTTGACCAATACATAATCTTCTTCATTCCACTTGAATGCAGGAATTTAACTGAACTTGACATTCAAGAGAATGGTATTGAGGATAAGAGTGGCAATTGGTTGAGTTGTTTCCCAGACAGCTTCACATCATTGGAAGTATTGAACTTTGCCAATCTGCACAACGATATAGATTTTGATTCACTCGAGAAACTTGTCAGTAGGTGCAAGTCATTAAAGACTTTGAAGGTTAACAAAAGTGTGACACTAGAACAGTTACAAAGGCTTCTTGTTCATGTTCCTCAGTTAGGTGAACTTGGTACTGGCTCATTTTCACAAGAGTTGACAGCACAGCAGTGCTCAGAGCTTGAAAGTGCATTCAAAAATTGTAAAATTCTTCACACCCTTTCAGGGTTATGGGTAGCTACAGCACAATATCTCCCAGTTCTGTACTCTGCTTGCACAAATCTAACTTTCTTGAATTTTAGTTATGCTCCTCTTGACAGTGATGGCCTTGCTAAGCTTCTTGTCCACTGTCCTAAGCTTCAGCGCCTCTGGGTATGACTTTTTATTGTGTTCTTCATTGCATGGTTTTATTGATATTGAAGTTTCCACAAACTAAACTCCACATGTTTAAGTTTTAATTGTCCCACATGGTTACCATTTGTGAACAAAATCTAAACTGATAAATACAGTACTTGGAAATGTCCACTTTCTCTCCCCAAATTTTTTATAATATTTTATTAATTATTTAATATTTAGCTTCTTGAAACAAATTGTCATTGATAGTTCTAAGTTATAACTTTCAAGTTGATATTTGTCAGATTTGATATCTGGTTTTTGCCAAGCTAAAATTTAATGTTCATTCTTTTCTATTTCTTTTCTCTCTAGCACAAACACAACCAAAAGATTATGTAATATGCGTGTTGAATTTAGTGTGGTTGTGATTATCCAAGTTGATGGTGCATAGGGTGTCAGATATTTATCAAGTTTCTTGTGCCTGCTAGAGAAAATGTATTGGAACATGTAGCAAAAACATTTTTGAAAATGACTATCAGGCTAATAACATAGTGTGGCCACAAAACATATGATCATAAGGTACAACACCTACTATCACTAAATGTCTGACCTAAAATCTCTAGTCGACCTCTTTGAAGGAATCTGGGAACTTGCTCAACAGGTTGTGGAATCTCATCCATAGCAAGAGGATCAAACATATCATTGGCCTGAGAGCCAACTATATATCCAGTCACAACTGGAGTCTCACCTGGAACAACTGGGACCATAGTATCAGTTGGGATGATCAAAGCCCCAATCTCAATCGAAATAACACTCGAAACACCAACAACTGGAATAGATAGTGGTAAAAAAATAGTCTTGGGATTCTCATTGAACAATAGGATTTGCCACATTAAGCTCCCAAACCTTAACATTCATGGATTCTTCAATTCTGCTCAAGCTTCCAGGATAGAAGAACCTGTATCCTTTTGTGTGATCTGAATATCCAATGAAAAAACAACTTATCTTGGGATCCATCTTTTTCTGCAAGGGATTATAAATTTTTTATCTTAGATGGCCAACCCTAAACTCAAAGATGGTTCATGTAAGTTTTCTTCCTGTCCAAAGTTCAAAAGGACTTATGAGAACAGATTTACTAGGAACTTTGTTCAAAATGTAAAATGGTTGTTTTCAAGGTTTCTCCCCACAGAAATTCTGACAAGTTACATCTACTCATCATGATTCTCATCATGTCTTTAAGTGTTTTGTTACCATCCCATGAACAAAATCTAGACTCAAATACTTGGAAAGAATGTTCACTTTCTCTCCCTAAATTTATGATAGTATTTTATTAACCATTAAATATATAACTTCTTAAAAAAAATTGTCATTGATAGTTCTAATTTCTAACTTTCAAATAGTATTTGTCAGATTTGATATTTCATCCTGTTCTTGCCAGCTAAAATTTAATGTTTGTGCTTTTTTATCTTCTCTCTCTCTCTCTCTCACACACACACACACACACAAAGACAACCAAAAGATAAGGAATATGCATGTTGAATATAGTGAGGTTGTGATTATCCAAGTTGATGGTGCATGGGTGTCAGATATTTATTAAGTTTCCAGTGCCTGCTAATGAAAATATATTGGAACATGTACCTTACTCATTCAATAATTCACACAGGTTGTGGACACAGTTGAAGACAAGGGGCTAGAAGCTGTTGGATCACACTGTCCATTGCTTGAGGAACTGCGTGTTTTTCCTGCAGATCCCTTTGATGAGGGCATTGTTCATGGGGTTACTGAATCAGGGTTTATTGCAGTCTCTCAAGGATGCCCGAGACTTCACTATGTTCTCTACTTTTGCCGTCAAATGACCAATGCTGCTGTTGCTACTGTTGTGCAAAACTGTCCTGACTTTACTCATTTCCGTTTGTGCATCATGCACCCTGGTCAGCCAGATTACTTGACACAGGAATCAATGGATGAGGCCTTTGGAGCTGTCGTTAAAACGTGCACTAAACTCCAGAGGCTTGCAGTATCAGGTCATTTGACTGACCTAACTTTTGAGTATATAGGCAAGCATGCAAAAAACTTGGAAACTCTTTCCGTGGCTTTTGCTGGAAGCAGTGATTGGGGCATGCGCTGTGTGCTGGATGGCTGTCCAAAGCTGAGAAAACTTGAGGTAAGGGACTGTCCATTTGGCAATGGAGCTCTTCTGTCAGGCTTGGGGAAGTATGAGTCAATGAGATCACTGTGGATGTCAGACTGCAATTTGACAATGAATGGCGTTAGATTGTTGGCCAAAGAAATGCCTAGGTTGAATGTTGAAGTCATAAAGGAAGAAAGCTATGAGACTCATCAGGCTAAAAAAGTTTATGTTTATCGTTCTGTTGCTGGGCCAAGAAGGGATGCCCCTCCTTTTGTTCTCACTCTCTGAAATGCTATCTCTACTCCAATACTGAAGCTCAAAATGTCCTTGGTAATCTCTCACAGATAGACAGTCTTGCTCTTGCATTGAAACATGCATTGCATCTGACAGCTACTCCACAACTACCCCCATTAATAAGAATCAGTAGTGACATGAGCTATTTATTTTTCTTTTTTTGTCTAGAATGTGATTAAAAGGCTGTCCTTGGTTTCTAGTTGCACTATCATTTTTCTTTGTCAACTGATTTGGTGTATAGATTCATGCTTCTATTAGTCAATTGCCATGTGATGCAATATCGCATTCCCAACTGCATTAGTTAATAGTTTTGTATGATCACACCAAATATAATCTATCCAAAAGTAAAAGCTTTTGCTCCTAAAATTTCCGTGATGGCTACATTGGAGTATGGAACCTTCGACAGATTTATCCTTCATGACTCAGTCCTATTGAAGTTTGTATTTTGTACTAATATCTGTGTTAAAATCATTTTGTTGTGCAGCCTTTGGTTGCCTCCACAGATGGCAAAATGCATATTCAAGACTCAATAATATGGCAGGTGGAGGAAGAAAGAGGATACTGCATGATTCAAACTTCAATCATGTTGCCAATGCCTGGATTTTTCTCTTGGTACATCATAAAGCTAGCTTGTTTTGACATCCTATAATTGCACTATGAGACTAGCTGGACCCACCAAGAGAAATAATGTAAACTATCCAATTCCTGAGCAATTATTGTGAACAATATTCATATGCATGAAAAATATTGCACTGATTACAGACAGAAAGTTCTATAATTCCAGAGGATCATGGCAGGAGTTTGTACTTATCTGTGGCCTTTTGATTCTTACAACTAGAGACGTTATTTTGTTCTGATTGAAATATCTATTCAAGAAAATGCAACATTCCCTTCTGAAAATGGCGGAAATCATGGCAATGAATGAGATTAAATAAAAAGTGATCCATATTGTAGCAGCAATTTTTATCCCTATGCAGATCAAATTTTTGGATTTTGATAATTAAATAATTTTCTTTTCATGAAAATCATTTACTGGGCAATAATAGGTAATGCCATGAACTGTAGCGGTGGATCAAATATTGAAGAAATTTAGTAGATGCATTTTTTATTTGAATTTATGATTTTTAAAGCATAAACCTTAGACCCAAAACACTAAATAATAAAATATTAAACCTTAAAACTCTAAATCTTAAAATTATAAACCATAAAACTCTACATTAAATATAAATGTAGGGTTTTATTTATGAAATCTTAAATCTTTAGAATTTAAATGAAATCTTAAGGATTTAAAGTTTTGTAAATGAAATTCGAAAAATTTAGGATATCGTAAATGAAAATTTAAGGATTTAAAATTTTGTAAATGAAAAATTAAGTATTTTAGATTTTGTAAATGAAACCCAAATAATTTATGGTTACATGAATGAAACCTTATGGATTTAGGTTTTTGTGAATGAAACTCTAATGATTTAAGGTTTCATGGATGAAACTCTATGAATTTAGACTTTCATTGATGAAACCCTACAAATTTAAGGTTTCTTGGATAAAATCCTAAGGATTTTGGGTTTTGTAAATGCAACCTAAAAGATTTAGGATTTAGGGTTTCGTGAATGAAACACTAATGATTTAGTGGATTAAATCCTAAGAATTTAGGACTTCATGAATACAACCTTAAAGATTTAAGGTTTCGTAGATATAACTCTAAGGATTTAGGGTTTCATGGATAAAATCCTAAAGATGTAGGGTTTCAAAGATGCATCCTTAAGGATTTAGGGTTTCATGGATAAAACCATAAGAATTTAGGGTTTAGAGTTTCATGGATGAAACCCTAAAAATTTCAAATTTAATGAATGAAAGCATAATGATTTAGGGTTTTGTGCATGAAAGCCTAGGGATTTAGGGTTACATGGATGCAACCAATTTTGTGGATGCAATTCTAAAAATTTGAGGTTTTGTCGATGCAATTCTAAGGATTTGGGATTTCTTGGATGTAATCCTAAGTATTTAGGGTTTCGTTGATGAAGTCCTAAGAATTTAGGGTTTCATGGATTTAACCTTAAGGATTTAAGGTTTTGCGGATAAAAACCTAAGGATGTAAGGTTTCATGGATGCAACCTAAAGGATCTAGAGTTTTGTGGATGCAATCCTAAGCATTTGGGATTTACTAGATAAAACACTAAGAATGTAGCATTTATGAATGCAATACAAATGATTAAGAGTTTTATGGATGCAACCGTAAGGATTTAAGATTTCGTGGATAAAATACTAAGGATTAATAGTTTCATGAATACAACTCTAAACATGCAAGGTTTTATGGATGCAATAATAAGGATTTAGTGTTACATGCATGTAAGCCTAGGGATTTGGGGTTTCATAAATGCAACATTAAAGATTTAAGGTTTTGTTTATACAACCCTAATGATTTAAGGTGTCGTGGATGCAACACTAAGGATTTAGGATTTCTTGAATGCAATCCTAAGTATTTAGGATTTTGGGGATGAAACCCTAACAATTTAGAGTTTTATGGATGAAATCTTAAGGATTTAAGGCTTCGTTGATGCAACCCATATGATTTAAGGTTTTGTGGATTCAACCCTAAGTATTTGAATTAGGGTTGCTTCCACAAAACCCTAAATCCTTCGGGTTGAATCCATGAAACCCTAAATCATAAAGGTTGCATTAACAAAACCCTAAATTCCAAGGGTTTTATCCATGAAACCCTAAATTCTTAAAGTTGCATAAATGAAACCTTAAATCCTTATGATTGCATCAACGAACTCCTAAAATCCTCAGGGTTGCATTCATCAAAACCATAAATGCATAAGGCTGAATCCATGAAACACTAAATCCTTAGAATTTCATCCATGAAACCCTACTTCCTTATGATTTTATCCATAAAACCCTAAATCTTTAGGGTTACTTCTACAAAACCGTAAATGCTTAGGATTATATCCACGAAACACTAAATCCTAAATACTTAGGATTGTATCCAAAAAACCATAAACACTTAGGGTTGTACCCATGACACCTTAAATTCTTAAGGATGCATCAATAAAATTCTAAATCTTTAAGGTTGTCTCCATAAAACCTTAAATCATTAGGGTTGCATCAATGAAACCCCAAATCCTTAGTTTTGCATCCATGAAACCATTAATCCTTAGGCTTGCATGCACAAAACCCTAAATCCTTAAGCTTTTATCAACTAAATTCAAATCCTTAGGGTTTTATGGATGAAACCTTCATGAAACCCTAAATCCTTAAGGTTAAATTGACAAAACATTAAATCCATAGGGTTGGATTCATTACATGCTTACGGTTTGATAAATAAAAACCTACTTCTTTATGGTTTTATCCATGAAATCCTAAATCCTTAAGAATACTTCCATGAATACCTAAATGCTTAGAGTTATATCCACAAAACACTAAATCCTTATGGATTTTATACATCCAAGCTTAGCCTAAGGATTTAGGGTTTAATGGATACAATACAAATGATTTACGGTTTCATTCATGAAACCCTAACAATTTGAGATTTCATGGATGCAACTTTAATTATTTAGGGTTTATTGGATAAAACCTTAACGATTTAGGGTTTTATGGATGAAATCCTTATAATTTAGGGTTTCATTGATGCAACCCTAAGGATTTAGCATTTTATTGATGTAATCCTAAGGATTTAGGGTTTCATGGATACAACCCTAAGTATTTGGGGTTTTATGGATACAACATTAAGGATTTAGGGTTTCATGGATATCCTAAGGACGTAAGGTTTTGTGGATGTAACCCTAAGAATTTAGGGTTTCATTGAGGAAAACCTTAGAATTTAAGGTTTCATGTATGCAACCTTAAGGATTTAAGGTTTTGTGGATGCAACCTTAAGGATCTAGGGTTTTATGGATGTAACCTTTAAGATTTCGGGTTTCGTGGATCAAACCTTTAAGATTTAGGTTTCATGGGTGTAACCTTAATTATTTTGGGCATCATAAATGCAACCTTAAGGATTTAGAGTTTCATTGATGTAACCCTAATTATTTAAGGTTTCAGGGATACAAAATTAATGATTTATGATTTTGTAAATGCATCCTTAAGGATTTAGGGTTTCGTTGATGCAACTCTTAAGATTTAGGGTTTCATGGATGCAAACTTAAGTATTTGGTGTAAGATTGCATCCACGAAACCTTAAATTATTAATGTTTAATCCATGAAACCCTAAATACTTAGGGTTGCATCCACAAAATTCTAAATCTTGAAAGTTTGATCCACAAAACCCTAAATCCTTAGGGTGGAATCTAAGAAACCCTAAAT
The DNA here is from genome assembly GCA_014843725.1 of Amphicarpaea edgeworthii. NCBI lineage: Eukaryota > Viridiplantae > Streptophyta > Magnoliopsida > Fabales > Fabaceae > Amphicarpaea > Amphicarpaea edgeworthii. The sequence goes on from CM026328.1 coordinate 23,821,620, forward strand.
TCTTAAGGTTGCATCAACAAAACCTAAAAAACCTTACGGCTTAATCCATGAAACCTTAAATCCTTAGGGTTGCACCCCGATACCTTAAATCCTTAGGGATGCATCAATGAAACCTTAAATCTTTAGGTTTGCATCCATAAAACCCAAAATCAATGGGGTTTCACCAATGGCACACAAAATTCTTAATGTTACATCCATGAAATCGTCAATCCTTAGGCTTGCATGCATAAACCTCTAAATCCTTAAGCTTTGATAAACTAAATTCAAATTATTAAGGTTTCATTTAGAAATCCCTCAACATTAAATCATCAGGGATTTATTCACAAAACTTTAAATCCTTAGGGTTATATCCACAAAATATTAAATCCTTTGGATTGCATCCACGAAACCTAATATGCTTAGGGTTTCATTCATAAAAACCTAATTCCTTGTGAATTTATCCATGAAATCCCAAATCCTTCGGCTTACTTCCACAAATATCTAAATGCTTAAGGTTATATTCTTGAAACACTAAATTCTTACGAATTTCGTGCATCCAAGCTTAATGATTTAGGGTTTAATGGATGTAATACCAAGGATTTAAGGTTTCATGGATGAAACCTTGAGAATTTAGGGTTTTATGGATAAAACCCTAATAAATTAGGATTTTATGGATGAAACCCTAATAATTTATAGTTTCATGGATACAACCATAATTATTTAGGATTTAAGGTTTCATGGATGCAACCCTAAAAATTTAGGGTTTCGTGGATGAAACCCTAAGGATTTATGGTTTCAAGGATGAAACATTAATGATTGATGGTTTTGTGGATGCAACCCTATGCATTTAGGATTTCATGGATTCAACTGTAAAGGTTTATGATTTCATGGATGCAACCATAACGATTTAGGGTTTGTGAATGAAACTCTCACAATTGATTCACAAAACTCTAAATCCTTAAGGTTATATCCATAAAACATTAAATTTTTAGGGTTGTACCATGAAACCTTACATGCTTAGGGTTTCATCCATAAAAACCTACTTCCTTATGGTTTTATCCATGAAACCCCAAATCTTTTAAGTTACTTCCATGAATACCTAAATTCTTAAGATTACATCCATGAAATATTAAATCTTTATGGATTTTGTGCATCCAAGCCTAAGGATTTAGGATTTCCTGTGAAACCCTAAGGAGTTAGGGCTTGTGGATGCAACCCTAAGGATTTGGATTTTTATAGATAAAATCATAAAGAAGTAGGTTTTGATGGATGAAACCTTAAGCATGTAATGTTTCGTGGATACAAACCTAAGGATTTAATGTTTTTTGGATTTTACCGTAATTATTTAGAGTTTTGTGAATAAAATCTTATGGATTTAGTGTTTAAGGTTTTGTAGATGAAACCCTAAGAATTTAAGGTTTCGCATATGCAACCCAAAGGATTGAAAGATTCATGAATGCAATCCTAAGGATATAAGGTTTCGTGGATCAAACCATTAGTATTTAGGGTTTTGTGGATGTAACCCTAAAGATTTAAGGTTTCGTGGATGCAACTCTAAGGATTTAGAGATTTGTTGATGTAACCTTAATTATTTAAGAATTCAAGGATACAACATTAACGATTTAAGGTTTCATGAATGCAACCGTAAGGATTTAGGATTTCGTTGATGCAACCATAAGGATTTTGGGTTTCATGGATGCAAACCTAACAATTTAGGGTTCGTGGATGAAACCTTATGATTTAGGGTTTCGTTGATGCAAATATTAGAATTTAGGATTTCATGGATGCAAACCTAAGTATTTAGCTAAAGGCTACAACCATAAAACCTTAAATCGTTAGAGTTTCATCCACGAAATCTTAAATCCTTAGAGTTGCATCCACGAAACCTTAAATCCTTAGGATTGCATCCACGAATCCTTAAATCCTTTGGGTTGAATTCACAAAACCCTAAATCCTTAGTGATGCATCCACAAAATCCTAAATCTATAGGGTTGCATCCATAAAATCCCAAATACTTAGGGTTGTATCCACGAAATCCTAAATTATTAAGGTTATATCAACAAAACCTTAAATCCTTAGGGTTGCATCGACGAAATCCTAAATTCTAAAGATTTCATCCATTAAATCCTAAATTGTTAGGGTTTCATCCCCAAAACCCTAAATAATTAAAGTTGCATCCATGAAACCATAAATCTTTAAGGTTGCATCCACAAAACTTCAAATCCTTAAGGTTATATTCACAAAACCCTAAATCCTTAAGGTTTCATCCATGAAACCTTAAATCCTAATAGTTTCATCAATGAAACCCTAAATCCTTGGTATTACATCCATGAAACTATCAATCCTTCAACTTGGATGCACAAAACCCTAAATCCTTATACTTTCTTCAACTAAATCATAAATCCATAGAGTTTTATCCACAAAACTATAAATCCATTAGGTTGAATTCACGAAACCTTAAATTATTAAGGTTGCATCCACGAATAATTAAATCCTTAGGGTTTCATGCATGAAAACCTACTTCTTTATGGTTTTATCCATAAAACCCCAAATCCTTAGGGTTACCTCCACGAAACACTAAATGCTTAAGGTTTCATCTACAAAATACTAAATCCTTAGCATTTGATGCACAAAACCTTAATTCCTTAGGTTTTCATCCATTAAACCCTAAATACTTAGGGTTTCATCCATGAAACCCTAAGCCCCAAATCCTTAAGGTTTTATACATGAAACTCTAACAATTAAGGGTTTCATGAATGCAACACTAAGCATGTAGGGTTTCTCAGAAGCAACCCTAAGGATTTAATATTTTATGGAATTAACCTTAAGCAATTAGGGTTTCGTGAATAAAACCCAAATGATTTAGTGTTTTAGGTTTCTTACATAAAACCCTAATGATTTAGGATTTACTGGATAAAATCCTAAGGATTTTGTGTTTTGTGCATGTAAGCTTAATGATTTAGGATTTCATGGATGAAACTCTAAGGATTTAGGGCTTTATTCATGCAATACTAGGTATTTAGGATTTTATTGATGCAACCCTAATGATTTAGGGTTTCATGGATGAAACATTAAGTAATTAGAGTTTCATGGAGGAAACACTAAGGATTTATGGTTTCTTAAATGCAAACTTTAGTATTTTGGGTTTCATGGATGCAACTCTTAGGATTTAGGGTTTCATGGATGCAACACTAAGTATTTGGTTTACAATTGCATGCATGAAATTCTAAATCCTTAAGATTGCATCCACGAAACCCTTATTCATAAAGGTTACATCAACGAACCCTAAAATCCTTAGGGTTGTATCCACAAAACCCTAAATTCTTAGGGTTGCATCCATAAAACCTTAAACCTTTAGGATTACATTCACAAAACCATAAATTTGTAAGGTTGCATCCATAAAACCACAAATACTTAAGGTTGCATTTACAAAACCCTAAATATTTAGGGTTGAAGATTGACACCTCACCTTTTTCATTTAGATTTTTGGTATCTTCATACCTTAAGTCTTCTCCGTTCTCTTAGTCTAGTATTTTCTTTTTATGCCATAACATGTATGGATGATGGCATTGTATTGTTTGTTATAGGCTAAGCCATATCATTCTTGCTTGTTGTTTTGATTTGCCCTATTTTCTATTATCTCTAGCATCACTAGATGATTTACTTCTTAAGAACTAATTCTGAGTGATTGCAATCGATTACAAGTTGTAGGAATCGATTACCAACCATTGCAATCGATTACAATATTAATTGTAGAGTTTAGATATTGTCCAGTATCCATTACAATCGATTACCATCGAACTGCAATCGATTACAAGACAATCTTTGAGATTCAAAAATTGCTTTGTTTCATTTGCAATCGATTACCATCTTGTGGCAATCAATTACCAGATGATCTCTGATATTCAAAATTGGCTCTGTCTTATTTACAATCAATTACAACAGCTGATAGCAAGTGCAAATCATATTCTGATACACGGGATAATCGATTACACCTTGTTGCAATCGATTATATCTGGTATAACAATCATTTTTAAAGATCTCTAAGACTCATTCTTTGTCTAACTAACTTCGAATCTTTTTGACCCATGCCATATATTTGAATCCATATCATTTTGTGCAGAACAACAAACAGTCACAATATTTTTTCATTTCCTTCAATTGTTAAAATCCAAATCTTTGATTTAATTTTCAGATTTGATATTGCTTTGAACATTCTCTTCTTTCTTCTACACATTCTCTAATCTCTTGAGTTTTAGAAAAACTTAATATTGCTTTTACTGCTATACTCAATTGAGATTGAACCTCTGAGTCTATACAACTATATCTCTCTCTTGTTCTTTCATGATCTGAGGTGATTCAACATTAGTTCTTGATTGCTAAATTTGCTCATATTGGAGTTTCTTAAACTGATCACATATCTGCTATATTAGCACATCAAGGTGTTTTCATTCTTTAATCTTTTTCATTGATCTTGTTTGATTAACATTGTGGGAATTTCGTTCCTAAATGCTGTGTTGAAATTAGATAGTTTTTCTAACTTTGCTTGTAGTATTGTGTTTAGAAATTGGATGGTGAATAGTGTTTTCACATTCAATCTTCTAGGTTTCTGTTTCAAGTTGTGAAATCAGGATTTGTTGTGAATTATGTGTGCATGGTGTATGTAATCAAATTCATAGTAGAACCCCTTGGTAAAAGGAGAACTGGATGTAAATCAGTGGTTGATCGAACCAGTATAAATCAACAAGCTCTATCTCTCTATCACTTGATCTATTTCAATTCACTATTTGATCTTTATCAAGATAATTTGTTATAAATCATTTTTATCTTAAGCTGAGGTTGTTTTTCTAGTTTATTCAATCAATATAACATTCTCTGAAAAATGCTTTTATTAAAACCTCAAGAGTGGTGGTGAAAAATCTTTTTGAATAAAAGAATCTGTCACTTTACGATAAATCACCCCCCCCCCCCCCCCCTCTTCATTGATTACTCGACTGATCTTAACAAGGGTTATATAAAAAAACCTAATGCCTTAGGGTTGCATTGACGAAACCTTAAATACTTAGGTTTTCCATCCATGAAACCATAAATCCTTAAGACTGCATTCTCGAAACCTTAAATACATAGGGTTGTAGCCACGAAACCCCAAATACTTAGGGTTGCAGTCACAAAACCCCAAATCCTTATGGTTGTATCCATGGAACATTAATCCTTAGTGTTGCATCCATGAACCCTTAAATCCTTAGGCTTTCATCAACTAATCATAAATCCGTAAGGTTTCATTCACGAAACCTTAAATTCTTATGGTTTTATCCACAAAACCTTAAATCCATAAGGTTGAATCCATGAAACCTTAAATTCTTAATGTTGCTTCCACGAAACACTAAATCCTTAGGATTTCTTCCACAAAACCTTACTTCCTTATGTTTTTATCCATGAAATCACAAATTCTTAGGGTTACTTCCACGAAACTCTAAATGCTTAGGATTACATCTATGAAATACTAAATCCATAGAATTTGATGCATGAAACCCTAATTCCTTAGTGTTTCATCCAATAAATCCTAAATACTTAGAGTTTCATCCATGAAATTGTAAATCCTTGGGATTTTATCCATGAAACTCTAAATTTTTAGGGTTGTATCCATGAAACACTTAGTCTTTATTTTTTAAATTTTTTTCATAATTTTTAAATTTTCAATACATTAATACTCTTTTTTTTTTAATTTTCAAGATATTATTCTTATTTTTTCATTTAAAAAAAATCATATTTTTCATAAATTTTCTAGACATTACTTTTATTTTTTCATTTAAAAAAAATTCAAATTTCAAGACACTTCACTTTTTTTTTATATTTTTAAAAATTTTAAAGATAGTACTCTTATTGTTTCATATTCTCAAAATTTTCAACACATTACTCTTGGTTTTTCAAAAATTTTAATTTTTCATATTTTTAAAGTGCTAAATCCTAGGATTTCATTTGGGGTTTCATTCATGAAATCTTAAGGATTGAGAATGAATCCCTAAGGATATGGGGTTTCATCAACAAAACCTAAAGGATTTGAGATTTCGTAAATGAAACCCTAAGAATTTAGGGTTTGGTAAATAAAACCTTAAGGCTTTAAAGATTTAGGATTTCGTAAAAAAATCCTAAGGGTTTAGGGTACTGTGAATGAACCCCTTAAATCTTAATATAGGGTTTTATTTACAAAATCCTAACTCCTAACCCATGAAATGAAATCGTAAATTATAAATCATGAAACTTTAAATCCTAAAGAAATCCTAAATCATAAATCTTGGAATAAAACCTTAAATCATAAACCATAAAATGAAACCTTAAATCATAAACTGTAAAAGCTTAAACAATATAACATGGAACCCTACAATCTTAAAGCATACCCTAAACATTAAATTCTAAAATATTGAACTTGAAAACTCTAAATCTTAAAATCATAAACCGTAGACCTTAAAATCCCAAAACTTTAAATGTTAAACACTAATGTCAATTTCATTTATGAAACTCTAAATTCCTATGGTTTCATTTAAGATTTGATGGTTTAGGATAGAGTTTCAAAAATGAAAACTTAAGAATTAAGGATTTCGTAAATGAAACCCTAAAGATTTATGACATAAATTTAAACCTATGGATTTGAGGTTCCATAAATGGAATAATAAAGATTTTTTTAGGTTACATAAATGAAATCCTAAGAATTTAAGGTTTCATGGATAAAACTCTAAGAAACTAGAATTTCATGATTACAACTAAAGATTTAAGGTTTCGTAGAAGCAATTCTTAAGATATGAATACTAACTTTTATTAGAACGTGTGTTTTTTCAATTGAAGTTGAATTCAACGAGTAAATAAACACATCTTATATTGGGTTAAAACTGAAAAGAATACCTGAACTAATTTATATTTTATCTTTATTCTCATTATTGAATATGAGCATATAAATTGATATCCATTATATTATCTATCCACCGTAAAGATATTCAAAAAATAATATTGGAAAAATAAAAATACTAAATTACTGTAAAAAAAAATTAGTTATTGAAAATCAGTCTAAATGAACCAAAACTATTTTTTTTATTTTTTATTTTTTTTACATTGAACCAAATCTATTATTACAGTACAATAAATAACCCCCTGCACCCGCCAGTAAAAACATCCTTAATCTCTTTGTGATTTCTATTTTGATATTATCACAGTTACTGTACTAGTGTACTTACCTCACACTAACACCAATCTTGTTCCAACATGAAAAGTTTATTTCTTGCGTCCTTTTCTGAATTCCGATCCTCTCCTTTTGCTATAATACGCCGTGGGTGCCTGTGGTCGTTTAGCCTCATGAGTCATGACTCATCAGTCATCAGTCATCACCCGTGATGATCATAAGGTTAAAGTTTAAAGTGATCTGAGAGCTTTGGTTCAGTTCCGTTCAGTTCAGGGGAAAAGATCCCAATTTTCAGTGACTCTAATCTTTTTTTATTCTCTTCTCTCTGTCCCTCACTACTTCTTCCTCTCACTCACATAAAAATATAAATAATATATATATAGCTTCTGGATCTTCTTCCACCTCTTAACGGATCTCAGATTCCATCACCTCTTTTTGGCTCTCCAAATTTTGATTGCAGCTCTGAATCCCCTTAAATTACCTGTTTTTCCTGTGTTCAAAGACAAAACATGGGTGAAAGCAGGTACCTTTGTAGTCAAAGAGTGAAGAGCACATAGCAGCAGGTTTTCAGCTTTGGAAAGTTCACTTAGCTAATTGCTTTTTTTCTTTCACTGCTTTGAGCTTTCTATTCTTTTTTTTATTTTTCTCATTGACAATTTGCTTTTCTTTGCAAGCCCCTTTACCTTGTACCTGCTTTTTATTATTATTATTATTTGTTTGCGTCTTAATTTCACTTTGTTTGAGTCTTCCTTTTTCCCTGGTCACTTTACCACCATGATTTAAGATGGTGGTTGCTTTCAGGTCTCATAGTTGATCTACAAGGGTGCTTGAAAAATTGTCTCTTTTTATATTAATTTTTTTGGTCTTTCTATTTTTGAGTTGAGGATGGAGTGTAGGAGAGAGAAGGAGAATCAAAAATCAAACTCCACTTTCCCTGATGAGGTGTTAGAGCGTGTTCTTGGGATGTTAAAGTCCCGCAAAGACATAAGTTCAGTTTCTATGGTTTGCAAAGAGTGGTACAACTTAGAGAGATGGTCAAGAAGGAGTGTGTTCATAGGTAACTGCTACTCTGTGTCTCCTGAGATCTTAACTCGCAGGTTCCCGAACATTAGAAGTGTTACACTGAAAGGGAAGCCTCGTTTCTCTGACTTCAATTTGGTTCCTGCCAATTGGGGTGCTGATATCCATTCATGGCTTGTGGTGTTTGCTGAGAAGTACCCTTGGCTTGAGGAGTTGAGGCTCAAGAGGATGACTGTTACTGATGAGAGTTTGGAGTTTCTGGCTCTCTCATTCCCCAATTTCAAGTCCCTTTCCCTTCTCAGTTGTGATGGTTTCAGCACTGATGGGCTGGCTTCGATTGCCACTAATTGCAAGTAAGGATAATTTTTGCCTTTAAAATTTGTGTTTAATCCATGAAATACAATGAGCTTGTGATTCTTTAAGGATTTTAGTTTCAGTTTTGTTTTGCTGTTGTTAATATTTTGTTTTAATATAGATTAGTCTACTTGAGAGAATGGTGTTCTTGTAACGAATCACTGGTGGCGTTTGCTTGTTTTCTGTTGATGTGTTTGCTTTTCTTATCACTTTCTATCAATATGGTGATATTACTGTTTTGGTATGAGATCTTTGCTTTTAACTTTTGGATGATGTAATACAGTTAATTGATGGGCTTACTTAACAGTTTTAAAAAATTGATTTGATTCTCCAGTTTAGAGTACCTCTTTTAACCAATTCTATTAATAGGTCATGCTGTTGAAGCTATTTACTCCTAATTTTGGCCTTCAAGTTTTATATACTCTATAATTGCTTCATTCTTTTCTGATTTTATTTTTATGATATATTAGTGGTGTGATGTTTGTGAATTTTGTTGCAAGTGGAAACAGAATCCTGCTACAGAATTGTTTTTTTATGAGGGCCACTTCTTTTCTGTATGACGAAATTAACATTTGAGCATCAATTGAGTGGGAACATGGTAATATTCCTTATTTATACCAAATAAAAGCAGCTAAGACACAGGGAATCGATGGACTTTTATTTCTCTAGAAGTTGGCCTTCTTACTTGTGCTGCCCAGTATGTGGATAGACTTTAAGCTAAGATGGGTTGTAGTTGTATGCCTGAGATGCTATTTATTCTCTAGCTGGAGAAAAGTTGATATGACTATTTCCCTATGAGAAAATTCTATAATGCATGCTAAAGAATGAGAATTTCCAACTAATTCATAGATATTTTTTGGAATTCACTAAAATACAGTGAATTTGTAAGCATTCAGTAGAATTAGAGTTTGCTCACAGTTACAAACATGTATGCATATGATCTAATAGGGTAGGCTTCAAAATTTTTGTTCAATTGTTTAACCATAAATACACATGTATGTTGGCAAGGGATCTTGCATAAGTAGAAAAAAATTATGACTGAGAGCATAAACAGTGTGAAAATTTCTGATTAAATCAATTAAAAATATACCTTTTTGGTAGGCTTTATAATCTTTCTTATGGATTTCAAAATCTCAACTCATGGTGCTACCATATTGAGTAACTGCAAAATAAGTATTATTTTCATTATGATGGCATTCTTTGCTTAGTCTTTCATTTGACCAATACATAATCTTCTTCATTCCACTTGAATGCAGGAATTTAACTGAACTTGACATACAAGAGAATGGTATTGAGGATAAGAGTGGAAGTTGGTTGAGTTGTTTCCCAGACAACTTTACATCATTGGAAGTATTGAACTTTGCCAATCTGCACAACGATGTAAATTTTGATGCACTCGAGAAACTCGTCAGTAGGTGCAAGTCGTTAAAGACTTTGAAGGTTAACAAAAGTGTGACACTAGAACAGTTACAAAGGCTTCTTGTTCATGTTCCTCAGTTAGGTGAACTTGGTACTGGCTCATTTTCACAAGAGTTGACAGCACAGCAATGCTCAGAGCTTGAAAGTGCATTCAAAAATTGTAAAAATCTTCACACCCTTTCAGGGTTATGGGTAGCTACAGCACAATATCTCCCAGTTCTGTACTCTGCTTGCACAAATCTAACTTTCTTGAATTTTAGTTATGCTCCTCTTGACAGTGATGGTCTTGCTAAGCTTCTTGTCCACTGTCCTAAGCTTCAGCGCCTCTGGGTATGACTTTTTATTGTGTTCTTCATTGCATGGTTTCATTGATGTTGAAGTTTCCACAAACTAACCCCACATGGTTTGTGGTTTTTTATCCTCTCTCTCTCTCTCTCACACACACAAACACAACCAAATATGCATGTTGAATTTAGCATGATTGTGATTATCCAAGTTGATGGTGCATGGGATGTCAGATATTTATTAAGTTTCCATTGCCTGCTAATGAAAATATATTAGAACATGTACCTTACTCATTAAATAACTGACACAGGTTGTGGACACAGTTGAAGACAAGGGGCTAGAAGCTGTTGGATCACACTGTCCATTGCTTGAGGAACTGCGTGTTTTTCCTGCAGATCCCTTTGATGAGGGCATTGTTCATGGGGTTACTGAATCAGGGTTTATTGCAGTCTCTCAAGGATGCCCGAGACTTCACTATGTTCTCTACTTTTGCCGTCAAATGACCAATGCTGCTGTTGCTACTGTTGTGCAAAACTGTCCTGACTTTACTCATTTCCGTTTGTGCATCATGCACCCTGGTCAGCCAGATTACTTGACACAGGAATCAATGGATGAGGCCTTTGGAGCTGTCGTTAAAACGTGCACTAAACTCCAGAGGCTTGCAGTATCAGGTCATTTGACTGACCTAACTTTTGAGTATATAGGCAAGCATGCAAAAAACTTGGAAACTCTTTCCGTGGCTTTTGCTGGAAGCAGTGATTGGGGCATGCGCTGTGTGCTGGATGGCTGTCCAAAGCTGAGAAAACTTGAGGTAAGGGACTGTCCATTTGGCAATGGAGCTCTTCTGTCAGGCTTGGGGAAGTACGAGTCAATGAGATCACTGTGGATGTCAGACTGCAATTTGACAATGAATGGCGTTAGATTGTTGGCCAAAGAAATGCCTAGATTGAATGTTGAAGTCATAAAGGAAGAATGCTATGAGATGCATACAGCTAAAAAAGTTTATGTTTATCGATCCCTTGCTGGGCCAAGAAGGGATGCCCCTCCTTTTGTTCTCACTCTCTGAAATGCTATCTCTACTCCTACATTGAAACACAAAATGCCCTTGGTAAGCTCTCTCACAGATAGACAGCCTTTCACTCACATTGAAATATGCATTGCATCTGACAGCTACTCCACAACTACCCCCATTAATAATAAAAATCAGAAGTGACATGCTCTATTTTTTTTCCCTCTTGAATATGATTAAAAGATTGCCCTTGTTTCTAGTTGCACTATCATTTTTTTTTGGTCAACCGATTTGGTGTATAATATATGCTTCTATGAGTTAATTGCTAGTGTCTGACTTTATAGTTTTGTATGATCACATCAAAACTAATCTATCCAAAAGTAGTAGCTTTTGCTGGTAAAATTTCTGTGCTTGCTACATTGGAATACAAATCCTTTGACAGATTTATTTTTCATGACTCAGTCCTATTGAAGTTTGTATTTTGTACTAATATCTGTGTTAAAATCATTTTGTTGTGCAGCCTTTGGTTGCCTCCACAGATGGCAAAACGCATATTCAAGACTCAATGGTATGGCAGGTGGGAGGAAGAAAGGGGGATACTGCATGATTCAAACTTCAATGATGTTGCCAATGCCTTGATTTTTCTCTTGGTACATCATAAAGCCAGCTTGTTTTGACATCCTATAATTGCAATATGAGCCTGGCTGGACCCACCAAGAGAAATAATGTAAAATATCCCATTCATGAGCAATCATTGTGAACATAATCCATATGCATGAAAAATATTGCATTGATTACAGACAGAAAGTTCTATAATACCAGAGGATCATGACAAAAGTCTGTATTAATATTTATCTGTGGCCTTTTGATGCTTACTGAAGATATTATTTTGTTCTGAATTAAATATCTATTCAAGAAAATGCAACATTCCCTTATGAAAATGGCGGAAATTCAAAGATATTCAAAGAAAAACACTATGAAGGAATAGATTTTGGTACCCAGAATTCCCCCAATACACTTCCCTGTCTCCCACCTGCATACAAGATCCCCTTCTAATATTTCATAAATATACTCAACGGCCAAAAATAATTACTTATTCTGAGAGAGAAATTTCCTGAATTATGTTTTGACAAAAAAACAACTCATTTTGAAATTATCATAAACAAAGGTTATGATTGTCTGATGGAAATGCAATGAGTTTACCTACTTATTTTGGATTTAAGGTTGTATGATTTAAGATTTAGAATTTCATTTATGGTTTAGGATTTATGTTTTCATAAATGAAATTCAAAATAATGTGGGGTTTCATAAATAAGATTTAGGATTTCAGAAATGAAATCTTACCTGATTTAAGGTGTCATAAATAAGATGTAAAATTTCATAAATGAAATCTTAAATAATTTTGATAAATAGGATTTAGAGTTTTATAAATTAAACTTTAAATGATTTAAAATTTTAAAGAATTTAGAATTTCATAAATAAAATTTTCAATTATTTAAAGTTACATAAATGAAATCTTAAAGGATTTGGGGTTTCATCTAAAGATGAAATTCTAAGTAATTTAGAGTTTTGTAAATAAAATTTTAAATGTTTATGATTTCGTAAATAAAATCTTAAATTATTTAGGGTTTCATAAATAAAACATTAAAACCTAAATGATTGGTAAAGTTGTAAATTATAAAATCTTAAATTGTAAATCTTTAGTGTGTTTTTTTAATGAATTGATTTTAAGATAAAATTTGAATTGATTTCTAATGAATTGATTACAATTTTTGATTATTGAGTGTGTTTTTTTAATCAAAATCAATCTAATGAATTGATTTTAAGATAAAATTTGAATTGATTTTTAATGAATTGATTACAATTTCTTATTATTGAGTGTGTTTTTTTAATCAAAGTCAATCTAATGAATTGATTTTAAGATAAAATTTGAATACCTTCTATTGAAAAAGGATGGAAGAGGAAAAATTGATGAGAAAAGTTTAAAGAACAATGGGATAAAAGATAGACAATAGGATTTATATATTTTATATAATATATATGTATATGTACATGTATATAAGGTTATTTTGGGTATAGAAAGTGTACTTAGAAAAAAAAAGTGTGGATATAGCAAATCTTATTTGTTTATGATCGCATATGAATCTATGGTCCTATTGCTTTATTTATGATCATATATATACACGTTCACAAATACTATAATCTAAGAAATGAAGCGTACGTAAGGTCAAAGCTATTTACAGCGTTGTATGCAATCCACCACATTTGGAATAATGTACCGAAATGTATGCATACGAATTAATAGATTCTAGTTAATCACTGTGCTGATATAAGTACTTTTTATACAATGATTACTTGCGGTGCTTAATACATGCTGGGTCTGATTGTGTGATCTGGCCCCATATTTATCACTTCACAAGTCCCAATTCTCCAACTCCAATATAAGGCTATAATAATTTGAAAGAAAGTGATGTTTGGTAAGAGGTCTATTTTTCTTTTGTTTTCTGTTCATGTTTGCATTTGATCGATCATGCAACAATTAAGGAACTAATTTACGAAGGGTTGTGTAATACTAGTATAATTTTCTATAAATAAAAAATCTGTAATATCTTTAAGAAATTATTTTGTTTGGGCAAATAACTTTGCGGTTCTGTGAATTATGACATGGTGTGAAAAGTTCTGGTAAGCCATCCTGTTCAAAAAATTTAGCTAATAATTAACCATATCAGCCTTTTGGGCTATGCAGGACCCATGCATGATCTCGAAGACACATGCACATCGTTTTCTTGCAGTATAAGTCGTAAAATAAAGCACTCAATTACCAGTCCATACTCTATTACTACTCTATAGCCATTATCAAACTAATTGGTCAAGATATGGTAAAAAGGAATAGGGGTTTGATGCATATTACTCCACTTGGTGTTCTTCCAATCGAGTCACTATTTCTCATCTTTTAGTGGTTGGACATCATGCTTGCTTCACGCATATGCCAAAATAGGGCAAGTAAATCAACAAGTTAGAACAATAGAAAAAATCAAATATCATGATGCTTTGTATTTGTTCTTTAATTTAGATAAAATAACAGTCATGATAAATTATTCAAATTAATACCACCGATGTTATATTGACATAAAGAATTCGAACCCTGCCACTATAATAAGAGTATGGAGCCAAAACTCTTAAATCAGTTGAGTCAACATTTTTTGTCTCATCGATGTTTAGTAGGGATCGATTAATAATTAGGAGGTGACAAACTTTGAGCAATTAAAATATGATAATGTATTTTGATAATTTGGCGGTTGAAGTAGACACTAGACATTTCTTTTTTCGAATTGAAATAGTACAAGTATTTTGTTTATAAATAGCCCATGTGAAAATGATAGAACACAGTAATTTCTTCTTTTTTTTTAAAAAAAAAATGGTATCATACATGACAATCTTGTCAATTTTATACCTAAAACAATAATCTATTACTAGCCATATACACTCCATAAAGGTAGAGCAAAATTCTTGAACTAGTTTAGTCAATTTTTGTCACTATTATAATGGTTTGTATAATGTAATCTACAATTGTAGGTTTTATGTAAACAAAAATAAAGTTAGGAAATGATGAGGGTGTTACTGTCTTTGTCTAGTTGTCTTCAGAGAGAGTTTTTAACAATTTTCAGTTCTGAGTGTTTTATTGTATTTAAAGAACGTTGGTATCAACAAAGTTGTATTCTTCTCCAATCCCTAAAATATTTAATGGTCGAAAGTGATGGGGTACAGAAACTGTAGTGCCGAAGAGATAAGAGACTTACGCTACCATAGCTTCGGCAATTGTATTGGTACAAAAAAAAATAAGGAACTGTGAAGTTATAAAGCTTTTAACATGAACTATTTCAGTTTAACGAGAGGTTTCAAATTTAAATAAGTTAATATCAGGTTATTTCAATTTAAAGAAAGGTTTCGAACTTGAGTACTGAATATAACTATGTTAAATATATGTAGAGAAAGTTTTTTCTGTTTATAATGATCTCATCCCATTTGAACAGTTTGTGGTCCCCTGTGTAGCTTTGAACAACTTGCTTAAGAAAAGACATTTTTAATTTTATTAAAAAATCATTGGCGTTTTATTCGAACCAAATTTGGTTGCTTGAACCCTAAAACAAATACATAATGATATTAATTTACGTATTTCTGTACAATCCATGTTCCATGATACGTGGAATGATTGTTGACATATTATTGTTCGTGTTATTATAAAGAATTTGTAGTAGCCGCTTCAAGCAATCTTCTGTAGCATTGTTGTTTCTCAATTTGTTATGTTAGAGGGGTTGATATATGAACATGAATACATTATTTTTTATATCTACTTTTCTCTTGAAAGCTAAGACATAATATTTTCAGACTTTTCTACTGTCTTGAATTTCGCTTCTTCCCCACTCAAAGGCACCATGGTATGGCTTTGGCATATGAATGGCATTTTACACCTAACATATCTATAAAGACTAAAGAAAAAAAAACATAAAATTGCACAGTGCTTTTTGACCCATATGGAGAAGGTAGGCAGTGACCCCTTTTCACTCCACAGTAAATTTGAGACCAAACTTATGAAAATGATCATGATTACAGATTAAACTTACAATCTAGATCCATTTAGTTTGATAAAAAAAAAAAAACTTGATTAGATTAGGAGTGCACATATCAACAAAATTAGAGCAAAAGATGACACATGCTTCCATTAATGGAGTGACACACATGCAAATATATTATATATAATTAACTCATAGTTTGCTATGTATTGTTTTGGCTCATCCTATGATCAGAAATATATATAATTACTTAGCTTTGTAAAACAACCAAGCTGAACTATTTTGAATCCGTGAACCAACAGAATAATGGTATTTTGACCTTTAATCTAACAGTGTTTGTAAAAAATTAGACACGAAATGACATGATGGGTCATTGAATTTTGTTTTGGCTTAGTACTAGTATCTGATTTGTCTTGTATTAAGGTTTAAAAATTCACCTTGATTCTCTTTACCCCTCCTGATTTCCCAAACACACCCCCCATAAATTCTGGGAAAGTTCATCTTCTAGGTAGGGATGGTCAATATTTTAATGCTTTTTAGTTGGGATTGTCATGACATGGGGCAGCTTTACTCTTTTGCTTTGAGCTGGAGCTCTCTGGCTATTACCATTTGGACCTTCTATTCATGATTTCTCGTGAACCCTTTTGTGTCTCGAAACCGTGTACACTTTTTTAGATATATCATATATACTTACATAATTAATCGTCACTTTGTTATCTGAAAATGTAATATATTTAACATGATATTTGTCTACGCAATAATTTAATTTAGAATACACGTGTAAATAGTAAATTGACAATACACTTTTTTAGATATATCATATATACTTACACAATGAATCATCACTTTGCTATATGTAACATGTCATTTGGTTACGTAGCAATTAAAAATGCATACATGAATAATACATGACAATCCATTTTATAAGTAGTAATTGACATCTAAACAATTTCTTTTAAACAGAATGACTAAAATGCTAGAAAAATTACACTTTCAAAAACTCTCTCATGGACCGAAGTGACAATTAACTACTCTCAGATACCAAATTAGTTTTATCATATATGTATATGCACCATTGGATTGGGAGCTGTGTGATCTGCGGTTAAGATTTGATTGCAAAGTGGAATTGCATGCATGGTAGTGAATCCTCTCTTATTGGCTTTTGTTGGACTCTTCTTTGCTACTATACGTTTACAACTCACAAAAAGTGTTGGAAAAGAAAAGAAAAGAAAGCAACTTTCTCTCAATTAGTTATGTGATTCACTCCCCACTACTTCTTCCTTCTTATTCAAAAGGTCACTGCTTGCTCAAGGCATCCAACAAAGGGTTTCACATGGTGGGGTGTGCCAAGTGTCATTTCCATTCCAAGGGCATTGAAAGCTACCACCTCTTTATTTTGTTCACGAAATTAAAGCTCTGTCCTCATTAAGACGTGGTCCATCACCACTTTCATCTACTCTCTGGGTACTAATTCACACTTCTCACTATGCTTTTGCTCTTGTTTACTACTATCAACTACAACTTAAACAAGATTCTTATAGCTGTTTCATTGCTTATTTTTTCGCCTTAATAAACATTTTAGTTCCAATTATAATTAATTATTTGATTTGGTCTCCAAATTTTAAATTTTTTTAATTTAGTCCCTAAATTATTTAAAATATCCCAATTTAATAATTTTTCATAAGATTTTGTTATTTACATTTACTTAACCTTTGGCAGAAAAAAAAATCAATTAATGCATATTAAACAATTTAGAAATTCAATTAATTTTTTTAAAATTTAAAAATTAAATCAAACAATTAATTATAACCCGTAACTTTAGCCAATTTTTTTATAGTTGGCCAATTGCTAGCATTAAAACGACAACAGATATAAATATTACTATCCTTTATTCACTCATCAATTTTGTGTAGAAAAAATGCAGTAGAAGAAATTTCCAAGATGGTATTGAATTTTTATGGTATGTCAAAACATTATCCATAAATTAATGTCAATTGCATACAATTAACCCTTTTAAGTAATTTTCAAGTTGTTAAAAATTGACTATTCCATCTGATCGATTGCGAGATAGTGCTAGGGCCCGCCTCCAAAATCTTATTAATTGGACTCGTAAGCTAAACTGAAAAGTTGGTTGATTAATTTAGTGTACCCAAAGTTGAAAATACATCATGTTTATTATATGACCGGGTCCACGGATTGAAAAAAGATAAGGGTTACTTAACTATAATCGTTAACGAACCTTATGAGCCTGAATATACCATTAAGAGTTAAGACTTTCGTTCATTATTGCTAATTTGCAATTTCCTACTAATTATTCAACACTTTTAATTTATAAAGTCCAATTATTTAAGACTTCAAAGCCAATTTCATGACCACTCCAGCAGTTTCAGTTTCCATGCCAGTGATGCCATAATGCAATAATTTACACCTCTTTAATTATGTTAAACTTTTAATTAAAGAAAAGTAATTAAGGATCATTAAACTAGCTACCTGCAACCTATGCTTCTGCTAACACAAAAGTAACAGTTAACTAATGCCTAGCTAAAATATTACCAGTTTTGTAATTCATGCCTTGCTTCTACCTTACCTTTTGTTTGTCCTATGTTGAAGTATTATGAAATAAAAAATAAAATAAAAATCATTTGTATATACGAACAAAAAACCATGTTTAGAAACATGAACTACCCACCTACACCTACATGCTGCATGATTCTATCTAAATAGCCACTCCTAGACACAAAACCAAACCTCTCTTGTCTCCCTTCAACACACCTCTAACTTCCGATCACTGCACCAATTTGCAATTACACAATTGCACATTATAAGTTAAAACTAAAACTACACTCCACAGAGAAATCTCAGAAGGGCAATTTGGTCATTTCAGAAGCTAAAGTCCAACTGGACCAGTTTCTGTACTGTATCAACTGCAATCCAAGGATAAGTTAGATCTGCAGAAACAGTGAAACGCTGAAACACACTTCTTTCTATTTCTTTCTCTCTATATCTCTCTCACTCTCGCTGTTTACTTAGATTCTGAACTCGCCGGAATATTTCTCCGGGAAATGGGGTTTCTGAAAAATTACTGAGAATTGACAAAATGGGTGATGAAGAAGCATTCGCCGGAGCTTCGGGTCTCCGGCGAACGGTGGAGCTAATATTTTCAGTGCTCTCTCTCTCGCATTCGATTCGCGTCTTCGCCGGAAAGTGGCAACTGATTCGTAGCAAGCTCGAGGAGCTTCACGGTGGCTTAATCGCCGCGGGGAGCTGCGACTCTGGCGAGAGTCCGCCGTCGCTGACGCGTCTGGTGGCGGCGGTGGAGGCCACCGCGACGGAGTGCCACGATCTGTGTCGGCGCTGCGTGGACGTGTCCTACAGCGGGAAGCTTCTGATGCAGAGCGATTTGGACGTGGCGTTCGCGAAGCTCGACGCGCACGCGAAGAAGCTCTCTGAGATATACAAGACTGGAGCTTTGACAAATGGGTTCGCGCTGGTGGTGTCAAAACCGAGTCTTGGCGCTTCCAAAGAGGACATGAGGTTCTACGTGAGGGACTTGACGACGAGGATGAAGGTTGGGGATTTGGGTATGAAGCGACAAGCGTTGAGGAACCTTCTGGAAGTTGTGGTGGAGGATGCCAAGTACGTGAAGGTGATTGTGGACTTGGGTGACGTGGTTCATTTGTTGGTCGGGTTTTTGGGGTCCAACGAGGTTGAGATTCAGGAAGAGAGTGCTAAGGTTGTCTCTGTCGTTGCGGGGTTTGATTCTTACAAAGGGGTTTTGATTGGTGCGGGTGTGATTGCTCCTCTGGTTAAGGTTTTGGATTGTGGGAGTAATTTAGGGAAGGTTGCTGCTGCAAGGTGTTTGGTGAAGTTAACCGAGAATTCAGACAATGCTTGGTGTGTTTCTGCTCATGGTGGGGTTAGTGTGTTGTTGAAGATTTGTGGTGGTGGTGGTGATTGTGGTGGTGATTTGGTTGGGCCTGCTTGTGGGGTGTTGAGGAATCTCGTTGGTGTTGAGGAGATTAAGAGGTTTATGGTTGATGAAGGTGCTGTGTTAACATTCATTAGGCTTGTGAGGTCCAAGGAGGAAGCGATTCAGGTTAATTCAATAGGGTTTATTTTGAGCATTACATCTGGGGATGAAGTTGTTAGGCAGATGGTGATCAAAGAGGGAGGGATCTGCGCTTTGTTGCGAGTTTTGGATCCTAAGTGGTCTTATTCTTGCAAAACAAGGGAGGTGGCAATGAGGGCTGTTGAGGATTTGTGTTTCTCTTCACTAAGTTCCGTTGGTGTTTTGTTGAGCTATGGCTTTGTGGATCAATTGATATATTATGTTCGAAAAGGCGAAGTTTCGATTCAGGAGTTGGCGTTGAAGATGGCGTTTAGGTTGAGTGGAACATCCGAGGAGGCTAAGAAGGCATTGGGGGATGCCGGGTTTATGCCGGAGTTTGTCAAGTTTCTCAATGCAAAGTCATTTGAGGTTCGAGAAATGGCAGCTGAGGCACTCTCTGGCATGGTTATGGTGCCCAGGAATAGAAAGAGGTTTGTGCAGGATGATCATAACATAGCACTTCTTCTGCAGTTGCTTGATCCAGAGGAGGGGAATTCAGGTAACAAAAAGCACTTAATCTCTATATTGATGTCCTTAACGAATTGTACAAGTGGGAGGAAAAAGATTGTTAGTTCCGGATATGCCAAAAACATTGAAAAACTTGCGGAAGCTGAAGTTTCTTCTGATGCAAAGAAACTTGTCAAGAAGCTATCCACAAACCGGTTCCGCAGTATGTTGAGTGGAATCTGGCACTCGTGATGAATGTAATTCAATTTTTTTCTTCTTTTCCTTCACCCTTTTTTTAACTGTATATTACACAAGTGTCTTACAAGTATTGCCAATTAATTTGTGTTCACATTATATGCTTTCTGTTTGATTCTATTGGCCTTGCTTACCACAAGAGTAGCACAGCTCAGCTTTATGTTGAGATTGTAACCAGGTTTAGTGATAAGTGATACCATAAAAGCGTTGTTGTAGATTTTCTTGAGGATACTATGCCATTAGCCATGGCAGATTGTACCAAAGAAGTAAAGAATTATATTATATTATCATATATAAAAAAAAGAAGAAGAATGTAATTACTAGTTACATACAGTGTTATTCTTAATTCTTGATTTCTCATCAACCTACCAAGCTACCTTAGTTTTGTTTGGCATGTTCCAAAAATATTATTATAGTGTATCCATGGCAAGCATGTGAGGAGTGTAAGCCTTGCTTTTCTCTATCCAACATTATATAATAACGAAGATAGCGATAGATGATGTTTCCATCTGTAATGCTTTGTCTTGTAGTAAGCATTGTTTTTTGGCTATAGCTACTTCCTAGTTGATAATGAAGAGTGTGCACGTGGCAATTGCCAATATTGTTGATATCATGTTGCTGCCCGAGATCTCTTCAAGATAAGAGAACAAAATGATCCCACATCATTCCCTCTTTGTTTATTCTTCTGTTTTAAGTATAAAATACCATAACATAATGAAAGTGCAAGTTCCAACCCATTGACTTGGTGCATGGTGTAAGGTATCTTGAGTCCCACATGAAAAGAACAATCTATTTAGTAAGAAAAATCATATTTGATTTTTATGTGTGTAAAATCTTCTTGTACCGCGCCACAATCACACGCCGCGATGTGAATAAATAGGTTAGAGGACACATGTACTTTTTTTTTTTTTTTTTTGTAAATACACATGTACTACTCACCTAGGTAGAAAAAAGGTGCAAGTTCCTAAATATGGGTAAAGGTTTATGCATTTGAGTTCCGTGAATGAGTGGAAATCTATCATATATATCATCTTGGTTGTGTTGTGTTGGCCCTCGTTTTCATGTTGTTTGCGTGTGTGCCAACCAATGCTACATCACTATAGAATGGGAAACATGTGAGTATGTTAAACAATTAGGCTGGTCTTGGGAGGTGTTAATTGAAGCAAGCAAGGAAGGCACATGAAACTCATGATTCTTCCAATTTCATGTTTTCCAACTCGATAATTTCTCCAATTGAAGCCTTGAAATGCTATTTGGTTCAACGTTCAAAGTTCAAACATTAATAAATTACTTATAATTAAACTCCTCTCAACTACGCCTGTGACTAGTGTGCGTATTTGGTTAGTTTTTGCGTTATAGACTTTGACTTGTTCTAAATGCTACCACCAAGAGACCAATATCAGTTACGGGCAAAAGTCACATTTAGTTAAACGGTTGGATTATGACAGATGCGAATTGTTGTATGTTAAACTGTTAGCTGCATGCAATGGAGGCTCTTCTTCTATCACACTGATCATTATTTTTCGGTAGAAGTGTCAATATGACTTTCCTTGAAAGGATTATAACAATTGAATAACCAAAAAAAAAAGTTTTTCTTATTGCTTAACCAAATGTACAAAGATTTTTTTTTTTTCGAACCTTTCTTTATTGCTTAACCAAAAAATACGAAAATAATATACAGAAACATGAAATGAGATTTATTAAAAAAGGAGCTGTTGCCTTTGATAGGGGGCATTTACTTCCTGCACCCCCAATTTACGTCCTACATCCCACCAAAACACACTAACTTGGGGGTGCAGGAAGCACTGTGAGGGTTCAGAAAGTCAAATCCTTGATAGGGTAGGGTTGGGTATAGATCTTGTTTGGAATATGAAAAGGGCCAGTGAGTGTTACCTTTTCAGAATTTACTTTCTGTACCTCCCTTTGACTTCCTGCACCCCACAAAAATAGTTATTATTGGGTTTGCAGGAAGCAAATTGGGGGTAAAGGAAGTAATTCCCTACCTTTTCCGGATGGCTCATGAGTAGAGGTGTTCACGGTGCGGTTTGGTTCGGTTTTTGGGCAAAAAGTGGTCCGAACCAAACCTAAAATAAAGTCGCAGTTCGATTTGGTTCGATTTTAATATAACATCAAATCCAAACCAAACCAATTTTTTGCGATTTGGTTCGATTCAGTTTTGTAATTTTTTTTTTAATCTATTATCATAGTTTAATTTTTTTAATCAAACTCACATCATTATTATTTTATATTTTTTTATTAAATTTTGATTTACATATTTTAGTTTTAAAAATATTATTTTTACTTCTATTTAGCATTATTATAAAATAATATTACTAACTTTTTTTTGTAACAAAATAATAAATCATGTTTCATTTTATATTTAATTTAATGTTATTTAGTAATATCAATATATCTTTTTGTAATATATGAAAGTATGTGTCATAATATATTATAAATTTATTATTAAAAAAAATATACTATAAATCACATATTATGATCATAAAAAATAAAAATATTGTTAGTTAGATAATATTAAATATCTAAAAGTAAATTGATATAATTATAGAATGCGGTTTGATTCAGTTTAGTTCGATTTTTTATAATAAAATCTAAAAATCGAACCAAACCGCAAAAAATATGCGATTTTGGAAATTTTTGGTCCGTGCGGTTTTTCGGTTTAATCGGTTTTCGATTTTTTTAGGCGATTTCGCAATTTAGTTCGATTTGGTTCGGTTTATGAACATCTCTACTCATGAAATCGAGCCACTGATAAATTTAAGTAGAAGTTATTTAAGAGTTAATTAATTGAGATTTAGTTGTAGAAAAAATTGCATTTGATTACTATTCATTTATTTTTTGTTACTTCGTATAAATATTTCTTTCACTTTGAGTTTCCTATACCTATATAATAATACTTTTCTTCAATATCAATTACTAGCATTATTCTCATTCTGTTTCCTTCTTTGTTTTTTTTAAATGATATATATGCTTAGTTCCTGAATATTTAAAAAAAATCAATTTTTGAAATATGTTTTAATCATTAAAAAATAGCATTTTTACTTGTTGTTTTTTTGTTACAAGAGGGAAGAAAACCAAAAACAACAATATCTTAATTATTAGTTAATCCCGCAAGCCTTTCTCCTATGCATTAAAGCTGATGAATATATATAGTTCAGCATGCAGATTCGTAGAACATCCAATGCTCGAAAAGAAACCCATAATAAACTCTCCATTATATCATGTTAAGGGCCCAATGTTGACAGTCAAGATTGATTATGTATATATTTGTCTGTCCAAATTATAGTTTTGAAAAATTTATGTTTGTCTTTAGGGATGAAAAAAATAGTCTTCAAATAGGTTTATGATGTTTTTTTTTTTTCTTTTTTGCAATAAATTGTATTTTAACTCACTTAACCTAAATGTTATAATTTTTTTTTGGCAATTTCAATTATGTTGGTTGCCTTTACATTTGATATTTTTAATTTGAAGACTTTAATATTATTTAACCATGACTAATGTTTGGTACTTTTAACTATATTTATGTATTAGAGACATTTCAATAATTACTTCTTGAATAATAAATTTATAATACTTGAATATTTTGTTTGACACATTTATGTGTAAATGTAATTGGTATTTGTATTTAAAATAACAAATGTTACTATATTATTATAAAAATAAAGAAAAGCATATATATATATATATATATATATATTTAAAAGTTTGGTGAGTCAATCCATTTATGGAAATTAACTTCTTATCCTAATGATGTTTAATGATTGTTTATCAGATAGATATATTATGGTAGGCATTAGACATTGCTTTCTATAATCGAGGGAAATGTCAATAACTAGACTTATTATGAAGTGATTGTCTAACAAATGAAAATTATTTTATATTGTGCATCCTCATTAAACTTTTTTCAAGTTTTCTACCTTGACCCGAAAAGACCAAAGACCATGGGTCAACGAGAAGGTAGAAACCCAATTTTGGCAATGGACTTGAGGTATCTTTTGAATAAAATCAACATGGGTATTGGGTCCTTATGGACTCGAACTACTGTTTGACCAAAAGATGAAAATAAAAAACGACTCTAATTAGTGCTTACATTTTACTTTATTATTTGAATTTAACAAACGAAAACTCTAAATTAATTCATTAATTATATCAAAATTATTTTTTCAAACTGACGTTCATTAATTTTGTTTATAATAATACTAACCAAAGAGGTTAAGATGATCTTTATGAGTAATTAATTTATTTAGATTTGTTGGTGGATGTTCGTGCCAACACAGAGACGCCATCAATGGTGGTCGAGGGACTTGATCAAAGTTCAAAGTCACAGTAATTATGCTGGTGTGATGATGGCTAAATCACTGTTAGTACCAACTTTGAAAGATTAATTTTACCTAATTTTCATTAAACAAAATTATAGAGTCTGTGGATCAATTTATTGGACTTCAATCGCTATATGTGGGATAATTTTTTTGTTTCCAATTCTTTATTATTGTTTTTTTTTTTGTTTTGTTTAAGATTCTTTTTGGGTTTGAATCAACAAGCATTCCTAAAAATGACAATATAATTATGTTTTCATGGATTGTAGAAGAAACAAAGGCACACGAGCATGCAGAAAAATGGTTGGAGAAGAAAGACAAGAGGGAGGAATGTTTTTTAGCTAATTTTTTTATTTTATTAACTAAAATAAATACTAATCTAAATTAATTAATGCTTAATTATATATTAAACGTGTCATATCATCGATTTAATTTAATGGTCAATCAAATGTTACTCACCATCAAGCTACTCAATTTAACACATGAACCAAATTTAATAATTTTGAAAAGTAAGAAACTAAGGGTATGTTTGTTTTCCATTTTTAAAAATAATTTTTAATTTTTAAAAATTATAAAATTATAAAATTACAAAACTTGTTTCATTAATCAAATTTTAAAAACTATTTTTAAAAATTGTTTTCTATTTTAATTTTTAAAACTAAAAAATCAAAATAATTTTTTTATGTTTTTTATTTTATTTTATCTTTTCACAATGTATCACATATTTTATTTTCTCTTTTTATAGAATTTCACATATTTTGTTAATAATTTTACATACAAATTTTATATTTTTCAATTTATCTTTCTAACACAAGTCTCACATCTTTTAAATTCATTTTCTCTAATAATAATTTTTAAATACCAAACAAATTTTTTACTTTTAAAAATTATTCTAAAAAATAATTTTTAAAAATAAAAATTAAAAAACCTTTCAAAACATGCCTAAATGTTTAAATTAAAAATTAGAGACATAAAAATCGCCAAATTGTGAAAGTAGTAATTAAGTCTTATTATTATATAAATTATTATTATATTTTTTTTCTTAAAAGATTTGATTGTTTGTAGTCAAAGTCAATAGAGATTTACTATAAGATTTTTATGGTTTGTTTCACTATTTGTTAATAAAAATAGGTTATTTAAGTATTTATGACATCACTAACTTACGATGTATTGACACATTTCTCTCTACTTTATGCGTATTATTTTTTCGGTTAATGTGTGATAGGTGTGAAGTATTCGTTCAATCATTGTCTTAAGAAAATAAAATTGTTATGAAAATATTATATATCTTAAATATTTTTGGTTTTTTTTTTATGAATAAAGAAATTAAAAAAAAAAATGACACCAAGGCCTATAAAAAAGAGTGTCTGAGACATCAACAATTAAGTAATTCGAAGCTAAAGTTGGACAAAAATTTAATAAAATAAACGGGGAGGAGGATTTGATATAACCCGTGATCCAATTGCCTGCAAAATCTCGTAGAACGCCACCAAAACTTGACAAGCCAGGATTACCAAAGGAACTACCGTCCATATTGATCTTGATGTAGTTTTGCGGAGGAGGTTCCCAGTTAACTAGTATCCTATCTATTGAGGATGAGCTGGTCGAACTGGTCGAGCTTGTCCCTTTGGCTAGATGTAAAAGAAAACTTATCTGGTTATGCATATACCAGTTTGGCCAAACTATATCATTAAAAACCACCTCATTCCTCGCACGCCAAATCATCCAACAAGTGATGCCGAATAAGAGTTGAAAATTTTCTTGAATGTTACTTCTGAGCCAGTATGCAACATCATCAATGAAGAAATTAAGATCATACTGCAACTGGATGTATTGCCACACCTTACATGCATAGGGACAATCGCGAAGGATGTGAATCCATGTTTCATTGGCATCTCCACACCTGCAACAAGAAGAATCAGTAGTAATATGCCGCATGAAGCGGAAAGAGTTAGTAGGAAAACTCCCTTTATAGGTGAGCCAAATAAAGTGTTTAACATTCTCAGGTAGCTTGGACTTCCACACCCACGCACTTAAACTCAAAGACAGTAAGATGAAAAGCAGGCTCTCAGCTCAACCACGCATAGGCGGACTTGGTATCATACCTTCCCGAGCTAGATGCACTCCACCTAATAATATCCGGCATAGAAGGATTAAGAAACAAGTACGGAAGGGTGTTCCGAATGTCTTGGGGCAAGGTTGTAGTAAGGACATCAAAGTGCCAATAGCCATCAAAATAGACATCCTTAATGCGTAATTGCATGTCCCTTTCATGGACCTCATCTACCATGCCATACAATAGTCCCTCCTTTAACCAAGGATCAAACCAAAAGGAGCAATCCCCGTCTCCAATCCTAAACGTGAAACCTTGTTTGAGATGAGATAAGGCTTTCATGATAGAGGACCAAACATACGAGCTACTTGTGGAATTCTTAAGGTGAAGAATATTCTTTTGGCCAATATATTTCGCATATAGTAAGCGAACCCATAACTTATCCTTGCCGTGCAAAAGATCCCACACATGCTTGCCAAGTAGGGAAATGTTAGCTTGGCGACATCGACGAATGCCCAAACCTCCTTTGGCACGAGTTTTAAAGATCGTAGACCAATCTACCCAATGATTGTGATTCCCTCCCCAGATGAAGCACCTTAACCTAGAGTCAATTTTATTGCAAATTCCCTCCGGGATCCATAGGTTTTGCATAGAGTAGGAGGGGATAGCAGATATAACTGACATAGCCAAAGTTACTCTGCCAGCACGGCTAAGGAGTTGGTCCTTCCAACCTGCAATGCGGCTATTAACATGGTCTGTGAGGGAGGCAAAATCCGCCTTAGTGGTCCTACCTACCAAGAGAGGGAACCCCAAGTATCTGCCTAGATTATGAGTGTGTTGAAACTCTAATATAGTGGCAAATTGCTGGATTTTGCTACGTGGAACATTCTTAGAGACGAAGAACTTAGATTTCTGACTATTGACTTTCAAGCCAGAAGCAAGACAAAATAGACGGATAACATCCTGGACCAACTGCACTTGATTTGCTGACGCCTTAGTGAACAACAGACAATCATCGGCAAAAAATAAATGTGATATCTTAGGGCCACCTCTGGAGACCGTAACTGGTTGCCAATCCCCACTACTCACTTTCTCTTGAATGAGAAGTGCTAGCTTCTCCATGCATAGCAGAAAGAGATAAGATGACATTGGGTCTCCCTGACGAAGACCACGTCTCGGCGAGAAAGAGGACAATCTCTCATTATTCCATTTTAAGGACAAGGACATAGTAGTAGTGCAGTTCATAACCAAATCTATTGTGCGGTCTAGAAACCCAAATTCCTTCAGAGTCAATCTCAAGAAGCTCCAATCAACCCTATCATAGGCTTTTTCAAAATCAATCTTGAACATAACATATCCAGTCTTCTTATGCATACTATGAACAATCTCTTGGGCGATGATGGCATTATCACAAGTTCCCCTCTTGGGGATGAAGCTACTTTGAAGGGGACCAATGATAGAATCTAGGTGTGGCCGAAGGCGATTCACTAGGACCTTGGAGATCAATTTGAATAGAACATTACAAACACTGATCAGTCTGAAGTCTTTGATGGATGTGGGATTCTCCGACTTAGGAATGGGAACTATCAAAGTATTAGTCATTTGGGATGGGACAACAGTTGTGGCAAAGATCTCAACTACCATGCATGTAATATCATCCTTGACATGTGGCCAGAAGGTTCTAAAAAATATAGGTTGAAATCCGTCTGGGCCCAGGGGCTTTGTAAGGGTTCATGCTAAAGAGGGCATCCTTCACTTCCCGTAACGTGACGGTAGTGGCTAGGCCGAGGGAGACATGATCCTCTAATCGAGGAACATGCACTAGTTGTAAGCAATTGGGAAGACATCTAGCAGTAGATTGGAAGAGACCTTGGTAGAACGATTGAGCTTCCTTCTTAATAAGGGATGCATCAATGCACCAAATATTATCGATAAACAGGCCAAAAATGTTATTCTTGCATCTTCTGATAACCGTTTGAGTATGAAAGAATTTGGTATTCTTGTTGCCAAATCTTACCCAATTCTCACGGGATTTCTGGAACCATAACATTTCTTCGCGAAAAAGGATTTGGTTGTACTAGTCCTGCAAGGCTTTCTCGAACTGAATCAAGTCAGAAGTAGCCTGAGTCTCTAGTTCTCGGTGGACTCCTTTGATACGAACTTCCAACTTCTTTTTGTCCTGAAAAATATTCCCAAAGATCTCTTTGTTAAAGGTGATAGAGCTATCACGAACCTTATTAAGCTTATGGAAAGTGTCTCTGGTAGTTTGACCCCATACTTGTGTCACAATATTTGCATACTCCGGGTGGGAAAGTCAAGCTGCTTGAAAATGAAAGGAAGGGTTTATGCAAGAGTCAACTTTTCGACAAGAAAGAAGGAGAGGATTGTGGTCCGAGTTGTGGGGGAGAAGAGTTTCCAACAACGCATTAGGATAGGCAAGACACCAGTCAGCGTTAGCCACGCACCTATCGAGTTTTTTTTTGTATGAACCCCCTTACTTGAATATTCCTGCGCCACGTGAAGAAGCTCCTTGTGATTTCCATATCAATAAGGTCACACTGGGTGAGAATGTTGTAAAGAGCATTGGCCCTAGCTTGGTGGAAGGCTCCCCCTATGACTTCCGATGGTTGAGTAATCTCATTCCAATCGCCAATGACTAGCCACGGTCCTTCCATGTCATTATCAATCTCGATCAAGTGATCCCAAAGAATAGCCCTCACCGTAGGAATAGGGAAGGCATACAGCGCAGAGCAGTTCCACCTACTATTCGCCTTCTCTAGCCTGAAGGTAATACATTGATTCGTGGAGTGTAAAAGAGTAAAGTTGACATCCAGCCTTTTTAACAAGACCCAAATACCTCCTGCATGTCCTCTAGCCTCTTGAATAAATACCTTCTCATACCTTAATGACTTCCAAAAATTTTCAACCCTATGGAATTGAACATGAGTTTCGTAGATGAAGAAAAGGGAAGGTTTATGGGTTTTAATCATATGTTTGACGTGCTGTTTCGTACAACGGCCAACTGCTTCTCTTATGTTCCATGATATGATTGATATATCTTGTAAACAATTCATGATAACATAATGAAAAGAGGAGGGGAACCTGAGCCATGGCCCTACGTTGGCATGGCTTGGCTTACAAGGACTAACTCTTGAGCCACATTGGCCACCTTCTTACCTTGAGAATCTTCAACCATAACCACATCAATATTAAGGTTCGATGCAATAGCATCAGCATGCACACCAGGTACCGTGGTGTTAACCCCATTTTGATTTACATGATTATTCGCATGAATATTGAACATGGACGATGATGGTGTTGATGTAGGGTTCGGTGGAGTAGTATGAGCTGGAGGTAGTACCTTTTTATTTGTCTCACGTGAATTCATGTTGGTCTTTGTAGCATTTTGAATTAATTGTGCAATAGGGGTAGAAAAATATGAACGTGATTTTTTATGAACAAGTGGAGCCACGTGGCTAGATTGATTTGCATGATTTCTTTTTAAATTTCCTACTTTCTCTTTCTTGCCACGAATATTGGGATTCTGTTGTGGGAGAGAGAATTTATTCTTATCCTTTTTAAGAATAAAATCCCGAACCATCATATTCTCTTTCTTTTTTGAATTTGAATTATTGTTATTCTGTTTCTTCCTTCGTTGCACAACAAGCTAATCACCATGAACAGGATCATGATTGGCATCTGTTATTTTTGTTGCGATTTCCACTTGCTCTCCTGAATTAATGGGGACATTAATTTCAATAATTGGAGACGGATCTACTGTTGTTGCGGTGGTTACTGGAGCAATTGGCAGCACTATTCCTTGTGAGGTTGATAGTGGGGTTTCCAACGGAGATTCTAGTTGCTTCTTAGTGCACTCCCTTGTAACATGGCCGTAACAACCACATGTGGAGCATATACGATGGAGACCTTCATACTCCACTCGGTACCAAAAACCTTTCAACCAGACATTCCCAACAACTGGTTTAGTAAAATCGATTTCAATGCAAACTCGTGCAAACTTGCCTCGCCTTATGTCTTTGGTATTGGAGTCCACCTTAACTGGTTTCCCAATGGCCGCTGCTAGTGCAAGCAAAATGCTTTCATCATAGTAAATAAGGTTGAGACCTGGAAAGCGAATCCACACCAGCGTTTTTTCAATCTTCGCAGATGGAGAGATAAACTCAGGAGACCAACGTTGCACTGTAAGGTAATGATCAAATAACATCCAGGGCCCTTCATCCATAACCTTTTGGCGATCACCTACGTTGTCAAACTTCACCATGAAATAACCATTGCCAATGTCCATAATTTCAAAACCCGCAACTAGCTTCCATAGTCTATGCCCAAAAGCTTCACCACTAATGCATCTTGCCAAGGAGCACATAGCCCATCGAACACCTTGTCAGAGATATGAACCATTGGTTTGAAGGGATTACCGTCTTCATATTCAATTATTGCCAATTGATGTTGGATTAGATCCACCCTAGGCCTGGGTGCCGGAATGAGTTTATCTCCCATGAACATATCACGGAAGGATGGTCGTGGAGGTAGAGTAGGAAAGGGATGACCGCCGCCACCATCTGGTGGTTCGTTGTCGGAGCCAGAGCTGTTCATCAAACCTGCAGAGAAAACAAAGTCTTGAGCCATTAAAAATTGGAATTAACCCTTTATTTTTGGTTTAATTATATACATTCATGATTTTAGTATTTATTGTTTCTAATTTGTAATTTGTAATTTTGGTCTTTTATTATTAAAATCTTATAATTTTAATTCAATTGTTAAACTACAAAATTGTCAAATTTTTAATGTTGACTTTTTAAAAAATTTAAAGTTTATCAATTTTTTTAATAATCACAAATTAACTAATTAAATTTAATTACCTAATTTTTGTACTAATCACAAAATAAAAATCGAGTCACTCTTAAATTAAAAAATTAATTTTTTGATTAGCAAAAAAATGGATAATTTTTTTTCAAAAAAGAAAAAAAGTTTACCTATTTTTTTATTAATAAAAAAAGTTAAATTAAATTAAATTAATTAAATTTAACTACCTAATTTTAAAGTAATTACAAAATAAAAAATTTTAATAACTCATTAAATTTTAAATTAAAAAATGTGACTAGTAAAAAAAAAGGTAATTTTTTTAAAATAAAAAAGAAGTCAACATTAAAATTATCGGTCATTCATTGTAATTTAACTATTGAAACAAAATTATAAGATTTTAAAAGTAGAGAGACCAAAATTACAAATTAAAAATTAGGGAACCAAGTTCGCAGATTTGTAAAATTAGGAGAACAAAAGTGTAGTTAAGCAAATTTTTTTTTTTTAAATATGAGTTTATATCTTATTATAAAGTTTTTTTTTTACTGATCTTCTCATTTACTAAATAAAGAGGAAATGGATGCTTTTAAGTTTTCAAAACATTAAATGGAATTAATTTTCTAATTAATACTTCCGTCCTAGAGTATTACAAATATTATAGAATCAGTTTTTATATGTGTACATGGTTGTATAGCTTATTAGGCGTATTAAATTAGGATTTTAAAAAATTATTTTCGCATAAAATTTTTTATGATTTTATAAGAATATAATAATTTTTAAGATTTTTTTAAAAGATTTTTATGATTATGATTTTATAATTTAGATTTCAATGGATTTATAACATAAGATTTGAAAGAATTTCATGGATTTAAAAGATTTGAAAGGACTCTATAAATTAAAAAAAAAAAAGATATTCAAAACTGTTGAACAGAAATCAAAAATAGTATGTCTAAAAATATCATTTAATACAAACTAGTTACAAGTTATTATGAGCTGAACCTTCTCATTTTAAATTCCAAATCAAAGTTTACAAGTTGTTAATACATTTTGAGATATCTTTTTTACGACGATTATAATCATGACTTACTTCTAATTACAAATTTTCATAAAGTGATACCGAAAAAAAAAAACATTAGTCAAATATAAAATGTTTCATTTAACCATAAAATCAATAATGTCATCAAAATATAAACCAAATAATTCAACAAAAAAAAATATAATTAAATAGAACTAGAAAGTTTATTAAAAGATTATCAAAACATTAATTATCTGCTTAACTTGAAGAATATCCAAGATAAACGTTTTTTTGGTGACATCTATACAAATAAATCTAGATATGGGATTTCTTTTATAGCATCACAAACACTGTTTTTTCTATTAAATTGTGTATCTTTTCAAAATTAACTGCAATAGTTTAAAAAAGTCTTTTAAAACTTTAACTTGATTGTTTAGAAAGGTCTTTTCAAAATTTACTACAATAGTTTAGAAAGGTTTTTTCAAAATTAACATTGCAATAGGTTAGAACTTTCTCCAGGCTCAAATCTATTTCTCTTATGACGATTTTCGTTAGGAATTTATAAATCTAAAGGGAAATGAAATGGTAGACTATATTAGTGAGTGATGTAGGCTTGTAAGGTAATTCGTACTGATTTAGGGATATGAACATATTACTATTAAGATTATATGAAGAGTCTCACTTTAAAACAAAAATAAATAAATAAAAGATAATGAAATAAAAAAAATGTAAAGAAAAGAAAAAGTCTTTCGAGGTTGGATGAGATTTTGTTGATTTGGTATTTATATAATCAATTAGAAAGTCCATAAAATGCACCAAAATCCAATTCTTCAAAATCTTTATGATTTTGAATAACAAAACATTTTTTTTAAGTTATTCAAAATCTCAATCAAATACAATAAATTTTCATTGTTTTGTAAAAAAAAATATTAATAATCTTAATTTAATACTATTAGATTTTTACCATCTTGATTGAATGTCCAAATATTAAGTAATGAACTAATCTTCTCATTTACTAGATAAAAATATTGAATGTTTTTGAAGTTTTCAAAACATTAAATGGAAATAATTTTCCAATTAATACTTCCAAAAAATCACTATTAACTAATTAATTATAATTAATTAATAGTGGGCAATGGATGCACGAGATACAGAAACTGTTTCTATAATATTTAATTTGTACTATATATATATAATACTTTAGCACGGAAGTATTAATTGGAAAATTAATTTCATTTAATGTTTTGAAAACTTTAAGAACATTTAATATCTTCTTTATTGAATGTCAGGTTTTCAAATCTCAAATAACTTATCTATAAATAACACAACATACCATGGTATTTTTTTACCTAAATTTAAGAATCAAAACTTTTCTTTTGTATATCTGAAATGGATAGTCCAAATTCTTAGGCATAATTCTTTCTTTTGTACTTATTTCTCAAGGTAATGTTTGTTTGAATGAATGAAATATTATTTATTTATACAAATTATTATTCATTATAACTTTTCATTTGCATCATGATGTCAGGTTATAGAAAATGTTTATTTAGTGATATCTTGATAAGACAAATTCGAACAAGAATTATAATACAAGAAAAATCAGAATGGAATGTGACTATCACAAATAAATGTCATTGTGCTCAAAACAACATGGTATTGAATTGCAATGGATTTCAATCTATTAAACAAGTATATCCTTGGGTTAGGACAGTCTCACTTCAAGACGATATTTGTCTTCTTACACCTGGTCAACTTCTCTATAAAGATGGTGTTGTGCAATTCAAATATGCTTGGGACTATCAATTTCCATTGAGTCTTAATTCCTCGCAGAGTTCTTGTTCTTAAATATACAACCAAGAAATTTAAACCTCAATTTCATATATTGTAACTTGGTTTACGAGCATTATACATCTTAAATAAAAATATCGATTTTAGTTACATTGAATTTGCTTCTCAATTTCTTTTTGTCAATTTTGTGCTATCTAAAATACAATAATTAATATTAATAAATCTAGTTTGAAATCAAAACTATGACCTCTTAAGAAAAAATAAAACTAAGGTTAATGATTGAATATCATAAATATTTGAACCATCAATGTAAAATTAGAGAAAAAGTTCATAAGTTAATTTTATTTTTTTTTAATTGTAATTTTGTTTTTCTTACTTTCACATATCAAAGAATTTGGTTTCTCTATTTTTAAAATCTTGTAACTTTGATTCAACTATTAAATTATAACTATAACTGTCAAATTTAAAGTTTCTTTTTTTTCATTTAAAAAAATACTTTTTTTTTATCAGTTACAATTTTTTTAATTTAAAATTTATTCAATTATTATAATTTTATTTTTTTAATTAGTTTAAAATTAGTTAATTAAATTTAATTAAGTTAACTTTTTTATTAGTATAAAAATAGGTAAACTTTTTTTTCTTTTTTGAAAAAAAATATCTATTTTTTAACTAATTACAAAAATTATTTTTTTAATTTGAAAGTGATTCAATTTTTTTTATTAGTCAAAAAATTAGATAATTAAATTTAACTATTTAATTTTGTGATTATTATAAATAAAAAAAGGTAAACTTTAAAAATTAAAAAAAGTCAACGTTATATTTAACAGTCAATCATAATTATAAGATTTTAAAAGTGGAGACTAAAATTACAAATTGAAAATTAATAAAACCAAAATTGTAAATTTATAAAAATAGAGAAACCAAAAGTGTAATTAAATATTTTTTCTATTATTACCTTTATATTTAAAGATGTAAAAATAGTTTATTTGGTCCGACCCAATCCAAACTCGCGTGGGCCAAGACAAAAAAAAACCCACAAGACCAAAGTCCTAATCCATTTCATAGAAAACTCACTAAATGGACTTCTTAGTCAACATTATACCTGATTTATATTATTTTGACCAATAATTAGATAATAATAGTATACATTAACAAAAAAATCTTTAAAAAATGATATAAAAAAAAAAGACTGATGTAAAAAAGATGCAAAATCACAAATAAGTAAAATAATTCAAAGATAATAACTTGAATTATGGATTAAAAAAAAGTAAATAATATTTTTACCAACCACAAAAAGTTACAAGGTAAAATCTACAAAAGTTGTAATTATAAGTCTTTATCAAGAGAGCTATGATTCTATGCAGCTAGTGATATTTTAATCTGATGTATATTATACTTTTGCTTTGACGGTCCATAATCGAAAAGAGATTTAGCTAACTATAAACTATTTTAGAAGTTATGTCTAAATAACTTATTTACAGATTAGTTATGCTAAACTAAATACTTGCACTAGTTATTTATAATAAAAACTTTAAATTAGACATGAGCAGAAAAATTAATGTCCTCTACATTAATAATTTAGACATTAGCATAAAAATTAATAAAAATACACTTAAATATGCAAGAGGAAAAAATAAAAAAGAAATCTTATAAATACATCGAAAAATAGATGAAAAAATGAGATAAATCCTGGACTGTGATTTATATATACATAATAATATTTTATATAATTTTTTTATGAAATAATATTTAAATAATATTTTATATGAATTAGACTATTGGTTTAGTGATGACTTTGATATTTAAATAATATTTTATATAATAATATTATGTTTTTTTATACAAATCATAATTTTAATAATATTATATGGTATACGACGTTGTAAGATTAAAAAGGACATTAAGATAAGAAAAATGTAGATAATTAAAGAAAAAAGTTTCAATATATATATATATATTACTTTCACTTTTAAATATAATAAAACATAACCACTACAACTTGAAAATACGTGTTGTTTTTAGTTATTGACATTTCAGCTCTCTTATCGTAATTGATTGTGATTATAGTCTTATAGAAATGAAGTGTGCAATAATTATTTATTAAGAAAGTGAAATAAATAGTTTACTAAGGGTGACTAGATAATTTTTAAAACATAATTTTTCTCCTACAATTTAGAATTTTCATTTTGTTAATTATAAATTTAATTGTATATGTTAGTGATTGTTCATTTACTAATAAACCTTGTTCTCCATTCTAAATTGTCATGATTTTGATTTACCGTACGTGTGTTAATGTTGGACTGTTGGTTCCAGAATGAAGGGAATGTGTCTCAATCCACGTGTTGAGCTTTATTTTGTTTTTGTGGGGTCTGAGGAAGCTTCGTCTTGTCTTGCCTTCAGGAATTTTGGGAACCATACTATCATTTTACTTTGAAAAGTCGAGTGGTCCATGGGCCATCACCCCCTCATCTTGGTCCCAATGGACTATTCTTTCATCACAAAGATCAAAAGAGTCGATGCTTTTTAGTTTTAACTTTCATTATTGAGTCGACGTGAATTTTGAACCGTTTTTTAGAGTAATTATTCAATTTTTTTTTTTAATTTTAGAGTAATTTAATGGAGAAAAAATATTTATTTTATATCATATAAGTTTGTAAATACACAATTGAATCCAGTATTAAAATTAAACTCAGCAAAATGTATTGACTTTGACTACTGAGGAATTATATTATTAATGAAATATAGTATTATTATCAAACTTTTTGGCATTTTTTTCTTTCATGATTTCTTCGTCACATTAATGAACTTGTCTCACTTTTTTTTTATTTTAAATCATGTAGTATTTTTTATATATATAAAATGGTACAAATTAACAATACTTAATAATACTTTTTTTTTCTTTTTAAAAGACGTATATCTAATTATGAGTAGAAATCTACAGATAAATAAACCGACTTCAATGGTTTCTTCAGAAATAGCGATCATTGTATATCCACGCCACTAAACGAGAAGAAATGCTACTCTCTTTTTTTTCTCTATTTTTTGAACCCTGATGCAAAAAACATTCGACCGTTTACATCAGTTTCTTAAATGATCGATCTAACAATTAATTAAAAGCATGTGAAAGTAGGGGTTTGAACTTGATAGGTTGCTTTCTGTCAACTCTGGTGGCTCAGCAGTGTGGCTGTATTAATTAATTATCATTTATTGGTGAATATCTGTTTAAGATTATCCTTGAGAAATTATGCTCTAAATTTCTCTTATATCTACACTTTATCATCGTAAGTATTCATATTATTATTTGTTTGTGCATTGTTTATAAATGTATGTTCACATTACGCTGATTAATTAATACTAGTACAATATTTTTTAAATGTCTTGTGAAGTGGCAGTTAGCTGTCAATTTTCTAAAAAATAGCCAACCAACATAACTTTTTTATGTAATGTTAGAAAGGCTAATATACCCAATTAAAATCATATATAGTGAGTAGACAGCGTAAGAGATACGTACAATCTAGTCACTTGTCATTATTTGGAAACATTTTTTTTTTTATAGAGTTTCTAATTTAAAATGTCACGAAGTTCTAGTTGCGAGAATCAAGTCTTAATTTAAAAGATTCACACACAAAAAAAAGAAAGTCTTAATTTAAAAGACATATAGTACCAAAGCAAGGCATCGATATGTAAATGACAAATTTATAAATATATTGTTTTTTTTAAAATTACTGAATGTTAAATGTTAGTTTTTGTCGTCGACTCCACCATCCTTCTCTCCCATTTTTTTTTTAAATAACCAAATCAATCTTATAAATCATTATTAAAAATAAAGTACTATGATTATAAACCTAATATATAATTGACTTTTCGTTAATAATATTGAATATCCATAATTTGCATGTTATGATGGGCCATGATCGCCATTTGCATTGCATGTTGCAAGTTTCAAAGTCAACCGAAGACCTGCACAAGTTGGTTGACTCTGGGTGAATCAATTACGAACATAGAAGAAATGCAAAGTCATTAGAAAACAGCTAGCTAGTATTGGTGACTTTAATTTATTAGGTGCTGCGCGCGGGATTTAGGAAATTAATGTTGGACTCTATATATATCTACGTTTTTTTTTATATATATATATATATATATATATATATCTACGTTAAAAGTGAGAATTATATGCAGTCAAATGCGGTGGATCGTCCTTACCCTGTGTAAGAGTCGTGACAAGTGAGAATTAATGGAAGCACATAGTTTTGGTCTATAATTGGAACTGCATATTATGAAGAAGTTTCAAAGCGCATCATGCATCTGGTCTAAAAGAATCTCAGTGTGGTCCAATGCAAGTTTATTCTCGTATGGGACCCAAAACTCCGAAGGTACCTAACCTTGTACATTATTATTACTATTATATGCTTCTCAACAATGTAGAATAAATTAATGCAATATATATAATTATTTGGAGTATAACGCCTATGTTGTACTGTTGTAGATATGTCTAGTTAATTTCATCGTTGTATGGCCTTAATGCTTCAAATGGTCCTCATCTAAGGACACTGTACTGAAAGAGGTTTTAATATAAACATTTATGTCATAGCTAGATTGTGTTGCCGTCCGTCCTAGATATTAAATTTTAATTAATATTATGTTCTTGTAATTTTATTTGATATGGCATTTCAATTTGTTGATGGAGAAGTGATGGATATTTGTAGATGTAAGACTAGTAGTATAATAAACTGAGAATGTTTACAGCTTCTTGATGATTTTGTCGGGGAATGTGTATTAAGATTAAATAAGAAGCATTTTTCGAACTACTGGAAAGTGAAATACATTCAATATTTAATTTTAAATTTTAGTAAGATATTAATTTTATACTAAAATATATGCTCACGAACACAGAAGATATATATATATATATATAATAAAAGAAACATGCTATAATTGGCTTGATTAGGAGGATTAGCATGCAGACAAGCAAAAGCGACAGAGTAGGAATTTTAATGGGTTCTCACGCAGCTTCTATTTTGAGTGGTTCTTTATAGCCATTAAGGTTTTGATCAGAACTGCATGTTTCAAGTTTCACCATATAAAAATAATATTCCAACATGTATTCAACTAAATTTAATAAAATCAAAGCAGTAACTGACATGCACTAGTATCAAATGTTGGTCCAAAATAAGACGTGACGACCAATAATAATAAACCATATTACCATAGTTAAAGCACATAAGTTATCCTTTTAAAAAAAAGTTGTTAAAGCAATTATTCTTTTTTATTTTGGAGCAAGCAATTATTTTTAACTTTCATTATTCTTTCTTTTTAAAAAATATAATGGAAGAATAAGGATTACACTGTTAAGACAATCACATCCTAGATTAATTAATTTTTATAAAATTATTTTAAAAATTAAAAAATTCGTTAGACAATATAATATTTTATTGTACTTTTAAATACATAATACTTATTTTATATTTTTTATGGACAAGAAACCAATCGAGAGTTGAACGGCTCTAATATGACAAAATAAAGTTGAGGCCATAAGCTACATAATCAAGTTGGAATATTTTGATATAATTTGTATATATCCGCACATGATTTTCAAATAAAAAATTAGTATGCAACGTTAGGATTTCTTCGATACCTTTGAAATGCAGTAGTACGCTC
The DNA here is from genome assembly GCA_014843725.1 of Amphicarpaea edgeworthii. NCBI lineage: Eukaryota > Viridiplantae > Streptophyta > Magnoliopsida > Fabales > Fabaceae > Amphicarpaea > Amphicarpaea edgeworthii. The sequence continues at coordinate 23,861,913 of CM026328.1, forward strand.
TAAGCTGTACGTCAACTGGTCATAATCGTTTCCCCTTAAAATTAAACACTATTATTTCCCCACAACAACGTGAAAACACCGTTTGCTAAAAAAGAAAAAGTAATGGTATATGACGCAATCAAATCAAGTCCAATACAGAAAACAGCAAATTACAAAAAGGCCATCGTCCCAAAAAATCCCGTTATTTTCCACCATTTTGTAAATTTCTCTCTCTCTCCTTATTTCTCCTACTTGACATACGTAAGCATAACGTTAGGACTTAAGTCAGAACTCAACAGGATTCGCGGAATCTAATTAATTATTAATCTCTAAAGGCATGTCGACCTTAAAAAAATATCTGGTCATTTATGAGAAGAATTACACCCTAAAAATAGACGGTGGCTGCCCCATGAGTCCGAAAGAAGCAAAATGAACAAGTATGGATTCGAAGGAGGTGTTGATCCAAATTTGGTAGCTGAATCCACAGGATCGCTCAAAATTGAAAAAATTTCCTCCTTGAGGCCTGAGGGTGTCTCCAATTAACTTTGACTTTTCAGTCCTTATTATGGGTATGGATAAGATAAGATCGATCATATATATATATGCATGTCATTTCCCCTTATTAAGCAAGCTTCTCCACACGCAGATATTAAAATGGATTGGATAGTAAAAGAAAAAGTAAAGAAAGAATGAAAGGAATATATCTTAAGTTTGATTCCTTTCACTTATATTTTTATCGATAAAAAATAAAATGGAATTTGCCACCTGCTGGCTGGACTCACTGCTGCAAACAATTAATATTTCACAAAACACAATTTGAAAAGTTAAATATGTGACTACACTAATGAAAAGTTCCTTAAAAAAAAGTCAAAATTTTTAATCAAGTCTATCGATAAATATTCAAATCTCATGTCAAATAGGATTTAACTATTAATTGTGTATATATGTCAGGATTTTTTATGCACACGGTACACCTATTGCTGATTTTTCTATTTTAAAAAAAGTAAAAACAGATCAATATTCTATTGAGAAGTAGAAAGAAATCCCTGATACATAATTGTAAATGAATTTCCAGCTACAGGTCCATGTTGTATGACCTATCTTCGTGTATATAATCTGCATTATTTTTTCATTATGAGTGGTTGTCTCAACGATACGTACGAATGCTACAGGTTGACATTTTTCAATGCTATTATTATTAAAATTATTTTCTGGTTTTTTATTCTGTGTAGCTTTTATAGGAGATTTTTGGGGCGTTGACCTTATGTAGCCCAAGGTTCTCGCTCTTTGCACTGTTGTCTTGTAATTGCATTGAGCTTATCAGATGACGCGGTTCTCTTCTCTCTGTTTCTGTACTCTCTACCATCCGACTAGTTGTAGTAACTTATTTATTTACTGGAAATAATACAGTGAGGCCTTATATATTACTGTGTTAATTCTTTGGATTACGCTAAGTAATCCTTTATAAATATAAATTAAATTTTTTTTTCTGAAAAGTAGATATATATTATATAGAAATATACTAATTTCTAAAATTAATTTAATTAATATTCTTGAAATATTCATTAACGTACAAGAAATGATTTTTGTTTTTATTAAAAAAGAATGACGGAAAAAGACAAAGATTTTTTCATAAGCATAAAATTAAAGTAATACAAATTAAGTTAATGTATATATGTATGTATTGAATACATTAACTTAATCATACTTGTTGTTACAAGATTCAAAGTTTTTTCATTGAGAATTAGAGGTTGTTAAACCTAAAGTATAAAGTGTAATATGTTACAATTCTTTCTTTGGACTTATATCTCTTTACTATTTTTACGAGTTTATTCTACAAATTTTGACGTCATGAAATTATCTTTATTAGACAATTCTTTATTTTTTTCTTATTTGTCTTGGGTCAAAATTCTTTGGATCGGCTCCCCTTCGTACTGGTTTAAGTGGGGTCGGGATCCCGAATAGGTGTTGGGTCCCAGATCAATTTAACCTTCAAATTTTAAATTTAGAAGGCAATGAAAGCTTTTAGCGCCGGGATATAATACTCTTCATAAATGGTTTTCAAATATTAAACATAAAATTATTCATAAATCTTAATTAGTCTATTTAGAAATTATAATTTAAGATATATTTGTTACTTCCAAAGTTCAAAATTCCCATGCTTAAATGGGAATGCGCATAGGCAAGGCAAGTGTTCAACGCACGTGGGAAACGGGTGACTTTACATGGTGTGGACTCATGCATGCACTCCAAATGAGACTAAATTAAAGCTGTTAACTAATAGCATGGCATAACCGCATGATGATGCGATGTGAACATGAGGAACAGTGGAACACACACAAATGCTTACACACCTATTTACTTTCTTCGACCCTTCCGTTTTTGAATGGATAATGTTATTTAGTGGCTATAATATTACATTTTTCAATTCACATTTATTTCTCACTATGTAAGACTTTGTTGTTATATAAGCAAATTTTGTTTTCATACTCACTATTCTAATCTCAGCTTATTAGCTAGCTCCTACGTATAGCGTATACGTATGCAATTAAACTGAAAAAAATTAATTAGTATTTTGTGTTGTGACTTGTTGTGAGAATTGAGCAAGAAGGAACAAGCAAAGGGAAAAGGGAAAAAAGGAGAAGGAAAGAATAAAAGAAATGTCACAAGGAAATAGAAGAGAAGTTACGAAGTGAAGAAAGCTTAAAGAGAAGTTTGTTTTAATTTGAACAGGGATACAATTAGAAAGAGAGGAAAATAAGGAGAATACTATATATAAAGAATACTAATGTACCTAGAAAAAAGTCTGGGCACGTAAAAGAAATTATCCATTTGGTTTTTTCCTCTTTTCCTACGTTGGGATCGTTTTCTTTTTCTTTTTAGTCAACTTTTGTTTTGTACACATCTTATTTTTGAGATGCTTCTGGAGTGATTCTCATTTCTTTTTTACTTTTGTTAAAGCAGCAAAAATCATGCACTCAAGTAGATCAAGTACTGTATCTGTTAAAACGGTTAAACTGGCTTGCTCCAAAAATTGGAAAGCATATGAAATAGTGAAAATAATAGAAAATATATATTTACTCTTCCTTGAAACGAGGTTTGAAAATTGATATATGAATTGGATTTGTGGTTCAACCCATATGAATTGGAAATTTTCTATACCAAGGTAGCAATGCAAAATGAGAAAATGTCATTCATAATGAGAAAATTGTTGGTTATTTAGATTAACCAAATAAAATAACCAAATGAGAGAGCAGATCGCATTACGTCAAATTATTGAAGAAGAGAGATTTAGGAATACCTGACTCCATAGAGATTGTGATTGATACGCACAGCAGAAGCCTTTTGTTGATCAATAACTAATGGTTGATTGATCTTCCTCAACCAAATCTCTTTTATTCCTGATGGGACCTTCGTTTTCTCTCACATGGGGAGAAGAGAAAACTGTTTTCTGATTTGGTATGTTGGGGACCATCACTGTGCTTTATGTTTTTAACCCATTAGAGTTCCCATTATGCCTCAATGGGTAAAACTGACAATTCACTTATTAATTTCATATTATTTTCTATTGGCAGTCTAAGGACTCTCTGAATTAGATCATTTAAATTGAGTCATCTAAATATGAATAACTAATATAAATGCTAAAATTAATATTTAGTCCATATTAATTAATTAGGAATAAATAAATTCCTAACAAAAATAATTTTGAATAACAGTTCAAACGGGTTTTGATGTCATTCATGTTGTGTCCACACAAAATCCAATTTCAACCGTGTGTCATTAACTAGAGGGTGATAATTGATATACCTTTTTAACAAGCACCTCTATTATTTAGATTAATATCACCTGTCTCATTTTTGTCCCATCAATAAAAAAATGTCATATCATTAAGTTAAATATATTATTAAGAATGTATAAAAAAATATAAAAATAAAGATAATTATTTTTAATGACATATCAAATTCTTAGACCCAAGGCAAAAAAAAAAAATGGAATAAGTGATTTAAATCCAATAAATTTGAAATTTATAAACAAATTTAATAAAAAAAAAAGAGAAAACAAGTCGGAAATCTCAATTTTGAAATAAATGTGACAAAATCAACCATAAAAGTATCAACAAAAGAAAATGAAACATATGTTATAAAACTATAAACACGATGTATAGTTATTTATATAGTAATCAATTAAGAATTAACAATGAAGATTTAACTTAACACATAGTGTACTTGGAAAGAATCCAAAAGATGAAAGAAACACTTTGTTAAATTGCATAAATATGTTTGGTTTGAGATGAATTTGTAGGGTTTGCAAACTTGTAACTTGAAAGTCAAATTGGACTAGATCTAGGTAAAACAAAAAACAAAAAATACCTCTATGTTGTTTTCCTACCCATTGGCCATCAAGCTTGAAACTGTAGTCCAAGTGTTCTAGCTTGATTGTGGAAATAATCCTACGTCCATTCTCAAATCAACTATGTTGTTTTTCTTGGAGCTCTAATTTAGCGTACTATAGGATTCCAAATAGTTTTTTTAATAGGAAGAGGAAAAAAAGAGAAGTTGAATGTTGTAAAAAGAGCTATACAAATAGTCCTTGTGACTGGGTTGTCAATTGTCACGTGTGTGCTAATGTGGGAACTAATAAGAAACTTAATGACACTTCATGATCAGTGTATGTATTTGATGTCGTTAGTTGGAGATGATGGTGAGATTTTTTTTTTTTTTAATTTTATGTTTACAAATGTGCTAACGTTAATATTTTAAAAATAGATTCTATATTACATTGTCTATGAGCTCACAGAAGTTTTAGAATATTAATATTTTATTAAAGTTTTATTTTTAATATAATGAATACTTTATTTTTCAATATTTTTGAATTTATTATTACGTATCTCTCTATACACCATAACCATCTCCTTGTAAAATTAGAGACATTAATCATACAAATAAAAAAAATGATAAAATTTGGATATAATGTCATGATTGTTTTTGCTTATATTAAATTAAATTTACTTTGATGATCCATTATAAAAAAAAGTGATTTGGTTTCGGTGCATTAAAAAATGGTTAAGTTAGTACTAGTATATATATTTGACATACCTATAAGAAATGCTAGTTATATTTTAAAACAATTTGTTGTAGCAATTTTTGTTAAAACAAATTATACTAATATCCCACATGTTTGGTGTAATTATATAATTTTTTTTTAAACTATTAGATTAATATTTCACTTTTTCTGATTAGGTGTTAATATAATGTTTTGAGAAAATATTAGTGTAATGTTTTGAAATATACATAATAAATTAAAGTCATGATTTCAAATTTAAAGAATGTTAGTGTAAAAAAATGTAAAATCATATATAATTCAATAAAAGTTATGCAATTATAAATCATCATTGACTAAAATTTATTAAAAAAAATACAAAATTTTATGACTATTATTTTCTTATATAACAATGTTTTTTTGTTTACTCATAATTTTATAATTTTTGTTAAATTTTAATCAATAATATATAAATTTTTGTGTGGAATATCATTTAATGTTGCTAGGAATGAAAAGTAATATTGTTATACAATATTTTTTTTTACAAATTTGTCTACTTATTTATTAAATAAAATATTAAATAAAAAAGTAAATGTATTTAATGTTTTGAAAAAAAATAAAGCAATACTTATCCTACTTACGAAAAAAGAAATCAATATCCGGGATCTTTTGACACATAACAAAAAATAATTAAATTGATCTTTAAAAAAAATGTGAGCTTAAAAGGTAAGTAACCCTATTAGAGTGTAACATAATTTTAGGATATTGGTTATCACGTCTCATCATTTATATCATTTTTTATTTTTAAAATAATTTAATAAAAATTAATTAATTTATTATATATAAAGGATTATGAAAATACGATAATGTAAAACTATATAACATTTTCAAAGTGGTATTACATGTGGCGAATTTAAACAACAATAAAAATAAATAAAATAATCATTTAGAGTATGATGGTTAAGGATGGATCCATACAACCATTTAGAGCATTTACAATGGTTGTTTTATTTTTTTTTCTTTCAACGAGACTTATCATTACATATGATTATTTTTCATATTTTTTCATATAAATAACTTTAATCATCAAATTCTTTTAATGATAAATAACTCTTCAAAGTTACTTTCAATAGATTTCACAAAGAAGTTAACTCTTTAAATTTTAAAAAAGTATATTATTAAAATATTAATTAATTAATTTATTAGTTAATTTTTTTAAATTAAAGAATTGAAGAACCAACGCTTGAAAAAACAACTAATATTTCATGAAGTAATTAATACAAATATTTTCAATAAATAATTTTTAGAAAATAACTGTACTTTAAAGGAAAACACCCAAAAATAGACCATTAGAATTAGAATTTTTTTGTATTTTAATTATATAAATATTTAATTCCTAATAGATAAATATTTGATAAATGATATTTTAATAAATTTTTATTTTAATATTTTTAACTATATTTATATTTTATTACATCATGTTTTAAGTCAAAACAAATCACCAACGAAATGTATCAAAAATATTTCTCATTTTTTGAAAAATAAAATAAAAAATGATAATTTTCTTCTTCCAAAGTTGAAGGTACTCTGTGAGAGTCCCACTCTCAAATATAAATCATCAGAACAATGTTTTAGTATTTATTTTCTAATGATCCAACACATTCTTCTTATGTTTCCACATGAGGAAGGAGATTAATTGATCCAACATTGCTGTAAAGGCAAACGAAGTCACGCATCCTGATCCACATTTACTATGAACACCGACGTTATCCACCAACAGGTCCAACACCAACTGCCCCTTCCCATTAATCCAACATTATCCAATGTCCATGGATAAAGCCATTACCATCTCATTATAATCACTTTTCTTTCGAATATAACGCGTGACTTGGCAGCCATATCCCTGTATTAAATACAATCCCATGGGAATCATAGAATTTATTTAATACACGCACAAAACAACTCACAACTCACAACACACAACACACAACCCATTACCCAACTCCCAAATCTGAGTATTATCTGACGTGTAAAATCCACCAACTGTGTATAGTAGTAACTTACAAAATTGAAAACCTCAATTGGGGTTGGATTTTGGGGGGAAATAGAACTCTTCAATTATTCCGTTTTCCCCTGCAAGCAGCTTGAGTTTCAACTTTTGTTGGCTCATTTAACTGTTGGCTATCTTTTTAAATCTTTGTCGTCAATCCAATATTATAGAACGATTTAAGATTTCTCCATCTTCTTAACAAGTTATAAAATATATCAATTATGTATCGATATCATAAAAAATCTTCTAAATTGTTTAATCTTTTAAGATAATTATTTTTACAATATAAATCAATTAAAATTATTTTATTTTTCATTTTAAGAATAATATCTCAATCTTTAAAGAAATATAAGATATGCTCTGTCTATTTATTAGCATGTACTAAAACAGCAATAGAGATAAATTTTAAATAATCATAATTTTTTATTTATATAATTTTTAAAATAATTTTATAAAAATTAATAAAAAATAACTGACACCTGTATACTAACAAGTGTAAATGAAGCCAAAATTCATATTATAATAATAAATAACTATTAAATGCTTTTAATTTTGCATTCATTTCAGGCAAGCAAACAAAATAAAAAGAAGATATTTATTAATTTATTAATTGCCCATGGGTAATCCCCCATGGACCTTAAACAGATCCTTAAGATTATATCTTGTGGCAATTCATATTATTACATCATCATCATTGACAGCTCAGCCGCTGATTCAATGTAACCAAAATCTCCCTATATAAACACTCAGCCACTCCCAATCCAAAAGCTCCATCTTGTTTCTGTTTCCCTGTCTCTCTCTTTTTCTCTCTCAAGTTTCACTTTCTCTCTCAAAAAAAAATGCCTGCGGTCGGAGGAATAAGCGTCGGAGGGGGCACGGCGTACCCCGGAAGCCTCACTCCTTTTGTGACGGTAACATGCATAGTTGCAGCCATGGGTGGTTTAATCTTCGGTTACGATATCGGAATTTCAGGTACTAATTAAAACACATGATACATGTGTGTACATGGTATAGTACAACACTTATGTTGTTATTTTTTTATTTAACCTATGATGTTTGGTTTGGCCGTTTGGGTTATGATCAGGTGGGGTGACGTCCATGGATCCGTTTCTGAAGAAGTTTTTTCCGGCGGTGTTCCGGAAGAAGAACTCCGACAAGACGTCGAACCAGTACTGTCAATACGACAGCCAGACACTGACGATGTTCACGTCGTCGTTGTACCTCGCCGCGCTGCTGTCGTCGCTGGTTGCCTCCACCGTTACGCGCAAATTCGGCCGTAAACTCTCCATGCTTTTCGGAGGCTTGCTTTTCCTTGTCGGTGCCCTCATCAACGGCTTTGCCCAACACGTTTGGATGTTGATCGTGGGTCGGATCTTGCTCGGGTTTGGTATCGGGTTCGCCAATCAGGTAAATAATAATCTCCCCTTCATTACCTCTTCTGTTCTAACAAAAAAAAATCATTTTTTTCTTTTGTTTAATTTTGGTTTTATTGGAATGAAACACGGGGAGTATGGGTATGTCTCCTATATTCTCTCGCCTGTGTAGTGTGGCAGGTTGGATCAACCAGTCAAAGTTTTGTGTCTTTTTTCAAATTCAGACATAATGTCATTTTGATTATGTTTGATACGATTCCTTCTCGTGGTTTTGCTCTTCTTAATAATTGAGTAATACGACGAGTTGGCGTTTAATTTGTCACTATTACTACTCCTTTTCCCAGATCTACTTATAAATGATAGTATTTATTTTCATTTAATTTTACTTTTTCCGGGGAGAAAGGGACAATAGATGGAATATAAAAATGTGAACTCCGTATACGTTTTATTGAGTCTGACGGAAAGACAGAACCTTTCGTAGAAAGTTGCTGACACGTAGTAAATATAAATATACGGTTTTTACCCAATTTTCAGGGATGCATTCATTGGGTGTGATTATAGTTCTTTATTGGCTATAAAAGTCGTCGGTTACTTCCGCGACTATTGGTTTCCCTACTTTACTGTATTTTTGGGGATATTTTTTCTACTCTATACTACGTTTTGATTTATTGATTTCAGCTAATCCTGACTCTGTCCTTTTGTTTTTTGTTTTTTTTATGACTCTGCCCTTTGAAACTGAGAAAATTGGACTTGTTTGGTTGTTCTGCAAAGAATCCTCACTGATTTGATCTCTAGCATGTGTTGAGAGTGATAGCTGGATTAGGACGTACACAACTGGAGCTTGGTTCCACTAATTTACTAATAGTGGCTTAATTATTATTATCGTGCCCCGTTTGTCTTTGCGTGTGACATCCTCGCTTCTTGTTCCCACGTTTCTTTACATCATTTTCCACGGCGTTGAATTAAAAAAAAAATTTGAATTTATGAAATCAAAATCTCACTCTAGTTTTCCATGTTACCTTGCCCCCAAATAAACGTTACAAGTGGTCCTACACATTTTTCTAATTATTCAAATATTTCTACATCAATGTTGTTATCAATTTGAGTATTGTAACATTATCAATTAAATTAAACCTATTTGGTAACTGGTAACGTTGTTGTTATCTATTTTAGGTTTTACTAATGATTTTTTTATTTGATTTGATTTTGACCAGGCTGTGCCACTCTACTTATCTGAAATGGCTCCATACAAATACAGAGGAGCATTGAACATTGGGTTTCAATTATCCATCACAATTGGTATCCTAGTGGCAAATGTGTTGAACTATTTCTTTGCGAAAATCAAAGGTGGTTGGGGATGGAGGTTGAGTTTGGGAGGTGCAATGGTGCCAGCCCTGATAATCACAGTAGGATCACTAATCCTCCCAGACACACCCAACTCCATGATCGAAAGGGGTGATCGTGAAAAAGCCAAGGCCCAGCTCCGGAGAATTCGCGGCGTCCAAGACGTGGACGAAGAATTCAACGACCTTGTGGCGGCAAGTGAATCCTCCAGCCAAGTGGAGCACCCATGGAGGAACCTGCTGCAGAGGAAGTACAGACCCCACCTCACCATGGCTGTGCTCATCCCGTTCTTCCAGCAACTCACCGGAATCAATGTCATCATGTTTTACGCGCCGGTCCTTTTCAGCTCCATTGGTTTCAAGGATGATTCTGCTCTAATGTCGGCTGTGATCACCGGAGTTGTTAACGTTGTTGCAACTTGTGTCTCAATTTATGGCGTTGACAAGTGGGGCAGGAGAGCCCTTTTCCTTGAAGGCGGAGTTCAAATGATCATCTGCCAGGTACCCTTTTTTTCTTAATCTTCAATGCACTCCCTCCGTTTCAAAAATACAATACTAATACTCTGTTTTGAAAGTTTTACACATAAAACACTAATACTTGTCTCGAAACTCAAAAGTGCTGCCTAAACATATGCAACACTAATACGACACTTATTCTGAGACTGGGGAGTGTTATTTAGTTATTATTGAATAAAAGTTGTTGACTTTAGTGTATGTTGGTGTGTATAGGCTGTAGTAGCAGCTGCAATCGGAGCAAAGTTTGGAATTGATGGAAACCCTGGTGAGTTGCCAAAGTGGTACGCTGTGGTTGTGGTTCTGTTCATCTGCATATACGTAGCAGCATTTGCCTGGTCATGGGGTCCACTAGGATGGTTGGTGCCAAGTGAGATATTTCCATTGGAGATTCGTTCTGCTGCACAAAGTATCAATGTGTCGGTGAACATGTTCTTCACTTTCGTTATAGCACAGATCTTCTTGACAATGCTCTGCCATATGAAGTTTGGATTGTTTATCTTCTTCGCCTTCTTTGTGGTGGTGATGACATTCTTTGTTTACTTCTTCCTTCCTGAAACAAAGGGCATTCCCATTGAAGAAATGTCACAGGTTTGGAAGGCACACCCCTTCTGGTCCAGATTCGTTGAGCATGATGATTATGGCAATGGTGTTGAGATGGGAAAGGGAGTGTAGTTATAGATTTATAGTTATTCTTGTTTTTTTTTTTAAAAAAAATATATCGTACTATTGGTATCATGTGACAATGTCAATTTATTGGGTTGGGGTGGTTCCTGAAAATTAAAAAAAAAACAGGGTTATTTTTCTCATGTCTCCCCTGCTTTCTTATGAACAGAGTTTGCAGTATAGTTTTCTATATCAATCCAATTGCACAAATTGTTATTATCCTCTTCCAAAACATTAAATAAGCAATAATAATATACGAACACCATCGTAAACAACAAATTTTTATCCGTTATTTATTTCAATCTCTTTTTAGTACATATATCTATCATATATTGTACGAGTTTAAGGGCTATACATTTGGTTTTATAGTGTTATAGGATTTTTAAGATAATTATTATAAAATTTAACATTATAGTATATAATAATTTTTTAATATATGTTTCATTTTGAAGTTGAAAATGTCTTACGCCAATTTCATAATAAATTTAACAGATAAAAATAAAATTAAAATTAAAAATTATGATTTATTAACAAAATTATTTTACTTTTTTAATTATACTCTCAGCATGCAACGATTGAGTGTCTATGTCAAAGTAAAAGTGTTTTATATCACGAGTATGAGCATATTTGAATGCACTAACTTTTTTAGAATAAAAAAATATAAATAAAAAATAAATAATTTTTTGAAAGTTAATATTATCTATTCAAGTTCATTTCTTTTCAACACTTTTTTTTATTCAAGTCCTACTTGTATTACTCCTTTTAACCATCTTTCTTTAATATAAATTTTTTGATCCCTTAAAAAAAACTTAAAATTATATTTTTAATAACTAATTAGTAAAAACTTAGTTATATATGTTTTTTTAAATATGTGATATTTATACAAATTAACAATTTAAGAAAATAATTTTAACTTTTAAAAACTAATCACTCATTTTTTATTGAAGAAAATAATTTTAGATTTTATCCTCTAAGTTTTTCTAAAGATAGATTGTATAGTAATTTTTTTTACTTGATTTTCTCTAGTTGTATTTGTTCTCTCTCTCATACATCTTTATCAAATAGGATTCCTCTGTATTGTAAACATTGCATATACCAAAGTGACAAAGAAGGCTAATGTTATAGTACTGGCCTAATAGTTTAGGTTTTAAATGAGCAACGAGGACTGTCCATTGCCATTGGTTCATTATCATTGACCGTTGAAAACAATGTTTCGTGTATGTTGAGTACAGGGATCATAAAGAATCATGTGTGATAGTATTCATGTGTCGCTTATGTTTTTTTTCACCGTTTTTTTTTTTTAAAGTATTCATTGATTTTATTAATTAAAAATTAACACAAAATACCTATAAATTGATACTGTATTTAAATTTTGTCTTTTCAAAACCAAACTTTATGTACTCAGTCTCAGTCTCATTGCACAATAAATGAGGGAACAGTCTTCCCAAATAATTTGGAAATTTAGTGTGGCAAATTTTTTTGGTGGCGAGCTGAAGGTGCTTGAAGATCCAATCTAACAATAAAATAATTGCATGCTGATTCAATCATATTTATGGAAGACATTACATATTGGAACTGCCACTTGAAAAAAAAAGTGTACGTTAAGCCAACCAGAAATTAACAGAAAGTGAATCAGATAGTACAACCTATCACCTTTTCCCAAATTTTCTCTAGTCTAATGACGCGATCAAAGACAAAAAATAAAGAAATTAGGCCATGGTGTCAAAATGATTACCTTGTTGGAAAATTTGAAGCCACGTTGTTTTTTCTCTCTAAAAAACTCTATTGAGAACTGAAATGTATGCACAGTTTGTATCCACTTGTATTCTGAAATGGGCAACTTGAGTGGCAGCAACATGAATAAAGTTATTATCATCACATGCTTTTTGAGCACCTCTTAATTTCTTCTTTTATTAATCATGAGACTGTAATGTAACACCTTTCGGTGGAGAGAAGCGTGACATGAAATGAACCAATGATGCAACACTATATATGATATCATGAGAAGGAACAAAATCTCCTGGAGAGTCCAAAAAGGAGAGGTATCAGTCAATTCACTCACGGTTTTTGGACAAAAGCACGAGACTCATAATAACACTTTCTCATTTAATTTGGCCTCTTCTTTTATTAATATTTTATTTTATAATGTTTCTAAGGACATGTTTTTGGATGAGATGGAATTTTTATTATATATGAATGAAATGGTGGTATTTTCTTCCTTCTTTTATGGGTATCATATACCATCTTTTTTAAGGGTCCTCCCACAACTTTTAGTTCCATGGGGTCTACATGTTGACCTTGGCCACCGCACATTTGGGCCACTAAAATATATGTATAGAAATGCAAATAATTTGGCATCTAGAATTTGCTTCTTTATGTCACTTTGATGAAATCACCTCTTGACAATATATATATTTGAGATAGAATTATATATAATTAAATCCCAAACATCCCTAATGAATAGTAATTTATTTGCTTAATTGAATTTTTGTCCCTAAATTTCGTCAAATTTTGTTATTTGCATCTTCTTTTTACTAAACACACCTATCATTTTCTTATGTTCTTAGGATAATATATTTAATAAAAAAAAAAGGGGTGTAGATAGTAAAATATGATGGAAAAAGATGAAATTAATATATTTTAATATTTGAGAGGATTAAATTTGACAATTAATTAAAATTTAGGACCAAATATACAATTAAGCATAATTTATTTTAGGGCTATACTTATATACCGATGCCAAGTGGCTGAGCTGGTTGGTTCTTATACAAATAGGTGTTATATGGGCTTATAGAATGGGACCAAAACGAAAGCCCATTCTAAAAATCCAGAAGCCCAAACATGTCATCCAGTTTGCACTGCCTCTGAAGTCTGGACAATGTTATTCAGTGCTTTAACACCAATAATTAAGAGATTAGTAATAAATTCTTCATAAAAAAAAACTTGAAATATATTAATAATTATGAAGGAAATTATAATAAAAGATTATTTTAGACATTGTAGTAATTACACTTTCATCATAATTTTTAAGTGTCGTTGCATTTCAATTATAGTAATAATCTTCAACATCTTGTGCTTTGCAAGGGTTGTGAGGCATTTTTCAGTGTATCATACATTTAAAAAGTATTTTGAAATAAAAACAAGAAAAAACTGTTAACTAAAATGAATGATATAATCCAATTTAAATATGATTTTAATCACTCAAACGTGGATCATATATTTTTAACCCTTCAAAGTCAATAAATGCTTTTTTTAATCATTTTCTTAGTAGATACCAAACATAAAAGACAAGATTTGTAATTTTTGATAATTTTTAACCATCAGAATAAATATACAAAAATGACAAATCAAATTATAAAAGCTAAAATACCCCCAACAAATTACAAAAGCGTTAAAAAATATATTTTCAATTTCAAAGAACTAAAAAAGATATTTTTTATTTGAAAGACAAAAAAAAATATAATTCATATTTAAAGAATTAAAAACATATTTAAACTTATAATGAATCAAGTGTCAAACTTTTTTTTTCCTCCCCCTCGTAAAAAAGTGTCATGCTTTTTTGACAGTAATTTTGCGTATTTAGTTATACGAGATTTTGCGAAAAAACTGTTAACAATTAAGTAATAAGTTACTATCAAAAAAACTAAATTCTACAAGATTACGCAAAATCTGTTCCCCCTATAGAGAATACGAATATAAGATAAATTCGATGTAAAAATTTGTATTACCAACTTGATGGTAATACCAAGCTAACCATTAAAATCAATATCTTTAGTTCTTAGTTTGTCGACAAATCTCAGCCATCTGCATCTGAATGAAATCATAGCAAAACAGACTGACAGCAAATCATCGATCATGAACATGAATAAAACTATTTCACATCAATCCATCAAAATTATTCCCACCATAAAAAAGAAAAGAAAAAACCTAAAAACAAAATGACATTATCTACAATGATCAGATCACCACCACACGCATATAGTTTTTTCTCCAAAGTACACTTGTCATTCACCTGAAAATTCTCTAAGAAAAAGACGCTGTGATTTTAATAATTGTTTATCTTAAGGTAATGTCAATACCTATAGGTATTCCAGACCAATGCCCTATACAGAATCTACCACCACTTCACCCTGCTGCTTTGCGAGGTATCTTTCCCTCCTCTCTTTCTGAAAACATAACCATAGATTATCAATAGATGAAGCATTTGCCGTTAAGTAACATATTGCAAGGTAGAGTTCTAATCGAAAGCAAAGTAAACTGACCCATTCGTCTATGACAAGCCCTTCCCCGATAATTTTAGGACCTGCATCTTCCGCAGGTTTCTTACGCGCCTCAAGGGCAGCATCAGCATCAGCCAGCTGTCGTTTCAGTTTTTCCAAAGCCTTAATAAGCAATAGACCCTTGTTAGTATGCAATCAGTTAATGTATTATAAGCAAGCATCTGATAGCATCAGTACCAAAATAGCTGATACCGAATGTCTCAACCTCAGTAGGAACATTGGCTCAACATACAAATGTGCACTGAAAACTTAGCACTTACAGGACAAGGACGCTCTGGATCTAGAAAAACAACTCGCAAAATCTGCTCCACTGCTACTTGGTCCTTCAGCTCATCAAACTGTTTCCAGGGAGAAAAATAGACTTGTAATTAAAAACAAAGATAAATAAGATCCCACAATGTGGAAGATATCTTCACATCTAGCAGGGAAATGGAGACACTAGAGTGACTGAAATGAAATGTAAAAGCCAAGCATATACAACAAAAGAACTTAATTTTGATGGTGCACAAAATTGTATGGTGTATGTGTGTGATAGAGAAAGAGAGAATTACCCAAAATAAAGTGAACCTTATTAATCATGATAAAAATCTCCAGTTCTCACTCCTCATACTATGCACATTAAGTTTACTAAAAGGTTATGAAGTTAATAATGTTTAACAGGACAAACCCATATGCATAGAGTAATTAACAAAAACAAAACTTAAGTTATAACTAAACTTAAGGAACAACATATTGATTGCTATAAAATGAATGTGTGTGGTAGGTAATCTAAGAGATACAGTTGCAGGGTTATCAGATGCCTGTGTGCTAGAAGAGTATGCAATAGAAACAGGTAGGCAGACGAGACAGCAGTGGTATCAAAACTAAAATCAACAGCAGCAACATCTTATCTTATTCATGGCAATTGTAAGTTTATAGCCCAAATAAAATTGACTAACCAGTTCAGGGACGTAATCAATTGTTCCTTTCACCTTCAAGCTCATGATTTTAAATTTGAGTCCAGTTTTTTCAGGCTTTTCATTATTTTCTGGTTGCTCTACAAACTTGAACACTGGCAAACAAAATACAAATCAGAGAGATAACTTGACCATGTAATTATGACGATCATTTGTTACACACAAAAAGGAACATAGAGAGAAATCAAATATTGTTACCTGTTGCTATGATACTCTCACCAGGTGTGAGGATAGCCCCAGGAGGACGCATGAAACAGCTCTTGGGTGCAGTTGTTTGAAACTAAACATGCATATATTAAATGACAAACAAAAGTTAAAAATAAATAAATGAATTATTCTCTTGCAAAACTTTGACATAGTAACAGCAAGAACAGACAGTTCAATTCAAGACTCAATGAAAGTACCTAACGACAAATTTTGCAAATAAGGAAAAGAAAAATATAAAAACAGGAATAAATAAAAAAGGTGTACATGTTTCAGTGAAACAGTTTCACCATACCTTGAAAGCTACATTAGATTTACTGGTGTTTTTAATCCTGATAGCACTCCTAACCTGTTTCCCCGGCTCATCTACACAAGATAGTAAGAAAATATGAGAAGATAAGTCATACAACACAAGGATAAGTAAATCAACCGATAATATGGAACGTTGGAATATAATGGTTATAAAAGAAAAAAAAGGATAAAAACCATGCCTATAGTACATATGAACTCAGAAACATACAAGCACTAGTATAAAACAAGCATGTGTCTATGTGTATGTATTTCTCTACCCACACATGTAGACACAAGAAAAAGCGAGAGAAGCAAAAAGAATTTTCTATCCTATTTGTCATGTAACTCCATTGTTTGACGGATCACTTTCAAACTTTATGATTGTTGCACCGTTAACACTATCCACCACATGCAACTTATGATTGGTATCATAGCTATGCAAATTTAACGTATTTGTTGTCTACCATGCAAAAGTATCTTTTTCAAAAAAGGAAAATGTTCGTTAATTCAGCAGCAACACTGTAACTTCCACCACGAGCAAATTAAGATATTATTGCTACCATTCAAAGCCAAATGCTTAATACGGAAAAAATGCAAAAAGTATAGAAGAATGGAATTAATAAGTATCTAATCTTCAGAAAATAATCCATCCCTACCATTCATACCGCACATATTAACCACATCCAATTTGTTTTAAAGACTTGTGAATTCAAGATGAACACTTCACTAGCCAATTGTACTCAAAACAATTAGAAGCAAAGTGATTTAACAACAATAAATGACCAAAAACTGAAACACACTATTGCAGAATTCCCTTTTCTTTCTATCATAAGTATCTTCAACACTGGGGCCGTCAAAACTTGCTCTGGAACAAACATCAAACGCCTTGTGGGAAAAATTCTTTAGCCTCATCAAATCTACCAAGCAGTAAACTACACATTTACAGTTTCCATTTCTAGAATATCACAATCCACTTAAACAAAAAGTGTAATAACCATACTCAGAAACCAACAACAGCAGCAGCTATCAACATTGAATAATTAGCTTTATTACTATAGCCCTGTTTGAATACCTTTTTCCATAAGTACTCCCCTAAGATAAAATCAACTTATGCCCTTAATTTTTTTTATAAAACCTATATCATCAGAGTATCCAACTTCGCCAAAACCTGAAGTGCATAAATTGATTTTAACCTAGAGAGAAACTCAATCTATTTTACCTTTTTAAATTTCTTCTCTTTATGGAAAAGTTTATCCAAACATGCCTATACCCCAATTTCAGCTCGTGCTCGGTGGTTTCAAACTGTGATTAGTAGTAACTCAGTATTACCTCACAATCACAAACGAATCATCAAGAAAGGAAATCGCAGCAATAAAAACTCCAGGCAACACAGCAAAAAAAAAAAAAAACCGTTATTTTTCAATCCATGATGAAAGTAAACGAGCAATGACTTTTACCCAAACCAAGTCGTTCTATTTATGGCAGAGTCCAATTAAAACCTAAAACTACCCAAAATAAATTGCAATTAAAATTAGTAAATAGAAATTAAATCCAAATTAGATCACGTTCAAAGCAATTACTGCATGCAAGCAGAGACACATAACGAAGAAATCACGATATTTCAATAAAGCAAACAAATTTCAAAGGGGAAACAAGAATATATACAAGGGAAGTAAAGCTTGCTGGATGGATCGAGCTTGAGACGACGTCGTGTCGGGAGAAGCGATCTCGCGACGGAGGAAACAGAATTGGAGGTGTGGGAAGTGGAGCCCTCCAGGGGGAGATTGTGAGTGCTATTAGGGTTGTGGTTGTGGTGATGAAGATGGTGAAGGTTGGCGGAAGACGGCGTCGTATTGGCGGCGTTGGAATGGCGGAACGGAAGCTTGAAGAAATTCCAGACCTTAGGTTCGGAGTGAGGCTTGGGGTCAGCTACGGCCATGTTGCTCAGGGAACACTAATCGCAGGACGCGAGAGAAGGAAAAAGGAAAGCGCGAGGAATATTATTGACTCTGAGAGATCACAGTTCGGCTTTTAAACGCCGTCGTTCAGTGTTTTTTTCTTTTCTTAATTCTTTTTCTTAGTCTTGGTCTCTCTCGCTGGGGTGTGTTTGAAACTTGTGAAAGTGGTGTTGCAGCGCGGATGTGAGGAGGATTATGAATTGCGATGGAGAAGACAATTTTCGCGTCCACGCGTTTTTTTTTTTTTTTTTCTCTTTCTCTTTAGAACCGTTTTGCTGAGTGCAATCACTGAGAAGGTGGGAAAATATGAATGACGTCGCGGTAATGTGCGGAAAACATGGTGGGGTCCCCTTTTTCAAGTAACTAGTGTCTAATGTCTATTACACGCTATCCATGGGGTTGACTTTCAGACCCTGTTTTCTTTTCTATTACACGTTTTTTCACACTTCCATTCTTCTAAGTTCTAACGTTTGAAAATTTCTTTTTCAAGACTACAAACTATGTTTGGTTTTCCGTTGGGTTTGCGGGACATGCATCATCATCATCATTATTAACTTAGCATTCATGCAGTAACTGTCAACCTAACACAACATAAGGGGAGAGAATATACGATGAATTGGACCAATAACGAGGGATTTAGATTGTTTGTGTAAAATTGTAGGTACAAACTGATGCAAAATAAGAAAACAAAGCACGTAATCTAATGTGTTATGCAAAGGTTGTCGCAATATGAAATTTCATCTTGTTGTATGTTATGACAAACTTTTAGACAAATTCAGGTGATAATAAAACAATAAAGAATATCTTAGTGGAAAAGGAAAATGAAAGAGTACACAAATGGCAAAGCAATTAAAAAAGAAAAGTGGCAAGCCTTTTTATAAGGAAGAACATTTTGTAACCAAAAAACAAAAAACATTAAAGATAAAAAGTAATGAAGTTGTAAATTTGTAGCTCCAAAAACATTTTGTAAACCTTTTTGGACTAATTGAGCGGCCCAGTATCGGTTAGGTCGGCCCAATATTATGATCTGTTAGACTATTGTAAATTTGTAATTATTCACCTATTTAATTTAATGTAATGACGTTACTTTTTGAAAATTTACAAGTTATTTCTCATTTCAATGAATTGTGAAAATATATGAAGTGTGATGCTGATTAGTCTTATGCTCCTTTCTTAGTAAGATTGAACACAACAAATCTTTAAATCTTAAATGTATCAATCTTATAGTTTTTAATTTAAAAAATAAAGTGAAAATATAAAATTATACTCATATTTTTTCTGTCCCACAATCCATTATCTAGTCTTGTATTTTTTTTTTTCAATCAGCCAAAAGAGATTATATTAAAGGGTATAAGGTGTACCTTGAATTCATATAAAAAAACATTATTATGGTTAAAAACTATTTGGTTTGCAATTATATACAAATAGCACATTAACCAAAATACAAGAAATCAAGTTCATACATCCACCCAACAATTCCCTTACTGTATTCAAGTAAAATTGTTGGTCATGGAAGATTATATCATTTTTTTAATGTCAAATCATTCACATAACACAACAAACCATACATTTCAGCAAAGGACTTTAATTTTATTTCCTTGAAATCAATTTTGTACATATCAAAATGAATCAACCATGGTTGGTAGTATCAAACCAATGACCCTTGTCCAAGATGCATAATTGTACCATGAAGTTTATATAACTTTACAAGTGAAAAATAAATGATTTATAATTTCATAATTTCATCTTTTCTTTTGAAGAATAAATAGAATATCTCATTATTATCTAATTGAATTTCCCTCGTATCTATTCTAGCATTGGTAAAAATATAGTCACTCATAAACTTTTATAGAAAAAAAGTTGTGAAATATTTTTTTTATAAATTTAATCCTTATCCTTTTCCTTTTCCTTATCTTAAATAGAGTCTTCTCTTTACAAATTTGCATATATATTAACTAAAAAGAACAAAGTTAGGTTTGAAACTTTAACAGGTTGTTATCGTGTTTAATAAATAAAGAAAGAAAACAAATCTAGGGTGAAAATCTCCGCGTACATGATTAAATTATTGTTTAACTTTATACCTTTTGTGAATTAAGCAGTTTAATAAAGCCATTCTTGAGACAATGTTTCCACATTAACTTACGTTCTTGCGCGTGTTTACATTTAGAAGAACACACTTTTTATAAATGAATGTTATATATATTAGCCCATATTGTTTCGACTTTCAATGAAATAAAAAGTATGATAAAAACAAAAGCATCATCATCAATATCTAAACGGAGGGCACTTGACCAATATAGCAACTTTTTTAATTTAAAAAACATAAATTAAGAAACAAATGCTTCTTTAAAGTAAGTGATTTTCCAAATAAACTCAGGTCATACACGCCAGCTTCACCGCAATAGGCAGTACGTAAGACAAATAAAAATAAAGAAAATAGACGTGACCAATTATTTATCAATAACAATATTTTAGTATAATTATTAACATTTTGATAAGTATCATTAGATTCTCAGAACACACACGTAGAGAATGAACACTTTTCTATTTTATTTTCACTGTTCCGCAGACGTTAGATTTGGTCGCGTGGCACTTTGCGAATCAAACGATTTGGTGTATTTGGCTAATGCAGCGACGCACTCGATCTCTATGTTTTGGGACACGTCTCAGAGTATATGGTTTTTCAAATTTCAATTATCTTAATGCAGCACGCAAAGAAAATTTTATTTTGGTGTCTCCTTAAACTGCAACATTGGCGATTGATATCCATTAAAAATACACAATATTCATATAGTATATTTTTACTCATTATATTTTTAGACATGACATGATTGATCCAATATTCCAAGGTAATAAATGAAAGCAGAATTAAGACTAGGGTAAATTTAATCGAAAGTACTAATAGGGAAGACGAAAATGCATATAACATTCTTGCTAATTTTGTATACAGTACGTTTTTGAAATTAAAATGAATAATTTTTTTCGATAAAATAGAACAAAATATGTATACTATGATGTCGTTTTCAGAGTTTCAGTGCATGAGGTTGCCACTTGCCTCAGAACTTTTTACATTTTTACGATATATTTGACATTATGCATTCACACCACCATGAGCCATAAAGAAGCAGAAGCATGATGAGTTATTAATGGATTTATGCTTCAAAAAGGTGAGGCTTGTTCGATCTACTTCCTTTTCTGACCCCGCACACTATATACTCCTCCAGTTCAATTCGAGTTCAGAGTTCAGACTGGGAATGGAGAAGAACAAAATTTAAATTAAAACGTGTTATTTAACTTACACAGAAGCACAACACAGTCAAAGATAATGACTATTCTGATCAGAAAAATAAGAAGAAGATATACATAGATGTCTAGGCCGGTGATAAAGGACCTGACACGTTACTTCAAAAAAAAGTTTTAGGATAAAAAAAAAAAAAATTTATATAAATTAAAATTGTGAAAATTTTCTCAAATACCTCATTTTTTTTTCTTAAAAAGTTTTTTTTTATAGAATAACGTGTACAAACAAAATATATATGTGTTTATTTATACTTTGCAATTCAGATTGTTCTTCAAAATTTATGCATGCAAATAATATTAAGATCTCCCCTCTTACATACATTAATTAGCATCACTTTTAGTATAAGGATAAATTAAAGTGAAATTACTAGGTTCGAGTAATTAATTATACTCGCATTCTATTTTCAAAAGAAAAAAGAAATATATTTGCATTATATACGGCAAAAACGCAAAGTCAAACATGTTGAGTTCATGTTTCACGACTTCGATCTATGGCAACGAATTTAAAGGAGAAAATGAGCAAGTAAATCCTATTTTGCAGCAATTTCTTCTATCGCAAATATGCTTATAAATCAGTAATTTTATGTGTGAAAAAAATAAATTAACAGAAAAAAAAAAACAAATTTGGAAAATTCTTAACCATATATATAGTTTATCGTAAACATTCGAATTCATAATTAATGTGTAAATCAGGTTATAAGATTCATAACCATATAATATCTATTTATGAAGATTACTTTTCTGCATATCGAAATTTGACCTAAGTGTCATTAATAGTTTGTGTCTACCTAATGAAATTCAACAAATATGACCAGGTGTTTTCTTTTTGGGTGATTAGGCCGTACACTAATTATAATATGTGCTTATATTTCACAACTGACTATTATTGACATATACTATATGCATGTATTTCTTTCGTACTACTGTACAAAATATGATAGACTTGTTAGTTTTTAAATTTTCAAAATATATTAAGCTAGCATATATATATATATATATATATATATATACTATTATTTTTATTATTATAATTATTAAGTGTAATCACAAGTTCTCCTCTATAACATGAAAGTGGAAAGAAAGGCAGACATGTGTTCTTGGGGGTTACGTGGCCTGTAATGTGTTGATTACAGCTAATATGAATCAGAAAGCTAGCTAGGGGTCACACTCTCCGGAAAACGATGGTTTTGACTCTCCGGTAATGTTAAAAGTAAATGAGAAACGTACTACTAAGTACTACTAAATATCAAGCACACATATGATTAATCCAACGATCAAATTTCAACGTGTGATGAAAAGTAAACATTTTTTTTTTCCCAGTAACATTAATTAATTAACTCTACTTTTTCAATATTGCAAGATAGAAATAGTAAATACACAAAACCACGTAGAGAAAATTAATTAGATGAAATGAAGAGGGGACACGTAGCAAAAGAGATAACAGAGGCCGGCACCAAATCCAATTGACTTCATGATCTCCTTAATTTCTATTTATACAGCAACCATGTACGTCCCATTGAGTCTCATACAAAACATAACTCCATTATTTCCTTTTCTCTCCCAACAATCTTTCTTTATTTTCTCACGTCTCCAAAATCTTCTCCCTCTCTTTTTTTCTTTCTATCACGCAAACTCAATTAGCAAGTAGCTCAACAAGTTCAAATTAAGCTACCTAGCTAGCAATATTACAATGGGTAGACCACCTTGTTGTGAAAAAAATGGCCTCAAGAAAGGGCCATGGACACCCGAAGAAGACCAGAAACTTGTTGATTACATTCAGAAACATGGGTACGGAAATTGGAGAGTACTCCCAAAGAATGCTGGTATGTCACAATTTCATAAAGTTATCCTCATCTTTTGTGCCAAAATTGAACATTATTAATTAAACACACACACAAACACATAAAGTATGTTTTAGTTTTTTTGTTGCATATATATATACTTGAACTAATTAAAATGAATGGCTTTTGCTTATTTTGAATTGATTAGGGTTGCAAAGGTGTGGAAAGAGTTGCCGACTCCGTTGGACAAACTATCTCCGACCAGATATAAAACGTGGTAGATTCACTTTTGAAGAGGAAGAGACCATAATACAACTACATAGCATTCTTGGCAACAAGTAAGTGATAATTAATACTAATATTATTCGTTAAAGAAGGTTTTGTAATAAATTAACTTGGTATTAATTATGGGATTATTATGGTGTAGGTGGTCAACTATTGCTTCTCGCTTACCCGGAAGAACAGACAATGAAATCAAGAATTACTGGAACACCCACATTAGAAAAAGGCTTCTAAGGATGGGAATTGACCCTGTGACACATAGGCCAAGGCTTGATCTATTGGACCTATCTTCAATCCTTAGTTCATCACTCTATGGTTCAACACAAATAAACAACATCCAAAGACTTCTTGGCACCAACACTGTGGTGAACCCTGAGCTTCTAAGGTTGGCTTCATCACTCTTCCCCTCTCAGCCACGCGAACACCAAAATATTTGTTCACAAAATTATGAAGAGAATCAGATCTGTAACCCCCAAATTCAGAACCAAATACCTCAGGACTTTGCTCACGAAGCATTGCCTTTCAATATGGACTCATACCCTTCAATTTTCCATGACTCTGGCTTCCAACAACAACATTCTCATAATCAACTAAGTGATTTGCATAATTGCAACGGAATTGATGATACAAGTTATGTTCCTCAATTACCAAGCTATAACAACAATAACTACCACGGTTATGATTACCCTCCAATGTCTCATTACAGCAACCAGAACTTCAGCTTCGCTTCAGTTCTCTCAACGCCTTCGTCGAGTCCCACACCGTTGAATTCGAACTCGACGTATGTCAATGGGAGTAGCAGCACGGAGGATGAGACAGAAAGCTATGTCAGCAGCAACTTGTTGAGATTTGAACTCGCAGATATGTTGGGTGTGAATGTGAGTTCTTATAATTAATGTGTTCACAACTTCACATCATGATCAAACAATCGTCTTGAACGAAAATGAATCCACCATATGGTTTATTAATTCAATTCCTCGCATTGATTTATCTGGGCTAGCTAGATATATAATTGCAATGGAACGATTGTACTGATACCTGTAACATTTTCTAAATTTTAATAGTATTAATGAATATTGATAGTTGACTTTTGTCATCAAGGTCCTTGTCCTTTTCCAATTATTATTGTTTAAACTTTCCATTATTGCTGTGTTACTGTGTGCATGTCTGCTTTCTTCCTAATAAACAAAGCACTGAACCATAATTTACGTAGTCACTTCAAGGCAAGATAAGAGTATCGTGCTCAAAAAATATTAAACTAAAAAGTACTAAAGACGTAGAGTATAATTTCTTTTTAAATTCGTGCTGATCCGTACTGTTAGTTTTCGTATTAATTACCACTCTTGTTGTACAAAACCATACATATTTTTTGCAATTTTTTTATTTATTCCAACCAGCTGATAAGACTATAAATGACAAAGAAAATTGTTTCATATATTTAAGGTAGTTACATATTTAAAAAAAAAAAAAAAAACTTGAGACCGCTAATTAAATTTAAATAATTTTGTATCAATTTAATTGGATGACAAATTACTTTTAACACACAACCAAGTAAAAGTCATCTGAATTAAATAGTATAATTTTTAAAATGATTGCTATAAAAACCAAGAACCTAACTTATATGATTACTCATATTAGATGATCGTGCAATTTTTTTTTCTAGAACATGCTTCAATTAATAATAATATACACACGCGAAATTAGAAATTTTAAAAATACACGTTGTCGGCTGAATGCTTGTCAAGATATATGTAGCATTTTATACAATAGCGATCTCTTATCATCACAGCTACTTTTCTATTTGTTTTTATGTAGTTTAGTCGGATTTGGACTATCTTGAATTAGAAACCTTTTCTAAATTAAAACAGAAAAGAGAAAAAATGGGAAGTAGGGGACAAAGAGAGAGGAAGGAAGTGTATATTTTAGAAACAAAGTGAGGAGAGGGAGGCAAGATTTGTGGTTTGAGAGATTCCGACAGCGAGTCCAAGATGCCGGCAAGGTGGCCGGAGATACACGACGGAGCACGTGAGGTGGACACCTGTCCGCGACACCTGTAACAATAGGTAACTGTGTTTTCAGTTTTCACGCATTGACAATGATAAAGTACTATAAAAATATGATTTTGCATGGGGGGCTTTGACCGAAACACTTTGACTTGGGTACGTGGCAGTGCACCAGCGGTGTCGCTGCATTTTGTGGGGCCCGCCACACAAGCAAAGATTGCTTTTTCATTGAAAAACATGTCATGCATCTTGTGCTGTTTTTTTTTTTTTTTTTTCTGGAAGGTTTTTCAGAATTGAAATGGGTAGATATGGGATAATATCAATTGCGTCAGCAGTGGGGACACGTGGGCTCAATAATACAGAAACGAACCGGTTTAGGACTTTGGTAACCGGTTGGTTCAGGAAACGGGGCAGTCTTATCAAGTTTGAGGTGTTTTTATTTTTAACTGAATAATCTAATAAAATGCACGTTTAACCTTTTTACTGTATTTCTCTGTCTAGCATGTGTTCGATGTGTGACCATACACGACAAACAGAACTACTTAAGCAAACAAGAAGTAGTGGCTGCATATTTCTGGTCGGTCGATCTGCGTGTTCTACTTCTAAGTTCCACCTGATTGCTGCATCTCAGTTCCCAACATTAATTTTCATGTCCTTTTGTGTGTGGAACCTAAAATTAACACGTCTCTGTGACTGTGTCACAGAATTGGCTGCGCAATGCGCACGTTCTAACTTTCTACCACATCCACTCAAAATTCGAAGCCAAAGTAAATGTACAATATCTAGGTAATAAGACCAATTTTTTTTTTTTTTACAAAAATAATGTTAAAAAGATTTATGAATAATCAAGATTTATAATTCTCATATATTTATCATATTAACCAAATAGCATGATGAAACCTCTTAATCATTGTACGATTGGTTTCTCATAGTTTCAACCATCCTTTTGCAGGAGCCAGTTACGTGAGGTATATATTTTGGTCAAACTTACATGTTCAACCACATCTTTCACACAATGGCATTAAACCGACACGAGTCATCCACCGTACGTATACGATTCGAAGGTTCCCATTGTGGGTTACCGATTCCGCAAGTCATCGACGATGAAGCCCTTTCTCTCGTGCATGTAACTCGTTCGTCATTTTTGCGTATACAATATTTATTTATGTGTCCTATTCATCATTGAAACTTGAAGGACGAGATTATGATTAATTTCTCAACTTGTTTTAAAAGAAAAGGACGATAATTAATATTCATGTCCGCATACTAGAGAAAATCATTTTTTTATGTAATTAAGAATCAGAAAAAATAAATATTAATTATTATATCTTACAATAAATGGTCCAAATATAAACATATAATTCATGTGATTTTTAACTAATGATTATTTAACATTTTTTTCAGATTAAAAATAATAAAATATATAAATAAACAATAAAATTTATCATTAATCAAAATTAAAATAGCAAAGTACAGATAGAATTAGTACAATAATTTAATGTAAGACAACAGCATATGCTTGTCTTGACTTGCAGCGCTGAAGATGGTTTCTGTAATTCTAACTCGCTTTCTTTTTCGACCGTCCAAAGAAAAAGGTGCTTCGGAGTTTTTGAAAGTAAACTCAAAAGTGGGCTATGTCTTAATTTGTTTGAGTTCTTCTCTTCATACATCGTTCTCTTATATTATGATTTGCCCATGCTGTTTTATTTGTCTATTCTTGTGTCTTCTAGGAGAAAATGTGCAATGCATGGAGAAAATTGTGGCCTAGTGAGCAACTTTCTCTTGCGGCATTGGAGCCTTAACTATTGTGTCGTGTCTATATATGTTATATATGTGAGATGTGATGTAACATGAAACGAATAAGCTAGCTATCCACCTTTCACATATAAAAGTAGTGAACTTGTATACGAAAATTGGTCACCAATTTACCATCTCCTTTTGTTTTATCGCTAACGTAGAAGCAAAACGTTTTAATTTGCTTCTCTCATGTAGATGTTAAAGTTTTTTATGAACTTTAAATTATTAATTATGAATCATCTTAGCTTGGTTAGGTTTTGATAACAATCCATTAGAAGTTGAACATTTGTAATAATAAAAAAAAAAAAAAAAAAGATAGCCTAAGCCTTTGGAGTTCGTATACTACCAATTTGTTGATAAGAAAAAATATTTTTTTACTAATTTGAATTTGTGTCTCTTAATTATTATTTTCTTTCTTTCTATTTTCAGGTTTGTGTGTGGAAAGTCAGAAATGGGGGAATTCGTCCGCGGAAAGCTTGATTCTTGCTTTTCAATTATTTTGAATGTCAACTTCTAATTCAAACAGTGACATTATAGATATTGATTTTTTCTTACAAAAGTATGGCGGATTATACTAAAACCATTGACAGACTAGACTCACTAACCATCGAGAAAGTTTCAAAAATATATTTTTAATTAATTATAACTCAATTTGCAACCTAGATACAAAGTCCAAAATAAAAAGGCTTATCTTATTGCGGTTTATATATTGGGCATCGTTCGCAATTTGTCTGATTTAAAAAGTGTGTTTGAAGTTTGATGTCTTTAATTGACATATAATGCCCCCACTACACACATCATTGAGAAAAATTCAACAATATTTTTTCAAATTCTAACTCAATTTGCATAGATCCAAAGTCTAAAGTTAAAAGACTTCTTGCGGTTTTTGCATCTATATAACATTTAATCCACTCCTAAGCGGAAAACAACTCCAAATAGATCAAACACTTAATTCGAGTAGTCAAAGGTGATAAAAAAAAAAAATGAACCTAATACGCACTAAAACGTGCTTTCTGTGGAGAAGATGAAAATTCGTACAAAAGTCAGATTATTATGATATAAAGAAAGAATGGTGCGTATATAATTAAGTGAATGAAAATTGTATAGCTAGTGGGACACTGTTGGAATACTTCAGACAAAACTGCAAAAACTAAGTAGTTGATTATAGTTGTGGTTATAGCCTAACATTTAGGAACTAGCATGCCTTATATTTTCCCATGTTTGATTTTCTTGATTGGTGAAAACAAATTCAATGATAAATTTGTTAGTAGAAGAAAATCACTCAACAAAGTATCACCAAACAACTTATAATTATGCATAGGTGTACGTATAGATCATTCATGTCTATTTTTAAAATACGAAAAATAAAAATGCTCCATAGTCTTTATTCAAAGTTGAAGTTAGTCCAATGTTTCAACCAACCACAAAACAGGTTACTATTCCAGAATAATACACTTAAACTTTCGGCGAATATATATATGATGCGATTGTAGATTTCGAAATGCCACATTATAGGTTTAGATCAGTCCAATAATTAGTTTAATGATGCGATTGAATGATAAACTAGTTTTGATTAGTTAAATTAAAGATTGCGTTCAACTAAACTTGTACTATTATTTCTTAGTCAAAGTACACCTGTTACCAACACTCTGTAGCAGCAGTTCATTCCTTATCATATTATTAAGACACTTAAAACAAAAATGAGATACAACATGTGCATAAGTCTAAATTATTATTTGGAAAATGACTTCGGTCAATTGAACTATAACACCTAACCTAAGAGCTATTTTTACGTTCCTAGTTGAATTGACAAAGAAGTTTTTCTTAAAACAATCACTAGACATTTAAAAATGTATATTTAATTGCATAATTATTAAGCTATTCTCAGTTTTATTTTTGAAAAAGACACCGGTTCATTCTAAAGATAGGCGATAGGATAAAGGGGTAAGTTTTTTAAATATGAAGTGAGGACTCAAGAGTTTGTATAGCTAATTAAATTACTCGAACACTTCATCAGTTCATCTGTTTTTTTTTTTTTTTTTTTTCTGAATAATCATTACTTTAATAGTTTCATTTCATTTTAAATTATTCGTCACTTTAAAAATTAAAAGCATGTATATTTAATTACTTTTTTTTTTTTTTTATCAATTTATCGTTTTTTATTTTGGTATTTTTTCTTAGTAGGATTCAAAGAATATTATTGAAATGAGATGGTAACATACTCCAATAAATTTGTATGTTTTTTTGAAAACTGGGAATATTTAATGTTTTTCTTAATTCCTGTGTAAAAATTTAAACGCAGTCATTTTAAAACAGGTGGAAAATATACTTGATTATAAAGTTTATAAATTAAAAAAGAAACACTTTTTAATTTAATTTTTTGGGTGTAAAGTAAAGACTATCCGATTTGTCAATGCCAAGTATAAATTATTAGATTCCTCTTTAAAAAAATGATTTTATTACATTCAGACTTTAATAAGCGCACCATAAAGCATGTAGATATATGGGCCTTGCAAGTTTGGAGAGTTTGAATATGGTCCATAACATTTTCAAGGGCCTGGGCCCTTATTATAAAATATTAAAAAAAAACAAATATATATATATATATATATATATAATCTATAACAATAATAAATTAGATATCATAAAGTAATTATTTTTGAATTTCACTTTTATATATGTCTATTATATATTTAAATAATATAAATATAATCCATTAATATATAAAGGGTACTATTCCCACGCCCACTTGATTTTTTTAATAAAAGATTGTTTTTGAAGGATTTTAAATAAAAGATCGAGTTTGAACTTGTTTGATAGATTTTCGACGTGTATAGGCCATAGGGTGTGCATTATAAGTATCACAATATTTTTATTAATTTATTATAATTTACATATTTAGAAATATTTATTTTTATAATATTTTGTTGTATAAAATAAACATTTTTTTTGTGCAAGACTAAAATACTAGTTTTATATTATCTTTCTATTTGTTTTTCTATGAGTAGTAAATTTTTTTTTTTGGTGCAATTATGAGTAGTAAATATTATACTCCACTACAAAAATAACAAATATTATTTATATTCTTAAGACATTAAATTAAATATATTTATGTTTTGATTTAATACTTTCTACTTTCTAGGAGTAGTGTATTAGTAAAAAGTTTTATAATAAGAGAATATAAAATTTTGATCTAACTTGCTTGATTTACCGTTACGATTACGACTTCCAAGACCATAATTTTTTGGATTAGAAAAGAAACGCAACACATTGTGTACACAATTTTACACCGAATCAAATCAAATTATAATTATAATTATAATTATAATAATTACACACAAGATATCAATCAAAAAAGAATATATCTTCAATAGCTCTTGAATTTTTGGGGCATGTTCGTTTAGGGTTTGTGCTTGTTATTGCCGCCTCAGTGAACAATAATCGCGCCAACTCTTGTAAGATCCGCACCCCATTCACAGTTTCACGTTCTCGTCGCTGACCATCTGATCAGATCCTTCTAATTCCGCTGCCTCACTTTGACCGCCGCCACCCAAACTAGCATGTTCTTGGGTGCTTCCATTACAGGTTCTAATTTTGTTTGATTTTCTTACGACCCATTAAGCATATTTCATAATTAGTGACGGATCGTGTGTTTCCTTAGTTAAAGGAGGAATTTTTAAGGCTTTTCTGGAATAGTGAAGACTTGGGGTCTTTGACGAGGGAAAAAAAGAAGCATTTTTAGAGTATGAATAATTGAATTTCCAATGTTTGTTTATTTGTTTTAATTTTAATTTTGGGGTACACTGAAAGGAAGGAGTATGGAACAAATAGGGGGTTCAATTTCCAAGAATTTTGGAACGTGGGGTGGATTTGGCCTTTGTTGAATGCTTTGATTAGGGGAATTTCTTCAGTTATCCTTGTTTGATTTTTAATTAAGTATTTTAGATAGGTTAAGATCTATTGCTTCTTGTTCGCGATATCTATGAATGAAGGAGACCTAATCCAAAGCATCAAGTGTGTAAGAATATCATGTCTTGCTTAGTGTTAGTTTCATGCTTATGTAGGCGTTCGTAGTGTGTCTGTTGGACGCATTAATTGCTGGTGCCGTTTATTGATTTTTATTTAATAAGCCGTTATGATTTGATACACTGCTATAATGATAATGTCTGGTGTTAGATTTGCGACAAGGAGATATCACATTCTACTGGTTTTCATTCCTTCACTTGTTAATTGTTATTGTCTTGTGCTGCTGTTGATTCTTTCCATCATCCCCTTTTATGTGCAAGTGTGCAACTACTGAGCTTCCCTGACTCACTATTTACTTACAATAAAGTACTGAATCCAAATAAAGCTTCTCAACTTTTTTGTTGGATGTTTTTGAGGCTATTAAATTTGATTTTGACTTGGTGATGATTTGTGACACTGCATTACAGAATGAGGGTTTATTTTTAGTATTGCATGCTAGAATATGGATAACAGCACTGGATGTAGTTTTGAATTTGTTTTGTTCATTGTTATTAGAATATGCCAAAATAACTAGTGATGTTCTCCTAGTTTTGTGGACAACTTTGAGATTTAGGCATAATAACCACTCTAGTGAGTAGTGGAGGGCATTTATTTTCTGTATCCATTGAGTTTTGAATCACTTGATTCTTATGAAGGAATTGAAATATATCATACTAGTATAAAATTAAATTTTAAAAGCATGTCAACAAATATGGCTTTGTTTATAGAAGAATTTAAAAGAAACTGTTGTTTGCTTATCAACAGTGTTCTGATTGACTTGATATTTGGTTTGCAGATATTTGATGCTTGGAAACGTAAAGAAAGTTGCCCATTCTATTCTTAGAGCCCATAGAAGAAGATATTTGGAAGCGAGTAGAAATGAGGCTTTTACCTCAGTTGGACCAAATATCAACCAATGCAGGAAGTACATGCAATATAAGTTTCATAGTGAAAGACGTAATTCATTCTTGTGGCATTGGGCAAGAGAAAACTACCACAAGGGCTGTTCTTTTAGGAACTTCTCTGTAATTTCGGCAAGTAATGTTGCAGCATATAATTCTCGAATTGTTTGGAAATTGCTGTATAAAAAATACTCTTCCAATGGTTATAATGGATTTACCTCCATAAATATGATTGCTCAAGCAGTGAGCCTGGCTTTGACTCGTTCTTATTTGCTGGTTCCTGGTTTCTTGGCATTGGCAAGTGGAAATCTAGCATTGGCTCAGCAAAATGGGGTAGACACAGAGTTTTACCCATCACAGAATGCTTTGTATATGCATGCACAAGATGGGTATGGTTACATGTTTGCATTTGCATTCATTGTAGTGGAAAGCCTTGTCTTGTTAGCGAGAGCTATCTATCTGGCCATTTTATTCTCTCCAAGCATACTGATGGCACCACTTGCAGATTATTTTGGACCAGAGTTCAGGATAATGTGGCTATCGGTTGTTCATCGCACACTAGAAAAAGCAGGTCCAGCATTCATAAAATGGGGTCAGTGGGCTGCTACCCGGCCTGATTTGTTTCCTCAAGATCTATGTGCTAAGCTTGCTGAACTTCATACGAAAGCACCTCAACATAGTTTTAGCTACACAAAGAAAACTATAGAAAGAGCATTTGGTCGAAAAATTTCTGAAATTTTTGAGAATTTTGAAGAAGTTCCTGTTGCATCTGGAAGTATTGCCCAAGTGCATCGTGCTTCTTTAAAATATCGTTACCCAGGTCAGCAAGCAAAGCCCCTAGTGGTTGCAGTAAAGGTTAGACATCCTGGTGTGGGTGAATCTATCAGAAGGGATTTTGCTATTATCAATTTGGTGGCAAAATCTTCGAAGTTCATCCATGCACTTAATTGGTTAAGATTGGATGAAAGTGTTCAACAGTTTGCAGTTTTCATGATGTCTCAAGTTGACCTTGCAAGGGAAGCTGCTCATTTGAGCCGCTTCATTTACAATTTCCGTCGATCGAGAGATGTTTCTTTTCCTAAGCCTGTCTATCCACTTGTGCATCCTGCAGTTTTGGTGGAAACCTATGAAAATGGAGAAAGTGTATCACATTATGTTGATGAGCTTCAAGGACATGAAAGGATTAAAAGTGCTCTTGCTCACATTGGTACTAGTGCACTTCTGAAGATGCTTCTGGTAAAATGTCTCTCATTTACAGTTTTTTTTTTTTTATGTTTATAGATTTTGTAGTTGATGCTAGAAAGTAGAAACAATTTTTAGGCTTATTTTTAGCATTGGTTTGTTATGCGTCATGAAGGGATAATCATGATTGATTACTGATGAGTAATTTATCCATAATATTTTATTATGAATGCAAATTGCAAGGAAGCTTGGGCTCTTTCAATAGTTTTAAACTATAACACTATAAAGTTTTACCTTCTAAGACATTGAGATGTCTTGTTTCAGGTGGACAATTTTATTCATGCAGACTTGCATCCTGGAAATATCCTTGTACGGAGCAAGCCTCACAAACGGCTCTTCAAATCAAAGCCACATGTAATTTTCCTTGACGTAGGCATGACTGCTGAACTCTCTGGCAGTGATCGGGTAAATTTATTGGAATTTTTCAAAGCTGTTGCCCAGCGAGATGGTCGGACAGCTGCAGAGTGCACACTAAGGTTATCAAAGCAACAGAACTGTCCAAATCCAAAGGCCTTTGTTGAGGTAATTTATTTATTTAGCTTGCAACTTTTTGGTAGGAACATAGCTTTATTGGTTGTGATTGTGAAATTAATAGTGTCATGAGATTTGTGATTTATAATAGTGGTTAAAACTCTGTTTTGCAAGTGGTTAACAGTGTCATGAGGTTATTGACCATCGTACTCTGTTAACTACATGTATAAACATGGTTAATTTTGTCTCAAAAACCAAAAGAATGTGGTTGTAATGTTGTATTACAATTATTTCATGACAATTTTGCAGTGTCAACACTTAACCGTTGACATTGGCTTTTTGTAGACTGGTTGATTTACCATTGGATCAAATGTAGTTTGTTTTTCTTATCAAGTTATGATTTTGTGCCATTTTACACATTGGGTTTCCGCTTTTTTTTCAAACAGGATTTGGAAGAGGCGTTTACTTTCTGGGGCACTAAAGAAGGTGACGTGGTGCATCCTGCGGAGTGCATGGAGCAAGTGCTTGAGAAAGTTAGGCGTCATAAAGTAAATGTTGATGGCAATGTTTGTACTGTCTTGGTGACCACATTGGTTCTTGAGGTAGTAATTCTGTGAGATATCATACCACTGTAAAAGTTTGTGACTCACATGCATGGATTAGAACGTTTGCTTTTACTATTTCAAATACTATCTAGCTGATGTTAATATTGGTAATATGTGATTTTGTAGGGTTGGCAGCGCAAGCTTGATCCAGAGTATGATGTGATGAATACGCTGCAGACATTGCTGCTTAGAGCTGATTGGGCAAAGTCTCTTTCATACACAATTGACGGCCTCATGGCCCCTTGAGGAGGTTTCCTTGTTGAAACAATTTTTGACCAAAACCTGAAACTGATACAGGACATCAATACATGTACTAATGGGCACTACCAAATTTGCCCTTATTTTTTGCTTGGCTTTTTTGGGGGAGGTTATCTATCCCCTGTATTCATCCCTGTTAATTTTCAGCAGTTATTACTGTGTGCCTGAGCATCACAGTTTACGAGAAAAGCTTAATAAAGCAGTCAATTTTGCACCCCTTATCATCCTATTGTACACCCAGAAACTTGATAATACTCCGTT
This sequence comes from Amphicarpaea edgeworthii, assembly GCA_014843725.1. Classification (NCBI taxonomy): domain Eukaryota; kingdom Viridiplantae; phylum Streptophyta; class Magnoliopsida; order Fabales; family Fabaceae; genus Amphicarpaea; species Amphicarpaea edgeworthii. Next base: position 23,897,473 of record CM026328.1, read on the forward strand.
TGATAATGTCGAAATCTTGAGATATGGTTAACTGACACATTCCAAAGTAAAATGAGCTGTTGTCTATTGTATTCTCGTAAGAATAAGAAAATTTTGAACGTCCGTACAACAATTTTTATTTTATCTTAATTTAAAAAAAAAAAAACAGGTTTTCAAACAGTGTCGTTTACAGAGGAAGTGAGAGTGTGTCCAGTACCACAATCAAATGGACAGCTAATCCCTAAACCAATTCCGGTTACAGCAACTGAGTATTTTTAGAGATTATGTTAATGATTCAACTTCAACACAACATTCATAACGTCAACAGTTGATAAAGAATTAAAGATGCCATGTACTTGATCGTTTCAAAACAGGATATCCACCAAGTTGTGAAAAATATGTCGACAACTAATTCAGCTAGTGTAGTACTTCGAAGAATTTGAACCGACACATTGATCCGTTTTAGATTCTTCTGATTTACCCACCTTGGCACCTGATTTGGAACTAAGCATTCTCAAACTCATAGTACACATCAATCTACCAGCGTCATCATTTAGTATACTCGGTGTGCTACACTATTTCCATTGATATCAATCTACTCCTTAGCAGTTAAAACTACTGAATTCATATCAATTCTACTTCAAATAGAGTTAAGAAATATATACAGATCATAAAATTTATTTCAAATTCAGGTAGGGCATAAACTTCACAGACGGAGATTAATCAATTTAATAAGTATCTCACTAGATGTTAATTTGTCCGAGCATTAATCTATACAAGAATGAAGATATGGAAGCGAGGTTGAGCTCAACATGAGATCTCTAGAGCATCAGAGGTATGCATGTAAGTATATTTTAGCTGCTGCAATCATGTTTTGCTTGTAAGCTGACGTACTTCTTTAATTGCTGTATTCATGCTATGAAGCGCCATTTTCTTTACCTGTTTTCATGCATGCCAAAAAGAGAAAAGCTTGTCAATTTCTGTGTAACTAAAAGGAGAAAATAATATGATATCATTACAAGATCTACCTCCAGCATGTCTGCTTTTCCTTTATGGTCTTCAGGCAATAGGCGGACCTCATCGATCAACTGGATACCCTCAGTAACATTTTCGGGGGACACAAATTCCAATATGGCATGAACGCTGGACTGCAGATCAAGAAACAAATGTTTGTCGTACATTTATACAATTCAGAGTATATGAAAGTGATACAAAAGACTAATATTGATCCTTCATAAGCAATCATAGTCTTTTGCTTTCCATCTAAATTTCGTATAAAATGTAAGTGTTGATAGCTAAATACATTCATAAATTCTTGAGAAATCATTTGCCAAAAGGTGCGGCTTAGCATAACATACTGAAATTAGTAGGCATTTTCAAAATATTTAAAATACAAGTCCAAAAGAATGGATATCCAGTTCAATAACAAACAAAGTTAAATAAGGTTTCTGCTTTTCAAGCCAGAAAGAGAGAGATTTTTATATGCTAATACCTTAGAATTCTTGATCTGGTATGGACATCCAGCAGGAATGATGACAGCTTGTCCAACATGTTGCTGAAAAGTCCATGGTTCAATCTCTGTAATAGTGACAGACATGTGTCAATGAAGTTATCTAGGAATGTAATGAATGATCAAACAAATAGAACATATTTACTCACTAAATTCCTCCTTTAGTCTCATTTTGTGAGTACTGTCAAGAAAAATGTTCTGATCTAGAATTGGATGAACCATCTGCAGAAAGACAAAATGAATAATCATCAACTCAATCAAAATCCTACTAAGGAATTGTCTTATTTTGAACTTAGTCAACTTACCTTCTTGTGACAGTCATGGGTATGAGAGAATTCATCAGAGTGTCTTTTAAGGTATTCTATGAGCTTTGGTACATCTTGTCTGCGAAAGACATCCCACTGGGCACCCAAATGCTCAGTAAACTTATTTTTACGTCTTTTTGAGCTTTCGAAGGGATTTCTTCGATTATCATGTTTTGCCAATTTGGTAGTTTGAACAGTCCCAAGGAGAAGTAAAGCAGATCCAGAATCGGATTCAGAAATGAAATCACATTCTCCATTCTGAGAAATATTGCTGTCCATGCTCTGACTAGAAACTTTTTTAGCTTCAGTTGAGATGCAAGATGTTCTATTCACTCTCCTGAAAAAGTTCATTCCTTCTTCAACCATACTCCGCAAGCCTTTTTGCTCGGTTTCTTCAACATGCAATGATGCCATTCCATTCACTTTCTGTTCCTGTGGCTCCTCAGTAGCAATAGTCTCCATTTGACACAGAGTTTTGTGCTTTTTCAGTAGTTTTCTTATTTTTGTAAGTTGTTCTGTAGAGAGGGGGGCATCTGTGGTGTGTGTCATGATATTAACCTGGAATCACAAATCAAAACAGAAAACACCATTGATAATCTACACAATATGCCTTTTGCAAACTAAGTGCAAGCAACTGGAATTTGAGAGAACGTGAGAAGGAATCAGTTGCAACTTATAATTCCTAGGCACAGGTCACTAACAGACCAATTTTAAATGCTAAAGATAGAACAATTCCTAATAAATTGATTGTGAGTTAGAGTTAGACTAAGGATTTGACCAAGTTTTGGTTCTGGTATCTACTTTTCAACATGGTTGAATACTGGTATTCAGTATAGAAATGAACATCAAGTCTATTATAGCCCAAAAAGAAATTGTAGGATTTGGACAACAGTATGAACAGATGATGTACTACAACTTCCATTGAGAAAACATTTCATATTTTAACTTCCAGACCAATAGAACAAGCATATATACAAGGGAAAACAATCTTCAAGAAAAGCAAACGTGCCATGAGGATGCTTCAAAAGATGAGATCCACTTTAAGTTGTCATGACTGGATGTATGCACAAATACATTTTTTCACCAAAGGAAATTTCAAAAGAAGCTTAATACATAATATTCGAAATCATTTTTACTTGATAGAGTTTGAATTCTAAATTAATACGAGTTAAAGTGCAGGACAGTATCACTCCAGATATATTTAAGAAATGAAGAGTAACATAATAAGGAAGGACACATACCACATCATATGAGTCATAGCAGAGCTTTGTCACTGAATCAGTTTCTTTGTCAGCAGAGCCATAAGAAATGTAGACATATGGCCCAATGTCATGTTTTGCACTCCCATGTGGTAAATTTGCAGCTAAATTCAGAAGACCAGACAAGGGATGCATGTATTCTTGAACTGGTAGAGCATCGATTACCTCAGCAAAATGAGCTGGAAACTGTTCTTTGAATATTTGGGAAGAAAGCCACCCTTTTAGTTTCAGCATCTCTTGCCAAGTGTTTCTCTGAGGATGGCGTTTGACGGACCCAGTAAAGTACTGCCTAATGTTAATTTCCACCTGCCAACAACAACACACTTTCAACAATGGCAATTTGGTTCAATGGCAGCAACATCATGACTAAGAACAAGGTTTACAGGTTTAAACATATACAACTATATGCTATATTCCAGTCCATATCTAAAAAAATGAATTGAATTGAATAATATTATTGTAAGATAATTTCAACCCTTTTTGGTCAACTAATGGTATCAATTGATGAATTAATTTTAAAAAATCGTGACATATACAATATACAACTAGTTGGTGTACTGACCTCCCACCAATCCAAACAACATTCAAGCAAGTCTTTATTATTCTCATATCTTGTAATGCTCTGCTCAAGGTAAGTACAGAACATGGTCAGTGGATCCCAACTGAGGTTTGATGTACTTTGGAGCGCATCTTGGACAACTATAGGATGGCCTTTTCCCCAGTGTTTCTGAAAGTGCTCAAAGTTATCACCACTGATGTCCAACACTGTGGGACAAAACAAGGAATTATCATTGGAATCTTCTCTTAGAGCTGCCTCTTGCAACTGCTTGTATCTGTTAGTACTGTGATCAGTGTCAAAACACAATGAGCAGCTCGAACTTTTATCTGAAGTTTCAGGAAAGTCATAGCTGCAAACAATTTCTTCTGCCTTTACTTCCATCTCTTTGATCCAACTGGAGGGGAAAACAGATCTCAACTCAAGGTGGCTTTTACCACAACCACCAAGCTCTGTAGGAGGGCATGATAGACTATCAATGCCATTACCATTTGTCCACTCAGGCAATATTGAAGTATCAGTTAAATTGCCACTAGATGTGGTTTTCTCATCCAAAGTATGGCTCTCACTAGCACTGCAAGGTTTCATTTTATCAGGTTGCTTGAACGCAGATGAGTTAATTTCTCCAGAAGCGTTTCCTTCACTTAATTCCTGACAACAACTTGAGCATAGGCTATATGAACAACTAGAACAACTTCTATGGAGATCCAAAATGGGTGTTTTGCAGTGATTGCTGGGACAAGATAGATTACATTAGTTAACAACACCAGAAAATCATGTCACTTTTCTCAATAGCACCAATAGAAGAGAACTTACCAATAATTTTTCTCATTGCAGCCAAATTCAACCTGCTTGATTTGAATATCAGAAATATTTTTCCCTGTCACCCACAAATGTGCTAAGATTAATGTGTTATAATAAACAAAAAGCTGCTTCAGAAAACATCAATGTTAGAAGAACAAAAATTACTACCTTTCATTTTTGCTTCTGTTTCTAGCTCAATATTCTGATCTTCATTTATTTGCTTTAGTACTGGAAGGAGCATGCAGATCAAATAATGAAAATGCAATATTCTATCAACTCTGCTCTTACCAGTCAAATATTCCTGAAAAACAACAGGCCATAAACTAAAGTGTCAGTATATGCTATTAATGAAAGACTGTTCAAGCAGAAGAGTGTCCGTGGTTGATGTCAGACCTTACTTTCACTGTCTTTACATTGACTTGCTGAGCAATCCTTACAAGTGCAAGTTCCACGACAGACTGGACATGCCTTCTTAACTTCATTTTGATTGTCAAAATACCTAAATTGTACACAAATATTGGCAAATGCCTCATTATGATTATGAATCTCAATTTAAAAGGAACAGTCAACAGAAATCACAAACATCAGCACTAGTCATTATTGATCCATCTGCTATTATTATTTCTGAAAATTAGCAAAAACAGATAATGATCCCATTTGCATGAAATAAAATTTTATTTTTTAAATGTTAGTTATTCGTATAAAACATGAACGATAGTGATAAACATTCCACACCCCTCTCTTAACCACATCAAAAGGGGCATCCTTTCAACTAAGGAGTAACTGTGGAATTATATGACAAGAATCTCTAACTATGCAATTAATTGATCAAATCAAACCACACTTTTCAAACTCAAGCTTCTGCATTGCCCACAGGTGTGGCAATAAAGAACCAAAATCAACAACTTTTCAAACGGAAATAAATTATAAATACCCTACAATGCAGATAACAAGCAAAGATACCGACAAAGCAAGAATTCAACACAACATCAATCATTGGAACAAGCACACACAGACACAGATAATGTCACACATGTTAATTCTCATCATTCTCAGGCTAAAAATTGGGAGGATTAAGTGAATTCAACAATAATCAACCGCTCTTTAACGCAATCCGTGCAGAAAAACTCCCTCTGACAGCTGGAACACTGGATGAGATTCAAAGATTCACTTCTCTGGCACCAATGACACTTCTTGTTCTTACCCTTCTTCAGGTTTGATCCATATGGCACAATCTAAACAACAACACAAATAAACAATTCAAAACAACAGAACAAGTAAAGTTAGTTAGAACAAGCACACCCAATGCTCTGCAAAACACACCTGCAACTTCCCAGCAGGGACTCTATCAACATTCTTGGACCTAAGGTAACGCGGAGTAACAGTTTTACTCTCAACACCGACTTTCACATCACAATGCGAACCCGCATTGTTGTAATCGCGAGTCGGCGAAGCCGGAGAGATTTCCATTACTCCATTGGGCAATTCCCTCCTCAACTCTCCTTCAGTGTAACACAATTCCTCTTCCTCCTCCTTTTTCTTCTTCTTATTCTCCTTCTTCTTATTGTTCTTCTTCTTCTTGTTGTTGTTCTTCTTCTTGCCCTTGCTCTTCTTCTTCTCAGCCTCTCTCTTCAGCACCATCCTCAGGAGCTCCAGCTGCATATCGCCCTGCTTCAGAGCCTTCTTCCTCGCCGGAGAAGAAGCCCCGACTGCCGCATCCTCGGAATCCTCCGAAAGCATGCGTTTTTTCTTCACGATTCTCGAGGTTCTCCGTGCCCTAGATTCGACATTGTCTTCGAGAACATTGTTGTTGCTGTCGTTGTTGTTGGTAGTGTCGTTGGTGGTGGTGTTAGGTTCCTCTTCCTCTTCCTCGTTGCTTGATTTGCGCTTCCGATGAAGCTTCAGCGACTCTGGAACCTTCTCCTTGTACTGGCGGTGGCGACCTTGGAGGTAGTGAATCTCGCATAGCTTCAGATTCTCCTTCACTCGGCGGCGGCACCGCCATTGCCGCCCGTCGGTGCGGCCGCAGCGAAGGTGGTCCGGCAGAGGTTCCTCCTTCTCCTTCGGATTTTTCGACATTGATTTTGATTTGGCGAGAGAATTGGGATTTTTTTTTTTTGGGGCGCAGAGAAACTGTGTCTGTGTTTCTCTGCAGAGGAAGGAAAAAAAAGGGTTTTCTGTTTTTCAGGGAGAGAGTATTTATTGGGGAAGAAAAAAAACAAAGGGTGAGAATAGATTTGGGTTTGGGTTATGTTATGTTGTGTTACGGCAATGGCATATAGCGGTAATTATTGTGAAGTTGGAAGTCCTGTTTGGTCTCTTGAGATTCAACGTTGGAAGGAGTGGGATCATTGATTGTATCAGCCAGAGGAGATTGGGACTAATCGAAAAGGCTTGTGTTGTTGTTCTGACCTTATCATCAGTGACCTGATACAATAGAATTGCGAGTATTTTTCTGTTGATTTTGTTATTTTATCTTTTCTTACTTTTTATCTTGGTTTTGTAACCGGTTTTTGGTTTCAAATTATGTTACTGATTGAATCTTTTGGATTATTTGAAGTGAGACTTTTTTTGGGGAAGATTTGCTAGTTTTTTTTCATTTCTTGGGCTGAAATCAGCAGCTTGGGAATTAATGATAGTGTTCTGATGTGTAAGTTGTGTGTAGAAATTCATGAATGAGCAATCAGACCAATGTTGTTTGTTTGGTTTGTAGCAGACTTTTATTGTACATTTTTTGCCTTTGTTCTGTATTGTGGGAGTGTGCTGTATTGTTTTACGTTGATTTGTGTTATAGTATTTTATATTTGAAAATTACTTCCTTAAAAGAAGGAAAGAAAAAAGAAACAGTAGCAGATTGACAGTCAACCTTTTCTTTTTAATATTTTAGTTTTGACCAGCAAGAATTTGGAAATAAATAAATGAGGCATAGATCAATTAATATGAATTTTTTTTTTCAGTTTAACAAGAGATTTCATGTTTACATTCAAAGTATACAACAATGTTAGACACTATTGTTTGGTGGAATATTAGTATCTCAACCACTGTGGACACTTTTGGCATGAGGAACAAAAATTGTAAATATCTCCACAAATATTTCAACAAAGTCAATAAATGTAGACGATGAGTTAAATGAGACATAGATTTGTAGGTGATTCGTATATAACGGTAAGTCAAGTGGCTAGGCCCAAAATGGGTTCAAAATAATTGTTCATTCTGTGGCTTAAGTATAATTGTCTCTACAAATTGAGTTAGTCTTTACAAATGTTTTCCCTTATGCTGGTGATTAACTAATTCTGTTGTTGTATAGTGGTCTAATTAGAGCACTTAGTGTACTTATTTTGGGCTGCAAAATCATTAAATATGGGCTCACAGTTGAATTCAGATAAAGTACTATCACGTTGCTGCACACACCTGATGTAAAGAGAATCTTTCATCATGGAACATTGACTGACACCCACAAATTTGAGTTATTTGGCTGTCAAATGTTGTTACACTTTTGATTCCATATAAATCAAACAGTATGAACAACATGCAACTAATGGTACATATTGAAACTAGCATGATTTCGATATTTGCATTGCAGTTGTATGCTAAAAATGTGTAATTCATGTCAAATGTTTATTACCTGAATTTCTAATAGTGTTTGGAGAACAGCTTGTCATGTTGCATTGTTGCCATATCAGAAAGCTTTCTCAAACCTCAAGTATTCGAATTCTTTTTCTATTTTTCCCTTTTTCTCTTTGAAGTATAAATAATGATGTACCATGCCAGAGTTACGCTTTTTTTTGTTCGTTTTATTGAAAGTACAAGAACTATGGAACCTTTGAGATTAACATCACATCAAATACTAAATACTTGGGTCCATGCCAATTGAAATATAAGTTGGTTGTTACTATTCATCACTCCCATTAACTTTGATGTTGAATTAAGAAGGTACATAGTCTTTCAACTTCGAGTCTAAAACACAAACGGAGCTAAAAGACCGAGTTATATATATCAGTTAGAGAGCTTCAAAAGTTACAAATTCAAAAGAGGAAATATATATATAAAAAAAAACATTATGGTCTTTACATCTCATGATCTTATCTTGTGACACTGAAGTCTCAACTGTTGTTCATAGAAAGAGCATTTGTGCCAACACAGCCCAATATCCATTTGATAAATTGCTTGGTTCCTGAAATAAAATTGCTAAAATTTTCTTAAAATAGGAAAAAGAAATAGAAAACATGTCTGCCAAATTTCGTAAAATCCTACAAATTAATAAGCAGATTAAAGAAAAGGATAAAAGTAATAGAAAAACACAACCTGAATATTTCTTGCTTCTATGGATGCCTTTCACTTCGCACAATCCCATATTGCCAGAAAAACATGATTGAGTGCAGTGTCGATGACAATAACACCATAAATGAGAGTGAAACTTCTTCATCAACGCTGCACTCAATGATGTTTCTCTAATATGGGGAGTTTCCAAAACTATAGGAGATCGATCCATTTGATGTTTAATTTTTCTTTTTTTGCAGATTCCCTTGCTATTGCATTTGTATCTGTTATTATATAATATGAATTTCATTGGTAAAACTTAATATTCAATGTAGTACTACACCAACCATCGTTTGTACTCCCATTTCATCACTAATTGACTAGTTGTTAACCGTTGCTCTTTTATCTAACGTTTTCAGCTATTGCCAATTTAGCACGAAGGAAACTATTGTACTGGTGAATTGTACTGGAATGAAATCTTGTACTACATGGAATTAAATTAATATAATTATGTATCATATGTTTTGGTCAACAGATATATTATCCCTCAATTCCCACGTAACTTAATTGCTTGTTGCAAGTTCAAGGTAAGATACTCTTTGCACATATATATTTAATTCAAATATATTGTTTTACAAGCAATTATTAATAAATTTGAAAGAAATGATATAAAATTAGAAGCATTATTGGGAGGATTCTCAATCTTAGCGCCTGATCAGACATTGAAAAATCAGTCTCTGACCTGTCAAATAAGATAATAGAAAGATAAATTAAAAAAAAAGTATAATTTCTTCGGATAAACCTTGGTTAAATAAATATTGTATCTTTTTTAATTGGGCCAACTAACAAGGCTTTTGAAATAACAAATCCAACTTATAACATGCTTTTGCAGGCCCATACTTCCTGCACTGTAAATATTTTCTCCTACACCCCATTATAATTTTAAAATAAAGCAATAATCCCAAAATACCCTTACTGATTCCCCTCTTATTTCTTTCTGAACTTCTGAACTCTCAAGTCCCTTCCACCCGAGTGGCAATATGTTCATAAGACTTCATCCATAAATCTGAATTTTCTAGTGATATTAGAGAAAATTTAAAAGAAACTAACTGAGTTTTTAATATTAAATTACAACGAATAATTGTTGTGACTTTGAATCACTTGCTCAATAAAAAAAAACAAATTAATAGATATAAAAAGAAAGGAGAGAATATAAAAATAGAAAATAAATATAAGAATTCATAGTAAAAACGTAGAATCCTATTATTCCAATAGGAATAACTTATTTATACGAGAAATGGATAAAGATAAAGTACTGCTATGAAAGAAACAAATATATTATTGATAACATAACTAACATTAATGATTTTATTTTTTTGAATAATCTGAAATTAATTTGTCTTTTTTCCAATTTTAGCTTATAAAAATGTTTTATGCGCCGTCCACTCGTGGTTGTAGCCACAAACGTCTTTGTAATCGTAGGCCAACTTGGTATATAGAAAGAAATAAGCAACTTTCCATTAAAAATATCTTATGTATCTTTCTTCATCAATCGTCAATGGTAAAGTAGGTAATGCCTTTATATATATCACATTTCCTTCAAATAAAGCCATGACGGACAGCTCCAACAAAAAAAATAGCTGGACATAATTCATTTTTTAAAGATAAAATGTATTTTCAGTTAATTTTTAATGAGATCAGATGTCAGAAAAAATGGATTCAGGTACCTAAAATAAATATGATACTTTTTTTTCAGAAGTAAGTTTCTGTAATTTTTGTTATTTATAAATCATTGTGTAAATTGTTTGGAATAACTAAAGCTATTATATTTTATGGATAAGGATACCCTTTTTTTTTATACGTATGGAAAAGACTAAAGAATTGCCCTTTTTTAACTAAAGCTATTTAAAATAACAATTTTTGTCCTTGCTGCTTTGAATTTCTCCTTCTTTATGAATGCTGACTATTATTATTATTTATCATGTCCATATTTGTCCTCGAATCTTAAGATTGGGATTTTTTTTTATATCTTTTCTAAAGTTAACAAAAAAAGAATGAGTCAATTGTAAAGGAATATTTAATTTGCTCTATGAAATATTAAGTTCTCAATTGACATATAATATGCATTTTATATAGAAAACATTCCAACTTATAATTTATTTTAGGCTCCATTACATAATTATTTTTCTTTCTATATATACTGAAATTGATCTCTAGTGATGGTGATGGTATTCAAGGATAGAGTAAAAGATTAATTAGGCACCGGCATGCCATAAAGAAAAGGTGTTGACAGTACCCCAAGTCTACATCACTAGGGTGGATTGAAAATAAAGATTTATACCCCATTTTGAAGCAGCATAGTCCATGACACTGCAGAATAATGCTACTATATCTGTATTTTTTTCTGGTCTAGCTCACATCACAACTTCACAACCTTACGCTAGCCACTGGGATATCCAAAACTACGGATCTTGGAAATCCTAGGTGCGCACTAGGTAACCTTCTAATTAGGAAAACATTCTTTGTTTTTTAAGTGCAGATGTCCAAATAATTAATGAACCTTAATTATTGTTATACCATAACTATTCGAAGCATAAAGGATGAAAACAAAACTAATAAGTGTTGAAACAAATGGTAATTAGTGTTTCATTTTTGATAGAGAGTAACAGATTCAAAATCCTAAATTAGTGAGGACAAATTATAAAGATAAAATTTAATAAATTCAAATAAAATATAAAAATAAATAAATTTTATTAATAATTTTTAGTTAAAATTATTTTTATCAATAATTTTTAAAAATTGAAGAGACAAGTACACTTCTGATAATCATGTAATTGTGTAACTGATGATAACTTCCCTATAAAATAAACTATACTAAAAAAAAGTATTCAAATGATATACTTTCATAATCTTAAAAAAAAAAAAAAAAAAAAGTACATTCATTTACTTGATATCAATATCACCATAAAAATGAAATATAATTTACATTAAAGTGTAACTTGTGTAAGCAACAATATGTCTCCATCAATTAACATGTGCATATTGCATGGCTGATCCATAAACATTAGGTGGTGTGGCTCAATATTTAAAAGCGAAAAGTACTCCTTAGAAGCTTAAACCTAACTCGCGTTCATGCTCATCACATCTAATAGAGTGCCCTACCATAATTTTTAAGGGCCAATCATGGATCATCTCTATTCCACTACTTAACTAATTTATTATCGACCCAAAACAAACATGCTATTTTATTAATTAGTATTAATTACTTTATTTTGCCGACCAGCAGTTTAGTAATCGAAATGGATATAATGTCATCAATCAGAATTAAGAACAAGCATTTGTAGCCACTCATTCCTAGCAACTCAGACAAGAAACCTAAATCCCAATTTCTTATTCGTTGACATTTTTTTTATTTAACATTACCAAAAGTGTTTTAAGCTGCATTCGCGTCCTTTTCTCTAGCAAATAAACCTTCAAAAGTGACGTACGTGTCCACAAATTATATTTGCATACTCACCATGCTCTGCATCAACTAATTAAATAGCATTAAATTAATTTTAAAACTTGACTATGACAGCTCCTATTGCGAAACAATTATTTATATACATGCATTTAATCGTTGCTTTCTTTCAAGAATTATTTAAATTTATTTTATATATATTTCTTTTATACAAATAATAATTCACATAGTTCCAAATTTGAAGGTCACGTCCCTGTATCATTTTAGAAAAATCAAGCAAATATTATCTTATTTGTTTTTGGACGGTTAAATAATTGGTGCTGATTGGCTTGCCAAGAAGCTAATTAATGATGCAGTTTCTCACATGATTTTGGAGGTTCTTCCCCTTCAATCGAATGGCTGATGCTTCAGGAATTGTTTAATGATCTTTATTTTCTGCTGTGCCAATTTCTATAGTCATACTAAATATCGTTGAGGTTTGATTTTAGAAAGAAAAAAATCTGTTGTTAAGGAATTAAATTAAATTTAAAAATATTAATAATATTTTTAAGTAAATAAAAAAGAATGATTTTATTTTAATGTTAAATTAATATAATGTTTAAAAACTGAATATAATTATATTTTTAAAATTCTTTTGATTCCTCCATCTAAATTAATTTAAATAACCATATTTTTCTTTAAATCAGCTATACCCACAACAAAATTAATGTTAAGGAATATTAAAGTTAAAGAAGTACTACATAATTGAACAAATTGATTTTAATTGCCGCGATACCTAAACTAAATTTTGTCCTTTAAGCTCATGTGATCAGAAATATATATGATCACAGATGACAGATCTATATGGCTATCTCTCTCTCTCTCTCTATATATATATATATATGTTAAAAAAATAAACTCTCTAAATAAATTTAGTCTATCAGAAATTAATTATTGACCTTCAGATGAGGAATATTTAGGGTTCATCCAGAAAAACTAAACCAGGAGGTCATAATTATTAAGTAATCTTTGGAGTTTAAAACCTTATGTGTTGATAAAGATAGAACCATTTTTTTACAGTAGAGCCAAATACTACACAGCATAATACTGAGAAATAAACTAATAAGATTTAGAAAATTAATGTTTAATGATCACCACCACCAAATGCATTAAATACACAACCAATAAAAATGACGGGCAGACATTTTGGCCTCACACCAGCTAGAATACAATACATGCCTCAATCCTTTTTAGTGTAATTTTATTAGCATGACAACATTAATTTTACACTAATTTATATAGAATGAAAAGAAAGATAAAAGAAATAAATGAAAAAGTATTATAAAATAAGTGATGCAATAAAAAAAGATAACTATTTAAAGGAATACTTATTCTTTTTATCCCAGGAAAAGGAAAGCTATAAATATTGATATTATATATATACTAATATTAATATCCTCTTTGTACAGTATATATAGTAGTAAATATTATATATTATATTTATTCTATCACATTTACGTCCCCACACTTTTTTGTTTTAAAAAAAATAAAAATTATTGACATTTGAACAACACAAGGAATTTGAGACATCGATCAAGTGGGTGAAGGGAGGGTCCCTTAATAGTTATATATAAGTTGATAGAGCATGCAGTGCAATGCCAGCGGGGAAGGAAGCTACGTGTCTCTCACTCTCTAGACTAAAAAGTATCGCCGGAGAATAATGACGTCACATTCACACTATCCACCTGACTTAGATGCCGATTCCGTCACCTCCTCCCCTCGCTCCGATCACTTCCACGACGCGCCGCCTCGCGTCCGCTTCATGTGCAGCTTCGGCGGCAAGATCCTTCCCCGCCCCCACGACAACCAGCTCCGCTACGTCGGCGGCGATACCCGAATCGTGGCCGTCCACCGCTCCATCACTTTCTCCGCCCTCATTCTCAAACTGTCCAAACTCTCAGGTCCAACAAATCAAATCTACCACACCACTTCGATTCTTTTCAATCATAATTATTAATTTGTTTCTAACGTACGTGCAGGCATGAGCAACATAACCGCGAAGTACCAGCTCCCGAACGAGGATCTGGACGCGTTGATCTCTGTCACCACAGACGAGGACGTGGAGAACATGATAGACGAGTACGACCGCGTCGCGCAGAATCAGAACCCGCGGTCGGCGCGGCTCCGCCTCTTCCTCTTCTCCGAAGGGGAGGACTCCCGCGCCAGCAGCATCAGCTCGCTTCTAAACGGCTCAGCCAAGCGCGAGAATTGGTTCCTCGACGCCCTAAACGGCGGCGTTTCGGGGCTCGAGCGAGGCCGATCCGAAGCCTCTTCCATGGTCTCCGAAGTACCCGATTACCTCTTCGGGTTAGACAACTCCGAAGAATCACATCAAAACCAACGCGACCCGAGACCCAAACCCGGACCCGTTCTCCAAGACAGCGTTTCCGTTTCGGATCCGGGTTCACCCGCCCCGGTTGTCTCGTCCCCTTACTGTTCCACGTCATCAGCCCCCTGCGTGCCCTCTCTCCCGAACCTGCCCCCGGTTAAAACCAAACCCTTAAACCTAAACCCGGTTCCTGATACAGACCCAAAGCAAATTCAAACCGAAGCTGAAACGGATCCTCAGCAGAACCTGAACCAAAACCCAAACCTGTACCGGGGTAACACTTTAGTACACTACCCTCCAGAAGTTTCTTACCCGGCTCATTCAGTAAACCCGGTTCCTGTTTATTATGTTTCCAGTCCGGTTCGACCGGGGTCTGTGCCGGTTCCTATGCAAACCCCTTACCCGTACGTTCAACAACCATATCAAGTGGTGCAATCTCAGGTTCCAATCGGGTACCATCATATGGTTCCGGGTTCGGGTCAAGTATATGGAACAGGCATGAGGCACGTGACCCCACTGCAACCGTACAGTCCCCAGGCCGCGGTGGTTCACGACGGTTTGAAACAGCATGTGTATCATGCTGTGCCGAATTCCGGTCCGGTTCACCCAGGTATGCCGATGCCGGGTTTGGATGAACAGCATAGAGGTGGAACGGAGTTTGTGGCGGGTCGGGGCCCCAGCTCGCTAAATAACTGAACCCGTTTTTGTTTATGGGATGGATGTGAATTATTAATTACTACGATCATGCAAATGGGTAAATTCATGTCTATATAGTATACGTGCCTGCACTATCTTTTTTTTCCCCTTATATGTTGAATGCATTACAAGCCAAAAATGTTAATTACATCAAATTGTTTGAGCAAGTAATTTCAGGTTGTACATTATAAAGGAAAATATTAATAAATTATATTTTGTTATGCTACCAATTATTTATTGTTTTTTGTAACATTCTAGCATATATATGAATTTACAGATTTTTATGTACAAATAAGATTAAAGCAGAGTTAGGTTGTGCAATTAAGAGGTTGTTAATTATCAATAGGGAATTTGATTTTTTTTAATTGATTTCTAAAAATTTAAGAAAATATTTATTTGTTTCCCATTTTTATTCTCTTTTTCCTCCATTATTCAAATACACTCGAGCTAAATCATCTCTCTTCAATTATGGGTATTTATCCATGTTCTATTTCCACAAGCAGCGAAAGGTTGGGAATCTTTTGATCTGATCTCAACTTATCTAAAGGGACGAGCTTTGTATTTTTCCTATTAAAGAAATTAAAGAAACAACCATATTTTATGACAACATGGAGAAATATTGGATAAGGAATGTCTTGCGTTTTATTATCATTATTGTTGCTTATGTAAAGTTTGACCAAGAGTTCAGCTTTAAACTTTTTTTGTTTTTTTTTTTACCTGAAATTCTTAGGTGCTCATGTTATCTACAGTGAATGCGTATTATTTTAGTTATAATGTTACAAATTTAATTAAACTAGAAAAAAATAGATGATATGTATTACTAATTTTATACACATTTATACAGTTACAAATTTCTTCTTGTCTAACTATTCTTGTTTACCTCAACATATTCGATATGAGGATATTGGTCGATTATAGTGACTAAACGAAGATGTCTCTTTAATCAAACCTAAGCTCATTTTCATCTACTTTTGTGAGTGCATGCCACTAGTACATTATTTTGGAACATGGTACATAATGTAAGAAAAACATTGTCCAGTATATAAACATTTAACTAACCATTCATACGCGTAAAGGTATTTTTTTTTTCAAGTATAACTTTTTTTTAACCAAACATTAAAGATATGGTCATTTATCCATATAAAATTGTAAGTTTAGTTAGAAAATAACATTAAAAATATCCATGAGTTGTATCTATTCAAAAAGCACATAAAATCAACTAAAATAAGACTGTTACTACCATTTCTCTTCAAATTAAATAATTTCAGAAACAAAAGGTAAAATAAATAAATAAAAAGAAAAAAATATAAAAAAACAAAATGAGAAAAGTAAATCGATGGCAGCTTCGGTGATTGAAGCAACAAGAACATGTACATAGGATTTTGGGATTTCATCCTCCTTCCAAAAAACCCTACCAAGTTATACCAACCCTCACCATTTCACGTGACCGAAAAATTAATGAAAATTGAAAAGGCTAAATCTCATAATCTATGAACAACGTCGCAGCAATGTTAATGTTTATTAATTTAGTTTATATTTATTACTTTGATTCAATTCACAAACAAGGCTTTCATAGCTCAGTTGGTTAGAGCACCCGTTTAGTAAGCGGGAGGTCTTGAGTTCAACTCTCAATGAAAGCATAATGCTTTTATTTTTTTCAACAATAAAAGAATTGTGCTTCCAAACCTTGTATATAAAATATACATGTGTGCATGGAGGAATGCTCACACTACATTTCTTCTCTTAGCAAGAAATTCAATGGGAACTTGAAATGTGTGGCAACTGAATTTTAAGATGGTTTCAAATCTTCTGAAGTTTGTATCAGTTGATGGAGACAATAGAAGGGGGATTCAACTCAAAGAATCCTTTGCTTCTTCTTTCGCTAAACCCAGCTATGCATATTTTGTCACCCCGACCATGCCAAGTTCCATCTTCAACATTGTTCATCTCAAGCGTTCTAGACTCCTGCATCATATTTACCAAGAGTTCACACATGTTTAATATAACGATTGAGTATTGAAACCAATTATAGTGTATGCTCCATTTTAACTATAAGAACTGGTTTTTATTCAGGATAATTACTATTGGAGGAGGCTTGCAGAACATAACCGGATCTTATCATTCAAAAAACGCATTATGAATCATTTTATGCTCATAGATGATTGCATTATTTAAGTAGAAAGTAGTTCAAAGTTCTTAATATGATTGTGATAGAGAAAAATCTACTTAAAAATGGGTTAAGAACATTCATCTAAAGGGCACATACTCAAAGGCTTTATAAAACATGACAATCAAAATAATTGAAGATAACTTAATTGAGAAGGGAATTGAAGGAAACAATGACCTGACATAATGTACAACAAGGACAGGCGAAATGGTAAACGCAATCGTCCAAGGAATTGTCACTACCCTGGAAAAGTTACAAACAAATTAATATGTCAGAAACAGAGTAGGAAGTTATATATATGACAAATTAATGTCAACCATACTTACCCCAGTAATGCACGTGGATGAAAAAATACATATAAAATTTGTTAACTAATACTAAAAAATCAGAGGCAACAACAGAATAGTTTAACTAATACAGTACTTAGTAACTATATAATTTTATATGATCGATTAATAGTAGTACAGTAGCACTAATTTCATTGCAAGTAAGTTAGTATAACGCAATTATAAAACAAAGAAAAGATAAGACCCGTGATGCAGAGAAGAAAACATTAACACATGCACCTTCTTGACCCATCAAAATTAAGTCAAAACAAAGTATTCATAATGATATTAAACAATTGCAGAAAACACCCACCATGATGTTGAATTTCTTTCTCATACGTGTCCGGAAGAATCCTAAATATGCTCCAGCCGAAACAACAAAGGCAATTGTCGTGTATAGATAGCAGTGACGTCTCGTTACAGCAAAGGCAATCAAGTTAAGAAATGCACCAATGGCAAGAAGAAAATAAATCGCTGCCTGCAGCAAGATAAGATAAGCAAGTTCATGTCACAAAATCATTTGTTAATTAACTTCCAATCAATGTTAATTAGTTTAATTGTCTACATGCATACCTGAATATAGCAAGAACCAAAACCAGCTCTCTTCATATTCTTCCCAAATCGATAACAAGGACAACTGCAACACAAAAAATGAGTTATTATTTTCAGACACAATACACTTCTTGAATTCTTCAAACTGAATCTGGACTCCATAATAACCTCCTCATAAAAAAGTTTAGCTAAGCTCATCTTAATTAACACCTTTTCCACAAAAAATACTAATAAAAAAAGTCTTTTTTTTTATCAGAAGAAATATAATCCAGAAAACAGAAGATGAATGAACAATTGATGATTACCATGTGGATTCAATAGCCATGCGATGATCATCAAAACAATCGAGGACTTCACCCTCCCACATCCTTAAAACTCCACCAAACTCACCACCTTCTTCTTCATCTTCATCTTCACCAAGCATTCCCCATTTTCCATGCCCAGCTCGCAAAGCCACAGTGGAACAAAGCAATTCAAAGTCCAAAACCGACACACGCTCCAGCAACCTCTCTTTCTCTTCCACCTCAATCATCACCCTCTCTTGCTGCTTCTCCAAATCCCCCATTGCAAGAAACAAAAAACGCACCTTTGGTGGCTTAATTTGCTTTCTGGGTTTTCAACAAAATGATGAACGAAGAAAGAGATAGAACAAAATAAACAAGAGCATTAGTTATTTATATATTATATTAAATTAAAGGAACAAGTAGATAAGATAACTACGATTATTTTGTTGCTGGCTGTGCGTTGACACATGCATGAATCTCTTAGGTTGGCGGGAAATAATTGTTGTAGGACCTAAAATATGTCTCCATTGTAACGGGTGCAGCTGTTGCCACGTGAAAAGTCGACACATAGTGGCTGTGTTTTTTTGTTTTGTTTAATTTCTCCACTGTGTTATGAATCTTGTTCTTATCTTCTTGGCACTACAATTGATGAGAAATATATTTAATTTTTTGTTAATAGGTCAAAAATTTTAAACATTTTTTCCATCTTAAGCAAGGGACAATCTTCAATCTATGATTTATGAACAAGCCTTTAGAGTTACAGTCCAAACTCACATTATTCAGCTTGTGAATAGTTGAAGAAAGCATATTCCGTACAACATTCCTTCCATATTGGTGTTCTTCTTCTCCAGCCATTCGTTCCCTTCCTTATCTAATCCAGTGACCACTATTATACCTAACTCACTGTTTGAGAATAGAAACTGATGGGTGTTTCCCAACAAATCTATATCTAATAATTACAAAAGGAAAAATATGATCTCATTTTATTCTATTCATAATAATTATTTAAGGTAAGTCCCAAGTCTCTATTCTATCTTTTGTTTTTTCCCCCGATTCTCTAGTCTTTTTCTTTTCTTTATGGTTGAAAATTCCACAACGACGTGCATCAGCTTGAAAGGAAAATATTCCAAGGTTTTGGTAGGTACCCAGAGTCTTCTCTTTTTCAGCGGGAGCCGTTAAAGTCAATATATACTAATGATCAATGATCATAATAAAATTTATTCCTTCATTCAATGCAACTTGTATTCAATTCTGAGGAATTAAAGAAAAAAAAAAGAGAATATTATTAGGTTAAAATGAAAATATTATTCAATTAAGAAGGTATACCTGTTACGTAGAAGATTCCCACTTTTCAAGTTTTTAACTTGTCGTTAATTAACCACCACGTGTTTCATATATTTCTCGACATTTTTTTCACCTCACCGTGTGTCTGCTTATGCAAGTTACTACATTTTCATCGTATAGAATATTATTCAATCATCACTATCAGCTAAACTGGTCAAATCCATTCTCACTTCATTCCAAGGTGGCACCTATTTGGTCAGAAAACAGCAGCATTAACCGGAGTTGAAGCTTTTTCTTCTTCAATCTTCATCATCTTTGATATTTAATATATTTACTCACTTTTCATCTTTGTTATCTCAAAACACAACCAAACCACGCAGTCCTCTCTGTAATCTCAAGAGGACATAGGCATGACCACCATACGCATTAAACATGCAAAATTTCTGCTTTTTTCGTTCTTTCTCTTCTGTTTTCATATTTTGTTCTCTCATGCAGCCAATTCTATCACACAAGATGAGAAAACAATAATCAGAGATGACGACGGTGGTAACAACTTGGTGTCGGAAGATCTCACCTTTGAAATGGGTTTCTTCGGTTTTGATAACTCTTCAAGATACGTAGGAATTTGGTACCACGAGATTCCGAATAAAACATTCATATGGGTTGCAAACAGAGAGAGACCCATCAAAGGAAGAGAAGGTTTGATCCAAATCAAAAGTGACGGCAACTTGGTTGTCCTCGATGGAGAGAGCAACGAGGTGTGGTCAACTAACACGTCATCAACTCCAAAGAACAACACAAACGCTGTTCTCCACAACGATGGGAACCTCGTTCTTTCAGAAAACGACAGTGATGTGTGGAAAAGCTTCGAGGATCCGGTTGATACATTCGTGCCAGGTATGATACTGCCAGCAAGTGCCGGAGCAAGCATATTCACGTCGTGGAAATCAGCAACGGATCCTTCACCGGGAAACTACTCGATGAAGGTTGACTCTGAGGGGTCAACGCTGCAGATTTTGATTTTGGATGGTGAAAAGAGAAGGTGGAGAACTGGGTATTGGGATGGTAGAGCTTTCACTGGTGTGTCCGATGTGACAGGAAGCTCTCTATTTGGTTTTGGACTCAACGACGGCAATAACGGGACGCAGCACTTTACATACAAATGGAACAGCCCTGACAAGATGAGGTTTCAGATAACATGGGACGGGTTTGAGAAGAAGTTCGTGTGGAATGAGGAAGAGAAACGGTGGAATGTGACACAATTTGAGCCTGCTCATGAGTGTGAGCATTACAATTTCTGTGGAAGCTATGCAGTGTGTGATAGGGATGAGTCTCCTGTTGTTTGTAGCTGCATTCACGGGTTTGAACCGAGGCATTTGGATGAGTGGAATAACAGGAATTGGTCAAGTGGGTGTGGAAGGAGGACTCTACTGAAGGCTGAGGCTGAAAGAGCTAATAATAGTTCTTCTGGAACTGTGGTTAGTGTTGGAGAAGATGGTTTCTTGGAGCAAAGGTGTACCAGGTTGCCGGATTTTGCACGTTTGGAGAGTTATTTTAATGATGGGGATTGTAAGAGCTATTGTCTGCAGAATAGTTCTTGTACTGCTTATTCATATACTTTTGGAATTGGGTGCATGATTTGGTATCGGGAGTTACTTGATATTCAACACACTCAAAGTAATCTTGGAAGTGTATTGCATATCCGTCTTGCTGATGCTGATTTAGGTAACAATAACATAGACTCTTTTTTTTTCACAAATCCATCTTATAAGCTTTCTCAAGGAACTGGTTCATTTTGTCTTCCTTTTATGTCCAAACTAATCTTCCAATTTTCAATGCACAAGAAAATATTTGCTTTAATTTAGAAAATTTTCCCATATGGCATATGGGAGGGGGTGGAGAATATCTGTTAATTTGTTGTCTATGAATATATGATGAGAAGGAAAACATCACTTCAAATTTCACACAAGTTCTCACAAGTTTCCTCTCAGGTTATAGTTACAGAATATGATTTCTATGTTTCCAAATACAGGCGATGGGGAGAAAAAGACCAAAATTTGGATAATATTAGCTGTTGTGGGGGGGTTGATCTGCATTGGAATCTTTGCATTGCTGGTATGGAGATTTAAGAGAAAACCTAAAGGTAATATATTTAATTTCCTAAGTATTTTTTCTTATCCGTGTTTGAATGGACGACAAGGTTTTACACACCGTTTCTTAATATTGACTTCTATGTATTTTCTCTTCCTTTCAATTTGCCAACAGTTTCCTCAGCTTCAGCTGGTTACAACAACAATAGCGAAATGCCAGTCTTTGATCTAACGAGGAGTACAGACTTATCAGAAATTTCAGGGGAGTTAGGTTTGGAAGGGAATCAACTAAGTGGAGCAGATCTTCCATTGTTCAGTTTCAGCTTCATTCTAGCAGCAACAAACAATTTCTCAGACGAAAATAAGCTTGGACAAGGGGGATTTGGTCCTGTCTACAAGGTAAGAATTTAACATTTTAACTATTAAGAATGATGTTATTTGTGCAACAAATTATACAACAATGGGAGAGAAAAAAGGTGGTGTTGTATGAATACACACAACTCTTTTGTAATAAAAGGCTAATTAGCTTCACGAATTCCATTTACCAGGGGAAGATTCCAGGGGGAGAGGAAGTAGCTGTCAAGAGGCTTTCAAGAAAGTCTAGCCAAGGTTTAGAGGAGTTTAAGAATGAAATGGTGCTGATAGCCAAACTACAACATAGAAATCTGGTTAGACTATTGGGATGTTGCGTTCAAGGGGAAGAAAAGATACTGGTATATGAGTACTTGCCAAACAAAAGCTTGGACTGCTTTTTATTTGGTATGTTTCTTTCTTCCATTAACTATGCACATTCTTTTTCTGCATCTTGATTTGGATAAGTATGAAACAGAAGCAACCCGTGAATGTTCCTAACAATTTGCATGTTCTTATAACATCATGGCAGATCCAGTGAAGCAAACACAACTAGACTGGGCTCTTCGCTTTGAAATAATTGAAGGCATTGCAAGAGGGCTGCTTTATCTGCACCGCGATTCTAGACTTAGAATAATTCATCGTGATCTAAAAGCAAGCAACATTTTGCTGGATGAAAGCATGAATCCCAAAATTTCAGACTTTGGCTTGGCTAGAATATTCGGGGGAAACCAAAATGAAGCCAACACAAACAGAGTGGTTGGTACATAGTAAGTATTCTTGGATTTTACTTATTTGATAAAATCATTCTCTTAAATCTTATGAGAACTAGATTACTAATCTCTATATAACATTGTATTTGTGATGCAGTGGTTATATGTCACCAGAATATGCAATGGAAGGTCTATTTTCAATTAAATCTGATGTCTATAGTTTTGGTGTATTACTACTTGAGATTATGAGTGGCCGCAAGAACACTAGCTTTCGTAACACAGAAGACTCAAGTCTCATAGGATATGTGAGTAACTCCTATTTACATTACTTTGTGACTAAAACAACTTGAGCACAAGTAAAATTAAATGAGAAAACTTCAATAAAAGTTGCAGTGCATAAGTTTTGATTTTAACATAGAAAACTGGAGTGCTTATTTTATCAAGTTGCAAGTTTATGGTGTTGCTTGAAAAATGCTTATCTTTGTGAAAGTTTCTCAGGTGTCTTGACAAGTTTTAAATTTATAAAATGTTCGTGAAATAAACTTATCATGTATGGTGTCTTTGATTGAGTGACAGTGTATCACTAGTTTACATTGATACTGTTAGTGTTTAAAATGTGTGGTTTATTGGAGTGGTTAGTTAAGACTAATGCTTTATGATGGAAAATGTGTGTAGGCCTGGCACCTATGGAGTGAGAAGAGAGTAATAGAGCTTGTTGATCCTTCCATCCGTGATTTAACTCCAAAGGATAAAGCATTGAGATTCATACACATAGGGATGTTATGCGTGCAAGACTCGGCATCTCGTAGACCAAACATGTCATCTGTGTTGTTGATGCTTGGAAGTGAAGCCACAACTCTTCCATTGCCTAAGCAACCTTTGCTCACCACTTCCATGAGGAAACTTGATGATGGAGAATCTTATAGCGAAGGCCTTGATGTGTCAAATGATTTGACAATTACAATGGTTACAGCAGGGAGATAGAAGTGTGTTAATTTTAATTACATTTTTCTCATTCTGTTCAGTTTTGTTTAGACTCTTTTGAATCTGCAAAATTGCACACTATACATAAAGGTTTCCTTTTAATATTGAGTCCATTGTATATATAAAATTTATAAACCAAATATCTTTTGAGACTTAAAAAAAGTGCCTTGATTCCTGGTCAAGGAGTCTTCTAGGTTGACGATTCTCATGTGGGGAAATCATAGAAAAAACTAGCGGAAAACTATGTACCTTGTAGCATTTGTTTTGATTTGTTTTTTGAGAGTGGTTTTGAAATGTATAAAGTTGTATATTGTTGACATATCTTCATTTTCAAATCTCTCTATGTTGAACTGACTCATGTAAGACTTATCTGGTACATGCATTTTGATTTGTTTTTTTAGACATAGTATTTATATAATATCATGTATACAGTTGTATATTGTTGACAGATTATTATATTGTTGGAGGAGCATCTTCATTTTTAAACCTCACTATGTTGAATACACGTGTGACTTGTCCGGTACATGTCTCCAAATGGCATTTGGAGAATTCAACAATCACTTTGAAACAAGTGTCTCGCATCGTGTTATAAAACTAGTGCAATATTGCATTTGCATTTGATTTTTTCTTTTTTCTTTTTTCCCAAACATTTGGTTCTAATATATTATGTAGAGTTGTATATTGTTGACAGTGTTATATATTCTTGAAGGAGTATCTTCAAGAAATCTCGCGATAGAACACACTTATGACTTATCTATATATGTTCCTAAAAGATGTTTGAAAAGTTTTACAAAAAAAATAAAAAAAATCCTAAATCATATTCAAACAAACAGATTGCAAAGTTGAAAGAATTTTGTCTTCCATTAAAATTTTATTTCTACACTTGCATGAAGCGTATACATCTGTAAGACTATAAGGAGAGTTTTTCAAACAATCTTATCCCAAGTCAACTTGCCCCCAAAAGAGAGTATTTCCAATGGTATACTCTTTATTTGATTTTTAACTTTTTTTTTTTTTTTTTTCAAAATGGTGAAATTACTTAATAAATATTTAAAAAATCACTCGCATAATACTTTATATTTTGCACTAAAAAATAATATTTTAATATTAAGAATTAATTCTTTAATAAGAACAGTCCTGTTTCATGACTTTTAACTTAATTTCTCTAGATTCTGTCGAAACAACTCTGTTAGAGTTTTCAAAGTTGAAGATAAATTATATAAATTTTATATTTAGAAATAGATGAATTCTAAGATGGACCAAGACCATATGACTCCATTTAATTTCAAGATCGTTCAAACCTTTCCATAAAATTCTAAAAAATTAATTAGAATACATTGATAATATCATGCAATGATAAATTATTGTATAACTATATTAACTTCACTGAATATGTAAATGAGCTAGCATGAGATTATTTCATTAATCAATATTCTCTTGAAAGAAAGATTGTTTCTAGTATAATATACCAAAGAAAATATTAACTTTTATATTAATTATTTCAAAAATCATATTTATGATAATTTTTTTATTTCTTAAAAAAAAAAAGAGTTTAATACTTTAATTTTTTTATGCATGTAAGTATTTTTATATATAAAAAAACCGTCTACATGCGTGCTGCTTAGTTAGTTAACAGTTAGAAACCTCGTATCAACAACCTCTGTTCCTGGTTACACTGCGAGTAAGTCTATGCCCGTGTTTCCCAGAACCAAACCATGGAGCAAACAAGGAAGCTGCTGATAAACGGTGTTTTGAAAAACACCAACAACCCAAAACTAGCATGGCATTTAGTCAAACGCGTCCTATCTTCACCTTCGTCTTCCTCTTCCACCACCACCACTCACACTCAACACTTGGTCACCGTCACAACCCGCATCCTCGCCGGCGCCAACATGCACCACGAACTCCACCACCTCCACAAGCTCCTCCTATCCTCTCACCCAACCCACATCGCGCACCCTTCCATCACTTCCATGGTCCGAGTCCTCGCCCAATTGGGCCACACCGACGAGGCCCTCCAACACTTCAAAACCCTCAGAGCCCAATTCCCATTACTCTCTCCTTCCCTTCCTCTCTACAACCTCCTCCTCCGCTCCACCCTCCGACACAACCGCCCCGACTTCGTCACGTGGCTGTACTCCGACATGATTGCCGCACGTGTCACCCCTCAGACCTACACCTTCAACCTCCTCATCCACTCCCTCTGCGAGTCGCGCGCTTTTGATCACGCCCTCCAACTGTTCGACAAAATGCCCCAGAAAGGATGCCACCCCAATGAGTTCACTCTCGGGATTCTCGTTCGCGGGTTGTGCCGCGCCGGCCTCACCAAACAAGCCTCAGACCTCGTTACTAACACTAACAATGATTCGGGTGGTATTGCTAACAGGGTCGTGTACAATACTCTTGTCTCCAGGTTTTGTAGAGAGGAGATGAACGATGAGGCTGAGAAGCTTGTTGAGAGGATGAGCGAGGAAGGTGTGTTGCCTGATGTTGTTACGTTTAATTCGAGGATTTCCGCGCTTTGTAGAGCCGGGAAGGTTCTGGAGGCATCAAGGATTTTCAGAGATATGCAGATGGATGCGGATTTGGGGCTTCCTAGACCAAATGTCGTGACTTTTAATTTGATGCTTAAGGGGTTCTGCAAGCGTGGGATGATGGTGGATGCAAGGGGTTTGGTTGAGACCATGAAGAAAGTTGGAAATTTTGACTCTTTGGAAAGTTATAACATATGGTTGTTGGGCTTGGTCAGGAATGGAGAGTTGTTGGAGGCCCGGTTGGTTCTCGATGAAATGGTGACGAAAGGCATTGAGCCGAATGCTCACACGTATAACATTATGGTGGATGGGCTGTGCAGGAACCATATGCTGTCGGATGCAAGAGGGTTGATGGATGTGATGATGAGGAACGGGGTTTATCCGGATACGGTTACTTATAGCACTCTCCTGCATGGATACTGCAGCAAAGGCAAGGTTTTTGAAGCTAAACGCGTTCTTCATGAAATGATAAGGAATGGTTGTCAGCCTAACACTTACACTTGCAACACATTGCTGCATAGCCTGTGGAAAGAGGGGAGAACGCTAGAAGCAGAGGAAATGCTGCAAAAGATGAATGAAAAATGCTATCAATCGGATACTGTGACCTGCAATATTGTGGTCAATGGTCTCTGTAGAAATGGAGAATTGGACAAAGCAAGTGAAATTGTAAGTGAGATGTGGACTAACGGACCAACATCCCTGAATAAAGGGAACTCATTTGGCAGTCTTATTAGTTCAGTCGGTAATGTATCACACTGCTTGCCTGATGGAATCACATACACAACTTTAATTAATGGACTTTGCAAAGTTGGGAGGCTAGAGGAAGCCAAAAAAAAGTTTATTGAGATGATGGCAAAAAACTTGCGCCCTGATTCTGTGACCTATGATACGTTCATATGGAATTTCTGTAAACAAGGGAAGATATCATCAGCCTTCCGCGTCTTGAAGGATATGGAGAGAAATGGTTGCAACAAGACTCTTCAAACTTATAATGCATTGATCCTGGGTTTAGGAAGTAAAAAGCAAATATTTGAAATATATGGATTGATGGATGACATGAAAGAAAAAGGGATAAGTCCAGATATTTGCACTTATAATAATATAGTCAGTTGTCTCTGTGAAGGAGAAAAGGCAAAGGATGCCATTTCTCTTTTACATGAAATGTTGGATAAGGGTATATCTCCCAATGTATCTTCCTTCAAAATATTGATTAAAGCTTTCTGCAAGTCTAGTGATTTTAAAGTAGCTCGTGAACTATTTGAGGTAGCTTTGAGTGTATGTGGCCACAAAGAAGCCTTGTACAGCTTGATGTTGAATGAATTACTTGCTGGAGGACAACTCTCTGAAGCAAAGGAGCTATTTGAAGCTTCATTAGATAGACATTTTACATTGAAGAGTTTCATGTATAAAGATTTGATTGGAAGACTATGCCAGGATGAAAGGTTAGCAGATGCTAATAGCCTTCTTCATAAATTGATTGATAAGGGATATGGCTTCGATCATGCATCATTCATGCCAGTGATTGATGGCTTAAGTAAAAGAGGAAACAAGCGACAAGCGGATGAACTAGCAAAGAGAATGATGGAATTGGAATTGGAAGATAGACCTGTTGATATGACTTATCAAAACAGAAAGAGAGCCACTCCGGGGAAACTACATAAAGATGGAGGAAGTGACTGGCAGGACATAGTTAACAGGTATGGCCATATGGGTGATATCAATTATTCCTTTTCTGGATTCTGTTTATATTTGGAAAAAATAAGGTTTTTAATTTGATAGTTTGGACCTTTCATGGTTAAATTATTTATTTAATTTTTTTTTTCTGTTGTATGTTGTCAGTCTTTCCATAATTTGCATCCTGAATTTCTGAACATGTTCGCTAGTCTCCTTAAACATGATCTATGTATTTTCTTTAGAAGTTTTGAACAATGACAACTCAAATTACTGAAATTTGTAGGAGTAAAAACTGTTTTTGGATGAATGGAACAACATCATGTGATATATTCTGCGGGCTCATTTATTTCTACACCTGATTAGTTAGACAGTTTCCAACTCAACCTGGTTGACAAACTCACAGACAAAGACATTTTATATTTGCATTTCCTTCATCTTTGAAAGAGTTTATTTATCAAGTGACATTTAAAATAATCACTTATTGTTAGTTCTATCAAACTAAATGCAAACTTGGATCCTACCATTATCATCGAAACTTTATCACAAGTTCTATAATGTCCATGGCTTTTTAATGAGTACTAACCACAATTTACTTATGCTGTATAGTCTTCCATCTTCACTAATGATCTGTTACCTACTACTTGACAGGGATGCTGGCAGTGGAATTGCACTTAAAACTCTTAAGCGTGTGCAGAAAGGCTGGGGTCAAGGAAGTATATCTAGTTTGCATTCTCAGCAGAATGATTTTCTTGATTACTATGATGGAAGTGGTTAATTGTGAGTTTCTATCTTTTTGGATATGTTTACCCTTTTCGTATGTTTCAACCTCAAAGGTGGGAGTAGCAGATCAGAGAATGTAAAGGTTTGGGGTTGGAGGTATTGAAGACCTCTTTGTAAGTAAAGCAGGTTTTCATTCCTTTCAATGCCAAGGATAAGCAACATGGGAATTAGTTCAAAACCCAGTTTGAGTAATGTAAGCAGGTTTTCATTCCTTTTCAATGCCAAGGATAAGCAACACGGAAACTAATTCAAAACCCAGTTTGAGTTATGTAAACATGTATTATGTATCATTCCTCGTGTATATGTTGAATAGTAACTCTGGCTAGTGAACAGAAAGGTTGTTTGATAATTGTTGGTCTGAAAGGTCTCTTTATCATCTAACAGATTGTGTATGTACCTCAACTTGTAATTAATGATATTCTGTCAATTGTAATTAGTGATCATCTGTCAATTGTAATTAATGATATTCTGAAGTCTTTATCATCTAACAGATTGTGTATTGTATGTATGTGCCTCAACAACTTGTGTATATGAGCACCACAATAGCTATCAAGTATTTATTCTCCTTAATGTGGAAGTGGGAGATATTGTTAATTTTAATGAATAAAGGCAATGTCAAAACAGAGAGAATAATATAGAAATATTTGGAGAGAAAGTACATTTATTTAGCTACCAATAAAGTACATTTATAATGCTTGCAGAAAAATTAATTAAGATAAGACAGAAATATTTTCTCCTTAAGTTTAGGAACAACTTTCCTAGAGTAATTGAGAAACTTTGCAGGTTGTAGCCATGTGCAGAAAAGGTTCATTATTTTGTAATAATATGCTTCTATCAATTGAATGGACAACCGAGAGGTAATTAAAGGGTTAGAACCAAGATGTGCATATCAGCTGAATAGTGGGAAAGGTGAATGTTCGATAAGATGGTCTGTTTTGTGTGTAAGGGTTGAAGTTGCTGGATACTGTGAGGGCAATTGTCTGCGAAATAGTTCTTGTACTGCTTAAGGAGTGCATGAGGAGTGAGGACTAGAAACTGAAACCAAAAGCTCATAAAATAATGGATAGAAACTTCTTTAAATCTTAATTTATTTATATTAAATTTCTAGATATATACCGTAGGCAACAACATTATTCCCTAAAATATTGCTGAAAACTAAAAGAAAACAGATGCTACTAGCAAACTCCCTAACATCTGCCTCCTAAAAAAAAACTAGCAAACTCCCTAACATCTACCTCCTAAAAAAACTCCATAATTTCTAACGAACATTGGTTGAAACAAGTTTGAACCATTGGCTTTGGGGATTGTCCATACATGAGGAATCATCATCACTTATGCAGATGCATTTTGCGGTCACTATCTTGGAAGAATTGGAATCCTTTTCCAAGCACAAAAGGTCTCCATCCTTATCAAAAGTGGCTAAGTGAAGACCAGTCATTGAAACAGTTTTCCAAGAACTTTGTGGCGACAAGCAATCTTCTGAGAGAGTTGGAGGAAGCCCTTGATCAACTGCCTTTAGACACTTATCAGAGTCCATCAACCTAATTGGAGATCCATCACCTTCATAACCCCATAGGCTATTACTCTTACAATCACCCATTACAAGCTCCTTATTGTTTTTTACATGTGCACAGTAACCAGTCAATGGATGGAATATTATATTGGATTTTGAGGCCTTTGAAGTTGGATCTGCATAAGTAAATCATGTACATTTTAGTCAGACAGCGTAAAACACATACACATATATCTGGACCATATAACCATACATGGAGGACATGTGACTACTTAAAAAGTTATATGTTGGTTTGAGTGAAACTGGTTTCGAATTTCTCAAGTATAACCATACTTAGAGAATTAAGACTTAAGATTCAATGTGTCATGCAGCTATTTAAAAAACCATGTCGTTCAGTTGGTCTGAATTTGAATTTTTGAATAAATCTGATTTCAAATTTATTAAGTAAAATCTTGAGTTTGAGGCTAACGAAAAAAAAAAAATGTTGGGATGAAAACTCTGCTAAGATAGTACAAATATATGTGTGTATGTATGAATATACCTTGAAGCATCCTATGTAGAAGCTCAAACTTTTGAGTGAAATTTGGATCCTTATGACTTTTCCAATCATCATCCATTACCCCATATGTTTCTCCAGTCCCAACCTTGCTTTGTCTAAAGTAATAGCTTCCTCCGAAAGCCCACAAGCTCCAATCCAAGTCCACAGAGACAAAATAGGACATAATGCATGGGAAGTACATGTTGTCGGCGAAATTAACACCAGTCATGTCGTATCCAAATTCACTCACAAACAAAGGTGCTGGATTCTTGCCACTCAGAAGAAAGCTCGATTGTTCGTGCATCGTTTGAATTGTGGCGTTGCATATCCAATTCACTGGCTGCACGTGCCACCTGTCTGTGTCTCCTGAGAAGGAATAGATATGTGACTCGTACACTATTTTGTTGGTGAAGTCCAAGTCAAGTGGCTTTTTCTTCAAGAAGCTAAGGTCATTGTCAAAGTTCAACCCTGAAATGATGATTAGGAAATCGGGGTTGATTTCGTGAATTGTCTTTGCTCCTTCGCTCACGTACTTGTACCAATCAGGCAGGTTTTGACGTGAACCCCTTAACTCGTTCCGCAAGTCCATAGCAAACACCTACAAAACATGTTAACACATTAACAAGCAGTTATAAGAGGTAGGTTAGACACCTCCACTAATAAAAAAAATTAACATATTGAAGAACCAAATATGTATCATGGATGTATGAATGAACAAAAGTTCAATTTTTTTTTGAATTAAGATTGAAAATGTTCTACACACAAAATATGAATGATTTTGTTTTAAAGTTAAAAATATTATGCATGTTTGATTTAAAGTTAAAAATGTTAGACATACACTCTAATATAAATTCAATTTATAAAAGAAAAAATAATGATTCTCATCATTTTATAAAAATATTTTTGTTTCAAACATGTTCTAGATTATTTACATTGGGTTTTCCTTTGAAGTGGTGGGCTATAAAAGCCAACCCTTGAAGCCATTCAGAAGGGTTGAAATGCCTATCACCAAAGAACCCATTCTGATCTTTATTATCACAGCACCACTCAGCCAAACTAACATGGTTATCAATGAGAACCATCACACCATGTTTCCCTAGGGCATCGACCACAGCCTCAAAGGCCTCAACATGGGTCATGTCCAACACCGAAGGGTTGTGTTTCTCAATTGCTGTCACTGTGTCAGGGATATCCTCAGTGTAGAAGATGTCACGGACAGTGTTGTTGGCAAAGCGAGTGAACATGTAAGTGGCATAAGACAAACGAATACAGTTGAACCCTGCTTTTGCTACATTGGCTGCAATGTCATTCATGGGAGATTTGTCTAGCCCCTCAGCTAGCATTGGCCTTGCATGTGCCACCCAATGTGCACAGTGAAGCTTCACTCTTTTTCCTGTTGCATCGTCGATGATCCATCTCTTGTTAACTGAGAGTGGCAGAGAGTTGCAACACGTTGTGAAAATGGCCAATAGGCACACCAAAAGAATATTGGAGGATTTGCTCATATTTTTTGTGTTGTTGTTTAACTATGGAAACAAAATTACATCCAAAGCTGTGTGTTTATTTATATACTAGTTGTAAAGTTAGTTTTTATCTTTTTTTTTTTTTTTTTTAATACATGCGAAAGAAAATAAACAGAAAGAAAGGAAACCACTCAAGAATGAGTCCTAACCACCATCCTCATATCTACTTAGTCCATCAATTTTCAATCTAATCTCTTTACTTTACTTTTCTGTTATAGTTTAATGGAGGGTCTTGAAAGAATTTTAAAATCCAATATTTTTAAATTATAAGATTCTCTAAAATAATATCTACCATTGAAGATATGATCTTTTCAGCAAATCTTTCCATGCTTTTCTCTAACAAAAAAAATAATAATATAAAAAAAGTAACTAATTATTTTTTTTATGGGAAGTAATATATAAAAATAGATTCAACAAAAAATATAACAAACATGTTTGAATAAGTTTTAGTGAAAAAATAATTTAAATTATTAGTTTTTTTTTTAATTTCAATGTTTACATTTTTTATCTATATTATAATCTTTAGTCATAAATAAATATTTATATTATTTTTATTCTAATTTTTAATATTAATTATTTTATAATTAAATATTATACTATTAAATAATTAATTTTAATTTAGAATAAATTTAAAATAAAATTTTATAAAGTGGGATTCATAATTAAATTTATAAAAGTATTTTTAATTTAAAATTTACCATTAAAGAAAAAAATGTGAAAAATCCGGATTCATGAAAAAATAAGACTTTTTCCACTAAAAATGCTAAAGATGCTTAGGGTGAGTAGTTTTGCTTTCTATGAATATTTTTAAGATGACATATTATACAAAAAAAAATTGTTTAAAAATAAATATTTGATATACATTTATTATCCACATAAAATAAAATAAAAAAATCAGAGCATGAATGCTTAATAACAAAATGTATTGTCATTAGCATTGTAACATGTTGTGCAAGCAATTTTGCTTTCTTCCGTGTTAACAAAAAGCACTGTCCAAATCCTATCCAATGTCATCGATCACATTCAACATTTCTAAAATAACTTGATTGGAGGAATGAGGTTTGAAGTATGATCTACTTCAAGAAACAAAAATTGAGTGCAAAATAGTCATAGGAACATGAAAGTTGCTACAAACACACATTTTATCCCGTGATGGTGGGGATTTTTTTTATGTTTATTTTTAAATATATAAAAAAACTAACATGATATACAACGAAAATAAATTTGAAAATAAAATATTTCAAATTATAGAAAAATTAATCCGTTAATTCCTTAAGGGAAATTCAAGTGGTGTTTTTCATGTTCATAACTCTTTCAATCAGTCTTGAATTTGTTGTCACATGACATGAGACTCTTCTTCTTAGTTAACCTAGTAAACAAAGATGCATGGGCCAATCGCGTAGGCCTATGAATGTCAAGCTCAAACTCACGAAAAGCCCATAAATACAAATAATCTCTCTGTCTCAATGTAAAAATTAGTGAAGCTTTATTTTGAAAAAAACGGTAAAGCCTTTATTCAAAAAGAAAAAGGAAAAAAGCAAAACCAATAAAATCCACAGGGAAATGAGTGCTTGGGGTGGCTGAGTCAACTTGGTGTTCTTTACTGTCTCCCCTGTCAAACCAAACCAAAAGTAGAATAAATTGTTCCGACGTTAAAACCTTCATTCACAACACAACAACTTAAATCTTACTACTATTTTGCTTTGCCTCTCAAAACAAACATGGGAAGTTCCACTTCCACTTCCACTAACCCCTCCTTAACTCTCTTCCTTCTCTGCTTCACCACAACTCTTCTCACTCTCTTCTTCCCCACCACACTTTCAATCTCCGCAGACACCTTAACAAGTTCCCAATCCCTCCGAATTAACCAAACCCTCCTTTCCTCAAACGCGATTTTCGAACTTGGCTTCTTTACCTACACCAATTCCACCTGGTACTTGGGCATATGGTACAAAACCATCCACGAGAGAGATAGAACAGTGGTGTGGGTAGCCAACCGAGACACCCCACTTCAATCCCCCCTCGGATTCCTCAAAATATCCGACACAGGAAACCTCATCATCCTCGAAAACAACCAATCCCAAAAACTCGTGTGGTCCTCAAATCAAACCACCACCACCAACAACCTGGTTCTTCAGCTTTTCGATACCGGGAACCTGGTTCTGAAAGATGCAAACAGGAAAATCCTCTGGCAGAGCTTCGATTACCCGACAGACACATTGCTACCCGGCATGAAACTGGGTTGGAACTTCGACACTGGAACAGAAAAACACATAACCTCGTGGCGCGTGACAAACGAGGATCCATCAAGCGGCGATTTTTCCTTCAAACTCGATCCACGTGGCCTCCCTGAGATATTCCTCTGGAACAACCAGAGAAAAATCATCATCTACAGAAGCGGCCCTTGGAACGGAGAGAGATTCAGCGGTGTTCCGGAGATGCAGCCCAACACTGCAAACTCGATCAAGTTCACGTTTTTCGTGGACGAGCACGAAGCCTACTACACATTCTCAATCGCAAACCAATCCCTCTTCTCACGACTCACGGTGAACTCTATTGGGGAGCTTCAGCGGCTGACGTGGATCCAGAGCACGCTGATTTGGAACAAGTTCTGGTACGCGCCGAAGGACCAATGCGACAGCTACAGAGAGTGCGGTCCCTACGGCGTCTGTGACACGAACGTGTCACCGGTGTGTCAGTGTATGAGAGGGTTTCGCCCGAGGAACCCTCAGGCGTGGAACTTGCGTGACGGGTCTGGTGGGTGCGTGAGGAACACGGAATTGGAGTGCGGGAGTGACGGGTTTGTGCGCGTGGGGAACGTGAAGCTGCCTGAAACGACGTCGGTTTTCGTGAATAGAAGCATGGACCTTGCGGAGTGTGGGGAATTGTGCAAAAAGAATTGTTCTTGCGGCGGTTATGCGAATGTTGAGATTACTAATGGAGGGAATGGGTGTGTTATGTGGGTTGGGGAGCTTTTGGATGTGAGGAAATACCCTGCGGGAGGACAAGATCTTTATGTCAGGTTAGCAGCTTCTGATGTAGTAGGTATGTTGTTTCTCTTTCCAAACTTAGTTTCTTTTAGTAAATGTTTGTGTTCTGGGTTTGATTTTTCATGTTTCATGTTGGTATATCCTTATGTTAATAACTACAAAAGGGTTAATAATATCCTATTAATTACTAGAAGATTATTCAGATTCATATGTCTAGAGTATAGAATATAGATCACAAATCCTTAAAATATATCAAATCAAATTTAATTTCTAAAGCTTTGAATCCTTCAAGTCATTAGATGTTTGAATAACTCTAGAGGGAAAATTCATAGATGAAACGAGGACTGAAATAGAACTCGTTTGACATGCACACCTTGCTCTTATTGTGCTGGATATATAGTATATATAGCATATAGCAGCCAGTTTAGTAGTACATATAGTATACCTGTCATGTTCAAAATAAGAGCTATTTGTAACAATAGAATAATAATAACTTTTGAAAAGAAAGTAACATTTGCCTTTTTCTTATAAAGAAAGTAACTTTCTTATGAAGTCACCTCAGCTGGGTGAAATATTAAGGTGGAATATAAGATTCGAGTGGTAGTGGACGTAGTAACTGTTTTTAAGTGTTATAAAGAAGACTTTTAGTCAAAGGAAATTTTGAATGAAATATTTAATGAAAAATATTATCCATGAGACCATGACTACACGAGATAGTACACACGTTCTGTAAAAAAAATAGTACACAAGTTAGCAGATCGACTTTTTTTTGTCTTAGAGAATAACTCAAATAAAGAAAAATATCGTAACATTAAATCGAAAACCAATATATTACCCACATAACCAAACTATGTTTTCTCCATATATACCTAATATTTTATAGAAAAATAATTATCAGAGACCGACAACTATGTGTCATTATGAAAAATACTGATAGTTTCAGAATGTACATTGAAAGTGGACAAATCAATTGGTATTTTGTTTTGGGAATTGAATGAGTTGGAAACTTGGGATTGTCTTCCTTGGTGTGGTCCAGATAGTGTTATTTCTGCAATGGGAACTGACTGAGACATTGCAATGTGATGCAGTAATCAGGTTGAAATTGAAATGAATGAGACAACAAAACCTATGAGAGTGTTGCGTCGTCAGTAGCACGTGCTCTTCAATGTTTACGGGTCCCATTGCTTTCAACTATTTTTTACTTGCATTGCATGTTATTTTTATATATAAGCTTAATTGTTATTTTTACTTAAGTTTTTAGTCTAAGCTTCATATATTTTTTTTCGTTTTGATATATAATATTTTAAAATTTTTATTTTGATATTTTAAATTATGTTTTAATTATATTTTAAAAAAATTTATTAAAAATGTTTAATACTATTATAACTTACTTTAAATTTTAAAATAATTAATTTAAAAGAGTGACGGATAAAAATCATTACTATCTCTATTTTATTTTAAAATAAAAATCATCATCTTTAACCTCTTCTCATCCCTCAACCTCTGCAACCATCACGTGTGCTATCACCCCTCTCCCTCCATGACCGTGCCTCCCCTCTCCTTCCTCAAGTCAGATTGGGTCGTATTTGGTTTGTGTGGCTGAGGATTTTGGCGGTGGAGGAGTTTTTAGGAATGAAGGTGGGGTCGATATTAGGGAAGTTGCAGCTGGAACAGAGATAGTGAGAGGTGCAGGGAAACCATACTACCTGTGTCGAGAACAAAAGGGGAGGTTTGGGGTGGGGTTCTAAACTTTAGATCTATGTAGTAACCTATTGCGTGAACATTATTGTACCTCTATAAAGTTAAATAATAACTAACAAGATAATATAAATATAATAACTACTAAGATAATATAAAAATAATATATATTATAACCTCCGAAAGATTTGGGATACAGTAGGTTGTGGCGATGATGATTTGTATTTTTTTAAATAAAACAAAAATATTGGTGATTTTTAATCGTCACTAATTTAAATTTTAAAATATTATGTACTAAAACGTAAAAATTGTGAAATTTAATGAACTAAAAATAATATTAAACCTTCTATAAGATGAAATATGTTTTTATTCTTACTTTTTTACATTAAAAAAAATGGTATTAATGCCGTGTTTTATTTTTTATTTTTTGCCTCTGAATTTTAGAAAAAAATATGACTTTTATAAAGTTTAGGGATCAGAATTCAGATTATTAGTTTCACTATGTTACCATAGCTACGTGCAATGCAACAAAGCCCCAGCCACTTGGCTTGTGCCGTCACACCTAAGAAAAATAAAGGTTCACCAACCTCAACCTCAACCTCGACAATGCTATTGATAATTAAGATTTGTGGCAGATGCATTGGTGGCCCAAAAATTTAATCATAGGGACTTCGATCAAAATGCTTCCAAATGAAGGAAGCCAGCCACATCCTCAATTTCTTGATCCAAGAAAAGAAATATCATGTCATGTCATGTGTGTTGTGCTGTGACTGTGAAGGGTCTATTGATTTTTTAAAACTCTTCAAAAAAACATAAAATATATTCTTTGGCATCTCTTGTTTTTTTTTTTTTTATCATAACTAAATAATTTGCTAGCATGATGATTTTTTAGTGATAAATATATTTTAATAAATTGTTTCATTCATTAAATTATTTTTCTTCATTCTTTTATAAAAAAAACCTTTAAAATCACTTATTGTGAACTGAAGGTATTAATATTTGAGTTTAATTTCTCTGCATTGAGTTTATATTGTTAATTAATCAGAAATTTTGATAATAAAAAAATTAATATACTAATTTTCTCTATGTATCTGAGTATCTCTATATCGTATCGTACTAAATTGACATACTTGACTTGATCATGAATTATTTTTGGTTCACTCACTTTTATTCTCAACCAACACGGATGAACGGTTGATGACGGAAGCCAAACTTGGATATGATGCAAGTTTGTTGCATGAGAAAAATAAGTGCTAAACTGCATGACTCCAGTGTAACCTTGATTTGTTGCGTGAGTTAATGAAGTTCAATGCATTATTAAAGGACTTAGTTAAAGCTTTGTGGGTCCATTATTAAGTGCTTTCGTTCTCGTAATTGATTTCCAGCAAGGTGACGTGGACCCTGTGATTTTTTTTTTTGGTCCAATGGATCTTCTGAATTTAATTTAAACGCTGTTCGGCTCTATCTAGTACTATATAGTTGGGGGTTGGGACGTGGCCCAACCTTTTTGACTTATAAGGTTCCATTGGGTCACACTTGTTGCACTTTTTACTTTTTATCCTATGATTTTCCTTCGCACACTTATGCAAAAGATTGTGTTGCACTTTGTATTAAGCCTTTACTAAAAGAAGATTAGTCTAATACAAAGAATTAGTCTTCCAAAATGTGTTGAGATAAGGTTCAAATCCTCTTTTTTAAAGAGGGATAGCTGTGAGAAAAAAAAATGATTTTGCATTTAGTATTTTGCATGAAATCACTTTTCCCATTGACACTTTTCGAAACAAAGTTAAACAGTGGTGTTCTATTTGGACGTAATACTTCCACCATAATGTGAGTACTCGTAACAAATGCACGATCACAATTTTGCTGAAGTCACATCTTATCTTATCAAGAGCAAGCATGATCCTATTGAGATTTGACAAAAGGAAAGGAGGATTAAAGAGGGAATTGGAAAAAAGGTTAATGGCTGAAGAAAAATGTTTGGATTGGCTTTAGGGATAGGGATTTGGTGAATAAAATGGAACCCACCAACCTTCTGTGGTGGCAGCCAAAAGGGAAATTTTATCGATTTTGGTGGGAGTAGGTGTCTTCAGAAAGTTCTATCCCCATTTTTCTTCTTAGCCTTTTTGTGTCTGATTTTTTTAATCGAAAACAAAACCTATAGTTAAATATACTAATATATAGTGGATTTGATTTTACAAGGACAAAAAGTAAAAAGTAGAATCAGTTTGAAATGGATTGGCTTCCTTCTCTAGCTTCTTTGGCAAATACAATATTGTTAATTTGACACACATTCCTTTTGTTGCATAAATTCCATGCAAGCAACATGAATGTGTTCCCTTGTACTAGTACTTAAAAGTTAAAACCAATGATAGCATTTTTTTCCCCCTTTTAAGGAGCTTATTGGTTTCTTTTAAATTGGTTTTGACATGTCTTTATGTCTGCACACTAATCTACCTGCTTATGTTCAATTATCAATTACTTTGTACTTGCTCATCTCAATGCTAAAGAACTAATATTTCTTTTTAACAACTTGACCAAATGTAAAGTGGATATCTCAACTAAGAAAACTATTTCTCAGATGACATAGGGATTGAAGGTGGTTCTCACAAGACAAGTGACACAGTTAAGGTTGTAGGCATCATAGTTGGTGTTGCAGCTTTTATACTATTGGCATTGTGCATCTTTATCTTGTGGAAGAAGAGGAAATTGCAGTGTATATTGAAATGGAAGACAGATAAAAGAGGTAATAATACACCACAATTAGTGTCCCACATATGAATGTAAATTGCAACTATATATGCAGTGTGATGAAAGTGTTTTGCTTCTTGTTCCAAAACCAGGTTTTTCAGAAAGAAGTCAGGATTTGTTAATGAATGAGAGAGTGTTTTCAAGCAACAGAGAACAGACAGGTGAAAGTAACATAGATGACCTAGAGTTGCCATTGTTTGATTTTAACACAATAACAGTGGCTACAAACAACTTCTCTGAAGAAAATAAACTTGGACAAGGAGGCTTTGGTATTGTTTACAAAGTGAGTTGTTTTTAACTTTTTATAGCTGCTACCACAATATAGTCCTAAAATCCACTTGTCATCTATTGAAACATAACTGTAATACTAATAATTGTGGTTATACCAGGGCAGGTTGATGGAAGGTCAGAACATTGCAGTGAAGAGATTATCAAAAAATTCTGGGCAAGGAATTGACGAGTTTAAGAATGAGGTCAAGTTAATCGCCAAGCTTCAACATAGAAATCTTGTTCGGCTGCTTGGTTGCAGCATTCAGATGGATGAGAAGATGCTAGTGTATGAGTACATGGAAAATAGAAGCCTTGATGCCTTTTTGTTTGGTCAGTTATTTCAACATTCTGATTCTTAACTAATGTGTGTATTCAAATTTCAAACACTCGGTATTGATACTCACCTTGTTCTAGACAAAGCAAAAAGATCCTCATTGGACTGGCACAGGCGGTTCAACATTATATGTGGCATTGCTAGAGGGCTTCTTTATTTGCATCAAGATTCCAGATTTAGGATCATCCATAGGGATCTCAAGGCAAGCAACGTTCTACTTGACAAAGAGATGAACCCAAAGATATCAGACTTTGGGATGGCTAGAATTTTTGGCACGGATCAGACAGAAGCAAATACCATGAGAGTTGTTGGAACATAGTAAGTACTAATAGTAACTACGAGAAATTATTACATGGCTGAGGAACATCACGTGTACATGGTCCTGACCAATCTTTACAATCAAGATTTTCAATTTAGGAGAAAGAATTAACCATACCTAATTACATGTTACATGTTACACGCACACTAGTACTTAACAAAAAAAACCCAAACATGGTGATATTTATTATTTATATTTTGTTTTTCTTGTATGCAGTGGTTATATGTCTCTTGAATATGCTATGGATGGGATCTTCTCAATAAAATCCGATGTTTTTAGTTTTGGGGTTCTTGTGCTGGAGATCATAAGTGGAAAAAAGAACAGAGGATTCTATTATGCAAACAAAGAATTGAATCTTCTAGGGCATGTATGTGGAAACCCTTTTATTAGTAGGTTACTTGGTTATAACATAATGTCCTATTTGCTAACAAATAATTGATTGTGGTTTCTTGTATTGTAGGCGTGGAAGCTGTGGACAGAAGGAAATGCATTGGAACTGATTGATCCATCTATTGACAAATCATATTCACCATCTGAAGTTCATAGATGCATACAAGTAGGGCTCTTATGTGTGCAAGAGCGTGCAGAAGATAGGCCAAAAATGTCTTCAGTGGTTTTGATGCTGAGTAGTGACACTGCATCAATGTCAGAACCCCAAAACCCTGGGTTCTGTCTAGGAAGGAATCCTATGGAAAACGATTCTTCTTCAAGTAAACCAGAAGAATCATGCACTGTGAACCAAGTCACTGTCACAATGCTAGATGCCAGGTAGTGAAAGAAGCATGACCTCATCTAGCTGTAGCTAGCACAACAGTATATTCACAGAAATTCTTTGAAGTCATCCTTCATTTGATACCTTGTTTTTGAGATAAAGTATGATTTTTTTTGGTGTAATATATAATAGATGCCTTCGTTAAATTGGTGTAATATATAGTTTAAAATACTTTTTTGTTGCTCATATCCGGTTTCATACATCTCCTTGCACTTTTAGGATAATGGCCATGTTTAAAGCTAGACAATTGCTTCCTGCACTTCCATAATTGTTTTTTTTTCACTTTTTTCATCTTCCAGAAAGGCTAATCCTAAATGTAAAGTCTAATTTGGAATGTAATTTTAGAATTGGATTAATCTTTTTAGTATATAATTTAGACAGAATTACTAACTCGAAATAAATTAAATTCTGAATTAGGGTGCATGAGGCAAACCCAGAGGTACATGGAGTAATTGTCTTAAAGCTAAAAGGAAATAAATTAGAAAACCATCACAGCTCATCCGCATTATTTTTGTCGAGTAACCAAATTAGCACTCCCAAATAAGCAAAACAGCATAGATAATAGCAAACTTCAATTGAAGGTAACATTATTTATTCAAGTAATCAAAAGGAGACAGAAGATATTATTTATTTATTTATTTTCTTTTCTTTTTGATCAGCAAGTCAAAGTCTTGTGTGTACATGACTGACTAGTGACTATTCAAAAATAGAATGAAAATGGTAAGAAAATGTATGGGCATCTACAAAATAATAGTATTTTTCCATATAAATGCACTCTGCTAGTTCCTGGTAATTGCTAGTGCCATGAAGCATCACATTGCTAAGCTCTTTGATTCTACTCTTCACCTTATCATTTTACTCTTCTTCTGATACCATATCTGTTGAAAAAGCCATCAGAGATGGCGAAGTACTTGTTTCCAAAGCCAAAACATTGGCACTTGGATTCTTCAGTCTAGGCAAGTCCAAC
The DNA here is from genome assembly GCA_014843725.1 of Amphicarpaea edgeworthii. Classification (NCBI taxonomy): domain Eukaryota; kingdom Viridiplantae; phylum Streptophyta; class Magnoliopsida; order Fabales; family Fabaceae; genus Amphicarpaea; species Amphicarpaea edgeworthii. The sequence goes on from CM026328.1 coordinate 23,940,084, forward strand.
TCCCGCTACGTGGGAATATAGTACAACATTGTTCAAGAACAAACCGTTGTTTGGGTTGCAAACAGAAACACTCCTATCAATGGTACCTCCGGCGTTCTCTCCATCAACCCAGACGGAAACCTTGTTCTCCACCACAACAACAATAGCACCGTTCCCATTTGGTCTTCCATTGTTGTTTCAGGTTCAGCCACCCAATCAAACAGAACCAACGTCATAGCTCAGCTCTCAGACACAGGAAACCTTGTTCTGATTCTTAATAGCACCAAAGCTGTCGTATGGCAAAGCTTTGACCATCCCACAGACACCTTCCTTCCATACCTAAGACTCGGTTTTGACAGAAGAACTAACCAGAGTTGGTTCCTACAATCTTGGAAAACAGATGATGACCCAGGAACAGGTTCTTACACAGTGAAATTAAGCAGCAGCAGCAGCGATGAGAAAGCACAGTTATTCGTGTACAAGCAGAACCGTCCCTTGTGGCGTGGTGGGTCGTGGAACGGCGAGTTACTCACCAGTGTACCCGCCTTGAAAAAGAGATCTTTTAACTACTAACGTTTCGTTCATGGAAGATGACAACCAAGTAGGTTTCTTGTTCAACACGTTTGATAAGTCCATAATCAATAGGGTAGTAATTCAGCAATCGGGTTTGTTTGATGCATTCACTTGGGATAGCCAAAAGCATCCGTGGAGCAGATACGGGTCTGCACCAATAAACCTGTGTGATGAGTATGGATCATGTGGATCAAACAGTAACTGTGACCCTCTGAACTTTGAGAAATTTCAGTGTAGTTGTCTACCCGGGTTTGAACCCAAATTCCCACGTGATTGGTATGAGAACAGAGATGGGTCAGGAGGGTGCGTGATGAAGAAGCAAGGTGGTGCATCCGTTTGTGGGAATGGAGAAGGAGAAGGGTTTGTCAAAGTTGAAGGCTTGAAGCTTCCTGATACTTCCTCTGTGGCAATTCCTACGGTGGGTTTGAGTTTGGAAGAGTGTGAGCAGAAATGCTTGAGAAACTGCTCTTGCACTGCTTATTCAGTTCTTGATGTGAGGAATGGTGGAAGTGGGTGCTGGGCATGGCATGGGAATTTGATAGACATACAAAAACTAAGTGATCAAGGCCAAGATTTATTTGTCCGTGTTGATGCTGTTGAACTAGGTACACTTACACTCTCCCTCCTACTATATATGTTTTTTTTTCTTTATGAATCATGATCTTCTTCAACCAATTTGGACTTGTTTCTTCTTCTTCTTCTTCTTCTTCTCAGCAAATTATAACAGAAAAACAAAAGGAGTCCTTGGTAAAAAGAGGATGGTTGCAATTCTGGTTTCTGTTGTGCTAGCAAGTGTCATTCTTTTCTCCTGTGTGTAGTACCTGTGGAGGAGAAAAAGCAAATGTACGTGACTTACTTTCAATTAATGATATCACCTGTTCTTTATGGATCATGATTAATTATTTGCTATTGCTATCAGTCTCAGGGTTCTAAATAACTCTTATTATTAACTCAATAGAGCTTATTCTATGTGTCATGTATTATATGTATTTATAATTTTAGATAAAGTGATGCTGCATTTAAACCAAGATTTCCCTAGAGAAGAGAACGATGTTCAAAGCAACACACATCCAAATCTTCCTTTTTTCAGCCTTAAAATGATAATCGCAGCCACAATAAATTTTGCTCACGAGAATAAGCTTGGGCAAGGTGGATTTGGTTCTGTCTATAAGGTAACTCAAACTCTACCATGAGCAACTGTTGTGAGAACTACTTTTTATGCCTTTATTTTCCCTTCAATTGAATGAATTGTAGAAAGATGATGCAAAACCAGTGAAATATTTCAGGGCTGCCTACCCAATGGACAAGAGATAGCAGTGAAAAGATTGTCTGAACATTCAGGACAAGGGACAAATGAGTTTAAAAATGAAGTTACATTATTAATTAAACTCCAACATAGACATCTGGTGAGGTTGCTCGGTTGTTGCATTGAAAAAGAAGAAAGGATGCTAGTTTATGAATACCTACCAAATAAAAGCTTGGACTTCTTTATTTTCAGTAAGTCTTTCTCTACTCACTCATTATAATAAGATGTATCCAATACAATCCCGTTATTAATTTCCATGCTAAATGGTATACTTTCATTGTTAAGTAGAAAGAGTGACTTTCTAAAACTATACAAAAATACAAATAAAAGAAAAAATTATATTCCTTTTCCATTGCATTTTTTCATAAATATCTGAACTAGAACGGTTCAATTCAGATAAAAACCGAAGGTCATCACTGACTTGGGGTAAGCGCTTTGAAATTATTCTGGGGATTGCTCGAGGTGTTTTATATCTTCATCAAGATTCAAGGCTGAAAATAATTCAGAGATCTAAAAGCCAGCAATGTACTACTTGATGCTGCAATGAATCCAAAAATCTCAGATTTTGGTATAGCTAGAATATTTGGAGAAGATCAAATCCAGAGAATCACGAAAAGAGTGGTTGGAACATAGTAGGTGTAATTTTCATATAAACACCAAGAGTAGAGTGATTGATCTGTCTTATTTACCATCTTCTAACCGGTTGTATAATTATATCGTAGTGGTTATATGTCACCTAAATATGCTATGGAAGGATGATATTCAACAAAATCTGATGTGTTTAGCTTTGGAATCTTACTACTGGAGATCATTGCTGGCAAGAGGAACACAGATTGTTGCAAAGAAAGAGCCTCTCTAAATTTGATTGGATATGTAAGTTGAAAAAGGAAATATCATGAGGTATCCTTAAAAATTGGGCAACAAATTATTGATGTGTTGCTACTCATTTAAAGATTGTGTTATACAATTTGTAGGTGTGGATACTTTGGACAGAAGGAATGGCCTTGGATATAGTTGATTCAACACTGGGTCAGTCTTATCCCCCTGCTCTTGTTCTGAGGTGCATTCAAATTGGTCTATTGTGTGTGCAAGAAAATTCCATCAATAGACCATCCATGTTACAAGTTGTTTTCATGCTAGGCAATGAAACACCTCTTTCCCCACCCAAAAAGCCAGCATTTTTATTCAATGAGAACCAAGATTTGCCTCAGTCATCAACATCAGGAGGAGGATCTTCAATAAATGAAGTAACAGAAACTACCATCAGTGCTCGCTAAAAGCTACCTCAGATATATACATGGTTCACACTGTCCCATCAAATGTGAACTTGGTGCCACTTATAGGTTTTACAGTTGTTTAGGATGCAGTATTTTTTTTTAATGTGTGTGTGTACATGTGTAACATTTTAACAATATGCTTTTGGCTTAGCTAGTGTACTTTAAATCACTTTATGGCCTTCTAAAATAAATATATAAAATTTTGTGCACTGATATCTATTGAATCTGTGGTGGCATCGAGGCTCTAGAATGAGCAATAGACCTAGAAAACATGGATATATTGATGAGAAACAATTTTCCAACTTTGAAGTTCGAAGGTAAATCCAAGTGAACCATAATATGATAGGTTTCACTCTTTCATTGAAACGATATAATGTTAACCATCATACATACAAGTAACATTCATTCTCCTCTTTTTTAAAGGTATTACGTGGTAGCTTTATGACAGCCTACAACTACAGTTTAGCTTTAGATTAATTTCTAAATTTTGAAAAATGAAACAAAAAGGAAAGCAAAAAGAAAGAAGTAACAGTAATGCATGCTCTTATTAACGCGATTTACAGTTTTTTTTTATACAAAAATATACTTAGAACAGTGTAGTTACAACAATATGTAAAATTTGGGGAATCTCACCCCCTTATTACCCGTTTGATTCTTACATCATCGTTCTAAATTGGATAGTATGTGAAATATCATATACAATATTTTGGCAAACCTTATAGTATTGTTCGATTCATTATACTATAGCATCATACATCCAAAAGCCTTGGCCTTCAGCGAGCTTCAATCATTGTTATACTTACATCATTTACTGAATAAATTCCTTCACTGGTTGATGGATTTGAACTGTCACAATTAGTTTTCTTGAAAATAAATGCTGGCTGTTTTGGAGTAGGAAGAGTTGAGTCATTACCCAACATGAAAACAACTGCTGACATAGATGGTCTGTCAGCAGCATAATCTTGCACACACAAAAGACCAATTTGGATGCATCTTTGAACTTCATGGTCAGAGTATGATTCTTCTAATGATTGATCAACAATCTCCATGGTTTTTCCTTCTCTCCATAGATCCCATATCTACATTAATTGAAAGTTACCAGGTTAATTAGACTATAAGGGTATATTTAAAATTGGAGCATAGTTCTCATAAAAATCCTGACATGTCCAACTAAATTTGTGGCTGTAATGTCTTCATATTGACCACTATTCTTTCTGCCTGTAATGATCTCTAGAAGTAAAACTCCGAAGCTGTACACATCAGACTTTATTGAAAATTGTCCTTCCATGGCATATTCTGGTGACATGTAGCCACTACAAAAGCAAAACAAAAATGAAATCATTAAAATCTTAATTTTAGTAATCATGTGAAGATAGGAGATAGGTGGATTCTAGGAGTGAACTATTTTACTTATGTAGTGCTTGAATACCTTTTAAATTGGTGTGGGAATGTAAGTAATATATATTGCAACTAAACTAATTAATGTCATGTGTGTTTTGTTGAATACTTACTAGGTTCCAACAACACGATTTGTGTTTGCTGCAATTTGGTCTCCACCAAATATTCTAGCCATACCAAAGTCTGCAATTTTGGGGTTCAATGCAGAGTCCAGCAAGACATTGCTGGCTTTTAGGTCTCTATGAATGATTCTCAATCGTGAATCTTGATGAAGATATAACATCCCTCTAGCAACCCCACAGATGATATCAAATAGTTTTTTCCAGTCTAGTTGTGACCTTTTCGATTCATCTGGACCAAAAATTCAAGGTAGGTATCAAGAGTGAAGCCTGTTGAATGAAATGTTGTTACTTGATGTATGAAGATGCAACCAAGTTGAAAACAAGACATACCAAAAATTAAAGAGTCCAAACTTTTGTTAGGCAAATACTCATAGATTAACATCTTCTCTTCTCCTTGAATGCAGCAGCCTAAGATCCTCACAAGATTTCTGTGTTGGAGCTTTGAGATCAAAACAACCTCATTTTTAAACTCTTCTATGCCTTGTCCAGAGTACTTTGACAGTCTCTTCACTGCTATTTCCAGTCCATTACTCAATAGACCCTAAAGTCATAATCCAAGGTAAACTTAACACTTTACAATACACATTACTTGCTTGTTAAAGAAGAATGGCTACCTTATAAACAGAACCAAAACCTCCTTGGCCAAGCTTGTTAGCATCAGAGAAATTGTCTGTTGCAGCAGCTATGGAGCTAAGATCAAAGAATGGTAAATCTGAATTTTTTGTAGAGTCAAATTCTTGTAGATCGGTAGAGTCATCGAAGGTAAGACGAAAGGAATACTTGCGACCCCTTCTCATCCCTATCATCAAACAAGCAAACAAATTGTTATTAGAATTATGAACACCAAGCTTGAAAAAAAAATAAAAATAATAATAATAGTTTAACTTACATTGTTTCCTTGCTATAATTACAAACCAATACACGAAAGTGATCACCAGAAACAAAAACAAGAAAATAGCAACGGTTAAAACTGCTATCATTCCCTTCTTCCCTAGAGAACCATACGGATGCTTTGCATATTTAGCTGCAAAATTCAAATGCAAATATATTATAAGCAGAAGAGATGAGAAAAAAATGTGATACACTTTCGTTCGAATTAAAAATGATGGGATTGGACCACTTATAGTTATGAGATTACTTTCCTATTAAATTGTAAGAAATAGTTATAAGCGTACCTAACTCAAGCTTGTCCACTCGCACGAACAAACTTTGTCCCACTTGCGTGTAAGTTCTGGTGTCCTCCATGTCTCCGTGCCAAGTAACACAGCCACTCCCAGAACTCTCATTCGCGCTCGTGTACGCCGCACACGAACAATCCCTCATGCACCTTTCCCTGCACTCCCTCATCCCAACCGTCGAATCCAAACGCGCCTTCGACGTGTCCGGAACCTTCACACGCGCCACCTCCACAAACCCCTCCCCGCTTCGACACGTGGACGCATTGCTCTTCCTCACGCACCCACCCGACCCGTCTCTGAGGAACCACTCCCTCTCGAACTTGGGTACGAACCCAGGCAGACACTCGCACTCGAACTTGTCCGCGTGGTACGGGTCGCAGTTCGCGTTCGACCCGCACCGTCGGTAGTTGTCGCACTCCTCCTTCGGCGCGTCCCATATTTGGAACCACCTCCTCTCGTGAGCCTGCCACGTCGACCTCGTCACGTGGCCTGTCTCATCCAGCACCATTCTCGAGAACACGGTTGGGTCATTCACTCCATACATTATGGAAACCTCGCTCGAGTTGCTCACGTAGCTGACTGTGAATATAAAATTCGGAGTCATCTCGGGCACCCCGCTCCATCTACGACCCGTCCACGACCCGACCCGCCAGAGAGGAGCTTTGTCTTTGTAGAGAAACAGTTGCGGGAAACCGGTCGGGTCGATTTCGTAAGTCATGTTCCCGGTTCCCGGGTCGTTTGCTGACTTCCAAGATACCAGGGACCGGTTCAGACCGGTTTTTCGGTCCAACCCGAGTTTCATGAACGGAAGCATAGTGTTACTAGGATAATCAAAACTCTGCCATAGAATGTTGTTGTTGTCAGTTTCGATCAAAACTAGGTTTCCCGTGTCCAAAAGCTTGGCTGAAACAACGTTGTTTGTAGATTTGATTGAAGCGTTGGAGGACCAAACGGGGTTGAGGTTTCGGGTGTCGTTGTTGTCGTGGAGTACGAGGTTTCCGTGGTTGTTTAATGAGAGAACACCGGAAGTGTGGTTAAGAGGAGTGTCTCTGTTGGCAACCCACACGACCGTTTGTTCGGAGATTTTGTTGTACCATATCCCAACGTAGCGGTTTGTGGAGTTTCGCGGGCTGAAGAAACCGAGCGCGAAGTTTCCTAAGCCGTTGGAGACCAAAACGGCGCCGTCTTTGATGGGGCGGTTTATGGTTATGGTGCTGTCGAGTGAGTGGCAAAAAGAGTAGAGGAACATCAGCAGAAGAAATGGACTCAGAAAAAACACTTTCGCTGAAAACAACAACCTCATGGTGGTGTTGAATGGTGAATACGTATCTGGAGAAAACTGAAAAGTTAATTATAGAAATGATTTGGGCGTGGAATATGGGGGAGTTTGATCTGTTACTTGTTATTTATGAGGGTGCTGATATTTTTCCGTGAGGATTTGATATGCATGAGTTGTTCTAGTGCATGTAAAGAGAGTGTGATTGAGACACACAACCAGATTTTCCAATTATTGGTAGGTTTCACATTAAATTCTTAGGTTTCTCATGTGGCTCTCAGACGACAGATAGACAGAGCGATGGTTTTGGTTTAGCCGATTCGATTTTAAGAAGCAGATCTAAATTCAATGTTCATGAATAATGAATAACTATGCCTTATCTACCTTAGTACTTTCAGTTGCAAGTCAACACGAGTGATGTGCACTGAGAAATGCTATATGATGTCACGACTCACGAACCGGTTCACACGAAACAAAGTCAATAATGTGCACTTCTTGTTGGTGCAGAAGAAAAATTGACAGAAAATCAAAAATATATATGGCTGATTACTTGATTTCTGGTTTTCCTTTTTTTGGTTCAAAAAGTGTATTAGTACATTTTCGTACTGTTAAAAATTAAAATGATATGGTAATACTCAGGTTTAAATTTGTCACAGGTTTTGTAGTGATCTTTGACATTACGGAAAGTTGTAGTAAACTCGTGTATAAGCAAAATTGTTTGAATAAAAACTCGTGTATAGGCCCATTAGCAAGCTCAGCCCACGAGTGAGAGCAACTTATACAAGATGAAATCGAAACCAGTGTAATCCAAAAAACTGTGTATGATCTCATCCGAATTATTTGTTTTAAAAACTATAATATATGCCACATTCATACCAAGTTCGTGTAATAAATAATAATGCACTTTTTTATAACAAAAAAAAAAAAAACACAACTGTTTAAAGCTTAAAGAACACATGTAACGTAGAAAACAGTTAAAAGCCTAGCCAAAAATGGATATTGAGAAAAGACTTGGAGAAAAGGAAGCAACATTTGTTTTGTTTTGCCCAAACACTCATTGTGAATATAAAATTGGACCACCATTATTCATAAATTACGCCTAATTTTTTGTTTACAAGAGACTACTAGGGTTGAGTACAATTAGAATTTAGAAGGCCAAGGTAGTTTCCTATACATCACGGACAATGTCATGTTTTACCATTACCTGTATAAACGGCTGCAACGGCTTTGCACATGTCACATTCTCAATTCTCATGCATCACGTAATTTTGTCCTCTTTTGACAAAGACAAACAGAGATTATAAACCCCACATATCCATTTTTTCTTTAATTTTCCTAGCTATATGGAAACTAACATAAAATAAGGGTAAGTCTTTTTCAAAGTTTGTCTTTGAGGTTGAGATTGGAGTTATTCTTATCCATTCCATTCAATTCAATTCAATTCAAACCAATGCTGCAGTGATGGACGCATCCCTCTTTCTGTCGAGAGGCTTTTTAATCATCACCTTCTACACAGCTGTTGCACTTGCATGATGATTGTACGGAGCATCGATCCATCATGTTCTTTACTTTCTGAATAAGATAGAATCTTGATTTTACTCATTAATTAAATGCAACCTCACCCCTTGAACAATTATACAATAAGTTCAAATATCAACGAACATTTTTTTTTTATTATTGGAAGTGAGTTTCAATTGAATTCAGATTTTTTTTAAAAATAAAAATGATGATGTATATCCACACATATGATACAGAAGAAAACAAAGAAAGAAACGAATTGAAAGAGGCACGAGAGAGAGAGAAGCATGTGTCATCCCATCATAGCGCGATTGGCTCACAAATTTGGACTTTAATGATCGTTGTGTTGACTTCTGCCCTAACCCAATCACTGGTTCCTCCCACACCCACGTCCATCAATTTGAGTTACATTTCGCCATTTCACTTTCAACAATTCAAGGCCCCTAACTTTTTCTCCCATTAAATGGACTAGTTTATTGTCTTCATGTTCATGTCTGTGTCTCGATATAAAAAGATTTAGGTCAGTTTGATTGAACATAGCGTAAATATTATCAACTTTTTTTTTATTGTGTTCGGATTAAAATACAAAAAATTATATCTCAGCTAGATTATTATTATCGAGTCCTTGGTCGTGCGTGTGGAATTCAGTTAATTGAATTTGAGCATTGTCATTTTGAAAGACACTTTGTTTGTTTAATGTTTCGGTAAGTATTGAAAATAAGTAGAATTATACGTAATTAGTCTTTTTATAACTAAAAGTCGAAGTGATTAAAGGAAACGACGTTTTATCGAATTGTTCATTTTTTTTTTTTATCAAAATAGAATAAATAATGTGTGAATGGATTTGATCTTATGTTGAACATAGTTCTATCATTTACCCAAAAAAAAAAAGAAGTTTCGTGATAAAATTTGTACTTCAAAATTTAATATAACAAGATACACTAAATATTTATTTATATAAATTAAAAGATGTTTTACTCATGCAATCATAAATATTTATTGATATAAATCAGCAAATAATTTCCTCACTCATAGATTAAGGATTTATTCGATACAGTGAAATAAAAAAAAAAAAATTTGAATCAAAATAGAGCTTAAAATTGTGAGTGAAACTCTGCATTGTTCTCGTACAATTACTGTTTCATTCATTAAAAGAACCGTTAGGTGTCATTTTAGCAGTACTCGGACTTTCTTGTCAACAATGAACAAAAAAAAGATAAATGGACATACTTTAGTCCTTTGTTTGTTTGAAACTCCATTCTCCTTCTCTCTTGCTTCCGGTAAAGTAACCGACAGAACCACACAACGTTGAAAACATGATAGCACGGCATCCTATGGAATGTCCCAAATGCCCTTCAAAGATATTACCACTAAGATTTTCTATTATCTTACAAAAATCCTTACAAGAAAACTTACATCACTAACCTTGTTGATTTCTCTATAGATGAGGAGTGAAATAAAAATGAAAAAAGAAGAAGAAATAAAAAATAAAGAACTAATAATGAAGAAAATAAAGTCTAAATTGAAAAACGTATCAAATTGGATGAGTATCTCTCATGTTAGAAAATAAAATCATTTTAAAACTATTTTTAAAGTAATTATTATAAAATTTAATAATTTTAATCACACAACAATCTATTGTTAGAAAATAGTGTGAAAAATATTTATTTAGATTTCAATTAAATTAAAAATACAGCATTTAATGTTATAATATATTTTTACCATAAATTTCAATAGTTTTTAAAATATTGATTTCTTAAGGTAACAAATAACAAATCCATATAATCAATGTGTATTTATATGAATTTTGACTTTTTTGAATGAATAACGCGTGGAGGAATATACAATAAGAAGTTAAAAATATAAAATAAAATTAGCAAAAAATACGTTTGATATTAAAAAAGAATAAAACTCATTTAATATTTTTATATCATATATTTAACTATTATGTTTGACTTGACAAAAATAAAACTAGTAAAATAAAATAACATTATACTTTATATTATTTAAATAATTTAACATTAAATTAAATAGGATGATGAAATTTATTTTATATTATTTTATATATAATATATTCAGTCTATTATCTGTATTTTTTTTTCTTCATATTTCAGAACATATTATTTAAATAATGGGCATGAATAAACTATAGTATTTGAAAGAAAAAGTATATAAAAGCAATCCAAAATCACAAAAAGTGACTTGGTGAGGGCATTCCTGTCAGAAACATAATCCCTGTCATGAAGCTAAAAAGGAACAATGGCGGAACGAAAAGAACTCATTAGATTAGAGGCATCAAAAACCTCATAAACCCTCTCTCTCTGTGTCTCACTCACACAAACACTCTAACTTCACCTTCACCTTCACCCTGGAAGTTTCTATTCATCATTGAAGAAAATGGCGACACATCTCCCTGATTACTTCAAGTGTCCAATTTCGCTCGAAATAATGTCGGACCCTGTCATCCTCTCTTCGGGTCACACCTTCGACCGTTCCTCAATCCAACGTTGGCTCGACGCTGGTCACCGTACATGTCCAATTACCAAACTGCCCCTCCCCGACCACCCCGTCCTCATCCCCAACCACGCGCTTCGAAGCTTAATCTCCAACTACACTCTCCTCTCTCCTCTCAACCAAACCATTTCCCAACCCGAAACCCTAATTTCAACCCTCACTTCCAATTCCTCCTCCTCGGATTCCAAAATTGACTCCCTCAACCACCTCACGCGCCTCTCCAAGCGCGACTCCGCGTTCCGACGGAGGCTCGCGGACTCCGGCGCCGTCCCAGCCGTCCTATCCGCCGTGGACGACCCCAGCCTCCAGGAGAAGGCGCTCCCGCTCCTCCTCAACCTCACCCTCGACGACGACTCCAAGGTCGGCCTCGTCGCCGAGGGCGTCGTCGCGCGCGTGGTGGCGGTGCTCCTCCACGCTCCGCCGGACTGCCGCGCCGTCGCGGCCACGATCGTCACGAGCCTCGCGGTCGTGGAAGTCAACAAGGCCACCATCGGAGCCTTCCCGGCGGCGATCGCGGCGCTTGTGGCGATCCTCCGCGACGGCAAGGGGCGGGAGCGGAAGGAGGCCGCCACCGCGCTCTACGCGCTCTGCTCCTTTCCGGATAACCGGAGAAGAGCCGTGAACTGCGGCGCGGTGCCGATTCTCCTCCGGAACGTCGAGATTGGACTCGAACGGTGCGTTGAGGTGATCGGCGTTCTGGCGAAGTGCAAAGAAGGGAGAGAACAAATGGAATCTTTTAGCGGTTGTGTTCAGATTCTGGGTCGCGTTTTGAGGAACGGAAGCTTGAGAGGGATTCAATATGCGCTCTTTGCACTCACTTCGCTTTGCTCTTATAGCCAGGGAATGGTTCTGGTGGCTCTGGAAGAAGGGGTTCTAGAAGCTTCTCTTGGGTTTGTGGAAGATGATAATGAGAAAGTGAGGAGGAATGCGTGTAATTTGATTAAGGTTCTGCGTTTCAACCACAATCGGGTGAGGTGATGTGATGATGGAAAATGGAAATGGGGACTGTGAAGTATCAGTTTTGATGGGAAGAAAGATTTGTTTGTCTCTCCTCTCTGGTGGAGGTGAGTTTTTTTTGTTTTTTTTATTTTATTTTGGGTTTTATTGGTTCTGCCTTGTTGGGTGGGTCCTCTGTACAAAATGAAAAGAAGATCATTTTTTTGTTTTGTTTTGAATGTGATAGGGTTCTTTTGTATGTTGTATATTGAATAATGGTGATGATGGGATAGCTCTAGTCTCTGGTGTTAGTTTAGGTGTTCTCAATGGGAAAGTTGATCGATCCTTTGAATTGTAGTGCTTCAAGCCTTCAAGTTAGAAAATTTCTCATGGTTTCCTTACAATTTTGCTGCACTGGGTTCACAGTTAACACTTGACATCTTGAATTTAGATATGTCTTTCCTTAGTCACCAGAAAAAAAAGAGATATGTATTTCCTTTATTTGTAAGTAGTAGTTCTGTTGAAAAAGCACTGTGCATTGGAATTTTAGTGTCACTCATTAATGATTTTGAATGAAAGAAAAGAAAATGCATGTTAGAAATGAAGCTTGAATGAAGGATATGATTTTGAAATGTTCCGTTTCTAGATTTGTATATCTTCACTACTTTCTCTTCAGAAAAAAAAAACTCTTAAAATTTCTTTCTTCCACATATATAATTTTTTGTTACTGAATCCAAACATAAATGTGCATTTCAAAAAGTTTAAAATAATAAAACCTGACAGGCTAGAATTTAAAGTCAAAATTGTAAAGACTTATGAGGCATGGCTTTTATTGAGCCATAATTGCAATAGATGGTTGATTTTGACCAGAAGACTCTGCTATTATTGTTTGTTAATAGGGGATCAGAATTTTTTTACTTGTGAAGTATCGACTGGTGAGTCAGTTTTCTTTCCACTCCATTGAAGTAAAACTTGTTCTTTTGAATTTTGTCACACATACACACAGTTTGAGCATTCAGTTTTATGTCATTCATCATTCTGTTACAAAAACAAGACTACATCTGGACTCTGAATTGTTCTTCATATAAGAATCTATGAAATAAATTTCTAATGAATAAAATTGAAAATGGCAGCATTAATAACACCGATTTGGATCTGAATATAAGAGGTTGCAGGAAAACATTTTTAACCCTCAAATACACTTGTGTAGAAGTACTTCAAACCCGTGATTTAAGTTTAGATGGTTCTATTGTTCTATACTCTGGTTGTCATTTTACTTCAATTTTCTATCAGTCTTTCTCTTTTAAATGGTTTTTGCTTTGATTGCTGTTTGATATTCAAGAATGTAATACCGAGTGTTTTTAAGACAGGCATCCATAATTGATTGTTTACTCTGAAAATGAAGTAGCTACTTGAAAAGGGAGGGCACTGATGATTTACTCCGAAGCATTTTCTGCATTTTGTTAAATTCTTTACAAGATATGTTGACAAATTGGGTAAGGACCCTGCATCATGTGATCAACAGTACCGCTGTATGCATATTTAAGTATTTGGATAGTGGTTGGCATGTAGCATAGAGAACTTCATCCATGTAATTTAATTGCTTGGGTCCACTAATAAAATGTGCTGTCTTGTAGTAAGGGGAGAGTTATAAATAATTGGTCTTTACACAACCTACTCTAGCATTGCTACAAAAAATTAAGTACACTGGCATGGGTTTCGGTGGTTTAATTTTAGTTCTAATTCTGTCCACTCTAATTAAGTGTAAATTCTCTATAGATTGTGACATTGTTAAAGTTTCTCAGAGTTACTAAGTGAAGATTGAGGATGTGCTCAGGATATATCTATTGCTGGTGTTATCTGCCTTGTGGTTTAAAAGAGTGAGATATTCTTACTTAGTGATATTCCAATATGCATCTCATCTTGCTCTTGAAGTTTGGTAGTCAGATTTAATAGAAAATTGCATCATAATTTTTTCTCTGATTTCCCTATACATATAAAATACTACCTATGCATGCTTCTTTGACTTGTTTAAGAAGGTTGCCAAATGGTTAAACTTCACCAGATAAAACCTGCCAAGTTGCTACTTTTTTTGTGTTATCCAATGCTGGCATTTGGCAGGTAATTTGGTTTGACTTCCAAAGTGTTGCCTGAGGTCATTACTAGAGGCTGTTTAATGTCCGTGTGGTTGACAAATGACAATATTGATGCAGAATTTAGTTCCATGGTTTGTTAAGATTGCAGAGCATATGATTCTCATTGAATTTATTTTTATTCACTTTATGACTTTTTACTGCAGTGTATGTATTACATTATCAAACTCTATTTGATGTAGTAGATTCATCTATCACAAGATTGGTTTGGTCAACACACTTTTTCTGGCATTTGATAGCTTTCTAGATATATATATATATATATATATTCATATCCCTTTGCCCTCCCTTTTTTTTTTTTTTCTTTAGAACGATTCCTTGCAGGAGAAGGCAACGAGGATTTATAGAATTATTCTTATATTTATAAGTATTAAAAGAGTCGTCTCAGCCTCTCACGGGGCAAAATTGACTTTGATTTGTTTTATATTGGGAACATTAAAGTATTTTAGTACAAAATTCTATAACTATTGTTGTACCTGATTATGTCTCGCTCACGAATCTAGATGATGATGCTAGCAGGATTTGTGAACCGCGTGGAGTGTTTATCCACGTGACTACATTTTTCTTTCAATTTTTTACATTATCGTGTAACTACTCAGATGCTTCCCCTTAGAAAATTGTTACTTTTATTTAGGCCTTACGCTACGTTTGGTTGATGGTGGAAGGCTTTGGCTGAGGAATAAAACAAGCTGAAAGTGCAACACATGGGTTTTATTTCACCTAAAAATAAGTGAAAATGTACAGTAAAAATGTAACTAATAACAATATCAAGTTTATATTTAAAATAAAATAAAATAAAAAGTTAATGTAACACACAATAAAAATTGATATAAAGTTATAAATTAGTATAAATACTATTTTTTACTGAAATAAGTTCATAATACATTAATACTAAAGGAGAGAAAATTTCTTTGACATTGTTTAAAGTATTAGTTGACACCAATACTCAATGACGTCTATATGGTTGTCTTAAAGATTCAAATCTCTAGGTATTAAACCTTATTTGTAAGAAAGATTTACTTATGAGGATATTTAGAGCTATCTAATCTACCAGACCATCATTAGTTGGTACTCATAATTGTAGAAAATTTCATGTTAAGCTTTTTATTTTTTAACTTAATCATAGTAGAGAGTTGAGAACGACCACTGCATTAATTAAAATTGACCTGTCATAAATATGCATATTGCGTATGGCTAAAAATACATTAATTTTCGTATCAATTGAGTTACTGTCATCAACTTCCTAGGATTGCGGGCTAAAATCTCCAATCGTTTGTTAAAAATAGTTTCTGAGAACTGAGAAGTCATTCAGATAGAATGCTAGCTAGGCCCGTGAGCAAAGAATTGGAAATAGTATTGCGAAAATGTTTGGTCCAATCCCAATAAATTTTTTTATTTTTTTTAATCATGCCATGTTATCACCGAGTGAAGTATCATTAATTTTTAATTTTAAGATGATTAATTTCTATTGATAACTTGATCATTTTTAATGAATTTTTTTTTTCATTCATAAGATTTAAAACTGAAACCTTATTTAAAGAATTAAGTCCATTATCATTCAGATAAACAAATAACAATAAATTTAATTGAACTAAGTTGATTTTATTTTATTTTATTTCAATTTTTTATGATTAGAATGAAGAGTAGACTCCGTTAAAATTGGTCAAGTTTTCCTTTGGATGAGATTAATCATAAGCTACACTATTTTGGCATTGAGTTTTTGCTTATTGTTTTGGGTAACTTAATTTTACGATGAGAATGCAACGTGAGTATGTGAGAGGCATGAAGTATGGAAACATGATGATGAAGAACGCTTCTATTCCCTCAAAGGCCAATAATGAAAACCCATTAAAAGAGATTGAGGTGCCATGATTGCAGAATAGAACCATAGAACCTTCAGTGGTCCATCCACCACCATCTAGAAATTAGAAACACAAAGATGTGAACGGAACATGTGACTATGTGAGAAGACTTATTATTCTTTCCCCTCCAAGCAAGCAATACTCTATTAGATATTATGAGAATGAAGACATGCCCGTTAATTTAATTTTATAGTTTGTTAATCATTTGTGGCTTGTGGGGCCATGTCCTTCAGAGTGAGAGATGAGAAGAGATGAAAACTTTGATTTGCTTCATTAACTACCCTTTCAAGTTTCAATTCAATATCAAATCTTGCATTCATCGTCTTCCTAAGATTAAAAATTAAGTTTGATGTTCTTTTAAAGAATTCAATTAAAATGAATAAGCATTGAATCATTTTATAGATGAAAACAATCATGAAGGCTCTTTACCAGATGCTATGATGCAAGTATGCAACGCCAAGCATTTGAGTTTACATTTTTTGTCAGATTTTCTTATTTCTTATTATAGTCATCATCCCATGATTCAGCAACTCCCATTTCTGTCTGGAACTAGTTTGACTTTTGACAAGAAGCAGTCCAAGACCAAGCCTCCAAGCTGTCACAAAACTATTCACGCGCACCACTATCATCCTTTGGGATAAACTTTTTTTTTTTTAAGTTCAAATTAGTTTTCGCATTTACTAATTTATAAAAAATTTATAATATTTTAAAAAAATTATATGGAAGAATTTTTATAAATTAATTAATACAAATTAATTTGTTTACATTAAAATTTATTTATTTGTTTTTAGTAGTTGTTCTAAAAAAAAATTATTCAAACGTATCCTAAGTTTCAATGTGTGCACATGTTTACATATGTAGAAAAAAGAAGACAAATAATATACGTGACCACCTAGTTTTTATATCTATGAGCTACACCTTATCTATGATCTACACATGGTGACATTCCTTATTTACATTGGCTCATTTTGTATGATGTATAAAGAATCAATAACATACTTTCTAAGTTGGGATGCATGGGAAATCTTATGGAGCTTGTTAAAAAGAAAAGGTGGAAGGAAATTCTGTTAGGCTACATGTTTATCTCTATTAAGAATTGAGAATAAGGACTATGCATTAGTTATTAATTTTTTCTTAAAAAAAAAAAGTTGTTTCAAATAGATCCCTTTTTGGGGGAACATGGTAACAAATCCTTAATCTATAACAAACTGGCTCGAGAATTAGGTAAAAAAATATGTTTAGTTTATTAATGTATATGCCAATTTTACATTTGCTTCTTAATAAATTTTTGTTTTTTGTTATTTATATTTGAAAAACAAAATCATTAAAACAAGGCAAAAAGGATATGATAAAATTCACTAACAAAAAAGATATGGTAGAATAATTAGTAAAATCATATTAAATGTTCATTAATTATGCATAAATAAATGAAGGGCATTAACTGATTTACAGCTTGTCATAGAGGGGCATGCACTATATAAGCACAGGTACCCTGTCAACGTTCTCATCCATTCACTCACACATCTTTTCATTTCTATAGAGTCTCTCACAGAGCAATAAACTGTTAAACACCCTTCAAATTTCAATGGCTACCACTAAAGTTTACATTGTGTAAGTCGTTCTTCCTCTCTCTCTCTTCTATTCTATCATATCAGATCAGATGCTTTGATACCCATGTTTCAAACATCACTTCAATTTCATTGCCCAAGTTTTCTTTTTTCCCTTTTTTTCTCCCTTACTTTTCAGTATCTGTAATCTGTGCCTTTTTTTTGCTTTATTTTTCCCAACACAAACATATTCATATCATACGAGGATTGCTATAGTTGTTTTGTTTTCCCCCCCCTTTGTGTTATTCGCTGGTTGTTGTTGGGTTACTCTTCTCCTTTCTTTATGATTTTCGGTGACTATGGCTGTTTGCTTC
Organism: Amphicarpaea edgeworthii; assembly: GCA_014843725.1. Taxonomy (NCBI): domain Eukaryota; kingdom Viridiplantae; phylum Streptophyta; class Magnoliopsida; order Fabales; family Fabaceae; genus Amphicarpaea; species Amphicarpaea edgeworthii. The sequence goes on from CM026328.1 coordinate 23,958,097, forward strand.
CTTTCCCAGTTTGTCGATTTTGTAAGTGCTGAAATTTTGAAAATTGGGAATTGGGTCTTTGAGTTTTAGTGTGCATTACGTGTCTTTCTTATTGTTGTACGATTTTCCATTCAAGAAAGTCAACTCTGCGTGTTAGTGCCTCTTAAGTCATTTTCCTTTTTAGTATTTGAAGCTATCCTCTTTCTTTTTTTTTTTTTTTTGTTGATAAAGAACAGTTCTCAGATTTCACGCTGTTCCTTTACACCCTTTTAAAAAATTGAGGGATTGTGCTGTTATTTGTCATCACTTAACGTTTTGCAATGAATAGCTTGTTTCTGTAGTGCCTATTTAGAATCACATCAAGCCAAATTAGAGAATCACATCAAATCAATTACTTAATATGAGCATAAATTAATGTTGCCCCCAAGGAGAATTGTAGAAATATTGACACAGATCTGTTTTCTTATTCTCTGTTGATTGGTCATTTCTTAAGGGTTAGAAGGGTTTGAGGGGTATACAACTGAAGGGAAGAGAGTTTTATTTTATTTTTAATTTTTAATTTTTAATTTTTTGGGAAGGGAAAGAAAACCCTGAGGGAGAGGGGAGAGTGATTCAAAGGGGAAATTAGCAATACCAACAGAGAAAGCTATAATGGTGAACCCCCCCACAGGCCAACCTTTTCTTAAGAAGGTTGTAAAGGCAAAATATCTATCCATGGAAGCGAGAGTGCAAGCCCCACGCACTTTCTTTGTTAGAGTGTGGTCCTGACATTCATCATTATTGATGACTCTTCCTTGGCTTGCAAATGTTTCTTTGGCCCCAACCATTTCTATTATTTCCTATGCAAATACAAACGAGGCAGGCTTTGTTTGAATGGTTTCTCACTGTGCATAACGAGCTGTCAATGTCATCATGTCTTGTCTGGTGGTAGTACTAAAATGCTCAATTGCTCTGTTGATGCATTAGTGGTAGGTACAATAATCCTTCATGAATCAGTGAATCACGCCTTGTTTTGGGTTATGGTGACTTTGATTGAGCTTAGGTGTTATTATTGACCCAAAATTTAACTTTTACTGATGAGTGATGAGTTCTTTTGTCTGTACTTTTTTGTTAAAGAAGAGTGTCTCAACCCTTTTCTAGTTTGGGCTCATTATTAATTTAGTACCTTTGTGACCTATGATAACGTTCTTCTGAAGTTGTACTTAATGTCTATCATAATGCTGTGGCGTGAATCTGATTAAAATTTTACATGGCTTGTTTACTGTTTAGTTACTATTCTATGTACGGACATGTTGCGAAGCTAGCTGAAGAGATTAAAAAAGGAGCTGCTTCCGTCGAAGGAGTAGAAGCAAAGCTATGGCAGGTTTGTGATGACAAGTCTTTTGAGTTATAATAAGCGTCTCTCTTGGACACTAGTGCTCAGTTATTTCACATTTTGAGATTACTTAACATCTATCTTCTTGCCTATCTGTCCAAGATTGGCTTCTTACTAGTAATCAAAGTGTCCAAATAACCATTGTATAACTTTTAGAATTTAGATGCTTTAGCCTAGTTAAGAGCATTATAATAACGTATCTTCTAACAGTCTTTTTTATTAGATGAAATTCATAAGGGACCCATGTGTGTCACTTCCCCCATTTATTTAGTCCCGTTTATTATTTAATGAGTCTCAGATAAATTTCACTCATGAAGAGTAGGTTAAAAGACTGAGTTATAAAATATGTTGGTAACAGTGTAACACCTAGCACTTTTCTATCCAAGTTATATATGCTCCACAATCCATTAGAACTTGGAACAATCTGGGAATTTTCATTATGCACTTATGATGTTCTTATTGATACAGGTACCTGAAACACTGTCTGAAGAGGTCCTTGGGAAAATGGGTGCACCTCCAAAGAGTGATGTACCAATAATTACACCCAATGAGCTACCTGAGGCTGATGGCTTATTGCTTGGTTTCCCCACAAGATTTGGAATGATGTCTGCTCAATACAAAGCTTTCCTGGATGCAACTGGAGGCCTATGGCGTACACAGGCGCTAGCTGGAAAGCCTGCGGGAATATTTTACAGTACTGGTTCTCAAGGAGGTGGACAAGAGACTACACCGTGAGTTACTGAATCTCACTCGGTTTTGCTTTGAACAATTCTTTTTTCGCCCGTATTCCGGTGATTATTAGTTGTTTTCTGTTTTTAAAATTCTGCAGGTTGACATCTATCACTCAGCTTGTTCATCATGGGATGATTTTTGTGCCCATTGGTTACACATTTGGTGCTGGTATGTTTGAGATGGAGAATGTGAAGGGTGGATCCCCATATGGTTCAGGTACCTATGCTGGGGATGGTTCCAGACAACCTACTGAGTTAGAATTGGCTCAAGCTTTCCATCAGGGGAAGCACTTTGCTGGCATTGCTAAGAAGCTCAAGGGATCATCTGAGTGAGATCTTTATACGTCTACTACCATTTGATGTTTCTTTCTATATACTTAAGCAAAAGAGTTATGTGCATCATATATCCAGTTTCCAGTTCCTACAATGTCCAACAGAATAAGATGTTGATTAGAAAGAGAGATTGAGAAAGAAAATAATCAATACTTGGGTTCAATACTATATTGTGTTGTCATTTGTCATAATGATGTATCCTCAAATACAATGTTATTGTCAATAACAAGAATTTGGCAATTGTTACTGTTTTCATTGAGATCAAAGTGTTTGTCATGATATTGGTAGCACAGGCGCTAATCAATGATATTGAAAGTATATTTTGTTTTTACGATATGATAAACTGATATGCCATGAGTCCATGACCTTGATTATCTAACTAACTTGACAATGATATCCTCGTTCTTTCCTATTGAAAGAAGACTTTCTCATTTTAACTGAATTTTATGTGTCCATTCTTGATGTGTAAAAAAACTAGCCTAGCTTAGTAGCTTTATTTCAACAATGATGTTGCTGAAATAATCTCATAATTGTATCATTTTTATCATCTAATTGAAATATTTTTCATTTTCATACACGCACTCTGATTTTGTTGATAAGCTCAGTGTATTTCAACCAACTTGAATCAAACTTTTTCAGTTTTCTTGTTAAAGTGGCTCATTTGTCTTTCCCTGTTGCCAATGGAAGTTAGGATATCAAATCAAGTTGTTATGCAAAACTTCAAAGGGGAATCCGTCTCTTATGATATTTTCACATGAAAATTAGACAATACACTTCCAAAGCAGATTAGACGTCAGTGCACAATAGATTACACCAACACTTACATTGCCAATTAATACATCTTGGCCCTTGTTCTTGTCTATCCATCTTATTACCAACAAAAAAAAGTTAGTTGATGGATATCAAATATCTCCTCACGCGGAAACTTTAGTTTTCAATCGATTATGGTTGGAATTTTTATCTAGAAACCTGACATTAGATTAGAGTGGTTGAATTTTCGAAGAGATGCCATTTAACTTGTACGAGATAATAGGTTTAAACATCACTGTCTTTATTTTACATAAAAAAAAAAAAGATTATTATTTTCGCTAAACTTGTTTTAATGCTTTTGAGTTTTGAGGTTATTGTCGCTAAACCAAATCACGAACTGCTATTATCGTAAGTGAGGCCATCTCTGTCATTAGCGGTTAAGTCATTAGTAGTAATTGATGGTAAGTCATAATTATTATAACTTAATTAGAGAGCATCTCTTTAGTGATGAGTCTGTTTTTCAAGGGGGAAATATAACCCACACAATATCTCTTTTCCATAGATCTTCGGAGATTGTTGATCTGGTACTATAAATATAACATAAAAAACCTCGTTGATCTGGTATTAGGTCATATTTTAGTAATGTTTAATAGTAGTAGTATTATATGGTTATCAACTTATCATATACTATAAACCGAAAAATGTTGTCATTAGTTTAAAGATTGATGATTAAACAACTATAATGCATGTTTGAAAATCAGATAAAAGAACGTGTTTGAGATCAACGAAACAAAATCCTTGTTTTTGCATCCATTCCATTTAAGTGGTTTACATGTAGTTGGTTCTCAAGTTTAAATAAACTTGGTTGTTGTTGGTTAATTATTGGGCTCTTCATGCGTTGACAAAGTCCAACAGATATAAAGGCCTTGTTATTGTAACAGAATACACCTTGAGCTCTGATGCATGAGTCAGACCCAATTCAAGACATTGTAATTCAATTTCAATATAATCTGATATATCAGTCCGTGCCATACAAAAACTATTGACGAGTTTCTGTTTAATTATATCCAAAGCAATGCAAACCACACTACGTACCCTCCATAAGTATGCATTTTTCCTATGGCATGTCATTAAATCTAGATACTTCCTCTGATAAGATTAATTCGAATATTGATTCGTCACATTAACTGAAACTAATATAATCTCTTCCATTAGATACAATTTTGTTGCTATCCAATATATTATATATATACTTCAGAGTTTAGACAAGCTATCTCAACAAGTTTGGCATGGAATCACATAAATATTCTGCATTTATTCTTCCTATTATTGCCACTTTGGGAATATTATCAATGTCAACTACATTTATTATGCTTAAGTCAGTATCTGTACGTCTTTCACCCTGAAATAGTAAAATCCTTTTTGTCTCCTTTACAAATTTAAACTAGCAACTTGACAGCACTGAAAGGTATATATGTTACGGAACAAACAAAAATAAAAGAAGGTACACATGTATGGATGGAAGATAACGAAGGAAAAGAGACACTTCACACTTCCTTTAATCCTATGGGAAGTTTTAAACCTCTAAAAGTTGAAAAAGCATAAAAACAATTCAGTTCGATAATAATGCATTGATTTTATATTATCTTTCACAAATCACCATGTTAATCAGACATGTAGAATGGTTATCATAAAAGTATTAGCCGTCATTATTTGTCATTCCATATTTTCTTTTGTTCTGAACAAATTCTTGCCTTCTAGCTATGTCATTTCCTTCTTAACATCAAATATTAATATTTACCCAAATGGAGGGTTGGCACCCGAACCACGAAGAATATAATATTTGGTAAATCAACGTTCTTACGAAGCTCGGAAGAGGTAGGTGCGTAAAGGGCTTGCAAGATCAGATTCAAAGTACCAACAACAAAGAAGGGAATAACCTTCTTTTTCTTTGGTGAAAAGAAAGAACACTTTTCAGGTGGGAAGAAAAACTTGTACTAGAAGATAGATATAGATTGTCTTTGATTAGCCAAAACAGGAAAAAGAAAAAGTTTTGTATCAAAGAAAGATGATCAGAGAGGACTCATAATAATAATACGCATACTTTAGTGATATATACCACAGTGATGCTCATGCCTTTTCATTTCACAACTTTATAAAATTCCCTTCTATGTATCTTCTTTTATATTTAGTAAACAACAACAACCATAAGGCTATGAAAAATAAATAAAGAATTCATCAATGAGTTTTCGAATACAAACATATGTTTTTATAATTTGTAAGAGTATCTCTCATGGTAAAATTTTATGACATATAATTGATTTTTTTTTATGCTTACAGAAAGAATTTACCATATTTACGTATTCAATTAATTAATGAAGACTCCATCCATCAATATACATAATCAATATATTAATATATGCTTAACATGTGAGTTTTTTTTTAGAGATAGATAGTGATACTAGTTAGCGTTAGGATGAAAATAGATTAATTTCATTATATATATTTTATAACTTTCATTTTATATTTTTATTGTTTATTATACATTAAATTTGTATAATAATTCATAGGATTCGACTAGTATATTGTATAAGGGGAGTATAGTTAAGAGGATACAATGTAATAAGAATTATTAATTAGAAAAGCATCACTTAAAATTATAATTAATTTTAAATTTTATTATATATTTGGTTTTCATATTTTTTTTAACCTTTAATTTTTGTAATCAATGATTGCCCGTGTATTTTTAATAGCACATTTTCACTTTAGAGAAGTGTTTTTTTTTTTGCGTTTTTTACATAAACAAATTCATATTATTTTTATCACTATATTTCTCTCCTCATAAGTTAGTTAAATAATGCATGTGTGAATTGGTGTAAATTAAAACAAAAGAAAAAATAAAATGAATAAAGAGAATAAATTACATTATACAAAAAAACATTAATATTGTACTTGTACAATATATAATTCTCTTTCACTTTGTTTTTTGTCTTAAATAAAACAAATTGGTGCTAGGAATTCAATGATACAAAATACATTACCGTGATATAGTTAACAAGTTCTCTACCAGCAGAAGCAGCATCAAATAATCTATAATCTAATGTCAAATGTCGGTGAGTTGAGATCAGCACCAACCACAAAATAATAACTAACATATGGGGTTATAAATTATATATATATATTAATCGTGTAGCACCCAGTTAATAAACTATATATATTTTCTCTTTCAGTGGTGACAAATGATTTGCAAGCGCACATCATTCTGCTGCTTTTGTGGGTGCATGGCCCAGCATTCTCTTGCCATCTTTGAAGGGTCACTTGGTTGGTTTGTTTCTTTTTCTGATCACTTTCCCTTCTTTAAAAATCCATTCATTGTTTTCTTCACATTTCCAAAAATAGTTAATAATTCTTCTCTTTTCTCTATGTATCTGTCTAGCTTAAGAGAAGAGTGTGCCTCTGAATGTTGGCGTCCACAACTCAGCAGCAGCAGTAGTGGTGGTTTCTGTTGACACTGGAAATGTGCTTGAAATCGGTACCAGACACAGCCCTTTGCTTTTTAAATCTTCTACTTGTGGTCCAGCTTCAGACTCTTTCAGATCATCACAGTACCCCTTTCAACAAAGTTACATATAATCTTTCAAAACCATAATATATACAAATCACTACAAAAAACAAATCTCATACTAACTAATGATCATAAAAAAAATTAATAAGTTAAATACATTATGTTAAATGTGCCATTCAATCTTAGTTATATATAACAAGTTAGAGTTACGTGGATGAGCAAACAAAAGCAATGTGCCGCCATTCATAGTCATTATGATAACTTTATGAGTTTTTATAATAATTATTTTAAAAATTATTCTAAAGATCATTGAATTATAATTTTTTTATCCATATTAATCAAGAAAAAGTTTACAACACACTTTGTTAAAAAATATTCTAAAGATCATTTAATTATAATATTTTCTTATCCATATAAATCAAGAAAAAGTTTACATTGTCAAACCAATTGAAATAGACTAACAATATAACTACACTAGTAATAAGCAACAATTAAACTCTCGTGTAAATGTTATATATCATCCATATGCATCATATTCTTACTCTCAATTCATAACCTATACTAATTAATAATTTAATTTTTATTAAAGAAAAATTATATCAATGAAGCACTACCAATGATTTTTTTTTTTACTATTAATGTATGATTTCTTTTGATAATTCCTTAATTACAAAAAGAATACTATAGTTCAATATAAGCATTTTTTGGAGTACCTGCTGCTGTTGAATGGGAACTCCATTTTTCATATATGAAGTACTCAAAACCTGTAATTCAAGATGCGCCAAGATAAAATTTCAAACACAACACAATTAAGAAAGGCCTTATATATAATAATTACATCTCTTTTCTTTTTGAAGATTCATATATGGTACTCAATAATTAGGGTTTTGTTCAAAACAATGTTGGATCAAATGGAAACATACATTGACTTGATCGTGAAGGAACTTAATGTACTCGATGGCTTCGTGAAGAACGGATGCTGTGTCGGTCTGTTAAGATGAACAAGAATAAAAATATCTGAGTGAGTTTTTTACTTTTATTTTTTACCTTATTGTCTAGGAAAGAAAGTAAAGGTTTCAAGTTCTATCATAGTCTTAGCTGCTGTGTGAAATAAAAAAGAAAAGTGAAAGAGACACATCCGAAAAATCTCACCTTTCCGAAAGGTGAAACCAATTGCTGAAGAGCAGTGACCCGGTCCCCTAGCTTCTCTTTCCGAACCTGTCCATACATGCATGTCAAGTTGATGATTAAAATCTGAAGTGTAATTATTATAAAGGTTGAACAATATGTTGCATAGTGAAAAAGGTTAGAATTGAAGTTAAAAATAAAAAATGAAAATGTGTATTCGTATAATAACAGTACAATACCTTAAAAGTTGGCAGTGGAGATGGAGTTTCAATTCTTGGCCTCTTTAATGCTGGTTCACAAACATTTTTCTTAGCCATTGATACCGACTCTAGAGTTATTTCTTCACTATTACGCTGCACATTAATAATATATATACAAAAATTATTATAGTCCATCCCCCGGCCCATAGAAAACCCTAGCTATTTTAATGAACTTAAAAATTTATAATAACTCAATCAAATTAACATGTACCTTGTTTAATAGAGTACTTGGGGAATTGTGTTTCTCTTCATCAAAGGTTGTTCTTGGCCTTTGATATTGTGATTGTGATTGTGATGATGAAGCAAACGTACCTACTCTTATGTCGTGAGGTGCCTCGGCTGAAGCATTATTCCAGAAAGGAGTGTTGTTAGAAAAGTGAAGTCCAATATTAGGGTGTTGTTGTTGTTGCTTTGCAATTGTTGTGGGCTTCAAAAAAGTAGAGACTTTAGACCATGTTGGAGGTAGTTCAGTGCAGGGTGTCCCATAACATGCTTTTGATGAATAGGACATGGGACGGTTGGTGAAAAGTGAGTAGTGTTGTGGATGATGAGGATTAGGGTCATATAAGCTTTGTAAAGTTGAAGGGTTACCAATATATGAGGCTGATCCAATTGGGAAACAACCACGGTTTAAAGAACTTAGACTATGGTGGTCATGATATAGTGAAAATTCTTGGCTCAATGGCTTGAAATTGTTATCATCATCATCATCATCAATTTGTAATTGGTTTCCACTACTGCCAGAGGAGAAGCTGATCTTTGGGATCCAATCTCTATGGATTTGTGAATTAGAAGAATCTATTATTCCCGTTTCTTCATGGATCACGGAGTGGAAATTGCTCTCTGCTGCCCTTCCATTACAACGACTATAGGATAAAAAAAAAGAGACAAAATATATATGGTCATGGTTTGGAGAATCCAATAGGGAAAGAAACAGTGAAGAGCTATAGTATTAATTATACGCCATATATATGCTTTGATAAGATCAAGTTCCCTTTTTCAAATGAAATCAATGAGAAAAAGTTAAGAACAAAAACAAAAAACTTTTTCAACCCTAGTGGAATTGCTGGACCATATAACATGAACCTTCCACTAACACACAATATTAATCACATGTAATTTAATTTAAAATTGAAATTGAAATTTCTCTCACAAGAAAGCTAGCAAAACAAACACATGTAGAGTAAAGTATACATCATATATATTTATTTATTTTGTGATGCCTTACAATAATAGAGGCTGATTCCAATTCTCTGATGCTGTTGAAGATGTGAGGCCAAAACCCATCATCTGTAAGGTGGAATCGATCAACATGCCACCACTGCTGCTTCCACTGGCTGATGCTGATGATGATAATAATTCACTCTTATTATGTGGCTTCTGTGCAATATCATCAACAAAACCCAGGTAAGTGTTGTTAGTCTCTTCAGTTTCAGCACAAAACTTTGTTGCCTTCAAATTATAGTTTCCTGCATCATTATTAACAGCTGCCACGGAACAAGGAGAAGAAATAGATGACGATGACGATGATGAAGAACTTAGAGGGAACAACACAGTTCTTGTTGAATCAATAGTAGTAGTACTACTCCACCAGTTTTCACCACAAATCCTAGCTTGAAACTCCTCAGCCATCACAACAACAACCCTTTTATTTATTCTTCTCAAAGTATAAATCTTTGAGCTTAATTTGCTATATAGCTTCTTGAGGGTACGTGCTCGATCTATAGAAAATAGAAAAATGGTATCACACACACAGCAATATAGGCTTAGTTGCAAATTAAACAAAGGGGTTGGAGGCTGAGTGGTTTTTATATATGAAACGGTTTGAAGGGTACGGACAGTGGAGATTACCGGAATCCGGTTGACATTACAACGGGGGTGATTGGACAAATGAGAGAGAGAGAATTTTGGATCATATTCTAATTCTTCTTCTTTTTTAAATAATATAATAATATATACATGGCTGTAAATTTATTTCTTTGATAATTGGTTTCGTTGGTTTTGTTTACTTTTTGTACTTTTTTTATAAGCAAAAAGTATGTATTATATTGCCAAACTAAGCATAATACGTACATGCCAAGCTATAGAGTTGTTTTCTCTATGTATCGGATTTATATTATTTATACGTGTCTTGTGGAAAATGTGTTCCTTATGTATGAAGGGATGTGGGTATAATGTAATAATGATATATTCATGTTGTGAAGATTTTATATGCAGTCCATCCATGTCATGATTTGTATAGGGTTTAAACCCTGTGCATTAAAATAATTTATTCTTTTTTGCACCTAATCAATTTTTTTAGAGGAGTATAACTCTTTTTCTGCATTATCTTTCAGAAAAGTTCTTAAGATATTGAGTGTTCCCTCACCCCAATTGTAAATTCTAAATGAAAAATGAGTTTATAAAAATTAGACAATAATGAAGCTAATTATATAATTAAGGAAATGATTTATTTTCAGTTTCCTCTTGGTGACATTTAGTTTCGTCATGGAGTTCATTTTAACATTAATATATATATATATATATATATATATATATATATATATATATATATATATATATATATATACTTTCTTTAAGAAAAAAAAAACTCTATTATTATTTTATTTAAAAATACCTACTTTTAAAAGTTATAAATTTATAAATAAAAAAAAACTATTTATAGATCAAATAATACAAATTATTATATTTTTTATAATTTAGTTTGGAATTTGATTATTTAATGATTTAGTACACCAATATATTATATTATATTATCTTTTAAAAAAGGGTCCTTTTAAGTACCACCCCGTTTCTTTTTCTTCCCCCACAAATTGCTGACACGATAGACAACTATTATAATCCAAAAATCTGTACCCTGAGATAAAATTGAGGACCATTTTCATGGTAAGGTTATCATTACAAACGACGTAGTACCAGTACTAGTACAACTAGATGGGCCAATAACCTAGTTGCTAATGTACTAATAAATGTTTCCATTTTTCCAAATAGAAATTGGTTGGCCAAAACTCAAAAGCACTGTGGGGACGCGCTTAAAAGTTAACGTCACGTGGACGTGGGTTAGTGAAACTAAAACCAAACTCAAAAATTTAACAAAACTAATTGACCTCACATAACACAACTACGACATTACCAGGAAACAAACTCAAGTGTCAACGAACTTAAGTTTATTGTTTTAGGGACCACATATGTTTTAAAAAACTAAATTACACTAATTACTTTTAATGTTTTTAAATCATAGAGAACTAAATAGTATATTTTAGTCTTTATTATTTATTTATTACGGCCATTTTTTATGACTAGATTTAGCTTAAAACACTTTTGTAATCGTATATAGAAGCTAACTAGTTTATCAGATCATTATATGCTTAAAAGTCAAAACATTTTAAGGTAATTAATTATTGTCATGGAAACGTCAAAAGTATATAGCTTCTTCCTTCCAAATGCTACATTCCAATTGTTCCACCATAGAAGGTTAAACTGCTCCTTCTATAAATTTATAATAATCAGTTGTCTTATTAATGTTTAGAAAAAGAAAAGAAGGGTGATAATCATTAATTATTATGTATAAAACTAACTAAAAAAGTATATATATAAGATAAAATTGACAGAGAATTTTGAGTTGAAAAGGAAGAAAGGGACTAGCATAAATAATCAATATGATATATTATAAATGCTAATTTCCTTCAACATGTTGCGGCAATAGATGAACTGTTTTGACGTTAATAAAACAAGGTTTGGTATGTTTCCTTTTGTTTGCCATTGCTTCTTCTTTCTTAAGTATTATATTATTCTTAATGTCCCCTATAGTATAAATAATGAAGTTTTGTTCAACTAAGTACTTGTATAATAAGATCTGGGGGGAAAAAAATTGTGTTCGTTCCAAAATTCTCAATTTTATATGTTCAATTAACACCGTTACTTTTTGCTATTTGTTCTTTCCAACTGAATTATCGTTGACATACAAGTTAGGTTTTTGATTAAGAATTGTTGAAGGTTATTGCAAGGTTTTTTTTAGATATAAATTTTAAAATAATATGTATTTAACTAAAATGGAGATTAATTTCTTTAACTCAATTTCAATATATTTTTACTCAACTTTTGAAATTAAAAAGGGTAGTTTTGGTTTTAGGGTTTAGTTGTACGTAAAATCAAATTATTCAACTCTATCATATTTACTCAAATGTTAAAACTAATAATCATACCAAATTAAGAAAGCCTAAGTTTATATGTATAGATTTATTAATTTGATGATGTAACTTCGCACCTACTATTGAGATTCGATGACGAATACCTCTCCATTGATTTTGACTTCGAACTTGACTAGAACACCTTAAATACACTAGATTGAGGTTAGAGGCCAGCATTTAAAATCGTTTCCGATATTTTCAATTCATGCAAAACTAAAAAAAACTATAAAAAAGAAAAGAAGAAGAATAGAACCCACTAGGATTTGGACTTTGGAAATTAGTTTGTATGAGGTCCTAAGTTTAATCATGACCTTTGTCCTTTGCTTTTGTTCGTAGTGAGTATAGTTTAGTTGCGGTCTTTATGAATGATAAAAATGAAAAGATTGTCATAGTAAATTTCCTTTGTCGGGATTTTTTTTTTTAAAATGCTATATGATGTTTTAAAAGCACTTAAGTTTCTACCTATTATAATTGATCTCTATGCATTTTCTATTTTAAAAATGTTATATAATGTTTTCATTGCCAATACTATGAGAACTTAAAAACATAATTAATAAAATTAGTACCAATTTATTTTATATTTTATTTCTTATAAATTTTCACATTAATTTATTTTAAAAAATTATCTTATGGGAGCACCATTATTATTTTTTTTTATGTATGTAAAAGTAAAAACTATTAAATATATTCATGTAGAATTGTCCCCACAAGTTCTTACCGTGTAAAAAATTTTTTATACTGTCATATTATATTTTTATTTTATTTTCTTTATATGTTTATAAATATTGTAAAAAAAAAAAAACGTGTTAAAAATTATTTAAAGAAAAATAATTATGCTAAATTGCGCACATGCGCCAAAATGAGCAAGCTTCTCCTTCTTTAAGCATTCTTTACTTTAGGCCGAATAGCAGCCCAACATAGAAGCCCAAAGAAGTAGCTATTGAGAAACTATTCGACCCAATGCAATTTTCTCTGTGGTAAGGTACTTATAAATACGAATGCAAAAATCAAAATGCATTCCATGTAAACAACTTGTAATTCATGAGCCACAAGAAAAGTCTGTAATGACACTAGGGCAGAAAAGGCTAAAATTGACTTTTTCAACTAAAAAATCAATTTTAAATTGTAGGACCAAATACAATTTCACTCCAAATTTAAAAAGCTAAACACATATTCAAGAAAAAAATGTTAACAAAATATCCATTACAATAACACTCATTCAAGAATGCACTTCCTCATTGTGTTAAAATACACACACAACTTTACTTTTTTTTTTTTTATCTATTAATAATAATAATATATTATTATTATTATTTAAAAACACTAATTCATAAAATCTATTTTAAATAATTTCTTCAACTATTCACGTTATATATATAACATTTATCTCATAATTTACCTTCTTAATTATTATTCTCAATAAATTATTATGCATTGCGCTAAATTTAGTTATATATTTTAAAAACTATTTAATTTTGTTTTCACAAAACATAGTTTAAAATGATCAAATACTAAATAGTATACTCATAATTAGAATAAAATTAAACATAAGTGTTAAGGTGGTATTTAAATTATGTTATTAATACAGTATTTATTTAAATATTTAAATTGACAGTTATTTTTCTTAAAGTATTAATTATTATATTTATAAGTATAATAATTAACTTTAATAATATTATTAAATATTACATTAATTAACTAAAATTTATTCATTGAATTTAATAAATATAATGTTAATATATGTATATTAAACGTATAAATTTTAAAATATTGTGTGCATGGATCAGTCGACCCAAAATTATTCTAGTTTAATATCATTGCTTGAGTAATAAGTATGCAACTACCTAAAAATACTAATAAGGAAATATTTACTGCTTACATGATAGGATTTTCTCCCATGAAAGATACGCGTAATTTTGAAAATGAATTTACATTTATATAAAAAAAAATTACTCAATTTGTCCTTAAATATAAAAGACATTTTTGTGAAAATTTCTTGTCTCTTATTACAAAAGTAGGAGGGAACAATAATATATACATATATTATTTTTTTGAATTAAAAACCTTTTACGTTAAACACAAAAGTAAAGAATTGTTTTAGAATAAACCTCAGTTTGAGTAAAACTCACATTTAAAAAAGTAATTTTTCAAACAAATAGGCATAACTTTCCCCTACGAATGAACTTCATGTTGGATGTTGAAACACCAAAGTGACCAAACCAAACACACCTTAAGGAAAGGGTATTATGGTAATCGTGCCCTGATGCCAGCGCATATGCTGATAACGCAGCTGAATGTCCTTTCTGGCGCCTAACAAAATTCCAGTGAGTCACTCACATCACATTCGGGGACTTAAAAAAAACAAAACCTTAAAACCCCCTGTCCACAATCATCACCTCGTCACCGCGATACGATGTTGTCGTCTCTGACACTGAGATCTTCTGTTGTTCCCACATGCCTGCTCATCCTCCTTATTCTTATTCTCTTTCCTCTGATCATCACAGCAGCAGAAGAAGAGTTATATTCTTCTTCTGATCTTCACGAGGTGCTCCTCGGCCATGGCTTGCCCGGGGGGCTATTCCCTCGGAGTGTCAAGTCCTACCATTTGGACCAAACCGGTCGCTTGGAGGTTCATTTTGATAGGCCATGTTTGGCTCAGTACGAGACAAGGGTGTTCTTCGACAGCGTGGTGAGGGCTAAGCTTAGTTTTGGAAAGCTTAAGGTTTTGGAAGGGATGTATAGGGAAGAGCTTTTCTTGTGGCTACCTGTCAAACGCATCATAGTAACCGATCCTTCCTCGGGACTCATTCTTATTGATATTGGTCTTGCCTTCAAACACCTTTCCTTCTCTCGCTTTGATGATCCTCCAATTTGTACATCTCATTCAGGTACCTATATATCATTGATATGTATATGATCATTTGTCTTAATTCTTTGAAGCCTTTCATTTATGCAGATATTATTACATGATCTTGCCCAATTTCTAAATGACATGTAGTAAAAAAAATTAATAAACTCGACTACGTACTACATGCTTTGTAGAGATTGATTGAGACTTTAATCTTTGTGCGTTTGGGTTGACATCACGGTCAACCGTCAATCCTCAACGTAACTAGTAGTTACTTTTACATAATTTTTAGTGTGATCTTATCCAAAACGTAAATCTTAGATGTAAAATCAAACATACATTTATAATCTCGACGAATTTCTATATGACATGTAGTCAAATTTTTCAATTGGCGAGAAAAAGTTAATAAATTCTACTACGTATTGTGTGGAGAATGTTTGAGAGCCTTAGACCATTGATCCCAGACCAAGTAATAATTTCTCTTTGTTTATGGATTTTGATTTTAAGATGCAATGAGAAGAGAATAGACTTGCTAGTTTAATTTCAGACATGATTTTTCAGGATGTCAAGCAATGACTATAGAGATTATTCATATTTATCTTTATTTTTTGATTTTGTTTAATATCTAGAGAGTTTTGATATTGAAATTGGATGTGGGTGCAGGTCTTATGCTTAAGGTTGGTGGAAGGAAGGGTGTTGGATTTGCAGCTCAGAGATGAAAGGTTGTTTCGTTTGGCTGAGGATGGCTTCTTTTCATTTTGGTTTCTCTTTCCTGGGTTCTGGTTTTTCCTAGAAAGAGTTATGTGATGAAGTGTGCAAAACTAAAATATATATGCCATCCGATATTAAAACTTTGCGTGTGTAGTCCTTTAAATTTATCAAGTTTATCATCATAAAAAGGACTAAAATGTTGGTTTGATGCAAATTGATAAAATTCATAAGGGACCAAGTTGATAATAATAATGTATTTTTTTAAAGACTAATTAAGATGATTAAAATAAATATAAGCATAAAATTGATTCATAAGGGACCAAGTATGACTATATATATTTAATGTCAATTTAGTGAATAGTGGTTTGAATTCCTATCTAAAAAAATATATATTTATACTTAGTGTTTTTTTTTTTTTGTGAACTTTATATTGGTGTTTAATTGTACCTTGAAAAAAATTACTTCTCAAAGAGAAAACTTATAGGAAAAAAAATGTTCCCCAAATTGTAAGATTATAAGTTTAACCTCCAATGCTCTTCCCCCACCTCCCCAAGTTCCCGAGTAGTATTTGATAACATATTTATTTGCTAAAACTATGGAGAATAAAATTATCTTTGCAAGCATATATAAAACCTGTTAAATGCTAATATATGAAGCATAAGTAGACCCTGCCATAAATGGCATGTTTAGGTAACCTTTCTTTTATTGTGTAAGGATTTTAAGATAAAATTTAACAATTTAATAATAATAAAAAATGTAAGAATCCTTTTCCAAAATAACTTTTGCTTCAAAAATCATTTTAAGGCTTGAAAATCAAACATGCACAAAATAATTTAAACTCTAAAGTCCATTTTAATTTGATGAACAAATGTATAAGAAATAAGTTTCTAATTGCGCTATACTATATGGCACTGATTACATATAGCAACAACTCTTTTGTTTGCCGATCTTCAAGTGTTTCATCATCCATGCCCTGGAAAATAACAGAACCAACTTCTTAAAAAAATTAAACTTGATCAAATTAAAGCAATTGATGTATTAGCATGAGGTAAAGTTTCTCAGGGTGGTAGCAGTACATTAATAAAATCATGAGTAGAAGTTTCATCATACAACATATACTATTCTCCTTTTATAATTATATATATTCCTATCTTTCCTAGAGTCACCTGCATGAAGGTTGTAATCAGATATGCTCCTTTTATGGTTGCAACATTGATGTCTATCAGTTCAATGCCAAAAGTATTTATAGCCTCCATCAATTTCTTGAACCTTCCCCACTTCTTCTCAATGATAATTTTAACCCACAGTTTATTTCCATCAATTTTTGTCACCTGGACCTCTTCCTGTAAAAAAGTAACTGCATCAAACCTTACTAATTGTAATTATAGAGAAGACTAATTCATTTAACTAAGAAATTAAATTGCAGATAACCTGTATCCCCAATTTCTTCATCTCTTCTGCAGCATCAGATTGTTCTTTCTTTGGCTTTATTTCCTCTGATGTTGCTTCCATTTCATGAAGCTTTTGGCTGAGACTCTGGACTTTGTCCTGCAGGATTTTGATGTACATGATGGCATCCTCAAGAATGGTTGCTTTGTTCATCTAAAATCAATATTAGGATCCAATGTCCATAATCAATTTCCATTCAATCATTAATAATTAAAAACTAATTCAAGAAAATGAATACTAAATAAGTTATTATCTAAAGAAAGTGAAGTTCAAAGTGGTTGCATTTGTGATGAAGGGTACTAAAGACCGCAGCATCAAAAGCCTGGTACTAAGCTTCTCCCTCCTTCTCCTTTCTGCCTCAAGGTTCTTGGATTTGAACAATACTTGGGTGTCACAATCATAGTTTTTCTTCCTCATTCTTTCCCTGTTGCTACTATTTTCAGCATTAAAACATAATAACTCATCTAAAAACATATCCTATTTCTAGATTAGTTAGCAAAAGAGACACAAGGTATTGAAGAAAGATCTTTCAAGTTTCAATGTCAAGTGAAGAGTGAAAACCAAGTGATTAATTGGCTGCTATTTAAGTGCTTCTCACAAAGAGGCATCATCACATCATGTGTTTTGAGAGGTTTTTCTATGGTCCCAAGTTTGACCATGCGTTTCTTATGAGGAGAGAAAGATTCCAGTTTAGGCATATTAAGTGTTTGTTACATGTTTGAATATGCACAACAGAACTAACAGATGGATTATAACACGAGTGTTTTGCTATAAAATTCAACGAGATCAAACTTATATAGTTTCTTTGGAATTGAGTCCATTGAATTCGCTTTAAGATCGCGTTATTTTCAAGTTTACCGTGAAAGCTATGTTTACTAGTTGAATTTGAATGCATAACCAAACATATAGCACACATTTGGATAAGTTTAAGATATACATTTTCAAGCAAATCTGAGTCAAAGTTCTTAAAATTAAGCAAGAATTATTTGCTTTTTAATAAACCACTTCCAAAAATTTATTGTCTCGATTAATCTCTACATCACGTAATTAAGTGTTATTAACTTTTTTTTTGTAAATTAAAAATTTTATATATGTCTCACATATATGAAATTGGTTTGCAGTTTGCACCATGAATATGTGGTGGTCTAGAACTATCTAATATTTTCTTGTATTTAGGTGAATCTAACATTGGCTTTTACTATAATAGATTTGGAAGGAAAATAATTTTACGTTTGATAGTTTTTATTCTAAAATTAAGTTAATAGTAAACTTTAGTATAAAATTTTCGATCTAATAAAAAAAATACTTCAAATTTCTTTAATCCAAAATTAATTCTATATCTAAAATCAATTGTTCACAATACTAAACATGTAAATATAATTAAAATCACATTAAATGGTATTTCAATGTGATTTTATATAACTAAAACATGAAATCAAACACATGAAATTGAGGAGAGTAACATAATTTTTTTTATACAAACTAAATCAAACGCATTAAAAATAATTTTTAATTAATTAATAATTTTAAGATTTTAGTTGTCCAAAAACCTTATGGACATATAAAAGATAATCCAGAACCCTTGGACCGAAGTGCGTGCTCCAAGCCCAAAGTTTAAAACACTTGAACAAACATTAGACCTTGTTTGTGTTTTCGCATTGATGCAGAAGGCACAAAAGAAGTTACAAAATGTATCGCGTTCTTCACCGCGCTTTCTGCACCGCCACGGCCACCGCAGAGCCCGCCACAGCTTCCATCAAGTCAATTTCGGAGGATCTGTACAAGGAAGTGAAGCTAAAGAACGTGGTTGAGAAGTTCAAGAAAGCCTCCGACATCGACCGGTTCCGCAAGAAAACCGGCATCTACGAGGACACGGTGCGGCGCCTCGCCGGCGCCAGGCGCTTCCGGTGGGTCCGCGACATCCTCGAGCACCAGAAGCAGTACTCTGACATCTCCAACGAGGGCTTCTCCGCGCGCCTCATTTCCCTCTACGGCAAATCCGGCATGACCAAGCATGCGCGCAAGGTGTTCGACGAAATGCCGCAGCGAAACTGCACCCGCACCGTGCTCTCCCTTAACGCCCTCTTGGCCGCCTTCCTCCATTCCCGCAAATACGACGTCGTCGAAGAGCTTTTCAGGGATCTCCCCGCTCAGCTCTCGGTCAAGCCTGACTTGGTCACTTACAACACCATCATCAAGGCGTTCTGTGAAAAGGGTTCCTTTGATTCGGCATTGTCGATTCTTCAGGAGATTGAGGATAAGGGTTTTAGCCCTGACTCCATCACGTTCAACACTCTGCTTAATGGGTTGTACTCGAAGGGTCGTTTTGATGAGGGTGAGAAAGTGTGGGAGCAAATGGGTGTGAAGAATGTTGCTCCTGGTGTGAGGAGTTACTGTTCCAAGTTGGTGGGGTTGGCTGAGGTGAAGAAAAGTGGTGAAGCTGTTGAGCTTTTCAGGGAAATGGAGAAGTTAGCTGTGAAGCCTGACCTTTTCTGCATCAATGCTGTGATCAAAGGCTTTGTGAATGAGGGTAATTTGGATGAGGCTAAGAAGTGGTTCGGGGAGATTGAAAAGTCTGAGTACGACCCTGATAAGAACACCTACTCTATCATTGTTCCGTTCCTGTGTGAGAAGGGTGATTTCAAGACTGCAATTGAGATGTGCAAGGAGATTTTCAACAATCAGTGCCGTGTCGAGGCAACGTTGCTGCAGGGTGTGGTGGATAAGCTGGTGAGTGAGGGCATGGTTTCAGAGGCAAAAGAGATTGTGGAGACAGGGAAAACAAATAGGTACTGTCGCTATAAGCTAGATTTCCCAGAAGCAAAAGAGTAGAATTATATGTTAGTAACTTAGTCGCAGTTTATTGTTGTTCTTGCACATTTAGATGGTTTTTTCATATTGGTGATTGGGAAATTGCCAAAGAATGTGATTTTGTTTGGCATTGTGAGCTTAGTAACTGGTTGCTTCAAAATGGTTTGCACTGGTTCTTTTTACTGCATGAAATTCTTCTTATGTGAACTTGATTTTGCAGTTTTAATATGGAATACATACCTGCATGCACATATGAATGCTATATAGAAATAATGTTATCAAATTACTCTTGCTAAGATATAAAACCTTATCAGTTTTTTTTTATTAACGGAGAACTAATGTTGACATGTTATAATTCAAAAGGATTAATTTCATAAATATTTAATATCTCTAAAAAGAATTATTTTTGTGAGTTTGGTTCCTGTTGAGTTAGATATATACTTTGGAGAGAAAGTTAAATATTCATAATAGTTTATTATTTTTTTTGTTAAAAAACCTTGCTGATCAGTTTTGACTTATGAGTCTCTTCTCCCATTTTTTAATTTTTATTTTCCCATTTAGAAGAGTAATGATAATTTATGTTTACTTTTATTGTATTATTTATTTTACATTTTTTCTTTTATGGTAAATCCTCTCAAATAAAATTATGACTACGTTCAGCAAATCATTTCATCTAACTTCTAATTTTTTTTTAAGTAGTTTTTCAATTTGTTTGAGTGTTTGGTAAATAATTTTTTTAGTAGCTTCTGGTATTTTTTTGAAACTAGGAGTAGCATTTTTAAAATAAAAAAAAAAAACGCTAGTTTCTAGCTTTTAATCTTTTATATTTATTCTAATTTTATCTTTAAAATATTTATTATTATTTTTTTTACATAAAATGAGATTCTATTATTTATTTGTTTTTGTTTTTAGTATTCTTGTTATAGATTTCTATATTACATTATTTATTTTAAATATTAGTAATATTTAATTTATTATTTTTTCATTATAATTCATTAAATTAAAAATTTTAATTGTTAGATTTTTTTAATTTTGAATGATTTTACATATTATACAATTTATTTTAATTATTATGCTAATTAAAATAAAAGTATAATGTTTATTTAAGTGTTATTTTTTACTTTATTTTAGATTTAATTTAAAATACTTTTTAAGTTATAATATAAGTTTAATAATATAATGCATTATAAGAAAACATGTAATCAGTGAGAGTAAAAAAGTAATAAAAATATAAATAAAAAATTATAAGAGTTTAAAATGTTTTAAGAAATTAAAATTATAATAGCCTCAAAATATAATTTTATTCATAAAATAAAATTAAAATTTATACAAAAATTATAAAAATAAGTTTATTTTCGTTGTTATTTTATATTTTTCAATTACTTTAATATATAGATTACGAACACTTATAATTTAAAAAACTAGTTTAAAAGTTACTAACTTTTAGTTTTTAACTAGTTTTTCAGTTTTTAATTGGTTTTGTCGAATATAGCGTATAATACATGAAATCTTAAATAATTTATTTAGTATTTTGTTTATAAAATCCTAAATCATTTAGGATTTTAAAATCGAAACCATAAAAATGATTTAGAATTTTATGAAAAAAAAAGTAAATGATTTAAGGTTTTATATATGAAACCCTAAATAATTTAGAGTTTTATCAATGAAATAGTAAATGATCTAGGGTTTCATAAACAAAATTCCAAATGATTTAAAGTTTTATAAATAAAATCAAAATTGATTTAAGGTTTCATTTGATTTTATAAACAAAACCTTAAATAATTTAGGGTTTCATAAATGACACCTTAAATGATTTAGAGTTTTATAAACAAAATCCTAAATAATTTAAAGTTTTATAAGTGAAACTCTAAATGATTAAGAGTTTCATAAACGAAAGTCTAAATAATTTATTTAGTGTTTTATTTATAAAACCCTAAATAATATATTTATTGTTTTGTTTATAAAATGCTAAATCATTTAGGATTTTAAAAATGAAACCAAAAATGATTTTGAGTTTCATGAACAAAAAAGTAAATCATTTAAGGTTTAATAAATGAAAAACTAAATGATTTAAAAGTTCATAAATAAATCCCAAATTATTTAAGGTTTCTTAAATGCAAGCCTAAATAATTTAGGGTTTCGTCAATGAAACCTTAAATAATTTAGAGTTTCATAAATGAATCCTTAAATGATCTAATGTTTCATAAACGAAATCCCAAATGATTTTGGATTTCATAAATGATTTAGGATTTTGTTTGCTTTCATAAATGAACCCTTAAATTATTTAGGATTTCAATAATTTAAGGTTTCATTTGGGTTCATAAATGAAACTCTAAATGATTTTGAATTTCATAAAACAAACCTTAAATGATTTAAGGTTTCATAAACAAAGCCCTAAATGATTAAGAGTTTCATAAACGAAACCCTACATAATTTATTTAGGGTTTTCTTTCTAAGACCTTAAAGTAATGAAGGTTTTAAAAACAAAATCATAAATGATTTAAATTTTCATGGAAAAAGAGGAAATGATTTAAGGATTAATAAACGAAACACTAAATGATTTAAGAGTTTATAAATGAAACCCCAAATGATTTATAATTTCTTAAACAAGACCCAAATGATTTAGGGTTTCATAAACAAAATCATAAATGATTTAAGGTTTTATATATGAAACCCTAAATAATTTATGGTTTCATCAATGAAACCCTTATTAATCTAAGGTTTCAAAAACCAATCTCCAAATGATTTAAGAATTCATAATTGAAATCATAAATGATTAAGGGTTTCATTTGGTTTTATAAATAAAACCCTAAAATATTGAGGGTTTCATAAATGAAACCATAAATTATTTATGGTTTTATATACGACACCTTAAATGATTTGAAATTTCATAAACAAAATTCTAAATGATTTAAAATTTCATAAGTAAAATCCTAAATAGTTTAGGGTTTCATAAGTGAAACCCTAAATGATTAAGGGTTTCATAAATGAAAATAAAAAAAAATTATTTAGGGTTCTGTGTATAAAACCATAATCATTTAGGGTTTTAAAAACAACATCATAAATTATTAAGAGTTTCATAAACAAAAAAGTAAATGATTTAAGGTTTAATAAACAAAACTATAAATGATTTAAAAGTTCATAAACGAAACCCCAAATGATTTGTTATTTTTAAAACGAAACGTTTAATAATTTAAAATTTCATCCACTAAACCATAAATGATATAATTTTTTATAAATGAAATCCTATATAATTTAAGGATTCCTTAATGAAACCCTAAATGATCTAGGGTTTAAAAAACAAAACCTTAAATTATTTAGGATTTTATAAACAAAACTTTAACTAATTTGGGTTTTCTAAATGAAACTCTAAATCATTAAAAGTTTTATAAATGAAGCCCTAAATAATTTATTTAGGGTTTTGTTTCTAAGATTTGAAATCATTTAGTGTTATAAAAATGAAATCATAAATTATTTAGATTTTCATAATAAAAAAATTAAATGATTTAAGGTTTAATCAACGAAACCTTAAGTAGTTTAAATGTGGATATACGAAACCCTAAATGATTTTTGTTTTCTTAAACGAAACCCCAAATTATTTAGGGTTTCTTAAATGCAATACCATATGATTTTGGGTTTCATAAACTAAACCATAAATAATTTAAAGTTTTATAAATAAAACCCTAAATAATTTAGATTTTTACAAATGAAATCCTAAAAAACTAAGACTTCATAGACAAAACCCCAAATAATTTAGGGCATCATTTGGTTTGATAAACGAACCCTTAATAATTTAGTTTTCATAAATGAAACCAATAATAATTTAGTGTTTCATTTGGTTTCATAAACGAAATCGTAAATGAATTAGGATTTCATAAACAATATTCGAAATTATTTAAGGTTTCTTAAATGTAACCCCAAATGATTTAGGATTTCATAAACGAAACCATAAATAATTTAAAGTTTTATAAATGAAACCCTAAATGATTTTGGGTTTCATAACGGAAATCATAAATGAGTTAATGTTTCATTTGGTTTCATAAACAAAACTTTAAATTATTTAAGGTTTCATTAAACACACCTTAAATGATTTAGGATTTCATAAACAAAACCTTAAATGTTCTAGGGTTTCAAAAACAAAATCTTAAATTATTAAGGGTTTCATAAATGATTTAAGGTTTCATTTGGTTTCATAAATGGAACCCTAAATTATTTAGGATTTTATAAAGAAAACTTTAATTGATTTAGGGTTTTCTAATGAAACTCTAAATCATTAAAGATTTCATAAATGAAGTCCTAAATAATTTATTTAGGGTTTTGTTTTCAAGATCCAAAATTATTTAATGTTATAAAAACGAACTCATAAATTATTTAGATTTTCATATCCAGAAAATTAAACGATTTAAGGTTTAATCAACGAAACCCTAAGTGATTTAAATGTTGATATACGAAACCCCAAATGATTTATGTTTTCTTAAATGAAACCCTAAATGATCTAAGGTTTCAAAAACAAAACCCTAAATTATTAAGGGTTTCATAAAGGAAATCATAAATAATTTAAGGTTTTATTTGGTTTCATAAATGAAATCCTAAATTATTTAGGGTTTTATAAACAAAACTCTAAATCATTAAAGGTTTCATAAACAAAACCCTGAATAATTTATTTAGGGTTTTGTTTCTAAGATCTGAAATCATTTACTGTTATAAAAACGAAATCATAAATTATTTAGATTTTCATAACAAAAAAAGTAAATGATTTAAGGTTTAATCAGCGAAACCCTAAGTGATTTAAATGTTGATATACGAAACCCCAAATGATTTATGTTTTCTTAAACAAAACTCCAAATTATTTAGGGTTTCTTAAATGCAATACAATATGATTTAGGGTTTCATAAACTAAACCATAAATGATTTAAAGTTTTATAAATGAAACCCTAAATAATTTAGATTTTCACCAATGAAACCTTAAAAAACTAAGGTTTCATAAACAAAACCCCAAATAAGTTAGGGCATCATTTGGTTTCATAAACGAAACCTTAATAATTTAGGTTTTCATAAATGAAACCAACAATAATGGAGTGTTTCATTTGGTTTCATAAACAAAATTGTAAATGAAGATTTCATAAACTAAGGTTTCTTAAATATAATCCTAAATTATTTAAGATTTCATAAATGAAACCTCGAATGACTTAGGATTTCTAAAATGTTACCCAAAATAATTAGGGTTTCATCCGCGAAACCCTAAATTTTCTACGGTTTCATAAACAAAACCCCAAATTATACAGGGTTTCATAAATAAAATTATAAATGATTTAAGGTTACATTTGATTTCACAAATGAAACTCTAAATTATTGATAGTTTCATTATGTTACATAAACGACACCTTAAATGATTTAGGTTTCATAAAAGAAAACTTAAATGATTTAGGGTTTCATAAACGAAACTTTAAATGATTTAAGGTTTCAAAAATAAAACTCTAAATAATTTAGGGTTTCAAAAACCAAACCCTAAATGATTAAGAGTTTCATAAATGAAATCTTAAAAATGAAAACATAAATGATTTAAGGTTTAATCAATGGAACCTTAAATAATTTAAAAATTCATAAACAAAACCCCAAATGATTTATTGTTTCTTAAACGAAACCTCAAATGATTTAGGATTTTATTATAAATGAAACCTGTAATAATTTAGGGTTTCATCAATGAAACCTTAAATGATCTAAGGTTTCATAAACAAAGCCCCAAATAATTTGTGGGTTTTATAAATGATTTAGGGTTTCATTTGGTTTGATAAAAAAAATGTAACCATAAATAATTTATGTCTTCATTTGGTTTCATAAATGAAATCCTAAACTATTTAGGGTTTCATTAACGAAATTCTAAATGATTTAGGGTTTCATAAACGAAACTCTAAATGATTTGGGGTTTCATAAACGAAACCCTACATAATTTATTTAGGGTTTTGTTTGGAAAACCTTAAATCTTTTAGGATTTTACAAACAAAACCATAAATGATTTAGTGTTTCATAAACAAAATAGAAATGATTTAAGGTTTAATAAACAAAACCTTAAATGATTTAGGGTTTCTTAAATGAAACCCCAAATGATTTAGAATTTTATAAACAAGCCCCCAAATGATTGAGGATTTCATAAAGAAAACCATAAATAATTTAAAGTTTCATAAAGTAAACCTTAAATGATTTACCATTTGATAAACAAAACCTTAAATGATTTAGTGTCATATAAACAAAACCCTAAGTGCTTTATGGTTTGATAAACAAAACGCTAAATGATTTTGGAGTTTATAAATGAACTCCCAATTGATTTAGGATTTAATGAAACCTCAAATGATTTAGGGTTTCTTAAACGAAACCCAACTGATTTATGGATTCTTAAAAGAAACGCTAATTGATTTAGGATTTCATAAACAGAACCTTAAATGATGGAGGATTTCATAAACAAAACCCTAAATGATTTAGAGTTTTATAAACTAAACCTTAAATAATTTACGATTTAATAAACGAAACCTTAATATATTTAAGGTTTCGTAAACTATACCCTAAATGCTTTATGGTTTGATAAATGAAACATTTAAAGTATTTAAGGTTTCATTTGGTTTCAAAAGACCAAATGAAACCCACCCTACATGATTTAAGAGTTTATAAAAAAAACCCCAAATGATTTACGATTTATTTAACAAAACTCCAAATAATTTAGGGCTTTTTAAACAAAATCCCAAATGATTTAGGGTTTCTTAAAAGAAACCCCAAATGATTTAGAGTTTCTTAAATAAAACCCCAAATGATTTAAGATTTCTTAAATAAAACCATAAATGGTTTAAGTTTTCTTAAACAAAACCATAAATAATTAATGGTTTTATAAATGAAACCTAAATAATTTTGGGTTTCATAAATGACCTTAAATTATTTAGGGTTTCATTTTATGAAACCCTCGTTGAAATCCTACATCCTAAATAATAAAATCCTAAACCTTAAATATTAAATATTAAACATTAAACCATGAAATCATAAAGCATACAACACGAAACTCTAAAATCTTAAATCATAAACCTTAAATCTTAAAGCTTAAAACTTTAAACCATAAAACCCTAAAATTTAAATCATGAAACTTGAAATCCTAAAACTTTAAACCCGTTAAAACCTTAAATAATAAACTCTAAATGCCAACTCTTAACTATGAAAATCCATTAATCCTTAAACCCTTAAATCTTAAAACAATGAACCTAAAATACTAAATTAAAAACCTTAAACATTGAAATCTTAAAACCTAAATCATGAAACTTTAAACAATAAAACCATAAACACTGAAACTCAAATCCATAAAGTGTTAAATCACAAATTGTGAACCCTAAAATTGTGATCTTAATCCTTGAAACTTTAAACCATACACAATAAATAAACCATGAAACTGTAACCTATAAACCCTAAATTGTAAATGGTAAAACCTTAAACCATAAGCCATAAACCTTGAATCGTGGGCACTACATCATAAAACCATAAATCATGGACCTC
This sequence comes from Amphicarpaea edgeworthii, assembly GCA_014843725.1. Taxonomy (NCBI): domain Eukaryota; kingdom Viridiplantae; phylum Streptophyta; class Magnoliopsida; order Fabales; family Fabaceae; genus Amphicarpaea; species Amphicarpaea edgeworthii. The sequence goes on from CM026328.1 coordinate 23,985,760, forward strand.
TAACCTTAAACTTTAAAACCCTAAACCATGAGGCACAAAATATAAACTCTAAATCCTAGGGCATAAAAATCTTAAATCATAAATCCTTAAATTACAAACCATATACCCCAACAATTAACCATGAACCAAAAACACTAAACCTTAAATCCTAATGCCTTAAAACAATGAACATAAAATTCTAAACCATGAAACACTAGACATTGAAACCATAAATCTTTGAACATAAACAATGAATCCTTAAATCTTTAACCATGAACCAAAAACATTAAACCTTAAAAAATGAACCTAGAATATTAAACAATGAAACCATAAACATTAAAACTTGAAAACCTAACCCATGAAACTATAAAGCATAAATCATGAAAACCATAAACTTTGAAATTTAGTACCCTAAAATCATAAACGCCAAACCTTGAATCCTAAACGGTAAGCATTAAAACCTAAAATTGTGAGTCTTAACCATAAAACTCTAAACATGCATGATAAACCCTTAACTCTAAACCATGTAGATCTACACCATAAAAATTAAACCTTAAACACTCAACCATAAACCTAAAACCATCAAACCATATCATATATATCCTAAACCAGAAATGTGAAATCCTAAATCATAAAACCATAAATCGTGAACTATAAACCATAAACCATATATAAAACCTAAAATCATAAACTCCAAACCCTTAATCTTAAAATCATAAATCCGTAAATCATAAACTCTAAATCCCAACAATTGACCATGAACCAAAAACATCAAACCCTAAATCATGAAATCTTAAAATAATGAACATGCAACCCTAAACATTGAAACCTTAAATCTTAGAACCTAAACCATGAGACCTTAAACCATTAACCATGAATCAAAAGCACTAAACCTTAAACCTTAAAACAATGAATCCAAAATACTAAACCATGAAACCCTAATCATTGAAATCTTAAAACCTAACATACAAATCCCCAAAACCTAAACCATGACCATGAAAATTTAGAATCTTAAAATCATAACCCGCAGACCTTGAATCCTAAATGGTGAACCTTAAACCCTAAACCCTAAAATTATGAATCCTAACTATGAAACTCTAAAGCATGCATGATAAACACTTAACCCTAAACTATATAGACCTAAAACATAATCAATAATAAACCCTAAACACTCAACCTTGAACCTAAAATCATGAATCATGGATCATAAATCTAAAATCATAATAAACCCTAGACCCTAAATAGTGAAACTGTAAATCATAAAACTATTCAAATTTGATGGATAGACAAAAATTACAAGATTTTAAAAATATGAGATAAAATGTCCAAATTAGAAAATAGAAAAGCAAAATTGTGAATTTGTAAAAATAAGAAAATCAAAAATGTAATTAAGTCTAAAAAATATAGTTAAACTTTGTAACTTTTACTTTATACTTGTGATGACGTGGCATATTAAGTTTCTTGTTATTGAAGAAAAATATTTTTTTAACACTTCAAAATAATGATCCAGTCGTTTAACAAATTAGCAGGGTTGCTAGTTCACCTAGTTTGGCATGTATATATAAGTGTGCATGAAAGTGATGGAATGAAAAGAATGCAAATGCTATTTTACAGCATGAATTATACATGTATTTTCATATAATTTTTTAATTTTCTTTACATAATTCAAGATCTTATATTACACCATACTTATAACATAAACAATATTATTTGTTGTGATCTAGCTACATTATATATATAATATATCTATCTCCTCTCTGTAGAATAATTTCATGAAACACTGGTGTGGTCTTGTGGAATACTAGTCTGCATAGGCATAGCACCACCATAAAGCAACGATTTGACATACTCTTCAAGCTTTGATGGGCTATTTGTGTCATAACTGTACATCAGAGGAACCATTCGAGCAGCATTGAGGCAAAGTTTAGTGAAAGATGATGGTAACGGATTTTCATTTGTGAGACATTCTTGGTTGAGACGTTTCCATGCATCCGAAATCAATTCAGTGACATGCTCCCGTGCCTCTTCAATAGAAACTCCTGGGTTCTCCTTCATGTAGCACTTCAAATACGACCCATCATCACCATTATTATTAACATCCTGCATTATCAATGTTTTCATAAGCAAATAATATTATTAACAAAGATACAAAACAGATAACACATAAGGGTCGCTCATCCATGCATAATTATTAACATATATACTGCTTAATTAAAACTTGGAATAGAGAGGCAAGATTGATGTTGATGTTTAAAATTTTCAACGATGGTGAAGTAAACTGATCAATTATTTGTCAAAGTCCAAACACGAATAATTAATTAAAGTGAAACAATAACGTTAGAATTTAAATAGTCTATTTATTTGGTACCTGGTCCCCCTCAAGGTCATCACACAACCTTAGAATTGTGGCAGTGGTAGATATAATGGTTGGGAATTCATCCATTAGAGTGACGGTTTTGTGGGTTATGCCCTGACCAATGAAAAAGAAAGAGTGGACAAGGATCATGTGCACACCAGTGCTCACTATCCCATTCTTCAAATACTCCTCTGCCTTTGGCACGTGCCCTGATGCAAACCATTTTGCTTCTTCCAGGAAAGCATTCAAGAGCCTCACCCACTGTAACGAGTAACGGCCACATTACAAATATAATTAATTCTCGAAAGATATGATAGGGTAAATCTTGTATTCTTTTGAGTTTTTATGAGATATTGTACCGATTTTATTAAGGTGTCTATAGGATTGTATCCATGTTTGATGTGGATCTTTAGAGCAAAGTCGTTAGTTATGTCATAAAGGGCCTTAAAGCACCCTTTCATGTACTCTGGTAATTCCTCCATGCCTGCCATATCCCACCTGCACGTACATATCCAAAGAATTGAATTATCTTAAATAGAAAATTATCCAAAGTATTAATTTTGAGAAAAACTAACTGCAAATATCAATAGTTCAATACCTCTTGACAGCATCTGTAAAGAGAGTGAGTTCATCAATGCTTCCACCGAAATCAAAAATATCATCAATAATGTAGACTAGTGACAGTGGTTTTGTGAGCTCAATCCTTGCTTCTGAAAATCGTGGATCTGAGAGGCATGCCATAGCCCACATGTACCATTTTATTGGTTCATCTCTAGCGAACTTCAATTCTTTTGCCAAACCTAGTTCTTTCCACCATCTATGTATAACAGACATTGACACACATTCACACATACTTGGTTAATACGGTTAGTAGTCATCATCATTAATTATTAATTAGTATAGTATTAATATTTGAGAATAAGGGTACAATGTCAATTTCAGTGTAACACAATTTTAAACTGTCATATACACAGTGTTTACACTCCTTCATTTATATAATTTTTAAAATAATTTTATAAAAAAGAAATTAACCTCTCTTAAATAAAGATTTATAGTTATCTAACTTTAAAACTATGTGACACTGTAAACTACTCTTATTCTGTACAGATTTAGACTCTGAATTAAGTTGGAACTCACTTGGAAACTGCAGAAATTTCCTTCAGATGCAAATAGCTAACCATTTCGGTGTCTATTTTGGACAATTCTTGCAAAGAGCTTGTCCATTCTGTGTTCTCTAATTGCAAAGAGTTTGTAGGTGTGAACCTTGACAAACTTCTATGAATAGGATACCGTAATGAATCAGCCACAACTTTCAGTTGTGGATGCTCATGAAATCTAGTTAACGATGTATTAAGATAGTGGCGGATGGATTCCTCTGCTTCATGAAGAGAATCTTCTCCTTCTATGCTTAATTGAGAGGCTTCAAACAAGGCCATTAACCCATTTATGTCGTCATAGAATGTAGGTTTGAGCTTTCCTTCTTTGTCCCAGAACTTATCAAATATGTCTGTAAGTAAGATGCAGCAAACAATGTAACATAAACCTTATAAGAGAGAGAGAGAGAGAGAGAGATGTATGTTATATAGGACAAATATTTTGACAAGAAAATACGAGGAATTCCCACTAACCATAAAGACAACCTTAAAAACTTAGTCCAACATATTCAGACAACAAGGAATGCACACATACCTGCATGGATGTAATACCCTTCTTGTCTTAATAGACGAAATTCAAGTGCAACATCTGATAGTTCTTGATAATCATCATTTCCTTGATGGTTGTGAACTCTAAGCATCAGAAGCTTCTTTTTAAGAATTGTTTCAATTTCTTCTTCAAAATGGTGCTCCATGCCTAATCTTTGGATGGAGTCCACTATGGATAAACCATGATCCGCATTTTGTCTTGCCTTGCTAGCAAGTTCTCGCTTAACTTCCTCCAATGCCTTAGCATGTCTGATTTGAAGAGCATCCTAATAAAATGATTGGAACGGTTAACTAATTAACTTCAGATATGTAGTCTCAAAATGCACCATACAAAACAGCCAAAGTCCATGTGCATCAACAAAAAAAAAAATTATGTCCATGTGCATCAACAAAATTTTTTATTTTTTTATTTTTATAAAGTAAAAAAGCATCATATATTAATAAGAGTCTATCTATATTGTCAAAAAAAATATATACTATATAAATATCTCATTTAAATTAAAATATTTTAAAAAAAATTTATTCTTAACTTCAGTTACGTTGGACCGATCCTACCATATAAAGCATTAAAAAAATGAGAGAGAAAGTGATGACCCTTACGTACCCTGGCTTGTCCATTTTGAGAAATGTGGATATTTTGATTCGATGCAATAGTAAAATGTTTTTTACTATGGGTTCTACAATAGGCATGGTCGGGAATTATGAGCTTCATACCCAGAAAAACTGAGCATTTGTATGGAGAAAATATTGGCTGATTCGCTAAAGCAAAGATAGGGTAGTAAGCCATAGCTAGAAGTAATTAAAGCTTTCGTGGTGTTGAGAATATATATAACAATATGAATGAATGAGAGAGTATACGAGGAACGCAGAGAATAAGCAATTTGATCCTATTAATTTATAGCCTTTCGCTCCTTAGACATGCATGCAGCGGTGACACACGAAATTTATTGGTAGATCGTGAAAAACATGCAACGTGACGACGTCATTGATTGGGACTATTTCCTTATACTACATCTAACACTGTCTTGTCGTATTAGTATACATATATATCATATTATTATTAGTATAAAATTACAATAATGTTTCATTTTTGTGGTGTTGGGACGATAATGAATAATTGGAGACGCGGGATTCCGCTGCCTTGACTGTTTTCATTTATTATACGTTAAAACTATTCTAAATTTGATAATATTTTCTTGGCATAAATAATTAATATTAAGAGTAATGATTTTTCTTTAAGAAATGTAGTTGTCTGTCTTAAAAATAGAGTTAAACAGCCTCATTATAATTATAATGATTGGTGCAACTAAAATATTTGTATCAACCATCTTTAAACACATAAAAAATTACACTAATCATTTACTATAAGGTTACTTAACCCATTTTTTACTTGGATTTAGTTAGACTTCTCCTTCTTAATTTATTTAATATTATAAATATTATAAAACTTAACTGCACTACTTTTGGCATTATATATAATATTAAACGAAATGACTATAGTATATATCAATGGAAAAATGTTAAAAAAGTTAATTATGATAATTTAATAATATATTAATTTTACATTTCAAAAAGTTAAGAAGATAAACATAAGCTAATATTATAATAATTTTAATTAATTATTTTAAAAAATACCATCTTATAATTGGTTTTAGACCTTGGACGTACGGATCTTACATACCTTGCGTGATGTTATCTTAGAAAAATATTCTTACGTAATTTGTACACCAAAAAAAAAAGTTCTTAATTAAGATAAAAAAACAAAAGTTTTTTTTTTTTTCAATTATGCCATATATGTACGTATGGTCGAAATGTAATGTGTACGTCGCTCTTTTTCAGATACGACAAATTGTGATTTGTTGAAGTGTCTGCATATATATGTATCAGTCCGTCAAAAAGTATGACCATAGAATCATAGTTTGTTTAAGAAATAATGTTGCACTTGGCCCCTAAATAAGAAATAATGTTGCACTTTTCACACGTACCTTGAAATATTCCACTACTGGATATCTGTCGTCATTGGAAAGTACTAAGAAATGATTATTTAATTTGCTTTCGCCAAAGCATTAAAGGTAGTAGTAGTATACTTTTATATGCTTACATACGTCGAAGAGTTTTAATTGTTAACAATAACTATCAACTAGATAGTTATAAATTAAATTTGGTTACGAACTCTGTTAATCAATAAATATCTAAGGGTTACACATCACAGAAAACTCAATCAAATTCGAACCACTTACACTCCTGACTCTGTTAAAATTCATCCCTCGTTTTAAAATGGTAAAAATAGGAAATCCAGAAAAAGTAGATTTGCAACTCTATTGTAACTCGTTTGACAGAAACAATGTGAATCTCATCGTCATGGATGCTTCAATAGTTCAAGTCCACAATCCAAATTAAGTCGAGTAGTTAAATGTTTTGGATCTCGTGGACACTAATTACTATTTACTAATATGCTTCAACAAACTAAATGACGGCATTTCCATGGCTAGCAAACAATGCTACATAGGCAACCTTTGACTTGAAACCACCGACAACACTAGCCAATTAATTATTGCAACCTAGCAGCTAGATTGAGATGGGACGAAAAACTAAAAAAGAAAAAAGTTTAAAAAAAAGGAGAAAAATCAATACCAAAGTTTTTTTTTTGGAAAACGTTATAAAACTCATTAAAAACAAATAAGAAATAGTATGTTTTAGATTCAGGGATGCTAACACTCTACGATATGTCTGTTAAAATCAATTATCTCTAATTAATTAACTAAATATTATTGATGAGTTTAAAAATGTTTATCTCACCCTAAAATAGTTGTGAATGAATTACAACAAAATGAAAATTTTGTTCACTCAATTATTTTATTTTATTTTATTTTATTTTATATATGATTAAATATTATTTTTGGTGTTGACAATGAAGTCTCTTACTCTTATATATATCATAGCTAGTACAATAGAGAATAAAAAACTTCATAATTATTGTAAAATGATTATTTTAACACGTTGAGAGACTAAAACATAAATATTAAAATATAGATAATGATAATTTTGATTTATTTTAGAAACGTTAAATGATGAAAATAAATTTTCAAAACATAAACTATAAACTATCAAACTGAATAAAAATTAAAAATTAAAACATAAAAAATAAAAAATAAACCTATTAAAACAAAATATAAATTTAACTTGGTCCTCTAGCCCAACATAGGGATTAATTCTAGTTCTAGTAATAATACTATAAATTAAAGAAAATGATCATAAAACAAAGATTTAACTTGGTCCTCTAGGCCCGGAAGGGACTGTTTGTCGTCATAACTATACATCAATGGTACCATCCTTGCAAGATTGAGTGAGGCCTTAGTGAATGTTGAATGGAAATAATGGCTTCCAAACAGGCACTCTTGGTTGAGGCTCTTCCATGCATTTGAGATCTTACTCATCACCCTCTCTCTTGCTATTCTCATTGTGTAGTACTCTGGTTCATCCATCATCAGACAATTCACGTACGATCCATCATTCCCTTCCTGATTCTCGTTCTTCAAATCACAGTCACAATATCAGTTAAACATAATATATTTTTTAAATAACATTAGGTATTAGGTACCTACAAGTCATTAGTCCGAGTTTCTGATTCTGAATTTTGTGAATAAAAAAAATGTCTTGCAAAGAATTGATCTCTTTACCTCTGCATTTCCCAAGTCATCCCAAAGGCGAAGAATTGTTGCCGGGGAAGAAATGATGGCAGGGTTTCTGTCTATGATCTGAACATTTTCCTCGGTTAATCCATGACCCAAAAGAAAGAAAGCATGTACCATCACAATGTGCACTCCAGAGCTTACTATACCATTCTTTAAGTATTCTTCAGCACTGGGCAAGGTGCCAGAGCCAAACCATTTTGCTTCAACTAGGAAGGCTTTGCACAAACTCTTCCACTGTAGAATAATAGACGATCTATGAAAATCAAGACAGTATAAGGCTGTTTGGATAAACTTATCAATAAAATAAAAAAATGTAGTGACATAAACTTCTCATACAGGTCGCGAGCTAGGCTCCTATTAGTATATTTAAAATCGATAGATATTTGTACCAATATCACAAAATTGTTTTTGAAAATAATTACCGCATTTTGTAAAGTGTTTATGGGGTTCCACCCGTGCTTCTGATAGACCTTGGAGCTGATTTCATTTGTGAGATTATAGAGGACCTTGAAACATGTCTTCATGTAATCTGGTAGATGCTCAGTAGCTGTAATATCCAACAACTATTAGTCATTGTTTTTAATTTCTTTTCATCTAAGAAAACTCTTAATATTGTTGCATTAGTTTACCTGCAAACGACTTCTGTGAAAAGAGTTAATTCATCTAGAGTCCCATAAACATCGAAAATGTCATCTATTATGTAGATTAAAGATATTGGTTTTGTGAGCTCAACCCTTTCCTCTGACAAAGCAGGATCCGAGAAACATGCCAACGACCAAATGTACCATTTAAGTGGTTGATTTCTTGCATGCATTAACTCGTTGGCTAAACCAAGCCCTGTCCACCATCTACAAAACAATTGAACTATGAGGACTAGCTAGCTTTTATAATGACAAAATATAATAAACTAGTCCATCAAGTTAAATTAAATTTTCATACTTAGAAATTTGAGTAATCTCTCGATGGTACATGCGTTGCAGCAAACTGAAATCTATTTTCGCCACTTCTTTTAAGGAACCAAACCATGCTGTATTCGTGCCATGGAAACTATCACCAATGAAATTTCTAGCAGTAAACATCGGCAAGCTTTTGTGAAAAGGGTGCTCTAAGGTTCTCTTCACAAACTTAGCTTCATGATTATTGATACAATATTCCACCCTTTCCTTTAGGACCTGGCCACTGAATTCACCAGCTTCAGCAAGCATGTCTTCCCCTGCTATGCCTAACTGTGAGGCTTCATATAAATCTATCATTCCCTTTATATTTTCACCAAGTTTTGGGTTGAATTTTCCCTCCTTGTTTGTGAACTTGTCAAACACCTCTGTGATGTTTCCATGAACAAACAATTTAGTCTTACACTATCAAAAGGAAAAGCAAGCACATCTTTTTTTCAGATATATAGATATTTTTTCATGAGAGAATCTTATTCCAATCGAAAATAATCATTAATTTATTATGAATAGTAAAATTAGCCTTTTGAAAATTGAAGTGACAGTTACCTATCTGTTACTTTGTATTTTCTCTCCACCAGGTGGAAAAACATTCTATTGGGATAGAATTGGTTAGATTCGAATTGAAATTAAATTGATTTTTATTAATTAATTTTAAAAATAAAAATAAAAAAATTTAAAAAAAAATCAGTTTGATTAAAAAATCAAAATCGGTGTGTGTATATATATATATATATATATATATATATATATATATATATAAATTAATTTAACCAATTTAAAAAATTAATTAGATTTGATTTTTAAACCAAACCGATTTTACAAATCTCTATTATCTCCACGTAGGATTTGGTGTAGGAATGATTTGTATAAAAAAAAACATAGGCACGTGCATCAAATATCATTTTCAGGGGATTAGAAACAAACCTGATGGCACAAAGAAACCTTGTTGTCTCAATAGCCTGAAGCGAAGTGCAATCTCATGAATATCATTACCATAACCATACTCAAAAGTAGTATTAGAAATATTCACATATTGGCTCCTTAGGAAGGTTTCAATTTCCTCTTGGAAGTGGTAATCAATATTCATGCGCTGCATGGCATCAATCATGTACAAACCTTTTAATGATTTTCCACCCACTGTAGCATTCTTCCTAAATTCATTCTTGACCACCTCCAGTTTCTCTGAGTGATTCTTGCTGAGATCTCCCTGCCAAAGAAAATACATGCACAATTAGTTCAACCTCCTTTATGTTATAGTATTTTACTATTTTTTTCGTGTATGCATGTGTTGCGTTGGTTATTATTTTCAAGTTCTAATTACAAGATCAAGAAGATTAGTAAGACACTAGTAAAACTAAGATTTCGGACTTACATTTTTTGTCAATAACGTGTTAGATCTTTCTTCTTGAGTAATGTTCCATTTGTTGGCATTAATGTGAAGAGAATGATGTTTGTAAGGGTTGAAGCTTTGAGAAATCTGAGCCCTTGTTGCAATAATTTGAGGTTTGGAAGAAAAAATGGTCGATTCGAAATATAGTGCCATGGCAAACAAAATATGTGCAAGCTACAGTGTACAGATAATATACTCGTGATGAGATGCGTACATTTATAGCCTTGCTGTAGGGTCACGACTGACGAGTGAGCAATTTTGTTGCCTTTCATTGTTTTGCTCATCAAAACAAATCATGCACAAGAAGAACGTGTTATTTGACATTATATAGTTGTAGTAGAATAATTAACGTGGACAGTACCCGATTACCGACTACTTTATTAGCATGTGCAAGTTTTTTTTTTTTTTTTTTAACTAGTTTTTTTTATTATTATTAATAATAATAATTATTATTATTATTATATTGATAAGAGTATTTATTAGCTTTATTTTATTTATTAATTTAATTATATTTTATGATGGAATAAATGTGTAAAATTATTTTATTATGTCAATTTATTGACATAAGATTAAGGTTTTTCTTTAAATACAAAGGAGTCTCATTATACAGGCAAGAGTGGCTTCTTTGTATCCATAAAAATTGATCTTCAATAATAAAAAAGCGGAGTACATGAACATGAATTATTTGTCATAAACCGAATCAAATTGAAATAAACCGCAAAATCGTTTAAAAAAAATAAAAAACTGATTAAATCGAAAAAAAACATGGATCAAAAATTTTCAAAATCGTATATTTTTTACGGTTTGGTTCGATTTTTAAATTTTATTATAAAAAATTAAACTATGATAATAGATTAAAAAAAAATCGCGAAATCAAATCAAATTAAACTGTAAAAAATTGGTTTGATTTGATTTGGATTTGATGTTATATTAAAATCAAATTGAATCACAACTTTATTTTAGATTTGATTCGGAACATTTTTTACCCAAAATCAAATCAAACCTCGCCGCAGACATCCCTAATTATTGCTTTTTCTTGTGATCCACAAAATTTGCTCTCCAAAAAAAAGCGGAATATGAAATGCTTAAACAACTCAGAAGTTGGATTCATTAAATATGCCAACGAACATTCAGCTAGCGTGTCATGCTTTCTTCTCAATCTAATCATTACTCTCCGGAAAGAAAAAGAAAATCTAGCAACTGACACACATAATCTTTATAAGATTCTTTACGATGTATTAAAAATGAACCATTTTAGTTTGAATTAGTAATAATTAAATGATATATATAAATAAAGTGTCACTATCTGTGTTATTTACTTATTTAACAATAAATATATATATACATGTATGACAAATAATTCCCAAATAATAAATGGTCGGTAAAATCCTCTATTTTACAAATAAATTAAAAGGACTCAAACTTTACAATTAGCTAACAAGTTAAAGTTGCAAATAAATACAGTAATATTTACACAAAAAGCAGTGCGTATTTCTTCTTCTTTTTTTATTTTTTAACGGAAACGGAGGGAGTATATGTGACTCACACTGACTCAACTACCAATACTTGACTTAATTAGACGTGAAACACAAAATAGTCCTATAGCGTAAAAAATTGACTTGGATCAATGGATCTTATTTGAATTGAGCTTTAAGATAAACGACCTAGTTAGACGTTAGTAGTGTTCAATCATAATTAATATTTAATGTGATGTTATCGATTAAGAAAATTGAGTTATTTTAGGTTAAGTTGGTAATTTTTAATGTTTAAGGTTGAAATAATTTTAATCGCAAAAATTATTTTAGATTATTGATCGTATTTTAGGAACATTTATTTCACGGAATCTTTTTTTACTCTAAAAAAATATTTATTCCTAGGATTATAATATTGGAATATCATTTCTTGGTATTTAAAAAAAATGTTTGATTACATTTTAATATTCTTGAGAATATCTTTTAAAAGAGGATAAAAACATATAAAATATGATAAAAATGAAAATTATTATGTCTAAGAATTAATAATACTAAAGAATAATTTTTTAAGACTTATAACAAATGTAGGTTTGTGACAATTACATGTTATATTTCCAAGATGAATAAATATTCCGTGAACACAAACGTTATCTTAAATTATTATAAAAAAAAAAAGCAAGGTAAACCCAACAATTAGGCTATTAATCTAATCAAGCTAAGGTCCAAGACTATACATATGATAATATTAAATAGGCTTCGAAAAGTACATCGCTGTAAGTACTAATTGATTTTTAAGCCTAATAAATAACTAAAAATTAGGTTATGAAGCTAAATGATTCACTTCAATTCATTTTAATACTTCTAATTTTAAGTTAAGATAACTTAATTTGATGTAATAATGTTTTTGTTAAAGAACATAGATATCTTTTACAATAAACAATTTTTTTTAATAAAAAACTTTAAATTTGAATCATGATTATCTTAAATATAAAAAAAATTATGTTCAAAGAAAAATACTCATATTATTTGCATTCAAAAATTTGTCATTACTTTCATAAAAACTATTTCGTATCAATATCATGTTTATTCAAAAATAATTTTGTTTAAATATAATAAGATTAATATAAGTGTTGAATTTATCTCATTTATTTTTTATTTTTTTGAATTTTAACATATTACTCTTGTTTTTTATATTTTAAAACAAGAATAATATTTTAAATGCTTACTAAAAAAAGAATAATATTTTTAAAATTGTAAAAAAAAAAAATCAAGAGTACTTGCTTAAAAATATTAATATGAGACTTGGATGGTTTTTTGAATTTTATTACTTTAAAATTTAATAACTAAAATGGTAGTGTCTCACTTTGGATTTGGATGATCAAATTTGCTATTTTACCTGTGGCGATGCAAGTCAAGTCACTTGAAGGCAGAAGCATAGTAAAAGAATCTTGTGGGAATGGCCATGTTTAAAACTTTAAACGCAAGCACAATATACAACATTGATTTGAAAATTGTAACTTGCGAATGATCACGTATATATTCTCCAATATTTATGAACATAATAAAGCAAACATGCATGTAATGGAAGGAGCAACCTCCTCTCCACCTTCTAGTCCTCCTTCAATGAAAATTCACAAATTACACCTTGAAGTTGCAGTATTTACTTCGTCATCAACCAGATGTTAATGAATTTAGCTTCTTTTCATACAATTTGGAACGTCGAAGAGCATCTAAGGCTTCGGCTTGTTTCCCAGAACGTTTCAAATTAAGTGCCTTGACTTTTTCTTCTTTGATTCTTTCTTCTAGCTGAATTCTCTCTTGGTTAGAGTTTTCAACTTTAGCATTGGATTTCACAGTCTCTTGTCTTTCTGGGGCTTTTGACACAACACTTGCATCATCAACTCCAACAGCTTTCAGAGCAGACAAGAGTTGAGGATCAAGAAAATCCTCAACAGTCACATCATCTACACCATCTGCCTTACTGGAATCTTGAGCTGCCAACTCCTCCAACTGGGTTTCAATTGCCTTTGCTCGTTCAAACAAAGCTTCGGCTTCTTCTATTCGGCCTTCCCTCCGTAGCTTTAGGGCTTGACGTTTGTGCCCTAGAGACTCCTGTTGCAATTTGAATCGATCACGGCTACTCAACGGTTTTGCATTGACATTTGATGATTCTTGTTTCTTTTGTACAGCATTTGATGCATGGGAAACATTATTCCCAGAGGAGGAAGAGGCAGTGTCTGGCTGCACACTTCCATCCTCCAAGCCCTTCTCCAACAGCTTGGCCTGCCGGAGTTCCTCCTTAGCTTCTGTTAGTTTCCCTTCTCTTTTCAAAGCAACTGCCTTCCTTTTATGAGCCAAAATTTCCTGACGCAAGATAGGGTGGTGCTGAGAAGCATTATCCTGAACAGCATTTGACTCATTTATGTTTGGCTTTTCAATTGCATCAACCTTCTCTCTTTTTTGAGTTGTATCACTGCTTTTAAATCCCTGATCTTGGTTGAAATTCACTGTAGAGTCCAAATGAGTAGCAGGACCAACTTGAGATGATTTAGCTGAACCAAGGTTATATTCTTCATGTTTTTGAGTTAATATTTCAGAACTGTTACTACCATCACCAGTAAGTAAATCTACCATATCCATGGAGTGGCCAGCGGAGGAGCTATTATGACCAATGTCTTTTTCTGCTTTCATCTTTTTTGAAAGATTTTCACTTGATGTACTCCCCTCAGCAGATAATGAATGCTTACCATCTGCAAAGTGAGAGGTTACAGGAATTAAATTATCATCAGACTTCCTTAAGATGGGAATATTTGTCTCATTGTTGATGCTTTCGAAGCCAAATGTTGATTTAGAACTATTCTTACTTGACCAAACCACAGATGAGGCTGAAGCATTATCAACTTCAGTAGCAACTCCCAAACTCTCAGGTCTTTCCTGGAAGACAGATGATTCAGAAAGAACAGATTGTTCATCCTTGGAAACATTAAGTGACAAGTCCTTGTTCTGGTTCCCAAAATCTTCCATTTGGGCTTCCAAAGTTTTGGTCTGCCTTAAAATTTCCTCAGCCTCTTCTATCTCTCCCTTGCGCCTAAAAGCAAGTGCCTTCCTTTTCAATGCTAAAAGTTCTCTTTGAATCTCTCCCTTACTTCTCAAAGGTGTAGCAGGAATGCCTGAAGAGGAATCATGTGCAGATAGATCCACAGTGTGTGTAGACCTAGCAGTAGCTTCCTTAACTGGCTCTTTTATGGTCACAGGTTCTGATTCATCATCCTTCCACCCTATATTAATAAGCATTGAATTCAATGTAGGGTCATGCATATCCTCTTCTGAAACAGCAACGTCCCTTTCTTCATCAACTGGAGAATTGAAAAGTCTCTCTTTCATCACAGTAGCCTCAACCTGTGCTTTGTCCTTTGCAGCTTCCATCTCAGCCACCTGGGCTTCTAATGCTTTGGCCATTTTAAGAACTTCCTCTGCATCCTCCACTTTCCCTTCACGCCTGAAAGCAAGGGCTTTTCTCTTTAAACCCAAGAGTTCCTTCTGAATTTCAGCTTTACTTCTTGGAGCTTGAACCAAGATATTTGTGGAATGCTGCCTGCTAAGAGAAGCATCATTGACTGGAACAAAACGATTATCATCTTTCTTCAAATGCTTGCTTGGATGATCATTATTGTCATCATTCCAACCCAAGTCCCTAAGGAGTGAAAGATATGTAGGATCAGACATGTCTTGATCTGTTACGTCATCTTCACTTCCTTCCTCAAGTGGCAGATTTCTACTGAAATCAACTTTCTTATGCACTGTATGTGGGACATTATCAGCGGTGTTTGTCTGTGATGTTTTAAGATTTGAAGCCTTGTCCATTTCCATCAGCTGCCGTTCAAGAGCTGCTCCCTTCTGCATTTCTTCTTCTGCTTCATTTGTTTTCCCCTCCCTTCTCAATGTGAGGGCCTTCTTTTTTAAACTCAAAAGCTCTCTTTGAATCATCAATCTGCTTTTGGGTGCCACTTTGGAAGCAACATTATAAGTGGCACTAGTATTTCTCTCATCTAGTTGAATGGAATCTGATCTATTACCAGCAATTTCAGAACTCAAACCTTTCCTTACAGTAGTGGATTTTTGTGACATAGTATTATAATCTTCAGGTCCAGAGCTGTTAAGGCCCTTTTCTAATAACTTTGCCTTTTTCAAGAATGACATTGCTTCTTCAGTATTACCTGCTCGCTTTTGATTAAGAGCCTCTCTTTTAAGAGACTGAATTTCACTAAGCAATTCTTCTTTGTCAAAGGTTTGTGACTTGGAAGATGTATTTTCAGGTTCAGTCCAACCTAATGATTCCAAAGCGCCAGCTATTTCAGGGTCCATCATATCCTCATCAGTCACTTCAAAATTACCATCAAGGTCATCGGGAATGGCCAAAAGGCGTTCAAAATCAAAACCATGTCCATGGTCATGCAGATTTGATAATTCTTTATCATCACCCATGCCACGAATTAATGCTGATACCTCATCATCAGAATCTTCAGCTTCAGCAAGGAGTTCCTGTTCTTCCAATTCCTTTTCTAAAATTTTAGCTCTTTTTAATTCCTCTTTGGCTTCTGCAAGTTTACCCTCACGCTTCAACAATAGTGCATTTTTTTTCAGAGCAACAACTTGAGACTTGTCAATATTGCTGCCCTTTTGTTCACCAGTTTTTGTAAGGACTTCTCCAATTAGCGATGAGAGTTCACCCTCCAAACTCAAGTTTGTTGACTTTTTGTTTTCATTACGTAGATCCATATCAGACCATCCCAGCTCTCTAAGTTCGGAGGTAAGATCATCCTTTTCTCTACCAACATGAGAAAGTGACTTTGTTTTTCTGTCAGACTCTGCAGGAATGCCTTTGTTTAGCACGTCAGACAAGTTTCCAGAAGGCAAACTCTTCTTACGAGACTTTCTTAATTGAATTTCCAAAGCATCAGCCTGCCTCTCAAGTTCCTTCCCTCTCTTAAAAGCTCTCAATGCCTCGTCAGATTTCCCCTCTCCTTTCAGAATTTTATGCTTCTTTTTCTCCTCCAAAGCTTGCTTACGTAACTCATCAGGAGTGGTGGATCCCAAATCAATACCCAAAACATTAGGCTTTTCATTTGAGACAATTTTTTGTATGTCTTCATCATAATTGGAATTACTCGAAGAAGATGCAATGCCAACTGATCTTTGTCTGCTAGGAACTTTTTCACTGGTTTGACCAAGAATCTGGTTCAAAACTTCATCTTCATCTCTAGGTGCTGATTTTAAGCTTCCTGGATAAATTTAAATGAATATTCAAAAGTATGGAACCATGTAGTAAACTAGTAATAATGAAAGTAAAAAAAAGAAAAAGGAATGGTACTCTAACAAAACAGTGTAGTTTGAAAGGCATATTAATAAAAATACCTCTCCCAGGTCTGCGTCCATGTCGCAACTCAAACCGTGCTGCTTCTTCTAATTTCTTACAAGGTTCACAAATACGCACAGGTGAATCACCTTGCCCACGTAAAACCATTCTTTGTTGAGTACAACTTCCGCAAAAGATTCCCCCACACCTCCTACAGTGATGCTGAAACACAAAAGAAAATTGCAAAAAAGTAAATAAATTAATTTTGGACAAAGAATTCAGTTTGGGTTCAATCAGATTCATTCTTATAATCAAACATGGAAGATTATCTTCCAGTACTCAGCATCTCAGGTTTCACACTAAATGGTGAAATGAAATCGACAAGCATTTATTGTAACCAAGGATTCCATGAAGCTTCAAACTACAAGTTGATGAAAGGATTCAACTCGGTAAGCCTCAAACACGGTGAGTGATCCTCTCTTAGGAAGGAGCATCAAAACACTGTCACATGTCATGGACAATTTGCACTTGGTAACTTTATATGAATAAGTAGGAAGCAAAATTTCGTATATACATTCTTAAGAGAGAAATGAAACAGCAAATGAACTTCTATTAAACATGGCTTCACGTAGCAAAGAGAATTTGCACATAAAATATTTCTTATCATCACACCAAATAGATGCAATTAATTAATCTGATTAACAAAATCATTCAAGCTAACCAGATTGCCCCAAACAGATCCGCGACAAACTGAACTAAATTTTAATCACTTTTCATTGCATAAAAGTGAAAACTTAATACGAAATTAACCATCTGCACCATACAAACAAACAAACAAACAAAAATCATAAATACACAAAAACATCCAAACACTGAAGCCAAAAATCAACTAACATAAAAATGACATCAGTCACAAAGTTATAATCATTCATGAATAATGAATGAGCGAAAATTTAACAACTTTAAGATCTCCTGAAATACCCACATAAAATCCAGCATCCTAAAGGGGGGGAAATCATGGGTTTTCCCTCTAATTGCAAAAAGTTTCAGAATTTACCCTCCGAAACCCCCATATGAAAAATGATAATAGGAATTAACCTTGCGATTGATGAAGGTGAACTGAGAGGAACATCCCTGGCAGTGTGAGGAGTCGACCACCCAATTATTCCCTCGCAGCGAAGGCTTTGATGGCAACCCGATCTTCTCCAACATGTTGCTCCTTTTTGCGTCTTCTTAAGATCGAAAAGGGCAGAACTCCAAAAAGAATGATACAATACAAAATCGTGTTTTTGTCACAGTGAGAAGAAATGAAAAAGTAAAGAAGAAAAGCGATGATGGTCGATGATGACGATCGCAAAACGAGTTCACGACTCCGGTTCCTCCACGCCGAGATCCTCGTAATTGTCAAATACAAAGTACGTCGTCGCTTTTACATTTTTTTTTTTTTTAACTCAAAACAATTTTAGAAATATGTAGTATTCGATTGATGAGCCCAAAAAGGAATTGCTATTGTCACCCAAGTTTTCTATTCACACTCTCCACGTGTGCTTTGAATTTTATTTTTTCAAAAATACCTTTGTCAAGGAAACATAATTCCGTAGACAAAATACGCATTGTGTAAGAGAGGTGCACAAAAAAATATGTAACACAAATATGTTTTTCGTTGTACACTTTTCTCAACAAGAATTCAAACCTTAATTTATCACATTACCGGAAACTAAAATCTTCGCTTAGACACAACTTTTGTCAATAACTTATTCTATTCTTGTATAAAATGACTTTCTCAATGTTTTTTTTTTTTCTCTATACACATTTTATTTATGATTTATGATTGTAATTAAAACAAATTTTAAAAACGACTAATGATAAACAAAAGCTTTGCTTGTCTAGTCATGGTTTGATTACATAGGCTACAAGGTACTATTGGTCGTGTTTACCTTCCAGTTCATCACATTAAAGTTATTTAACTCAATTAACTAAATTTGGAAAACACCTTTGTATTTGAATTTAATAGTGATACAGTTAGAAGTGTGTAAAATAGTAACGCTCATTAGTCATTACACAAATGAGCTTTCCCTCTTTAAAATGATGAAACTATTTTAAGAATACTTATTTTATTTAATAAACTAATTGATTTATTGACAAAAATTACTGTTTTGCACTTGAGAATTGTTTCAAAATTGGAAATCCGTGATCAATCCATAAAATAATTGACCAAGATATCTGCATGATGATAAAACTAAAACGAAACAATTTTATGGTGTTAATCATGCTACAATGTCTTTTCATTAGGCAACAGCCCTTTCACCTTCTCCACCACAAAGACAGAAAAAAATTAGTGTTCTGGCGGCAAATGATATGGGGGCAATAAATAAAAACAGAATAAAACATGGTGATTGTAAATTGGTATTGTCATAACTAAGGCTACGTAACTCGAGAAATCATTTTAATTTCTCACTCATATTTGTTGTGAATGAAGAGAAAATAATGAAAACCACAGCCACATGCAATTCTCACTTTGTATGTATCCAATGCTGTCTCCCAGAACTTGGTCTTTAGTGAGTCCAATTATCCACCAAATATTTTAATAACCATTGATCTGAGGCCTTGATGTAGGACCAACAAGCCGTGAAAAAGGCACTTGTGTCCTGCTGTTGCCAGTGTTCAGACCACCCCTTTGACCTGAAAACCTATCATTTACTTTCGGATCTGATACAGATTTGGAGAATGCTTGTGCAAGTTCGACTGCTGAAGCTGCTCTACCGTACCGTGTGCCAGCAGCCCCTGGAGACAATTTTGGTTGCTGCTCCACAGGCTTACGCCATGTCTCAGGTGAAGGTTGCCTCTCAGAGGCCTGTGTCTGCCTACCGGTCTCCCTCCCGTTTCTCCGAGTATCACCCTGCCAATTTCTCCTCTGTTGCACAGGAGCCCTTTCACCATCTACCCTTTGCTCCTTCCTCTCGGGTTTCCTGCCTGTCCTTTGATCAAGATGAGCAGCATCCTCGGTCTTTTCACCAAATCGAGTCTCGATTGAATGGTCAGGATTCTTCTCAGTGTGTCGAGTCTGGGTTGAATGGTCAGGATTCTTCTCACTGTATCGACTTTGGATTGAATGGTCAGGATGCTTCTCGGCCCTCGGAGTATTGTTTTCAACCCTTCACAAAACATGATTTATTGGCAAATGGCAAGCATTGAATCAGACTTGGATCCCCATTGAGTCAAATGATATGGTGTAAGACAGACAAAACAAGTCCTTACCTGTTTGAATGCTCAACCACATCATAATTGTTGATTGCAACATCATCAACCCCTCGTGCCTTCAATACCTTTGGGAAAATTGGCAACATTAACAAGATGAAAACAAGAAGCCAAGCACATAAAAAAGGAAAGAAAGTAATGCCAGTTACTGCAGTTGGCATTACATGACACATTTTAAGACAAAGGAAAAGAAAATATTCCACCCAAATTGGGGAGGAGGAAGGGGGGATTAACAGAATATCCCTACCCCAACATGACAAAAACACAAAATATTAATTAAAAAAAGAATAAGTTTTAACTGGCTTTCAGGATAATATATAAAGGAAAACACTGACTAGTTCTCGTGGGCGAGCTCCACCAAATAAAGCATTCCTGAAACATTTGCATCAGTAATTCCATTATTAAACATGAAACCATGAATAATTAACCAAATAAACTTGCTGAAAGTAGCCCTATTATGCATTGAGCACAGACACAAGATGATTAAGATATTACAAAGTTCAACATTAATCATTACAAAAATAAGTCATACATTCTCTGTTATGAGGCTCCTTTTAACAACCATATTTATAATGATAATTCACAACAGCAAACATAAAGAGTTCCTTATATGACAACAAAAAAAGAAAACATAAATCAATTAATTTCGGTATTAAAAGCAAACATAAGAATCAATAATGGCGCTATTTAGTTATTTCTTAATTCTGTGGACACATACACCAGAACTATTGCTATCTATAATGTTTCCATAGGTTGTGTAAATGTAACTCCATGGTTTCTTCTTCAAATTTTGTTTAATAAATAAGAATTATTAAAATGTATAAGGTGCAGAGAGGAAGATAGACAGAAATAGAGGAAACTGGATGAGGCTCATCAGCTATTTTGTTCTGGTTTATACTGGGGAATGCTAACTTACTTCCTCTTGTGGAGATGCTATCATCCCCCACATTTTAATAGGAAAAAAATATCACTCTATTATTCCTTAAAGCAAATAAATCTTGCAGACAGTTATTCTAGGGTCCGGTCAAGTGACCAATCTAATACCAATTTTCTTCCTTTGTCTCACCTCCCTACTTCTCTCCATCACTTTTAGAATTTAGGGAGCACAACTGTTCCTCCGTATTATGGCCTTTGGAAAGTAACAAAGTCAGTGAAACTTTTAAGATATTCCATAATTCCAATTTAATGGACAGCAAGAATGAAGAAGTTAATATTCCAAACACACAAATACGCAAGGCCACAAGGGTCATGAAATGCACATAATCCCCTTTTTTGTTATTTTCATTAAAATTTTAAAATTGATTTAGAAATTATAACATGTTCTTTCTTGTGTATTTTAGGAGCATGTACATGTGTACCTGTGTGGTAACAGATGGAATCACATCTTCCTTTCTTCTTGATCATTCTAAACAAAAAATATTGGAGTTGTAGTAAAGGAGGATCCCTTTTCTCACAAAGAACACAAGTATTCTTTTACTCTGATGAAGACAACCTAAACCCCTAAACTATTTTTAATAGATGTATTGTATTTAGTTTTGGACTTGACCTGACATGTGAACCACCCTGTCAAACCAGGTATGTATGTTCTATCAAATTAAGTAATTAGATTTAAAAAAAAACATTTTTCCCACTTCCTGGTGCATACTTGGAGAACTGTATTAGGATTAGGGTTCAAGACTTTAAGTGATGAACAGCCACTCTTATAATCTTCAAGCAGCTCAGTGGAAATAGTTCACTATGGCAATAGCTCACTATAGTTTGAAACAACTTGAAATGTTTCATAGACATCACAAACACCACAAAAAATATATATACAATAGTTAAAATTTCCCGAACTGACTGCCTCATGCAACTGACCTGTCTCTTTCACTCTTTCCATCCAACTGTTGAATGGGCTGAGACCGAGGCTTCAAATTCAGCTTCGGACGCTGTCCTGCATCCTTCCCATTGTCAGGCCCAGCTGATCCAGTCTTCACAAAATTGGCATGGCCATGTGTCTGATAAATGGTTTCAACATGGCCAGAATCATTAACCTGACGATTACCCTATCATGAAGCAAATAAGAAAAATCATAAGCAAATATAAGAATAAATAAAAACTGAAAACACAATTACACAACCCCTTGACAAAAGAAAAATGATAGGAACACACTCTTTTGAATACACTCTCACACTGGTTGAAATATATTGGAAACCAATAAATTTGGTGGGTCTCACATCTTATTTAATGAGACTCATGATTTTGAAGCTTTCAATCAATTTTAACCAATAAAAGTCCTAGCACTCATCAAAGAAAAAATTTATTGTGGAAGGGAATCTTATAAGCTGAACATGCGAATACCTGAGCATATTCCATAACAGCCGGTTCTGAACTTTCCAGTGGCTTTGCCCTTGGTAGCAACTTCAGTTTAGGTCGCTCAGTTGATTCAGAAGGCATAGGGTGCTGCAAATCAGACCCGACAATTTTGCCATCATTTCGAGTCAGCTGAACCCCACCAGGGTGATGAGGGGCACTTGTTGGTCGTACATCTGAATACCTGGAAACCCCAGACCTTTCATAATTTAATAACTCATTCCTACCACCTTGCATCTGATTATCAATGCCTAAGCCCCTTTCAGCATGTCTTGCTAGCATTGCATCATAATACTCCTTTTCACCCATTGCATCCGTCCTATTATAGGCACCAACGTCATTAACATTAACATGTGGTCTATTCTCCGCTTCGGGAGATCTAACCACCTCAGCATCAGTCTGATAATGTACAGCCTTTGACTGCCATCTACCAGAAGACACCTTCTCAAGGGCACTCGCATGAGCCAATTTGGAAGCAGCACTAGCACTGGACCAAGCCGGTTGCTCCGGCTCAACAGCACTTGCCACTTCTTTCCTTGTTGACCACACATTCAGATAACCACCACCACCTGCAGTTCCCTGTTCCTTACTACCTCCTAAACTCTGAGGATTCATCCCCACGTGCACTGCATCGGTGAGCCTTGCCGAGTATGAATTACCTGCCCCAACAGGAGTTGGAGACGCCGGAGCCACTTGCCGGCCCAATGAACTCCCTCCCAGTCCATATTCCGGTGGCCTCACTTCAACACGAGGAGGCGGACCACCACGGATGCTCTCATCACTGATTGTCCTACGTGGTGCCGAAACACCATCAAGGGGTTTCCTCTCATCCTCATCAAAATTCCTGCCAATTGGGGCAGTGTGTGACAAAAATGGGGTTTTGTCATCATAATGCCTAGTCGCTGGCGACGTGTGTGGCCGAGACCAATGATCTGACCGACCCATCGGCGTGCCCCACGCCGAAGGCCGATCAAAACCAGAACGATCTGAAGTCCTCACAGTCCTGCAAAAGTCCAAAAAAAGTGTCAAACGTTGCACAAACAGATCCATCATGAAAAAACCTCATCACACCAAAAGAAAACAAAAATCCTGCACAATTAGAATCCACAGATCTAGTGCCTCTCCCAAACACCATTTTTTTTCACAACCGCAGCATCAACAGAGGTACCCATTTGCGAATAATCGAAGACAAATCAAACTAACACGAAAAGATCAAAAATTTAAATGCATAGATTGAAAACCAAGGTAATAACAATAAAGGGGTGGTGCTTACACGCCGGGAGCAGAAGGTAGAGGGAGATCAGAGGGAATAGAACCGCCATGGAAGTCCTTCAGCGTCATGGTGTTGCCGCTAACTTTCTTCTTCGACATTCTCCCCTTTCTCCCTCACAAAAATTAAAAAATAAAAAATTCAAGAAAAAAAAAGAGAGAAAAGAATCTCAATCCCAAAGACTAGAATTCAGGGTCGCGGTTGCAGTTGGAAGCGAAGGGATTGAAAAGGGGAAGTGTAAGGAGGTAACCCCACGAGTGGGAATGGAGAAACAGAGAAGAACAGGAACAGGAACGCGATTACGATTGGTGTTCGGTTTGGGGTGCGAAACCAAAAAAGGGGAAAACAAGTGAAGAAGATGGGTGAGTAGCGTTTTGTGTGAGAATGATTGTGTGCAAATTATTTTTTTTATTTCGGATGCGTTTTTTTTTTTTTTCTTTTAAAGTATTTCTAGACTCTTTTTTTTTGGTAGATAAATAGTTATCTATTAATCACATTATTATTTGGGATTGTTTTTGTGTTTTTTGATTTATTATGATTGTCCATAGTATGTTGCCACTCAAAGGAACAAAACTTTCTCATCGTAGGATGCTGAAACAAAAATCCTCTGTTGCAAGAATTTATGACTAAATACCGTATAAAAACTTTTTATTTGATCGTTTAATTGCAAATTATAATTATCATCTATAATTAAATTATTAAATTTACACTCATGTGTATAATTTCTATTATAATTTTTAACATGTTTTAAAAGATTATATTTATTATAACTTCTAACATGTAAAAAACTTTACACTATCATTCACATTATTATTATGTGTTTTAAGATATTCATAATAAAATTTATTATGTATAATACTCTATACAATAACATCTTACTAATGGTGTACAATTTTTTACATTATTATTAATACATGAAAATTAATTTTATAAATTAACCTCTAAATTTATTACTCTGTTAGGAAAAAAAGATTCCTGACTACAAAGTGGAGTATTGTTTTTGCTATATTTGTCAACAAGGACTTTTGGGTCCATTAAAGATTTGGGCCAGCATTCTGAGAGCCCAAGTTATGTCGGGTGATGTACTTCATCAGTTCAAATATATTTATTAAAAAATACTTAATATAAGTATTTAATATTATAAATATTTATTATATTTAATGTATATGTAGATTTAATAAATAAACAAATAAGTGTCCAAAAAATTATTTAATTACTATCCTCCATGGGTTTCCCAAATTAAAATTTCATCTTTCTTTTTTTATTTTTTTTCACTATTTTTTTCTTGATTTAATTGACCATTTATTGTTAATAAGAGATATAAGATTGTTGGGTGATAGAAAAAAAAATGTAAGAATTAATTGTGAATTCAAATTCCTTCTATTAAGATTTTTTTTTTCATATATTAGTTGCCCCATGATCTAGTTAACAGTCATTTTTGCATTAGGGTTTGCATGTCAAACAATTTGGTGCATGTGTACTTTTCTTTCTACTCTAAGGTTAGTTAGGGACATTTGTCGTCGTCAACAATGGTAGAATCTCTTGTTTATATTCTACACAATAGATGCGATCCTTATTGTTAGGGATATAAATTAAGGGAGATGTATTGGATTAGAATTGTTTATGATTTTAATGATTTTGTTTTTTTGGTAAAAATGTTGGGAGGTATTTAATCAGGATTGTTATTGTGATATTCAATTGAGATTTTAAATAACTTTAAAAAAATTATCTGTTATTCAAAATCATAGAGATTTTATGAATTTTTTTTAATTGGATTTTGATGGATTTTATGGACTTTTTAGTTAATCATATAAATATCAAACCCAACAAACAATCTCATCCAATTACGAGAAATTTTTCTTTTTCATCACAAATTTTTCTATTTCATTCTCTCTGTTTTGAAAGCAATGACATAATCTCTCACCCACATCTGTTTCAAGGTGAGATTTTTCATATGATCTTTAATATTGATGTGTTTATACTCAAATCACTACGAATCAACTTACAAGCCTACATGTAGTCCACTATCTCATTTCCCTTTTTAGGTTAATAAATTTCTAATGAAATGAAAATCTTCATAGGAAAAGTATCTAAACCTAGAGGAAGTTATAACTCAGCTGAGGCATATAATCAAGTTAAAATTTTAAAAAACCTTTTTAAACTATTGCAATTAATTTTGAAAAAATATACAACTTAATAGAGAGAACAGAAAACAATGTTTGGGATGCAATAAAAAGAAATCCCAAATCTATTCATATGTAACTAGAAGAATATTTATTTTGTATATTCTTCAAGATACATAAATGATTAATGTTTTGATCATTATCTCAAAATGCATTATGTCTTTTTTGGAATTCATGTATTCAATGATATTTTCAAGCACACTTTTGTTGGCTTGTGTTTAGTAATTTTGAATTTTTTTTTTCTAGAAATCCATAAAGTCTTTTCAAATCTTATAAATTCGTGAAATCATTTCAAATCCTATATTTTAAATTCATTGAAATCCAAATTATAAAATCTTAATCACAAGAGTCTTTTTAAAAAAATCTTAAAAGTTTTTAGTTTCCTACGAAATCTTAAAAATCTTTTAAGACTTTTTTATGCCAAAAAAGTCTTTTAAAATCCTAATCCAATACACCCCCCAATTATATTAGGGTAAAGTATGAAATTAGTCTCTCAACTTTTCTACATTTTTGGTTTTCATCCCTCAACTTTTCGTTGACTGGTCTTGATCCTTCAATTTTTATTCCGTTTGAATTTTAGTCATTCCGTCCAAATGCTTTGTTAAGTATTGACGTGACACGTAATTTTTTAGGTAAAGTATGAAATTGGTCCCTTTAACTTTTCCACATTTCTGGTTTTTGTCCCTCAACTTTTTGTTAACTGGTCTTGGTCTTTAACTTTCATTTCATTTGGGTTTTAGTCCTCTAATCCAAATGCTCTGTTAAGTGTTGACGTAGCATGTAATTTTTCTTTTCTTCCTTAAGTCCCTAATTTCCATACTATCCCTCCTCTGTTGATTTTAGGCACCTTTCGCAAGTTGATTTCGACTTTCCCAAATTGTTGCTTCATTATCCAATGATCTTCAAAATTGAATGAGGGGTTTCGTTTTCCATGGGTAAACGATCAAAACGCATGTTTATATGCTTGATTTTGTTGCTTAAGTTGTAAGAACGAAACAAATATTCTCGTGGTCAAATGCAATCTTATTCGTTGTTGTTTAGACATGAACACGAGAGTTTCGTAGGCAACTACAACCTCCTCTGCACTGTAATGCGAGGTGGCGATGGTGTAGGTGGAACGACGATGGTGGAGGTAGCACAACGCTAATCTTAGATCTCCTAGATGGTGTTTGACGTTGACAGAGGGGATGGGGTTTGCGATGAAGATGTGGTTCGACGAAAAGGAGGGATTCGACGAAGAAGGGGAGGTCTAGTGGTGAGAATGTTCGATGGAGGAAGGAGGCTCGATGAAAAGGATGAATTGGCTCGATAAAAAGGATGAACTTAACGAAGCATATGATGGAAGGATCAAAATCCAAAATGGAATGAAAGTTGAGGAACCAAGATCAGTCAACAAAAAATTAAAAGACTAAAACCAGAAATGTGAAAAAGTTGAGAGACCAATTTCATACTTTACCAAAAAAAATTATATACTACATCAACATTTAACAAAACATTTAGACGGAAGCACTAAAACCCATTTAACAAACATTTAGACAGAAGCATTAAAATCTAAACGGAATGAAAGTTGAAGGATCAAAACCAATCAACAAAAAATTAAAAAATCAAAATAAAAAATATGAAAAAGTTGAAGTACCAATTTCATACTTTACCCATTATATTATAATTGCCTGTCATTAATCATCTTTTACTGTGAATTGATTCAAGTGATTCCATTTGATGTGACAAAGCTTGGAATCCATGACAAACTACTAGGTAGTAATAGAAAATCATCTAAAGCCCCAATCCTTTTGTGCAATCATAACTCTAGGAGAATATTACTTTCATTAGTGTAACATTTCACATTTCATATTCATATCTCTCTCTCTCTCTATATATATATATAAATACACTGTAAAAATGAAAGAAGTCAACAAAAATGGTCTAATTTCGACTGTAACTGTAATAAAATATTTTCCGATCCATTTGGCAGATGCATAACTTCTCCTTAATTACTTTTGAATAGGATTGAATAGGTATTCATTTGTTTGGTAGGTGCTTTTTTAGAGGATCCTCTACTTTATCTAAAAAAGTATAAATTAAATTAGCGTTATTATAATAAATTTATGATAAAGACTATTTCTTTTAGAAATTTACGAGGGATGATTCAAAATTTATATGAAATAAATAAAAAGTAAAGTTTTAATTTACTATGAAAATATCACATCATATTTTATATTAATTTAATTTTAAATAATGTATGAGAAAATCTATACAGATTTCATGATAAATACTAATATAAGAGGGTAGTTTATAGATAAATAAATAAAATTAAAAATAACAAAACAAATTACTTCATTGCGTCATATACACTTTATAGTTCATTCTTAAGTTATGTCATATTCATATAAATTGTTTTTATCCCCCTACTATTGGTTGCATTTAAGCATCTGAATCCGCTCAACTCTTATCTCCTTGTACTTCTTCCAATATTATTAATTTGTTGATCTTTATATTCTAACACATATCATTTAATATTTTTATTATTAGTAATTAATTAAGTTTATTAAATATTGTGAAATCGTGAACAAAAGTTCATGAATAAAAAAAAAAGAGAATTCATAATTCATTAATTTTAAATAAATTTTAGCTAATATTAATTCTATAACTATATTTAAAGAATTTATTAAAAAATATACAACTTTTATATCAATGACATTGGCGCAATGATTAATCCCGTCAAAGAAAAAACCCAACATTCCTTTAAGAATGTATGTTTACCTTCCAAATCACGACTTAAAATATGTTATTAACATGAGTTTAATTTACCTGAATTATAAAAGTTTTTATATAGGCATTTAATAAAAAAATATTTTACTATCCTGATGATACTAATTAACCACAAACATTTACGAATTAAAAAAAAAAAAAACTATCTTATCATACTAGTGAGTAGATTACGTTGTACTTGTAAGTTGTAACATTATAATTTGACAAAAAAGGAAGGCTGCTGATTTTCTCTTTTAACAATGGTCACGCGTAGTATTATAAAACTGTAAAAAAAAGAAGTTATTTAATAGTGTAGTTTTATTTTCTTAATTATAAAGTTCATTATAGACTAGAAGCAATTTGGTAAAATTCCAAAACAGGACTTACTAATACGTACTCAACTTTGGTATTATTCGATTCGATACGATACGAAAAGAAACGGCACGTCGTCACCCCTTTGTCATAATTTGTCCGTACACACCGCAATCGATGCTGTCTCGCCACGCTTAAATTCTCTCTCTCGAGATTTTCGCTTCATCATCACGTACTCCATAGCATAACACTCTGTGTATTTCTGTTGCTTTTGCTTCTTCTTCTTCTTCTTCTTTGCTTTGCGTTTGCACTGTTTCATTGTCATCGCCAACATTCTTTCTTCTCTCTGTAAGAAAACTCTTCAATTGTTTTCATTATTATATAACTTAGATGAAGCTCGTTACTTACACTTTTATTATAAACTTTTATTATTCAAGTTAAGACTGAGTATTCATATGCGTTACATTGTGTTATTCATAATACTCTTACTTGACTTGACTTGATTCAAGTAGAACCGTTTCTCGTAAATAATATAGATAGCATTTACTTTTAAGTTTTATCTTTGTTTTTATTCTTTCTTCTTCTCTTTACGTGTAAGTCAAATCTGTTTTTTAGGTTCTTTTGATGAGCTCAATTTGCTTATCGTAACTGCCTCTGCCATCTCTTTTTTCCTATGCAATGGATGATGAGATGAGTCATTCATTTACGGCAAGTTTGAGATTTTTTAAAATTCCCCTTACGGGAAGTCTTTTTTGCATTGTGGGGTTCTATTCTATCTCCCTCTTCCACTTTTTTGGAGTAGATTTATAGTTTGCAAAATCTTCCTTCATAGAAATCAGTTGAGAAGTGGGAACTATGCTAAGCCACTTTTTTTTTATTTACCAACAAATATTAATCTATCATTTCTCCTTCTTCCTTCACTTTTCCTTCAACCCCAACAACTTCCTTATATCTCCTCCAAAATGATTTTTTAAATTGCAGTCACATTGCGGGAAATTACAGATAAATGCGGCTAATGCAACCACAATTGCGGTCACTGAGGTTCCAAGATTGTGTGTAAAATTGCGGTCACCGACTGTTTTTTAAAACCTTCAATGAATCTATTGAAAGTTTGAAGTGACTATTCCAGAAATGTTAGTTACGAAAGCTGATTTATGTAACAACTCTAAACAATGCCTGTTGATACTTGATACAATATTATTATGTAGCTGTTGGTTTTCTCTTGTTATCTAAACAAAGTGTGCTGTGGAGGATGTTTTTCTGTTATTTAGTGAGCAATGCATTTGTATATATGGCTCTCATTAGTTTTGTGATTTTCAGGTACAAGGGCAGACGCTGAAGTGGGAAGAATATATTCTCAGTTTGCATGAGATGAACTGGCCTGCCTTGACTTTCACAATAGGAATTTGCATAGGCTTTGTGGTTGGGGTGTGTTTGTCATTATCGATTATATTCTGCTTCATATGTGGAAGAAAGCGCACAACGATTGATAGGACCAGTTCTCAAAGTGCAGTGACCATTCCTGTTCAGGTCCAAAGGGTTGAGTCCAACTCAATCTTATCAGATGGTCAGGAATCACCCAGAACATCTGAGTGGAGTAACACACCTTTTTGGTTGGAAAGACTTAGGAGGAAGAGTGCAGTGTCAGCATGTGGATTTCCCAAGTATTCTTACAAGTATGTTAACTTTTTGTTGCACTGTTCTTTCCTGCTTTTGTAGACTGGCAGTTACTGTAAATTAATGTGCAGCTACTAGAATCTCTTAGTTATGCTTTTTGAACCCTACTACTATGCAGGAAATATATAATTCAGCATGGGGATTGTGAAAGAAAAGCACAGTGGGGGGTTGAAATCAACTTCTTCAGAATATTTTTTAGTTTTAGGTTTTTGGATTGAACATATTAGGTCTTGTATATATTTATCAGTAGCTGAAGCTGGGAAACATCTCTCTATTTTCCTTTTAGTTGTTGCCATTAGTGCTGCGTATTTGCTCATGTTTCAAATCTTTTTTCTGTGATCTTGTGTCACCTTTTCCAGAGATATACAAAAGGCTACTTCTGATTTCACAACCATCATAGGCAATGGAGCATTTGGTCCTGTTTATAAAGCGCAGATGGATACAGGCGAGACAGTTGCAGTTAAAGTCCTTGGTAGTAATTCAAGGCAAGGAGAACAGGAATTTTTAACTGAGGTAATAATTGATGATATGCTTAGGTTTCTATTAATGTGTCTCTATCAGTATGTCTGTATAACTAAAAATTGCTTTGAAAGTTTGCTTTTGTATTGAGTGAGGGTTTATTTTTGGCAGTGTTGATTCTTTACCTTAGAAATCTCAATAAGATATAGCCTCCCAATAGGATCCTCTACAGTGTGAATGTTACTGTTTTTCTAACCTTGTAGAAAAATATATTGGGGAATAGAAAACTAAATATTGCATTTCATTAAAATTCAATTTGGGTCAAAAGCTCATGGTGTTATTGGATCTTTCTTCTCCCATTTAATGGAGGTTCCTATTTTACGAATATTTCACTCATTATCCATATATTATATATATATACTGCTGAATACCACTTTACCAAACTAATTCGTTCCTGATTATTTTCTAGAAATTTTACTTCAAACACCCTTGTGTGGGAGGAGAATGAGTTTGGGCATACTACATTTTCTTAAATTTTCTACATTACGGAAATTTACTTTAACTTTCAACAAGAACATCTCTATAAATTTCAAGGTATGTCTTAGTACATAATTATACTGTTATCTCCATTTTTTTCCCTTTCAAATCTTCTGAATTTTAAACTGGTAAAAAACTACCAGATCACTTGCATACTGGCTCAGTTGTGTTCATATCGGGTGTAATGTACAAGAGTACATTTTTTCACACACATTAATGCAATGCTATGTACAGTACTAGTTCTTGTACATTATTTTCTTGTAGCAATAATGGTGGGAGCTTACTGTTACTCGGTAACTCTACTGCCACCTCCCTTTAATTTGCAACAAGATACTCTCAAACTGTTCTTTACAGTTATCTTTTCCTGGGATTTAAAAATTGTCTGATGATTAATACTCTCAAAGTTCCTTTCCTGTTTGCAGGTTTTATTACTTGGAAGATTACATCACAAAAGCCTTGTGGATTTGGTGGGATATGTGGCAGAAAGAGGAAAACACATGCTTCTTTTCATTTACATGAGCAATGGCAGTCTTGATTCCCATTTATATGGTTAGAAAGAGATCAACTTTTTCCTTGTCATTTTATACTAGTTGGCATAATTTGTTTGTATATTGCCCCATGGAGTAGACATTCTCAGTGTCTAATGGCTTCACTCTTTCTTTAAAAAAAGAGGTTGACCTGAATTTTTTGTGTAAATTCAGGGAAGCATCTGTATTTGCTTTGTCTTGTGTCAATGATATATCAGTGAACTTATCTAACTCAAGCATTTGACACTCTTCATGTTCACTATTTACTCCCCTTTTTTGTTTAGCTGATATGGGGAAAAATCACGAGCCATTGAGCTGGGATTTGAGGCTTAGCATAGCACTAGATGTTGCAAGAGGACTGGAATATCTACATCATGGGGTATATAGTATACTCAAATATTATTAATTAAATTGGTAAACTTACACGTGGAGAAATTGAATGTAATAAGTTTACTTTTGGTTTTGTTTTTTAAAACAACTCATTGCAGGCTTGTCCACCTGTTGTGCACCGTGACATCAAATCTTGCAACATACTGTTGGACCATTCTTTGAGAGCCAAGGTAATCTTTGCATATTTAGTTTGCACAAAGATGAAGAGGGATGTTGATCAACAAAATCTTTGGTGCATTATTAATTCTGGGAAATCTTGTTTTTTTTTGTTTATTATTATTATTTGTTATTTCATTTATGCATTGCATATTGCACATTCTCCTTTTCTATATAATCAACAACATAATACCATCTTAACTCTACTTTCTTGAAAATGTTGTTAGGAAGAATTAAACTGCCACAGTCTTCTTGATTCAAAGGAAGCTTTTCTGAAACTGATACCTTATTTTTGTATAGATGATGTTGCAGTTTTGCTTTTTCATCATATCCCTTCACATCTATATTTGACTGAGCAGGTCACTGACTTTGGGCTTTCGAGACCAGAGATGATCAAACCTCGCACATCAAATGTCAGAGGAACTTTCGGATATGTTGATCCTGAGTATTTGTCTACAAGAACCTTCACTAAGAAAAGTGATGTTTATAGTTTTGGTGTGCTACTGTTTGAGCTTATCACTGGCAGGAATCCCCAGCAAGGGCTCATGGAATATGTAAATCTAGTAAGAACAGTATCTGCTTGTTGGTTTCTATGTGTGCACTTGTGCTGTGGTGCATGAGTGTATCTTGATGCGTTTGAAATTACATGTAACTAAATAATTAGAATTGACACAGCATTTTTTCTGGTTATGATTAGGCAGCCATGGAAGGTGAGGGTAAGGTTGGATGGGAAGAAATTGTGGACTCGCAAATAAATGGAAAATACAATGTGCATAATCTTCATGACATGGCTTCACTTGCATTCAAATGTGTTAATGAAGTTTCCAAAAGCCGACCTTCAATGCGTGACATTGTTCAAGAATTATCTCAGATTTGTAAGAGGCATAGTAAAAATCATGGTGGCACATTTCCTGCTGAATTGAAGCAAGTGTCCATTGAAGTGGACCAGCTTGAAACTCAGGACTTTTCCTCAATTGAGAGTTCAAAGATGCTGCGGAGATTGCATAGCCGATGATCTTTAAGACTCTGCTAGTGCTTTTGGATGTGTAAATATCTGGTTTCTGTTTTGTTTACTTAGTCAACAATATAACTTCTTTACCATACTGGAATTATGAAATAGATGATTGCATGGCTGATTAATCTGTGAGTCTGCTAGTGCTTTTGGATGTGTAAATACCCGCTTTCTATTTTGTTTACTTAGAGCATCTCCAATGTGTATTTTAAAATCCATTTGACTCATTTATATCATGTTAATTGGCTCCCACTATGGCACATCATAGTTAAGTAACCAATACACATTTGTTCCAATGATAAGAAAACATGGACAGAAAATTTGAACAACGAGCATAATCAAATCCAAACTTAATAAAGCGATTAACAAAGTGGGGAATATCATAGTTTGTAATTTAACGAGGTGGTAATAAAGTAGTGGATTGACAGATATGAACCTACTATTCCCCTTGATTAATTATTCGCAAAGTGCTACTACATAACAACAAGCGCAGAGTGTGCTTAGAAATTTTCAAAATTCAGTTCTTCAGAGCCCCTTTGCTCTTCAAGTACTCCAGAGTCTGATCATAAATTTCTTCAATCCCATACTTGAAACTGAATCCTTCTTTGACAAGCTTTTCAGAAGTAATTATTAACTTTGCCTTTGAGGGACAATCATCGAATCTGCAATTAGAAAATGATACTTGCCTTAAGTACAATTGAAAAGGGAGTACTCAAAAACAGTAACATCATCAGGGGTTCAAAACATAAGTGCACCATGAAGTAAATCTCAAGCCAAATCAACACTCTGCAGATACTACTTAAAAAAAGAACTAATCTATAAAACAGAATAGGCAATTCACACTAAATGTAAGGTTAGAACTTATTAGCTTACTCAGTTGGAATTTTATACTGAGGGTATCTTTTGCTAAGAAACTTTGCAAGCTCAGGAACACTAGTATTGTGAGCACAGCAAATGTATCGACCAGAAGCTGATTTTTTCTCCGCCACAAATATTTGTGCTCGGCAGATATCCTCCACATGAGTAATGGATATTGAACCTGATAGAAGCTGCATGCCCTTCAGAGCGTTTATGAGGAAATCATTGCCTGCAAGGTACAAAGAAAAAATGTGACTGAAACATATATAGGGTCCTTCACTTGGTCCTTAAACCAGTAGATTTGGCAGTGTTGAACCTGTTATGAGAGACGTGGCGAGGCCAACACTTGATGGTATATCTGGAGTGAGAGAAGGACCAGTTGTGAGAGTAGGTATCACAGTGATGAGATCAATGTGATTTTCTTCAGCAAATTTCCATGCAGCCTTCTCTGCTAGTGTTTTGGAAACAGGATAACCCTGCATGTTTGGATGAACATTCTAGTTTAGAGTATATCCAATGAGTAATAATCTTTTCATCTAGGAATGACAACGAGGCAAGACAGTGTGAAGAGCCATTCCTCATCCCAATCCTATTTTCTAAGTGCGTGTTTGGATTTTTGTTAGAATAAAATCATCTAAATATAAATCAATTTCATTCAAAGTCAATTTTGCAAAACGCTGAAGTAACGCGTTAAATAATGTTTGAATTTTACCCAAGTGGGTGGCTTTGCAGTGTTCAAGAACTCAACATCAGTCCAGTTGCTTTCATCCATAACCAGACCAGTCTCCTTGAGTTGGTTTATGGTCACAGCAGCTGCAGAAGATGTTAAGATGACTCGTTTGACTCCTTTTGCTCGTGCACATGCTTTCAACACATTCAATACGCCTGAGATTGCAGGCTTGATCATGTCATTCTGAATAATATTTGCAGAAGAATTTCCTCATTAGTCTTGTAAGAGCATTCAATTTGATGTTAAATTTTTTATGATGCAGTTTCTAGTTCAGTGACAAATTTACCTCAGGATCTTCAGAAGCAAAGTTCACAGGGGTAGCAAGCTGGAAGACAAGTTCACAGCCTGCTATAGGTGCATCAAAATCTCCTTCACCAGCTAAATCTGCTCCAAATATGTTCAATTCTCCCAAACTTTGCAGTGCCAGAAGGTGAGGTATTTTTTTAGAATTGTCTGCACAAAATACCAGTATAAGAACTTTTGTTCATGATAAAATTATATTTGGATTCTCTATTATTCAATACAACTTCAGAAGCTAGTACTTCTTTTTATGGGCTAACCAAGTAAACCAACTAGTCTTTAAGTACATTTTCGTTGGTCTTGCTTCCATTCTTCAGATGGATTGTGTTTTTGGTTGGTAGTACTAATAAAAAAGCTATTGAATAATAAAGACCTATAAACAATAATATAGTATCACACTTTAAAAAAATTCAAATTGATACATATGCAACTTTGTATCTCGGCTAAAATAGCACCAGTAAAATTTTACACCAGCAAATTAAACATTTTTTATGAATTTGTAATTTAAGTACTTAACTGGCTCCAACACATAGAACAATGACACATGACAATATATATCCTGTTTTTAACATAGAAAATAAACAATTTGACAATGAAATTTCACATAGGGAGATTTCACCTGGGTCTCTGACAGTGGTATTGACATCATAACCCTTTTGAAGCAAGTGTTTGATTAACAAAGAGGCCATAAATCCACTCCCACCGATCACACATGCCTTCTTCGTTCCAATTGGCTTGATAGTGGCCATGTTTTTCACTCTCTCACACACACACTTCAAAAGATGAATTGAAACTTGCACTAGCTAGCACAGTTTCTTAATCCTCACTCCTCAGGAGAGAAGCTTCTTAAATAATAACAGTTTTAACTTTTCAGTTACTTTATCTAACAAACCGTTTCGTCTGAGTATAGTAAATTGAAGGTGAGCACGTGATGGTGTGTTTGGTGGTGTATTGTTACCAAAGACTCAACATCAACAAGTCTTTGTCCTGTATACTATTTTCTTCACAATTAAACATGATAGACTGAATTCAAAAACTCTACCTCATCTGCGCCATCTATCTAACATTCAATCATATAGCAGAATCACGTATGAATTGAAAATTTGTTTATTGTTATAACGTCAAGGACCAATTGGATCAACTAATCGTTGTCCTCTTTAAAATAAAAAAAATATAATTAAACTAATCGTTATGATAGTTTTTAGGACAACATTATTATTCTACTCAAAAGAACTATATGGATCAATTACTCATTTAATTTTCCACTGCATGAGGTGGAAAAAGTTCTCTGCTATTTCCATTTTTTTTTACAAGCTGAAATGATCTCTTATAGTAATATTTTATCTCGTCGGAGTTATAAAATTGAAATAAGGTGGAAAAATTTCTCTGCTATTTCCTCTGGCCCTCTTAGGTTTTCTTACGTAGTCTAAAACGAGCCAGTAAATAAGTAAAAAAGCGTAACAAATTTACTAAAACTAACCTTATATTTAATCTTGATTGCTAGAAATGATACAAACAACAACATTCTAAATAACAATACTATTAGTTGTATAAATCGAAAAAAAGTAATTGATATTAAATTGAATGGAAAACTACCATTTGTAGATAAAAAAAATTAAATTGAAAGGTAAAATAACACTAATTTTAGAACTTATTTTGTCTTCTAGTGTACACTAGTTAGTCCATAAGAAGAACATAAAAATTTAGTTGAGGAGGGCCCCCCGAGTCCTCATGTACTCCACACTCTGGTCAAAAATTTCTTCAATCCCATACTTGAAACTGAACCCTTCTTTAATAAGCTTCTCTGAAGAGATCACTAACTTTGCCTTGGAGGGGATATCATTAAATCTGCATTTACAAAATGTTACTTGGCTTCAATAGAATGTAAGAAAGGGAAGCTATTAACAATTTTATCAAGGCATCGATATAAAAAATGCATTATTCCCTAGTCTTTCACGAGTACTTTAATTAAGAGGTGACCTTAATTATTGAAATACAATAATTTCTTGAGGTAAGAAGCTTACTCAGTTGGAATTTGATACTGAGGGTATCTTTTGCTAAGAAACTTTGCAAGCTCAGGAACACTAGTATTGTGAGCACAAACAATGTATCTACCAGAAGCTGATTCTTTCTCTGCCACAAACATATGAGCACGGCAAATATCCTCCACATGAGTGATAGATATTGAACCTGCTAGCAATTGCATCTGTATCAAAGAGTTCATGAAGAAATCATTCCCTGCAAGGTGCCAACAAAATTCCATCATCAAAACATTCATGAGTCAATTGATATGGTGCTTAAAAATGTGTTAAATGTGAACCTTTTATAAGAGATGTGGCCAATGCAACACTGATTGGGAAGTTTCTAGTGATACAAGGACCAGATGTGAGAGAAGGAATCACAGTGATGAGATCAATGTGATTTTCTTCAGCAAATTTCCATGCAGCTTTCTCTGCTAGTGTTTTGGAGGCAGGATGTCCCTACACATATATAAATCAACTTTACTTTCATAATCTTTTTAATAATGAGTTTGATTCTCCTTACTTTTTTGTTTAAAAATTGATTTTTTAAAACAAATCTACATTATTAGCAATCAATTTCTCATCCAAAATCTGTTTGTTTCTAAAAACCAAAAAAACAGAAGTAGTAAACATCATTGTGAAAAACTGATAAACCAAAATCTGTTAAGAGACATGTTTTTTTGAAAAATAGAAATGTGCTCAAGGGTTACAAAACAAAAAAACTGTTTTTGAAAATAGTAAACAAACAAAGCTTTAATCTTTTTCAGTTAGGAATGACACTGAATGAAGCAGTGCATCATGAAGGTTCATTTCACATAGTTTTGAATACTTACCCAACCATGTGGCTTTGCAGTGGTCAAGTACTCAACATCACTCCAATTGCTTTCATCCATCACAAGACCTGTTCCATTGAGTTGGTTAATAGTTACAGCAGAAGTTGAAGATGTTAAGATGACTCGTTTGACTTCTTTTGCTCGAGCACATGCTTTCAGCACATTCAATACACCTTCAACTGCTGGCTTGATCATGTCATTCTGAATAGTAGTTTGCAGAAGCATTTTTGGATTAGTTTTTCATCAACTCACAAAGATATAAAAGCATCCAATAATTTAGTGAAAAAAATTATAATGCATGATCATGGTTTAATCTACCTCAGGATCTTCTGAAGAAAAGTTCCCAGGTGTAGCAAATTGGAATACAAGTTCACAGCCTGATATAGGGGCATCAAAATCTCCCTCAACTGTTAAATCTGCTCCAAATATTCTCACTACGCCCAAACGTTTCAGTTCCAAAAGGTGAGCTATTTTATGGGGACTACCTGTAATTTTTTGTTCACAGAAATCAAAATTAATAATTGACAGTAGGAGTCAAAATCATTAAATTTACTTGTTTATGGACTAAAACTTAATTACTAGTCCTCCATACTCCATAAAGTGTGATTATGTATAGCGACCAAATTAATAATTGAACCTTACAACTATTATTGTTTTGGTTTATTTTCAAAGTTTAAACGGGTAACAGTATAGAATAATCTTACACATAAGATCTTCACAACCCATAGGATACATGACAATATAAAACTATTTTAATCATTACATCACCAATTTTTTTCTCTTCTTTATATTTTTGGAACTTCTTGTAAAATCTGATTTACCACCGTAAAATACAATACATAAATTAAGAATTTAACGATGATAACAACTTATTTGTAGAAGTATATTAAAAGTCATAAAAATCATGGATTGTGATTGATTCAACATCAGCCTTAAACTCATAAATTAATGATATATATGACAAGAATCAACCATAAGAGAGAGAGGAACCTGCAGGGTCTCTAACAGTGGTATTAACAGCATAACCCTTCAGAAGCAACTGCTTGATCAACAATGACGCCAGAAATCCACTGCCACCGATCACACATGCATTCTTTCCGATTGGCTTGATATTGGCCATGTCTACACACTCACTTCAAAGCAGGGGAAATTGCACTATCACACTTTTGAGAGAATAATGATTTCATTCACAATTGTGAATGAGACATATATAGAAAATTAGAAATCCTAAGATAAAATAAGATTTAGATACTCTTTGAATTCAAGTAAATCTTAAGATAAGAGTTTTATCTCATTCTTGTTGAGATAAAATAAGATATCTGAATTTATGTAATTCCAATAACAAGATATTTACCTAAACCCTGAGATAATAAAAGATATCTGGATCCCCTAAAAAAAAAAAGGATATCTGGATTTCAAATTTAAGTAAATTCAAAAATTGCATATCATTAAATTTAAGGGAATTAGGATTATAATATAATGAACTAAATTAAATTAAAAGATATTGGGGAAAATATTTAGTTAAAAAAAATGACTTAAATGATTGATTTAAAAAAAAAAGGTTGAAAGACTAAATCAAAAGGATATAATACAATTTGATCCTCCTTTTTTTTTTTTAATCCTTAATTTTGGCACATTCATTTAAAATAGAGATATTTAATTCATTAATTTTTCAAAACTAATAATTTTAGTCTCATCCCTCAAATTATGACATCGACAGTTAATTTTTTAATGTTGATTTTCACATGACGCTATATTATTTGTTTATTTTGAGGTGATTAGGATTTGATTTGATTTTACTGTAAGAAAAATTGTTATTTTATTTAAGTTTAAATAATTTTTGCTTCCATGAAAAATACTTATTTTTTGGTTTGAGTCTCTAAATTTTATTTTTTTTTTGTTATTTTGGATCTTAAAAAATTTTTTATTTTATTTTCTATCAGAAACGGAGAAACACTTGGGTAGCTGGTAGCACATTAATTTTAGGCACCACCAATAAAAAAAATTTAGTAAAATAAATAAATATGATTGTCAATTAAATCATTTTTAGATTTTTTTTTATGTTTTTATCTAATGTTATATCCTCCTACAAATCTTCCTAAGTATTAATTAAAAAAAATAATTAATATTTTGAAAATCTCAAACATAATCATTATAAACCCAAAATTTTAATTACAAATCTTGTATGTATTTCAATTTTAATAAAAAAAATCATTTCGGTAGCAAAAAATATTAGGAAGAAAATTAAATAAAAAAGAAAAATATAATTCTTTTTTTAATTGACGATCTAATTTTATTTATTTATTTGACTTTATAAGTTGTAAATTTTCTCTGACTGGACTTAGGTAGTAGGAGAGTTACACCCACCTGAATGACGACAATATTAAAAAAATAGTGTTTTACACATTTATGTGTACTCATGTGTAGTCAGTGTATTGACTTTTTAATAACTACTTTTAGAAGTCATATTAATAATGACTCGTGATGGATGATCTTATAAAACTATTTTTAAATTTATTTTCAATTTTAGGAGAAACACATTTTCTGTTGCCACTTATATTTCCATCTACACTTTAATTTGCAAGTTTAACCTTTCAAGTTTCTGCAATACTACTAGTAAAGCAGTGTAGAACATCTACCATCCATTGATGTATCTTATCTTTAATGCTTGAATCCATTTTGGGTTCTTAAAGCTTTTTTTTTTTTACTGGATCCCATAATGTCATTTAAGCACTAAAAACTTGCATTTGTTCTAGTGATAAAACTCAGTTTGAATTCTTAAATGAATATTCGTGAGTTTCACATTTTTCTTCCTTTTAATTTTGTTTTTTTTAAAGTGGAGAGATTTTTAAGGATTTTTATATAAGAACAGTTTCTCTAGGATGGAGAACTTGAGAGACTTTATAATGGGAGTTCTTAAAAAAACAATTCTTAACCTAAAAACTTAGCTTAAGAATCATCCATTAAAGATGTTCTTAGTATCTTAAGCAGACAAAACAAAATATGACACGATCATAGAGGGGGCATGAATCAAGTGACAAATTTCATCAGAAGAAATAACTACTAAAACAAAGTCATTACAGTTTTAAAAGATTATTAGAAACTCAATGTGCCAAGTCATCCGAATGCAGTATTTAAAGTGATGACTGCACAAAAAAGAAAATAAAAAATTCCCTATCTGGGATCTTCAATTTGATATGAACTTTCTTTGGTCTCTAATAGCCTCTTCCTCAAAATCCTAATCATTGGCAATATCAGAAGGCAATACATAATCTTTATTTGCACAATTTGATTTTCACTATTCAGGCTCATCCAAATGACCATAAAGTTCTTTCCAGTAGTAAGAAGCTTCTTCTGGTGTCCGAAAATTCCAGATATGTGACTTTAACTTTGATTGCTCTTGAGTTTCCAGAACTTCCTGCACGCAGGAGTTACAATGTGTTACCCAAAGGAAAAGCCAGGTAAACTGTCATGCCAGAACAATTAAGCCATGCAACTGTGCAACAGCACATGGTAGCATAATGAATTAAAAGAAAATAAATATAACTAAAAGTTCTTGCTCATTTAATGGTGCTGTGTGCAAAATGGGCATCAAGTAGAAAAGCACAAGTAACAATGAAGAAAATTATAGCATATGAAATTAAAGTTGTAAGACAGAGTTGGTGGGGCAGGTTCCTAAATTCTCTAGTCACAAATGAGAAATAACATACAACCAAATTTGAAATACACATACCAGTGCACAAATCATAAGTCAGACTCCTCTTATGTCTTAATCTCACTACAACACAATACATCAGTTGTTTTATTGAGGTAAAATCCAGAAGCAGAAGTTCTTGCAACTTGCAAGCATATTGAAGACTATGCTTAGCACTAATATTTGCACAGCATTGTTCTATATCACTTGCCCAGCATAAAGTAAGGTGGCCCTCCCTTTTTGTGTGTGCCAAAGTTTGGAAAGTTCAGTTAATAAGCAATGGAACATAAAAAATGAAGAAGATTAGCAACTAACATTTTCAGTAAAACCCCACATTGTTGGTAATGAGATTGTAAGCATTGATCACCTTGGTTTCTAACTTCATAAAACTCTTGTTCAGTCTCAAACTTTGCAAAAGTCATCCACTTTAGTCTTTTTAACTTGTTTTATATTGTCATTATTAAGGACTAAAGTGATACTACAAAGTTGGAGACTGAATTGACAGCTTGGTTAAGTTAGAGAGAAGGGACCAATGATGTGGTGGTTTAGTCCTAACATTCTTCGACAGGGCTACTCTAGAATAATATGGCATCTGAGTGTGCTTGTTTCAAATTAAAATTGAAATGCATTATATATTTATATTTTTATCTGAACTCCCAAAAAAATTAAGGATAGGTAGTATAACCTAACATGCTCACTTTTTAAAAGGAGTTTTTCTTCCTTTTTTCAGACTTAGGAGGAGAAAATCTCAAAAGTCCACCACCCTCTTCAAAAGCTCATAACATAGCCAAAAAGGATCATGAAGATAAGATGTTCTAAAATCACAAGTGCAGCCACCCAAAATAATGGAGCATGACAAAAAAACAATACTAAGGGTCCGTTTGGGTAAAGTTCTCTAGAAGTAAGTACTTCTAGAGAAAAAAATATGAAGAAAAAATGATGAGTTTCTCCATAGGCTAAAATTGGCTTCTCCAATAACTAATTTGTAAAAGCTATCTCATATATAGCTTCTTTAAAAGATTTAAAAGACGTGGGATTTCTACAAATTGCTGGAGAAACCAATTTTAACCTATGGCGAAACTCATTTAATTTTTTCTTTCCTATTTTTTTCTCCTAAAAGCACTTCTGAAAAAGTTTGTCCAATCAGACCCGAAGCCAACATCTAGAAAGGTTCTCAGAATATATATACACACAATTGTTGAACTTGAAAGCCCAATAATGAAGAAGAAGTAGGGAGCAACCTGAACTTGAGATGCAGGTTTGGTCTTGAGCATTAAGCAATCAACCATCGCTCTCCATTTGCCAGAACAATTGTCAAATTTACCAAGCCTGTAATACTGCTGCATTTGATGAACCGGCGCTGCAAAACATTAAAGGAACAAACTTTGTCAACATTTGGATGACCCAATTGAAAAAGACAAAGGCTTTTTTAGGTTTTAGGGCAATGGGTATTACAGTAGCAGAAATAGACAGCGTCGAAAGTAGCAGCACATGATAATTTGCGATTAGGTGTGGAGCTTGAAGCTTCCTTCTCCGACGACATTGTAGCACCCAACAACCCCAGACAAGAAATTCAGAATAACTTGACCCAACTGATTTGATTTTTTTAATCGGGTCGACTACTGAATATGGAGCATCAGTAAGACAGAAACAACTGTTGCTCAATCGGGTCGAGTACTGAATATGCTCCATTTTTTACTGCTCAACTTTTTTTTTAATATATAAAGCTTTCAGGATTCAATAAAAGTGAGAAAAAAATTATCCACCGATAATAATTTTACGGTGTCATCTAATCACCATTCATTATGATAAATTTATGATTTGATAATAATAGTATAAATCAGTTTTACATTCTTAAGCATTAAGAGGGATTTGGATTTGGATTGAGCCAAAACCTTTTAGAATGAATATCTTAAACTTCTTATTTCTTGTAAATATTATTTTTTTTCTAGGTAGAATATTTATTTTTTTATCTTTAATGTATAATTAATTTATTTCTTCAAATATTGTTTATATTTATCAGTAAAAGAGAAAATATTTGTCAAAAG
Source organism: Amphicarpaea edgeworthii (assembly GCA_014843725.1). NCBI lineage: Eukaryota > Viridiplantae > Streptophyta > Magnoliopsida > Fabales > Fabaceae > Amphicarpaea > Amphicarpaea edgeworthii. Next base: position 24,030,029 of record CM026328.1, read on the forward strand.
TTCAGTTTAGTTTATTACTAAACCTTTCTAAAAATTTTCTGGTTTTCATGCTTACCATCATCATTGTTCTTTTTAATTGGTAATGTAATTTTATTTAGTTCCCTCTACTAAAATTCTCTGTTACAAGTCTTTTTAGGTTTTTTTTTACTCTTTTAGAAAAACTTATATAATCACTGTATAAGTTTCTAAATTTAATTCTAATTAAAATTTTCTTCATAAAAAAAATAACAACTAGACTCTAAATAACACAACAATCTCTTTAAAAAGCTTTAATTTTAATGATACATTATGGAAAGTTATAGTTTTTAAATAGTCATTATTATAACTAATTTATTTTATCATGTAAACATATATAAATATAAGTTAGATTATAATTTTTTTCATCTACAGTTTCTTCTTGTAATTCAACACATGCTTAAGTTAATTTTTGTTTTAAAAATAATTTTAAACAATAGAATTATTGAGAAATGGTTTTCAACTTTTTGTTATTCATTTTCCTGATCTGAAACAACGAAGCTGACCCTTCATGAATGAAAAGGTTCATATCTAAAAATGTACTAACTGTATTACACAAATGAGAAATCTGAAGTTTTGAATTAACCATCAACATTGTAAAAACTCAAAGCAGCCCCCAAAATTAGCAATCAAGAAATTGCTTTCTTTGTACATTTTGGCTTACAAATACTAAGATAAACAGAATGGATAAATAATAATAGTACATATTTATATTATACTAACACTGAGCCGAAAAATTATATTTCGATTTCATGTCACCTAAAGGAAAAGATAAGAGCTCTCCAGCACAACTTGTATTGAAATCAGAAATGTCTTACAGATCTTTCAGTTTACTCTTGCTTGGTTTCACTTAGAGAGGCCTTAACCTGTTCCATATGACAGGAATCTCTCAGAGGTCCACTCAACCCCGAGCAGGAGTCGTTGGCCGCAATCGTAACCGCAAAATATAGATAAATGGTGCAGAGGACAGTGAGTAGAACAAGAGCAGATAAGAGGAACCGGTGCCTGTTGAAGAGTGCTGACCAACTGCCCACTTCATACTTTGCAAACTGCCTCTTGATCGACGGTGACTTCAGACGAGGAGAAGGCGTCAAAATGGATTCGAGAACCATGGCTTCTACAATGACTTACTTAGGACTGCACTGCCTGAATCTGTACAACATGTCAACAAACATTAGCAAGAGTTTGAGGAAATTCAATGCACAATAGCAGCAGCAACAACAATAATAGCCTTATCCTATTAGTATTAGGTGAGATCTGCTACACGAATCACACATCATGAGATTCAATAAAAAAAATAGGGGGGCTAAAATAGCAGATGCTTTGCAACTAATAGCATAAAAGGAGCTACTACCAGATAATCATTCGTGGAGATGTATGATTAAGATCAGTTCCATTCACGCTCTTACCTAAGGGCTAATATGCTCCCTATATGTCTAGATAAAAACCAGAGTCACATTTCATGCAGAACCTAAGAGGAAATTCAGAATGTAGTGAAACGTCTTCCTTCAAACAAAAGGTAGTTTCTCTCATCTTAATCCTCAAATTCAATAAGGAATAACTAAATGCTAATTCATTATCAACATGTTGACACTTATTTCATCAGATACAGAAAGCAAGAAGATGGCAAAATTGCAAAACATAAGAGCTACAGTTTCTGTGCTGAATTTACATTCAATCCTCGATTAAAACCTAACTAGTAAATATAAACGTATGTCACCTCAATGCAAGAGTGTATGCTGAAAATAATTTCTACAAGTTACCCACAGCTTGGGCTAATCCTATATAGAATTAGAGAAATCCAACAAATATTAATTACCAAACAATCTCTCTATAAAAAAAAGAAATCAGAATTCCATCCGACTACAGAGGATGGTAGTAAATAAAACACAATCAAAAGAGAATAAATCGACATTTAAACCAATGCAAATTGCAACCCCCAAAGTCATCAACAACAAACCTTCAAATATAATGAGTAATGAGAAATTAGAAATGAGAAAAAAAAAATCCTTGTATAAAACACAAGATTTGACAAGGGATAAGGTTTTGTTGTTGTATAAAACACGAGGTATTAAGAACTACAACTGTTGTTCATTTTGTATGAATCAATAGTAAGCCAATACTTTTTAATTGAAATAAAGTTCAAAACATTGCTAGAATAGAATAGCATATTCACAAGACATGGACTTTTGGTACTCCAGAATTCATTAAAATAGCAGAGAATTGGCCATTCAATCTTGTAAACTCTAGTAGACATGCAAAGTCAAAACAGAACAGCATCAGGTTGCTTGCATGATGCATCCATATTTAACTATCCACAAAAAATCCCAGCATTAGTTTCCTGCTATTTCATCAACATTCTTTATCCTAAAACCTAGTGCAACAGCCACAGTTTTCAATAACATGTGGGAAAAATCAAATTAACATTCAACAAAATCAAGGTACACAAAACAAGGAAAATCAAAAGCATGAAACAAAATGCGTCATACCGGTTGCATTCCTCTGCATATATAGTAGATTCAACAGAATTACCCTGTTGGTGATTCCTAATTACACTAACCCCATTGATCCAATCTACTTAAACTCATACCCCAATTATGCAAAATGCACACAACATGCTCAGAAAATTAAAAATTAAGCTTTACCTGGTACAATAGAACACCTGAATCAAAATACTTGGTTTGGGTAAAATCAAATTGCTCTAATACCCGTAGGGGAAAAACAACTTTTTTCCCCAGTTGGTGATGCATACACACACACAACAAGATAGAGAGGCTTAATAATAAGACAGAGCGAACGTAAAATTTCTACATAAAAGCTAAGAATGATAGATGGTGAAGGTTATTGTTATTGGAGTGAAGAAGAGAGAAGAAAAAAGCGTTACCTTTGACTTCGAAGGTTATGAAAAGGCGCGTGATTTGTGAACAAGAGCGTGCTTTAAGGTTGTAATGTAATGTAACAAAACAACCAAAGATGGAGAACGGAATGTGTTGTTGGTGTCATGCCATGTGAAAGAGGAACCATCCCCATCCAATCACACCGTATTCCTTTTTAGGCTTTTTGGCTAAATAAATCAAAGTGGCAACACTAAAGGGGGAAAAAAAAGTAATTAAATTAAGTAAATTCTAATTTTAAATCAACAAATATAAGGTGACTATCTAATATAATTTAAAAGAAATTTATGTTAAAGAACATTTTAATGACTGAGAGTTGATTGTTTTAAGTTTTAACGTCATGAATGAAGGATTTGATATTTTTTTTTTAAAAGATTTTTGTGGTCCCATCGAAGCTAGATCTACATCTAAGTTAGAGCATCTAGACAATAAATTAAGGAATGATAGTATTTAATTACCATTATCAATTATTAGACGTTAGTAGCACTATAATTCATTGACCTTTTTTGACAAAATATAATTTCATAATACATAATTTAATTTATTGGCCTAGATCACCAAGTTTACCGGAAAATTCTCATAATACGAAAACTTTGTAATTTTATCAGATTTTTGTTTGGATACATTTGTAATTTTAATAAAGAAATAGAAAAAAAAAAGAAGAGAAAGTCAATTCTATTAAAAAAAAATCATAAATATTAGCAGCATGCATTCTTCACAACATTTTTTTTGTGAAATGAAATTATCTTAATTTTGTTTAACTATGCTGAATATTATTTAGAGTATTTATATGTTCTCCCCCTTTTTTTTGTAATCCCAAAGGAAAAGCATAAACTAAAATTCATATACAGATAATAATATTTGAAGAAAAAACCACAATTGTGCTGTATTTGAACATTTGTTTCCTGTAAAAAAACATTTTTTTGAATTTTATATTATAAATTGAGTAAAAGTTAAGAACGGTGTTTCTTCAACTAATAATAATCCAAGACAAATTTAAGAAGGGAGCTAAATTTCATGAAAGATATGTTTAATCCAGTCTCTCCATTTAAATTTTCCCAAGCTTCAGTCATTAGAGCAAATATGTAACACACAACTAAAGTCTTGCATTTTACACACACAAATCAACCACCCCTTGGTGCTATACGAAAATTCCTATAACTTCAGAACAGGAAATCTGAAGAACCAAGGACAGAAGCAAGATTTCTACCCAAGTTGCGTCCCCTGAGGCACTCCACATCCACCACGTGCGAATGATCAATAAAGAGGTTCACCTAAACAAATTAAAGGTGTATGTGTATAATAATGTCAACTAAGCTGCAACATACATAGGTTTATTATATTCTTAGTAAAATAAAAAGGGAAACTATAATATATAGTAGATAAATTATTTACCTTTGGACCATATTGTTTGATGAACCATTCGGATATTCTCTGATTTGATGCTTCAAACATGGTCTTCTCAATACCAAGGCGCCCTATGATCTTGGCAATAATATCAGCACGCATGTTATCAGCATGTTTGCTCACATCATCTGCATCAATCATTATCATGTCTGCACCTGCTTCTAGACATCTCTCAGCCCTTCTGATCAAGAGATCCACATCTTCTACAAATTCTGTGGACAAAAGATATTACAAAGCAATGGTAAACCAAATATTAGATATACTATATGTACCAGTGATAAGCGATTAGTGCCTGAGAATTTCATAAGCACCATTCATTCAAAACAGAAAATAGTACTAGCATTTAAAACAATTAATATGTCCCGACATCAATGTCTTCATATATATAGATACCGTAGGTGTACTGAATCCTATCCTCCCCCTCAAGCCATTTGATTCTACATACATTCTCAGCAGATTTATATGAAGTAATAATAAAGGTGAAGGAATCCATAATAAGCATCTCTTCTACATTCATCCATCTGATTGAGCAATTTATCCAAATTGGATTGCATGGCCATTCCCTTTAGAAAAGGAAAAAACCAAACCCACAAACCATAGTACACTATTAAAAATCAACTGCAGATTAGTGAATCCTCTTACTGCATTCACGAAAATTCACTTAAAAGAGAGATTATTTACAGACACGTGCAGAAAGACAGAGTTAAATAAAATATTCTTACCAAATGATCTAGGTGCAGGGGGAATATAAGCCCCATAAGCCCTGTCACGACCTTTGGGAATATCAGACTCATTAAACTTCACATGAAAATGAGGCTTAGCTTTCATACCACCACTTTTGACCAAGCGGACGAATCTCAGAAAGTTCTCTTCAGGAATCTCAAGCGAACCCACGTTGAGCTCAATTGTGTCAAACCCCAACTCCTTGCATTCCTTTAACAACACAACCAAATCAGAAACCAAAATTCAGCATTACAAAATAGTAATAGTAATGTTGAATCAGGTGAGCAGAGAGAGAGACCTCCACATATTGTTTGAAACCTGATGGAGTTTTTTTGCTAATGATGTGCTCAGCCCAATCCCCTGTACTAACGTACACGTCATGCTGATGAGCTATGTCAATGAGTTGTTTGATAGTAGCCTTTGGCATCATGCTGTGAGAACCCCCAGAAAACTTCAATCCATCAACATACTCTCCCATAGATTCAAATATATCCTGCACAAATCAAACACTCCAAACTAGTAAGTTTTTGTAGTTTCGATGCAATTTTTAAAATATTTTCAAAATTTATAACGTTTAATCACATGATTAACTAAGGATCAGGTGCAATTTACGCGATCCACCTAGTCATTAACAAATATAGTAGCATCTTCTTATAAGCTCGATGAATTGATTAAGTAGAAAACAGAGTGATGGATGAAGTGAATATAGAATACCTGAAGAAGGTTGTGGGAGAAGAGAGTGTAGTGAGGGCTTTGAATCTCGGTGACGCCAAAACAACGAGGCTTGGCAGGGCGATCTTCATTCTCCTCCTCGAACCTCTTCCATCGCAACGCTGCCATCGAGAACGAGAACGAGAACGAGAACGAGACGAGAGTATCCAATTCCGTTTCCTTCTTCTTTCAACTTTCCTTCCTTTCTTTCTTTTTCTCCCAAACGCGGCTTTTTTCCGAACAAGCTTATTAGATAGCTCTGGAAGAATAGAGAGAAAGAGAAGGAGTTGTTTCTAGAAGACGCTGGAAACGCAGTAGCAGTTCGTTATTCATCCAAGTGTCACGACACGACGCTGTTACTGTTAGAAAAAAATATATATATATTATCCTCAATAAATACATCTCACAATTAATATTATATAAATTTATAATTAATAATTAATAATACATTTGTATTTATAAATCTCGCCTTGTAAAGTATCAACCGTGTGCATTCTTCACATAATCCATAATTAAATAATATCAATAATTAAAAATCAATATATAATTTATATGATTAAAAATATTTATTTATTCTAAATTGTATTTTTTAATTATAAAAATCAACATTTATTTTGTGGAATGCACAAACTAAAATACTTGTGATAATGTAAAAATACAAGTCATTAGAGTTGGGCCATTTTTGTTAATAATAGCAAATAATATACAGAGGCATCAGATTATGTGCAATTCACTAGTGAAACACTTGTGTAGTCACAAATTTAATCACTTATAAGTTTAGGGAAAAGTTAAAGATTACAGCAGTGATATTCGTTGCGAAAGGAACACGAAATGTACGAATTAAAAACGTGGATGATTATTTTTTAAAATATATCTTAATTAAAAATATAAAAAGTGTAAAACATGTTTTGATAATAAATAAATAAATAAAGAGTTCGTACTGTTTAAGGAAAATTGTTTGGTACTGAACTACTGATTAGCATTTTGCTTGCCAAAATTATGGGTAAATGCAATCAGCGAAACAGCTGGGAAATTAGAGTGCAATTTAAATTTTTGGAAAATACTGAGAACAAAGTATTCTTTCTTAATCTTTAGTTTACTCAGAAATGTGAGATGAAGAATGATTTATATAAATTCATTATGATGAAGCAATATTTTGGAGCAGTTTCAGTTGCATTTATCATATTTTGGCTACAATTCCTATGATCATAGCAACCATAATCCAAAGCCATGGGATGTGACCTTTCCTTGGTGATGAAACTCTGCTTTCCGTGTCCCTTATGGAAGGAATATTAGAAAGTGAAAGAGAAAAACGAAGAATAAAGTAAACTGTGAAGAGGAAAGCAGCTTTTTAGCCAAAGATCACAGCTAATTTTTCTCATTGTATGATAATATATATGCAGCAAACCTGGCTCAACCCTTTATTCTTATTCCTCCATTTTCTCCACTATTAAAGCAAGGAGTCATGAACAAGTTATCTTTATCTAATTACTAACATCTTAGCCTTACTGTGTTGTTGCCTCTGAATTTTGAGACAATGGCCAAAAACTATGGCTTCCTTGTCTGCATTCTTGTCTTGGTCTTGGACATTGTTGCTGGCATACTTGGAATTCAAGCAGAAGTTTCTCAAAACAAGGTACTACTTACTCACTCTAAGACCAAACATATTGGTGAGAACATTAATTAATGAGTCTTTTTTTTTTTTTTTCATGTTTTGGGATGAAATGAAAACAGGTTAAGGATTTGAAGATGTGGGCACTTGAGTGTAGGGACCCAAGCTATGAAGCTTTCAAGCTAGGACTTGGTGCTTCCATTTTCTTGGCCTTTGCTCATGCAATTGCTCACTTGCTTGGTAGGTGCATTTGCATACAATCCAAAGAACAATGCCAAGGAGCCACAGCCAATAGGCTATTAGCAGTGGCTTTTCTCATTTTGTCTTGGTAAGTCCTTTTCAACATGTGTTTTTTTATTTCTGTTGTTTCTTTGGTGATTCAAATATATACACATGATGTGATATGTACTACAAGTTATTATATGAGATAATTTTTATAAATTAATGATGGAAGAAGTCAATTAGATCTTAGATCTCATGTTCTAATATTGCCAACCGGTTAAGTTCTTGATTAAAATTAGTGATTTGACAAAGTTAGTGAATTGGTGTTTGATTGCAGGATATTGTTAGCGATTGCATTCTCCTTGCTGATTTTAGGCACCTTAGCCAACTCAAGATCAAGAGAATCGTGTGGGATATCAAATCATCGGTTTCTATCCATTGGAGGGATTTTATGCTTCATACACGGGTTGTTCACTATTGGTTATTATGTTTCTGTAACTGCCACAAGAAGAGAAGTAAAGAGGCAAGAAAACTCCATTGCAGGCCACACATAAATAATTCGACCAAGGATCTATTTCATTTCAACTGCCATTTCAGTTGATTAGATAAGAGAGAAATTGTTCAACTGCTTACAATCTGTGCTCTCATTATAACTTTAGGATCTTTGGCATTAGCCATGCATTATTAAATATTAATTAAAATTTTATGGAAGAAAATAGTGAAAGTGGGGGTTATGGCTATGTTTGTTTCCACGTTGAATGCAACTAGTGTAACAAACATGTTCTATCTTCTATGTATGCCCTTTTTTATTTGGAATTTTTTTTTTTTTATAAACCCTTTTATTGAACTCTAAGTCATTTACACGGAGTCGAGCTAACTGTGCCCAGGCCCAGAAAAGGTGACATGACTGCATATTCACGTGGTCCATGGAATTTGGAATAGTTATTTCCCGACACGAAATGGATAGAAAGAAAACAAAAACAAATGAAAGGTGATTAAAAAGTTTTCAAAATTTAAATTCTAGAAAAAAAAATAAACTTTCCCCCCTCTTTTTATTTTCACTTTTTGTTTAACTAAAAAATATATTTTAATTTGTATATTGCATGGTATAAATATTTTATTGTTATATGAGTAAAGTTTATAATTAATATTTTTAATGCATAAACTACGTTATAATTAAAAATTATAAAAAAATAAATACCATTGAATATATAAATTATATTTTAAACTTATAATGAATAATTTTAATTGTGATATAAATTTATTTTTATCATTGACATGTTTTTTTTAAAGCTATTGAAATTGAATTTTGGTATATAGTTAAAAGAAGATAGATTAAAAAATAATTAAGAAGACAAAAATACAAATTAAAATAAAAATAAATAATTGAATTGAGCAAGAAAGCTACAAAATTGTATATCTTTAATCTTTTTGGCGATGAAAATAATTTAACAATTAATGACAAATTATATATTTTTAGTATTTTAATTTTTAATAAATTATAAGTCAATGGGGGTGTTAGTTTATTTTAGGTCTAGGTCATTGTACGTTAATTTTAATGATAACCTCCCATTTTTTAAAATTGTTTTTCAATCTTATAATTTTCAAAAAAGTAAAACGCAGTTAGACATGTCAGATGTGACAGGCATTGAAAACAATGTATATTATTATTATTATTATTATTATTTTACAACATTTGTAACTACTGTATTTGTAAAAATCTTAAAATTTATAAAGAGTATAATTATAACTGCAATAAAGAAAGAACTTGTAAAGATTGGAACGTATTTATAGTTTAGAATGATTAAGAATATTTTTTTTTTTGACAATCAATGATTAAGAATATTAAAGGTTAGGAATAGGAAGATTTTCTTATCTTATAGAGGAACGAATACGACCGTTGGTTTCAAATTTGTTAATTTGAAAAAACGAGACAGAACTTCTTCTTCCATATCCAGAGGACAGAAGAGAAACCTTGGCCGCCAGATCCAAATTCAAAATTCACGCTCCACAAACCTCTCACTCTTCTTTCTCCGTCAACCCTAACCTAACATACCTATTCAGTTCAATTCCACTCTTCATATTCCGAAGCCACACCACACATGGCTTCTCGCAATTCTTCAATTCAGAAAAAGGTGGGCCCCGAAGAAGCTTCACTCGACAAGCGTCGCAGGATCCTCGGAGCTGAGAAAATGGAGCGACAACAGGGCGGTAGGGTCAGAACGCCGTTTTCCGTTGTCACCAATACCGCAGCAACGAGTGACGCCGCCGCCGCCGAAGGCGGCGGCGGCGCCGTCGTCGATTTTACGAAGGAGGAAGTGGAGGCGCTGCTCAATGAGAAGAAGAAGGGGAATACCTATGATAATAAGGTTTTTGCGATGTTCTTGATCTAATCAATTAGTAAATGTGTTTTCTTGTTGGCTTTCTTTAAAGGTGATTTTTTTGTTTGTTTTTGCAGAAAAAGATTGAGCAGATGACGGATCTTATTAAGCGCCTTAAGCTCTGCGTTCGGTGGTTTAAGAGGATTGAAGAAGGGTATGTGCAAGAAAAGGAAAAGCTTCAGTCTGAGCTGGAGGCTGCTGAGAAGAAGTGCATTGATACTGGTGCGTTTTTTTTCTCTTTGGAGATTTTTTAGATTAAGTTGAGCGGATGGGATATGCTTGTATGCTATTGAAAATATCTTTCATCTTGCTACGATGTGTTGTACTTTATCAACATACCTTTTGTGTTTTCTCAGAGACTGAGATGAAAAATAAGATTGGGGAGTTGGAAGAGACTGTATCTGATTTGAGAAAGACAATTTCTTCTCTAGAAGAGAGAATTGTGAAGGAAGAATCAGATAAATTGGTAAGGTTTCCTGCATGCTTTGTGATTGAATATCTCAAGAGATGTTACTTTATTGTCTGATTGTCTCATTTCCTCGTGGCTTCACAACTAGGAAGCAATTAATTCTTATGGTAAAGAAAAGGAAGCCAGAACTGAAGCTGAGAAAGTTCGGGATGAGAAATCAGCTGAGCTTGAGAAAGTTCGGGTTGAGAAATCAGTTGCTGTGAAGAAGGTGATACTACGTTATATTCTGTATAAGTTAGTTGTAAAATATTGAACTTTACCACCGAGTTATATGAAACTATCCGTCGCCCTCTTGGGTAAATTCTGCACTATACTTAAAGATGTTCATGTTTTCTGTTATTTGATTCCTGCAGATTTCCTCATTATCTTTTCCTTTTGGAACTGTTGTGTTTTGCAGGCCATTTCAAATGAGGACTTGTACAAGCGATCACAAGAGTATAATATGAGCCTGCAGCAGTACAATAGTCGTCTTCAGTCAGATCTTGAAATTGCTAATGAGGCCCATAAACGACTTGAAACAGAGAAAGCAACCATTGTTGAGAGCCTTAGCAATGTAAGAGGCCACAATAAGGCATTGCAGGAACAATTGGTATCTCTTAAAGTAAGTTGTATCAGCATGTTTTTTTCTCATGCTATGAAGTGTTTAATGATGTTTTGTCAACGGAGAGTGTTGTTTCGTGATTTTTTCCTGTTAATTTTAAGAAATATTTAAAATCAAGTGAATTATGTGAACATTTTGAAAATTATTTTGCTACAATGGGTGTGGAATGGAAGTGAATAGCTAGATATTAATTGGTAGCTTACTTTGCAGTCTATTGATGCCAATGTCTTCAAGCAAGCACTTTAATTTTAACTTGTTTATAATTCTTTAAATTTTATGAGTACTTTGTTGTGAAGAGACTGTTGTATTTTTATTTTACAATTTCAATTATTATTAGCATTAACTTCCTGTTGTCATTGTAAGTATCTTGATAGTCTCTCTTTTGTGTTTGTTGCCCCTGTTTTTTGCTTTTTTTTTTAATCTGTTTTCAGGTTTCACAAGACGAGGCTATAAAGCAGAAAGAAATTTTAGCAAATGAGCTCAAAAGCCTTCGTCAAGATTTAAAACAAATTAGAGATGATCGTGATCGTCAATTGGGTCAAGTACATGCTTTAACTGGAGAAGTAGCAAAGTACAAAGAATATACAGGGAAAACATGTACACAATTGGATACGTTGATGATTAAAACAAATTCTCTCGAGGTTTGTTGTTATGTTTTGTTCTCGCCTTTTGTGATTTTGTTCTTTTATTACATAAATCCACTGATTTATGAAATGTGCAATTTCTTTATAGGAGACTTGTTCATCTCAAAAGGAGCAAATACATATACTGCAGCAGCAGTTGTTTGCTGAAAAGGAAAAGTTAAAGGTAATGCAGTTGGCTTTTATTCTTAACATGGAGCAGTTGCTAACCATTATTAATTTTTTTTAGAAATTAATGACAACATGGTATTGGGTTATTTTTTCTTGCAGTGATTAAATGTTTTTGACAGCTAGACCTGACACAACTTTATTTCCTTTCTGTTAGAATGCTGATTTATCTGCTTCAGAAACAAGAACAATGTTTGAAGAGCAAAAGAGAATTATATGTGAACTACAGGATCGATTGGCAGATAAAGAATTTCAAGTAATTGAAGGAGAGATGCTAAGGAAAAAACTGCACAACACTATCCTGGTATTGCTTGCTTTACATAAGTTTTTGGTTGTTATAATGTAAATCTCCGCTTACACTATGATGTAAGGCATTACAGTTCAATGGTATCCAATTAATTTCTATTTCCAGGAGCTAAAAGGAAATATTCGTGTGTTCTGCCGTGTGCGGCCGCTCCTACCAGAGGACAGTACGGGAACGGACATGGCTGTTTCTTTCCCTACGTCAACAGAAGCGCTTGGTCGGGGCATTGAATTGATACAAAGCGGTATATAGACTTCTTTGTCCCTCTCTCTGCTTCTATTGTATCTTATGAATTGGTACTAAACAGTATGCATGCTTTGTCAAGTATCATAATCCCATCCTTTAATGGTCAGCAGGGCAGAAGTACAATTTCACATTTGACAAGGCGTTTAATCACGAGGCTTCTCAGCAGGAAGTTTTCACAGAGATATCACAGCTGGTACAAAGTGCACTTGATGGCTACAAGGTAATATAGAGCACGGTACACAGGAAATAGGTATCAAAATGGTTAGCAAGATAATATTGTAACCCGAAAGATAGAACAAACACTTGCCATTGGTGTTTGGAACAATGAGTTTCATTTTTAAAATACCATTGATAATTCTTGCATTGCGTTCCTACCAAATTTCTTGGGTGCACTTGTGGTAAAACCAAAGTTATGTGATTATTAGCTTTGAAATACTTCTTGTTTAAATGTATGCAGTTGTTAATGTTGTTATTGCTGTTGTATGTAGTGTATGGTTGTCTGTTTTTCCCTTTATTAGGAAATGATCATTAATTAATAATTACTTTGGTTGTCGTTAAGCATCCAATGTCCACTTTTTTAGTTTCTTTATTGTGTGAACAAATACTAGCCTTATCTTTAGAAGTTCAACTATCAATGCTTGAAGTTCATATTCTTTAAATTTGTTGTTTGTGTTATGAACTCTAGCCTACTATTTTGTTTAAATAGGTGGCTTTGTCTGATTGTGTTTATACTTTATACCATGAAAAGTAGTTTCAGTCTTGAGATTCAGAACAGAAATGGAATGGATTATACCATTATAAACATTGCTTGCTGGGGGTTTATCTTTTTGTTTCATAATTTTTCTTGCTTTTGTTTTGTTTGTGTTGATTTGGGTCTAAGCCATGTCTTGACACAGAGGGCCATGGTTTGTTATGGCAGGTGTGCATCTTTGCATATGGACAGACGGGATCAGGCAAAACTTATACTATGATGGGTAGGCCTGATGCACCTGATCTGAAAGGATTGATACCACGTTCTTTCGAACAGATATTCCAGACTAGCCAGTCTCTAAAAGACCAAGGGTGGAAGTACACAATGCGTGTTAGTATAACTTCATCCTGATTTTCAATTTTCATGTGGCCACATATACAAATAGAAACTGAAAACTTTAATTTAACATTTTCAGGTATCAATATATGAAATATATAATGAGACCATCAGGGATTTGTTATCATCAAATCGGTCAAGTGGGAATGATAGTGCTCCCACTCCCAGCAAGAACCACACCATTAAACATGAATCGGACCTCCACACTGAGGGAGTTCATAGTGCAGATGAGATTTCCTCCCTCCTACGAATGGCTGCACAAAGCAGGTATATCTTTGGAATTTGGATCCTGCAAATCCTTTCTTGCTTGAAGTTAATGCTTTGAATGAACTTTCTGGATGAAGACGTGCAAAAATGCATGTTTTCTTCCATATGAATTTCAGATGACTTATTATTCCTTTTCGACTTCCAAGTTTCTGTCTAATGATATAACTGGAATAAGTGTACTCGATTCAGTTAGAAAATTTAATACTTCAATTATGCAATGTGCCCTTGTTATTGGTCTACAGTCTATATATAAGTAATTAAGTATATAACTGGATCATATCATATTCATAAACAAAGAAAATAAGAAATTGCGGCACTTGTGTTTTTTCAGGTCAGTGGGAAGAACACAGATGAATGAACAGTCATCTAGAAGCCACTTTGTCTTTACATTGCGTATAAATGGGAGAAATGAGGTACATGCTTTTGTAATACATTAGCATATTTTCTTACTGTTGTTCTTTTATTTTTTCTGACATTTTCTCTATTTTGTAGAAAACTGAACAACAAGTGCAAGGTGTCTTAAACCTGATTGATCTGGCTGGAAGTGAAAGACTATCAAGGAGTGGGGCAACTGGGGACCGGTTAAAGGAAACTCAGGTATCTATTTTGATTTGCGTTGCTATGAATTTTTGAGCTCTGTCAACAAAATTCTACTTTTCTTTTAATTTAATGACAGTAATTTTCTTTGCTGTCACATTCAGGCTATCAACAAAAGTCTCTCGTCTTTGAGCGATGTCATATTTGCTTTGGGAAAGAAAGAGGAGCATGTTCCTTTTAGGAATTCAAAGCTCACACACTTTCTCCAGGTTCATTTACTGCTAAAATTTTCAAATATTGATAAATTGAGCGGGTGGTTCTTGTCATTCATATTAAAAACTAGAAATGTTACACTACTAAAAAATGTAATGCTATGTCTTGATATGGTGGGGACTATTATTACAGTATTATATTGTTGATCAATTTACAATTTGCTTTTGTTCTTCTAATGCTCTCTAACTTATATTGTATGCATTGCAGCCATGTCTTGGTGGGGATTCCAAAACGTTGATGTTTGTCAACATCTCACCTGATCAAGCTTCAACTGGTGAATCACTTTGCTCTTTACGCTTTGCAGCCAGAGTCAACGCCTGTGAAATTGGGATTCCACGGCGTCAGACTCAGACTCAGACGTCATCAACACGCTCCTCAGAGTCCCGGTTGAGCTATGGTTAAAAAAGAGAGAGCTTTGCCTGACCACATGCTTCATCATCCATGACCAACATTAACTGTTTATTTTCTTCTTCAGCGGCAGAGCAAAAAATATTCTTTTTTGCTGCTGTGATAATTGTATGAGTGTAAAATTTTAGAAAATCAAGCTTGTGTAAATTGGTTTGTAGAGAGGCTTGGCTTTAGCCTCCAAGGTACTGCCATTTAGATATGACATGATTGTATTCAATTTATTTAGCAGCTTGTTGATTCTAAATGAAATGAAATGAAACTCCACCGTTTGGTGGATTCTTTGCTCACAAAGCTCTTCCCAGAATGTTAACAAATTACACCTCTTCCTTTTCTTCCCTCACTATTTTTGGGCTGATACTTTGTTTTACAAACGACAACAGCAAAAAGAGACTGGAACAAGAAGACAACAAAGTAAATATGCATTTAAGGCTATCTTTGGGAATTTCAATGAAGACACATTAGAGTGGTTAATAACAGATTAATGATTTGCGTAAGTCTTGATAACGAAGCTCAACATCTGACCTGTGATTAGTCTATTTGTTAATGAGGAATTATTTAATTTGACACGGATGAACGATTGTTTCAGATCGTGTTCAACATAAAATAATTGGTAAATAAAAGGGACCTGTGTAAATTGAGTTTATGAATAATTAATTAACTTTAGGACCACTAATAAGTAGTAATATTTAACTTTAAGGATTGTAAAGATTAAATTAAGCAAAACCCATATTACTTTGTACTTCTCTTCTAAACCCTATAATATGTTAACATAAGTTGACACAAGTAGTTAAAGATTTAAAATTAATTCTTTATAATCAAGCCTGATGAACAACTCTTTAGAGATATCTTAAGTGTCTAGGGATATTTCTTTAGGAAGTGTCTAGGAACTAATTAACTGGTTATAATTAGGTAAAACTATTTGCAATTTAGGTCTATAAATAATTCTCCAACAGTCCAAATTTAAAATTTGAAGGATTGCATATTTAGTTATTTATGGACCAAAACAAAAAGATCATATATTTTGTTTAACCGGGTTTTGTTTTTCTTTTGTCTCCTCTTGTAATTGAATAACAATAGAGGCTTTTGAAGAGTAATTTACTTTTTGATAATTCCGGTAACGTACTGAAGAGTATAGAAAATTGAAAGACTGAAAATGTAGTTCTTCAATTTGTATTTGGATGTTGGTTCAATTATAGCCTCTTCAATTCGCTCGTTTTTCTTATTTTTTTGCTATTCTAATTTTTTACAGAGATGGTTATTTAGGCACGAAAGTGAAAGCCTTTTCAACTGTATTTTTTCCTTATAGACATAATATAATTTAAGGGATTAGAATACCTTCTTCAAACAACACTTGTTAGGCCACATTTCTTCTTATTTTTGACAAAATATGTCAAAAGAGAATGTTTCAGCAATGATGTCATCTTTTATTTCTTTCTTTTTCTGGAAGTTGTTGCGTATTGTTGCACACGACATAAAATCTGAGAATATCATAGAATCCAAAATTCTAGGCTTCCCTAGTAATGAGTTTTGCATTAATTCCAAAAGGTCCAAAATTTTTACTCGATTGGAAACTATATATATACTCTGATGTTGACACACCTAGAATACAATCAGATACACTAATTGAGCAAAATTGTTATTCAACAGGGTAGTTTGAATCCCATGTATCTCCCTGATGTGTAGTCTTTCAAAGTTCGAATAACTCCAAAGCTTGTCATTAGGACAATACTTAAAGTCATGACTATGCTAACCGAAAATACTATTAAGGATGGTCTTCCATAGCTTTGAATTGCTCTTTGCACCACTAATAAGCCAATGAGTGATGCAACAAAACATATTATGGCCAAGATGAGTGCAGTTTCTATGTGATCCATTCCCAACAAAAGGTATTGCAAGGCTGACATGGTGGATGAGAAGAAAACCATGAAGGAACATGTTGCTGCTGTCACCTATACAACAAAATAATTTGATTGCTTTGTCAATACCAGTTTATCAGCCACAAGAACTATAATCATTACTCATTTACACTGTCGTTCGTTGCATCACAATCCATTGTATACATAACTTTTAGGATAATTTTATAAAAATCAACAAACTTATCAAATGGAGGATTGTGATTCAGTGACAGCATAAGTACATCATCTTTTTTTTTCCTAATCATTAGTGAGTTGATGGATTGCATTAGCTACTAATGCCTAATGTTTCCGGTCTCAAATATAAACAAAGTAAATCACAATTTATGTATCATGATTCAAAATATAAACAAATTTTAACTCATTTCACTTTATTTAATGAAATAACTCAGAAGTACATGATAAGATAGTGGAACTTACCTCAGGAGCTATTCCAACATGTAGAAGAAGTGGACTTATCAGCATTCCACCTCCAATTCCAAAGACACCACCCAACATCCCTGCTAGCAGTGCCATCATTGGAAAAACAAGTTTGTTTGATGGTCCATTTGAGGATAGGCAAGGATCCTGCATTCAATTTGATTGAATGAGGTTCGAACTCTAAGCAACATTTAAGTACTAGTTTTCAGTGCATGATTTTTTACGAACCTCTTGCATGAGATTTGGGTCCTGATGGCTTTCTTTTCTATATACAATCCAAGCAGTGAAAAATAAAGCAAGAGGGACTTGAACTGATGAAAGCGTCCAGTATCCCACACCACATGGCTCCATTGGAATGATACTCTATAATTTCAACAATTGCAATACATATATTATGAAACCAACAAACTAGAAGAATTAATTGACAACATCTGAAACTGTATAGAAATTACATCTAGCAGCTATATGAAAACAGTGGTCTGCCACTAGATTTTCTGCTACTGGTTTTCCACTAAATTCCACCACAATGAAAGGGACTTAAAATCACAACAACAAAAGAGGGTCAAAAATAAAAACACAAAACAAAAGTCTCAACTCTCAAGGTCTGATTGATTCTCTTCTCACTTTTTGGTTTTAAAAATTATTTTTCTAAAATAATTCTATTCTACTTAACAATCAATTTCTCATCCAAAATCTATTAAAAAAAAAAACTGGGAGATGTTTTCTCATATTCTTCTTATGTTTTAATCTAGTTTAACTTCTCCCTCAATTCTACACCTTGCTCTGTACCTTACACCACCCCTCACCAGCTTTCTGAGCAATCTTGTTTAATTGAATTTTGTAAACCAAAAATCAATTTTTGAAGATAGAAATAATCAGGGGGAACACTAATCTTGTTCTCCTACACTCGTTGTCCATGCCTATCTATAACGTGTCATTTTCCATAACTTTGCAAGTTCAATTCTAATACCAGTATCACAAACCACAGTATAAATCTATAACATCACTATATATATAGCCATAAACAAGAAAAAAAAAATCTAACCTGTCCATATTTGTTGCCACGAAGAAGATAGAGAGAGAAGAAAGAGAACCAGACCAAGATTAACACCACCAATTTCAACCAAGGTATCCTCACCCTTATATTATTTTCTTCTTCAGGAACCATAACTTGTTCTTCAATACTTTTCATCCCTTCTTTTTCTTCACAACTCCTCCCATCATCTTCTTCTAATAGTCCTTTCTCAAGCCCCTCAAATCCACCACTTTTCCTTCTCTCCTCAGACTCAATCTTCCAAAACAGCACTCCACTGTTGCATGTCTTAGAGGTAGACCAAGTGAGAAAAACAGCAAACAGCATAGTAATCAACCACTCTGGGAAAACAAGGTTGCATATGACTCCAACGCTCACTCCTAGCAGCATACATGGCTCTGACAAAAGTGCTATGTCATAGTCAATCAATGGCTTTCCACCACCAAGCTTAGGACTTGTGGCACAAAGATTACACATAACATTAGCAATTGACCCTCCTGTGACCATAAAAGCTGACAAACTTGAAGCTGTTTTGAGGTCTAGACCAGCCACAATGGTTAATATTGGAATGAAAAGTCCACCACCACCAATGCCACCAGCACTAGATATTGAAGAAGCTATGAAACACAACACTCCTGCCACCACTATAGGCCCTGAAATTTGAATCTGTGCCTCCTCTTGGAACCTTTGTGCTCCATTATTTCCCCATTCATATATTTTCTGTAGGAAGTTATCAATGCTAAGGGAATTTGAACTAGTTTGTTGTGCTTGTTCTGCATTACAACAAGAGTTGAAGGAGATGATGAAGGTGAGAACCAAACATGTTGTGAGGCTGTGAAGAATCCTCATTTGCTTCTGAGAGGTTTCAAGTGTTTGTGTGAAGAATAGGTGAATGCCCAAATGCCTTTATATAGGGATAAGGAGGGAATGGTAACAAAGCCTTTTAATGAGTAAAACAAAAAAGGGTCACATGCACAAGGAATACAATGGTAGAAAAATGTTGAACACAAGAAAATTGAGATTCTTAAGGGATAATTACAATAAACAATGATATGGGGGATGTGTGTGTTTTTTTAAAAGATGTACTTTTACTATTAATTGTAAGAGAATTACCTTGTTTTTGCTTTACTTCTGGTTTTTTTTAATAAATTTTATTTAATAATTGAATGAGTGTTTTAAAGAATTTGTTGTTAATATTTCTCTTATGAATAAGTTACACTAATTGAGTTGTTTAATAAAAATGACAAAAATTATGAATTTTTAACTACTATAAAACAATGGGTGCACCGAAAAGACAATTTAAATTTGCTATTAAAAAAAAAAAAAACATTTGTCTGCCCGCACCAGTTTGAAGATGCAATTCTGGTGTATAGAATAGACATTTCATCGGTTTTTTTTTTTTCTATTTCTCATCTTTTCTCTTAAATTTAATTAAATCACTTATGAGGTTTATTACTGTTTCTTTTTATTTGTTTTCTTTTAGAAATTTATTTATTTATTTACGCTCCAAAGTGTGTAATTTAACATTTTGTTTTTTTTTTAGGGAAATTTAACATTTTGTTTGAACCTGTAGCTATTAATAAATGCGAGTTACCACCAGATGGTGCATCTTGACTCTGGAGGAAAAAAAAAGGATAAAACAAAAACGAAATATAAGTGGTTTTATTTTATATTTTTATTATTTCCTTTGTTGTGCAGACAAATAGAAGGGAATCTGAGAGTATAATAAATACAAGACAAGGAGCGTGACAATTACGAGACAAAATAATTTGATAAAGATGAAGACCTGAATTAAATAAAGCAAATGATAGCATGGAGACAAGAAAATCTCAGACAGAGAGCGAAAGAGAGGCAGCACTATTATTATTAGTTTTAGAATTTAAATATTATTTTAAAATTTAAATGCACTCACAATCTAAATTAATTTTACATTATTATTTAATGATAATTTGATTAATTGTATACTAATTACTTATTAATTCGCCTTTGGTTATTGAAGTCTATTTAATGGGTATATGTGCATGGAGAGCATTCTTTTCATTTTTTATCTATCAATTAAATATAGACAGTACAAATTAAGAAAAATAATTCATCTATTAATATACATCAAAATAATTTATGATTTCCTTATGTATTTTTTATTTATCTCTTTTATTACTTGACACTCTAAATATTATTATTTCATTTTTATAAATGTATAATTAAAAATAATCAATTGTAAAAAAAATGTAATAATTAAGATATCGTTTGATTTCTGAACATATTTCTTATTTTATTTTTTATTTTTATTTTCAGATTTTCAAATATTAAAAAACTTGTTTATAAAAATAAAAATATTAAAAATAAAGATAAAAATATTTATAAAAGTAAAAATATTAAAAATGTCATATTGTTATTTTCTGTTTTGTTTTTAGTCTTTTTAAAAAATATTTTCTTTGTTTTTTAAAATTAAAAAAAAAACAGTGAAATCAAGCGTTTTTAAAAAAAATAAAATAATTACATATATAATGAATAACGTACCACATGTTCACGAAAGATAGTACAGACTAACGTAGTGACAGTAGTGTTACATAGCTATCACATTACAATCCAACATCAACAGACCATTCCTATAATTTAACACCACACAACCTCTGCACTAATATTCTATCCGAGGTAAACAAGATCCAACACACCTTCAGCGACTCCAAAGTCAAAACATCTCAAATTCAGATCCATCAAAAATGAAACGTATCTCAAACCACATGTCCAATGAAATCCAAAATATATTTTAAAAGAAATAATTTGTTTTAAATAAAATAATTATATAATAATTTTTTCCTGTGCACTTTTTGTTGTTGTGATGTCTTTTAATTTGTACCTTATAAAAACTAACAATAAATAAATAAAAAATTATAGGAGTAGAGAGTATGTGATCATACCGGCCAGAAATAAATAAATATTGAAAAGTATGTGATATGTGAATTACATGGCGCAAGAACCATAGGTTACTACAGTGATTACTTAAAAATGATTACTTTTAACAATTATTAATTATCTGCTGATCAGACATTTGCCAGTGACCAATTTAAACCTTTCGTTCTTATCCGCAAGTGCATATATATATATATATATAGCCAAATATTTTAGATTTAATTAATTACATATATAATTACAACTTGATTAATTAACTAATAAATAGATAAGGTTGATTATAATAAAAATATGCACTTGTACTAGTAGATATTTAATTTACTTCATTAGTTGCAAATAAATAAAAGACATGATGCAAATAGACATTTATATAAACATTATTTATTAAAAAAAAAAAAAACACTTCTGATTTTAGAACGATGAACAACCATAAAAGACTAATAACATAATAACCAAAGATGTATTGCCATGATTTTAACATGTTTTAAACTTGAGAGGTTGTTGCAAGAACAAAACAATATATACTTTAAATAGAAATGAATACAAATAGTAGATGTGAAATCCTTTGATCTAGTATATTTAATAGAATGAAAAATTTCACAACTGTCTGAAATTATCCAACAAATGTGAATAGATGTTAATTCATTCCATCAATTCGCACTTAGTTCTTACACTTTTTAGTATTGTAAACCCCTTCTTCTTCTGTAGTTGAAATGTCGATGACTGATTATTTATTAATTCATCGTAAAAACATGTTAATAGCTAAATCAACTTTTCTATCTTATCCGATAGGACCATCAAATTAAAGAAAGCGATGTAATGATCATAGCAATGAAAGTATGAGACTATATCAGGGATCGGTTAGAGCAAAAGTAATATTAGTTTTATTGTGTTTGGTCATGATCTTTACGTTTATCCTGCAATAATATTAGAAAAAGGAGCAAAAAGTATAATATAATATATTATTAAAGCTACTTGTTTTCTTCTTGACCATATCTATCTGTATCTCCACCTTACTCATGTTAAGACAAAAACAGTAGTTCCCAAGTCGAACTCATCTACATAGTATAGTAGGTAACTTCCTATAGATTTCAGGTACCAGCAGTGGTTGAATACGTGCATGTTTGATTTGTTTGAAATGTTATGGTTCGTGTTTTTAATGTAAATTTAAAGAAATTAATTTCTCGAAATATCAAATTTTATTTAAAAAATTGTTTTTTCTTAACAAATATGATTCTATATACACAGATTTAAAAAACAAATTCTACTTGTACACTTAAAATATATTAATGGCGATTAGTGAATGAGTTCTTTGGTGAAGGATAAAAGACAAATCACAAATATTGTCTTTAAAGTGCCCTTTTTTTCTCCCAATAATTCAAAAGCTAAACTGATAAAGGGCAAAAAGCAGGAGACACAGCCCTCCATTAATTATATATGCTTGCTAATTTTTTTAAGCACTTCCAGAAAGCGATATATATATTAATTGCAGAAAGCGTCTTTTTCACTATCAGCCTTATGCATGTCTTTCCAATAATAAGCCGAAAGTAGGAATAAGTCCTTGTACTTACAAGATTTTTGTTTCACTCCTATGGGCTATATATTAATTTGAAATTTGAAATAGTTGTAGAAATATGATCGAGCTTGACAATAAAAAAGTTTGATTTTAGCCTTCTTGTTCGATAGTGATTAAACTTGTGTTATTTAATGCAGCGGTGGTTTAAGCATGATCCAGGTGGACACTATATTTTTTTTTAGTGTATATAAATAATAAAAATAAAAATAATATAATTATAATTAATATTGTAATTTTATTTTAAGAAATAAAATAATTATTAACAAAAAAAATAATTGGTGAACAAAATTAATAATATTTTCATTACTCAAATCATAATTTTGAGAAATAAATAAATAATATAATTTATACATAATTATTAATATTTAACATTAAAAGAGTTAAAAGAGATATCTTTGAACTTTTATTTCTCTATTTCTCTCTAATCTATTCTCTCATCTTCTATAACTTTCTTTCTAATTTCTTCTCAATCTTTCTTATAACTTTCTCTCTTTAAAAACTTAAACACATGGTTACACAATTCATTTTTGTTTATCGTTGAATTTCTTTTTGTGATGTAGTATGGTATTTAAAAGATTACTTGTAAGTTTTTTAATCTATTTTCACTTCAAATATCAATTATATCAAATATTGATTTCATTTACATTAATTGCTAATATAATTCAGTCTTTATGTGTATTATTGATTAGATTCATTATTTAGTTTTGGTTACGTTGAATTGATGAATTCTATTATGATAATTGCATTTTTTAGAGATGATTATGGATTGGTGGTGTGAATGATTAAAAGTCATTGAAAATTTTTTAACAATTAAATCAAAATTAAATCTTATGATATTAATTTCTTTTTTAAGATATTTGATTATTTTCATATTGTATATATAACTTATACTAGTATTAACTATTCCTATTAATTGTATGGGTTTAAATAATTTTTTTAAAATTAAAATTATTTAAATCTTATTTGGAATCTATGTCACAAGTAAATTAAAATAGTCTTGATTTCTATTGAAAATATTTTTTTTTAAAGAATCTTGATTATAAACGAATTATTGATGATTTTGAAAAAAAAAATTAAATAATTGAGTTATGATCCTTTTATCAGTTTGTACATGGCACTAGAAATCTCGAATTCTATCTGATTTAATGTTGAAATGATCATATAATCAATTATAGTATAAGTATCCACGTGGCATTTAATTTATCAGAGGAGGATAAATATCTAAGATGTCTTTTCGAAGTTTTGAGTCCATTAATTAATTCATGTGGATTATTTAGAACATACATATTATTGGATATTAAATATTTATCATTAGGCGAAACCCGCACCAGCTAAAGATATAATTTTATTTTCTCAAATATTCTTAAAGTTGTATTAACTAAAGGGCTTTGTCTCCAGCAAAAAAAAAAAAAAAACTTAAGGGCTTTGTACCTATCAATTACTGACACATCCCTATCAACTCTTATCACTCTGCATTGTATATAAATATATATCCACTAGCTAGTCTAAATTACTTTAATATGACTATAGCAGCACTTTTAACAAATTTTAATGTGTACACTTGTATCTAATAATTAAAGTAAGGACTCTTTTTTTTATATATATAACACGTACATGCATAAACATCTAGAAGAGATGGGGTTGTCAATTTTTAAGATCAAAACAAGATTTTTAACATTACAATTAAATCCAAGTAGCACTAACTAATGGGTTGGGTTGTATAAAAACTATATATATATATATGATGATAGGAATGTTTCAAAATTATCAAAACAAAATAATTACAGTTTTCAACATTTGGGTGCCACCAACTAGCATTTGGAAGTTGGAACAATGTGGACTAGCACCGAGAACCGACATGCAAACGACAGAATGTTTGTACACTAGCAATCATATACTACTATCATTCATGCATAAAGTAAAAGAGATAAGCTTTGGCCGAGTTGTGATTAATGGATCATTCCACGTAAATGAGTTGATTAAATAAATGAAAAGAGAAAAACTTAGATACATAAGTGTGACATATATGGGTGTTGTTATCTGATCAGATTTTGATTTTTACTTCGATAATGCGTGTATATTATTAAAGTGAAACTCAAAACTGATTAGACAGAATAACATTTAATTATGATACTGTATTTACGTTTTGTTTTAAATTGAAATGTAGGTTTAACCTAAAAAAACCTAACTATGAATTGACACAATTACTTTATGACTTCCACAATTAGGTATTATTGGCCTTGCTCTAGTGCCCCACCTTCCAAGAACATTCTCTCGCTCAATAATTGGAAAACTGATTTTAGACAACATTTTCGAATGCCAGTGAAGGTGTCAAGACTTAAGAGGTTAATTGCTCAATATTTCTGAATAATTATTGGAAACATAAGAAGGTGGGAACTTTAAGGATCCAAATGTTTAACGTGGAATTAATAACGATCGATGATCAACTTTGTTCTGATGTCTCAAATATATATTCTTCTAATTAGGGTGTGTCGATCTTTCACATTTTTTTTTAATAATAAATCTTAAATTAAGATTTTATTATATTTTTGTATGTCCACTTTATAAAATTTTATTTTAAATTTATTATGAATTAAAATTAATTATTTAATAATATATTATTTAATTATAAAATAATTAATATTAAAAATTAAAAAAAATATATAAATATTTATTTATAACTAAAAATTAAAATAATTATTAATACATAATATAAATAAAAAATAAATTGATAATCTAAATTATTTTATCACTCAAACGTATCCATATCCAAACAAATTTTTGAATCATATAAATCTTATTTTCTTCTCTAATAAAAGATGCTATGCTTCCCATTGAAATAGCTAAAGTGGTCTTCAATTCCACTCCTCCTCCACTTTGCTTTCTGAATTGTTATTTTTTTTTTTTCATTTTCCTATCTCTCTCACACTTAACAGGTGTAATAATGCCATAAGCCATATAATCTGATGTAAATAAAAAACAAAATTTGTGGATGGTTAATCAAACATTTCAATTTTCAAACATATTAATTAATTAATTGCGCGCCTTTCAAAAAATAAAAGTAAAAAATTCAACCATATTGAGCCTCCTGCAGCATTGATCTGATCAGATCAGACCAGACCAAGTGTACTTGACGACAAGGTGATCACATTCTTCATACGGATTGAAGGGCACAAGGTACGATAATAGTAACACAAAACGATGCGGAATGGAAATCAAAAGACAACAGGACATTACGTGCCAAATAATTAAGAAACTTCACAATAGCAGGGCTTTACATATGGCATATCAAATGACATGGCCACGTTGATGTCATTTCCATGACCTAGTTTCCAAATTGTTCTCATATCTGAGCCATGATGATATTTTTCATGGGCAATTACTTAACTTACCTGTTTTTATTAGGTGCACCCCCAAAGTCTTAGACCATCGTGAAAGTTTTTGTTATTGAGTCTAAGAACTGTCTTTTTAAAACATCCCTTAAAAGAACTTCTCAAGTTATACACGGTTTCAAAAATTCTTAAAAATCTCAAAAATAAAATAAAATTTAATAAATAAAATAAAATAAACCTTTTTAATTTAAAAATATGGATTCATTGTGACTCACAAATATAAGTTAAGAATCCAAATAGGTTGTGACTCACAAATATAAGTTAAGAATCCAAATAGGTTCTATCACTCAAATAAATTAAGATATGATCTTATAACTTAAATGATATTATGAAACAAAAAAAAAAAACTTAAATAATTCAAAATAGTTTTTTTTTTTTTAAATGATGAATATCTCTTAACCAATTGGATGAAAGATCGCTTCAATTAAATAAATCTCTCTCACTCCTATAAATTCGGTGAATCTTACACTACTATTCTTTAAATTACTCAAAATAGATTCTATCACTAAATAAGTTCTTATTGTTTAAAAAAAAAAAGAAGCCCGTCTTTGACAAATTGAAAGGAGACACGCCATGAAATTGAAAACAAATCATGTGATACATGGAGAGCAATCATCACATTCACATAAATTTTATTAGATGAGTATGCCCACTAAATTTAAATTCATTTATAGCTCAACAATTTCGTCTATAGTAGTACTAGAAGAAATTGATACGTTGAGTGCGTCAAAATCATCATCATGGAATCTATGTCGTTCCCCCCATATATCGATCATATAGTTATAAACTTCAACCATCGTTGGCCTTTCATCTGGGAAAGGCTGAACACACTTGCATGCAACTTTGATGAGAGTGTAGATCTCATTTTCAGAACCTTCTTCCCCAATAAGAGATTCATCAATTGCATTGTAAAAATTTGAAGGGTTGCCAGATAGTAGGTTGCTAGTATTGGTTGATGATGAACACGACAACAACTCCTTAAATGTTTTTCCTGTGATTAGCTCAAAAATCAAACTACCGAAGTCATACACATCCTTCTTCCCATCGCTTACATAGAATATCATGCTTGCACCGTCCTCAATGTTGGGATTCTGATTCATAAATTTGGCCTGTCCAAAATTGGATATTCTGGGTTCAAAATTCCTATCTAGCAAAACACACTCCGAACTTATATTAAGATGCACAACACGCAAATTGCAAGTATGATGGAGCCAAGATAAGCCTCTTGCTACCCCAAGAGCTATTTTGATCCTCTGAGGCCATTTCAATCTCACAACTTCACTTTCTAAAGGATGCAACCATTTTGAAAGCCTTCCATTTGACATGTATTGGTACACCAGGATCCTCTCATTTCTTTCTACACAGAACCCAAGCAGGGGAACTATGTTTTTGTGTCTACTTACCCAGAATTCTTATTTCCAAAAGAAATTCCTTCTTAAATTGTTTAGAATCGAAAAGCCTCTTGATGGCAAGGTTCCAACCATTGGGTAGCCTTCCCTCATACATTATTCCAAGTTTCCCTATCCCAATGGCATTGTCTATTGAAAAGCAGTCAGTTGCTTCATTGATTTCAATCAACCTCATTGTTGACTTCATTCTTTCCATTACCATAGAGATCTGTTCATGCCAGCACAACTATTAATTAGTCATTGCTAAAACTTACTAGTATTTTAATACATTAACAGATTAATTCAATCACAATCCAACATGTATAAGTTTGTTAAATTTTATAAAATTATTTTAAAAGTGAAAGATGAATGGTTGAGAAAGAGAGATGGATATTGGATGGTAGGGACAGATAAAGAGTACGTACCTCTTTGATAGCTTTCTCTTGCAGCAACTGCAGAGTTTGCAATTGATGTGTGGGATGAGCTGGTGTCTTCCCCGCTGCGATGGAACAAATATATTTGGCGATCTCCTTAGCCTTGTTCCAGTTGTTGTTTATTTGATGCTTTGGCTGTTGCCAAGGTTCACAGAGGGACATATAAAGGACAATAACAGAAGTCACTGAAAAAGAAAAGCCCACAATAAGGCCCTCCTTGAACGATCGAGGGAAATCATAATCATCGCTTGGGCAGGGTTCCAAAACGCCACCACAAAGTTCTCCATTATTGGCATAACTAGCAGAAGTTGAGGCTCCGTGGAACAGTGGAACCGGGCCTGATAAATGATTGTTGGTGAGAGTAATCGATTGAAGCCTGGGAAGCTGCGCAAGTGATTGTGGGATATGACCGCTTAACATGTTTTGATCTAGTTTAAGAAAATTCAGGCTTGTGCAGTTACCAAAACTAGCAGGAATTTCCCCATTAAATGCGTTACTTGAGAGATCTATAGATGTGGCATAAGGGAGTAATGTGGATATATCAGATGGGATGGGTCCTGTGAACCTGTTGATTGAAAGGTCTAAGCCTGTCAATGAAGTGCAGTTCTGAATGCCACGTGGAAACTCACCCTTCAGCCCCATGTTTGAGAGTTTCAGATTTATCACTTTGTTCTCATAATGATGCCAGCATTCAACGCCAACAAATTTACATATGTAACCTTCGGTCATGTTGTCGAAGTCCCAGCTTTGTAAGTATTGAAATGGGTCTTCCAAGGACTCTTTAATGGATCTTAAACAGAATATATCAGTGTCAGTACCATGACCTACCATTAAAACACTGATGAGCAAGGAAAACAACAATCTCTGGATCACAATATCCCTTCCTATTTGGAAACCCATTCCCTTTGGGAGGATCAGCAGCATTAACATTTAACACGATATGATTTGGAAGCTAGGTAGAAATCGTAGACTACTTAGGAGTCCCACCCATCCACTCCACTTCGTTTTCTTCTTAGAAATTGTTATATGCAGAGCATGCATAAAATCAAAGTCTCCGCATGCATTCTACGGAGTACTGTAAAAGCTAGTCTTCAATGAATGCTTTAAGTATGAGGCGCGTTGGTCTTTTCAAATTCCAACCTCTAATAAATATTCAAATGTGGTGGGCGGGCGACCTGTCTCTGTAGTCCTTAATCGCAGGCCATACTTTGATAGCGATACATACACACACAAAGGCAACTTGCTCTATCTTAATTGATTTCGCTTTATTCATTAATTACTTTCACTTTAGACTCTTGGAATTTAATATCGATGCAATCACATTCTCAAATTTTACAAGGTCAATCAGTGCATAGCTCTAATTTCATACTGTTTGGGTATGTAATAATTAAACTGGGTTAAAGGTGTGATATTGTATTACACAGTAAATAGTCAATGCACTACGTTTAAACTTTAATTAAAAAGTAACAATATTCTGGATAGTTCGTAGTAGTTTGATGGTTACTCTCTAAAAGGAGCATGCAAACATCAAATCATATGCATTACGACTTTTCTGCTACGCTATTTCACTTAAAAACAAAATAAATGCATTTTACAGTTTTGATAAATCTATTGAATACTTACATGTGGCAGTAGGAAAGCTTGGTTACAAATGAAATGAAAGCAAACAGAAACAAAGACCGAGACCGAGTCCGCAAAACTGTTATAGCATTTATTTCAACGTGACCTTATTCACCAATAGCAATTAGCAACAGGTAAGAGACCCTACCTTCTGAATATTACGTATAAGCGTGAAATAAATGAAACAATGTTATTTGGAAATTAGAAAGATAGAGACCAAACTTCAACAAAGTTACTTTGCCTCATTGTTTAGACATATCAATATAGAATCGTAATCAAAACACTTGAACGTGGAAGAATCCTAAAAAATGACATCTCTCTCCCATACGTTGCTCATCTTACTATACACTTCAAGCATGGTTGGCCTTTTATGAGGAAAAGGATGAACACAGTCACATGCAACTCTGAGCAAAGCAGAAACCTCATCTTCAAATTCAATCTCGTTTAGAGATTTATCCACTGCCTCATAGAACCCAAAAGGGTCCTCGAACATATTAGTAGCATATGTGTAAGTTGCAAAAGGACCATTATTGTTAGTATTGCTAAAACATTTACTCGTTTTGCCAAATGTCCTCCCCCCAATCAACTTAAAAAGTAAAGTTCCAAAGTCGTACACATCCTTCTTAAATCCAAAGCTTTTGCTTAGATCATAGTTTATAAATATGGCCCTTCCAAAATTGGATATTCTGGGTTCAAAATTGTTTCCTAACAAGATACTCTCGGAGGCAATGCAGTGATGAATCACGTGCAAGCTATGATGAAGGCAAGATAAACCTCTTGCAACACCTAATGCAATTCTAATAACCGCTGTCCAACCTAATGTTGTGGTGGTATCATTCAACCAATCGGAAAGTTTTCCTTTTGACATGTATCGATACACCAAAATTCTTTCTTTTTTTTCTCTGTCTATGTAGTAACCGATGGGGGGGATTATGTTTCTGTGGCTGTACCGACCCATTGTTATTTCTATCTTGAACCTTTGCATAAGCAACTCAGAATCATAGAGTCTCTTAACTGCCACTAAATAACCATTGGGAAGTGTTGCCTTGTACATTATCCCAGTCCTTCCCACACCAATGGCACTGCCCTCGCTGAAGTGTTCGGTTGCATCACAGAGTTTTGTGAAACTCGATGTACAACTCAACCATCCAACTTCATAGATCTGTTTGTAATTCATTCCCAAAATTAAAATTAGGTAGTAGTATATAATATGTCAATTCCAACAGAATTAGAAAAGTACTTTCTGAATTATAAAAGAGAAACAATTGAGATTTTTAATAAATTTTAATCAAATAAAAAAAGTTTGTCCTAAAAAATGAGATAGAATATGTGTTATTAGCATTTATTTTTTATAACATTATTGTTTTGAAATTGAGTTAAATTTATTAACATTCCTAGAAATGTATTTAACTTAGTAGGATTATTATTAAAAATATCTAATATAAAAAAATGTTGAGAAAGATGAGGGTAACCTGTATTCTTCTCTCTAGCAACTCCATAGGTAGCTCTTTTTTCATTCGTCTAGCTCTCTTTCGTTTCTGTGCATGAATATGTCACAACATAGATTATCAATAATGAAAGTGAAATCTTTCAATATATACCGCAGTTATTTCCTAAGCAATATTTATTTAATGAAATCTCATAGCTAAAATTACAAGGTGCATTTTTAGAATATTTTAGCTCAACACTAAGATGAACATCTATTTTGTCATATATTATAAGACTTTCTCAAAAGCATATGCTTCCTTAAAAAATAAGTTAATTGACATTGTCACTAGATGTGTGCTGAAAATTTTGCAAAAAAAGTGAATGTAACAAACTAACATTTCTGCATACTGTCAACATTAATCCAATTGAATAAAAGCGATGTGGAGAAAGCCAGATACAAATTTAGAGACTTACTGCCTCTTTGATTTTTTCTTGTTTTAACCTGTCATCAACCTCATGTGACAATTTACGCTTCTGATTTGCTTTCCTGCTCTTGACAAGTTGTGCCAGTGGAGGTAGCCAATAGGATATACAAATGATTATGAAAAAAGTTGTAACAAAGACATACCCAGGTACAAAACCTTCCTTAAATGATTCATGGAATTTTTTGGAGGGTTCCATCAAATTAATCACAGAATATTAAGAGTCCGGCTCAGAGTACGTACCCTGTTATTTGCATCATTCACTACAACATGCATTAAACAATATTAAAGACTTGTTACGTATGTTAAATTCTACTACCAAAAGATAAAAACTATATAAAATGGAGATGGCAAAAATTCCACATGATCGCGTTTGAAGTTGGAAACGGCAGCACGTTGATTGTATCAGAGAAGCAGACGCTATGTGCAATGGAAAATTGGTAAGTACTTTACTTTTTAGTTCTTTCTTATTTATTTATAAATAAATAAATACTCTCTATCCGGCGTTTGGTGTGGTCTTAGAATTTTGGCCATTGGATTGTAAAGTAAAGCATACGACCATACTTTTATTGATTGAACTCCTCGTGGACTATATATATCTTTTTAAAATAATATCTTAACTTTTTGGTATGAATTATATTTAAAATTATTTGAATTTTATTGACTCAAAGTCAACTTTTTTTTTGTTACTTTAGAGGGGAAGTTCTATAAAAAATTTTTTATAGAAACGAGTAGAATTTTAAAAAAAATACGAATATAGATGAATCATGTTTAAAAATACAATTTTAAATCAGATCAGCTAATTAAAATCTCACATAAAATCTTCCAGGTCTTCTAAGGTCACGGTCAATGCTGTTAGAAAAAGGGGGGACAGGGAGTATCTCATTAGTTTCTTTTCATTTTTGGGGAAACTAAAAAATATTATAAATTTTATTAATACAAATAAAATAAGAATTTAATATTCCTGAAAATATAGAGTTCTACTAGTAATAATAATAAAAATATAATTAATAAAAGAGTAACTAATTAATATAATCATTTTTTTCCAAATGATTAAACAAATAAAAAAATATTAAAAAGAAATCGAAAGTAGCATTTCCATAACCTTTTATCTTCATAATAACCGCGTGTTACTTTAATTAAGTCCTCTAGGACTCATCCGTAGTCAAAGAAATGCGATCACAAGTCTTGCACGGTGCAAGACTTGGCTTGGCTAAATCTTTCACCCTAGACAGTGTCTACAAAGTCAAGTTTCCAAAATTTTCTTCCAATGTATCACGCACGGTTGTTACAAGTTACTATATATAAATAATAAAATAAGAGTTTAAATTTTCAGTACAATATCTTTAAACTCATAAGATAAATAAGTACAAAATGTATTTAATAAATTTTACGTAAAATACATAGAAATATTTCGATAACCTCTTAACAAATATGAAAAAAAAAGCATTCTTACTATTATTGTTTTAAATTCTGGAAGCATGCTATTTTATTCCAAAACTCATTCCGCGTTTGAAAAAAAATTCAAAAAACGTGAATCAAAATCCTGTCTCTCCACATCTACCACGCGACTTACACATAAAGAAGAAATAGACGCTTCACATTTTTATGTCTTATGCGCGTTTTTGGTGCAGGACAGGATCCTAACACGCGTTTACACATGTTTCATTTTCATAAGTTACAAGTGACGCAAATCTATGGTTAAATGTTATTTTTTATTTTTTATGTTTTAATTTTTGTTTAATTTGATTTTATATTTTAAAAATCTCAATTTTATTTTTTATATTTTTAAAGTGAGTCAAAATAATAATTTTGAAATAATATTTATTTTCAATTTTGTGAAATAAATATTATAACTATGAATAAAAAAGGATCAAACATAATAAAAATCGTATAAAAAAATGAGTTTAATGAATTATTAAAAAAATTTAATATTATATTTTTTATTAATTTAATTTTTATTTTGAACACACTTTTCATAAAATTTATATTATATTTATTATTTGTTATTCAAACATTAATTGAATTTTATAATAGAGAAATCTAATAAAATAATTTTTATATCTTAATAAAAAAAAAAATTCAAATTTAATGTTAGAAAAATTGAAAATCATATTTCTAAATATAATAGACCAAAATGAATGATTTTAAAAATGTAAAATTAAAATTAAAAAAATATAAATAATTAAATTGAATAAAAATTAAAACATGAATAATAAAAGTGATATTTAGTCCAAAATTATCAAATCACATTTGAAAATTCCCAACTGTCTATAATAAATATTCAAATTAATGTTGGAAATTTTCAAATGTTATTATATAGAGGGAAAATAATAGATGGACTGTACATTGGGGGAACAGATTCATTCAGCGACTTTGAGAAAGAGAGACGTACGTATGAGGGAATACGGATATTATACAAAATATAATAACATTATCAAAAGAAAAATATAGAATAAAATATGATAAATGTTAATAGCATTACATTATATATGGGGACAAATTAAAGTTGATATTTAGTGTACTTAACTTGTTAATTGTTGAAGACTCTGCATGATTATGGAGACAATGATATTTGGATACTCTTTTTCAAACACTTTCATATTTATCCTTTTATCAATAAATACTGGTAAAGTAGATAAATAATTGAGTTTCTTTTTTTTTTTTCAACATAATTGAGTTTCTTAATTACGTAGGAGATTATTTTTTATAATAAAAAAATTTAAATAATTTTTAGTCCTTATAATTTAATATTTCTTGTTTTGTATTCTTATAAAACATTTATTTTTATTTGTAACTTATGTTTTTTTTTCATTTTTAATATAGTTTAAATTAATAGTATTTTTTTATTGTTTAAAGTGTTGTTAAAATGGATTGTCAAAGGGAAAAGTGTTGTTTAAATCGTTTTTAAGAAAAAAGAAAAAAAACTTATGTGAAAGATAAATTAATAATTTTTGTTAATATTTTAGATAATCATGTTAATACGAAATATTTATTAATTTTATAGATAATCTCCATAAAAAAATTTGTGGTTAAAGACCAATTTATTTAAAATCATAATAAATATTTATTAAATAAATAATTATCAGATTGATTATTTTTTAAGTAAATAAGATTTATTTTTTTAAATAAACAAAAAAAAACTTATTTTAAACAAAAATAATTTAGACAAATATATTAAAAATAAATATAATTACTTATTTTATTAAAATAAATTATTATTTTATCAAATAAATTTAAACAAATCTACCCTAATTCTTTTTCTTAATTGCTTTTTTTCTATATACAAAAGTTTAAATATGAAACATTATTATTCGGATCTTCAAACTGATTGTTGGTACTTTTTTAATATAAAAGATCATTAAAGTATGTTTTGCCTTTACTAGGTGTTGCCCTTAATGTAAAAAAAATTCAAACCCTTATTTATTCCTCAAAATCATCTTTATTATTATTATTATTATTATTATTTAAATCTATAGTATGATGTATGGTTTTCCTATATCCTATCATCATCATCATCTATAAAGCATGGTAAGATTTAAAAATTGTACAGTCTGGAATTATTGAAGGATCCATGTCCTATCATTCGCCTCTTTTCCAATAATTTATCTTCTTATCTTATCTTTCTTCTCCAAACTAGCGTTCAGAACTGAAAGCACCGATGGAGATGGGTTTTCACACAAGAAGGAATAATGTTGTGATCCAGAGCTGCTTCTTCATGTGTTCCTTGTTGCTGAGTGTTTGTATGGTAGGTCACGGCTTAGATCTTTCACTAAACCACCTCACAGGACCCATCCACATAACTACCTTACACCACACCATGGATCTTTCAAACAACACATTTAATGGGGAAATTCCTGCAAGTTTTCGTAACTTGACATACCTTAATGTTCTTAAACTTGACAACAACAACTTAAACGGCCATATCCCAAAACAACTTGAGCAGCTTCCAAGGCTTAAATCGATTTCTGTGATTTGCATGCTGTGCATCTCAATTTAAGTTCAGAGTGTGTCTTGATAGATAAGAACTTTGAACCCAAAATATCCAATTTTGGAAAGGCCAATTTTATGAATCCCAACATTGAGGACGGTGCAAGCACCATATTTTATGTTAGCGACGGGAAGAAGGATGTCTATGACTTTGGAAGTTTGCTTTTTGAGTTAATCACAGGAAAAACATTTAAGGAGTTGTTGTCGTGTTCATCATCCAATGCTAGTAACCTATCTAGCTTGTAACCCTTCAATTTTTTATGATGCAATTGATGAATCTCTGACTGGGAAGGTTCTGAAAATGCGGTCTACACTCATCAAAGTTGCATGCAAGTGTGTTCAGCCTTTCCCAGATGAAAGACCAATCATGCTTGAAGTTTATAACTATATGCTCGATGTCTGGGGGGAGCGACATAGATTCGGTGATGGTTCTCACACACTCAATGCATCTGTTTCTTTTACTAGTATTAAAAATTATTTCTTAAACTATGCTTTACCGTATAAATTAAGAAGTAATTTCTAAACAACAACAACTACGATATAAACAAATTATTTAGGATTTGAATTTTGTACTAGTTTTTACATGTAATAAACTATATTAGAATGAGAATATGATATTGTATTTCTTAACGAAGATTAATAACGTCTTTTAGTAAGGTTGTTCGCCGTCAAAATTGCCAGCTGGGTCATAGTTGCATATGACAAAGGTCCAGCCATTGTCACACTTTGCCTTAGCACAGCCAAGAAGGAAGGTGTTGCTCCACATGACCTGAATGTAATGCATGCACTCTTTACCATTTATGCACTTGTTCGTCTTGTGGTCATAGTCCTTCTTCTCCGCCAGCCACATGTTCACGGCGTCTCTGGCGCTCACTTCGCCGGAACTCGCCACCAGATTCTCCCCGTATTGCCCTTGCGAGTGCGCTATTTTGCTGCAGTCCTTTGCCATCTTCTTCGCATAGTCCTCCGCGTAGGCCGCGACTTTGTCGTCCCATGCCAGCTCGGTCACGCCCACCGCCGCACGCGCCTCGTTGTGCGCGTCAAGGAAATCCTTCGGCGAGTCTTGTGCCATGGAAATGTTCATGCTACTACACAGTGAGATGATGATGGTTATTATCAAATCAAGCTTTAGGTTTGGGGACCCCATTTTTACTTTGTGATGATCAATGCTAATAGTTCCAGCACTTTATATACTACTATAATGGGACGTACGTACGTCATGCATGAATGGTGCAAATTAAACCATAATGTTTAAAATATATTTAGTAACATTAGTTACCTAATAATCTATTGGGTAGCCTCCTCTTTCGCTCATTCTCTGAATTAATTTGATGTTATACAAAAATTGAGATCTATATCTATTTGAGTAGACAAGTTATTTCACTACAAACAAATTAGCTATCAAAAATGAATTCTTATTTTGATTTAAAAATTAATTCTATAAGTAGTTAAAAAGTTGATAGATAATTTTTTAGACTAATTTAAATATTATTTTAAAAATTAATTTAGTGACCCTTTTTTATAAAAATTATTTTAGTAACTAATTTAATAATATTAAAAATCAATTTAGAGATCAATTTTTTTTATTTTAAAAATAATTTCTAAATTAGTTGTTATTGTAACTGAAATTTTTAGTCTTTAAATCTATCAATATTTAATAAAAAAAATTTTAGTGTTTCCTTATCTAGATTGGATAATTGATTAGAGAGTGTGTTGGCTGTGGAAGGTAAATGAACATGTCCATCTAAAATTAAGATAAAGTGTTAATTTTCTTTCAATTCCTAACTTTCCAAACATAATGTCAAAAGGCTATATATAAACTATATGAAAAGATCCTGTAAAAAAAATTTAAAAAAATATGTGAAAAGGATAATAGATATATAAATTATATTATTTTTATTAAGAATAAGAATTTTAATTAAATTATAATATGAAATATTTATTGTATTTGTATATAAGTAAGGTAGTATTTATATAAATATATAAAATAATAAAAAATAAAGTTTACTAATTTATTAGGGACTACAAAACAATACTAAAATTAAAAAATAAATATTTTGATATATGGGAAATCGAAAACAATTATTTTTACGAGGGATCTAAAAAAAATATCGTTGATTTATCATGGATCTATCATTCTATTGTATCGGCAATTTGCATGTTATACATCTTAATAAAAGTTCGGAGTGTGTCTTGCTAGATAAGAATTTTGAACCCAAATTAAATATCCAATTTTGGAAAGGTCAAGTTTATGAATCCCAACATTGAGGATGGTGCAAGCGCGATATTTTATGTAAGTGATGAGAAGAAGAAGGATGTCTAGCTCTGATTACAATGCAATTGATGAATCTCGTATTTGGGGAAGAAGGTTCTGAAACTTAGGTCTACACCCTCATCAAAGTTGAATACAAGTGTGTTTGGCCTTTTAAAATTGTATGAACTCACGACTTTTCTTCCTTTCTCTTCACTGTAAAACCATTTTTATATCTTTATAACTATATGATCGATCTCCGTAAGGATGACATATAGATTTTAGTGATGGTTCAATAATTTTTCTATACTAAGAGATGGAAATGTTATATATCACAATTAATGAAAACATTAAAAGGTACTTCTTCCGATCCCCATTATAAACAAAATTTTAACTACCTTAATCCTATCTAATGACGCAATCCCAAAAATATCCTTCCATTAGTTGCGATTCTATAGTTTTAATGATTCCTCTTTATTTTCTATATCAAACTACAATGAAAGAAAATTTAGAAAAAAAAATTAAATGTGATGAGTAACATTGACATTAATCAATTTTCTTAATCTCACGGAAGTTAAATTTATTTATATAGTTAAGTTTATTTTTTATCATAAATTTTGATCTAATCTACTCATGTTATTATTCATTTTCTTTTGGTGGATTTTGGCATAATCTCTCCACATTTTATTTATAATTTCTTTTTATTTTATGAATAGTATCCAGTTAAATGATTCTTAATTAAGGTTACTCAGAGTTATTAACTTCATTGAAATGTCCTAATCTTTTCTTTGAAACTCTCTAGAGTATATCTTTAATTAATTTTTTTTTACGTATAATTTCATTTAAAAGAGATATTATGTCATAATTAAATTATAGTTTCAATTTCTTCCATTACTTTTTTTTAAAAAAAAAATTAAAAAATTCTAAAAGAATATTAAATTTAATCAAGTGTATTTTTAAATTTACTCAAAAATAACATTCCTAACTATATTTCTTAGAAATGATACACCTCAACATCATAGATTCACAATACAATATTAAATCAGATTAGATTTCATATTTGATTTTAAAAATTGATTCAATTTAATCCAAACCGAACTTTGTACATACGTATATATTTTAAAACCTGTGAAACTTAATCAACCAAAATTACATTAAACTTTTGTAAAATTATCATACAACTAATACTTATTTATGTTAAATATATTTTTTTTCATATTTATTTAAGATGAGTAAATATACAATAAAATATCGATCGAATCCAAATAGTTTGATGTTAGATAGGATCGTATTAAAATTTTAAACTAAACCAAAATTATTACATCGGATGATTTTTCTCTTGAAAATCGATCCAACGTGGTCGATGGCATGATCCTTGACACACACGACATGAATTAAATGAGGCAGCTAGTATGGTTTTTCGCCAAGATAATTGCCTGGAGGGTCATAGCAGCATATGAGAAACGTCCCGCCATTGTCACACTTTGCACTAGCACACCCAAGATTAACTGTGTTCTTCCAAATTATCTGAGTATAATGTCCGCACTCACCCTTCGTACACTTGTTTTGCTCGTGGTCATAGTCCTTCTTCTCCGCCAGCCACATCCTCATGGCGTCCGCGCCGCTCACTTCGCCGGACCCCGCCGCCAGATTCTCCCCGTAGGACCCTTCGGAGTTCACCATTTCGCAGTCTTTGCTCCTCGTCTTGGCATATTTCCTTGCGAAGGCCGCCACGGTGTCGCTCCATGCCAGTGGGGGAACACCAACCTCCGCACGCGCCTGGTTGTGCGCGTCAAGGTAATCCTTCGGTAGGTTTTGTGCCATGCAAATGTTGATGCTGCTACACATTGAGATCATGATGGTTATTAATAATATCAAATCAAGCTTTCGGTTTGGGGACTCCATTTTTACTTCCTTTGATGATGATCAATGCTCATAGTTCCAGCACTATATAAATTAAACCATAATGTATATATATAGTAACATTATTAATTTCCTAATAATCTTGTGGGTAGCCTCCTCTTTCGCTCATTCTCTAAATTAATTTGACTTTATACAAAAATTGAAAAGTATATCTATTGAGTGGACAAGCTATTTCGCCGTTATACTTAATTAATTGATTAGAAAGAGGTATATATTATAAAAAATACTCATCTTATCAGTTAACTTTTGAGTATATTCTAAAAGTATAAGTGAATTGGAGAGGAGTAAATCAACATAAACTTAATTGTTATCTTTTGTTTATATAACTGAAATAAAAACACATTATCTTTTGTTTAACGCGCTGTGGGAGATTTGCACAAGGTTATGACATGTACATCTAAAATTAAATGTTAATTTTGTTTCAATCTCTTACTTTCTAAACATAATGTCAAAAGGCTATATAACTATATGAGAAAGATAATACGTATATAAGTTATATTATTTTTAACAATGAAAAAATTAATTTATAATATGAAATTTTTAATATATGGATGTAATTATTGTAGTATTTATATAAAAATTTAATATAATACAAAATTAAAATGAATAATATTATTAAATATAATGTTTATTTCAAAAACTAATAAATGCTTATTAAATATCTGACTTTTCAATTTATTTTCAAATTCAAGATAACATTAATTATATTACCCATTTGTCAATACATTTACTCTTGACCTAATTTACACATTTATTGTAAAGTATAAATAAAAAGATAAATTGATTAAAAAATCTCATAACTATTTTATTAGGATTAAGAAAAATTATTGTATTTCTTGATTTTTACATAAAAACTTAAATTAAGAGAAAGAAAAAAACGAACAACAAAAGTGTATACATATTAAATAAATGTAATTATTTTATAAAATCACACACACCTACGCATTTAATCCTTAAATATATGTTACACACACTTTACTTATTAATGTAGTATTTATATAAATGTTAAGTAATATTATTTATATTTCCTAAAAAAAGTATTATTATTTATTAAATATGATATATAATTATGTTAAACGTGCTTTATCAATAAAGTACTAATATAAATATTAAAACAGTATTTTGTTTTTTTTTAAATAATTAACATATACTTTGCAAGAAAAAAAATATAATTAATATTACACACAACTATGTATTGGATATGTTCTTTAAAAAAAAAGTATGTATTTAACACACACGATAATGTTATTTATTATATTTACTAAATATAAAAATGAATTTTTTGAAAGACAAAATATAAATATCATTAATATTAAACTCACAAATGTTTGTATTTAATGTATTAAATATATTAATTTATGTATTGAATTAATATTTAATGTTAGGCTTGTGCCCACTCGGAACTTTCTAATACTCCTCTGTATCATAATAAGTATTTTTCCCTGCTTTTTTTTTTTATATATATATACAATAGTAATTTTATCAAATTAACATTTTTATTAATATTACACTGGAAAGTTAAAATGGCATCTAATAAATATATTAGTGAAAAAATAATTAATACTACATTGAAAATAAATAAAATAAAATGATGAAAAAATAATTAATATTGCATTGAGAAAAAGTTTTTAAAACAATTAATATTTATATCTTCTTTAAGATAGAATATTTATTAAATGAACATGTCATATCTTTATAAGAAGGAATGAAAATAAAGAGAAATGAACAAAGGAAAGGAGAAGTTTTGGCACAAAGTATACTGCGACAGACATTTTAAAAGTTAACTACACCAGTAATAGTATTCATTGACCTCCCAAGGAGGAAAGAGAAAACAGAGATGAATCTCAACGTACATATATTTCACTCTTCAGTTTAGTTTTAAACGCAAGATTGAAGAAGTCATAAAACCTGTTTGATTATAAGTTAGATATAATTTTGAAAACTTTTCTACTGAAAATATAAAATATGTTTTTTCAGTAAAAAAATTACCAAAAATATTTCTAACCTCAAATACGTTCATAGTCTTAACATTTATTCTGAATATTACTTAGGGAATTAAGCAAGAGAAATACATAATTTATAACACTAATTAATAAGGTCTCTCCCCAACGTAGTTGCCAGGGGGGTAATAGTTGCAACCAATGAATGTGCCACCATTATCACATCTTACCTTGGCACATCCAACTTGTGTTGAATCTCTCCAAACAACCTGCGTATAGTGCCTACACTCCCCACCAACACACGAATTAGAACGGTAATCGTAGTAAGGTTTCTCATCAACCCACAGCTTCACCGCGTCGGCACAGCTCAGGTCACCCGTGCTTCCGGCGAGATTCTCCCCGTAAGGTCCACCAGAGTGAACGAGTTGGCATGTACTTTTGTGTTGCTCAGCATAATTTTGCGCGTAAGAAGCTAATGTATTGTTCCAATCCAAGGGTGCAACATTCACATCTGACCTTGCATCGTTATGGCCATTGAGGAAGTCTGCTTCGGAGCATTGTTGGGCATGGCCAACATGATATTGCAGATTAACGGCTAAGACCAAGAAACAGAAGACAGAAAAAAATGAAACTTTGTGTGATCCCATTTCAGGTTTTTTGTTTTTTTTTTTCTCAAATGTGTAATACTTGGTGTGTGTGGTGAAGAAATTGGAGCTATATATAACGAGGTATACATTTGTAGGGAGTTTGGCGTTGAAATTTTGTGGTTTTAAAACAGAGACCATAGGCCGGTAATGTAAAGTAAAATAAAATAAAATTAGAAAGTCACGTTCAAAATTAAAAACTATTTAATGATTAAGAAAGTCACGTGCATTTTATTTTTATTTTAAAAAAATAACCATTCTAATGAGATTTAACAGTATTTATATTTATAATTTTCATTTTTTCACTAAAGAAAATATTTTCGTTTGGTACAAAAAGAGTAAATGAATGGAGTAATCTAACTATGAGTTTTAAAATAAATTATTCAATTAAAATTTATTAAATAATAAATAATTAGTGTAAATTATACTAGTATAAATTGATCTGTCTCCTGTAATCATGTAATATAATTCAGACCATGAATTATCAAAATTTTAAAACATATAGTTACCATTTAAAAATATGATGAGACTTTTTTTTTAGAAAAAAAGTTTACATAATTTTTACTATTTTAAAAAATTAATAATTACTTTCTTCATTATTTTTTAATTGTTAGATTTAAAATATATATATATATATATATAGACGTGAAAAGAAATGTTTATTATGAGAGATGAGAAGTTTAAATAACAACTATTAATTAAATCTTAATTATCCAAATGTAATTTTGAATTAAAATTAAATGTGATCTTCATTTTATACAATTATATCTTTTCTAATTATTGCGCATTTACAAACAGTTAGAGGTGTTTATAAACCGAACCAAACCGCGAAACCGCTCAAAAAAACCGAAAACCGATTAAATCAAAAAACCGCATGGACCAAAAATTTTCAAAACCGCATATTTTTTGCGGTTTGGTTCAGCTTTTGGATTTTATTATAAAAAAGCGAACTAAACCGCATTCTATAATTATATTGATTTACTTTTATATATTTAATATTATCTAACTAACAATATTTTAATTTTTTATGATCATAATATGTGATTTATATTATATTTTTTTTAATAATAAATTTGTAATATATTATGACACATACTTTCATATA
Source organism: Amphicarpaea edgeworthii (assembly GCA_014843725.1). NCBI lineage: Eukaryota > Viridiplantae > Streptophyta > Magnoliopsida > Fabales > Fabaceae > Amphicarpaea > Amphicarpaea edgeworthii. The sequence goes on from CM026328.1 coordinate 24,073,447, forward strand.
TTACAAAAAGATATATTGATATTACTAAATAACATTAAATTAAATATAAAGTGAAAAATGATTTATTATTATGTTAAAAAAAAAAGTTAATAATATCATTTTATAATAATGTTAAATAGAAGTAAAAATAATATTTTTTAAACTATAATATGTAAATCAAAATTTAATAAAAAAAATAATATAAAATAATAATTATGTGAGTTTAATTAAAAAAAATTAAATTATGATAATAGATTAAAAAAAAAACCGTGAAACTGAACCGAACCAAATCGCAAAAAATTGGTTTGGTTTGGTTTGGTTTGAATTTGATGTTATGTTAAAACCGAACCAAATCGAACCGCGACTTTATTTTAGGTTTGGTTCGGACCACTTTTTGCCCAAAAATCAAACCGCACCGCAAACACCCCTACAAACAGTTGCTCCCATCACCATGAACACTGCTGTCACCACCAACAAGGCCACCATCACCACTACCATCATGGTCATCGTCCCCGTTGTTGTCGCCACCACCACTAGTGGTGGCAACAACGATGACGACGACCATGATGGTGGTGATGATGGTGGCCTTGACAATGATTTTGTTGGTGGTGACGATGATTATGATGGTGGCGGTGACGGTGGCCCTGTTGGTGGTGACGGCGGTGGTGGTCGTGGTGATGCCGCTATCACCACGACCACCACCGCCACCATCATAACCACCACCACCATCAACAGAGTCATCGTCATTGCCATCATCATAACCACTACCACCGCCATCATGGTTGTCGTCCTCGTTGTTACCGCTACCACTATCGCCATGGTGGTGGTGACAACAACAATGGGAATAACGACCATGATAGTGGTGGTGGTGGTAGTGGTAGTGGTGATCCTGTTAGTGGTGGCAGCAAAAATAACGATGGTAACCATGTTGGTGGTGGCGACACGGATCATGGTGATGGGACAATAAATGCACAATAATTAAAAAAGATATGATTGTGTAAGGTGAAAATCATATTTAATTTTAATTCAAAATTATATCTGGACCGTTAATATTCACTTCTCATCTCTCATAATAACATGTCTTTTTACTTGAAATATTCTTTATTTTTTTTATTTTATCAATTATATCTTAATTTATTTTTTAATCTTTATTTAACTTACACATACATTTATTGTAAAATGAAAAAAAGAAAAATATAAAATCATAAATTTCACAATTATTTTATTAGAATAAAAAAATATTACATTTCTTAATTTTTACAAAAACAACTTTAAACAACAAATTAAAAACAACAGAGATAGTAATATTCATTCTTCTCGCATACACATATTTGCCATGATCATAAAGAGTTAGAATAAGATGAGGGACCTCTCTTTGCTCCTAACAGTAGCCCATTCGGTCCAGCCTATTGGATTTGAAAAATACCTTTTAAGTTTATTTCTTATTCTTATAAATAATTAAAATATATATATCTTGAGTTTGACACTACATATAATTATTTTTAGTCTTAATGGTAATTATCATCCTTCTAATTTTTTGAAATAACGATTTTTATTTCCTAGTTTTAAAAGTGAACAATTGGGTCTTCTGTTTTTAAAAATGCACAAATTTGATCTATCCATCTATTTTAAAGAGTTAACCGTTAACTTTGTTTACTTAATATTTTTGAATTAAAAATAATAATAACTCATATTTTTTTGAATTAATAATAATTGTTCAACACTCTTCTCCTTCTCTCAAGAATCCTAAAATTTTTCCCCTTACATTTCTGAAGTCTGATCTTCTCTTCTCCTCCAAGACCAAATGACACCGCCTCCCTTCTCCTCCCTTTTAGTGTTGGCTACGTGAGTCATCGAAGTTGAAGGAAAAGGCGTTGTGGAAGTTGCATAAGGCAAGATTGCACGTAGCGAATGTCTCAGAAAGGTTGCATAATGGTGCGTAGAAGGCTTGCAATAGTCGCTCAGAGAGAAAAGAAGAGGAGAAGGAAGGTAGGGTTGCTCGGTTTCGGAGGAGAAAAGGAGATAAGAAGGGAGTCAGGATCACTTATCTCAGAGGAGGAGAAGGGGAGATGAGATTTCAGAACAGTGAGGAGAAAAAAATTTAAGACTCTAGAAAGGAGGAGAAGATTCTTGAGCTATTATTGTTAATTCAAAATAATATAGGTTATTATTATTAATTTAAAAAAATTAAATAAACAGAGTCAACGTTAAAACTAATAGTCAACTCTTTAAAATAGACAGATGATCAAATTTGTACGTTTTTGAAATCAGGAATAGCCAATTATTCACTTTCAAAACTGGGAATGAAAATCATCATTTCAAAAAATCAAAAAGATTAAAATTATAATTAAACCTTATTTTTATCTATTTCTTTATTATTATCTTTTAATATTTTTTTCTAAACATACACCAACAAATAGTATATAGCTAGTGTCTCTAATTTAACTATAACATTTTGTTTTCCCTTCTATAAAAAAAAAATACATTTTGTTTTCCCCTTTTAATTAATAATAAAGTCTTCCCTTTACCTTATTTCTAGAGGTAGATTAAATTTTAGGGAACAGATCCACAGGACCACAACCCATAGGCTGCCAATGTATTATAGTCCTTAATTTAAATCATGCCGTACTTGAAAATTGATGTCATTACAGTACTTTTATTGTTTCTTTCTCATGCTTTTCATCTTGTGAACTGTGATTAGTCAACCATTGAAAATGTGAATTGATTAATAATAATTATTTTAATTTAATCAGAAACTTAAGATTGAGTTTTGAATATATAATTATTTTATGTCTTCCTTAACTTTTTTTTTATTCTAGTTCCGCCACTCTAGCCTTTAAAAAAAAATCAAGAGACTTTTATACATTTTTTTTTAAAAATAAAACAACTAATGCTTAAGGTCCACTAACAATTTTCTTTTTATTAAATTTTATAAAACAAAAAAAATGTCACACATGTTGACAAAAAGCTTAATATATAACTCATTTAAAATAAAAAATTCTCTTAAAACTTGTTTCATATCACTCATAGTAGTAATATTTCACTGGTTTATTTAAACTTATTTTGTGAAATAATTAAAATAAATAATTATATATGTTTTTAAGTATGTTTGTCTAAATTATTTTCGTTTAAAATAATGTATTTTTTATTTATTTAAATAATTAAATTCTATTTACTTATGAAATAATTAATTATTTTATAAACACTTATTATAATTTTAAACAAACTTATGTTGTTTAATAAAAAAAATGGAATATAAACAATAATGCAAATTTGTTTTACACTAACAGCCAATTAAATTTCTATATTTGTCACGGTATAACATATTGTTTTCATTAAATTGAAAGTTACGTTCATCATCTAATTAGAATTAAAAAAAATTGATAAAATTCAAAAGGATCTAATGTAGGAAAATACAAGCGATTAAATTTCTAGTACATGGATGAATTTTTCAACATAACCAATTAATTAGCGGTTGAAACAAAAGAATAGAATATAGTAATAAATTGACGGGAAGCTATAGCTACTTCGGCATGAGCCACAATCCTATGAGTTCGGAATCAATTTTTAGGTTCTCTTATACCTATAAAAGTTAGCATATGAGTAAAGTTTATTCATCGATCAAAACAGTAAAAAAAAATAAAAGAAATAAAAAGCGTAATCAATTTCTCTTCTCTACCCTTCTTGTTTACTTCGCCTTCCATTAAGTGGTTCATGGCACTTTCCCATCAACCAACCAACAGGTTCATATTCAACAAACAAATTTGATCAATTCATATCTATTACATGACTTTTGAAATTGACTTTTCAAATATTCCAATGGGTTTTTTCAATTTTTACGACGAAGAAATAGCTAGACTAATTGTTGAGGCTGTGGCAAACAAAGAACACCACAATTAAGAATTAAAACTTCACCTTATTAAATGTCAATATAAATTATTATATTACAGGAAGAATGGCTATCTTTTTACCCTTTATGTAAAACAAATTAACCTGTTCATATAGAATTCTTAAATATGTGTTTGGGGTTGGGGTGTTTGAATTACAGGGAGGCAGAAGAAAACCATAACATTATGGATTGGGATAAGCTTGCGTATCAAGTGATTCCAACTGACTACATGTACATAATGAAATCTAACGAAGAAGGGGCCTTTTCAAATGGAGCTCTTGTACCTTTTGGAACTTTTCAAATTGAACCACATTCTTCTATTATAAATTACGGACAGGTCAGCTATATATATATTCTTGATTTTATAAACAAATTATTTTACATATTTTCAGTATATTATGGTTAAGCTTAAATAAAATATATTATATATAGGGATTATTTGAAGGCATGAAGGCATACAGAAGAGCAGATGGTGGAGTGCAGTTATTTCGACCAGAACAAAATGCCATGCGCATGCAGATGGGAGCTGAGAGGTTGCTATTGGCGGCACCTTCTGTTGAGCAGTATGTTGATGCTGTCAAACAAGTTGTTCAAGCAAATAAGCGTTGGGTACGTATTATATTATATATATTGCTCTCATTTCTTTCTTTTTTTTCTTTGTAATTAAATTTGCATGCATGCATGCATGCAGGTGCCTCCTCATGGAAAAGGAGCGTTGTACGTTAGGCCTTTGTTATTTGGAAGTGGATCTGTTATGGGTATTGCACCTGCACCACAATGCACCTTCCTAATATACACTAATCCTATTGGCAACGCTTACAAAGTGAGTCAACTTTATGACATCGGTTTTCAATTAACTGATCTTTGAACTAAAACTATGATATATCGATGTTGTTGTTGTTGATTTGGACAGGGACGAACTTCATCATTGAGCTTGTTGGTTGATGAAACACTTCCTCGCGCATTTCCTGGCGGGGCTGGAGGAGTGAAAAATATTGGCAATTATTCACCAGTAAGTTATATACTATATGCATTTGGTACTAGTTTGTATCTCATTTTAGTTAGGGTAGGTAAATATTTATACTATAAAAAACTCTAATTCTAATATTATACCAAGAAAAAAAAATACTAGATGATTTGATGAGTGACATTAATTTTAACCAAATAATTATTCTTATTTAAACGCAGGTTTTCCAAGTGACAAAAGCAGCAAAAGCCAAAGGGTTTTCTGATGTCCTATTCCTAGATGCAGAGGAACATAAATATGTTGAGGAGGCATCTTCGTGCAATGCTTTCATTGTCAAGGTATAATATTTTGTTACTTTGCTTAACAATTTTCATTCAACATATATTTTCTTGTTAAGTTAATATGGCACCTCTTCATATTTGTAGGGTGACCTGATTTCAACTTCACCTGTAATCGGAACTGTTCTTCCTGGAATCACAAGGAATAGTATCATTCAACTTGCTAGTGATTTGGGTTACAAGGTGATTATCACTGATTTTGAATATATAAGTTTTAAAAAGAAAAGGAAAAATCCGCTACACAATTCATGGTAAATTGATGTTTACCATAAATATTTACATTGTGTCGTTCAAGTTCATATATGGTCCATGAAATGACTCCCAAGAATTAATGTTAAAAATGTTGTTCAACTAACAAGTATCATGCGTATTAGTGTATTACCTAGATATATTTATACAATATAAATCAAATATAAAAAGTATAAACTGAAAATAATTTTAAAATAATAATTTAACAGTCAAAAAATATTTTAATAATAAAAAACATAAAAAATAAGGTCGATTGTTTCAAACTTTTTTTGTTTTAAACACTTTAATTTAAAATATTACTTTCATTGAAGATAATATTTTAATAAAAAATTGTAAACGCCTCAGTGTGTTTATTGCTAATTAAACAATTTGAGAATATTTATAAAAAAAAATTAAAAATATAAAAATATACATTAATTAAATAAATAATAAAGATACAAATATTAATTTGATATGAAAAATTCAAAACATCACAAAAATGAACAAAACAGTATGATAGCTAACACAAAAAGGAAAATATGTATAAAATATATCTTACTCTGAAATGAATTCTTGAATTTGTTATAGGGATGAATTAACCTAATTTTAATAAAGTTTAATATTAATATTGTAACAGTCACTTACAAAAAAATTGTCCGTTAATTTTTGGCAAGGTCGAGGAACGCAGATTTTCGATTGATGAATTGCTAGAAGCTGATGAGGTTTTCTGTACTGGAACTGCTGTTGGGATCTCTGAGGTTGGAAGTGCAACCTACAAAAATAAAAGGTACAATTAATAGAATTCAAAATCCTGATTCTAGCTTTTCGTAGCTTTGTAATATTATTACTACTTACTACTATTAAATATTAATAATAGTGTAAAACAATTGGTTGTGCAGGGTTGAGTTCAAAACAGGAGCAGACACTGTAACCCAGAAGCTGTATGATTTGATTACAGGAATTCATACAGGTCTTTTGGAGGATAAGAAAGGGTGGGTCGTGAACATTGATTGAGCTATTATTTCCTTTAAAAAAATTTAAAAAAAATTGATTGATCTATTATTAGTTATTACTAATTTCATACATGTAATATATCATTCTATCATTTCCAGACCCATATATATAATATATTACAACTTGATCTCTTCGACAAGTTATATTAAGAGTAATTTTAATTAATCTTAACAGAATTATTTTTTGCGTAACTTTATTTTTTTTTAAAACTTATTAGGATAAATATAGTCACATATGCTTCTTAACTTCTATCTTTTTCTAATTTAATCTCATGACTTTTTTCTGTGACTATTTAATCTCATGACTTCTTGATTAATTTCCCTCTCCTTTAATTTTATTTATTTTTTCTTAACTACGGTGGCTTAACAGTATATCTATATCCCTCTATTTCTGTGGCTTCTTTTATCAAAATGTATTAATTCTCATTTAAGGTGCTCCTTTTTTTTTTTTCCTTCTTATCCTTTCGTAAATTTAAAGGGCAAAGATTGCTTGTATGTATAATTTTCTTTGAAAGAACAACTTTCTCTGTAAGTTTCTTTTTGTGTACAAATAACTTATTATATTTATTTATATATTTTTGTATTAAATGGTGGCTTTGATTGCTTGTAGCCGGTGGTCAATATTTAGTTATTTACAGCTTCTTTTTAATATGTTTTTTTTTTAAGCTTCTTTTCAATATGCTTTCAAAATAAGGTTTATACATCAATTTTATATCGTCAATCACGATCCTCCATTTATACATGATAAAATAATTGACTCTTATAAAATTATTTCAAAAGTCATTATAACAGTAGACTATAAAGTATCAACTTTTTTTATCCAATAAATAAGTACCAAAATTTAAACCAATTGATTTAGACATCATTTATATAAATTATATATTTTAACAACATGCTTTTAAGTAATATTCTTTTAAAAATTTAAAATATTTTTTAATTAAATATATATTTTTACAGTAATTAGATATATACTAAAAAAAATCATTTACCAAATTATCCCTCCCTTACTTGATAAATAACTTTTTGAATACGTAATTGAATTTAAAAGAATTTATTTATACGTATGGACAGAGAGATGGCATATGATATGGAAGAAAAAAAATTATATGAAAGAGAAAACTTAAAAAGTCATGTAAATTTTTTTATAAAGTTATGTGACTTGTTTAAGTTATCATATAACATCATTAAATTTTGATCATTCATATAAAGTTATACAGTTTAGATTTAATTGTTTTTCACTCTTTTTACTCTTATAAGATATGTTCTATCATTTGTACATGCTAACAACATATTCTTTAATACATTTTTTTTTTAATATCGTTGATTCAAATTTATTAGAAAGTATAAAATTATATATAAAAAAAAACTCATATTCAATATAATAAAAAAATAAGAGCCATAAAATCATCATCACCATGAGGTCTATTCGTTAATAACGATGAATACTAGATCAGGCAAAAACTTCTGCACACATAACGATTATCGTGGAAAAAAAAGAGTCAAAATCATACTCTAACTAATTAACACGACACCGATGAATATCACATACAAGTGAGATTCGCATGATAGTGTGAGTCATGTTTTTTAATATAAAAAGAAAAGTGTGAGTCATGTTTTTAGAAAGTACTATTTTTTAATTTTATTTTATTGGTTAAAATATTACGTCAAAAGTATTTAAGGTATCGTGCATATTTAACTAAACGACGAACATGAACTTTTAATAAATAATTCTCAACTGGATTCAAGACAAAACATTAAAACAATTTTATTTGGAGTAACTTATTTAATTTTTTTGTGAGAAAATAAAAAAACAAATCGTGGAATGTGGAGTGAACCATGTGCTTGTTATTTTTCTCCAGTGGTTCCAGATTTTCAATATAAAAGGCGTATGCCAGAATGGTTCTTTGCATCAAATCCTCAATACTCGCTTCTTTTTCCTTCCATCTCTGTGAACTGTGAAGCCATTCTCGTTCATTTTTTAGATCTATACTTTTTATTTCTCTTTTCTTTTTCTCCTTCAACAACGTCAAGGTTCCTATATATAAAAATTTCGTGGCAGCTTTTACACAAATTTAACAAGGTACTAATGTTTCCAATCCCTTTGCCATTTTTATTCATTAATTCTACCGTTCACAATTTATAATGAATGTTCAAACTTCAAAGTGAACACCGATTGATAATAATCAATCTGGAATTAATTAATTAATGAAATATTTAGATTCGATTTTAATTTATTTTTTTTATCTGATTTGATTCTCCTGTTTGCAATTTTAGATTACTTTATAGTATACTTTACTGCTGTGTTTAGCTGGATTAGAGAGATTTGAATTTATTTTCTTCCCTATTTTCAATCAAACAAAAGAAAATTAAACATTATTTTTCTTGTTTTCTTTCGCTTGTATTTTATTTTTATCCAACCACATTTACGATACTCTTCTCACCTTAATTTTTACACGCAAGAAAAACACAGTGATTTTATCTATATATAGTCAATGACGTGACTTGCTCTATTGTACAGGTATGTACCAACTGACACTAGTTTTATTAATTAACGCAGGAAAGCTCGTGAATCCGTTATCACAAGTCACAACTATGTCTCCCACTTCTATTTTAGGGAACTGCAAAGACGATTCTGAAAGGTACTTAGAACAAGTAATTCACTAATGAATACGACAATTTCATTTTGAAGTTTGATGAGACTAGTTTTGTCTGAAAAACAGTGGTGCTGGGGAAAAGGAAAAGTACGGTGACATAATTAACTGGGATGAGCTTGGATTTGGTCTAGTAAACACGGATTACATGTATGTCATGAAATGTGCAAAAGGAGATAAGTTTTCACAAGGATCACTACTTCCCTACGGAAACATTGAGATCAGCCCTTCTGCTGGAATCTTAAATTATGGACAGGTTCATAAATTTTAATGAATGATAGGCTTTTCTACAACACACACAAATATATAATTCTTTTTTATCTTCATCAGGGACTCTTTGAGGGGCTAAAGGCACAGAGAACTGAAGATGGACGCATACTTCTATTTCGACCTGATGAGAATGCTCAACGAATGAAGAGAGGTGCAGATAGGTTGTGTATGCCATCTCCATCTATTGAACACTTTGTTAATGCTGTCAAACAGACTGTACTTGCAAACAAACGCTGGGTATTCATTCCATTCATTCATTTATTCATCTCTAATAAATTGAAAAGACAGATTAATATAATATATATGAAACTACAGTTGCCTCCAGCAGGAAAAGGGTCACTATATATAAGGCCATTGCTTATGGGAACAGGAGCATTGTTAGGTTTGGGACCAGCTCCTGAATATACGTTTCTTATTTATTGTTCTCCAGTTGGCAGCTACCACAAGGTGATCAGCTATTGATTAATTTCCACATGCATGCTTAATTATTATAATATAAGGAGAAGATTCGACTTATTTACAACTTGTTCAAATTTCATATTCAATTCTAAACTATGACAGGAAGATGCACTAAACTTAAAGGTCGAGGATAAACTCTATCGAGCAATATCTGGCAAAGGTGGCACCGGAGGTATCAAAAGTGTCACAAATTACGCCCCTGTAAGTATACAATACCAATATCATGAATTTAATTTGGCTCTTCATTTCAGTATATTATATTATATATCCTTATATATATGTTGTTTACCCGAGCCATAGGTTTATACTGCAATGATTGATGCAAAGGCAAACGGATTCTCCGATGTGTTGTTCTTGGACTCAGCAACTGGAAAATATATAGAGGAGGCCTCAGCATGCAATGTCTTCATTGTAAAGGTATATACACTATTAACATGTCTATGAACTAAATTTGTTTAATTAATTATTTAATCCTATATGTAGGGAAATGCTATCTCCACTCCTGCAATAGATGGAACCATCCTGCCTGGTATCACGCGAAAATCCATCATTGAGATTGCCATTGATTTGGGTTATCAGGTATTAATTAATTACTTTTCCTTCAATTATTGGCGTGTAGTAGCTTGTATATTGATTAATCTAGCTAGCTTGAGCCTTGATGGTTTCATTAATTTTTCTACAAATTTGGTTTTCCAAACTAATAAGCAAGGTCGAGTCAAAATGTTACTACTAGACAATGATTATCCATTATTATTGTATTTAATTTCCTTCGCTTGAATTATATATATGTTTCCAGGTCATGGAACGTGCCATATCAGTGGATGAGATGTTAAATGCTGATGAAATGTTCTGCACAGGAACTGCAGTGGTTGTCAACCCTGTTGCATCTGTAACCTACAAGGAAACAAGGTCTAAATTACACTTCAATATTTTACACTGAAAGTTATATTCATTTTTGTAATAGTTATACTAAAAAAAATGATTGATATTGTAAAAACACTTGAATTTAATTTGATAAAAAAAATGATAATTTTATCATATTTATTAATAAAGTTAATTGCAATTTTCATCCCCTTCAAAATCTTTAATTCTTAAATCGTTTTAAATAATTTTTTTACTTATGACATTATTGTCATTTTTTATTCCTAGTTTACTCTTTGATTTAAGTAGCTAATTTAAATAAAAAAATAAGTGAACAAAAATTTAAACTTAGCTCTCTTTAGTTTTTAAATATTAGTATAACTACTAAGTCAATAATCTAATTAATAATTATTATGAAACATTTATATATATAAATATTTTACATAAATTTTATTTATTATCATATATTTATTTCACTTTTTATTTTATAAATCACTCCATTTATTTTACTTTTATTCAAAATATAAAAAATAATAAATAAATATATGATAATAAATACAATTTATGTGAAATATTTATATATATAAATGTTTCATAATAATTATTGATTAGATCATTGGTTAAGTAGTTATACTAACATTTAAAAATTAAAAAGAATTAAGTTTGAATCCTAACTTTGCTATAATTCACTTAATTTTTTTATTTAAATTAATTACTTAAATCAAAGGGTAAATTAGGAATAAAAAAGGGTAATTTTGTCATTAATAAAAAAATTATCTAAATTAATGTTAAAGATAACGGTCAAAGTTTCAAAATTAACAAAAGAACAAAAATTACTTGATTTTGAAAATAAAGGATCAAAATAATACATTTTAAACTAAGGAGATAAAAATCATCGAAATTTTAAACTAATGGATAAAAATCACTGAAACCAGAAAATTGCAATTAAATCTGCCTTATTAATATGATTAGTTTTTCTTAAATGTTTGTATAAAAGTGCATACAAATTAAACCCAATTTTTGTATTCATATTGGAAATGCAGGGTGGATTACAAAACAGGATTGTCAGCAAAACTACGCAAAACACTTGTTGAAATTCAAACAGGGTGTCTTGAGGACAAAAAGTCATGGACAATCCCAGTAGATTCATCAATGAGCAGAGTTTGTTAAATCTTGAAAAATTACTTCTTACACCTTCCTAATGGCTTCCCACACCTCGTCTCTGAAATGTAAAATTACATTCCAGACTAGTCTTTTTGAAATGTAATTTTTCTTATATTCCAGAACATCTATTTCGAAATATAAAATTTCGTTCTGAAATAGATGTTTCGGAAATTTAAAAAGGTGTAGGAAACAACATTGAAAGTGTAGGTAGCAATTACCTGTTAAATGATACACGATTGTTATTTTCTTCCTATAAAGATTGTCTTTAATGGTAAAAGGCCTTCATTTGTTGATTCCACACACGTCGATGAATGATTAGGACAGTTAGCAACTTTAATTTCATCTCCATTTATATCTTCTCCATTTATATCTTCTGATTACTTATATACTTATAATTATAACTGTATTCATAATTTGTACTTTATTTAATTATAAAATTATAAATTATAAAAAATATTGAAATATAATATTAAAATTAAATAAATATTTATTTATTAAAATTTATATCATAAATAAATAACATTATAAAAATCATCATCCAATATAAATATAAAGATTACAATTTTTTTAATCTTAACAAAAACACTAATAGTAAAAATATTATTAATTATTTTATAATTATATATTATAAATTAAAAATAAAACACAAATAGATATAATATTTTTTATCTTATCATCTAAATCAATTTTTTTATATTTTTAAAAATGTCTATCTCTCTAGTCTATATATTATTTTAATTTTTATTAATACCAATAAAAATTAAAACATGATAAAAATATCAAAAATAACATATAAAAATAATAATTAAAATTATTAATAAATAATAAAATAATTTAAATAATATAATTATAATTATATTAATTAATTAATTAATTATATATAATACCCCTGCTCACACTCTTAGTCGTATCCATCCCTTCACCACTAGCAAAGACCTCATCTAGAAGGCAGAACCAAAAACCATTTATGCAGGAGCACACTTTTCTAGCTGTATTGACTCTATTATGATAGAAGTCTGTTTACTAAAACAAAACAAAACTTAAGAATCAGCTCATGCATGGAGCCACTCGTTCAAAACAACCAGTACTTACACGCAAAAGCTGCAGCACATGGAATTAATTATTTTTTTTATCCTTACACACAGAATAACTTTAATCATGAAAAAAAAAAAACAAAAGAGTTTCAATTATAATATGGCACGATAATCATTAGCGGTTCTACGTTGGGACCCTCATTTTTAAAATTCATTAATAAAAGTGACTTTTAATAGGAAATTATAAGTATAATTTATATTTTATATTTTTTTATATGAGTTTAAATCTTTAAATCCAATAAATTTATCGCCAATACTCGGAATCTACATTCGTCACTGCCGATAATAATAAGTGAGATTTGTGTTGTAATATTAACGTTATATTTGGTATATCAAGAGAAAAGGTAAAAGTTAAAAATTTAAATAAAAGAGAACAAAAATATATATAAAAATTTTATTCTTTGATAGTCTTTAAATTAAGACTGTAGAGATAGAGAATATAATTAAATAAATATCATAAAAGATAATAAAATATAGACAATCACAATTCACAAATAAATTATTTATAACAAAAATGCCATTATTTTTTATTTTAATTTCTCTCTATTTTCTTTATTTTCATCCAAACACAAACAGAAATTTATTAATAACGTAAATACGAAATGGTACTGTGTATTTTTCTGGGAATGTGAATGCTGAACAAATTTGAATCATATTTATTAGTTACCTAATGTTTATATTTGAAATTAACTTTATGATATTTTTAGAATAATCTGTTTACTTAATTAAAATTTACATATATTTCACTCCACTAAAGTTAGACAATTTTTCATTTATATATGAGTCGGGAGAGAATACACCGGTATTATGTTTTACTGCATATAATAAATTCATCCCACTAACTGCATAAGAAAATCCAATCAAAAAAATTATACTTATTCTTCTATAGAAAAAAAATAAAAAAACTGTCATCATCTCTCTTTTGTATTATTTTATTTTAAAACAAATATATAAAAAAGCATGGAGTGTCACTTTTTTTCCCAAGTTCAATTTAACCGCCATTGTTACCAGTTTTATTTGACGTACTTCATTGAAACAAAATTCATAAATTTCATTCAATTAAATTATTCCATTAGTTATTTCTATTTTCCTCTATTCTTCCATATACAAATTGTTTTTTATAGAAAAAAAAATATTCATTTGTTCTTAATAATGGTATAAACTTTACATTTTAACCTCTATACTTGAAAAACATCATTTTTAGTTCTTTTACAAACGCTTTTTGATATTTTTGACTCAAGAGATCTCAAAGTACTTTATCTACTTTTTACAACCTACACGAACTAAAACAAATGCTTTTTAAGTATAGAGACGTAAAATTTGTGCTACTATAGGAATTAAATAAGTATATTTTATTTTATAATATTAATTAATCGTCAAAATTCTTTATTATATTAATAATGAGTATTTAAAAAAAATAAAATTACCATGCATTGCACGGGGTACATAAATAATGTTATAAAATGGCAGCACCGAATGATTCTTCTTCTACACCGATTTCTGCGCCATTGCGTTCTGCACTGTTCATCTCTATATAGTCTAAGGTACCAATGATTCTGTTTCTTGTTACTTTTTGTTCTAACTTTTCACTTTGTTATAATAATATGAATATCATTGTTCACAGTGAACACCGATATTACTGAAATGTTTAGATTCGATTTTTACTTTGTTCCTTTTTCATTCTTTTATTCGATTTGCTGTTTTTATATGGTGTAAGGCTTCGTTAAAAACTGTCAAATGGTGGAGCCTTGTCCACACTCATCAATCATCATGTACTTCACCAGTTTTCTACCTAAACTTCTGAACGCACAAAAAGAACACAACACAAGTACAGAACAAGAACCAATTTGAGAAGAAAAATAGACCATTATTCCCAATACAAAATTACGGGTGTTTGGGCTAGGTTTACATAAATTTTTATCCAATTCAATTAATTTTTAGTGGATTTGTGTGATTTTATTTTCAAATCTAATCTAATCTAACTCCATTTTAGATTGGGTTGGGTCATCGAGTTAATAATGTATTTTTTTTAAAATTAAAATTAAAATTTTTTAAAAAATCATAATAGATTTTCAAATTTTATATAAAAAATCATTGAGTCAGTGATGTATTTTTAAAGATTGTGAAAGAAATTATCAAATAAAATCCAATAAAAATATTATTAGTGCTTAGTGTGGTGTTTTAAAAGTTATTTTTCATGTAATAAACAATAGTGGAGGGTGACATACAATGAAGGATAATAATGCTTAGTGTGGTGTTTTAAAAGTTGTTTGTCATATAATAAACAATAGTGGAGGGTGACACACAACGAAGGACGATATAGTAAAAGGCAAGAGCAATGGAGGGTCGTGCAAAGAGCTGCAATCACAGTGATGCAACAGCGGAGGGAGGCAATGACTTGCGATGATGCAACAACAGAGGACAGCAGTGATACAATAACGAAGGGTGGCATCGATTCGCACAGAGAATGTTTTTATTTTGATATTTTGAGGATTTTTTAAAAGTGAGGAGGTTAGAGATATATATAGAAGGTGAAAGTGTTGAGCGAGTGAGAATAGACTTTTTGTTTTGTTATTATTATTATTATTATATGTAATTTTGGTTAGATTGAGTGGGTTACGATACAACAAAATCCGTTACCCAACCCATAAATCATCGGGTTTAAATTGAATTTAATTGAGTCCGACCTAAACACTCTATTAACCTATTCAAACCGAGTTGGGTCGAATTCGTGGGTTATTCATACCCGTAAACATTCTTATATAAAATAAAATACTATTATATATTTTCATCTACATTTGATATGCATTGCAACAAAGACAAAAAGACTCCACATAAAAAATACTTAATTACAAGATAATTTTTTTTTATCATGTACCATATTGTTCGATGAAAAAAATAAACTGCACAAGTAAAATAATACTAATTTACTAAATATAATTTTTTTTATTAGTTATCTTAAAAAATATTTTAATATTAGCTTACGACCTATTAAAATGAATCTGATCAATTTTTTCTTAGGCTAGGCTGATCTAAAATAATAAAATATAGATTTTTTTATGGAAGAGTATTTATTACTTTATAAATATAAGATATAATGAATACTATCTACCTCCTATCCTTAATATAAACATCACGTGACAAATCTTCAATACCAAAATAAAATAAAATTGAATGATTATATTTAATGATTTCATAAATTTTAGTTTTATTCCAAAAAAAAATTATTTAATTTAAATAAAAATAAAATAAATGTAAAATATATAAAGTTAACAATAAAGTAATGACATTAAAGATATTTAAAAAAAAAAAAGTAAAGTTTATATATAATACCATAGCTTAGTATTTTATATTTTAATACACGCTCTAAATTTAATTTATTGTTCAAACACATTTCACTCGTCCTATTATATCCGGAACTTTTAAAGTGAAAAAATCATTATAAGATGCTAGTTACACTTTCAACACAACTTTTTTATTTTATGATTAATATTTTATTGAATAATTATAAAAATATGTAGCTAATTTTAAAATTTTACACACCCTGTGTGCATCACTCTCAATACCACACCCTATTGTAATTACGAGGTTTGACAACACAATGGTGCAAAACTATCTATCAGGTGGGAATAAAAAAAATTGAATTAACTATATACAAATGAGATTAGTCATTTTTTTTTATGAATAAAGAAATTAAAAGATGACACTAAGGGCTACAAAAGAGAGTGTCTGAAGTATCATCAACTAAATAATTCGAAGCTGAAAATGGTGGATCATCCAACAGGTGATATCGAATAAGAGTTGAAAATTTTCTTGAATGTTACTTTTGAGCCAGTATGCAACATCATCAACGAAGAAAGACCATACTGCAACTGAATGTATTGTCACGCCTTACATGTATAAGAACAATCGCGAAGGATGTGAATTCATGTTTCATTGGTATCTCTATACCTGCAACAAGAAGAATCAATAGTAATATACCGCATGAAGCGAAAAGAGTTAGTAAGAAGACTCTCTTTATAGGTGAGCCAAATAAAGTGTTTAACATTCTCAGATAGTTTGGACTTCCATACCCACGACCAGAACTCAATACAGGTAAGATGAAAAACAAGCTCTCAGCCTAACCATGCATAAGCACTTAGTATCATAACTTCTTGAGCTAGATGCACTTTACTTAATAATATTCAACATAGAAGGATTAAGAAACAAGTACGGAAGGGTGTTGCGAATGTCTTGGAGTAATGTTGTAGTAAGGACGTCAAGGTGTCAATAGCCATCAAAATAGATATCCTTAACTTTGCATGTCCCTCTCATGGACCTCATCCACCATGCCATACAAGGGTCCCTCCTCTAACTAAGGATCAAATTAAAAGGAACAATTCCCATCCCCAATTTTGGACGTGAAACCTTGCTTGAGATAAGATAAGGCTTTTATAAATAGATGACCAAACATACGAGCTATTTGTGGAATTCTTAAGGTGAAGAATATTTTTTTAACCAATATATTTCGCATATAGTAAGTAAATCCATAACTTATTCTTCCCGTGCAAAAAATCCCACACATGCTTGTCAAGTAGGAAAATGTTAATTTGGCGGCATCGACAAATGCCCAAACCTTCTTTGACACAAGTTTTAGAGATAGTAAACCAATCTACCCAATGATTGTGATTCCCTCCCCAGATCAGATAAAGCACCTTAACCTGAGTCAATTTTATTGCAAATTCCCTCCGAGATTCATAGATTTTGCATAGAATAGAAAGGGATAGCAGATATAACTGATATAACCAAAGTTATTCTGCCAACACGGCTAAGGAGTTGACCCGTTCAACCTGCAATACAAATCAATAAAATAGTATCTATTCAAAAAAAAAATATATATATATATATCACACCTCTCGTTATCGTGTCTCCCGCCCAAAACATAGATTGCGTTCAAAAATTTAACTATATTCGACAGTATACATCTTGCCATACAAAAATGCAAAAGTGTAATCATAGCTAAAAAAAACCACATAACCCTATCTCGACCGTCTCTCTCGCACGCACAAGTTCTGACTCTGCCGTAAGAAACCACTATCTCCAATTTCTTTCTCAGATCCGCGACCTCGTACAGGCACATTTAATTTGTATACAAGATCTCGCAAAGGCGGATCTAGAAATCGGGAATGGGGTCTCGGGTTTGAACGACATCGTAGACGTGATAGTGAACTGTGCGTGAAAATTTTGTGTTTTTACAATTGATTAAATCTTGAGCCCGATGCATGTGTTTTCTTATCCTTCATTTGTTTTTTCTTACCAAATAACTTACAAAATCATTTCACTTTCTTCTTTAGAGCATTAGGTATATCATATAATGTGCATGTCTTTATAAATATTGCATTAGTGTCTAGAGTTTAGACATGCACCTAACTGCACCACTTCTCAGTTCTCAGTGCAGAAAAAGATATCCCACTTCACAGCTATGTCTCCTCCTTCTATTCTAGGGAACTGCAAAGATGGTTCTCAAAGGTACAATATCACAACTTAAATTCTACGTACAAGACAATGTAGTACTAGTATAATAGATATATGAACTTTTTTTTATGTGATTTTGATTGGACCTTTGAATTTCATCAGTGCTGCTGGGGAAAACCACGCTGACATAAACTGGGATAACTATGAGCTTGGATTTCATCTAGTTCCAACAGATTTTATGTATGTCGTGAAATGTGCAAAAGGAGACAAGTTTTCTCAAGGTTCCATCGTTCCCTATGGAAACATAGAGATCAGCCCTTCTGCTGGAATCTTGAATTATGGACAGGTTATTCAAAGAACAAACTTGTACCTACTAATTCATATTTTCTTTTCTTATCAATGATAAGTTATTTACATCACACACACAAAGGTTTGAGGCCAACAAATGTTGGTCTAATTGGTAAGGATCAGACTTGTATCCCATTAGGACGCAGGTTTGAATCCCTCTGTCGATGCAAGGACCTTGGTGGATGGTCTGCAAATACCTATGTAAAGGTTCAGTGAGTTAGTTCACAAATCAAACTCTAGCTAGCTAAAGTCTCACAAATATAAGTATGATTCTTTTTTTATCTTCAGGGACTCTTTGAGGGGCTAAAGGCACAGAGAACTGAAGACGGGCGCATACTTCTGTTTCGGCCAGATGAGAATGCTCAACGAATGAAGAGAGGTGCAGATAGGTTGTGTATGCCATCTCCATCTATTGAACACTTTGTTAATGCTGTCAAACAGACTGTTCTTGCAAACAAACGTTGGGTATTTCCTTCTGTCTATTCTTCATGTCTATGATCTTTTCACTCTAAGAAGTTGAAAAACAGAATAAGGCTTGAAATGTGAAACAGGTGCCTCCACCAGGGAAAGGGTCACTATATATAAGGCCGTTGCTCATGGGAACAGGAGCAGCTTTAGGTGTGGGACCAGCTCCCGAGTATACATTTCTCATTTATTGTGCTCCTGTTGGCAGCTACCACAAGGTCAGATTTGGATTTAGACTTGGTTATAAGTCTTGATTAGATAAACTTTTCGATAAGCATTTTTAAAAGAAAATTGTATTTATTGAGAAATTTATCCAAATAGAATCATGATATTAGGAAAAGATTCTAGACTAATTCCATTTTTACTACAGGGTGCACTACACTTAAAAGCCGAGGATAAATTCTATCGAGCAATATCTGGCAATGGTGGAACCGGGGGTATCAAAAGTGTCACCAATTATGCCCCTGTAAGTTTACATACACTACGAATATATATCTCCAATAAAACAGTTTTCTCCTGCTTTAATATCTGTTTTCCATGGTTGTGAAATTTACGGTACTTATCTTGAAATTAGAAGAAACCAAATTAAAGGATTTTTTTTGTGTTAACTGTTAATCAAAACTATGCTCCTGAATTTCATTATTCTGTAAACTTTATTTAATGGTTACTGTTTAGTCTAATAAGTATTTCCTTTTGCTGATAACGATACAACATTTCTAAGTCAAATCATCGATCATATAATATAAGATGCTAGCCCAAATTAATTTGACTTTTCATTGAGTAAATTATCCTTATATACTTCTTGTGTGCAATAGGTTTATACTGCAGTGATTGATGCAAAGGCCAATGGATTCTCCGATGTGTTGTTCTTGGACTCAGCAACTGGAAAACATATAGAAGAGGTCTCAACCTGCAATGCCTTTGTTGTGAAGGTACACCAACAATCTTACGGTATTGCTAATTGTAAATTCATATGTCCAAAACCATGTGGAAATTTTATTATGACTGAACAAAATATGTTCAATTTAATCCTGTGAAGGGAAACTCTATCTTCACTCCTGCAATAGATGGAACCATCCTGCCTGGAATCACGCGAAAATCCATCATTGAGATTGCCATTGACTTGGGTTATAAGGTATTTTAGTTTTCCTTCAATTATTTACAAGTAAATTGATTAATCTTGATGGTTTCATTTTCTATAAATTTGGTTTTCCAAACTATTATTGACTATCACAATGTTGTTATAACTTATAAGCCAGAGTACCTACAAGCGAGATTAGTCTTTAATTTAGTGGACAGAAGAATTTCCGTGATAAGACCAAAAAAACTGATAACTGACTGTTACACTTAAACTATGTTTTCAGGTGATGGAACGTGCCATATTAGTGGAGGAAATGCTAGGTGCTGATGAAATGTTCTGCACAGGAACTGCAGTGGTTGTCAACGCTGTTGCATCTGTAACCTACAAGGAAACAAGGTAAATGTCCCATTTTTCTTCTTTGAAAGTTATATTTCATGTCTCTCAAAAATATCTTCATACCAAATGATAGTGCTGAATTCAATTCAACTATTGGCAATGCAGAGTGGATTACAAAACAGGCCCAGAAACATTGTCTGCAAAACTTCGCACAACACTTGTTGGAATTCAAACAGGGTGCGTTGAGGACAAAAAGTCATGGACCGTCCTAGTAGACTGATAATAGATGATCGTTATTTGCGTGTCACTTTTTTAGTATGATTTTTATTTTATATTTAAATAAAGGCAAAGTTCAAGTAGCTAGGAGAGGGTCTTGAAAGCAAACTTATCGGCTTCTTGACTTTCTTCAGCATACTTATGACTTTCCGTGGCTAAGTTTTGCGTTGATAATGGGGTTGCTTCACCTTTACATAATGCAATTTGCGAAATAAATTGATGTTGATCTGAAGAATATGCACAAAGCATTAAACATCTACTCTCCATAAAGCGAACGCCATAATGTTCATTTTGCATTACTTAATGGAATGTTATATAAGATATTGTGCTTCAAAAAGTATATGGGCAACATGAAATAAATAAAACAAACAATTAAAGACGCCGTCTGTGGGGATCGAACCCACGACCACGTGGTTAAAAGCCACGCGCTCTACCACTGAGCTAAGACGGCTTTGTTATTAATTAAAACTTATACTAATTATAAATCAATAATAAGAGTACTAAGAAAGATTTCTTGCATATTTTGCTTGATTCAACATTTTTTTTCTCTTTTAAAAAAATAATTATAATAATATTGGTTGATTGATCCATTTTCAATTACACTTCTTGGGTCTCAATTTTTTTTTTCAAGTGACAAGTAAGTCCCTTGGTCATTGTATCATCAATTATTTTTTATTTTCACATATGTAGCCTTTCAAAGTTGTCTAGCGCACGTTCTAATTGAATAGTTGTGATATTCTCGATGATGAAATTTTGAGCAGCAATAATTAATAATATCATGTTAAAGAGGTGAGTGTGAATTGAACGCTTCAAACTTTTTCCAAAACAAAATTTAATAACGTACTGTTAGGGAAGAACAAAACTTTAATTGAATTTATAAAAGTGTACGAAAGTGTAACAATAAAAGGAAACGTGGTAACTTTCCATGCCTTGATTGGCTGCGTACATGCTTAATATCAGTAACCATTCTCATATTCATTTCTACGTTTCAACCTAAATATCAAAGGAGCCTACAAAGTTAGCAGCTGTTTTTACTTTTTACACAACACAAGGTAAACAATTCTTTCATCTCTCTCTTATTGTAATCTTTTCACACACACACAATCGGTGTTTTTCATCGTGATTGAATAATGTGAGTCTTTTTCAAAATTTGTCACATATTTAGTCTTGAAATGAGGATTAGTATTAGTTAATATTTTGTGGAGGGAAGGAGCATGGCATGCATGGGATCAAGCTGCTATCAATTAATTAGTAGTGAAAGTGGCTAATTATGTGTTATTAATTAATTAATTAATTAATCATGATTTTAATTTTTGCTGTACAAACAATATACAACGCATCACTATTTTAGAGCTCTCAAAGTTTAATAAAAGATTACTAATTTTTAGAAATATTGCATCTCAAAGTTTTGTACTATTTATATTGCAACTGCTGAGCAGACCTTTTTATGGAAATTGTGAACTTTCAATATTAAAATTATTAATGAATTTATTATTTGAATATATAAAACAACTTGACATATGTGAAAAGTATGTATATAATTGTTTTTATCTTTTATTTTATACCCAACTTTCAAAACCAGTGAAAATAAAGATTCAAAATTAGTTGGTGACCTTTTAGGCTGATGCCTCCAACAGAGAAAATATGTGAAACACGAGTTTGACGAGTTGAAATTGCAAAAGCAAAACACAACACGAATAAACTGGAAGATGAGAGAAAAAGGTATAAATACATACCTCATTGCTTGCACCAACTTTTGACACACTCTGCTTTGCAGGAAGACACCAGTTCACAACTATGACTCTCACTTCTGTTTCAGGGAACTGTGAAGACAACTCAAAAAGGTACAACAATATGACATCAAATTTTCCATTCAATTTAAAACTATAAGTCCAAGACAAAATTACTCTATACATAAACATGGTGTTATTTTTGTTTTTGATGATAATATATATTCCTCATTTTCACACCTTAACTTGTTCTTCACCCAATTGAGTTGGAAAAAACAGTGTTGCAGTTGAAATCTGTGCTGATGACATAAACTGGGATAACTATGAGCTTGGATTTAATCCAGTTCCGACAGATTTCATGTATGTCATGAAATGTGCAAAAGGAGACAAGTTTTCTCAAGGATCCCTCATTCCCTATGGAAACATAGAGATCAGCCCTTTTGCTGGGATACTAAATTATGGACAGGTTAGAAAAACATTTGTGTTTGTTTCATTAGCTTGTATCCACACAAAACATGGTTTAATCAGCTAATTCACAAATTAAATTAAATTAATGTGCTTATGTTCAGGGAATCTTTGAGGGGTTAAAGGCATATAGAACTGAAGATGAACGTATACTTCTGTTTAGACCAGAAGAGAATGCTCAAAGAATGAAGATTGGAGCAGACAGATTGTGCATGCCATCTCCATCCATTGACCAGTTTCTTACTGCTGTAAAACAGACAGCTCTTGCCAACAAACGTTGGGTACTAATTTCTTCCTATTTATTTTAAGAGTTTAACGATGATACACACGCTGACAAAGTGTAACCTTCAATCACAATCCACCATTTATATTATTTTTAAAATTGTTTTATAAAAGTCAATTGATTTACATAAATAAAAGGTTGTGATTGAATGACAGTATAAGTGCATCATCATTCAAGAGTAAAAATCCTGTCTTTCCCCTCGAAGAAGTTGAATATTATGTTGAATTGATCTTCAAATATGAAACAGATTCCTCCACAAGGGAAGGGGTCACTATATATTAGGCCATTGCTGATGGGAACAGGAGCTTCTTTAAACTTGGCTCCAGCACCTGAGTACACATTACTTATATACTGTTCTCCTGTCGCTAATTACCACAAGGTCAGTTATATATGGACTTCCACTTGATTTTTTTGTAAAGAAAACAACATTTAATGAAACTTGTTATTAATACTAATTTCAATTTTGATTAAAGGGTTCACTAAACTTAAAAGTGGAGAGTAAGTTCTATCGAGCAATATCTGGCAGTGGTGGAACCGGAGGGATCAAGAGTGTTACCAACTATGCCCCTGTAAGCATAGCCATACCAATATTTAACTTTTCTCCAATTTTGGCTTTCTGTTTTGCTTAGTGTCACAAAAAAGTGCACTCTAGAATTTTCATCATTCTGTAAAGTTTATTGAATAGTTAATGGCTAATGAAAGCAGGTCCATTTTTCTTATACATGCTGCTGAATGATAATATAAACAATTAATACTTGACTAGTTAGACAAATTACAGAGCATATATTAATTATAAGTTACCGTAAATAAATTTCATTCTTCATTGACTGTGTTTGCCTTGTGGACTTGCACCTTAGGTTTATGCTGCAGCCAGTGAAGCAAAAGCCAATGGATTCTCTGATGTTTTGTTTTTGGACTCAGCAACTGGAAAGAATATAGAGGAGGTTTCTGCATGCAATGTGTTTGTTGTGAAGGTACACTAACCAATTTAGTATGGATTTTGTAAGCTTGTATTATCCATATTGATAAAAAAGAAAAAAAAAAATTAATATGTCTGAACAAGATATTATTTTTACTTGTATTTCATAATTTCCTTTTTGATGTTGTGAAGGGTAATGCTATCTGCACTCCGGAAACAAATGGAGCCATCCTACCTGGGATCACACGAAAATCCATCATTGACATTGCCAAGGATATGGGCTATCAGGTATTAATGTTCCATAAGTTTTGAAATGTGAAATAGTTAGGCTTTGTTTGTGTATTTCTCCATTTAGGAGAAAAAAAATAAGAACAAGAATTAAAATGAGTTTTCCATAAACTAAAAGTAACTCCTGTTATTCTGCATTAGTTAATTTATAAATAATTAATTTGTAAAAGTTCTAATATCTCGTGAGAACTTCTACAAATTAATTAATGTATAAGCTAATATTAGTTTACAAGCATTTCATTTTTTAATCTTATTTTCTTTTCCTAAAGATGCTTATTGATAAACTTATCCAACCAGAACCCTTAATCTTAGTATACTTAAGTTACTAAAGATACGATTACTTGAATTATGTTTCAGGTCACTGAACGTGCCACATCAGTGGAGGAAATGCTAGATGCTGATGAAGTGTTCTGCACAGGAACTGCAGTTATTGTCAACTCTGTTTCATCTGCAACCTACGAGAAAACAAGGTATACTATTTTGGTACTAATGTTTAAACCTCGGTCTACATAAAAATGTGTAAAATTTAATTTTGCTTCTACAAATTTCGTTTTTATTAAACATTTAATGGTAATAAACATAAGATTAAAAACATTAGTAAAATAAAGCTTACTTTTCACTAGGAATTTGGTTATTGGTCCATTATCTTTCCTTGTCCCCTTGTTATTAATATATACTAATAATAATTGTGAATGATATTGAGAATGCAGAGCTGAATATAAAACAGGACCAGAAACATTGTCCCAAAAACTGCGGAAAACACTGGTTGGAATTCAAACTGGGTGCATTGAGGACACAAAGGGCTGGACAGTACGAATAGGTTGATTAATCAGCATAACCTCACTTTAAATCGCTGTTGTTGCTTTTAAATTTTTTGAATCGGGTTTGTAAGTTATATGCATGTTTGATGTTTGGGTAAGAAGTGAAAAAGTATGTGAAGGTTAAAAGTACTTCTATAAAAAGATTAAAACTCTTATTTTTGTTTACATTTTACTTTTGTCCGTTAAATTTACATTAAAATATTTACACAATATTTACAATTTTAAACCAAATATTCAATGTATAAATTTGGTAGAAAGGTGTCTCATTTTACTGCAACTTGGATTCCATTTTAGAGAATTGATTTCAAATTCAGAATTAATTTTAAATAATTTTTTAAATGTTTAATTTCGTATTTAAAAAGAATTCAAACTTGATTATGAGAAAAAAAATAACTTCTGCTTTAAATTCAAAAAATTATAATAAATTTTACTCTATGAAATTTTTGGGATTGTGATGCAAAAAAACATGCCCTCTACCAATGTTCATCTAAACACACCCTTACCATATCAATTTTCAAATGAGGTTTATTTCTTTTCAATATGATGACTGAACTGTGTGGTTGAGATCTCATAATATTTAAATGAATAATATCTCTTAAAATAATTTTCAAGAAAAACAAGTGTATTGTAAAATAAAATTACTTTAAAAAATAATTTTTAAAAAAACTCACTATGTTTTTGTTAAGTTTCTTAATCGCATCCTGGGAACGTTGAGAAATCAAGAATGGTTAGAATTGGTTTTTGACGTAAGATAAAGAACACTCCAACTCAGAATTGGTTTTCAACAACTATCAGTGAAAATCTAGATCCAGCAATACTCTCGGAAATTTTGTAACATGCATCCATGCTTTTCAAGAAGCACCTGTCAATTCTTGCACGATTTCGAGCTCACAGAGAAAATGAAGCCTGACTCATCAGACAGACATAGTGGATTTATCTCATTGATCATCAAAAAGAAAATAATAGAATATACTAATGAAATCAATCACGTCCCAACCAACTAAAGATGAAGTTCAAGAAAACCGTTATGGACAATGCCCTCCCCCTCCTCCTATTTTCTTACAAATATAAATAACTACTTTTTGTTAACATCTACCCTTGATACTTACTATTCAGAAGTTCTATGAACAAGTCATTCCAGGTATCTGTAATTCCGGGTAAGCACCAGTGCATGCAGTCGTCGTGTATTTTCCCTCCAGCTGAAGCTGGGTGTGCGTCAGCCCTGAACTCGCTCAAGTGAGTAATGTCCAAAATAATGAAACCAGAACCCTTTAGAGCCTTATAGAGGTGTTTATTCACCAGTCGAGCCTCCACATTTGTCCCATTATTCTTCACAGAGAAAAGTTCTTCTACCTGAAAGGGCAGCAAAACTTCCAAGGTCACCTTACTAATAATAAATTAGCATGGAACAATCTTGGTTTCAAGACGAATCACACATGTCACTTGTTGGATCACAGTTCTAGTGAAGAAAAAGTTAACTAAATGGACTCACCTGCTCTATTGACAAAGGTCGATCCCTTTGACAGGAACCACCCTGATCCCAGTCTCCCCCTTCAAAATGTCTGGGTGATTGAGTACGGAAAATTTTGACAGCACCTGGTTGTGCTTTTTCCTCCACATATGGGATCTGTGAACAAACCACTCTTGTATTAAAATATGCCAGATCAATCACATACTTAATAAACTGGATGTAATTTCATAAATGCATTTGTAAAAGTATTAGGAATCAAGAGTAATACAGTAAATCAATCTTTTAAAAGTGTCTTAATTGTGATCAGTTTGAGGGAGTATACTTTAGTGGAATATCAACACAATTTTTTGCTGAAGACAATTGTAATAAGATCAGATGGAAGCTAACAAAATTGGCATTCTAGATCATAGCATGTATGTCATGATTCACAACAGAGGATGGTAAGTGGTAACAACAGTTGATATTCTAAATCACTTAGAACCCCTATAAGCATCTTGCCTTTCAACAATGAGGAAAGGACCTTCCCCACCAAACAGTTGTTGACAACTCAGGTTAACTTAGAGCCATAGATTACATAAGTTCCTATTTCCTACCACTACCATTTAGAGGAATAGAAAGCAAAGACATTACCATGTGCTTCAAAACCATATCCAGGCCTTGATCTGGACGTAATGGAGGGATTACTGGCTGACCCTTCTTGAAGAAAAGCATAGGGGACTTGACAGGGTGAAATTTTGAAGGGGCCCACCACCTGTTTATATAAACCAGATAAACTAAATTAAAATCCTCTCATATACTGTCTTAAAGTTTTCCAAAGAACAGCTACAACATAAACTTAACAAAGGAAAATGAGGCACAAGCAGTAAAAGGCATTATCTGAATGGTTAAACCAGATCATAAAACTCAAAGGGTTTCCTTAAATTGTCAAATCACCAACAAAAACTCTGGCATCAGCTCAACTCAAACAAAGGAAAATAACAAGCAAGCAGATAGATGAAAGACATTATATGCATTACTTAAAACAAAGCATAGAAGTCAGGGGGCACTGATGACCTGATAATAAAACTGACACAAATACAACTTAAGCCTCGCAACCCGTTGAGGAAATTAAAAACTCAATTAAATGCACACATAAGAAGACATTCCAATGAAACAAGACAAAATACTAGAACACAGAGACACTTTGGTGCCACTCAGTATTCAAATATCTGTCATATCCAACATCAATAGGGAAATGGGAAAGCAGCTAGAATACATGACCAATTGTCAGAAACAGAATATGGAACATTTTAGTATTACCAGTGCCCCGTGTTAAAAACTAGAATATCGTGGAAACTTATAGCTTGTGCCCATGTGGTGTCTGGAACATCAACATCAACTCTATATCCCTCTTTGAATCCAAGAGTTTCTAAGGCACCATGTTTATCACTAGCTGACCAGCTGCATCAAACGAAGAACAGCAATAATAGTTAACAATGTGCAACACAACCTATACCATATAAGGTGCATTTGGAAGAGCTTATTTACAACTTATTTGGACTTATCATATAAGCACTAGTGTAAGTGTTTGGGAAAGAAACATTATGAAAATAGCATAAGCAATTTGTAGCTTTATTTCAATTTGTAACTTATGGAAACAACTTAAAACTTAAATAGAAACAATTTAACCCCTTTTATTCTTCAATTGTAGAAACAACTTATACCATATTATAAATAAGCATTCAAGGTTTTAAAAAACAGTTCGCAACTGCAATTTCAGCCACAACATGGAGGTTTTTGGGGTCCCTACGCTGTAATGTAACCAAAATTGCGGCCACATCGGCTGCATTTGTCCACAATTTGCCACATTATCAAGGATATGGCAATGAAATTGTGACCGCAATTTAAAATCTTGGTACATACATACAATAAGTCAGAATGTCCGAATCTTTTCTCACATAATGTGCATTGGAATGTGTGCGCATTCAGCCTAACTCTAACCCAAACACAACCTAAGTTGTTTACTCGAACACACCAATAGTCTAGTTATAAACTTATGACAATGTAAAGAATGAGAAAACAAAAGCCGGAAGAAAAGACAAAAGCGCAAGCTTACCTACCATAACGAGCGAGAAGATTGGTGCGGTGATAAGCAATGGTGAGATTGTAAGCGAGAAAGGTGAATCCACGGTCAGCGCCAGCGGGTCGCCACTTTTTGATTTGGCCGTCGGAGACACTTTTGAGAGTGCAGAAGAGAGACACGAACATGTTCCTGTTGAGAGAGTCCCCGACAAACCCTGCACTGCTGAAAACCCATCATTAACAATCCCAAAAAGCACACACCTTTAGAGTGAGAGGGTGAGAGAAAGTACCAATGTTGGTGTTGGTGTTGGTGTGAGTGCGGAGGAACTCAGCGGGGTCGAAGCGGGGGAGATCGCAGTGGCGGGGCTGCCAGCGCCACGTGGCGAGCTGAGGGGCGTTGGATTTGTGGGCGGAGAGGCAGTTCCAGCCCTTGAAGATCTCCTTGCAGGTGTTGTCGTAGCTGGGAGTTCTGGAGGGGTCGTGGATCCATGCTCCGTCGGAGTAATCGCAGGAACCGCCGTGGCGGGGCTTGTCGTGGTCGTGGATTTGGAAAGTGGAAGGGGTGGAGATGGAGGTGGAGGTGGATTTGAACTGGGAGAGGAGAAGGAAAATTGAAGTGAAGAAGAGAAGAGATAGGATAGGAAAGAGAGGCACTTTCTTCTTCGCGATTTGCAGGTTACCTACTTCCCTTGTGGCCATGCCAAATTACACTAAATCATAACCCCCTGCACATTTGCTTCATAATCATGTTATTTTACACTGTCATGAAATAATAGAAAGCGGTTTGGATCTCTCATGTCATGTGAAATCTTAGCCTCAATTAAAATTAAAATGAAGAGAAAGACATAGGTTTGAATGGGTGAGATTTACACATGAAAAGATCCATTCCCATGGAAAGCAAATTGGCATATACAACCATAGGAGTGTTTATAAGTCTGCTTGGTTCTGTTTTTAACCAAAATAAAATTTCAACCAATTATATATATAATAGAAAAGAAATAAGTAAAATTAGCCAACATTGATTTTGAAAAAAGACGAAGTTCTGAAGAAGGACCAACATCAAACACAATGAATTTTTTTTAAAGAACACACTGGTAAGTATGTTAATTTGCTAAAAAAAAAATATAAGTAAGCTATGTATTAAAATAAATAAAAATAATAATAAATTTATAATTAGTTTGTTTTGAATTGATTCGAATTTTAAAAACCAATTTAATTAATTCAGTTAGGTGATTGGATTTATCGGATCCGGACTAAACACTCTTTTACAACATTGTGATTATTAAATTTTATATTAAAAGTATTTTTACTATTTAGACTAGTAACTTTTAATTAATTTACTATGTAAAGATTTTTATAATTATGAAAATTAATTCCATTTATTTACCCTTAGCGTCCCAAAAAAAAAAAATCATTGCCCGTATTTTTAAATGGGCTTTCAATATATTTTTTTTTCATGGGCCGGCAACCTCTAACCCACTAATAAAACACATTTCGGCTCAATGATGTTTGACAAAGTGGGGGTAGTGATCGGTATTTATTTCATTTTCAAATTATCATTTATTAAAATGGTCCAATAACACATACAAAAATACATAATGGTAAAAGAAGAATATTATAGAAATGCATAACCAATCATATAATCAATGTTGTCAGACCTAAAATAACTAAATAGTTACACTCAGCCATGAGGTGTGAATCTTATAGGAGAAACTAAGAAGGCTTTAAGGGTGTTTAGTGCACGTCGTTATATTACTATATAGGACTAAAGGATTACAACTTTATATCATAGTTAAGGTGGTTAGTATACTAATATTTCTAACAAATCATTATAATTTATTTATGATCGGTGCACTGTACTTGTCATCACCTTAAATTGGTTCATATAATATGAAAATATAGTCTATGAATCTCATGCACGTATCTAAAATGATGACCTGAAAATGGTTGGTGAATCTTATGTGTATTGATATGCAAACTATGGTTGGTGGAATACAAGCTCCTAATTTTTGCTACTTTGTTGATAGAAAATTCCTCATGGAAATTAAATGAGTCAAAAATTTATTCATCCATTGCATTTGGTTGGCATATGAAATTAGATTTAACTGACTGAGTGAATTTTTATACTTAATTACCTCCCTATATATTTGTTTGTCTATGTGTAGTTTTTTTTGTTCTTATCCTCTTTGCCTGGTGTTATTGTGTTCTTCCCCCATCATGTTGGATAGTTGAAATTGACATTAGAGAGTAATATTACTATATACTGATTGGCTTGCAAAGACAAGCTAGGGCCATGGTCAACAGAAAGTGATAGGTTTGTTGCTTGCATATATATTAGGGAGTAGTTGTTATCTTTCTTTCTTTTTATTTCTATTCTAACAAAACAAAACAAAAAACATAACATATCATGTTACTTATTGATCTAAGAGTTTTCAAGTATTTGTACAATAATAAAACTGACTTTAAAATAATTTACTTATTTTGTTTGAGTGTTGAGTATAAGCTATTTTACTCACAAATTTTGGGATGAAATTACTGAATTGATTTCAAGATTTGTATATTATGATTTATATCTTTTTTTTATTATTATTTTTACGAATAAAAGAAGTTGTTGCTCTTTGTTTTGAGTCATTAAAGTCTACTCCTTAGCCAACTTAAAAGACAGAAACTTGTTAGAATATCCGAATCCTACGAGAAAGTCAAAAATTCTAATTTCAATGATTATATATAAAAAAAAAAAAGGGGGTTAATCTTCTCCTTAATTAATTGGAAAAAAAAAATAAACATTGAATTTTGAGAGAGGAGTTAGTAAAGTCAAAAACAGTTGCGTGCTGTAGTGAGAAACATGTGAATCAATCCAATTTTGTTTCCGCTGTTGATTTGAATATGTCGAATAAGCTGTATCACTAATTCACTATAACATGTTTAGAACATGCATGGTTAAACATTGTTAAGTATTGTTATCTTATTCCTTTTTTTGGTTTCACAAATTATTTTCCTACGCGATAAACTAATCTTCCACGATGTTTTAAATTAGGCGTAAACCAATTTACCAGCATTTTTTTCTATATACGTGAATAATTCACAAACAAAATTTACGTGTGGTATTATATATTCTCCAATAAAATACGATTCCATTACACATCCAAAGCCAAATTTAGTTTTGCAAATTGTTTTTATCAACTCCCCTTTGTAGTACTTCTCCAACAAACTCTCTCTTTCTTAGTTTCTTTTTCAATCCTCCAATCATAAGAAGAAACATAAGACACATGAGTTTAGGGAACACACACTCCATGAAAAGTGCAATGTGCCAAAGGCAAAATTGACTCTTCAATTGCTTGAAGGGCACACATGAATACTGTTCATTTGTAGCTCCTCGTAAATGCATGGTCATATGTGGCCAGGGGACGCGATCACGTCAAAGGACATACAAAGTGTTATTTGGATACCCGATATAGTATCTCAAACATACTTTGAAGTCTCAAAACTCAGAAATAAAACTTAATACTTTTAAATTAAAATTATTTTAAATTTGTATATTTACATTTGACAGTGATGTTTTCAATTAGTGCACTACCTCTGTTTTCTTAATTCGTGATGCATTGACACTGATATTGTAAAAAAAAATTATGATAAGTAAATTGAATTATATAAAATTATTTTAAAAATTAATAAAATAAAATAGTAAATTATGATTAATTAATAGTGTAAAATTATTTTATTTTAATAATGCATGAACATTAAACTCTTTTATAAAATTAATTTTAAAGTAAAATTTAGTATAAATTTTTAATAAAAACTATTAAATCAATTATGTATCCCTAATCAATTTTATACTTAGGGTTTACAATGGGAAACCAACCACCATATATTAAACTGATTTATTTAAACTTTGATGAAATAATAATTTATTTTAATAAAATAAATAATTATGTATATTTTTGTTTAAACTATTTCAATTTAAAATAAGTTATTTTTTATTTATTTAAAAAATAAATTTTATCTATTTATAAAATAAATACTTATTTTATAAAATACTTATTATAATTTAAAATCTCGACGCATAATGTTTTGTTTAGTGACGTTGCAATGCAACAAAACACGTGCCACGATCGTATATGTACTGCTATTATATATATAGTGCTATACGCAACAGCTCACAAATCAGACCTAATTAATATTCCAAGACATCGATTATTTTTCGTTATTCATAAACCAAAATCGGGACGACATTGTTAGTGATAAACTAAAATATGAATTTCCTCTTTCGTTCGAAACTTGTTCGGATTATCACGTAATGATTTTCATGAACGTACGATGATTTCTCTCGTAATAGAATAGTGAATGCGTGTTACCACCCTAATTGCCACTAACTAATAATTTATATTCATTGAGAAGGAACTAGAAAAGCTATTAAGTTTTTGTTTCTCATACATCATCAACGTAGTTATAATCCAAAATATAAACATTCTTGTACGCATACTAAGCATAAATATTTTACTCGAACTTTCACTACAAGAAAGCTTCATTAGAAGTTAGCATTGCGGCATTGCCCGACACCAACGCTAACAGTATCAGCCGCCCAAACAGAAAGATAATATTTAGGTCCTTTAGGATAACGGTTTAGTGTTTTTTTTTGTTTTTTTTTTAAAGGATAAAGGTTTAGTTTGATTTAGAAGAGAGGAATAATTTTAGCAAAATTATAAATCATGTTTGGTAGGTGCAAATTAAAGAAGAAATAGTTTTGAAATTGGTGATACTCAATCTTATTTTTATATTCAAAATTTAAAGTGACATTTAATCATTTAAAAGTTGACGAAACACTAATATTTTTAATGAAAATAAAAAAAAACTCAAATGAAAATTTTGAAAATATAAAGACCAAAATAATAATTAAAAAAATTAATATATCAAAATAAAAAGTACTAAAACAAAAATAACATTTAACCTAAATTTTAGAAAATAAATAGAAAATCATGAGACCGAAAACCATGACAAATTTTATATTGTAACGTTATATTACGTAGTCATTTATGCTTTATTAAAAAATTACGATAGGTACCGATGAGTAAGATAGAATTATGATATATAGTTTGATTGAATTGATTAAGATAAGAAATAAGAAACAACAAACGAAAGTTTGGATTCAACAAATATTTTTTTTTCCTAGGTGAAGAATTCTACACATGATTGATTGCCCTAAAAAATGACACTTGGATCAAAATGAGTGTTTTTTTAAAAAAAAAAAAAAAAAAAACACCTATTTGAATGTATAATCAGAAGTCTCTCAACATAAACTAATGACGTTCTCCAAAATAGCAAATACTTTTATGATGCATTCAAATAGGTGTTTTTAAAAATAAAATAAAACACTCATTTTAATCAAATTACCCTAAAAAAATTACACTATTTTGGGTGTTTTTGCTTGTAATGACAAAAAGACTCATAGTAATTTTTTTTTTTTGTTGATAATGCTTGCCTTCAAGGACACAAGAGTAATTTTATAGGTTTGTTAAATTCTCTTTATTTATGACTTTATTTCTTTTAAATCAAACAACTAATAATTCAATTTTATTTATACTCTATTTCTATTTCTCTTCTCACCACCCAACACACCCTTTACGTTGCAACCTCACAAATACCGCTACCAGTTCAACCAAAAAAAATCTCACGGCTACTACTTAAACAAAGTAAAAACAATCAAAGGATTTAAATTTCAAAAGACGAAAATAAAAAATATATATTTAATAAAGATTAAAGGTTATTTAACTTTTATTTTTTACTAAATACCACCTTTGTCTTTAATTTTAATTTTTATTTAGTTTGGTTATTTATGTTTTAAAAGATTCAATTTGATCATTTATATTTTAAAAATGATTTAAAATAATCATTCTAATAACAAAGATAATTTTTGATTTTGTTATGCGATTTAGATCAATTTTTTTTATAAGTTTAGAGTGTAAAAATTATTTCATTAAATCTACTTATATATAAATATATAATGGAAATTAACTAATGTTTAAATAAAAAAAAATACAATAAACATAATAAAAATTGTATGAAAATAATATTCAACAAAAAAATCAAATTAGTGAATAGTTTAATATTATTTTTTTAATTGATCATAAAACTCATTCTTTTACATAATTTTTATTATTATATTTAATTTTTTTTTATTCAAACATCAAAATGAATTTTATAATTTTTATGTAAATAAATTTAATGAAATAATTTTTATTACTTAACTTTGTCAAAAAATAATTTTAAATTAAGACATAAAATTGAAAATGATTTCTATTTTAAAAGGATTATTTTAAATTTTTTTTAAAATGGATTTTTAACTTGTTTTAAGAACATAAAAGAGGCTAACAAACTAGAAAATAAAATTAAAACATAAACACTACAAAAATGATATTTAACCATTATTTTGTGTTATAATTTTTTTTATCTTTAAAATGGACAGGTTCAAACTTATCCTGTCGGCTTTTGGGTGACAGGTTACGAAAGTTTGCATGTATCTAAAACAACTCAACTGCCGGGTAAAATGACGGTTTTTGCAAGTCGTTTCACTATATATTTTTTCTTGACAAAAGTCGTGTCACTAGATTGGACCCGTTTTACTGACCCTCTTGAAACCAAAAACAAAAATCCCCTATAAATAAATTGATAGATTAGCCGACGAAGGAGTGGGGGGGTAGGTGGGGTTCTTTTTATTTGAATTTCATACCTGAAGCTTTTACTTTCATTGCCCCAATTCAGCATAAGCTACACATTAGGCTTAATAGCAATATTTAAGATGGGGGTATTCATAGTTACCGACATTATCACAAGTATTGATTAGGTATCAGATTTTGCTACGGATTATCTATTTAATGAGGAAATTCGTATTTGACCGTCGTCGTATATATATAAAAAAAAGTCAGCCACAGTCATAATATTGTGTAGTGAGTAATATTAGTTTTATAAACTGAAGGATACTTGTGCAATCGTGTAGAATAAAAGAATGAATAATTTAAAATTAATATAAATTAAAGCATTTAAATATATTTTTTTTTTCTTATATGACTATAGTTTGAAAACTTTATTGAAACTTACCCAAGTATCTACAAGAGTAAAGTTATTAAAGAGGGTGTTAATTTTTATTTTTTTTGCCATGCAATTTCATATAGGCTTAAATAATTTACACAATGATTTATTTCAATGGTAAAAATACTTAAAGAAGTTACAAATTTAATTTTATAGATCTATCATGCTTAAAAAAATGTTATTTATGATAATAATTTTTAAAATGACAATATTTATTTAAATAATGCCACATATTTTTATTTCAATAAAAAAAAACATTAATCACTTGCTTAAATAACTTATTTATAAGCATCTTTGTTAAATATACTCTAACTTAAATTCATTTATAATATACACTTAATATAGTTTTTTTTTGTTTATTACTATATTATTGGGGTACGGAGAATTCAATTTTTATCGATAACTCATTTTTTTCGATAAACATTGATCACTTTTAGAGATTTTTTTTATTGAGTTCTTACTTTGAAACCAAATTTTTTCATCTACAGTATTCAAACTTGATGTTTTGCTTATGAGAATAGAGTCTGAATATAGTCAGACCAACTACTTGTGTAAAGTCAAATTCTGCTGTTGTTTTAGTATTAATAGTTAATTATTAACATTGAAAAGTCCTAGACCACGAAAAAACTTACCTAACTTGTGGTGTTAATTCGCATATAACAATGATCCAATAGTCTTGAATATGACCTAACAATGGTGGGTTAAAAATGCCAATGAAAGCTTATTAAAAATGAGTTATGAGTAACTTTTCCCTTTCGAATATACAAATCAAAGTAAAGAGAAATAAGGTTTTTCTTGTTATTATCTTATAGAAAAATATAATTTTTTTATGACTTATAAAACATATCTAATAGACTTAGTGGTATTGATTGTAACAAAAAAAAAAAAGACTTAGTGGTATTGAGCTGAAATATCTTAAGCAAAATTTTAGTGGTCTTAGTGGTATTGAGCTCAAATATCTTAAGCAAAATCTTGAATATAATTTTTATAAATAGAAAAAACGTGATCGAAAAAAAAAACTCTATTTAAGTAAACAAAAAAAAAAACTACTCCTCTCCCTCCTGGCTTATTTTACTCGTGAAATTTATAGATATACTTTGTTAATATTCATTTTAAGGGTATATTATTGTTAGATTAAACTATAAATTTATTCTCTAAATCTCAAACTCGATCAAACTGTTTTTTATTTTAATACTTACTTGAAAAAACTTATGAAAAACTGTTATACCTGTGCTATTTGTTTTTTATAAATAAAAATAAAAATGAAAAAAATGACGATATGTTTTTTTTTTTTACAGCAAGGACGATATGCTCAGCTCATTATAAGAGCCAAAAATAGAATCTTTTGTGTAAGGATCACGATAAATTTTGTTACGTATAAGAGCCAAAAGATAGGATCTTTTGTGCAAGGGTAATATTTTTTTATTTAACATAAATATTAAAATAATAAACAACATCAACTATAGAGACTAAATATTAACACGCAGTTGGTAAGAGTAGAACTACATGCAACTCCTTCGGTAAGATGATGTCGAGTTTGAGTTTTACAGATAAAAAAAAGTTGAAAAAAATTTATATTTAAAGTGTTTAAATAGATTATTTAGTAGAGATTATTAATTCACAAAGTTGATAAATAATTCACACTTATAGTATGGTTATAAAAATACAATTCATAACTATTTTTTCTGTCTAGTAATTGGAATTAAATGTTTTTTCTTTTTATAAAAATCAAGAGTAGTACTTTAATACAAAATAGGGTAATATATGGTAGATACAAATATGGTTGCAGGGTAATGGTAGTTACATCATCTATGGTTACATGGTCTAGATTTAACTATCTCTCATGTAAAAGGAATAATCTCACAAGATATGCCTTACATATAATTAACACTCATTAAATATAAGCAGTTTATTTTTTTTAATAGAGATTAGTTATGAATAAAAGTAAAATTGCTAAAAGAGTGAAAGAAGTTAATTATTTTGAGCCACAGATGTGGAAAAGAGTCAAAAGACGAAAAGTAAGAGAAAAGAGGAGAGAGAGCGTCCGTAAATTTGGCGATCCTGTCAGCATTTGGACACACTATAAACTCATCCGCCACTTCTCACCGAATGGTCCACACTCTTTCTCTGTGCGAGTCTCTCTCTTTATCCATCTACCATTCTACCACTTCTTTCCTTTTCCCCCAACCCCTCATTTCCAAAATAATAATAACAATTACCACCTAATAACGTGGAAATTAAAAAAATAAAATAAAAACAATAAATCCACCGTCATGCTTGCTTGATGCTCCTCTTTAAATTGGCACCACACCTCCACGTGCTTCCTGGGTGTTGCTCTGCCGAAACAATGGCGATGGTGGAGCTCTGGTGGTTGACGTGCTTTCTCTAACTACTAACTTCTACTCCAACGAAAACACAGAGAGAGAGAGAGAGAGAGAGAGAGTCAGAGAGAGAATGGCGGTGGAATACACGTGCTGCTCTACGGCGTTCTTCATCCACATAGTGGTGATTGTTCTGCTGGTGCTGTTTGCGGGCCTCATGTCGGGCCTCACCTTGGGCCTCATGTCGCTCAGCCTCGTCGATCTCGAGGTTCTCGCTAAGTCCGGTACTCCTCAGGATCGTAAGCACGCGAGTATGTTTTCTATCTTCTGTTCTTATTCTTTTCTTATTTCACTGTAACGCTCGCGTTTCCAGCAGAAGAACCATTACGTACTGAGTTAGTAAGTGTAGTTCCAGAAAGAAATTTGTCTCAGATTTTGTTTACCGAAACTTTCTGTTATTGTTTAAACTGTAATAATAATAATAATAATAATTGATTCTGTACTTTTTTATTATTATTATTATTGTGTTGAATTAGTTTCTAATTAAAAATGATTTGTCTAGCTAACTCCGTGAATGGTTCATTTTGTCTCATGAATGGAAATGATGAACAAGTAAGGAAAGAAATTAAGTGCAGCTGTTGATTACTGATTAGTGATTAGAGTCCCGTTCTAGAGATATTTCGGAGAAAGCTTTTGAAAAAACTGTCGCTTTCGCAGTTTTGTCGCTTTCCTTGATATTGCGAGAAATTGCAGATTTTTTTGTAAAACCTTGTTTGGGAGTTTTTGAATAACAATAGAATCATGAATTAGGTTACACAGATTTTACTTTAGCTGAATTTATACGTTATTGAGGGGACTTTTGGCATGGTAGAAACGGAATATTTTTTTTTTTTTTCTGTTTTGGAGAAAGTGTGCAGTTATTGATTCTCTACCTGTTTTCAATTGGCGTTTTGTTAATGTGTTAACAGAAAAGATATTGCCAGTTGTCAAAAACCAGCATTTATTGCTATGCACTCTGCTCATATGCAATGCTGCAGCCATGGAGGTACAGCTAAAAACAAGCAAGCCTATGGCTTGTCTTTATATTGTCACATGGATTTTTCATATTCTAATAAATGGTTGTTGTAACTTGTAACTGTTTTTTAGACACTCCCTATTTTCCTCGATGGTCTTGTTACTGCGTGGGGCGCTATCCTGATTTCGGTGACTTTAATTCTTTTGTTCGGTGAGGTGAGAAAGTTCTGGCCTTATTGTATATTTAAAGTAAAAATGCATTCACGTCACAGATTAAGTGCTTACTTGTTTAGAGGTTGGAACAATGCTGGAATATAAATCTGATAGCACAGTATCTATTTTGTTTGGTTCACGTTTTTTCCATTTGTGAATGATATTTTTGGTTAGTTAGAATCAATTCTAGTTGAAAGTGAGAAACAGTAGCTTTTCATCTCTCTAACGTTATATTGTTTTCCAATAAAAAGATGTTTATATGCAATTACCTATGAATGTAATGAATATAACTTTAACCTTTATAATATACTATTAAATATCAGTTCCAAACACTAAATCAATTCTTTCAAAAGAAATTATTGTAACACCAATTCTTTCAAAATCAACTCTACCAAAATTTAAAACTAACATACTCTAAAACTAAGTAGCGTTCTGCTGAATGGTGATTCTAACCCTTTGGATTGATGTATGTGTGGCAGATATTTATTTGTCTAAATATTTAATATGAATATTATTAACATTCACTTACTTAGTGTTGCCTGTGAAAGTGCTCTGACATTTCTACTTGTGTGAAGATTATACCCCAATCAGTTTGTTCTCGGTATGGTTTGGCTATTGGTGCATCAGTGGCTCCCTTTGTCCGTGTGCTTGTATGCATATGTTTTCCAGTTGCCTTTCCAATTAGCAAGGTGACACACATTTAGCAGAATTTTTATTACTTTTATTTTAGTAAACATGGAGCAAATTTAATTTGTTTTGTTATGATTTCCACTTTCTTATTGTTTTTTTTTTTTTTTGTGCATTTATGTGGTTTTCCAGTTGTTGGATTTTTTGCTGGGCCATCGACATGAAGCCCTATTCCGTAGAGCTGAGTTGAAAACACTTGTAAATTTGCATGGTAATGAGGTCTGTATCAGCGCAATGTGATGTTTTTAGTTGAAATAAAGGCGTCTATTTATTGTATAATGTTTTTTCTCAATTAATTTGCTCTTGTAGTTGAGTGAAACCTGTGTTATGTATTTCACAAGTATGCTGTTCTTCTAGCTTTTCTTTTTCAATGAAAATATGTAGTTTGTGTGAAATGTCACTAAGGACTATCTTATCTACTTCCCTTCTGGTTATTTGGAATCCTGTGCTTGGACATTCATGCTTCTGTTTTTTTGTTGTTGCTGCTCATGCCTGAATTGTATTAGGCTGGAAAAGGGGGGGAACTGACACATGATGAAACAACGATCATTGCTGGGGCACTTGAACTCAGTGAGAAGACAGCGAGTGATGCCATGACTTCTATATCTGACACATTTACCATTGATATTAATTCAAAGCTTGATAGGTAACGTGTACTCAATAATTGATAAATGAAAGCTAACTTTTGTATTTTATTCAAATTTTATTCGTACAATTAAATGCCTATCACTAAGCAGGGAACTGATGAATATAATATTGGAGAAAGGGCACAGCAGAGTTCCAGTCTATTATGAACAGCCTACAAACATTATTGGACTTGTACTGGTAAAGTGTTTTCCTTTTTCCCCTTTTTAAACCTTTAGAACATCATTTTCCATTAGAAGAATGTCTACTCTAAAAGCCACATACAGCTTCACATAAGCCACATTCATTTTCCTTTATAAACTTTTATGCCTTTCTCCTGTTGTATAGAATATATTCTGATGCCTGCTGGAATTACATTAATGTGCGTTGGAAATTCCAGTAACCTGTACTGAGTCCAGAAGACATAAAAACAAAGTTTCTCAGCTAATTTGTTAGTTTGAACAGTGATAACGAATGCCTTGATTCAATTGGTAAACTTTTCCCTACGTCTCTAGTCAGTACAGGACAGGAGTAGTACAAATTACCAAAAAATTATGTTCAACTTAGGTATTTGAGTTTTCCTTAAAGATGAGCAAGAAAACACACTTCTATGGTTTAACTAAATTTAAAAACAAGATCAGCACACAGCACTTAATTATCTGGCACCAAGTATCGTTCATAAGGTCTTGTGATATTTATGCCATTCTTGAGTAAATTGTGTAAGCCAACTACTAGTTCAAGTGCTTGCTATATGTTGGTCAACTATGATAAAGCGTAGAACTCAAGGTCTATGACATTTATAACATTATTGAGAACTGTAGTTGGATAATCAACTATTAGGCAAAAGCCCAAAATGTTGTATGTTAATTTGGATGTAATGAATGAGGATATATGTCACTTTTAAGACTTTGGACTATTTAGCAGAAAACCAGAGGTTCTTTTGGTGACAATTTTGTAACACAAACAAGGGAGATCAAGATCATCAAGGATCTCGTCACTTGTATGGTTTAAAAGACATCATTAAACTTTGTATGATGAGGATGCTATTCCTTTGCATTATTCTTTTCTTTTCTCGATACTTTTTTCTATTGCTTGAACAATGGATGTTTTCTCATTTCTTTATTTTTGTGACTGTTATACTACCTTTTGTTTTCTGAATGCATGGTGCTTAATTATAGGTCAAGAATTTATTGACAGTTCATCCAGAAGATGATGCACCCGTGAAGAGTGTAACCATACGCAGGATTCCAAGGTATCTTGTATATGTTTTACCAGTTTAATGGGGAAAGTTACATTAGTTTTATATTGTGCTTAATTTCATGATTAGAAATTACATATATTGACAGGGTTCCAGAAAGTATGCCACTTTATGACATTTTGAATGAGTTCCAGAAGGGCCATAGCCACATGGCAGTTGTTGTGAGACGGTATGACAAGGAGAATCAACAATCTTCCCAAAATAATGCAAATGGTAAAAACATGCTATGAAGTAATAAACAGTTTAAAACTTTGATACTGGTTTTTTCCTTCTTAATAAATGCTCCGTGTGTCTCACGCCTCCGAAATATAGAGTCGGTGAGAGATGTTAAGGTGGATATTGATGGTGAAAAGCCTCCCAAAGAGAAAGCTTTGAAACCCAAGATGCCACTCCATAAGTGGAAAAGCTTTCCAAATTCAAACAAGTCACCAAATAGGGGTTCTCGGAGCAGAAAATGGTCAAAAAATATGTACTCGGATATTTTGGAGATAGATGGTAGTCTCCTCCCAAAGCTCCCTGAAGAAGAAGAAGCTGTTGGAGTTATTACCATGGAAGATGTCATTGAAGAGCTTTTACAGGTACTAAACTACTAATTATCATTCTGATCAATCATGTTCACTCATGAAACATTGTTGATAAAAAACTTAATTTACTTGTAGAAAGATTTATTTACTGATGTCAATATTTGTGTGTGTAGGAGGAGATCTTTGATGAGACAGATCATCATTTTGAAGACTCATAACAGTGGCTTTTTCCATAAAACTTTTGCATGTTCATATTCTTGTTTCTTGTTTGGACCTTATAGGTAAAAAAAAATAGATAATGCGGTTTAGGGTGAAAGCTGCTGTATAGAGATCTGAGTTGTGATTTGGAACGTGTAAGCCATTATCATTGTTGATGAAATGCAGGGACCAGACAGCTGTTTTAATACACCGAACCTTTTGAGATGTGCATGCGCGCGTGTGTCTTTATCGCAATGACGCATGCCAGCAAGGTAGCAAATCATGGTGTGTTTTTGTGCGTGTGCTGCGTTTTTGTTTCTTTTGATTAATTGATGGCTACTTGTATGGAGTGGAGTGGTTATGCGTTACGTAAGAGTATTGACATTTAGTACGCACAATATTTCATGAATTTGACTACTATTATTGATCTAAAATATATTATAATTTTTTTATGGAAAAAAATATATTAATTCTAATTTCAATCCAACCTAAAATATGTTTGTAAATTTTTCACTCCTAATCAATCAAATTGTTAAATTAAAGATTTCAAACCAAAACTTTCTGAGCCCCATCAATAATTGTAGTATGTCTGTAGAAGACAATCATTGGATGGGTCCGTAGGTTTGGTCAGAAGGGATTCGGTCCCTTGGACACGTGGTCGTAGATTTGATTATGTGATTCGCATAATATTTATTAAGATTCTACAAATAAACATCGTAAATTAACATCTTCACACGCAGGAAACTCTTTCGATCAGACTCTACTAATTAAGGAAGTGGGTCTAATATGGGATTTGTTCTATTTTTCTTATTTTGTT
Organism: Amphicarpaea edgeworthii; assembly: GCA_014843725.1. NCBI lineage: Eukaryota > Viridiplantae > Streptophyta > Magnoliopsida > Fabales > Fabaceae > Amphicarpaea > Amphicarpaea edgeworthii. Next base: position 24,117,100 of record CM026328.1, read on the forward strand.
TTCTCTGCCACTTCCTTTAGAAGGGACAAAAAACGAACATGGTGAATTGGCCGAAGGTAACTTGAACTATGCCCACTCTTTCAATTTAGCATCATTTTCATTCATCGCCTACAATTAAAGTCTATAGAATCTAAAGGCATGGGTTCCCAAATCTCAATCATCCTTGTACGTATAAGAGGAATTAAGCTTTTACTAACTACTGTTAATAATGTCACATAGCAAAGGGATCGATCAGGGATGCAGCTTTTGTTGCCATAGAAATACAAATATCCGGGACCAACTTGTGTTTGGTTTGATCCTATCAATTTTCAAGTATTGTGTTGTGGTTATGTTGGGCCCTCCACTTAAACAACACGATGCTCCCTAACATTAAAACAAGTATTAGGCAACACGAAGCTCCCTTAACTCTTTTTTATAGGATTTAGCCAACTTTTATTTTTAAAAGTTGTTTATTTCCGTGGTCCTAACGAGACCGTATACTCCTCCAATGTTTATCAGCAAAAACCGGTTTTCTCTGCCAAAAATAATGTATGTTACGTTTTGAACAAGGAAACGGATTAGTTTCATTCCCATGGATAGCCAGATTCTAACATAAGACATGTGCCATTGTTGTACTTAATTGTAGAATACAATGTAGCTTGAATTAAGCATGTGGTTGCTGTCAACACCCGATCGAACCTGAACCAAAATTTCTTATAGCAGCATTGTTATTGGCTTTGATATAATGAAAATATTGGGGGAGATTGATCAGTGCACCTCTGCATGAATATGTTTTTATTTTTTTATTTATGGAAACCCATTTTTTTTTTTTTACATTGTTTTATTAGAAAAGTACAAAAAAGACAATTTAAAAGAAAACAAAGATGGACAATTAAACCAAAAACCATAGAAAAAATCGCATGAAGAACTAGGTCAAAATTTATGATCAAAATATAAACAGACAAACAACTTAATGAATATAAAAAGTAGTATTATCATAAAAATTGTAAGTCTTTTTAGATTATATTATCTCTCATTTCTTCTTATTAATTCATAAGTCTTTTTAGATTATATTATTTCTTTTTTTTTTTTTCTTAATTCATCCAAAATAATAATGCTTTAACATAAATTGAAAATGGTGTTATTGCTGCCAAAATAGTAATGATTTGGAAGACCTGTAAGCTTGTTTCTAATAAATAATTGTTTGTAATTGATAAATAAATTTCAGGCTTAAATGTCACATTTTATCATTTTTGACTTTTATATTTATATATTTTATCATCCAAATTTTTAATATTTACATATTTTATCTCTCATTTTTTTAAAAAAATTTGAAAATGAGTACTTTTGTTACCAATATGATGGTAAAATGAGAAAAAAAAATTTAGATGATAAAATTTGTAAAAATAAATCTGGATGATAAAATATATTAAAATTGAAAATTTGAATGCTAAAACCTGAAAAAAAAGTTATAGGTGATAAAATTTGTAAAATATAGAAAGTTTGATAGTAAAATATGCAATTAATTCTATAATTTGTAAGTGAACGGAAATTATTTGTAAGTGATCAATAGTTCTTTATAACTGATGAATAATGTTTGTAAAATTAAAATATTAAAATTTTAATACATACTTCTAACATAAAAGGTTATTATAATAATACACTTACTTTCTTTTTCTATATCATGTTTATACTAATTATAACTATTATTTTAAAGTTATACTATTTTTTTATTAGTTAACTTGATAGTATAATTTTTTTTTTTACAATATTTATCTATTAAACATTTAAACTCTATAGTATAATTTGTAAATTAGTTGAACAAAAAATAATTTGCATTCGTTATTCAACTTTCTTATTGAATTCTACAACCATTTACCAAAACTGTTTTAAAATTCGATTAGATTGATTATATTAGGCATTGTGACAAAAGTACTACTATAATTTAGTAAAAGTTGCCCAAGTTAAATTTAAATAATTTCTACACAAAACTATGTTAATTCATATCTTATTGCTTCTAAATTTAAGTAAACATAGAAATAAAAAAATAAAATAAAAAATCCTACTCTTACACAGCATGCATCTCGTGGCACTCTGTTTTTAGTTTAATCAGAAGCTAAACTATGTTTAATCAGAAAGAAGCAAAACCCACAAAACTAACAGTGAATTAAAATTTCTGAAAATTGTTATTTTGATAGGGTTAATAGCAAAAGCTGCATACCCTGCTTCGTCTCAAATACTGAACGGCGCAGCACAAGATCGACGCATTCTCCACTTCAATCCCACAATGTTTATAACGCACAACCTCACCACTTCACTCTCTTCTTCTTCCTCTGTTTTCTTAGCTCCCTCTTCCTTCAATTCCAGGTGCTCACTTTGTTCCTTTTTTGACACTTTGGTTCCCCAGAAAAATGGGATCATACCCACAAAGTTTTTTTGGGTGCTGAGTTTTATTTGTGGGGTGTTCTTTTGGGTGCTGCAGGGGACAGGTTTCATTGCCTGTGAAGAGCGTGAGCATTTGCAAATGCGTTGCGATACCCGAAGCTGAGACCGGTACTTTGAAATCTTCTCTTTCATATTTTAGAAATGGAAAATGATGCATGGATACCACTGTGGTAGTTTCACATTTAGAGAGGGAGAAGTGAGATAGAGAGTGTTAGAATATGTTAATATATTCTGATTTAGTGTATATTCTGTCCTTTGATTATAGTTAGTTAGTTCCCTAATTCTAACCTAGCTAGTCAATTTCCTAATTCTAGCCTAGTCATACGTTTGTATACTGTGTATATAATCTGATCTTGTGAAAGGAGAAAGGCAAGGAATTATCTTTCTATCATGGTATCAGATTTCCTAATAAAAGATCTTTCACCCTTTCTTTGACTTCCGCTTCCAACCCTAGCGCTGCCCCGCCCATCTTTCATCATCTTCTTCTTCTTAATGTTAGCCTCCATGTCAACCTCAAAATCCTCCTTTCACCCTACTCTTGCTGTCTCCCAACATCAAGAACCATATTCCCATCACCCTTGAGATGGAAAACATCCAATACGCGACATGGGCGGAACTCTTCAAAATTCACGCACGATCCCATAGAGTAATTGATCATATTCTTCCTTCGACAGAAGGCACGGATCAAACGCCTAAAACAAAGGAGGAAGACGAACTATGGTCGACCCTTGCTACGGTTCTTTAGTGGATTTATGCCACTATTTTGAATGATCTTTTACATACCATTCTTGAACCTAACTCCACGGCACAAGTGGCTTGGAATAGATTGCGTGATATATTCTAGGATAACAAACATGCCGTCGCTCTTGAGTATGACTTCACCCACACTGACATGGCTGATTTTCCTAATGTTTCTGCCTACTGTCAACATCTCAAGTCTTTGTCAGATCAACTCAAGAATGTTGGCTCTCCTGTCGACAACAACCGACTGGTTCAGCAACTTGTCTTTGGTCTCACTGACTCCTACAATAATGTCGCCACTCTCATTCGTCAACGAGATCCATTGCCCCCATTTTACCAAGTCCGTTCGATGCTCACTCTTGAAGAGGCAGGCCTTGCCAAGAAAATGGTCAAGAACTCATCCGTTGCTATGATTGCTCGTGACACAGATGAATCTCATGAGGTTTCTGATCATATTTCTTCAACTCACCATCATAATGGTTGAAAGAAGCAACAAAACCGCAACAATAACAGTGGAAAAAATCGCAGCAACAACGGTGGCTGTGGTGGGGGAAAGGGTGGTGCCGGTGGTGGGGGAAAGGGTGGTGCCGGTGGTGGGGGTAGGACAAGTGGCAGCCACCGTAGTGGTGGGCAGCAGCACGCCGACCAGCAGGCCCAGACTAATGCTCCTTGGTCTGGCGGACAAGCATGGCCTTGGCAATGGATGGCTCCGTGGGCTTTACCTCCATGTCCATGGCCTTTCACCTCATGGGCTAGGCCCAATTTTGGACAACAGCGGCAGTGAGTACAACCTGGTATTCTGGGGCCTAGACCTCCACAAGCATACACAGCAACATTGACTCCAACAGACATAGAAGCGGCAATGCATACTCTCGGGCTCACTCCACCGGATGCAAATTGGTACATGGACACTAGTGCTACGTCTCACATGACTTCTTGCACAAGGTAACCTCGCGTCTTATTTTAATATGAGCAATAAATGTGGTATAATTGTTGGTAATGGTCATTCAATTCCAATTCATGGTTATGGTCACACAACATTGTCTTCCCCATGTCCTCCCTTATCCTTAAATAATGTCCTACATGCTCCTCAACTTGTTAAAAACTTAGTGTCAGTTAGGAAGTTTACAACTGATAACTCTGTTACTGTTGAATTTGATCCATTTGGATTTTTTGTGAAGGACTTTCAGACGGGGATGCCACTGATGAGGTGTGAGAGTCGGGGGCGAGTTTTATCCCATCACTAAGCCTACAACTCCAACCACATCACCATCTACTTTTGCAGCCTTAGCACCATCTCTTTGGCATGACCGTTTGGGTCACCTGGGAGCATTTGTTCTTAACTCTCTTAGGAAGAATAAATTGATTGAATGTAATCAAATTAAGGACTCTCGTATTTGTCATTCATGTTCTCTTGGGAAACATGTTAAGTTGCCTTTTTATGCTTCAAAATCTCACACTATTATGCCATTTGATATTATCCATAGTGATCTTTGGACATCACCCATATTGAGTTCCTCAGGTTATAAATATTATGTCTTGTTTGTGGATGATTATTCGAAATTTTTGTGGACTTTTCCTTTATCACAAAAATCTCAAACCTTTGCCGCATTTTTGAATTTCAAATCATACATCCGAATTCAATTTGAACGGGACATCAAAAGTATACAATGTGATAATGGTATGGAATTTGATAATAAGTCATTTCGGGAATTTTGTCAAGCTAATGGTATTTCTTTTCGCTTTTCGTGTCCTCATACTTCTCCTCAAAATGGGAAAGCTGAAAGACAAATTCATACGATTAACAACATTATTCGTACGTTATTAGCCCATGCTTCTCTTCCCCCCTTCGTTTTGGCACCATGTTTTACAAATGACAACATACCTTCTTAATATTCTTCTTCACAAGTTATTAAACTACAACTCTCCTCTCCGAATCCTTTATCAAAAGGATCCATCTTATTCTCATCTTCGGGTGTTTGGGTGTTTATGTTATCCTCTTATTCCATCTATCACCATAAACAAACTTCAATCCCGTTCCACTCCTTGTGTTTTTTTGGGATATCCTTTGAATCATCGTGGATATAAATGCTATGATGTCTTTTCTAGAAAAATCATAATTAGTCATCATGTGTTCTTTGATGAAAATCAATTTCCTTTTTCAAAGTTGCATACCCCCAAAACACTCACTTATAAGTTTCTAGATGATGGACATTCACCTTACATGATCCATCATCTCTCCACTCAAAGCAGCTCACAGAATGCTCCCTCACCTACTCCTGAAATAGACCTGCCTAGCCAAAGACCGAAGCTCTCCCGGTGCCTCTTCGGGCCGTGCCCAGCCACATCTTCTTCTCCTCTACCTATACCTCTTCCAAGCCCAGCCACAAGCTCACACATAAGCCCACTAAAAAGGCCTGTTACTCGCAGCCAACGTGGGATTTTTAAGCCTAGGAAGTCCTTCAATCTTCTTACAACCGTGTCCAAATCCCTACTACCCCGCAATCTCGTGTCTGCCCTTCGTGACCAGAATTGGAAAAAGGCTATGGATGATGAATATGATGCTCTTATTAAAAATAAGACGTGGGAGTTAGTGCCTCGTCCATCTGATGTTAATGTAATTCGGTCTATGTGGATTTTTGCTCATAAAGAAAATTTTGATGGTTCTTTTGAGAGATATAAAGCCCGTCTTGTAGGTGATGGTAAAACTCAACAGGTTGGCGTGGATTGTGGTGAGACATTTAGTCCTATGGTCAAACCGCAATTCGCCACGGTTCTCGGTTTAGCTCTGTTTAAAGATTGGCCTATTCATCAACTTGACGTCAAAAACGTGTTCTTACATGGAGAACTCAAAGAGACAGTTTACATGCATCAACCTTTGGGTTTTCGGGATCCTGATCAGCCTCATCATGTGTGTTTGCTGAAGAAATCTCTTTATGGGCTTAAACAAGCCCCACGGGCTTGGTATAAGAGATTTGCTGACTATGTATGTGCTCTTGGCTTCTCTCACAGCACTTCGGATCATTCTCTACTCATTTATTATCAAGGTACCTCTATGGCTTACCTATTACTGTATGTGGATGATATCATTTTGACTGCTTCCTCGGATAAGCTCCGGAGATCTATCATATCCTTTCTTAGCTCCGAATTTGCTATGAAGGACTTGGGACAGTTGAGCTATTTTCTGGGCATAACAGTGACTCGTCATGCAGGTGGTTTATTTTTATCACAAAAGAAATATGCTGCCGAGATTATTGATTGAGCTGGTATGTCTTCCTGTAAGCCATCTTCTACACCTGTTGATACGAAACCCAAGCTTAGTGCTACTACCAGCACACCATTTGAGGATCCCTCTCTTTATAGGAGTCTTGCAAGGGGCTCTCCAAGTACCTTACTTTCACGAGACCCGACATTATATATGCGAAAGCAAACAGTATGTTTATTCATGCATTACCCCAGGGAAGAACACATGCACGCTCTCAAGCGCATTTTGCGCTACATTCAGGGTACTTTGGATTTTGGTCTTCATCTCTATCCCTCTTCCACATCCACTCTTCTCTCTTATACTGATGCTGATTGGGGTGGCTGCCCAAATACTTGTCGTTCTACCTCTGGTTATTGTGTTTTTTTGGGTGACAACTTAATGTCTTGGTCAGCCAAAAGACAGGCTACGCTATCACGATCCAGTGTAGAAGCCGAATATCAAGGGGTTGCCAATGTGGTGTCTGAATCCTGTTGGTTGAGAAACTTGCTTTTGGAGCTTCATTGTCCAATTCAAAAAGCTACATTGGTCTACTGTGATAATGTTAGTGCGATCTACCTAGTTGGCAATCCTGTTCAACATCAACACACTAAGCATATTGAAATGGATATACATTTTGTTCGGGAAAAGGTTGCTCGTGGCCAAGTTCGAGTGTTACATGTCCCTTCACGTTATCAGATTGCAGATATTTTCACCAAAGGCCTTCCGTTGGTGTTATTTGAGGATTTTCAGGATAGTCTTTGCATTCAACGACCTCTCACTTAGATTGCGGGGGAGTGTTAGAATATATGATTTAGTGTATCTGCTATATTAGTTGGGTGTATATTCTGTCCCTTGATTATAGCTAGTTAGTTCCCTAATTATAGCTAGTCAGTTCCCTAATTCTAGCCTAGTCATACGCTTGTATATTGTGTATATAAACTGATCTTGTGAAAGGAGAAAGGCAAGGAATTATCTTCTATTAGAGAGAAATGATGTGTTAATGGAATGTTCGTGGTGTGGAAGTGTCCACATATAATTACCCTTTCAAAATTTTGGTTCCTTTTGTGATTAGACAATGTTAGAATGGGGTGCATAGCTCTTCTAAGTAGTTCCCTTTTTACAATGTTGTAGTTGTATAGTAGATTGTATTGTATGTTGGAAGGGTTGCTGAAGTGGTATAGTTTTGAAAAGGAGCATGCAAGTTGGTCTGTTTACTAAATATTAGAGATATGATATTTGAGTGAGATAATCATTTTTTCGCTTTGAAGCCTACAAGACAGGGGTCACTCGCAATCCAAATATCGGGAAACTTCAAGCTGGCTATCTCTTTCCTGAGGTATGCAATGCTTACCTGATCTTTGTTTTTGGTCTTGTTCTTCTTCATTTTTGTCCAGAAACCAAGCTCTTAGTTTAATTATCACTCAGTGCATAGTTCATTTTTGACATGCTAGTTGAGTTTTGATTATGTGTTGTTTTCATTCACCATACATGCTTTTCCTCCAAAATGGGATGCTATGTTTGAAGTTATTCTTGTATTGTACATAAAATATTTGTATTACTGACACTGTACATGACCAATCCCACTCTGTGGGAAAAGTCTTTTGTTTTTGGATTAGTGGCCGTGTGTGAAGTGAGATACTGTAACATTGTTTTACTCTTGAAATTTTCTTTTCTTATCTACCTCAAGGCTCAAACAAGGATAAATAAGGGAGAATTAGAAAGATATGTACTACTTTACTGATTCATTGTACTGTTTTATTTGTATACAATGGTAATGATTAATGAATGTGTATATCTTTCTCTCTCTCTTTCACACGCTCCAACTTTGAGCTTCATAACTACTTTTCTGCCTTTCATATCACTGACCTTGTTTTTTTTTTTTTTTTGCATTTTTTTTTAAAATAGGTTGCTAGAAGAAGGTCTGCACACTTGCTGAAGCACCCTGATGCTAAAGTAATAAGCCTTGGAATTGGTGATACTACTGAACCTATTCCTGAAGTCATAACTGATGCAATGTCAAAGGTAGAACTTCAGTGTGAACAAAGCTGATATTTCTTTAACGTTTGCACATTGGACAGTAAATGTGGTATTTTTTTTTTTAAGTAACTAGCATTTCCATGTTGAGGTTGGAGCTCTCTGATTACTTGTGAATTTCATTATAGTACCACATGTCACTACGGAACCTATTCCTGAAGTCATAACTGACTTTTTTTTTTTTTAAATAGCTTTAATTTTGCCATCTTTATAATTCTTTCCATGTCTAATTGCTTTTGTATCTTTATCTTTTTTTGTATCATAAATATATAATAGTAGTTTTTATTTATTTATTTATTGAAGAAGTGTTAATTATGCATAATACTTTACTAATTCAATTAAATAATACTTGTGCTTCACCTATTTCTACCTAAGCACATGTAAATGTTGTTTTTTCCCTTTTAATCAGAGATCACATGCATTGGCGACTATAGAAGGATACAGTGGGTATGGAGCTGAACAAGGTGAAAAGGTATGCTGCTACACCATCTTCAGTATGATTTTTCCTATTTTTCCACTTTTTTATTGTGTACTTGCATAGTCTACTTTTCCCCAACTAATCAAATTGAAGGCCAGTCATACAGTTTTCCACCCATGTTGATAGTTACTAGACCTCTCTCTCTCTCTCTTTAGATAAAGACATCTCTAATCTATGCAGCCATTGAGAAGTGCAATTGCTTCAACATATTACAGTGATCTTGGCATAGAAGAGGATGATATATTTGTCTCAGATGGAGCAAAATGTGATATATCTCGTCTCCAGGTTCATTTGTCCTTTTTTTTTTTAAATTTTAATATATGATATCCTTCTTAAATCACCTTTTCTGCCTATCATGCTCTTATTCTGATTTAGTTTAATATATTCTCCTTTGTGGGGCTGGGGGTTGGCATGATAAATAGGTATTTTCCACAATCAATAAGTTCTTCTTCAATTGAACTAAATATTCTTCTATTTTCATTTGTGGCAGATTGTCTTTGGGTCAAATGTAAAAATGGCTGTGCAAGACCCTTCATACCCGGTAATTCATATCTATGCTTCAATATGCTATCAGTTGGTTAAGCACTCATACCCGGTCAAATGTAAAAATGGCTGTACAATGATTTTGTCATCGGTTGCCTAAGCACTCATTTATGCTTCAATATGCCAAAAATGGTGACTTTAGTTTTGTTCCTATTGTTACATCTCATCGATTTAGGTTTCTCATCAAGTTTCTAGCCCTTTATCTCATCAAGTTTCTAGTCCTTTATCTCTTGTAGCTGTTCTCTTTAAGCAGTGGAACTTTTATTTGCAGGCCTATGTAGACTCAAGTGTAATTATGGGCCAGACTGGCCTCTACCAGCAGGATGTTGAGAAGTTTGCAAACATTGAATACATGAGGTGTAATCCGGAAAATGGTTTCTTCCCTGATTTGTCCTCAATTTCTCGACCAGATATAATTTTTTTTTGTTCTCCAAACAATCCTACTGGTGCTGCAGCAACAAGGGAACAAATGACCCAACTAGTTAAGTTTGCTAAGGACAATGGTTCTATAGTAATCCATGATTCAGCTTATGCAATGTATATTTCTGGTGACAACCCACGCTCCATCTTTGAAATTCCTGGAGCCAAAGAGGTCAGTCTCTTACTGATAATATTCTTTTGATGTATCAATGAATACATAGTGCCTAACATCTTATTGCCAATTGCAGGTTGCCATTGAGACTTCATCATTTAGCAAGTATGCTGGGTTCACTGGAGTCCGATTGGGTTGGACTGTGATTCCAAAGCAGTTGCTGTTTTCTGATGGATTTCCTGTTGCCAAGGACTTCAACCGTATTGTATGCACTTGTTTCAATGGTGCATCAAATATTTCCCAGGCAGGTGGTCTGGCTTGCCTTTCACCGGATGGTCTTAAGGTCAGTTAGTTTGTTTCATTACTAAAAATTTCTGAAACGGAAAGAAAAAAATTCTTTTTGTTATTAAACATCACATGCATTTGCTCTATTTCACTGTCTTTTTCAGCTACTAACTTTGTTTCTAGACTGAGGTGGTTTTCTTTAATTGATGTATTTTCAAAGAACAAGTTACATATATAATAGGCTTGCTTGCTGCATTTGAATGCAGGCTATGCGAGAGGTTATTGGATTCTACAAAGAAAACACTAACATAATAATGGAGACATTTGATTCTCTTGGGTTTAAAGTCTATGGAGGGAAAGATGCACCATATGTGTGGGTCCATTTTCCTGGCCAAAGCTCATGGGATGTATTTGGTGAGATTCTTGAGAAGACTCATGTGGTTACAACCCCTGGCAGTGGTTTTGGACCTGGTGGTGAAGGTTTTGTCAGGGTTAGTGCCTTTGGTCACAGGGAAAATGTCTTGGAGGCATGCAGAAGGTTCAAGCAGCTATACAAGTGAAGAAGAAGTTAGAAGATATCTCATATGGTTTCAAGAGTTGTATTCTCTTGGACTGAAGCTAGGGGCTGTCTTATTTTAATAATGCAATTGGTTTTCCTTGGAATTTAGATTATAAGATGTAAAGACAGTGTTTATCAATTGAGGACGTTTATTTTGCTACTCTTTGACTTATCTTATTTAGATGATGTTAAATGTCTTATCTGTTTCTATGAAAAATGTCAAACTAGCGAAAATCCATTTGTGGTTTGATGCCCAATAAAGATTTCCGGAAGTAAAAGTTTTATTTAGCTTAAAAAAATATTACATATGCTAAATGGGTTACTTTATGAGGAAGCATAGCGCTAGATGGAAGATTTTACAACCGCGGATTTAATACAGTGATATATATATATATATATATATATATATATATATCTAACTTTTACAAGATCTGCATCATAGGTATGTCCTAAATATAGGGTCTCCAGATGTTAAAACTAAACTAACTATTTGGTGAACTACTTAGTACAAAATCAGACAACTAAAACTGCTCTATACTATTAATCATCTCTGCTTTACAAGTTCTCTTGTAATGTCCAGTTTGATTACACCGACTACAATGCACAGTATGCTTCTCACGATTAAGGTCATCCACACACATCCGTTTTTCAGGGCGTCCCGGTGGCCGCCGTAGTTTTGGTGGCCTTACAACAAGGATATTATCATCCATAGAAGACTTATCTGTTTTATTCCATTCAAGTTTTCCTGGGATGGGCTGTATAGCCTCAGCATAGGTATCCCTGTAACTTGCAGCAGTAAAACACTTCTGGGTAAATGCATAGACATCCTTTCGACATGAGATAAGAGCAGCAGCGGCATGCGAGCAGGGAATACCGTTTAGCTGCCAATCACGGCAGGAACAACTATGGCTGCCGATATTTACAATATTCGATCGATCAGCTGAAAGAATCTCAAACTCTACTTCATCTGATCTTAGGACTTGATATGTAGATGCACGGTTAATGGCTTCAGTCATTAGCTTCTCGGCTGATGGGGAAAGTACAGAGCACCATGAACTGCTTTTTAAACGCCTGTCATCAAACTCAGTTTTAAGCTTGCCATGAATCCGTTCAATCACCTGGATAATTGGCAATTCCCGGGCATCAAGAATCCATTTATTGAACTCCTCAATGTTAGAGGATAGATGGCTAAACCTTGTCCCTTTAAAATGTACAAGTGCCCATTGAGAAGGATGAAATTGTTGTAACCATTTAGCAGCTTCAGGAGAAACCTCCTCTATTTCAGCCAATTTTTCTTTAAATGCAACGGTCGTGGTGGCATATGCAGCCTTCCACAGAAGATGGACAAGCCTCGAGTTCTTGAACTCTTTGCCAATGCTTTCGGTCAAGTGACGCATGCAAAATGCATGAGAAGAACTAGGGAACTTCCTTCTTACTGCATCTGTAATACCCTTCTGCCCATCTGACAAAAATATAAACTCTGGCATGCATTCAGTATTCACCTCTAGTACCTTATGCAATTCAGACAGGAACCATGTCCAGCTGTCATCATTTTCTACATCAACGACACCAAAAGCAAGTGGAAACAACCCACCATCAGCATCAAAAGTAGTTGCTGAAAGCAATGTGCTAAGGTATTTGCTTTTTAGCTGGATTCCACCAAGTCCAACAATTGGCAAACAACCATTAACAAAACCACTAATTGATGCATAAAAGGAAACAAAAAGTCTCTGAAAACGGTTATCTGCACCAGTGGTAAGTACCTCTGCAACACTTCCAGGATTTGTTTTCTTAATTTGTTCACAGTATGAAGGTAGTAGGTAATATCCTTCTTCAGAAGAGCCATATATAGCTGCAAGACCCCTCTCCTTTGCACGCCAAGCTTGCTTATACGGTATGGTTATACCATATTGTTTATGGATGTCATGCAAAATATCTTTAGGTTTATAATTGATGTTATCTCGCAACCTTTCTTCTATGAAACTCACAATCCAATCAACAGAAGCCTGATGGTGCCCATTGTTTGCATTTCTCCCACAAGTATGTGTTCCATCAATACTTCTAATAGTAAATGTTGGGGCATTAGGGAGCTTGACAGCACGAATCCGCCATGGACAGCCATCTGATGCACACTTAGCAAAGTAGCGAATCAGGTCACTTTTAATAGTACGAAGCTCAAAATGCTGTGCAATGGCAGCTTCTTTAATTGCATTCCGGAACGCCTTCACATCAGGGAACTCTTGACCAACAAAAAAATTGTAGTCTTCCATAGAGTCAAGATTTACTTATTTGTTGTTACGAGCTAACTTCTAGGAGGTAATAATCAACCACTCAAACCTGTAATAAACTAATAACAGTACCATTTTCTCTATTATATATGCGAAACAGCTTCCTCGTTACAACAATCTGCAATTATCAAGAAAAAAATATATTAAACATAATCAAAGGGACTGGTTTCTGTAAAATAGAAACTAAGGATCATCAAGCAAGCAGAACTATACAGATATACAATGATAACTTATACAAATTATTGCATCATAAATATATGGATATGTTTGTTAACAACTAAAGCCTTTTCGCAGTAGGTGGGTTGTGTACATGGACCAAACAATGTCCTTATGTTTATATCAAAAACCAATTCCCCTGGCCAACAACACAATTGGTAACGCTAGAGTAGAGTGTGTCAACTTAAGTTGATCAGGGTTTGGATGCAGCTAGGGTCCATTGTTGGTGAGCTATTTGTAAACCACCAAAAGGGAGCGTGACGAACATTTCTCCACATGTATTTCTTTAAAAATTAAAATAAACAACCCGATAAAAATTGGCATGGATATTGGTTTTAAGCAGCGTCTGCCATTAGTATTCTATTCTCAAACCTAATTGTTCCTGTATTTCTTCCTAATCAGAAAGAAACCAGAGGACATGGATGGTACTCTAAGTAAGATCCAAGTTCCAATTGCCAGAGAGGCAGAAGCCCACCAAAAAAAAAAATAAAAAATCCAATTTTGTTGAGTAGAAAGGCTTGCGTAACTGAAGATGCTTTGTATCAGCAGAATAAGAACAAAATAAATAACAAGTGCTAAAAAAATTGCATACCCATTTACAACATGAAAAAGCTCAAGGTAAAGAAGAAATTAAATGCAAAGAAAGGCAGCATAAAAAGAAGCAATTTTGTGTTGAAGTGAGTTCAAAATTAAGAAAAGGGATTAAATTGAAGTGGGAGAGATGAAAACAAAGTAGTTGTGTTATTGGGAGGAGTGGAATTAAAAGAGAAAGAAGGAGAGGGGATTGGTTACCAGAAGAAGAAAAGGAAGAGAGTGGTATTTTCAGAGTTCAGACTTGAGAGATTGTGAGATCCGATGAGTAAACAGACAGAGACAAAAACAGAGAAGTGAAGCTGAAGCAAGCTTTTAAAGCTTATTATCAGAGTTAGGGTTGAATTGAATTCGATGTAATGTTGATTGGGATTTGGGTCACTCAGGGCAGGGGTCCTATCGTCACTTCACAATCCAATATTCTCTTCACCCCGACACACACCAACACCATTTTGGATTCGATTTTTCTTCTTCTTCTTCTCAAACATTAACACACAATAACCTTTTTTTTTGCAATAAAAAATCAAATTGTATTACAAATTCAAATATAAATTTTATAAGACTTGTATTTTTTTTAGTTAAATTATTTTTTCTTAATTAATTAATTTTATTTTTTAGTTTAATAAAAAAGAGAAGTTAAGGCAACACAAAACGCAAACGTTTACAAGAAATTAAGTAAAAATGAAATAATTTTTTTCATAACTTAAAATTAACTTTTATATTAGTTAATTTGTTGAAATTATTACTTAAAAAAATTGTTAAAATTATGTCTTTTATCAGTTTTATGTAACTTACTCCTCTAAAAGATGAAAGAGGTTCTAGAAATTATATAATTAGGCTAATTTTAATTTAGAGAAATTCTTTTTTTTTCTTCTAGAAACTTGTTTAGAAAAATGAATCCAAACATTATAGGATAGTTAGATTTGGACATGTAAACGGTTGCTCATGTTCCTGGTCGGTCTGGTCTCACTCTCGGTGGTCTCCACACACCATTTCAGTGAATCGGTTGGTGTGGCAGTATTCAAAAGGTTGATTATGAATAAAGATACCAAATCCAATCCATGGTTTACAATTTACAAATGAAATACATATATATACACGATTGTTTTTACAATAAAAAAACCTCTAAGTTAGTACTTGTGGCCTTTACTATACAGAGCATGAATCTGTACTTGTACTCGGGGACGGAAACATGAAAATTATAGAGGGGCACAATTAACTTCTACAATTAATAAGTGATAAAATTTATTCTAAAACAAAAAAATAAAATGTCGTAACTTATCAAAAACAATTATAACTAATTATGTTTTATAAAAAAAAAAAAAGTGTACATATAACAAAACATTTATTTTTCACTATCAATTGATCATGCTATTTTTCTATTCTTATTTGATAAAACTTTTTCATAATTTATTCTGGAGTAAAAGTCTTTACAATGTCTTTTTCAATGTAAATAATCAAAGTATCCGTAAGAAAATTATCTTCCATTTGATTGCAAAGTCTTATTTTAACAAGTTTTATGATTAAAAAAACACATTCCGTAAAAGCAATTGAAATTGAAAGAGTTAACACGTAAGACGATTATTCAATCAACTAAATGATAAATTTTTACTTTTCTTAAAATTGAAAATAATCTGCTTAACTTAAAAAGTGTTAAAAAATATCTTAGAAATTCAGATTGATTTAAAACATCAAGTTGATAATGTTGCAATTAAATTTTCAAGTGAAACTTCTCTTGATCGGAAAATCCTTTGGATAATATTTTGAGAAAGTAACTTGCTGGAAGAGGGCCAAGAATTATACCCAATAGTTTAAAATTGATTTTTATATTTTTATTGTTTAAATTCAAGGAACCAAAAAGTAACAAAATTATTTTGTCTCTTACCAAAACATTCAAAGGCCCAATATAAATGGGGGAAATATTTTTTTTTGTATAGATACTAAGTAGCCTAGTTATTCTAGGGGGATATAGCCCGTGTGCCTCACCATGAAGTTTCGTCCCTCATTGTACTTAAACTGTACAACTTTTCCATCTTTGGTTATATGTCACTTTAACTTGGTTCCATCCAAGCTAAGAAATAGCCAAAGTTTTTTTTTCCTACTGCATATTAATACTAAGGTTTTAAATTGTCATCATAATTGCAATTTTGTCACGATCCTTCACATTATAGAAAATTGCAGTCGCCAACCATTTTTTAAAATCTTACCTCACAGATAATTGAGTTTTTAAGTTCAAGATGGCTAATAGATATGCATTATTGACTGACAAATTTACAATTTGTGTGCTTAATTCATTATATTTGTGAGGCAAAGCGTAGTTGCAATTTGTCGTGGCTCAGAATTTAAACAAAAAGGAAGAAAGTAGTCCCATTTTGAGGAGAGTCAAATTATTTTTTAAATTGAATGAAGGTATAATCATAATCTTTGAAAAATGCAATACTATCTTCCATTTGGTGGCTCTTATGGTTGCTTCAATTGTCACACTACAATCACTTCTTTCTGCACTGTGTGTACTTTACCTTGCTCCTCATCTAAGTGATAACGTATACAATACCATACTAGTAGCCAAATAACACCAAGCTTGGCATTTTTTAACTCTAATACTTGGAAGATTGGTTTCAAAAATCTTATTTTTTTTAATACCATAATATTGGTTGCGGTTGCACAAAATGAGTAATCCTAGTTATGGAATGATGCATTCCCACTCTTATTCTTCTTGGCAAAAGTGGAATACTACTTCATGTGAAAAGAATGTGTGTTCAATGGACAGGAGGGGTTCTATAATATGCTGGCACTGTTGCTGGGAAGAACATTTGTCTCACTCCTTCAGCCTTAATAATGGGGAAAATTATGCCTGATGCACCCTGACATATCAGACCAAAAAATTGATTTTCAAACACAATTTTTGTTACACCATTAGCCAATAACTAGTGGTATTCAGTGAGATTGTGGCAGCAAATGATTATCAATGATGTGTGAAATCTTTTTTGAGATAAAGGGTGATTCAGTGTAAAATGATTCGATCATAATTTTTATTAATGATAAATTTATTGATTTTTATAAAATTATTTTACATTATCAATGCATTATCATTAAATTCATATATATGTTATTTAAGCAATAGGAAAAATGAAAGGTAATACTCACTGAAATCAATCTAGCTCCAATCCATATCCGTTTTGGAGAAGGGAATGGTATGAGGAGGCGGCCAACACCATATATAGCCACCGCAAAGAAATGGAGAACCAAACTCAATGGACTAGGATTAAGACCGGAGAGTAGAGCTATTGGTCCATCTGAGAAAACACCTCCAAGGCTCAAGTAATCGAAACATGCTTGGCGCATTTCCTTTCTAGCTGGATCAGGAGATGCACAAAACACTTTGTACAATGCCCCGGCTAGTGTGTTTATTGTAGATGCCACTGGCTGCAAATAGAATCAGACACTGCACTAAGTTTTTGTGTATTTTTTGTTTTGGTTTTAAAGCTTTGCACTAAGTTACTATAAGGAAACATTCATCTCAAAAGTTATGTTTACCTTGCGTAGGGTGTAGAATGATTCAAGGTATCTGCAAAGAGCAGAAGCATCATGCAGATTATGAAGAGGTTTGAGTAGATCCCTTAGCACAACAATGTCAGATAAAGCCACAGTCATTCCTCCTCCGGTTAAAGGGTGGCGCATGTTGAATGCATCTCCCATTAGAAGAGCACCAGGTGTTGGATAAGGTGAAGCAGGCATGCTTCTATTTGGCATTGTTCTTATGTTTCCTTTTTCAACAGTTGCTATAAAAGAATCATACAGCTCTGGAGGAACCTAGAACATTAACAATTTCTTCAATTAGTTGAAACAATATGAAGCATACAATATTTTAGTTTGAATATGTGGAATGTTTCATTATTTGGAAAATTGGTACCTGAGGAGCTACCACAGTTTTCAAATAACATGCCATTTCGCCACTACCAAGGGAAGGTAATTTTTGGCCAGGCACATCAACCAAACAGCGAATCTCAGTGCTACTGATGGGGTAAAACAAAATGGGTGAAGGATCACCTAAGATGACATGTCCATGATTTGCATATGGAAGATTACAATTCTCCAAGACCAGACCAACAAAATGAGAGGGCACTTCAACCTGCCAAAATAACCACATTTTATAAGTAACAATAGAATAAACCTGAAATATTACTCTTTATCCTGACTTCTTAGTGCATATTTGGATATCAATTATAAAGGTATGTTTGAGATAAAAATACTTTTCTCAACTGAGAATTATGATTCTCGTTTTCATTATGCTTTTATATATTAGATTTATATTGAAAAGTGCGCACGGTATTTATTGAGTGAAATTAGTAGTTTAGTCACAACATAAATTTAGGATCCTCCTATTCTTTCATGTTCAAAGTTGAGAAAAGATAACTAGAAAACCCTGAATAAAACCAAAACATGACCATATAACGGCAAAGAAACATAGCACCCTTACCTTAGGATTGCAAAGAGAACGTCTCAAGTTGGAAAAACAACCATCACATACTACGGTGAGGGGAGCCTTTGCTGTGAACTCTTGTCCATTTTTGGTTTTGTATTGCACCCCAGTGATGGTTCCTTTTTCTTCAAGTAGAGATGTGACAGTTCCTTGTTGCAATTTTACACTGCAGAAAAACAGGATGAGACTATAAGAGTGCAAACGTTGACATTGATGTGGTAAATTAAATATTATTCTTTTAAACAAAATGAAAAGAGAGATAAAAAAATGTACTTTGGAAGAGATGAAGCCTTTTCTCTCATTCTCTGTATGAAACGGCCATTATGAAAGCTTCTCCCAGAAACATCGGAGCTAAACTTTTCCAAGGGATAAGGCAGCTTGGTATTTTTGCTTTCCTTATACAGAGCATAGCCAAAGATTTGCTGAGCATCAATTTCATCCACACAATCTGCAATTATTCAAAACTACCATCTTTCAAGATACATACTTCAATTGTTACAAAGAATTTCATGTGTCAAATTTGTACAAAATAGTGATATGAAATTAATTAGAATGCACTGATAGTGTCACCGTTTTTTATACCATCATCCAATCATATAGTCATAAGATTGTTGACTTTTCAAATATATATTTAGTCTAAAAATCTTAACACTGAAAATTAAACCCTTGTAACATTTTCAGGATGTTTACCCTGAAGATCCAACTCAATTAACTTGAGATACCCCCCAGGTTGTAGCAATTCACCCACAATCCTGTCAGGTTCACTCAAATCCCTTTCAATCACATGCACTCGCCTTCCATCCTACAAGAAACAAGCACAAAGCAAGAAGATCATTGATCATTCTCCAAACAAAAAATGCTTCATTCACACAAAAGTTAAGAGGGTCCTCCAAAACATCTTCTAGAGCATAAAAGTTATCAGAAAGCAACTATTGCAGTGCCATGCCATAGATAACAGATCCATATGCAAACAACACGAGAAATAAACCACCATGCTGATCATGAAACACAAAAAAACTCAAACTTGTGCAGGAAATAGAAGAAGCCTTATTCTCTACCTTTCCAAGTGTGTAAGCAAGAGCTGCACCAGCAACACCAGCACCCACAATGATGATGTCAGCACTTTCTGCATCCTCATGTGAACATATTCTTCCATTCTCTGATGATGATGTCTTTTGATTTGCACACTCATTATTATTCTTTACATGTATTGAACTTGAATCTGTGACCTTCTTTGCTCCAAAACTGTACACAACATAAAAAAATGCAAAACTACAAACCATGATCCATCCTAGAATATACTGATACTCCATCATCCCCCAAGAATTCGGTGGAACTGGAATAGCAAAAGATGGATAGGAATAGAACAACTAGAATGTTGGTTATGAATAAGAAAACTAGTTTTCTAGTTCCTTAGGAACACCTCTTTGTTCCTTGTTTACGTGTGACTATTGAATTGTAACACTTTGCTACTATTAGACCATTCATTTTCTTATATAGGGGGCTTTACATACTTTTTTTTGTTTTCTTAGGAATCAAATATTGTCCATAAATTTATAACCCTCAGTTATCTTGTCAACCAACTGAGGTAAATCTTTTGTAATGATCTTTTGATAATGGTTGTATATATTTTTTATGATGAGTAAGAATCAAATATAATATAAAAGGTTTACAACACTCGCTTATCATATTCAAATAAATGTGTTAAACATTGTCTCGCAATGGTCTCTTCGTAATGGTTGTATATACTTAAGTAATAAGTATATGACTCAAAATATTCGTTTACCTTTCTCTTTAGTTAAATTTTGGACGCTATATATTTCCTTTTAAATAAAGAAAGCAGGTTTCGCTTCCCTACCTACCTGATAATACGTTCCTTTTTTTTTCACTTTGTTTCTTTCTTTGGTTGGGTGTATTTTTGGCCTGATGGTACACCAACATTGACAGACTTTGGTATAGAAATACAAATACTAATACCACAATAGCAGATACAAAATTTACACTATACTTGTGCAAAAAATCAATTAATGATTTTTTATATCATCTCATATTTCTCAAATATAATAAAATTATTTGATGTTAAATATAAAGAATTTAATTAGAATGCATTTTATCATATCTCTTGTTATTTGTTAAATAACGAGTCACATTCTCATACATAAGAATCTCGATTTACGACAACACATGCTAATTCAATCCTAAGAAAATAGTTTTCCTAAAAAAATAAAAAATAAAAAAAAAGAAAGAAAGAAAATAACAAAATCTGCCTGTCATTATCGGGCTAAACGGTGTGTCAAAAACAGTGCCATAAACAGTGTTTATAAAAGATAATTTATTTTTGGCGTTTGACTAAGGTAGTTTGAGATGCAGTTTATACATTTAAGTGATTGTGTTTTTTTACTGATAAAAAAAGTGAATAAACTGATTTTAAAAAAAAATGATTATGTTTTCTGTTGTGTATAAAAAATAGAGATCATAAAACTACAAACGTTGCGGTTTAAAAAACATGAGATAAAAGTAAAACTACAACCTTTCAAGGTATACAGATTTAAGATTGGATTTTCTAAGTATTTTGATCTATCATCATATTCTTAAGAGACGATTTTTTTTTTTACTATCATAGATTTGAATTCTTTAAACAAAGTATCTATCGAATTCAAATTTTTGGATGAAAAAAATAACGATAAAGAAAAATTTCATTAAAAATGATCAAAAATATTTTTTTTAGCAAAAATTAATCATAAATAAAATTGATAAATATTTTATATTAGTGGCACGATAGAAAAAAAATTAGGTTAAATTACAATTTTGATATCTCTAATTTTTCAAATATATGATTTTGGTCCAACTAGTTTAAAATTGACAATTTTAATCTTTTTAGTTTTAAAAATCATCAATTTTGGTTTCTTAAATCAATTATTAATTAATAATTATAATTAATAGAGTTATTAAATTAACTATAAATTCACTAAAAAAAATATTAATCATTCAAAGAGGTTAAAAATGATTTTTCTTTTAATTCTTATTATTTTTACATATTAAAAATAATTATTTTATTATTGGTAATTAACAATTTTTTAATATTAAATGATTTTTTTATTTTTTAATTATTTTTTATATATGTAAAAAATTATTAACGTTTTTATAATCATTTTTAATTAAATTAATAACTTTATTAATCATAATTATTAGTTAATAATTGATTAAGGAGACTAAAATTGATATTTTTTAAAATTAGAATGATTAAAATTATTATTTTAAAATTAAGAAAATTAAAATTATGAATTTGAGAAAGTAAAAGGAAATTTTTTTTAATTAAGTCAAAAAATTATTATATGGCATTTGATTTATATATTTTAAATATGGTCTCGTGTTAGACGAGGGCAAAACAAAAGTTAAATTAGTCCTCTCGCATTGCACGAGTTGAATCATGAATGCACGCAGGCGCTCACACGAAGCTCATCATATATATTAAAATAGTTTTCTAAACAAATGCAACATGCTTTCTTTCCGCATATTAGCCCCCACTGTATTTGAAAAATTAATAGCCTCACAGTTTGAATCATTTAAGTGGTTTCTTGAGAACCACCAGTGTTAAAGCATGTAAGAATCAAAGAGTTAGATCCTATTGAACTTGATTGTAAATTATTAGGTCAATTAAGAAGAAAAACTGGAAAACTGTATTTACATGATTCTTCGATTTTCTTTTACAGTTACATGATCTTTCAATTAATGTTGTGCATGTTTGTTTTGATGAAGAGAATACATATATTTGAAATGTTAAACCTCAAAATCTTTATCGTTATTTATCATAATGGGCAAATTAGCTTTCAATTCTTTTAAAATAGTCATTTTCTAAGAAAGGAAAGTTCTCTCAATATAAAATATAATATAATATTATTAAAAGTTTCTTGCTTGATAGAAGAAAATGAAAGCACCTAGAATCACATATTCTAGAAGAAACAGATTTTGAGCTAGAAAGCAGTGGTAGAGTTTTGTTGTGACTGGTGGCAAAACGGAAGCCACCCAAGTTAGTAATAGTCCCAATAAAATGCTATTTGGAATTAAATTTTTTATTGTTTCATTTTTCCCCTCAACAATTGTTTCTTTTATAATTTGTTTTCATGTTCATGTTACTACTTACTAGGATGTATAATGTGAAAGTCGAAAAGGGTTTGCTACAGAAATGTTACATGGGTCTTGAAACTAGGTGTTAAGCAAAGGTTATCTTTAAAAAAAGAGAGGAGGAAAATAGGTTATTTAGGTAAATTTAAATAAAATACAGGGAAGGGAGGGTGTATTTGGTAAATAGAAAGAGTGTATATAGTAAAAGCCCAATAGGTTGGATTGGGCTAGAATGACTCCTAGATTACAATCCATTCTCTGAAATCTTTAGAAAATCTCATTTGAAAACGAAGATTAGATGTGTAACTCTAATTAGTTGTTAATAAGAGAATAACAAAATTTGAAATAAAATAAGTTAAATTTAAAAATTAATTATAATTTAAAAAATTAAATTAAATATCAAGCAAAAAACCGAAATTACTTTGGAAAAAAAAAACCTTAAATATATTCACTTCTTAAACTCCGTGGCTCCTTAATCCTATTAAATTTAAATATTTTTTTTCTCTCTCGCAATTTCTACTTCGTACCAAACAAATCACAAGAGAACTCATGACAATTTACGTGAAACATATTGAACATTTTCTCATCCCGAGTTTTGTTATCACTAAAAGCTATCATATTCACGAATCAGTTTCAGAATGCAAATTAATTCTGACACCTTTAGAAAATCTCATTTGAAAATGAAGATTAGATGTGTAATCCTAGTTAATTGTTAATACGAGAATAACAAAATTTGAAATAAAATAAGTTAAATTTAACAATTAATTATAATTTAAAAAATTAAATTAAATATCAAGCAAAAAAACTGAAATTACTTTGAAAAAACCCCCCCTAAAAAATTCACTTTTTAAAATGCGTGGCTCCTAATCTTATTAAATTTAAATACTTATTTTTTTTTTCTTGCAGTTTCTACTTCCTACCAATAAATCACAAGAGAATTCATGATAATTTATGTGGAACATATTGAACGTTTCCTCGTTCCGAGTTTTATCGTCACTGTCGGTTTCAGAATGCGAATTGTTAGCAGAATGCAACAACGCCAACAGAGGCTGATGAAGTGAAACTTTGGTTAAAATTGTGAGAGCCACATTCACTTGCGTTGAGTGCTAAGAAGATGATAGGATAAGGGTTCAGAAAACTGAATTCCACACAAAATTTCATTTTATAAAAAAAGAGGAAAAACATTGGACATATATGTCAACTTCTTGATTCCCATTATTGTCATTATCCATTCATTTTATTATTTTCTGGTCATCAAAACTTTATATTCTTTTGCACCCTTCATTTGTTTTCTAATTTTTCAACCCCATTCATATAATATAACTCCTCAGCTTCAAAACACACTACTTCTCCCTTTCCCCCCTCTAATAGTAAAATTACATAAAAAATGGAAGCCAATCAGAGGATTGCAAGAATCTCTGCTCATCTTCACCCTCCAAATTTCCAGGTTTCTTCCTTCAATATTTCAATTCAATTTCTGTTTTTACACACTTCTAGTTAAGACTTCAAAGTTCAAAGCTTTCGTTCCAAAGAGTTATTTATACTTAAGTAGATAACAACCTGGTATGTGTTTCTTGCATGATACATAAGCATGAGCTTCCATTAATTGAAAGTTTGAAACAGCTTTTTGTTTTGTTGTAACAGGAAGGGAGTGATGTTATTCTTAAGAGTGCTGAGTGCAGAGCAAAGGGTGGGGCACCTGGATTCAAAGTTGCAATTTTGGGGGCTGCTGGGGGAATTGGTCAATCCCTTTCTTTGTTGATGAAGATCAATCCATTGGTTTCAGTTCTTCATCTTTATGATGTTGTCAACACCCCTGGTGTCACAGCTGATGTTAGCCACATGGACACTGGTGCAGTGGTAATTTCCTTTTCATAGAATTATTGATTGTCAATTAAAGGTATGTTTGGTTTAAAGTTGAAAACACTGCATGCTATGCACGTTCTATTGTAAATCCTACGGATAAAAGCAATGAAAGCAATAACAAAGGTCCTGATCTTTGATAAAATTACTTTTGCCTCAAAAATACTTTTTTGCCTGAATATGCACTAAATTGTATTACAAAACTGAGTAGTTGTCCTAATGCTGAGGCTAGTTGTTATGGTTCTCCTCTTTGATACTGATGGGGATTTTTCATTTAAAGGATCAAGGAATTGTTTTATTGGCAAAACTTTGATGATAGAAATTAACAGTGTTTAGTTGCTATTTGCTTAAATAATGCAACTTTTTTTGGGGTTCTAGGTTCGTGGCTTTCTGGGGCAGCCACAACTTGAGAGTGCACTCACTGGCATGGACTTGGTAATCATACCTGCTGGGGTGCCAAGGAAACCTGGGATGACAAGGGATGATTTATTTAAAATAAATGCTGGAATTGTGAGGACCCTTAGTGAAGGAATCGCCAAGTGCTGCCCCAATGCAATTGTCAACTTGATTAGCAATCCGGTGAATTCCACCGTTCCTATTGCTGCAGAGGTTTTCAAGAAAGCCGGTACATATGATCCAAAGCGACTACTGGGTGTTACAGCCCTTGATGTTGTGAGGGCAAATACCTTTGTGGTAAGCATTGCTTTGCTGTTCTTATTCTAACAGTCTATAACTCACTTAAATTTCCTTCCTGCTGTGTTGCAGAAATAAAATATCTGGGAGACTATAAGCTAAAAGTATAATCAAATTTTGAGTCAACTGTTTGATCAAAATAGTTTGTTATTGTTTATATAGTTTTGGAAAGTATTATAATGGGTTGAACAGAGCAGATATTTCTACATTGTGAGATTTTTATAATAAAAGCTGGAATTGTATAAATACAGGCTGGTTTATGTTATTAGGAGATTAAAGTTCTGTTATAATTAGTTAATTTACTTAGTTTGTTATGGTTATTTACTTTTTGTTAGTGCTCAATAGTTCGTATAAATAAGAGCATCATGTTCATGTACCTTTTCTACATCTTTTATCAATTCAATTTGTTACCTTCTGAGTATGCTCTCTACTTGAGTTATGCCTATGATCTATATCCTTCTCACCCTCTGATTTCCAACATATTCCCTGCCATGTTTTCATCTTGCAGGCAGAGGTACTTGGAGTTGATCCAAGAGAGGTTGATGTTCCAGTGGTGGGAGGTCATGCTGGGGTCACAATTTTGCCTCTTTTGTCACAGGTCTTGTAGAAAATACCCTCACTATAAAAAAATGTTATAGAGCAGGTGACTGAAGCTTCTTCAAACTTGGTTTTTACAGGTTAAACCTCCCAGTAGCTTCACAGCAGAAGAAACTGAATACCTGACAAATCGCATCCAAAATGGTGGAACTGAAGTTGTTGAGGTAATGTCATATAAATCTATAGCTTGATTAGCTTCAACATGTGACTGAATTCTGGAGTATAAGAGGGATAATTCACAAGATTTGTTGCATATAATATGTTGATAATTTAGGCACATATAAGTATGTGCTTATCACTATGGTCATTTCTAAGATGAGTCGATGACAGTGTCAATGTGAAATTTTATGCGTCCCCATTTCAGTTACCGACATCTGCCTAATGCAAGATATTGACTGTTAAATATTAATAGATATTAGAGAAACATATAGTATGATGATGCAACTATAAGTTATATATGGTGCTATGATAATATAAGATTGATGCAACTGCTCCAATATCCTTTATCATCACAAGAGAGTGTGATAATAACAGGAGAGTATACACTTGACCATATCAATTTTCTTAAGATGTTCAAACAAGTGAAGATACCCAAACAAATGATGCATACTGTTTGTTTGAATAGATTATCTCTACTGCTCAACCTTGTTTTCATATCCATGACCTTAGATATTCAAGAAATCTAAATACTGTTATTTCCCAGCCTATATTTGGTTGTTATTGAATATTCATCATAATCTAATAACAATTATTATTCATGTTACAGGCAAAAGCTGGGACTGGTTCTGCAACACTATCAATGGTTAATAGTTTATCAACTTTATCTTCTTATTGCTACAGTTGCAAGCATTGTCAATTAAGTGTCAATTGAGTCCTAGTAGATAAACAAGGAAAGCTGAAATCTCACTCCTGATTGTGTAGGCGTATGCTGCTGCCAAGTTTGCTGATGCATGCCTCCGTGGCTTAAAAGGAGAAGCTGGTGTGGTGGAGTGTGCTTTTGTTGATTCTCAGGTGCCATTTTCAACTCCTCCTTTTCCTTACACATGTTCTTCATCTTCTCTCTTTCAGATCTTCTTAAACAGTATCATATGCTTTCAATAGGTTACGGAACTTCCCTTCTTTGCAACCAAGGTACGTCTTGGTCGTGCTGGAGCAGAAGAGGTTTATCAGCTTGGTCCCCTGAATGAGTATGAAAGGTATCATATTAGTTTATGAAACTATTCCTTATTTTCTTGGATACAATAAGCAGTACAGAAAGTAATACTTTTGCTGTGTAATGCTCAACAGGATTGGATTGGAAAAGGCAAAGAAAGAGTTAGCAGGAAGCATTCAGAAGGGTATAGAGTTCATCAGAAAATAAATGTGATGAGGGAAAATTAGTTTTTGTCTCCTTTTTATGAGGACCATATGTAATACTTCTCTTTGTTCATAGATTTTTTTCTCCTAAGAATATACTGTACATTTTTGGTGTCATCCGTAATTGCTGATGATAACGGTTTTGACATCAGTGGAACCGCTTAATAATCTCATAAATATACTACAATATCAGCCTTTTGTACTAATTCCAGATCTTATTTTCTTTAATCTTTAGCATATTCACACAATTGACAGTGCAAAACAAATAGTAATGGCTCTTTTGTCCCTTCAGATTATGCTGATTTCTGTATGCAGAAAATGGCAAGGTTGATAAAATTTTCTGGGTCATTTGTCCCTACAAATAGTAATGGCTCTTTTGTACCCCTTCAGATTATATAAGAACTTTTTTTTTTTTTAATATTATATATACATTTTCATCACTTAATTTATACTTTTATGAAATATTAATAAATTTTATAAAAAAATTAATATTAAAAAATAGCTTTTACACATTTGAATATTATACAACTTTTACAAGAAGCATCTGTGGAACGCACATGTTTATATGTAGAGTTTAATGAGATCGAACCTGAAAACATAATAAAAATAATTAAACCAAACACAATCCACAACATCAAAAAAACCAAACACAATCCATCGATTCACTGTAATTATTCATTGTATAGTCTATGGTTGTATATAGAGCGTTGCTTATAAGAGATTCAGCCTTAATTAACCCACGTGTCCTCTATATATGAATTATGGTAAAATGGCATTAATAGCATTAACTTTTGCAACATAATATATCAATATATCGTATGCATGTAGCGTCAATGAAATATATTTGACGTGTATGGGAAACATGCATGCAAATTATATATGCACACATTACTTTTGTTAAAGATAGTACAAACTATTCCATATTAATTTCAACCAAACTTCTATGAAGTATACAAGTATTAATTGTGGCACAAGATCTGAAAGAGGTTTCAACTTATAACCTCCTGCAAACCATACTCAAACTCTTCACACCTTTTACCAATCACATTTAATTTGTTTTAAACCGAAAGAAGTAGTATCAGATAGATTTAGGGACAGATAACAGTATGGTTGAACTTTTCAACCTCCTGCCAAAAAAATGCCTAACCAGCTGTATAGTAACTGTTGAAACTTGAAACTGGTGGGTACCAATAACATGGTCAACGAGTTGACCACGCAAAAAGGAGAATTTGCATGGTTGGAGTAGATGAGATGACAGACATTACACAAGGCCATGTAAGCATAAAATATATTATCGGAAGAACTTCAACTTTAAACTGGTATATATATATATATATATAGTTGACTGTATATAATTTCTATTCTTCTTAATTATGCTTTTTGAAGTCGGTTTAGTGTGAACTATCAGAACGTCCTCACATGAAATTTGAAAAGGTTGAGCGTAGGTTTCTCACAAGATCCTTCACTCCCATGAAAAATTCCATATCCATCTGTAAATAGCAGAAATATTTTCCATATTGAAAGAAAATTACAGTTTAGTTAGTGGAAATAATTATGAAAACTGATGCATATATTATATATAGATAGCAAATGAACAAGTTTTTTCATCAACTTAGTCAAAATATAACATGTAAATAAAAAACCATTGGCAGTATACCTATTCTACAGTGTTATAATTAATAGCAAAAGGTTTACTTCAGGTGTTACTGTTATATATGGAATTCAATAATTTTAATTTTTTGTTGGTTTTCAGACAATATATAATAATATATACAAAAAATTACCTGAGCAATAACTGTTATATCAAGGGCACATCTCCCAAATGTCATGGTATTGCTATTGGTGACTTTCAGATGGAGTTTCTCAATTTCATGGATTGTTTTTTCTACAACTCCTTTGCTCTTCTTACAGTGTACTCTTATGAGGACACTTCTCTCGCAAAATCTTGCTTCAATTTCGGGCAGTGCCTCGTCAAATGAACCATCATGTTCTGAAGAAGAGTTGTTGTTAACATCATTGGATAGTTGAGATTTCTTCACAATTACTACAGACTCCACATTTTTCTTCATGTCTTGTTCCTCCTCAAGAGCCTTTACTTTCTCTTGCAATTGCTTCAAGTATTTGATAGCATCTCCAAGAACAGAAGCTTTGTCCGTCTGTTAGTAGCACAATGAAAAATGAGACCAATGTTTATGTCAGAAACACACACTAATAACAAATACCAAACCAAGATCTGAGTTTTTACTAGTTTCTAATATTTTTTTATTAACAGTTTCTAATATATTATACAGCGCAGTTAAAGAGTTAATTATTAATAGACAATCTAATCCATAAAATTATCATCCACACTTGTAGTTTAATCTTTGAATTTATTTATGTTTACAAATTGATCTTTAAATTTGCTAAAGTCATTCCAAGTTTTAGTCCTTTCAAAAAATTGTAAGGACAAATTAAAGTTATAATAGCTAACATGCATGATACCAAGTTATCAATGGCCAATACTCCAATATGTGTAGGAGGAGAAATCAAGTTATATTAAAATTAACTCTTTTAATAGTTAAAATTAATGACACATTATAACCCTTAAATTTTAGGAAAATGAAATGTAACTCTCTTATAATTCTTTGTACCTTCTGGAGTCCGGGGACAAGGGCAGATAAAGCAATGAACCGCTGGCTGAGCTTCTCTCGCCGCTTCCTTTCAGCTATGATGTGGTCTTGAGGTTGAGAATGTTTATAACGTTTCCCAGTCTTTTTGGCTTCTTGGCATGCCTTGATGACATAGTTATTACGATTCCCCATTAAGGTTCCTTGAGAGATAGTGTCTGTAGGAGGAGTTGTGCTATTGTAATCCACAAATGAAAAATGACTTGGGAAAGAAACAAATTGTGTCTCTGATGATGATGTCTGAGCACTTCTGTAATTGGGATTCAAGCTGCTGATGTTGTTTCTTTGATGTTTTGTGGGTCTTTCAATGTCAGCAAGTGCAGTTTCCATGGAGGTTTTGGGGTTGAAGTTTGGATAAGTGAATGCATGATGCTGTAAAGTCTCTCCAAAAGCAGCAGCTATTGGCAGTAAGTTAGGGTCATCAATAGAACTCAGGTGCCACTGATGGAGAAAAGTAGGGTCCTCCATTATTTCCTGAAATCAGAAAACATCATACTTCATACCATAAAATCTTTCAGAATGTTTCAATTTTCATAGCCATAAAGATTCAAGTATCACTATATTAGATATTTGCCTTGTTTTGATTTCCAACCAATTCCCATGTTTTAACTCAGCATGTGTTAAAATGGTTTCCAAGTTCCAACTTAGATTTAGTCACAGGACATTAATTTACCCTAGCTAGATCCAAAAACAACTATTCACAAGAGTTATATAACTTGATTCTTACCATATCATCATGCAACCCTCTGATGGATGAAATCTCCATAAGAAGCTAATTCTGCAATCAAAAGAGCTCAAGGTAAAATATCCTGGAAGAAAAGTCAAGAGTCAGCTTAAAGTTGATAAACATTGGTACTTTTACTTTCAACTAGTTGATGGTGACTTCTGTTAAGTTATACCATTAAACCCAATATACATGGAAGAAAAAAAAAGTCCTTTACCCAAACCACAACACCCCCATGCACAATCCTAGACCAATTACATTCTTTGGCACATTTGCTTGTGCACTATAATAGTATAATTAAAGATCTTGATGATAAGAAACTTACTCATAAAAAGATATTGCAGCTTTCAGTGTATATATTGCTAGTCCTCATTAATGTGAGCGTACTATGCCCCAGAAACGCTGCTTTTATATATATATATATATATATATATATATATATATCCTTGTTATATGATAATTAACCTTTGTCCCACTTGACTTTACTGTATCTCAACTTATAGAACAGTTGCACCATCATGCTCACGGGTTTTATGGGGTGAATTGTCTTAGACAACCGTGTGCCTAATAATATTTTCAATCAAGGAACATAGATACAACTCATTTTATATATAGATGTTGCCTTCAAGATGACAAATTAATGCTTACAACTTCTGTTGTTTTGTGGACTTTGGGGTGTTCTTCACCAACTAGTCATTGAAATCCCGATCAAGAGCTTATAAATTAAAGGATCATCATGTGGTCCCTGTCAACGTGTCCAAAGCCTCAAGGTACGTACGTATAAATTTGATTTGCTTCCTTAAGTTACTTTCGATTTTCTTGGTCAATGATCATTTGCAAATCATAACAAGGAAGCCAGTGATTAGAGCTAGTTATTAGACAACCTATCAGCTATTAATTAACCAAAAAAATAATGAAAACCTATGTGATAACGTACGTAGTTAGATGTTGGTCATGACTCATGAGTAAGCATTATTGTTTGATTGCAATTTTCAAATATGATTTATAAGCTTAGTTATTCATTTATATATAGCAGAGTTTCCCATGTTTGAGTGAAATGCAACAGTTTCATTGACTTGAGAAGATTTTATAGCCCATTCCCTAGTAGCATGCATGTGTGGCGGTGAAAAAATTATATATCTTCGGGGATATGTAGTGTGGCGGTGTAGCCCATTGAAACTGGCATATCAAAGACTCACTTCAATCAAATTAATGATGTTCAATATTGAATGGTTATGCTTAATTTTGTCCTTTCTTATAAGACTTTTCACTAATTCACACCATTTTATAAAAAAATAGTTAATAACATATTTAATTTTGTCAATGATTTGTAATATTCTTTTAAAATTAAATTATACTTAATATTCTTTTTTAAAAAATCATTCATTTCTATTTCTACTTGATTGATTCTGATCACCTAATTTCTACTCATTTTCTCTTATCTTAACTAGCCATTTTTTTTCTCTTTTAACCATTTCAAATTATCTTAATATTTTTATTTTTATATTATTATAGTAATGCATGTTCTGCACGGGTGTGAAGTATATATGTACATAAATATTTAAAAAAATTATGTTAAAATCATCATTATTATCTTTTCTAGAGATGGGGAGATTAAAATCGAAGTAAAGGGTTGACGGAGGTATAAAAGTAGAGTTTAAAGAATGATAAAAGAAATATGAATTACAAAAATATAGCTTAAATAATAATGAAGATGTAGGGTGAAAAATTAGGGTTTAAAGAATAAAAAAAATGGGATAGGAAATTAAAAATTATGGGTCAATTTGTTTAAAATTAATATAAATATTTATAAAATAAGTGATTATTTCATAAAAAGATAAGATTTATTTCTTTAAATAAGTAACAAATATTTTAATAATAAAAAAATATATAGAAAAGAGAGGTATAGTGTTAATTTAAGGGGTATAAATATCGAAAGCCCTAATATAAAAACAAACTGAAACATAAGGCCCTAAGTATGCACCTAAAGACTAGGTTTAAGAACTCATGAAGTTCTTTTCCTTTTGGGTTATTTGGACCAATTGGGCTCTTCTCTCATTGTACTCCTAAAACCACAATTAGACACCGATATTTTCGGTCTCTAAATAAGAAAATCAATGCCTAAATCAGTTGCTAACTCGGCTGTGATATGCGACAGATCCTTTCGATCTTTAAATAAAGTAAATCGGTGGATGATCATTTTTGGTCTCTAAATAAAGTAAATCGATATCTGATCATTTTCGGTCACTAATATTGCTTGATATTTTACATTTTTCAAGCGGTAAGTATATTGCTTGAGTTTGTATGTGCGGATCACCTGGAGATGTTTCTTACGTCTCTTTATTCTTCTCTTTCATGAGTTCTCCTAACCCAATCAGGTTCCTCCTCTTAGTCTAATTGAGGGGTCCCTCCTCTCTTAACCCTTCCTTCTCCTCTTGAATGTCTTAGTTAAGAGTATTTTAAGTCATTTTAAACTATAACCTTCTTTAATATAACGATTAAAAATTATTTTTTGCTTTACCCACGAATATCTATTAAGTCATCCAAATTTAATTTGTAACAGGTTTTACTGACAACTTTTACGGGTACGTGCCTAATTTGAAAATATGGTCCGACACCTATGCCTTTTGTTCTTATATATCACACAGTTCATGTCCCTCAGGTGTCCTTTTTTGTAATTTTATCCATATTTTATTAGCAAATATTGGATTGAGCTGCCAGAAAGTACAACGAATGAGGGCATGCATGTAGAATTTGAAGGATAAAGCCATGACCTGCTGATATTATTATAAACCACACATTCGATCAGAAAAGTGGTTTTTATCTTTTCGTTTTTTTTTTTCTTTCCATGTGTTATTCTTTCGTTTTCACATGAGCTGGCATAGCACCTATGCAGAAATTTGCAAGATAACATTTCCTCCTCATGCGTGAAATTATAAGTTTCATATCCTGATAAAACTTGTGTGCGTTTGAAGATTTTTACTCCTACGTACAGTCATATTTTTATGGCATATATATCATCATTTAACAGATTAATTATGATCACTAACCATGATTTAATTTAAAACACATTGTGAAAAAAGTTAAATAAAAATATTTATGAAAACTAAAATATAAATACATGAAATAAAAAATATATAAACAAAATTTATCATATGAAAATTAAACTTTTATTATTGATGATAATTAATAACTTAAAGTAAAAATTTAAAAAGTAAATAGGAAAAACATGAAAGATTGATAAAAAGGATGCATATCCAAAAGGGATTACAGTACAAAATGATTACTTTTATTGAATGTTTGAACAGCCACACACATAATTGATAATTGTTGGAACATACTTAAGATTAAAGGCAGGGGTACAATAATTGCAGACACAGGGGGACACGTGGACGCGTCGACTCGAGCACACATCACATTTTCCTTATACTTAGTGTTTGACAACTGTGCTCAAACAATGCCACAACCAACGACAACTTATTCCATTATCACTCACTAAAAGCCACGAAATGATCACGGCAGAGAAACATGAACATCGATCATCAAGATAACAATATCACGCTGCCCTAACCCTAACGGCTCATGCCACCTTCCACCGCCGGAGCTGCCGTCACGCCACTCGTGCGCATTTTCACATTCCCTTCCCAACCTACACACACATATCACAATTTCAAACTAGCTAGATTATATATATTTAGCTTCAATAAAAACTTCTCTAGATCAGAAGTATTTAATTATTTTTCATATATAAGTTAAAATTAGTTAGTTTGTCCATCTTTGTTTTGTCGCAGAAAACTAAAAGGACTTAATATACAGTAATAAATTAAATAAGTCGATTTAGGACCACAACACATATTTCTTGACCTAAAACTGGAAACATTTATAAAAATATTCACTGGTCACTGGAGAAACGTTATTAATTTTACCTTTTTCTACTCCTTCTCTTCTTTGTATATAACTAAAAGTTTATCCATGCAGTATATATAAGGTAGTTGAGATGAAGAAAAAGCTAAAAAAAAAAACTAACAGTTAGCTAGAGGAATATATGGTGAATGAAAAATATATATATATATACCAGCAGAGACGTCGAATCCACGGGCTTGGAGCTCACGATACTGTTGGCAAAGGGTGCAGGGAGAGCAGAAGCAACTGAGCAAACAATCTGTACATTGATGTCCCTCAATCCCGTATTGCTTCCTTATTTTTGTACGGTAAATGCACGCGTATATACCCGCAAAATAAGTGAAACCACCAAGTAGGCAGAATAGTGATCCATGTACACAACAAGCTGCAGTATATCATAAACATGGACGCACAAGATTAATTAATATAATTGAAGATTCTTAAAGTTTTTAACAACAAAACATGCTGCATATATGCACTTACAAGTTGTTCCTTGGTCCACGATCTCTGCTATCCTTCCGAAGCTAACACAGGGGCACCAGTACGTCAGACAACCTAATTAACTCATCAAATCAAATCAATAAGAAGCTTAATTAATTATTATTAAAGATATTAAAACAATTATATAAATACTATATATAGTAAGTAGCTACATACAGCTGCTGCAATCAGAAAAGCAGTCGCACAAGCCACTGGACCATGATCCAAGAGCAACCTTCTCAGACATTTTTTTAAGGATTTTTTCTATGTCGCGTCGTGTGGTGCTGAGGCCTCACCTCACTGGATGTATATATATATATATATATATATATACTTCATTTTTAAGGATCAACTTTGTACGAGTTGTCAATTTCGACATGGAAACTGTATATCCGTGAATAATTGGTGGAGTGTGTAATCTGGATCAAATTGAACATGTAAACACATGGGGTATGACTGTATATAATAATAGTAATTCTTTGGGGGAATATACGAAAAATGAAGGATTAATTTTATAATATTTCATTATTTGGAGGGGATTAATGAAGGGTTCAAACTTTTACTCTTCCCATTTTTGTTTCCGGACTACGAAAAGACAAAAAAATGGTTTTATAATAAAATTTTATTTTCTATCAATTATTGCAAACCAAACATCATTCTCCCTCCCCTATCCTTTGACCAAATCAAAAAGTAGTATAATTAGTACCCCCACTATGAAGCTTTTACCTTCTTAGTTATTCCAAAGCATATACAGCTGATCCAACTAATTTGATAATCTAATAATATGCATACGACTGTATAGAGACCCTAATTTAAAAGATAAAAGATTAAAACATTAAAAAAAAAAAGAGAAAAATGTTGATGTATCCGTAGTGTAAAATAATTTTACACAAAGTCAATCACAACCTTTTATGTATGATAAATCAATTAATTTTTATAAAATTATTTAAAAAATCATTCAAATCGATGATATAAAACTATTTTACACTAGCGATGCATGAATATTAAACTCTTAAAAAAAGATCAAAATGAATCTAAAAAATAAGATAAATGATCAAAATATAGTTTAGCCTAAAATATATTTGAAAGTATAGATATAAATATATAGGTAAAGGATAAAGTTGGTTCCTTAATTTTTTCAAATTTTTAAAGACTAGTTTTGGTTTATATACTTTCATTCCATTTAAGAAATTAGTCCTTTTGTCTATCTGTTGTGTTAAGTATTTATTCTTTTTCACGTTTTAAATAAGTACATATCATGTGTATATTTTTGGATTATTTTTATTTTTCTCAATTACCCTAATTTTCTAACCAAATTTTTTAATTTGTTAACCTAATCTCATTCCCGCAAACCCATCCCTTTTGTCGAACCTTATCCCCTTTGTCCCAATCTCGTGAACCCAAATTGGGCCTTGGTGTTGGCCTCATTGTTAACACTATTGCTGGAGCTCTTGGCGGGCTTGTTCTTGAAGAAGGGCTTAAATATGAAGAGGACAAAATCGCGGAGAAGGTTGAGAACGATGTTGCTTCTACCATAATTACTGCGCGCGCGATGATTACAGCTATTATCAAGTGTATTATTGAACACTCTTCTTACTATCTTCTCGTGGTTTGAAATTCAAAGGGTATTTCTTAACTCTATTCGTTGCCTCTTTCATCCACACTTTCATTATCATTGTCGATTAAGGACCCGTTGGATCCCATTAGCGTCGTCGCTGCCACTAGCAAAGGATTCATTGCTGTCACCTTTGACGACGAACCCATTGTCGCCGCCGGTGTTGTGAACTCTGGTGAGGACCGTCACCTAGACCAGCATGGTTGTAGCTCTTCCTCTTCCTCTACACCAACATCAATTTTGCACACCGAATCAAAACCCAAACAGTAATTGTTCATTGCTTTCAAAACCTTTTTCGATGTGAGCTCTGACATGGTGGGCAATGAGCTCGGCAAAGGTTTGCAGTCGCAGGACGAGTTGCATTTGTGGTGGATCCGGGTATGATGATTTATACATAAGGAGCTTGTGTATTATTTTTTGGAAGAATTATTAGAACAAATTATTCTTGGTGTGCAGTGAGCATCATAACTTTGATTTTGCCTCTTCTCTCCAACATCAGAATGTCTTGATGTTTCAATGTAATTTAAAAAAAAAAAAATCAACTCTGAACAATTCTCATATTTTAATTGATCAAGTTTGATTAAATGCTTTAATTGGATAGGTAATATATTAATAAAGAATATTAACTAGACTATTGTTAAACTAAGCTTTAGAAAGTTGAAAGTAGTTAATGTTAGAGAGATCTACAAAAGAGAGAGAAAGGGTAAATTTTTTTTTATCTAATACAGGATGGAAATGACTAATTTCCTAAATAGAATGAAAGTTAAAAGATAAAATATTGAAACTGACGGAATAAAACTAAAATTTTTAAAAAATTGAAAATCAATTCCATACTTTATCGTAAAAATATTTAAAAATGTCTAAACATATTGATCTTTTTCATTTACAATCACTTCATAACACAAAAGGATATCGAAGTAAAAAATGTATTGTTTTGCCAAGCATTTGTATTATTCCTCAATGTACACGTCAAAAGCCCTTAGCTAATCAAGCTGACGCGTTTTGCTTATTTCTTGTCATAGTGTTGTGGTTCACAATTAAGTCGTGTTTTTATCTTCTTCCGGGCCCCATCTATGAGCTGGGGGGCTTAGCAGTAACAATAATGGTTAAGTTGAGTAGATACTAATATTCGTCACTGATGTATTGTGCACAAATTACATAATGGCAGTTTGTTAACCACCGTTGTATACATGTAAAAATGTTTTCCAAAAAATTGTTGTTATCAGTACCCTCCATACTACTCTGAATAAGTGGTGGACGCGTGTATTGAGGATGAAAACTTGCATTCCTCCTTTTCATAAGTTACAATTAAATGTATTAAAAAATTTTACTTTTTGTATTCTCTAAATTTATATATTATATTTACTTTCCTAATCAAAATTTATAATAATAATATTTATTATTTATTATTTTTTTAATAAATTATCCTACTAATCTAGAATCTTGGATCGGTCACGGCTGTGAATCCTATCCTATACAACAGAATACCCCGTGTCCCGGTAGGTCCAATCTCCTACAATTCCATATGCAATAAAAATGTGCACAAATCAACTCTTTATCTAAACCAATAATGGTAACAGAATGTGCATGAAATTAAATTAGAAAAGTACAAATGCATGAATGAACAAAGCAAACTAGGATAGCTGGGATGGATGGATATTGGATTCGGTGGGTATTTGCAAAAAATTATTCAGAGTAGGATAGTTACAAATTTTAAAGGGTACAACAGGTGGAATGTGAGTATCTCAGTATCAAACCCAACAACAACAACAACAAATAATAATAATAATAATAAATATTTAATTTACAAAAAAAAAATGCATGTTCCTTTATATTATTATTTGTTAAGAGATAGATCACATTTCTTAATTTAAAAGAAATTAGCAATAAGTTATAAATGAACATATTTATTTATTATAAATTTTGTTATAATACATTTTTTATATGAAAATATACATTTATGTATTATGAATTTTGTTATATAGAATACCCTGTCATATACAATCCATATACTAAAATACTATTAATCATTTTAATTTTGAAATATGTGTAATTGATTTGAAAGCATATATGTTTTGTTTGTGCTAACAGATTTTAGGCCTTAGTCTTAGACTCTTAGTCACTACTTGGAAATTATTTAAAGTTTGCTTTGTTTATTCAAGCACTTTCATTGATGGTGTCTTGTCTTGATAATTCTGGATTGTTATTGGTTTAGCTGAAGAGTTGTTTTGTGCATAATGGATAAACCTTCCTCTGTCTAGATCGTGGGTGATGATGGTTGTTTATGCTTAGTGATTAAACATTAAATAATGGACAAAACTAATATTCAGTGGTTAAGCCTTTTACATAATTGACACTCTTTTATATTTATTGGACATTACTAATGTCATCACAGCTTATTTAGAACATTCCTAGTGGGCTCCATGGAAGCAATTTTTGAAGAGTTAGGAACGTTTTTCTGAAACAACTCTCACATAGTCAATAAAAAAGAATTTATATTATTATTATTATATTGCGTAGATGACCAAATATTTTAGATGATAGATCCATTGAAAACAGCAAAAAAGAGTGACTCTATTATAAAAATTTATTGCAAAAGTTGTTTATATTGAGAAAAATAAAAATGAATGAAGTTACACATGGATCACATTAAAAACAACCATTGTGAGTTGTTAGAATCTGCCTCTTATATTTCTCTCTCCAGCAACTTTATGAATATTTATTCGATGAACATATCGTTGAGCTTCGTAGTCATAGTAATGCATGTGGAAGTACTGTTGGCTGGTTAGTTAAAAGTTTGGTGCGGTAGTTACGAGGTTTGAGGGTAAGAGGAAGGATAAGAAAGGAATGTTAGAGATTTTGGAGGTGCACCTAACAAAAATGGTTTGCGTAAAGTAATTGCCCAACAACCAATATTACATAAATTCTGGTAAGATCAAAATCATGGGTCTGAAAAAATATTAGTTAATTGGGCCTTGCGGAAAGGGTCCAGCCCAGTGGGTGGGTCCACTCCTCAGGAGGCAAATATATATTGTAAGTCGCAGTAGCAAGAAGATCAAGAAGCAAAGGAAAGAGAAATGGAGGTACGTGAGCTTGGAAGAACCGGACTGAAACTGAGCACCGTTGGATTCGGAGCTTCTCCACTGGGCAATGTCTTCGGCACTGTTTCCGAGGAACAAGCCAACGCCTCTGTTCGCGTCGCCTTCCAATCCGGCATCAACTTCTTCGACACCTCTCCGTACTACGGAGGGACGCTGTCGGAAAAAGTGCTGGGGAAGGCGCTGAAGGCTCTGGGAGCTCCGAGAAACTCCTACGTTGTTGCAACGAAGTGCGGAAGGTACAAGGATGGCTTCGATTTCAGCGCGGAGAGAGTGAGTTGCAGCATAGAAGAGAGCTTGGAAAGGTTACAGCTTGACTACGTCGACATTCTCCAATGCCACGATATCGAGTTCGCCTCCTTAGACCAGGTCCATGTCGTCTCGTATTGTGCGCAGTGCGTGTTTGGTATCAGGATGGGGAATTGATTATGAGTCTAAAATTGACTTTGCATTTTGCGTGGAAAGGTTCAGAATTGATTCTGATTCGAGAATTGATTTTGACTTTTTTGGGCTGAATTCAAAATTTTATACTGAATCTCTTAACTTAATTTTATAATAAAAACATAGTAACATAAATCACATCAGTGTCCCAAACATGCAAGTAATTGATTGTTGTTGTTTGGGGGTAGATTGTGAATGAGACGATTCCGGCGCTGGTGAAGCTGAAGGAAGCGGGGAAGACGCGGTTCATTGGGATAACGGGGCTTCCTCTGGAGATTTTCAGTTACGTGCTCGATAGGGTTCCGTCTGGGACTCTTGATGTGGTGCTTTCGTACTGCCATTACTCTGTGAATGACACTAGCTTGGGGGATTTGGTGCCCTATTTAAAGGCCAAAGGGGTTGGCATTATCAATGCTTCTCCCTTGTCTATGGGGCTTCTCACCGAGGCTGGTCCACCGGAATGGCATCCCGCTTCACCGCAACTCAAGGTTTGCTCCTTTTCTCAACTTACTAATGGTTTTCTGGTATGTGTTTATATTGCTGCCATTGAAGTGTAATTCAGTTCACATTAGGTAGTAAATGATAAATGCCTCAGTGTTCTCTTAAAGCAAGCCATTGTTAGTTTGATTTGTGTGTGATTGAGACAGAGTGAGAGTGAATAAGCATTTTGTATCCACCCCATCATTTGTCAGAAGATTATTTGTGATTAAATTTTTTGTACACCTGCTGCAATTTTCTTATCCAAGTGGATAATGTTTACCATAGGATCGGAGAGTCGTTCTATATGTGTGTGCGCAAAGAAATTGACCCAGTTCTGCTGAAAAATCTCAGAAAACAATAGTAATTGAAATTTGAAACACACGCTTACATGTGCACGC
Source organism: Amphicarpaea edgeworthii (assembly GCA_014843725.1). Lineage (NCBI taxonomy): Eukaryota > Viridiplantae > Streptophyta > Magnoliopsida > Fabales > Fabaceae > Amphicarpaea > Amphicarpaea edgeworthii. The sequence continues at coordinate 24,157,957 of CM026328.1, forward strand.
ATGAAAAGAAGCAGGTCAAATTAGTCCATCTATTGGAAGAAAGATAAGGGAATTAACTTTTGCCAGATTAGGGAATTAACTTTATTAGTTTGTTCATTTGGATCCGAGTATTGCCTAATCAAATGATGCTCTGTAACATATCTAAACCATTTCTATTCAATGTCTGTTTTTTTGCTTATGCTCTGGTGCATGTTTCGTTAAAACTGCATTGATTTAATGTATTTTAATTTTGTAACTTTGCAGTCTGCATGTCAAGCTGCTGCTACTCATTGTAAAGAAAAAGGAAAAAACATTTCAAAGTTAGCATTGCAGTACAGTTTGTTAAATAAGGAAATCACATCAGTGCTTGTAGGCATGAGATCTGTTGAACAGGTTTGGTTTCATACTCTTCCTGAATTTCCATATTTAATTGTACATATCTTTATCATGAAAATCTATGGAATTATGTGGATAATGCATGAAAGCTTGCTCTAGAGTTTTTGTATGGCCTGGTCTATAAATTAGTCACCTCTATCGTTGTTGTTTTCACTGAAGCATAAGCTGAGAATCTTCCTCTGTAAAATATGTACAGCCTTTGCCATCTTCCCTTTTCATACTAACTAACTTAAAAATAAAAAAAGAAACCAGACATGAGCATAAATAAAGGTACATGCTAATACAATGTTTTTTTTTATCCGATACTCTAAGTTAATGGATAGCACTGTATGAGGAAAATACTAAGGAAGTTTCCTGGCACTAATTGATGGTAGTACTGCAAACTGTAGCTGTTTTGTTTGTTTTACTACTGTTGTGGCACTCTTTCACTTGATTATACGTATTTTATCTTATTATACCATGTTGGTGGAGTTTAGGTTATTGATGGAGTTCATAGAAAGTCTTTTAAGAACAGTAGTATGGAAAATGAAATAAACTCAACAACTCACAAGATTTTTGTTTGTGTTTGCAAGTTAAATAAGCTTAGGGTACAGTGAGAAAATCTTGCATAAACTATTGCACCACAGTTGGGTTCACCAGGCTAGTATAGTATTATTAGCACATCGCTAATTACTGATCGACTACCACAGTTGATCAATTATTAGCTACTATAATTAATAATGTGTCAGTAGTCAGTACATTATTGGTCTAGTACACCTAACTTAAGTGCACCCAGTTTATCCAAGAATTTCTCAACTTCAGTTTGGGTAATATGAACTAGTCACTTAATAAGAATGACTTGTTCTAACTGGGGATAATCTAACAAATTAGGTGGAGGAAAATGTTGCTGCTGCAAGAGAACTTGCAACTTCTGGAATTGATGAAGAGGCTCTGTCTGAAGTTGAAGCTATTCTGAAGCCTGTTAAAAACCAGTCATGGCCTAGTGGAATTCAGCAGAGCTGATGTTCATTCTACTATGGGGACATCCATTCCTGTTGTTGACTATGTTCTTTACTCAAATAATCTGGTTCAATAAGAGAATTTATTTTGACAGCTACTAAGATCCACTGTCTCAATATCTTTTGTTTATAGTCTAGACTGTGTCCAATAATACATTTTCTACCAGGTGATTATTCAATGCTCTTCATCTTCGGCTTCTGGAGAGTAAGAGTCTGTCTTCTAGGTGTACTAGTATATAGTTAAGAGTTGTTGGTTGAACTGGTTTGTAAAAGCACAATGTAAAAAAAACTGGCAGTAATTTGTTCTCCTTTACGTGTTATTTTTTTTAAAATTTAATTAGAATATATTCACATTGTACATTTTTTTGCACATTGTCAAGCAATTTTGCATTGTCATCATTTATTTTTTATTTTTTATGTAGCATTGCCATAATCATTGAAAATCATCATTCACCAAAAAATTAAAGAAAATAAAAATCATTGATTTTGTTTAAATTCCACCACACAAAAGCCATTCTTATATTTATGAATAAAAAAGAGAGACTTATAAGTTATATTCAATAATTTCCTGGAAGTTGTTTTTATTTAAGTAATTCAAATCGGAGTATTATCCTTAAACGTAACTTTACTTGATCTTGTTTAATATCAATAAATTAGTGGCCTGCCTTTGTTGTTTTCATTCAAGCACAGTTGAGAAATTTCCTCTGTATAATATATGCAGCTTTTCCTTTCTGTGCTTTTCATGCCTATCAACTAAAACAAAAAGCCAGTCATTACCATAAAAAAAAGGTATATGCTAATTCATTATTTGTTTGAAAGCGCCGTGAAAGTGTCAAATGTGACACATCTTTTAAAGAAGGAAAAAATATATATTTTAAAATGGGGATGGCTAATGTTTACCCCAATTGGAGAATGTCATCAACATCAAAATATTTTGAATCAAAGTATATTTTATTTCTTTTATTTTGTTCATTAAATAGGGATATTTTAATCATTTAATATTTAGTTAAACATAAATAATTTCTTTTTCTTATTAAAATCAATTATCTCTTTAAAAATAAATTATCATAAATGAAGAAAGAAAATATATTTTTTTTAAAATTAAGTATTAAAATACTATAATATTCTTAAAAATAATTTATTTTAAATAAAAATACTGATTTTTATGTCAAAAATATTTTGGTGTTGATTACTAACATCTTTTAACTAGGTAGACATTAACAACTTCTTTTAAAGTATAAATAAAGGAAAGTATAATTTAATCACAATGTAAGTGAAAATCTGCAATAAAACTATGTTTATATATAATTCTAGCACATTAATCCATGTCTTACATTAATTTTATATTATTATATTTTAATATATTTATCAATTATTTTTAAATTTGATATAAGTATATGTTAATAGAAGTAAGTCATACTTTATGTAGAATTAAGTCAAATTTAGTTTTAAAATTTAGGATCATAGGGTTCTAGATTTATACTTTCATGATTTATGATTCATTGAGGATTTAAGGTTTAATATTTTTGGTTCATGGTTTATGGAGGATTTGATAGTATATAATTTAGGGTTTATGATTTTATGATTTATGGTTGAGTTCATTGGTTAGGGTTTAGAGTTTATGATTTGTGCTTTTATGGTTATATAAGATTTAAAGTTTTATGGTTTAAGCTTTACATATTTAGGGTTTAGAGTTCACATTTTATGCTTTAGGGTTTTATGGTTCAAAATTTGAGGTCTATGATTTTAGAGTTTCATGTTTCAATGTTTATGATTTTATGCATTAGGATTCAAAGTTTCAATGTTTAGAATTTCATGGTTCAAGATTCATTGTTTTAGGACTTAAGGTTTAGTGTTTTTGGTTCGATTTAGGGTTTAGAGTCCATGAGGATTTTCAAGTACATGATTTAGGATTTAAGGTTTCAAATCCTAATTTAGGGTTTTATACATGAAATCCTAAATCCTTAATATTTTATTTATGAAACCCTAAATTCCAAACCATAAAACCATAAATTTTAAATGAAATCTTAAATCCTAAATCATGAAATAAAATCCTAAATCTTAAACCATGAAACCATAAATTCTAATGAAATACTAAATCATAAACCATGAATAAAACCTTAAATCCTAAACCCTAAACCATGAAACCATAAACCATAAATATTAAACCATTAAACATTAAATCCTAAAGCACAAAATCCTGCATCTTAACGCATAAATTCCATAAACCATGCCACACGAAACCCTAAAATCTCAAAGCATAAACCTCCCATAATTTAGGGTTTTATAATTAAACAATAAATTATGATTTAAGATTTTAGGTTTCATTAATGAAACCCTAAATTCTTAGGGTTTCATGATTTAATATGAAATCTTGAATCCTAATTTAGGGTTTCATACATGAAACCCTGAATCCTTAAGGTTTTATTAATGAAATCCTAAATTCTAATTTGGGGTTTCATACATGAAACTTTGAATTCTTAAGGTTTCATTAATAAAACCTTAAATCCTTAAGGTTTCATAAATGAAACCATAAATCCCAAACCATAAAATCATAAATGCTAAATGAAACCTTAAATCCTAAACCATAAAATGAAACCCTAAATCTTAAATCATAAGACCATAAATTATAATGAAACCCTAAATTATAAACCATGGAATGAAACATTAAATCCAAAACCGTAAAATCATAAATCCTAAATCGTAAATCATTAAACATTAAATCCTAAATCACGAAACCCTACATCCTAAAGCATAAACCTATAAATCATGCCTCACGAAACCCTGAAATCTTAAAGCATAAACCTTCCATAATTAAGGATTTTATAATTAAACACTAAATTGGGATTTAGATTTTAGGTTTTATAAATGAAATCTTAAATCCTTATGGTTTCATTTATTTAACTTTAAATCCCAAACCATAAATCATAAATCCTAAGTGAAACCCTAAATCTTAAACCATAAAATTAAATCCTAAATCATAAACTATGAAACCATAAATCTTAAACCATAAAACCATAATTTTTAATGAAACTCTAAATCATAAATCATGGAATGAAACCTTAAATTCTAAACCATGAAACCATAAACCATAAACCCTAAATCTTAAACCATTAAACATTAAATCCTAAAACATAAATTGATAAATCATTTAACACAAAACCTTAAAATCTTAAAGCATAAACATTTCATAATTTAGGGTTTCATAATTAAACACTTAAATTGGGATTTAAGATTTTAAATTTCATAAATGAAACCCAAATCCTAATTTAGGGTTTCATATATGAAACCTTGTATCCTTAAAGTCTCATTAATGAAACCCTAAATCATAAACTATGAAATGAAACCCTGAATCTTAAAACATGAAACCATAAATTCTAATGAAACACTAAATCATAAATCATGGAATGAAACCCTAAATCCTAACCCGTGAAACCATAAACCTTAAATCCTAAAGCATGATACCCTACATACTAAATCATAAACCCATAAGTCATGCAACATGAAAACCTAAAATCTTAAAGCATAAACCTTCCATAATTTAGGGTTTCATTATGATTTCATATATGAAACCCCAAATCCTAATTTAGGGTTTTATACATGTAACCCTGAATGCTTAATGTGTCACTAATGAAACTTTAAATTCCAAACCATAAAATCATAAATCCAAAATGAAACCCTAAATCATAAATCTTAAACCATAAACCATGGAATGAAACCCTGAATCTAAAACCATGAAACCATAAACCCTAAATCTTAAACCATTAAATATTAAATCCTAAAGCACGAAACCCTACATCCTAAAGCATAAATCCATAAATCATGCAACACGAAACTTTAAAATCTTAAAGCATACACCTTCCATAATTTAGGGTTTTATAATTAAACACTAAATTGAGATTTAGATTTTGGGTTTCATAAATCCTTAAGGTTTCATGGTTTATGATTTAGGGTATCATAAATAAAACACCAAATCCTAATTTAGAATTTTATAAATGAAACCCCGAATCCTAATTTTAGGTTTTATACATGAAACCATGAATCCTTAAAGTTATAATAATGAAAACCTAAATCCTTAGAATTTTATTTATGAAATCTTAAATCCCAAATCATAAAATCCTAAATGAAACCATAGATCTTAAACCATGAAATAAAACCCTAAATCATAAAACATGGAATGAAATCCTAAACCATGAAACCATAAACCTTAAATCTTAAATCTTAAACCATTAAACATCAATTCATAAAGCACGAAACACTACATCTTAAAGCATAAATTGATAAATCATGCAATACGAAACCTTAAAATCTTAAAAGTATAAACCTTTCATAATATAGGGTTTCATAATTAAATACTAAATTGGGATTTAAGATTTTAAGTTTCACAAATGATACCTTAAATCCTTAGAATTTCATGGTTTAAGATTTAGGGTTTCATACATGAAACCTCGAATCTTTAAGGTTTCATTAATGAAACCTTAAATTATAAGGGTTTCACTTATGAAACTCTAAATCCCAAACCATAAAAACATAAATCCTAGATGAAATACTAAATCATAAACCATAGAAGGAAATCCTAAATCTTAAATCGTGAAACCATAAACCATAAACCTTAAATCTTAAACTATTAAATATTAAATCTTAAAACATAAAACCCTACATCTTAAATCATAAAATCTTAAACCATGAACCTAAACCCTTGGCCATAAAGTCAACAATCATGGATCTCGAACTTTAAACTTTAAACCATAAACCCTAAACCTTTAACCATAAAACCCTAGAATAGTAAACTTTACACATTGAAATCTTAAACCTAAATTATGAAATCATAAACAATAAATCATGAAATCTAAAATTCTAAATTATAAAATCATAGATCATAAAACCTTAAACCATGACCAATGAACCCTAAACGCTAAACAATAAACATGATTTTTTTTTAATTTTTAATTAGCTTAATAACTATATTAATGATAAATTATTAGTTAATAATCAATCAAAAAGACTAAAATCTCTAGTTTTTAAAACTAGAGACTAAATTTTACGATTAAATACTAGAGAACCAAAATCGCAAATTTTTAAAACTGATAAACCAAAATTCCAAGTAAGTCTAAAAAAATTATAATAATTCAAAATTATAAATTGTAAATTTAATACCCGTACGAGTTACTGTGCTATTGTGCTAGTATATAACATAAACTAAAGGTGATTGGACTATATTTTATTATTTTTCTTTATAAAAACACTACCCTGTTCCTATTCCATTTCCTGCTTAATTTGTTTTATAAAGATATAGTAAAAAACATAGAAGGAAATCACCGGAGGAGATTTTGGTCACAGCAAAGACAAGGTACCGTATCACTAATTCACACATATCACTTACAATTGCCTATCACAAGACCAACACTGTCAAAATTCATTACCATTCTCCACATCTTACACATTTTTCATTCTCCACATCTTACCATTAAAGTCAAAGGACATTTGTTCCGGTCCTTTAAATGCATTTCCTTCTAAAGTAATGGATATCTCACCAAACAATTGCACATGAGTGTATCACATATTTGTATTTTCTGATGGCTCAAAAGAAAAATGTTTTATTTCTTTGTGCTCTGTAATAAAATGTACATGACAGTGAATGAAAAGCCTAGCTGAAAATGACTATCATCTACGTATCTACGAATTAGAACTTTGTGATAGTATGACAAAGGATGCATGGACAGAGCATGGGAGAATGTTCTAAGTTGCCACCTGCTGTAATGGAGGCCAAGCAATCTCATCATCATTTGTATAGCCCAGAAATAGGAAGTCAGCACAATTCTTCCAACGGCCGCGGTTATATGGGTTTCTAAACCGCCCATCAGGACCACGAAGATAATCATAGCGGGAGGAATTTGCTAGTTCATTTGTCGTCACATTTCGAGCTATCTGCATAACAATTTACAAACACGAAAAAACCTTCTACAGTTACTATCTTGAAGGTGTTTGAGTAACAGAAAGTCAGAAACTGTGTGTGAGAGTGATGCTTGTATACAATTAGGTATATTTCAAAGCTTTCAATGTGACAAGTATGAGATAACAGCTGAAGAATGTTGCAAAATATTTTGACAAGATACCATTCGTGAATCTCCTTTTCCTGAAGGTGACCTTTCAGTTATGGAGAAAGGTAAACAAATACAGAACTTGTCTCTTTCTCCGTAGATGACACTATCATTTCCTAAATAAAAGAAGTGGATCAAGATGCACTATTGACTATTCTATGTTTGGTATTTATCATAATGAGTTAGTGTCCCGTAATGCATTGATTTTTAAAGATGAAGTCCTAGAGCTTAGGAGTCAAATGATTTTGGGTTAAAACTTAGATTAAGATTTAAGATAGACTATATGGAATGAAAGTTCAGTAAGCCCCAAATTATCGAATGCTTTGAAGACAAAACTAGGGCATTACACAAGTAGCATGGTTTTAGGTATCTTGGATCCATCTAACAAGGTGATGGGGATGTCATGTCATACATAGTATTAAATCCATATGGATGAAATAGTGAGTGACTTTAGGAATAATGATGTATGATGGCAAAGTGGCTATCAAACTCAAAAGGAAATTTTACCGGAGAACTATAAGACCAGCAATGTTGGAGGCAGTGAAGCAGCAAGAAAAGCATAAAATAAGAGTAGAGAATAAGAATGCTGATATGAATGTGTGGATAAACAATATTAAAAAGAGGATAATATTAAAATTGAACGTATTTGGGGGTTAATTGGGGTAACACTAAGATGGTCTGGTCATGTCATATGAGAAGAGAGGTTCCAGAAAGAAAGGTGGAAGAATGGAAGATAATCTGATTAAAAGGAGTAGAATACCTACTCCATTTACAGAAAACTTTAGAAGTCACTAAAAAACTTGCTCTTAATTGGTTATTGGGAGAAGTAGAGAACTCAACGGTATCAATTTGTCCATGTAGTTAAGTCGATGTAGTGGAATTAAGCCTGGTTGATGGTTGGACAATTTGGTCAAAGTAGGTGTAAGATACCAGGTTTTGATCAGAAAATCTAGTCATTCTAACAAAAGGAGGTTATTTTTACTTCTTGGTAAATGTTAATTAATAATTCTTTTCAGTAATTTTTCCTAATATATTTGCGGCTTAAATACCTTTTTAGACCTTGCAAGTTAATGCTTTTTTTGCTTTTAATCCTTGCAAATTATATGTTTTGTTTTTCATCCTTGAAGAAATTATGTGTTTTGTTTTTCATCCTTGAAGCGATTTAGATAGCACTTTGAACAGTGAAAAAAGTTTTATCTAAACTGCATTAAGGAAAAAAACAAAACAAACATAATTTGCCAGGACTAAAAGCAAAAAATATATTTTGCAAGGACTAAAGATATTTAAACCTATATTTGCTGATAAACCTAAATGATTATTGGGCGGTAAAAAATGGCAAGTATGGATTAAGCAATCACCATGGAAGCCTGTGTTGTTGTTAATGTTGTAGCTGCAATGAAAACAACAGCGTCCATCACCAAAAACAAAACTAAACCTGGATGTCTTACTAACACATAATAGATCCATGTTTCTCCAGCCAGTAATGCTGGTGTAGATGTCCAAATTCCTGTAATGGAAACAAGGCTGTTATATATTTCAAGCGAAATAATAAATTATACAATTTCAGTATGTAGAATGGTGCAAAAAAGAGCTCTTCAAGACATACTTTGAACTGCAACAGCACCAGAAATGGAAGAAGTCAAAGTTCCCAAGCAGATAAAAATAAAGAAATCCCTTTTGTTCCTCTGCAAGATGATGCATAAGAGTAAGGTATTAAGGCTCATAGTATACAGACAGAGGGAAAGAAGAAAAACAGCTCTTTGTTTGACCAGAAAAGTCAAGTAGAGCATCTTGTTGGAAATCAGGTTATGATATCCACATTTAATGTAATAAGGCAACAGAATAAGTAATTTAGAGGAAACAATATCTCCTCTAATTATGTGTAATCAATGCTCATATGCTATATAAGAAGCCATCTGTGAGGTCTTTAGACACAGTTTATTTTGTTAAGTCTGTTTTATTTGTACCCGATTGCTCCTTTAACCTTCTGTTTGTTCACCACTTGACCCAATCCCATGATTGTTTGATCACATTCACTAAAGATACTATTGTCTTGCAAGACCGGAGTAGACGATTGGTACTGGATGTGAGTCTCATGATCTTTATTACCTATTTGCCCTAGCACAAGCATATTCTGCCGCTGCATCTCCCCTTACCATTCATGCTTAGTTGGGTCATCCTGGCTGTTCGATTCTTCAGAAGTTGGTTCCTAGTTTGTCCAAACTGTCTGCTTTAGATTGTGAGTCGTGTTAGTTAGGAAAACACACGTTAGTTTTTTCTTGATCATATGAATAAACGGGCTGCATCCCCTTTTGCTTTAATCCATTCAGATGTCTGGGGTCCGTCTCGAGTCATAACTTCTTTTGATTTTAAATATTTTGTTACATTCATTGATGATTTTAGTCGTTGCACGTGGTTGTTTTTAATGAAAAATCGATCTGAAGTATTTTCTCTATTTGAAAAATTTTATACTGAAATTCAAACTCAGTTTGGTGTTCCTATCCGAACTCTTCATAGTGACAATGCTTGTGAGTACTTGTTCAACCAGTTTCAACAGTTTATGGCATCTAAAGGTATCTGTTAAATAACTAGAACAGACAACATTATAGAGAAATAGGCAGTAAACCGTGTGTCTGAATACACCACGGAGCATAGTTTATATAGACTTATTTGCATTTATTACACAATATATTGTTTCCTCTAAATGAGATATTGTTGCCTATAAACTATAATTATGAATAGAATCAGAATATTAATTCTGATTTTCAACAGTATCCTTCACCAAACGTCTTGTGCTCATATGCCTCAGCAAAATGGGGTTGTCGAATGCAAAAATCGACACCTTGTTGAAACTACTCAACCACTTCTCATTCACGGCAATGTCCCTTCTCACTTTTGGGGCGATACTGTTCTCACAGCTTGTTATCTTATCAATCGTATGCTATCATCTGTCCTCAAAAGTCAAACTCCATACTTAGTTTTGTTTCCCTATACACCTCTTCATCCTGTGTCTCCCTGTGTCTTTGGTTCCACATGTTTTGTTCATAACCTTTCACCGGGACTTGACAAATTATCAGCTCGGTCCATCAAGTGTGTTTTCCTTGGCTACCATAGGTCCCAGAAAGGGTATAAATGTTTTTCTCCTACCCTTTGTGTCTTTCTTTGAGTCTGTGCCCTACTTTGCATCCGCTTCCTTTGACTCCGTGCATTCTCTTTCCCCGGAGAGTCCTTCTCTTGATCATCTTCCCGTTGCTTTAGAGGAAGACCCACTTGAGCATCCTCTCCAACAAAAACCTTTTCAAACATATCACAGACGACCACGGCCTCCCATGGCACATGTGCCTACCCCTGCAGTTGAGGTTGAAACCATGATCGACCCATCCCTAGTTCCTATATCTTTCCCGGATTCAGGTCCTCCGTCTGACCCTGACCTTCCCATTGTTCTTAGAAAAGGTACACTTACAACTCGTAACCCATCCCTTCATTATGTTACGTTGAGTTATCACTGTCTTTCTCCCTTACTTTATACTTGCTTTTCGTCTTTGTCTTCGGTGTCTATTCCTAACTCTCCAGGTGAAGCATTATCCCACCCAGACTGGTGACAGGCAATGATTGATGAGATGTGTACTCTCTAGAGTAGTGGTACCTGGGATCTGGTTCCTCTCTCTCTTGGGAAGTCCCCTGTGTCGGGTGTCGGTGATTGTACTCCTTTAAAGTTGGACCTAATGGCAAGATTGATAGGTTCAAAGCCTGTTTAGTGGCAAAGGGCTACATTCAGGTGTTCGAACAAGACTATACTGACACGTTTTCCCTTGTGGCAAAGATGACATCTGTCCAACTATTACTTTCTGCTGCAGTCATTCGCCACTGGCCCTTTTTCCAGCTTGATATTAAAAATGCTTTTCTACATAGAGCAACCACCTTGCTTTGTTGCTCAGAGGGAATCATCTACCATGGTTTGCCGACTTTGGAGATCCCTATATGGACTCAAACAGTCTCCGAGAGCATGGTTTGGCAGATTTCGGACTGTTGTACAACAGTTTGGCTTGATTTGCAATGAAGCTGACCATTCGGTCTTTTATCGCCATTCACCTAAGGGATGTATCTACCTCGTTGTATATGTGGATGACATTGTTATCATTAGAGGAGATGAGCATGGCATAGCCTAACTAAGAGCAATACCTCTCTCACCAGTTCCAACTAGGACCTTGGAAAACTTCGATATTTCTTAGGTATTGAAGTGGCCCAATCCAAGGATGGTGTGGTGATCTCTCAAAGGAAATATGCTTTTGACATCCTTGAGGAAATTGGCCTAATGAATGCTAAGCCAATGGATACTTCTATGGACCCAAGTGTCAAACTACTGCCTAAATAGGGGGTTCCTTTCGCAGACCCAAGGAGATATTGAAGGTTAGTTGGGAAACTAAATTACCTTACTATCACTCGTCCTGACATTGCTTTTGTAGTTAGTATGGTGAGCCAGTTCTTGAATTCTCCTTGTCAAGATCATTGAGAGGCGGTTATGCGGATTTTAAAATACATCAAAGGTGCTCTTGGAAAATGACTTGTTTCTAATGACAAAGGACATGTTCAAATTGTTGCATACTCAAATGTAGATTGGGCTGGTTCTCCTAGTGACAGACGATCTACTTCAAGATACTGTGTAATGATTGGTGAAAACCTTATATCCTGGAAGAGCAAGAAGCAAAGTGTGGTGGCAAGGTCTAGTGCTGAAGCAGAATATAGAGCTATGGCTGTAGCAACTTGTGAACTTGTCTAGTTAAAGCAACTTATTAGAGAGCTTAAGTTTGAAGAGGATGCCAAAATGACTCTAATTTGTGATAATCAAGCAACTCTACATATTGCATCTAACCCAGTGTTTCATGAAAGGACCAAACACATTGAAGTGGACTGTCATTTTGTTAGAGAAAAGATTGAATCAGGAGATATCATCACTAGATTTGTTAACTCTAGTAATCAACTAGCAGATGTGTTTACCAAAGCCTTGAGAGGTCCACAAGTTAATTATATATGTAACAAGCTTGGTGCATATGATTTATATGCTCCAGCTTGAGGGGGAATGTTGGAAATCAGGTTATGATATCCACATTTAATGTAATAAGGCAACAGAATAAGTGATTTAGAGAAACAATATCTCCTTTAATTATGTGTAATCAATGCTCATATGCTATATAAGAAGCCATCCATGAGGTCTTTAGACACACGGTTTATTTCCTAATTCTATAATGTTTTTCTGGTTATTTAACACATCTTATTTCCAAATCAATTATAATGAGGAAGGAAAGAATCTTATTAATTTATTACATATCCATCTATTGTAAATAGAACCAAAAAAACTAAAATCCATCATAAGAATGCAGTTTTGATCTCATGGGTAACAATTAAAATAACACAACACTCCTTACCTTCCCAACACAGTTAGATATCCATGGACAATGGTGGTCGAACTGTTCCACACATCGCTTACAAGTTGGGCAATGCTTAGATCGGACAGGTCTAATTATCTGATGATACAATTCGAGAAAACCTGATAAGTGATAACTTATTTTGAGAATTTAATAAAGTAAAACAGAAATGTAATTAAAGTGTCAACGTTAGACTTTCTAAATACTCAAAAGAATATCATGTAAACCTTGCAGGTAGGGCAAAGTTGAGACCAATTTCCCAGCCAAACAGAGGAACTATTCAGATCAATATTCAATAAAGGATCCTGCAGAATAAAAAAAAAAAAAACATAATGCTCACAGATTTTACAAAAAAAAATGGTAAATAAACCTATAATAAAGTAAAACGTGATATTCATATAAAAGATATAAATAATCATATGTTCTTATCAATGCTCTAGTGAAATCTTAGGGAGTTGCATCAGGTATTGCATTCCCTCACAGGCAACAGAATTTATGTGCCACATACATCCATTGTCTGCTGAAATAAAACCAAGTCATTTCTAACTATATGATATCTAAGTTACAATAAATGTAGTATAATAGCAATGCTCAGGTTTATGTCTCAACATACTACCACAAAGTCATTAATTAAAAAGAAAAAAGAGGACCCATGTAATATGATAGTTTCCCTGATAAAATTCGGTTTGGGGTGCAAGTTTTTCTTCAAAACAATCATCACTCAAACGCAACATTTTTTAAACAACAACCACAAAAGGACCACATACCTCTGTATCACTTTGAGTACCTAAGTCTCCCGGCCGTTTTACATAACCAGGATCTTTACTGCATAGGATTGAAATAACATAATAAATTAGTGTTGATGGAAAGTTTAGAATTAAACTCCAAGATTTTTTTATTTTTTTTATATTTCAGGACACATTGTCATGTTTAATAATACAGATAACAACATATATTGCATGCATATGGACAGCAAATGACATTAAATCAAATAAAAAAAATAACACAATATGACAAAAATGAGCACTGAACATAACTTGCCAAGAAAATCCCAAATGATTACAAAACAATGCAGGGAAAATAACTATTTCCTTATTCAAAAAATCCAATGCACAAGGAGAAGAGCTTCCAAATTCAGGTATTGGGCAAAGTCATAAAATAATTTATACTATCAACAAACATTTAGCAATTCTGCATTCAATAATCTTATATTTGTACCCTTTCCATACTGATTCCTACTCTCCAAATCTCCATCATCTTATGTCCAGTGTTGTTAAATAGCAGCCATGGTTCCGTCACATAGCAGAATTCCAGCAAAATGAAACACTAGTTATGTTTTGGTCCTAACTCTTAAATCCAACTTCTGAGTTCCTACAGAACTTCATTGGAGCATTCACATGATAACAATGGCCATGCATCGGCAGAAGGTATTCATTCAAAGCATACAATATCACACAAATACGAAGAAAGTACATAATTTATATTACCATATGTCCATATCACACACAAAAACAGAACGTATACATGACACAGAAGATTACCTACTACACTTATAGAACATAATCAGGGAACCAAATGACGTAGAAAGCGCCGTCCATGCCCAAAGTCCAACAACGGCAGTAATCTTTTTAAGGCTAGGAGCTGACATTAGTGGAAAATATTCAATCAAGGTAAGTTTCACAAAAAACTCAAGTAATGACTATTGAGTGCACATCTGTGTCTGTGTAGTATTGTAAATTGGCATACAATTTTTAACATACCTGCAACAACTGAGTTAATGAAGAGGATCGTGAGAAAGGTTATAGTACAGAATAAGATGGGAGCATAACCAATATCTGTCACCATCCCACTACACAGTTTCCCTTTCCAGAAGTTGCTATGAGCCCGTTGTTGATTTGACTGCAACAATATAACACTATAATCAGTTACAGAAACAATAAGAGTATAACTGCATAAACAAAGTGCAACAAGTCACTGATACCACTATGGTTAATTATAATATATGGCAGAAATCGATAAATTAAGCTAACAGTGTCGCCGTTCTCAAATTAATTCATCGATTTCAGCCATATACAATATACTCCCATTTTCTCACCCAACTAACTTCAGAAGAGTAAGGAAACTCAAAAGTACCACTATGGTTAATTATTCTGTCAGTCAAGAGCATACAATAGTAAGTAGCAATGCAAAATAATACAAAAAACTATCAGTAGTTCAATTCAGTGATGGCATAACTCTGTCTACTTAAGCTATAAGGTCAATCAGGTACAAGGATATCAAAGGGGAGATCTAATGTAGGATCGGTAGGGGGGGGGATGTGTAATTTGTTGGACTGTAACATGGATTGTAAGATCCTACTTAAAATACAATATATATATATATATATACATATAACATAAATAAGGAAAATAACCTTCAAATACAATAATTAACATTTAATAAAATTTCAACTAAAAATACATAAAAAAAAACTGCAAGTCACAAATGAAGTAAAAAATAGATAATTTTACTGTCTATTTTAGAAAAAACAATACTCCCTCCAGTCTTGAATATAAGCAAAAAAACTAATTTATGCTAATTAAAAAAGTTAGTTAGCATCATTTAATTGTATTAATCTCATTTAAAAAATAAACTTTTTTTTTCTAAACTACTCTTCCATGGAACTTGATATCAAAAATTAAAGGCATTGGAAATAAACTGTATCTTATTGCTGCTCATTATTTTAAAATAAAACTGTTAATTTCAGTACAAGGTTAGGTAGGACAGTGCATATGGGTTCTTGCATGAGGAGTCGAATTAGATATAAATATCATTAATGTGCCTTCACTCAATAACTCAAATTTTGGGATAGTTGGTTCATGAAATGTATGTTTACCAGTGATCTCCTGCACTTAGCAAAACTAAATTTAGCAATGTTTATTAATTACCACAAGTCTCATCAAGATGTTATTAAAAAATTACAAAATCAACGGCCTCATAATCCAATGTTACATACAAGGAAAGGAGCGACATGCCGATGACCTTTATCATATGCAAGTTGTACAGGTGTGTTCCCAACATTGTCCTTTACCATCAGTTCTTCCTTTGTGCCTGCATGTACAAGCACAGCACATGCCTCTGCATTTCCTCTTAATGCAGCCCAGTGCAACGGTGTACAACCTAAATCAGTTTTATCAAGTGTCATCTCATAAAAGAAAAGAAAAATGACCAACAGAACTATACCTTAATGGCAAAACCAACCTGTTTCAAAAGTATTATTAATCAAGAAAATTTAATCTAATGTAATAATTAATAATAGCAGTCAAACTTTTATGACTATATCATCAAATGTTAAGAACATAAAAACTCAAATATAAGCCCAGACAAACTCTTGAAACTATAGGCAGGACTGAAGCATCCTAAATTTCAAATAGATAAGTCCAGCATATGAACCCCTTGAACCAGTAATATCAAGATCATGGAATCAGTGTGTAAATGATATCCATAGTAATGCATAATAATAATTAAACCTTGTTAAATCTCATAGTATTATTCATGCAAACTGGTCTAGTACTCATTACAAAAAATATCAATCCCATATAACATGTACTGCCCTCCTAAGTGATAGCTAATCTCAGCATATGACAGAATGACTTCAAATATGTTTATGTTGGACTGGTCTTGACCAAATACTAAAAACTAGAGAGAAAAGTCCTTATTATTATATAAAGAATATATAATTGAGAACTTTTAAAAATGTAAAGGAAATTAAGCGCTAACTTGGCATACCATCTTTATCTTGTCTTCCTTGACTTGCATCTCTAAATAGAAGCAATCTTATTGTGTCAGCAAATCCCTTATATGCAGCCCTGGCCATGAGAATTAAGAAGTAAAAAAACCAATAAAAAAAATCAACTTCTTCAATGGATTTTCTGAATACACAACAACAATCAACAAGCACGGTGAGCTTCAACAATTTGACACAACACATTTACAACCTCAAAGTACTTCAAAACTCTTTGAAGTGCAGGGGAAAATTCCATTGGTCAATACTCCATTAAATTAATTAGTTTAGGAAAAAAGAAATACAGTTTAGCCAAAGCATAATCTGATTATGTATTTAAATGAGATTTTAACTAATTTTATGAGTGCATTAAAAGCAAAAAAAAAAAGATGTAAATTGTGGAACCATGACATTGGCAATCAAGTCATTATCAAAATAAGGTTTCTTCATCATGTATAGCAATCAAAAGGTTCATGGCATACCAATGAAGAGGACTCCTTCCATCATTATCAGGCACATCAAAATCAGCATGGTACTTTACTACAATGTGATTTAAGAAAGCTGTCTGTCCATATTGTGCAGCAACATGAACTGCCTGCAGAAACCATTTAACTATGAAAATGGAACAAGACTGGAAACATTTAAACAAGTGGTAGGCAGAATACATCCAGGGTTTTCCTTATATAGGAACAGGTGCAGACCAATCTCACACAATAACCTACTTGCTCACTTATTTTATACCCAAATACCAATACAATATATAAGAATTTATATTCATTCAAAGGAAAAAAACACTAAATTGACAATAGTTAAAATATAGATAACTTTTCTGTAATCATTATGAGTAATTTTTTAATAACTGATTTTATTCTTTTGACAAAATATTGAAACATTCACAAGTCACAGTTTCATAAACTAAACTCATCTTGCATCTTTTTAATTTTGATTCTCAGACATCCAGATACAAGATAAAGAGGTCAATAATTCAAACTAGGATATGAATTTGAACGCAATAATTTTTATTTTGTTAAAAAAACCCAAATCCATGCCTGCCTTATTGACTTCCCTAATTACAAAAAATAAACAAATCCTCCTGAAAAATTGATGCAACATATCCATTTAAACAATTGTCGACAAAACATGTAAGATCAGTAGAGTGCACTACCCGGTATCCATTTACGTCTGCAGCTTCAACCCGAGCACCATTCTCCACAAGAACATCAGAAGCTAGAGTTGAACCACGAACCGCGGCCCAGTGCAATGCCGTTTGTTGCATGTTGTCTTTAGCATTCACATCCGCCCCATGCTTCATAACAAGTACAATTCAAATTAAATCAATTCACAGGTATAGCATAAACACAAATGTCTTCCACATAAATTAACTTCACTGAGTTACGAAAATTGTTAATTTCTGAAACGACGCATAACCACCCAAAGAAGAAAAATCCAAACTTGCCGCACATGAAGGCAAAACCAAGTTAAATTTAAAAAGTGAAAATGAAATGCCCAATTTTGCAATCATGAATTCTGAGCTAACGCGCTCACACGGGAATTACCTGAATGAGATAGTGCGCAATGTTGTGGAAGTTGTTGAGCGAGGCCCATTGAAGAGCGTAATAGCCATTGAAATCGGGAACAGAGACGGAGGCACCGTCTTGTTCGACGAAGGTTCTCAATTTGTCGAAGTCGCCGTGAGCAGAGGCGGTGAAGACGTCGAGGATTGGAGGCTGGTCGATGGGTTTGGAGACCGACGATGATGAAACCACCTCGATCTCCGAGGAAGCCATGGAAATTGGTTAGTTAGGTTTCGAATTGGAATTGGAGAAAGATAGTGTTTTCCCCAGTTAGTTCCTCACTTCGTTTCTTTCTGAGAACCCAACATTGCCTTTTTCCCTTGATTCTTCCACAACAAGATTAGTCCCTTAATCTAACAAAACAACAAAGAAAATCATTTTTTTAATTAATAAAAATAAGTTAGCAATTTAATAATTCTATGGAACTGATTTGATTATTAATTTCTTATTAAAAAAAGAATGAGTCTTTTATATACGTAGAAAATAATGAATATGATAAAAGTAAAACTGATTTGATTATTAGTTTATTGTTAAAAAAAATATGAAATCTAAGTTACACAATATTCTAGCTTAAAAGAGTACTCTTGAAAGTAATTGTTAATTTATTTGTCATTTTATTTCCTATATCAATAAAAAAAAATAGTTGTTAATTTATTTGTCTTTTCTTTTATTAGTTTTGCATTGCATATAAAATAGTTTATAGTTACCCCTCTTTGCATTTAGTTTAAAGTTTGCACTTGTTTTTCATTTTTATTTTCATGTAAATTCAAAAAATATTTTAATATAAAAAAAAAACCTCCACTCCATATTCAATTAATCACTATCGACAATCTCAATAATTAGTCGAGTTCCGAATAAAAAAAATAAAAAAATTTGTTGAGTTGTCTGATTAGTTTAAATAAAGATCACCTAACTTGCTAAGGTCCTATCATTTATTAGCTGTCAAATGAATGAATATAGACAACAATTGTAATAAAGATAGCAATAGTAAAAGATAACTCAAGCGAACATGATGGAACTTTAGGTTTGTAATCATCAAATTAGTAATCATTCCTCTACTGTTTCATTTTCACTTCGAACTTAATATCTACACACGTTAATCTTGTTCTGTGAATAGTAGGTACTTAAGTACAAGGTCGTATGAAATTTACATCATGAGTTGAAAGAAATTAAAGCACAAGAGGATCGAGATAATAAAAGAGCAATAATAAACTAGTATTAAAACAAGAGTATAGCTCTAGCTAGCAGCTGCAAAGTTGAAGTGCTTCTTCGAACCTCTTATTCTCTGATCCTGCTTTAGGCAGAAGATTGTATTTGGCAACCCATTTGAGTGCAGAGGCTTTCAATCTAGAACAATAAGCTGTTGCAGATGAAGAAGAAGATGATGATGATGTTTTTCCATTGTGGGAGAGCAAGAGCATTGCTGCAGTAGGTGCCATAGATAAAGCCAAATTAAAGTGATGTGAAATGTGAAATTGTTAAGTAAACTAGTAAAGTATATATTTATACTGAGAGAGAAAAAGTGCATGCAAATTAAAGTGTATATATATATATCTGTGGGCGATCTTTGCCTGTTTCTTCTTTTTTTAATGGTTGTTTTTGTTTAGCAAATAAATTCAAGGGGTTTAAAACCATGGAAAAATCGAAACCGTTGACTGCTTTTGTCTCTTTTCCAAATCAACTTAAAGTTATTTTAATATTCATACAGTTATTTATGTTTATATGACATTATTTTTTATTTCACTATATCATTTAATGTATTTCACATTTTTCTATTTTTTTTTTATATAAATGATATTTCTCAATTTTACAGGTTCAACAATGAATGTCATAATAGTTATAAGGGATATATAACTAATAATAATAAATAAATCTTGTTTTTCACATAAATAGTGAAAATTGATATAACATGATGTTGTATTGTCTAAATCTTATTTTTGATGAATTTATTTGATCACACATATTTCATTAAAAAAAAAAAAGGCATCTTCGAAGCTCTAATCTAACATGCATCATATTCTATGTCCCTGTTTTAGGAACATGATTGTATTTGGCAACCCAGCCAGAATATGTTATTTCATCCCAGAGTCATTGATTGGACTCGTGTTTTGTCCTCGTGGGAGAGTAAGAGCACTGTTGCTCAATGTCATTATTTTGTATTTATCTATAACATCTGTAATCCATTTTTCATTTTCACACTTTAGAAAGTTTTTTCTAAATAATATTTCAAACTATATTATTATAATGTTTTAACAGTATGTGAAAAAATCATCCTACTATAATATTAATATACCATATAGTATCAAGAGGTGTGATTTGCCATGGAAAATAATCATTTACTTTGGCATAATGGGAATTGGAGCAATAACATCAGTATGGAAAAAAAAAGGTCAAGATTACTCTGCTTTTTTTTTTTTTTTTTATACCATAACCGTTTTTTTAAATAAGCAGCAGGGTACAAACTCATTCATCCCATTATAAGTTACCTTTCCAAAGAACTGACCAAGAATTTATAATAATATTAAATAAAGAACGCTATTTACTGATTTACTTTTCAATGTGCCGTCATTGTGTGAAACAAATTCTAGCTGGACAGACATAAAAATATAAAAAAAAAAAAAAATCAGCATTTTTGGGATTGATCAGATGCTGATGTTTCAGCAGTGTTCTTCTCTTCAAGCAATGGTGCCTTGCTTGTCCTTTCCACGCTTGATACTTCATGCTCACTATCTTCATTATATCTATCCACACTGGGCAAAAATATTCCTGCAACAATACCATGACATGACACAGGCCATTCACAAAGCTCTTCCATAAATATATATATTTTATACATTTATGAGTTCATTATGACCATAGTACTTCAAGTCTTCAACTAATTCTAATATGGCCAAGCAACATCCCCATGGTATGATTGAGAATATGACTTCTTTTTATTTAGGAGGCATTTGCTTACAATTCTATTTTCTGTTTTCACTTTTTAATTAGAAAACTATCATATTGTTTTCATTCTGTTTTCTAAGGTTTGTACAGGAAAAAGTGAAATCAACAAATGAAAACAGAAAACAAAATTGTAAGCAAATGCCCTCTAACTTTTAGACATGATTTCTACAGACACACCCTTGCTCTCATAATGATATTTCAAACAAATTTGTAATGTGATAGTACTTTAGTAGCTAATCAATAGGAAGTTGTCATAATAATGACTTACCTATAAACCATATTGCCGCTGCTGGAAAGAATATAGTTGTTAGAATCAATGAGGTTGTTCTCCAGTTGTTAATACTATCCTGCATTATCAATATGTATAAAACAACCATCTTAGTATTGTACAATGTACATGACTATTTAAGTTTAACAAAATAATGCCTAAAAGGCATCAACTCATTTGCCAAAAAAATTCCCTTGAACACGAGATACACTAAATCTGGTCATCATTTTGTGGAAAAGTAACCACTTCCACTTAAAAATTGTAATGAATACAACTTAAAAAAAGCTAACCTGGACAAGTCCAACAAGAGGTGAGGAAGGTACGTCTCCAAAAATATGAATAGCAACAGTAGACATGGCCATAGACAGCGGCCTCAAACTTGGTTTAACACAATGGAGACATATATAATTCACAGGACCCTAGAAAGAAAATTACAAGGTAAAATTAAGAAAATGTGGAGCAATAATTTAGACCACAAGTTCTAATGATCACAAGCTATAGCTTATACATAAAAATAAAGTAGCAGAAAATTATCTAAGCTAGACTATACAAATTCTATACCACAGTTTCCATTAATGTACCCTAATCCCCATACCAAACAAAGAGAGTTTGGAATTTCAGATACAACATGTCTGCACTGTACAACGGCTGTTTGTATTGCACTATGCACCATGTCACCATAATTTTTCAGTGCCATATTTATGCAGTCACCTAGACACCTTAAGAGCAGAATTCATTTTGCACCTCATGAAGTGTGATTGAGCCAGACATCCAGGCCAAAATTGATACTCAAGACATATTTTACATGAATTTTCCAATTTTGTCCTCATTGATAATATTTTAGCCCAGTGAAAAGGTGGAGAGAGAGAGAGAGAGAGACCAGGGATATTGGAAGGAATGTTAAAAAGGATCTTCGAAAATTTGGTCTTTAATCGAGTTCATTAACATTGTGCAGTTCGTGTAGCCAATCTCACCAAATGGGATAAGGGTTTGGATGTTGTTAATAATATTTTAAATTAACTTTTTTTAATGTTTTTACAATAATTATTTCATACTCAAAAGTAAATTTATTCAACATTAGCCTCCCAAAATTCCATTCTTTGTGAGCAAAAAACTCATTCCTCCAAATTTGATTATTTCAAAATACTTGATATACCTAAAAGTGCTTATGCATTAGTCATCCAAGCACACTGAGGTTAGGAAGAGCAAGCTTGTGTTTAACTTCCCAAATGTATTGGTGGTTTTTCATAAGAATACTGAAATATAATAATTCATTAAGAATATAACTTGGGAACTTCAAGATACTTAGTTAACAGATAATACTCAAACACAGTAGTTAAAAACTTGAAATACTAAGATGATAAGAAACTATATAGTTTAGCATGTCTTACTATAAAAAGGCAAACATGAAGGAATCTTTCTACAGAGAAGTGAATTACCTGAGTAGCAAAAACAAGTAGTTCACCAACAGCAAAAAGGGCTAGGAAGCCGTACTGGGTTCTAAATAAGAAAGCACCAAAACAGCATGCACCACCAATAAATGTTGCTACTGAGAGAAACTGCAAAAAAATTGAAAATGATCAGGAAACAGCAATGGAATTTCTATGAGAATGGGAGAATCTAAGGAGTGAATTTATGTGGAGAATGGAGATCAGAACATGGCCTACCAGTTCCACTGATTAGTTCATTACAGCCTGAATTGTTACATTGCACATTTAGATAGGTTTATTATAAAAAAAAAAAAAAATCAGTGTTAAAAACACTGAGATCTTCTTTTTTTGCTGAGAAAACATTGAATGATTAATAAATGAAGTTTACTAGCAGCAGTTTTGATATAAGAGTTTCCCATATTTTATGAAAAAAGTTATATTTACACAGGCACGTAATTTCAAAACTGAAATCATGATGTTCAAAACTTAAAACAAATTTGCCTATTCAGCTACAACATATACTCCTAACATCTTACTGCAATCAAGTACAAAGGATTTAATGAGGCAAAATCCCACTCTTTTAGGTTAATTAAAACTATTCATTTCATACTAATAGAAGAATGCAGTTTGTGCTAGTCCAGTTAAAAAATTAAAAAGATAAAAAAAGTGCATTAGGCATTGCAATAACCTGTATAAAAATGCTAGAATTCACTCTCTGAATTCAAATACGAACCTTAAATGCATTTGATATTGTGCTAGTCATATAATCAAGAACAAAGCCTCCTGCTAAGGTGCCCAATATTCCACATACAACAGTAATTCCACCAAACATCATATCTGCATTAGTCTGCCAAAGTAAATTGTTCTTAATACAATAATTTAATATAAAATAATACTACAGCAAAGATATTGCATTTCACCTACAAATTATAAAATTACTTGATATATACTTATTTTAAGCAAGTAAAAAGATATAAAGAAAGGAACAGCTACATTAATAAAATCTCATGCATAATTGTGGTCATTAGCTGATAAAATCTCACCATGTTATATATACTATAACCAGCTTTGGGCCCCCAATATGAGTAAGCACCTATTACAAAGTTGTATGCTATGTAACCTGCAAATGACATTCATAAAACAGAATTAAATGGAAATATGGAAAAACAATATGAATGTTGAACACAATAGACATATAGGTAAAGCGTAGATGAGATTCATTTATGAAGTTCCCAAAGAAGTAACCTAAGCTAGTCAGCTTCTGATGAATTTAACACAAATTAAATCTCAAGAAATAAGTTGATGCATATAATAGATCAGTAGGAGGAAGAAGTACCTAGAACATTGACGACAAAAACCTTATCAAGCAAAAGTTCTTTCATGTCTGTCAGAAAACTTGAGATCTGATCTTTTATTGGGCATTTTGACCTAAAATAAGACAGGAATCACACAAAATATAATTTTATATAAATCAGCCAGTGAGTGATATCAGACACAAACAATAAATCAAAGGAGGGAAAAAGAAATTAGTTTAGAAGGATGGTGGAATAATTATTCTCAGCTGGAGGGAGGCAACTATATCCTTAAAAACAAGAAACACTGACAGGAAAAATGCCTCAATAAGAACTACAATGACCAATAGGTCATACACTCAATAAATAAATCAAGGTTAGAGGTACTGTTCTTACCTGGAAGGTTCATGTGAGCTTTTGTCTTTGAACTCTGCCTTCATGGACAACGCTTCATCTTTTCCATTTGAAGCCCCTACATCTTTTCATCAATAGGTGAATTTTGTTAAGTTCAACAAAGGATATTGTGAATCAGAAGCAGACAAACAAAATAGAAACGTAAAATATATTTAACTGGAAGAAATTTAGTGAGAGTTGAGCCTGTCCCAGAGGGGAATGATTACAAGCACTTCAAACATAGACAATTTTGAAACTTTGAGCAAAAGAGTAGTTTTGAATTTTGATTAGTATACATTTTTGTCCTTATAAAGCAAAATGTCTCTTCTCCCTACTTGTCCTCAAAGAAAGGGGGAAAACTAAAGAAAATAAGTAAACCTAGCTGTTTGATAAAACATTAATCTTAAAGGTTGCTCAACAACTAGGGCTTCGTGGAAGAGGAATAGATTTTATCCTTTTTTTCAGATAAAGGGAAGTCACAATAATACTGCAGAAATATAGAAAAGAGGGATCAGGAATCCTCCAATAATAATATTAAAAAAAAGGTATTACAGAGTACAAGGAATAACACAGGGATAAACTGGTAAGAATCTATAGCTAAAAAGCAATTTTTTCTTGATTTTGCATGAAACTGAGTAGCATTGGCTCAGTGTAGAAAATCGATAATTTAATTTCATAATATGCACAATTTATAAATTTGAATAACATGTTTAAAGGGTGCATACAAGTAGTGTTATTATAGACTTAGGTGCATGGTGAACCATATGCATAGTAGTACACCTATTATTAAATTTCATAGTGTGCACATATTTATATTTTTAAATTATAGTTAAATGGTAGATATGCTGCCATATATTGGCGTTACAAGTAATACTCTTTCCAAATTATAGGTATTTCTTTGGCTATGTAACTCCACTCTATAACATAACAGTACCTTGAACTTCTGACACAACTGTTTCCTGTGTCAGTGCCTTTTCTGAATCAATAGGGACAAAACCTGGATGCACAAGTAGTTTAGTGATGGGAAACAATGTTATGGAGCTACAAGAAATCAATGCAGGAGAACAATTTGCACCTTTCAACTGCAAAGGTTTCATAACAAATCCCAAAATAGAAAATGGAAACATCAATATAGCTTCCACCCAAAACGCATAACGCCAACCAACATGATTTCCAACCTGTTTATAAACAATGAAAGGATAAAATAAGAAAAAGCAATTTAAAGGCAAGAAAAATAGAAGATATACATGATTGTTTCTATAGTAGTACTGATAAAAGAGGTTTCCACAACTTGCCATCCAAGATTTCCTTTACCTACACGCCCTTTCTTCTTTGAAGGACATTCCAGTTTAAGATTTTTCATAGCTAAAAACATTTTATTTTTCAATCAGTTTTCAAAATTTAGTTAGAGAATTATATTTCCTCTGTATTTGCATTACAGGTTACACAACTAAAATTTAATACTGGCGTTAAAACCAAAGGAAATCTTACCAAACCACCATAGATGTAGCCAAATGCATATCCTGCTGGTATACACATGTAAAATATAGCAAGCCACACAGTTTTCTGATACATACATCAATGTAAGATAAGTTTCCATCATAAAGAAAACAGATAATAATCATAATGACATATAACATTTCAACTACCAAGCAGGGTAAGGAAAACATCAGTCAGTTTTATCAGAGACTATATCTATAAAGCATTGAAATGTTGAAAGGAAGCAAACATACAACTAATGTAGATCAAGTCTCCATAATGATTAAAACTAATATTCAACATTAATGCTTAATAACACTATATGAAGATAAAAGATTTGAGTCGGTCTGATTAATATACAGTGCTAGCTTTAATATTCTCAAAAAACTGGAAACAGTATTTGTTTCATTTTTAGCTATATAATGTCCAAGCTTGCTTATGTTTTTTACACAGAAGCCATTTTTTTAGATAATGATGGTTTTGCCAAAATGGACAACCAACAAAAACCATTGACAACTTAAAACAATATTCTAATTCTTTAATGTATAATTTTAAGAATTGAATAAAAAAATGTAATTGCACAAAGCAAATAGCATCACAGTTTAAAAGGTATTTATGACCCACTGATGACAACATACATCCACATCATATTTGTAGTTGAAGCTTTAATTGAACCAGGATCCCATAATACAATTACTTCAATGTTCAATAACTAAAATGTATAAGATGGCTATATATGTATCATGCAAACAAAATTTAAAGTGGTTATTGAGTTTAAAGTGATTATAGTAATTTAGCGGTTATTTGTTTAAAGTGGTTATTAAGTTTGTGTCTTTACTAGTTGGTCATATATAGACCGATGCAAGTTTGATAATGTAGGTTCCATTTTCTAATTTTCTAATCGATGAGAGCAGGAGATGTTGTTAAAGACATTCTAAGATAATTACCAGGGACAGAAACAAACCTGTGAAGCTGGGGCATTGTCATCAATGAAAGGTGCTGCAAGACTTATAAATGAAGCCTCGCCAACACCAACTAGCCTATAGAAAAATACTAAAGTATAAGGAATAAAAAAATGATGATTCTTACATCATGTATTCAATGCAAAAACCAGTTAAAAAAATAACTGAAGAACTTACATGCGGCAGACTGCAATGGACCAGAAATTGAAAGAGAAACCACAACATAAGATTGCAAGGGTCCAAACTGATAATCCAACTCCGATAAGTCTAAATGGGTTTATTCTGCAAAATATACGAATTATATAATGATTAAACATAATGATGACAATTACAAATCACATAAATGATAGTGGGTGTGCATGACAGAGGTAAGAATTTTTCATTATTGGATGATTATGTGTGAATATCTGTAAGCTCATTAATCAGTATTAATAGAGAAATGTATATTTAAAATGATGAGAAAAAACCTATGGTCCCTGATAAAACCTATCCAGTATAATGAGATATTAAGACTTAATCACAAGACTATGTGTCTTTCTTATCGTAACAACTATTTCAGCATGAACAGTCATTACCTCTTAGCTAGAGAAGCAAATATTGGAGAAGCCACAAGAAGTCCAGCCATAAAAGCAGATGATAGAACTCCATCCTCAAAATTGGTCAAGTTAAAATCCCCCCTGTATGGAAGGAGAGAATGATGTAGTCAAGACTACAACTACTAAGCTATGAAAATTTAATACTCCAATCTCCATATTATCATACTACATTATGTCATAGCACAAAACACAAGGAAAACTCATATAGGAAATTGTTAACTTGCTAGGTATAAATTGAATTTTCCATCTAAAATTTAAAACAAAAGTTTAAGACAATTACATGTGTTTTCACTGTTTATGCCAAAGATCCTAGAATATCTTACACTTACTGTATTCCTGTTCCAGATTTGCAGATACCACCTTCACAAGTTCGTCGACTTCCATTAACCCCATTGCTTGCCATTGCTCCTCGGTCCACATAGTTTAACAAGCTAATCACACAAAATATACCCAGTAACCTACAGCACAAGATTAAACGGATCAAGAATTTTTCAAATACACAAAAGCATTGAATTTTCAAATCTCAGCTTAATCTACACCTGCATTGATCAAACACAATAATTCAACACCCAACCACACAAATCCATCACCAACATTTTTAATAAAAACCAAACAAAAAAACACCCTAATACACTTCAAAGGGAAAAAAAAAAAAACGTTCCCTACACACAATCAACAAAAATTGAAGGAAAAAAAAATACCCAGACTTACTTTCCCTCTCTAACACATACCCAAATCACAAAAAATCAAAATTTCCTTCCTTTTTTCCACTTTTTTTCAAACATAGATCTATTAACGATTTTTTTTTTTTAAAAAGTAAACAGAATTACCTCTTCGGTGTAAACCATGAAGTTGTCGGAATCATGGTGGAGTTGGTGCCCATGTCTGGCTCCAAAGAAGACTCAGGCTTTCCTTCATGTTCCTGTTGTTGTGCCATACCAACAACACTATATAATAGAATAATATTATACTATATAGTTTGACAATGACCCTTTTGTTAAAAATTGGAAATTGAAATGTAGTTGAAGGAATAGAGCAATGGTCAAAGAGAAAAGCAGTGGCCTTTACTCATTTTCCTTCACACAACCCGAAACCCAAGTGGCCAAGTTCTTCTTCTTCTTTTTCTCTGTGTTGTTCTTCTTCTTCTTGGTTTCACCAACGTGCTGACATGACACACTTGTTCGTTATCATAAAAAAACTGAATTGCTGAAAAATAGGGATTTGTGTTTTATGTTTAGAAGAAGTCCAGGTGGTGATTGCTGTTAACAACGAAATTGCTTTCGTGATTCTGAATCCTTATTTATCTTACTCACTCTCTCTCTCTCTCCCCCCTTTTCTGTTCTATTTTTTTTGTTATCTTTTATCAAAATGTCCGAATTTAAAGGTCAAAGAATTTTATTTTATTTTTTCACATGAATAGCTGAGAACTCGCGATTTTGAACTTCATTATTTTAATGAATTTTTTTATAACTTTATCTATTATTATTATTATAACTTTAATTAATTATAACAGAAAATGCCTTTATTTTGGCATGATATTCTTATCCGTAAAAATAAAATAACTTGTATATACTTCTAAAGTTCTATTATTAATTGCTAATAAAATGATTGATGGTAGGTTGATAAATTTAGAATCCTAATATGAATATATGATAGCTATTGATTGATTTTATTTTTTTTTTGACAAAGATAGCTATTCATTGATTGATCTCGGAAAAATTGAACTTTAAGATAACTAGGTAAGATTCGATGAGTGTTTGTACTTTTGTTTAAAATTAAAACACAGTTGAATACTAATTTCATGAGTTTAAATTAATTAAGGTAATTATATTAAAATTATAATATTTATTATTATTTTAAGATTATCTTAATTGTTTTATGATTATAATACTTGTTCTGTTATTAAATTGATTTTGTTTAGAATTATAATTTTTATTTTATATTATTTTTAATAAATTTTATTATATAATTTAAATAAAAAAATAATTTTAAATTTATCTCATTATTATTATTTTATGATACTTTAAGTTATTATTGTAATTATCTTATGAATATAATAAATTTAAAAATTATATGTAACAAGTTTAAATGAATTTAAATTTAAATTGATTATTTGGTATTAATTTCATGTTTTATAACTAGAGTTGTTTTAAAAAAAATAGTTTGAGATCTTACAATTCAAAAAGAAACTATGATTTTTAAATAATAGTTGATAATAAAAAAAATTGAAAAAAGTGAAATGAGGTATTTTAAATTTATTACTTTAATTATCTTAAAATTATAATGTTTGTTATTATCTTAGGATTATAATAATTGTTTTAAGATTATAATATTTATTCTTTTGATAGTTTGCTTTCGTTTAGGGTTATAATTTTTATTTTGTATTATTTTCAATAAAATTTATCATCTAATTTAAATAAAAGACGATTTTTAAATTTGTCTCGTTATTATTATTTTACGATACTTTTAAGTTTTTATTGTAATTATTTTTTGAATATAACAAATTTAAAGATTATGAATATAACAAGTCTAATCGAATTTAAATTTAAATAAATATCAATTTAAATTTGAATTTAAATTTAAATCATTTATTTCATATTAATTTTTTTTTTCTAACTAGATTTTTTCTAAAAAAAAATATTAATCCGAGATCTTAAAATTCAAAAAGAAATTATGATTTTTAAATAAGAATTGATAATAAAAAAAATGAAAAAAGTGTAATGAGTAATTTAAATTGATTAGTGTACTTATCTTAAAATTACAATGTTTGTTATTATCTTTAGATTATTGTAATTGTTTTCAGATTATAATGTTTTTTTTTTGTTTGATTTCATTTCATGTTATAATTTTTATTTTATATTATTTTTAATAAAATTTATCATCTAATTTAAATAAAAAATAATTTTTAAATTTATCCTGTTGTTATTATTGTATGAGTTTTAAAGTAAAAATTGTTATTATTATATGAATATAACAAATTTAAAAATTATGAATATAACAAATTTAAAGATTAAAGGTAACAAACCTAAATAGATTTTAATTAAAATAAACATCAATTTAAATTTAAATCAATTATTTGGTATTAATTTTATTTTTCTTAACTAGATTTTTAAAAAAACAAAAATATTAGTCTTGTGATATGATAATTTAAAAGGAAATTATGATTTTTAAATAATAGTTGATAATAATAAAAAAAAACTGAAAAAATTGTAATGAGGTAGACTTTAAAATTATAATGTATGTTATAATTTTAGGATTAATTGCAATTTTTGTCTTCCAACTTTCTCAAATTTATGATTTTAGTCCCCTTAATTTTAAAATACAATTTTGATTTTTCTAATTTTAAAAAATGGTAATTTTGGTCCCTTGATCAATTATTAACTAATAATTATGATTAATTGAGTTATTGAGTTAATTAAAAATTATTATAAAAATTGTAATAATTTTTTACACAAAGAAAAAATAATTAAAAAATTAACATTAAAAAAAATTGTTAATTATCAACCATAAAAAAATTATTTTTAATATTAAAAAAAAATTAAAAGAAAAATAATTTTTAACCTCTTTGAATAATTAATATTTTTTTAGTGAATTTATAGTTAATTTAATAACTCTACTGATTACAATTATTAATTAATAATTGACCTAGGGATCAAAATTGCTAATTTTTAAAACTAGAGAGACCAAAATTATCAATTTAAAATTAAA
Source organism: Amphicarpaea edgeworthii (assembly GCA_014843725.1). Taxonomy (NCBI): domain Eukaryota; kingdom Viridiplantae; phylum Streptophyta; class Magnoliopsida; order Fabales; family Fabaceae; genus Amphicarpaea; species Amphicarpaea edgeworthii. The sequence goes on from CM026328.1 coordinate 24,189,265, forward strand.
GAGACCAAAATCATATATTTGAGAAACTAGAGGGATCAAAATTACAATTTAGCCATCATTTTATTACAATACATTTAGTTTTTTTTTTTTTTTTGTAGATTTACTACTAACTAAGGATCAAATAAAAAATCCAGCACATGTGAAGATTAAGAGACTACTTCAAAATAATGGTAGGAGTTTGAAGTATTTTCTAACTATGTCTTATCTATCAAACATTTATGGAGAATGTAAAAAAAAAAAATTCGATTACTAAGGAGTTGAATTATAATAAAAGTGATTTAAATGAATTATTATATCAATATCTCTCTTCTTTGACCATTGAACAAAGACGTGTTTATGATACAATTATCAATGCTATCTATGCAAAAAAATGGTGGATTTTTGTTTGTTTATGGATATGGTAGAACATGAAAAACATATATTTAAAACATCCTGTCAGCGTGTATACACTTTAAATGTCATATTGTTTTAAATGTTGCCTCAAGTGGAATAGCTTCCTAATTGTTGCTAGGAGGAAGGACATCACACTCAAAGTTCAAAATTCCATTATCTATATTAGAGAATTCAACATGTAACATTAAAGTAGCCCTTATGCAAAGTTATTGATAAAGACTAAATTAATCATCTAGGATGAGACTCCAATGATGAATAAGTTGTGTTTTGAAGCTTTAGATAGGTGTTTGTAAGACATTTTAAAATATTCTAAATCATATAACCCAAAGTTGTCATTTGGAGGAAAAGTTGTGGTATTGGATGGTGATTTTAGACAAATTTTACCAATTATTCCTAAGACATCCAAACGAGATGTAGTGAATGCAACGATAAATTCTTTTTATTTATAGTCTTTTTGTCAAATTCTTCGCTTAATGAAGAGCATGAGACTTGCAAATGGTTCTTCAAGCTTAAATCAATCAGAGATATTAGAAATCTCACAATGGTTGTTGGATATAGGTGATGGTAATATTGGAAAATCAGTGAATGGAGAGTCAGAAATACAAATACCTAATGAAATGCTTATAAAAAAAATACCTTCTCGATGACTTGGTTAATTTTGCTTACCCTAATCTCTTGAGTAACATGTCAAATATAAAGTACTTTAAAGAAAGAACAATCTTGGCCCCAACTATTGAATTAGTTTAAAAGATAAATGATTATTTGATGTAAAATATATTTGGAGAAGAGAAAATTTATTGAGTTTAGATTCCATATACAAAGAATATGAGAACATAGAAAGTGAGTTAGATACATTTTGAAAGTTGGAGTCCTTGTAATACTGATGAGAAACATAGACTAATCCAATGAATTATGTAATGGAACAAGAATAAAAGAAGAATGAGAGAGCATGTATTTGAGTGCACAATACATGGATAAACATAGAAACAATGTTTTTATTCCAAGGATAAACATAATTATAAACAACTTAAATTTGCCAATCCAATTTCAAAGAAGACAATTTTAAATGTTTGTTTTGGAATGACAATTAACAAATCACAAGGACAAATACTTTCCTATGTTGGATTGTATCTTTTTCGACCAGTGTTTAGTCATGAACAGTTGTATGTTACTTTTTCAAGAGTTAAAAGCAAAAAGGGATTAAAAATATTTATTGAAAATAAAGACAATTATGATCTTAATATCATAGTCAATGTTGTTTATAAAGAAATGTTTGAAAATTTAATTTAAATAATTATAATTTTTCTTTTGTATATTTAATGACATGCAATTTAATATATATTTTTGTAGTCATTTCTGTTAACTTTTTTTTTTATTTAGGTCAACTACATGTCTTGGTCAGATATTTAATTAACATGAAAAAAATATAAAATTATTTTACACTAATAATGCATGAGCATTAAACTATTTGTTTTAATACAATCTTTTTTAAAACATTTAAATAAATATTTTTATTTTATTAAAAATTAAATAATATATATTTTTAAATAATACTCGACCACATGATATTTAACTTATACTTTACATATTTTTACTTTTAATTTAAAAAAGAAATCATGATTGAAGTATTTCTCTCACTTTTTTAATAACCACTGTCTTTTTATAAATTAAATTGTAACTTAAAAAAAATTACTATAAAAAATATTTTTTAAGTATATATTATTTTAAAAAGATTTAATTATATAACATTAAAAAAAACTCACTCATATGTTACTACAATAGTTAATTGCTAATAAAATGATTGATGGTAGGTTGGTAAATTTAGAATCCTAATATGAATATATGATAGCTATTGATTGATTTTTTTTTTTTTTTTGACAAAGATAGCTATTGATTGATCGATCTCAGAAAAATTGAACTTGAAGATAACTATCTAAGATTCGATGAGTGTTTGTACTTTCGTTTAAAATTAAAACCCCGTTGAATACTAATTCCACAATTTTCACTCACGTTTGATTATGGTTCAAGACTAAAACAGTGAAAATCCATAACAATATAGTAGTAATAGATTGTTGATATGATGATGATGTTGATAAAAAAAAAATGATAAGATAATGGTAGAATAAGTTAGTGATAATAAACACACAAAAAAGAAGAAGATGATGATGCGAAATGATTTCACATTCTTTTCAAATTCTTAATAAACAAAATTCTTGAGAGAAATCAAGTTATGAATTATATTTGATAAAAAAAAAATTGTCTTTTTTAATCAACCGGATCATATCATATTTCTGATCATATTTTTATGTCATGAAAGTCACGGTTGCAACAAGATTTTGCGCATTGCACAGTGAGTGACACGTGATTTAGCCAAAACAAAAATACGCATCAACTGGTTACTGGTTTGTCAGATTTATTTTCATTTGAATAAGTTACTCCTAAAAGCAATATTAATACACTATTAATTTAAAGTTTTAAACTTAGCATGTGACTCGCAATTTGGATATTCTCAATCAAAAGATTCTCTATGAAGGGAACAAGTGAAATTTCACTTATTTTCCTTTTAATTTTTCAGTAGTAAAGCAGTCCAAAAGATCAATTTGCACACTAGTCATGAACAACTGTTTGTTCTTTTTCAGAAGTCTATTCTATTTCAGAACACTGCTAATTGATTTTAATAGTGATTATAACATAATTCATGATGTATTATCATCATAAAAAAAATACTACTTCGCATGCCATCAACCATATTTTATTTTAGCCTCTACAGTTTGATTAATATCAACTTAAACTGTTTATGACTTCCTACAAGAAATAAAAGTTATTTTAATGGAGTTAAATTAAATTACTATACATTTTGTGGTTCTCAAAAGAATTGAAGTAAGCATCAGAGTTGGAATGATGCTGTTCTACAAACTCTCTTACATTGGGATGTTTCTTCCTATACATATATTGTTAGCTCTGCAATGAAAATGATAACTTCTTGAAATCTTTCAGAAATTATAGGGTTAGAGGATCAAAATAAATGAGAAGAAGCCCTATTCATTCAGGGTTCCTCAGTGGCAGTATGGGAAGAAGGGTTTGATGGATCTACAACCTTTGAGCTTTCTTCACTACTTTGTCTGATAACTAAAACACCATTTCCTTCTAAATTCACAGCTTCATGATCTTGTTCTTCAGATTCTGGTGAAGTTGTTGCCGCTTGTACACGTGCTTCCCTCACGTCGGAAATTCTCACCTTACAATACAGACACATCACAGATCAGTTTCTTGTATTGCAAGTTTCTATGGCTATATTACGGTCCCGCACGAGGAACAAAACCACACAACCCCATATCAATGCAAGTTTTTACTTATTAGTCCTTGCATTCTTTCTTCCATTTTTTTGTTAGATATCCCATTTCAACTATATTTTAGCATTTTCCCGAGCCAAATCATTGATTTGAAGTACCTGCAGTGGTTTCATAATATCCAATCCACGATCTTCAGATTGGTCGCTAGCTTCTTGGGCTTGGAGCTCCATGGAATCTCTAATAAGCTGACTCAAAAATGTTACATCATCAGACATCACACCAAGGCCTTTCAGCAGCTTAGAACCCAGGTGCAAGCTAGTCTGCAAGAATAAAATATTTAGCACCAGTTTCCAAGAATCAGGGGATGGATTCGACTTGAGGGAATGAGCTTTTTGACTGTACCTCTGCATTTTCCAAAATGGCATCCGTTGCACCTGCTTTCTTCAGATCTAAAAGATGCTTGAGATCACGAGCTCTGGTATAGATTGGGATCTGAGGAATTTCATCACTAAGTATACTATCAAACCAAGAGAGAAAGATAGAGAGAGGGAACAGAATTAAAGGAACATATGAAACACACAGTTACAAAATTTTCTTAGTCAAGTCCTAATGAATCAGAATTCAGATATCTTTTGCTTCTGTTTATAGTTTTGATGTATGCAAGAGATCTCCAATTACAGAATGATCTTTGAGAAGCTTCTTGATAAATATTGGAGTTAGCACCATTCATTTTATATTTTGTGAACAAATTAAAACTAAGCTAGTCACATTATACTATCATAGTTGCTTTCAATTATAGAAACCCATATTTTTCCCTCTCTTGTGTTCATAAATGCTCTCACACACAACCAATTGAGATAAAGGGGCTTGCAGTGAGAGTAAGGGTGGGAAAGAGATTATTACTGCAGGAAAATTCAATCTTAGCCTCTGAACAGCTTCAATTGTCTTCTTCTTCCCAGTGTACATAATCATGATAGCTTTTGGAGAATTGACACCAGCAGAGTGAAGAACATCTGAACGTGATCCGTCCCCATAGAGTACAGGAAAGCCAGTTTTTCTAGCTGCCTGTCCAGCAGTTCATGAAGGAAAGAATAAATTAAAAGAAAGATGTATAAAATAGATTGCAATATAAAGGGTAAGAAATGACATGAAATAATGCTTTCTTCTCTTAATAAAATAAAGAAAAGGAAAACATAAGAACAAAAACAAAGAATGATTGATGGGCAACACTCAATTGGAACATTTATACTTGCATATCATGCTATTCACAAGATCAGTGAAATTTTAGTTTTTAGAAAAGAGAAAACGGTGTATCAGGTGCAAATATAAATAGAGACTTTGTCTACATAAAAAAGCTTGTCTTTTTATTCCATCAAGAATTTCAAACAATTCCTCAGAAAAGGAAAAGAAAAGGGGCTCATGCAGATACTGGTAGACAATAGCCATTCACAATGCTCAAAGACACTGACCTTTACTACTGAGGGATCAAGATCAAATGCCACATAAGGCCATCCTACTTCATTACTATCTCCTCCTGAAGCTAATGGATTGGACAGGAAATTGGCAAGGACCTTTATATATAAAAACAGAAGGAGAAATTTTAGAAATGGGCAATGTAAATGACAGGTTTTACAATGTATTGATTGATCTACCTGGCCCATTTGTCCAAATCCAAGGATAACAACAGGTTCACTAACGTTGAAGTTAACCGTCTCGGAAGCAGTCTGTTTCAGCAAATAATAATTTAGTACTCAATGTAAACTTGCAGTTAAAATGAAATCACTGTGGCATAAGATTGCCACACATATCGTGAAGAAACAGTTCTATTTTGTTTTTTTTATATCTCATAGCTTCTCCTTTAACATCTTAAGTTGATAAAAGAATAACAGTTAAAAATAAATTGACAGCTTGAAGCATATAATCCACAAGGCATGAATTTTTTGCCAAAAGGACCTAAATACAGCATGTGAATTTTCTTGTATCTTTTAATTACATCTCTTATGTATGACATTTTTTTTCAAATACACCAATTTTTCACCATTGCTATTCACAATCCTTATATGCATGCACATTTGTGTGTGTGTGTGTGTGTGTGTGACATAACAGCCAATAATGTAAATCTTACAAAAAAAACATACATTCTCAGCATCAGATTTTTCTTCAATAAAACTGGCAGCCCTTCTTCCAGCTTCATTCAGGAATGGAGTTAATGCCATTGACAATACAACAACAATTATGAGCAGCTTGTTGAGCTCAAGAGGAAGCACACCAAGCCTGCTTACAAAAAGCCACAATTTTTTATAACTAAAACAATCCCAATTTTTTCACTCAAGTAGAATCAATGCAACATATTAGATAATTACTTACCTATTTGCTAAAGAGAAAACAACAAATCCAAACTCGCCTCCTTGGGATAGAAGCAATCCTATTCTTACACTTTCTTGTAAAGTAAGCCCAACACGAGGACCAATTGCAGTTATGATCAATGTCTTTATAACAATTAAACCTCCCAAGAGTGAAAGTACATTTGGCCACTCTCGCAAAAGGAGCTGCAACAAAAATAATAATTTAAGAGTAGTAAAAAATACATCTATCTATAGTTTCACAGTGGAGGTGCGTAAATTTCATAATTTTGTGCAAAAAGCAGGTTGTTAAGGATGTATATATACTCCTTAATTCATGGATCTAACAAAGTCTCTATTAATTGAACTTCATAAATTCATGCATCCAATTGCATGAAAACACAAGGCAATTACTTCAAGCTAACACAAGGCAATTACTATGTACTAGGATTTGGTTTTATCCAAAGTACAACTTCAGTATGTTTTGATTAACTAAAATGTGATAAGCACCCAAGCACTTGGGAAACCCTCCGTTAGCTTTTAAGGGCAAAGAACTAAGCACTTAAGTACTCCATCAAACATCACATACTACTTGATGTGAGACTTAAACACCCCATAATACCCAATAGACAATACCCTATCAGAATGTTAACATCACAGGGGATCAAAATTTTGGGACTATATAATATCTAGTTTGATGAATCTGAAAATCAAAGTTTGCATATATGCACAGACACAACAGTCAAATTAACATAATAACCATGCTTAGAAAATCTAAAAACCATGCTACATATATCATAAATGATAATCATGTTAACCTGCATGTCAATTGAAGTTCCTGTAGTCAGAAAAAACAACCCAAGCAGCAAGCCTCTAAATGGTCTTATGTCAGCTTCAATCTGGGTCCTGAAGTTTGTCTCAGCTAAAATTGCCCCAGCTAAAAATGCCCCGAGCTGCATTATGATATTTCATACAATTGTCCAGTTAATATTCAATTAAATGATTATCCAGTATTCCAAATTAAAAATCCTAAGCATTGGAAAATACGGAACCGTGTCACTAAAGCCCAACTTCTGTGTGAGTAGTGAAGTCCCAGCAATAGTCAGCAAGCAAAGAGCAACAAAAGCCTCTGAGCTCCTTGTATCTGCAACAACCTGAATTTGAGCAACAGTTTACTGCCTAGAACATATAAAAAATGAGTCTGGACACATATTATTTTTTCAGATAAAATTTTTTCTTGAAATATATTTGATACAGACCTCAAAAACTCTTCTGAGAATGTACTTTGCCCCAAGAGAAAGCAGACCCAATCCACCTAGTGCCTTTAAACTTTCTTGAGCAAGCATGGGCCATATACTTCCCTCAGTTATATTCTAGAATGAAAAATAAGAAAGCATAGGATGAAGAATGAATGCAAAAGTTGATGCATCTGATTATCAAATAGAAAGAGTGAGGATATTACTTATAGTTTACATCTCACCTGGCTCTCTAGAATTGGAAGTATGACTAAAAGAGGGACAACGGCCAAGTCCTAGAAGCAAGCAGAAAGGGAACGAAGTTAATTACATCAAATCTTTTCTTTACTGATATCTTATTTATCAATCTACAAAAACAGGTAAACTTATATACAAAATGAGTCCTAAGAACCACATTTTCTTTTTGAATAAAGATCTTTGGACACCCTTATGCTAGTATACACCTTGAAAGAGAAAGAGAGAAGAGAAATAAATGTAGGTATGATAGGTGATATGATTTGATAGGAAGAGAGAGATAGAGAGAAAAATAAGGTGTCTAGTAAGTGTTTATAATGTTGAGGTGTAGAAATATCAACACTCTTTCTTTTTATAAAAAAATTGCATACTTGGAGAATGAGACTGTAACCAAGCAAGAGTTTCAGACAAAAACCTGCAAAAGAAGTATTCCAAGAGTTGCTGAACCAAATCTTGTAGGAAGCTCACCTCTCTCTGCAAGAAGCTACAAATATATGCATATATACTTGATAAGTTACATTATCAATATTTAGTGTCATTCACATATAAGTATAATTTGTACAGATACAACTCAAGGTACTATTGATACATCAACACCGTCATCATGTCTTTTGTGCAAACAAGGTGCAGAAATTATCCTTGTTTATCCTCAACTTTAGTAGAGACATTCAAAATAAACAAATACCTGTAGGACAAATGCAGAAGATGACAGAGAGAGAGCAGCACCAATCACTACAGCTTCATCAACACTTCTGATGTTCACCTATGAATATGATTTCAAAATAAATTAAAGATTAAAGCAATGAAGCCTCTTCAAGTTTTATTGATATTATACATTTTCATATCTAGCTATGATTAATTATCTTTGTAAGCAAATAATCATCTTAAAAGATGAAGCTGTTAGATGCAGGTGTACAAATGGTTTTTATGTGAAACATGCCCCCAAATGCAAAAGCCATTAAGTGTGGACAAAACAAAACACATGGCCACTTGACTTGAGCTAAAACTACAATTTAATTAGAAGAATAGGGGCAGTTAGGAATGAACTACATAGTCCATGTCCTACTAGGTGAGATCGGCTACATGGATCAAACCATGTCATTAGGGCTCTATCAAACACCACTTTGAATAGGGATTTAATTACTAATTTAGAGCATAAAGGATTATCTAGTATCTGGTCAAATAGGACCTGGTAGAATGTATAGGAAGTGGGAACCACATCCTAAAGGCTCAAGTTTTAGGCAAGTGTCTATGGCAATTTTGCTCAAAGAATGTATAAGCTTCACTATCAAATTTCTCATTTGAAAGTGTGTAGTATACTATGTATGCATGCATTCTGTCTGTCTGTCTCTCACCAGAATGACTGTAATTTATAATCAAGATAAAGTACAAACATGAAACTAAGACAAATTGTTAGATATAGAAACCTTACCAGATCAGGCCTAGAGTGGAAAAGGAATTCCAAAATTTTTGTTCCAACAGCTCCATTAGGAGGAAGTTCAAAAGCAGTAAATGCTAAAGTAGACAATACAACCTTCAAAAGTGTTTAAATCAAAATTAAAATAAGGACAAAAAAGGCCAAATATGATTTTTAAATATTGAAGAAATTAGTACTTTCCTTACGCGTTCTAGAACAATATAAAGTATAATGGTGATGCCCTAACAATATATAATAGTTTTGCACTGTCACTCAATCACCAATCACATTTAGTATAACTTTTAAGATAATTTTGTAAAAGTCAACTCACCATACATGGTGGTTTGTGATTGGATGACAATGTAAAACTATTTACACTATTAGTACATAGTCTTTTTTCTCATATAATAATTCAATGGTAAAAACCATCATCTATGATAAGTTTATAGTCTTCGACATAGATGAAGCTAAATGATGAATAACATGAATGAAATGGCCTGAGAAATTTTCTCTGTCCCAAAGTGCCATACCTGAGCCAATCCCATCACAAAAGCATATTTTGCAAGAGCTTTCAGACGTGCAAGTGAAAGCTCTAAACCCATCTCAAACAGCTGCAGAGAAACAAACATTACTTCAGAGTAATTATACAACATGTTTATCAGAAATTTCGCTCAGGGTTATCACCATGAAAATAATATAGGTTATTGATACTTATATTTTAGAGTTTTGGATTATGAGATTTTACAAAATAGAGAAATAACATGCTAAAATATGTTTATATATCACAGTTTCAATGCTTCGTTTGAGGGTGGCAAACAAATGGGAAAAGAAAAAGTAGAGTAGCTAACGATGTATCTTACCAAGAAAAGGATCCCCCATTCGGATAAAACTTTAACATCTGTAAGGTTTCTAATTAAACCAAACTGATTGAGTACCACACCAGCACAGAAGAAACCAAGTATCTGAAAGTAACAACCATTAAATTTATTTCATTTCCATTATTTAATATAAGAAAGTAAATAAATAACACTAAGTCTAATTCTACTATGATGTGTGTGAGATTTAACATGCATATTTATAAATAATAAGTAGCTTTAGATATTTATTTTTAGAATTTAAAATCAATTCAAACTAATTTATGCAGTACAATTTCAAATTTCAATCAACTACAAATCTAGACTTTTCCAGTAATAGAATTGCAATCTTAAATTCATAGAACAGTAAAGCTCACTTCAAAATTTGTTTATTAAGTACAACAGCGACAACAAATATAATATTAATAACTGATGGGAATCAATTCATACACAAACTCCAAAACCAATATTTGTAAAAATAACTTGAAGATCAAGACTTCTGATTGTTATTTTGGCGTATAACAAGTACAACTGAATGGCAATAGATATTGAGTTTTCTGTTAATCATAGCATGTCCAATTTATAGCCATTCAAATTATCATCAAAACTTAAGTTGTGCATCCTTCTCATTGTTGATGCTTGTGTTAGTCTCATTTACTTAAAGAATGCCTTAGTCTATTTTAACTAGTCAAACTAATGCAGGAATTTACCTAAACTGATACAGAGCATTACATGATAATGAATGATGGTTATGATTATTGAGATGAGAGATTATCATAATTTCAAGAGCATAACTTAAAAAAAAGAGAGAGAGAAAAAGAAGTAAAACTCCAAAAACTTCTTACAGGACTGGCTTTAAGTGACTTGAATGTAGGCACAATTAAGACGGTCACAGCCAGGAAAGTAAGAGTATCCAATCCTAAATCATTAATGACATCAACAGCACCAGCAACATCATATGCTACATTTGTTTGTAGCCGTTCCCATCGCGGTCTATACAATCCTTTCCATGATGAAACATTGAGAGGAGACCTTTTAAAGAAATTTTCTGACAAGCAAGTCCTATGAAATATCCCATGACTAGCACCGTGTGGTAGTAGTGGCACTTGCTTGTTAACTGAATAAAGCATGAAAATAGAATTTCTATAAACTCGTGAAATAGCATGAGAGTAGCCCGGGCTCTTTTTCTTGGTAAGGTCATATCCCTGCAAGGAAATAATATTGCAAAGCAAATTTCAGAACAAGCAACTACTTTCTGAATACAGATTAGATTTCACAACAAGCTCAATTTACAGTTTAACATAATCACAGACAATTCTCAATTCTCAGTTCCTGGCTTCTTAACGAAACTAGGAATTGACTCTATTATCTGAACATGCACTGGGTTTAGCAACAACTTCAAATTTAAACATGTTCCGTTTCTATATTACTACATTTTCTTGCAGCTGATATATGCATGAGAAATGCTAACAACACATTCTTTTAACACATTTTTATAAACACACTCCTTCTTATCGGCTAAAATCTATTGGAAATCACAAATTTGTGTGCTCTCACTCCTTAGTTAAAGATTTCCACTCGTGTGTTCAGATAAAGTGTGTATCAGAGTATCAAAGAGTGTGTTGCGATTTGCGAACACTGCATAACATAACCTACCAACCCCATATCTGCATGACTCAAACCAACCCAACAATGAAAACAAACGAAACTGTAAAAAAAAAAAAAACACAAGAAGAGATGCTACCTTAAAGCTTTGGCAACAAGCTAAAGACTCCAACATAGTGGTAGTGCTCATGAAGCAATGAAACCCAACTTGGGAAAGCTCATTTGCGTTTGTTTGTGCCGCTTATAGACACCAACATGGAATTTGAATTATTTGTGTTGATTGCTGAAAGAAAACAAAAACAACAAAAATAATTGATCTTTAGAGTGTTCTGTACTTGGCTGCCTCAGAAAATAGAGGTGGTGGATAATGGCACACGTACACGTAGGAAGCTGTGAAAGAAAGAAATTAGGAAACTTTGCAGAAAATGAAAGGGTTTGGATGAGCTTTGAATAGTAATTAGATAAAATGTAAGTGTTTGGCAACCACAACAATTGTAGTTTCATTTCATTTGAGTCTGATGTGGTTTTCGTGGATCACAAACGATGTTCAGATTTTTCAAGTCAGATACACAATCTCCACGTGCGGATTGCATTCTCCACGTCATTATTATAGGAAAGTAAATGTAGGTAAATAGAACATTGGTCACCTAGGAGTCTAGGTAGGTCAGTTAGTTGAGTCGAGAAAATTAATATGTAGGAAAATTTATTTTTCTTATTTTTTTCATATTATCTAAAAAAAAAAAGTGTATTAATCATAACCATTCATCATTTATATTAATTTTATAATAGTTAAACATATAAAAAATAAAGACGAAAGAGTCTGATTGTCCGAATAACATAAAACATGATACAATGTACTAGCATTTCATATGAATTTAAAATTTAATAATATTATAAGCTAAAAGTTAACTTTTTATCTTTTCCAATTTATCATTTACAATATCTTTAATTTTAACTTGAAATTAATATTTTTTTAAAATATCAATAATTAAAAATAAGGTTTAATTATATTTTTGTTTCTCAATCTTCACAAATTCATTATTTTAATATTATAGTTTCTAATTTTGACACTTTAATCATCTACCTTTTAAAATATTATAATTTTAGTTCTAAACTAAAGTGATTGAAAGTGAAATATAATATTGATTTTTTTAATTATCTTTTTTTCTTTAAAAAAATCTATTTTTTTACTAATCATAATTATTTTTTAATATAAAAGTATATAAATATATAACACTACGGAATATATAAATGTGGATTTATTTATTTACATATGAAAATATAAATGTGGAATTTTAAATATGAAAGTAACCCAACTTATCACTTTCATCCAATCAAAAGAAAAGATATGATAACTTTTATAGTTTATTTATATACTTGTTATGAAACAAACACACTTGCGTGTCACCTTCTAACATGCATTATAAAGGATTTGATTCAATACTACTATTATCTGTTTTAGTAGGAAGATAAAAAAAAAAAAAGTAGTAAAAGATAGTAGTAGTATATCTCCAAATTCAAAATTCTATCATATTTTGGTCAAAGAAATGAGGTTGAACAAGTAGAAGAAAATAAAAAAAAGATAATGGAACTTGGTCCAATGGGGTGGTTAAAGAATGGGTCGGTGAGCGTGTGGAGACAACTCGAACACCATTTCCATATCTAATCCTACGATAATATATATAAACCCAACCTCACTTTTTGGTTGGTCAATTAAAGCGCAACTCTGTGTTATTAATTGCATTGCATTTGGATTTGCGATTGCAACCCATTCCAAACACAGCGCAACTCTACTATTATTCTTCACCAACTCCCATGGCGGCCGTCGGTGGATCCTCCGCTGCTGCCACCACCTCCCTCTCCTCCTCTGCCCGATTCCGCCGCTCCCTCCGCGCACCGCCTTCCCAACTCTCATTCCCACGCGCGCGCTTTTCCGTCAACGCCACGTGCCCCTTCTTCTCCGATAACAAAAATAACAACAATAATAATAACAATTCCCTTCCTCAAAATCAAAACGTCGTCGTTTCCAAACCCTCCCCTCTCGAGTTGCTCAAAGCTTCCGCCGCCGACAGTAAGTCATCATTCTCATTAAAATTGATTGATAAAATTACACATTACAGAATATTATGGAGTTGAAATTGTTTTTGTTTTTTTGTTATTATTATTAGGATATACGAAGGAAAAAAGTAGCATCATTTGCATAGGGCTTAACATTCACACTGCTCCCGTTGAGATGCGTGAGAAGCTTGCGATCCCAGAATCCCATTGGGCTCAGGTTATTAAGGACCTTTGCACTTTCAACCACATTGAAGAAGCCGCGATTCTCAGCACCTGCAACCGCATGGAGATCTATGTTGTGGCTCTCTCTCAGCACCGTGGTGTTAAGGAAGTTACTGATTGGATGTCCAAGGTATGTTCTTTTGTGTAAATAAATCACCTTTTATGGATTCCAAATAAATCCCTGAAACTGTCACGGGTTTCATCTAATTTTCGTATGTTAACGCTATCACTTAAGTCACACGTTGCATGTAACAGTTGGATTTACATGATCATGTAGTTTTGGTTTTAGGGACTTTTTTTTATGAATTTTTCCAAGTTTCTAAAGAAGAAATTGGTGGTTTACCCATGTTCTGTTCTTGTTTTTGTTTAGAAAGGAAAATTCATGGTTGCGTTTTTTTGTTTAGGTGAGTGGGATTTCAATAGCTGAGCTTCGTGAGCACCAAGTTTTGCTGTATAACGCAGATGTCACACAGCATCTGTTTGAAGTGGCGGCGGGGCTTGACTCGCTTGTTCTTGGGGAGGGTCAAATTCTTGCTCAGGTGAAGCAGGTTGTGAAAGCTGGTCAGGGAGTGCCTGGTTTTGATAAGAAAATCAGTGGTTTGTTCAAGCAGGCAATTTCGGTTGGGAAACGGGTTAGAACTGAGACTAACATTTCATCCGGATCTGTATCTGTCAGCTCGGCTGCTGTTGAGCTTGCACTGATGAAGCTTCCAGATTCCTCCTTGGAGGATGCTGGAGTGTTGGTGGTTGGGGCAGGGAAGATGGGGAAGCTTGTGATCAAGCATTTGGCTGCCAAAGGGTGCAGAAGAATGGTTGTTGTTAACAGGACCGAAGAGAAAGTCAATGCCATTTGGAGAGAGTTGAAGGATGTTGAGATCGTGTTTAGACCGATTTCAGAAATGCTGGCGTGTGCTGCTGAAGCTGATTTGATCTTTACCAGCACGGCGTCTGAATCACCATTGTTTTCTAAAGAGAATGTGCAGATGCTTCCTCTGGTTAGCCATGGGAGAAGGCGGCTCTTTGTTGATATATCTATTCCTAGGAATGTCGAACCAGGTGTCTCAGATCTGGAGACTGCGCTTGTGTTCAATGTGGATGATCTGAAGGAAGTCGTTGCAGCTAACAAGGAGGATAGGCTTCAGAAAGCTGAGGAAGCCCGGGGAATTATACTAGAGGAGTTGAATAAATTTGAAGCGTGGAAAGACTCGCAGGAAACTGTTCCTACTATTAAGAAGTTTAGAGCTTATGTTGAGAGGATACGAGCCTCGGAGATGGAGAAGTGTTTGTTGAAGATGGGTCCTGATGTCTCAAAGCAACACAAAGATGCAATTTATTCCCTTAGTATGGGTATTGTGAACAAGCTACTTCATGGTCCCATGCAGCACCTAAGGTGTGATGAGAATAATGATAATAGTCTGAGTGAAGTGCTTGAGAATATGCGTGCCCTTAACAGAATGTATGATCTTGAGACAGAAATGTCCTTGATAGAAGAAAAGATCAGAGTCAAGATGGAACGGGTTCAGAAGTAGATTCTTCTTCAATTGGTTTAGTTTTATTTGATTCCTGTGGGGGCTGCAACCCTTGCCATTTTGTACACTAGTAGATTGAGGCCCTTTGGAGGCTAATTCTTTCAATTATTTTTTAACATTATACAGAAGTAATTAGACATTGATGCTCCCACAGTATTCATCATGCTATATTTTTCTCAATGAGCTTGATATAGAGCAGTTGTAAATTCATGATCCTCATGACAACAGATGATTCTTGTATTTTCAATAACATCAATGTTGGTACGGAGTATTAATGAGAATAAGATGTTATGTTCAAATGTGTGTATTTGATTTTTGGTTTTGACCTCTTTTTACTTCATTCTCTTCGTCTACAATCTGTTCTTTTCAGTACTACCAGTACCAGTTTCAATAAGCAAATCTTCATCCTCAACTTCGAAAGGTTCTCAGAAGCTGGTTCTGTTATATGCTTTATTGCTTTTGGTTTGTGAGCTCCTCTTCAAAACTGTGTTTTTTCTTCGTGTTCACATCTTCATTTTTTTAACTCCATAACCATTCTCTATCTCTTAAACACCAAAGATGCATCACAGTGGATCACTAGACTATATCAAACCATAGATGGTTTTCTAGTGCACCCAAGAGAAAACAATAAAAGGATTTTGTCCACACATAACTCATTTATGACATGATAAAGGGATTTTGTTCATACATGACTCGGCATTTGCCGTCCATGCCTGATGAAGACTAATTGTGTCTTGAAATCTTCCAACTTATGATACCAACCCGTGGTGCCTATCTTAGTTAGAGTCAAACCAATAGACACAAAATATGACCTGTACATACCAATGCCTAATGGTCAGCAAGGATCTTAATTTCCCATAAGAAAGGTATTTGATTTGAGAAGTTTAAACAATACAAAATTGGCATTAAGAGAGCTTTATCTCAATAAATAAGTCTACCTGTCTCCTCTATGGTTAGTTGAGATTTAATGTGAATTATAGACTTTAGTTCAATTTGATGAGATTGGTAATCTACCAAAAAAAATGATTATATATTCATTTATGATGCTATCTCCAAGATCAAAATATTATTTTTTTCCTTAATTTTAATTATAAAACAATGTTAAAAATATCTAAAATTAATTAAATTATGCACTAAATTTGACTTTTTGTAGGCCTAAACTATTGTTGACTTAAAAAATAATAATAGAAAAAATTCTTGCTCTACTTTAATTTAATGTCTGATGAATGATGATTCTTTTTTCTCATGTTTCACACTTCCCATGATAAAAGGGTAGAAAGGTAAACTCACACAGATGCGCATTGACACCACAAGTTGGATTTCTGCGTGACACAAAAATCAACCCTTCTCCCATTATTTTCCCCAATTGTTTTCTTTTTTAAGTCATTCTCGCCGTTGATTAAGGATTTTTTTTTTGTTAAAAATATATTAAATATTATGAATTGTGATTAAAACGTATCAGTATTTTTTAATAAAAAATGATTTTATTTAGTAAAAAGCAACTTTATTTAAAGGATTTGACAATGCTTTTGTTTATAATAATAAGAAACAAAAAGTTCTTTCTCTTGGATGCATCACAGAAGGAATTGAACACAACTCTCACAAATTACCAAAATCTCCTTGAAAAATCACTGAATACCGGAGAATGAATACAGAAATGTTGACTATGATGCTCTCACATTGTGAACCAGGTAACTGCAATCCATTTTTACCACCAAGGTTTATTTGATCTTGGAGATAGCATCATAAGATTCAGCACACTAACATCTCACTTAACTCTTGGAAATGCATGCTCTCACATGGTTCTCTGCCAATCAGAGAAACATGTCCAGAATGGTTCTGCCATGTTCACATGTCATTTGCCAGCAATCAATTATGAAGTTATCAAAAGGCGGTGTGCAATATTAAAGTGTCTATACTCCATACTGTCCAGCAGAAGCCACAATTGGACCATGCAGACAGGTCTTTTTTTTGAGTTTGGGAATGTCACTATATTATTTTAAGAGTGCAGTACAGCTTTGCCAGTTGTGTGGTTTGTATTATATAAACATGCTTATTAAATTCTCTCTTACATTTGGTATAATCAAGCGTGCTTTAAAAAAAGGTTGATTTCCATACACCCTTGATCAATGAATAAAATTGAGATTACATGAAGGCATTTGCAAAAACTTGGATATGCTTGTTGTGTCTAGAATTATACCATTGTAGATCACACAGTACAATTACAAAGTGTGGCAGTGGTTATAAAGATTAAATTGAAGGCTCTACGGATTTCATTTGATCCGTCCATCTCATTTTGTGGATTAATATCTTCTATGGATTTGATTGATGGTGCAACATCATCAGTTTTAGGTCACACAACTTATTGTTGTTAATTAAATAAAAAGGATAATGCACTCATTGCTTATTAAAATTTCCCTCACAGGCTAGTTAGTCTGATGTAAATATGTACTTGTACTTGCTAAATATAAAAAAAAATCGAATAGAAGATTTCGTACCAACAACAATAATCTGAATGCATGGATTAAATGACAAGTTAAGGCCCTACGATGAATGATATTTAGATCGGAGCTGCTTTCAGTATATCTTACGCTCGACCAAATCAGTAGCTTCCTTTCTTCATCAAAGCTTTCCTTCCAACCAAGATCAGCCTTGAACATTTCAAGCACAACCCAAAATTCTCATATCTTGATCCCAGAACTTGGCAGCATGCCCCCCAACATCTCAGTGGAAGTTTTCAGTTCACGCTATGTAAGATTGAATTCAAACAGCTTCTTCACTTTCTATAGTCTACCAGTTCTTCGTAAGCCATTGTGGATCAGTTGTGATAATATATCAACCCATGTGTCGGGAACACCAGGCAGACACCAATGCATGCAATCCTGACCCCAAACTGCAACTGCATCCTTCTGTCCTAACCAAATTGCTGGATGAGCATCGGCTCTAAACTCGCTTAAATGATTTAAATCAAGCACTTGAATGTGTGTGCCTTGTAATGCATCTTCAATCACAAAATTCAAGAGTCTTGCTTCCTTGTTAACTCCGTTGTTCCTGGGTTCAAACCATGAGTCAAGCTGTCCAGGTATTAGTATATTATTCCTTAGGCCAATGCTTAAAAACACATGGGGGCATGGAACAAAATTCAACAGGCCCTTCAGAAAACATGAAACATTCAAGTCGTTTAAAATTAAAACTTCTATCAAATGCCAGCCATAATTGGATGTTTATGTGAGATGCTACCCATGGTACACAACAATGAAATTCAGGAAAGTAAGTTCTATAGTGTTGCAATTTCATAGCATAACAAGTTGGGAGGACTGTGAAAGTGATGAGCATTATAAGGGGGAAAATCTTTACCTAGGAGACATAAAAATTAATGCAAGTTTCAGAAATACACACCTCATTCTCCTCAAGGGGCTTGTTGAACAAGCAGCTCCCGTTTTGATTCCAGTCACCACCATAAAAGTGCCTTGGGGATTGTAATCTCCAGAATTTAAGTGTGTTTCTAGAAAATTCTTTTTGTATGTATGCGACCATGTTAGTAAGAACAACTTTAAGTCCATCCAACACCGCAAGTGGTGGAACTATTGGTTGTCCAGCTTTATAAAAGACAAGAGGTTTCTCTTTTGGGAATTTGTCACTATTCCACCTATTACAGACAAAATAAAGCAACTATGTATTCAATTATCAACACAGTTCATAAACATACTGAGGCAACCCAAAGATTAACCAGAGATCAGTTGCATCAAAATATGTTGCAACATGGGTAATACTGAGTTCTTTTCAATGTTTTAACTATCATTACTTGTTTAATTCATTCAAGTTGATTGCTTTTTAACAATACTTTTTATAATCAAGTGGTACCGCATCATCATTCACCCATAAGTTACGAAATTCAGAAAAAATGAAGAAAGAATTACCAGTGACCAGTATTAAACACCAGAACATCATAGAAACCAGCAATTTTAGCCCAATCATCTGCGGGAACATCAACATCAACTCGATAAAAGCCTTCCGATCCATCTTTCACCCCAGCTTCAGATTGTTTTGGCTGCCACCTTTGTTTAATCAGTAATGAGCTCATAAGGTTTCCATTTTGAAATTAACATCAAAGAAACAAATAAAAATAAGACAATTAATTAAGATAGAGTCAGTAGTTGAAAATTTTCAGAGAAATAAGCTGAAAGTTGAAACTGTCAACAACATACTAAAACAAGGTAAAAGAAGGAAACAGAGATGGTCAACTTTATGGATTGCCATCTTTAACCATAAATGGAAACATTTGACTCATAAATATGGCTGTGAGCTGCAGTCAGTATAGGAGAATTAATCATAAATGGAAACGGAAACATTTGATTCACAAATATGGCTGGAAACAGAGATGGTCAACTTAATGGATTGCCATCCGTAAACATAAATGGAAACATTCCATTCACAAATATGGCTAATGGCTAAAACTGTGAATCAATAGCACAACAATTTATAGATAACTAGGATAGGTCAGTGTTGCAACTTGCAACCCAGCCAGAACTTCCAGTCATTAACTACATCTGCCAACTAGAGCATCACTTGCCCTGTACAGTAGTTTAAAGTTTAAAAACACCACTATTTCAACTCATGAAAAAGTTTGTGGCTTTAACCTCCTTAAACTACCACCCATCAAACTTCATCCCAGTATTCCACTGGCACACGCCCCTCAACAATGAGTCTCAACAATCAACAACACATCATATAGATGAGACATAAGGCAAAATGCATGCCTTAAATGTCATACCTCTTGCTTGAATTTTAGGTACCCAATACAATACAACCTAGTACCACCCGGTTTCCATCAATCTTCCACCAAAAGTTCAACACTTAAACAAATCTCTAAGAATCCAAGCTCATTCTCTGCATGATCTACCCCAAAACAAGCTTTAAACTTGACATAAAGTTCCACACTTGCAGCCACCCCTTCATGCGAAATGCACCCACAAACCATTTAGCCACGACTTACGAGTTACATACACATCTACGAATAAGTTCTCAATTTGCAAAATTCTGAACCAAAACAAAGAAAAAAAGAAAAATTGCTTAAGGAGAAGAACATTACTCGTATCTAGAGAGCAAAACGGCGCGGTGATAACCGACGGTGACGTTGAATTTGGGGAAATAGGCACCTCTCCAAGCACCCTTCTTTTTCCACTTTTTGGCGCCCATATCAGCGACCCTGAGAGTGCAGAGAAAAGAGGCCAAGAAATTCTCGTTAAGTGAGTCCCCGACAAACCCAACATTCCGGTTCCTCATGAGACCCATGAACCGAACCGGGTCGATCCGGGGCAAGTGGCAGGTCCGCGGGACCCACTTCCACGAATTGATGAGACTCATGTTGCGGCGCTCGTTCCGGAGGCAGTTCCAGGCGTTGCGGTGGAAGGGGCATGTCTGGTCGTAGAGAGGGGCGCGGTTAGGATCCGAGACCCAGCGGCCTCTGAAGAGGTTGCAGGCGTTGAGGGAGATTGCGGAAGATGAAGATGAAAATGTGCTGAGAGAGAGGAATGAAGAGAAGAAATAGAGGGTTGCGAATGTTAGTAGGATTAGCCACGGGAAGAGATGTGAAGGGAGCTTTGGAGACATTCTCGTCTTCCGATGTGTGACGCCGGCGGTGTCCAATTCATGCTCCGACTATGGGGTTCATTTTCTTCTTTACTTTCATACTTACAAATGTTGTCATTTTTTTTATGAACCAAGAAAAAAAAAACATAAACAAAGTTTTTTATTTGGTATTATTTTTTTAGGGCTTCTTTGGGCAATAATAAAAATATCCTATTAATAACATTTAAAAAAAAGTATTTTATGGTGGTAAGAAAAATATTTTATTTTACACGATCAATCAATAAAAATTCATTTTTTTATATAATTACTATAGAAGTTAATAAATTTATTAAATGACACTGTAAACATCTTTAATAACATTTGATAATGTGTAATTCTTTTTTAATAGTTTTTTTTAATCATTCAATCTATGTACTTATGACATAAAATAGAAAGTTCGCAGTAAAAAAACAGAATAGTTTTGGTGTTCTATAAATAAACGGAGGCAAGGACACCACATTAGTAAAAAAAAATGAATATTTGAATTTGAATTTGAATGATAATAAAATATCTGGAATAGGAGGATTTGGGTGGCATAAAAGATAATTTAATTAATCTGATAATTGATGGAAATGGAAATAAATCCCACTAACAAGTTGGCAGTAGAGTACGACACTGACTCACTACTCACAGAGGCAACTCAGCGGAGAAGAAAAAGAGATTAATAATTAATTCATAATTAATAATAAAAACAAAACGCATCAACATCAACATCTTCATTCTTTCTGTTTCCGTTCTCTCTGGATCTATATTTCAATTGAAGAAGATGGATTGCGGTGGTGCTGGTCCGAGTCTGTTTCCGATGCATCGTTGCAAAACCATTCACCTGGTTGGTAATACTATTTATATATATTCACTCTTCCTCTTTTCAACTCTCTATCGTTAATAGTATAAAAAATAATCATTTATTCGTTCATTCAATTCAGGTGAGGCACGCGCAGGGGATCCACAATGTGGAGGGTGACAAGAACTACAAAGCCTACATGAACCCCGATTACTTCGATGCCCATCTCACTCCCTTAGGATGGCAACAGGTTGACAATTTGCGTAACCATGTTCACGCCTCTTCCCTAATCAACTCCATTGATCTCGTCATTGCATCTCCTCTCATCAGGTACCCTTTTTCTCTCTCTCCAATTACCTACCTTTTTAATGCAGATACATACATGTCGTCAATATGTATGTTGGGAACACTAGGGATTGACATAACTTTTAGACACCTAATGGAGGAAGTTCCCATACTGAGAAAAAACTCTTCGGGCTCGCCGAGCGGAGTAGTCTTTGGCGTAGTGGGCTTGCATATACCCGTGGGTAGGACCAAATTGTATTTTGAGAATATAATTTCATGCACAAATTTATCCCTAAATGTAGCAACGCAAGCTAACACTGGGTATTGTGGGTTAGGTATTCTGCTTCTGAAAATTACATTTTTATCTGCATTGAGTGAAACAAAAGACAGCCTTTGACTTGTATGGTGCACCTTATTTATGGCTTTAGGACTCTACAAACAGCTGTTGGGGTATTTGGAGGTGGGGGTTACACCGATAAAACAGACGTGCTTCCTCTTATGGTGGCAAATGCAGGAAATAGCTACCGTGCTGCAATTTCAAGTCTAAATTCCCCACCAATTGTTGCTGTTGAACTTTGTCGTGAACATTTGGTATGGAATTCTACTCTCTGAACATCTTTTTTACTTGTTCAGGAGAGAGAGTACATCATGTTGCTACATGTACTCTTGTTAACAAGTTCAATCTCCATTTTTGCATAGGAAAATTTTGTGCTTTGGTCATAAAAATCTTTTAGTCATCAATATAAAGCCTGCAAACCCAAAGTAATTTTGGAATCTTATTTCAAGGGGGAGAAGGATTCAGAAGTTTGTTACTTCATGACTAATAGACTTGAAGACTTTATTTATTATGCAATTCATGTTTTGTGCTAAAAATGGAGGATAGAACAAGAGTATGTATAAATTCAGTCCTACTGGCTAGAATGACTAGTGAGATCGATTCCCAACTCATTTTTTGTAGTCTTGCTTAAATTTTGGCTTAGAGGTGGGTTTCGAAAGTCATTAGGCTATGATATTAGTTTTAAAAATTCTTCAGATGTCACCAATAGGAGGTAGAACAACCATTTAAAATTACCCTTGCATCATTGTGGATCAACTATGAGTAATCAGTTTGATTGTGTGAGAAGCAATTATTGAGCAGTGATCTAACTACAGGTCGCTGAATGCTTGAGGAATCAAAAAGTTGGATGAAAAAAATAAAAAAATAAACTTTAAAAAATAGGAAGTAAGCAATCAATTTATGCATTTGCAGCTTTTTCATTTTCTTTTTTCCAACTATAAAATTATCAAAAGCTTACCTTTTATGAGCAAAGACAGTTTTAGTACAATTTTTTCATAAGGTTTCTAAAGCTTGATTAACATTGGCATATGGGGTATGCACTATGGACCTTACAAATTTCTCTACATTTTCCTCATGCAGGGAGTTCATCCCTGTGACAGAAGAAGAAGTGTTAGCGAGTATCAATTTCTTTTCCCTGCTGTTGATTTTTCACTGGCAAGTGCTTAGACTTCAAGTGCCCGATTATAGAAGACAGATAATTCCTTTCTTTAGCTTTAAAAAGTTGGCCAAATTTTATTTTGTTCTCTTTGGGTTTATGTTAGTCTCTTCAAGTTTTTGTTTCAGTTAGATAGTGATGAGGATACTTGGTGGAAGGCCAATGTTAGAGAGACAAAGGAAGAACTTGCAGCTAGGGGGCTCAAGTTCCTGAACTGGTATGAGTTTGTTACCATCAGAAACTTCTAAAGGTTTATTTTAGGAGTTTGTTACGTCAGCAATACTACACATTGTAAACAAACTAAAATTGGACTTTGATGTATATCAAGTTAATTTAGTTCTACTATGTAAGGCTCTTTGCAATAGGAATATAAAATCAACCCATCTTTGCAATATTTTAAGAAACTTACCATATAGAGCTGAGTATGTGTTTAATGTAATTGAAGCTGCTGAAAGGGCTGTCACTGAACCCACATGACCCTTGAAATTGGAAGACAAATTAATTGCCTGATTCTTTCATCTGATATTTCAGTGGATCCCTATGTTTATGTCCCACTTTGTGAGAAATTAGTTCATATCTACTTGTATTATGACTATTGGAACTGGTACATTGCTATCAAATATCAATTCTGATATCCAGGAATTTAGTTGAAGAATTATGTAATTCTCTATTCAGGAAACAAGTGTTCATTTTCTTCTTTTTTTTGTTTTAACGTTCCATTACTTTTATGTAAGAAACTGGAAATTGCCACCAAATCTGATGTGATTAAAATCTCCGAAGATGTGTTTTTACTTTTTTTTAATCAAGGTTGTGGACGCGAAAAGAGAAGGAGATAGCAATTGTGACACATAGTGGATTCTTGTTTCACACACTAAATGCCATTGAAAGTGATTGCCATCCCTTGGTAAAGAAAGAAATATCCAAGCAGTAAGCTCTCATGCCTCTGACCTAGTTATTTCTGATTTGCTTACCTCTGTGCTAAATTGCTAACTGAGTTGAATGTGCATGATTTTGGAGAGAAAATATTTTTCTGTTTCTTTCTTGGAATACATTTTATGATTTAATTCCCGATCTCTATATTTATTAAAACTTAAAAGAAATCATTATTCATTACTGGCTTTGTTATCTTATCACTTATCAGTCTTAGATATGTAGAAGGTAATTTCCATATTTTGCACTTGTTATGTGAGGCATATGTTATTCTTATGTGGTATTTTCCTACAACTGTTAAACATGATGACAAATCTAGCCAATCCTGGGTGATGTTCATCAGTTTATGCATTGAAGCAAATGATTGACTCGTTTCACATGTCCTTACAGCTTTGCCAACTGTGAACTTCGCTCCATGGTGATTGTGGATAGAAGGTGAGTTTGCAAATATATACATAAAAAGAAAAAGAAAAAAAGGCTTCTTTAACTGTAATCAAGATTTGTTTGTTTTTCCTCCAGTATGATAGGATCGGAAGCATCAACCACTAACTATCCAGGCAAGATACCTTCTGGGCTGGACCTCCCCAGTGATGTTGCAGATGAGATTGAGAAGTCTGAGAAATGAGGATTTTGACTTCTTCTACTTGTTTGTATGTGTTCAGGATCATTCAAGTACCGGTTCCGTTCTTCTATTTGAAGTTCACTATTACAAACTCTAACATGATTATTTCAGATTATACAAACTGTGCTGATTCTGTCTTGAAACCTAATAATTATTGTCTGCAGAAATATTTGTTAAATCAAGTATAACCTTGTAGGAAATCAAATGACCCGAGTGTGGCAACACAGTCACAAAACACTTCTGACTGTTGATGGAACAGTTTCGGAAGAGGATTGGTTGCCTCACTCACTCGTGTCACAAACTCATTGTTAACCAAGATCGGTTTTAAATTAAAATTAACCACTTATTGTTTAAAATGATTTTTTAGTTAATAGCGTATCAAATCAACATCTTTTACGGGCACCATTTGTCTCCCTTTCCCCATTTTCAAAAGCAGAATTGTACAGAACACAAACCTTCACTTTTCACTTTTTCAACTAAACGGGGGAAAAATACAAACAGACACGGATGATTGATAGTGTGTATGGAAGTGGAAGCACACCAGAACAACTAAATGTGGATTTCCAACTTGCCTTGTGATTTTACTTTAAGCGTGAGAATCTTGAATGTGAAACCAAATACAAATAGTATGTTTTAAGAACCAATTCTATTAAATATTAGTAAACTCAATTCTTTTGGTCAAATTACACTTTGTGGAATTTATTCAAAGACCATACAACTAAGCTAATTATCTATAAATTACCTGCGTTCATAATGAGATGAGTGGTAGGATATCATGTATATTCCTAAATATTAGCTTACAATTTTACTTGACATCTTACCTAATATTAGGCTAATATTAAAGGATATACTACATGGTAATGATACAACTCATCTCATGAGAAAATAAGTACAATGTAAGTATCACAAAGCAAACATAACATTTGAACATTGATTAAGTGAAAAAACATTAAGCAGTAATTGATAAGATAAGACATTTATAGAATAACAAACTTTAATATTATGTTTTGATAATAAACATTAACCATGTATGACATTAGAGGAGTGAACTAAATATTCCACCAATTGCCGTTTTTTTATGGTACATAATTTTTTTTTTTTTTTTGGGTACATATACCAATTATTATTATTATTATTATTATTATTATTATTATTATTATTATTATTATTATACATGGCAACTCGCATTATAATTATTTTTTTATATGAGAATGAGAATAGACATTCTTATCCATTGAATTAAATTAGAAGGTAAGGATTAACGCAGTCTTTTAAAAATTAACATACACCAAAACCATCTCTTTTCCTTCTTTATTGCAATAGATGAAAATGTGTTCTTATTTTCAACATAATTTTCATATGAATTGCTCCATATATATATTCTTCCCTTTGTTGGAGAAAAATATGAAAAAAAAGAGTTAAAAGTTACTTTTTTAATATTCAACTTGTAAAAGTTATTAGGAGACTTCTTATATACATTAATTATAAGAGAAATTATTTTTTAATTTTATTTTTATAGATGTCTTACTATCAACATTTATCCAAATAGGTGCATATTATAATAATTTTCTTATTATTGTCATCTGTAATAGTAAGATCAGTATAATATTCGGTAGGCAATAGCAATGTCCACGTAGTCAAAGAGAAATTTACTTGCTATTTGTTCAATTACTTCAAAGTCAAAGGAACAAATCTCTTTTCCGTGTTCATTAATTTATCAAAATAAAGTTACCCTTAGTGTTCACTTATTTAAATGGTCTAACAAGCTGTTGTTACCTTAGTAGTATTTGTTAATTCAGAGAGGTACATTGCAGGAAAAAGTTAAAGAAAGATGTGATCATCATATGCATGTACAAATTGCTGAAGGGACATTCAAAAAAGCAAAGACAGTTGTTAAATTTGTCTCTCTTTCATTAATGGATCACTTTGTGTGATACACAATTGATATTGAGCACTTTTTCGTGTTCACGTGGTAGATTACTTTTCAGCAAGGGAATTGAACAAGAACAAGCATCTACACATGACAGCCATGGAAATAGTTTCACGGTTGGGGAGCATCCTCCAAACAAAGGGTAAGGCACTCTAATATTTCCTTGACGAAAGTCATGCTCAAGTTTTGTATCAGCTACTTAATTACTTACAACCTTAAATTATAGTACAAAAATAAAAATTATGCTCAGTCATAATTAAGCTAATCAATATCATTTTCATATAGATGTAAGAAGTTTACTTAATCATTAGACACATCATCTTAATTCAGATTGGAGTAACTTAATCTTAACAGATCAAAGCTGAGGTTAATTTCCGTGCAAGATGAGTACTACCGTTGGAGTGTTAATCAGTATCTAGTAACTTAGCTTTATTCAAATACAAAATGATTCTGATGATGAAAAAAAGCCATACCATGCTTCCTCTTTCGAGGAGAAAAGAAAAGTGGATTTCCTAGTCAGAGTTTCCATCTTGTTGCATGTGTTTCCCAGCTGATTTTGGCTCTATATGTGTAGAATCTACTAGATTTTATTTTACCCACTCCTCTCGTATATCCAATAATCCCCGTAGTTTTTTTCTATGTAGCAAAATTAACATTGACTTGACAACTATATGCAAATTCAGTGGAATGTTTTTCTTCACCATAGAATTTGCTTTCAAGTTTTAACAATATTTGGTGGTATCCATGTTTAATTTCCTACCTTTATTTTTCTGGTTTTATTAATTTGCATAACTTGTCGATTCAAGATACTCGATCAATGTAAGCCGTTGAACATGCATGGTCACTGGATATAGTTATGGTAAGATGTCAATTCTCACAGATTATTGGTTTAGTTTGTTGCTTCTCATTGTTGTTTATATAACAACTAACTAAACTCCATAAATATTCATTTTAAACAATTTATTTCATTTATTTTTATTAAAATTTAAAATCAAAGCTGTACTATATATATAAATTAAAATGATTAACCTCACAACTTTGCAAGCCATAAAACTCCAATAACATTAATGAGAAATAATTAATTTTAGATTTTATAACAAACAATAATAACCCTTCCTCTCCAACAAACACTTGCTTATCCGTTGATAATTAAGTTATAAGTTATAACTAAATACAAAAATCACGTGATTTTGTTTACGGGCTTCCACAAAAGTCAATAACTCTGATAGTTCATGATAAAAAGGGAAATACATTGAACAATTAGACTTGTCTCAAGTCTCAACTTTCATACAGTTCTCAAATGAACTTGTTCAAATTTTCTGATAGCAACGTATCTTTTCTTTCATGCCATACAAATTTACAATTTTCAAGTACTCGATAGTGTGCAATCAAATGCTGGTACACTAGCATGAAATTGAAATATGAAATATGACTCTTATCCCTTATCGCACACTCCTTCAAGTTCAATCAAAACGATGCGGGTCCCTCCCCAGAAGACAAATGTTATTCTCACCGCGACAAACACGCTCTCAACCTTATTTCCAGCCACGTGACGCAACAAAACAAACCAGTGGCATCCAATTTTCCACGCACCCTCACTCCCCAAGAATTAAACCCCATAAATATAAATATTAATTTTAAATAAAGCCCTTCCTTCACTCACTCACTTTTCTATTCTCTCATTTCTCTGATAGAAATGGAGAACTACCAGTACCCGGCGTCGTACCCGGACTCCGGCGAGTCATCGCCGCGCTCGAGGGAGATCGACTTCGAGAACCCGCCGCCGTGGGACGAGCAGCAGAGCCAGAACTACAAGGCCAAGTTCATGTGCAGCTACGGCGGCAAGATCCAGCCGCGAACCCACGACAACCAGCTCTCCTACGTCGGCGGCGACACCAAGATCCTCGCCGTCGACCGCTCCGTCAAGTTCCCGGCGTTTCTCTCCAAGCTCGCTGCTCTCTGCGACGCCGCGCCGCAGGACCTCACCTTCAAGTACCAGCTCCCCGGCGAGGACCTCGACGCCCTCATCTCCGTCACCAACGACGATGACCTCGAACACATGATGCACGAGTACGACAGACTCTATCGCCCTAACACTAAACCCGTCAGAATGAGACTCTTTCTCTTCACTCTTTCGAACTCAAACACAACAACAAACCCTAATCCCTCTTTCTCCTCCGAACGCGACCGTTTCGTCGAGGCTCTTAACTCGGGTCCGATTCCGACTCAACCCGACCCGGTCAAAACTCCACCTGTCACTCCTTCCAATGTTGACTATCTATTTGGTTTGGACAAGGCCGTTGTTGCTCCTCCCACGCTTCCTCCTTCTTTCGTTG
The DNA here is from genome assembly GCA_014843725.1 of Amphicarpaea edgeworthii. Lineage (NCBI taxonomy): Eukaryota > Viridiplantae > Streptophyta > Magnoliopsida > Fabales > Fabaceae > Amphicarpaea > Amphicarpaea edgeworthii. Next base: position 24,218,479 of record CM026328.1, read on the forward strand.
CTGCTGCTAAGTTCCAGGATCCCGTGCCAGAGCCTCTCGCGCCGACGCCGCCGGAGTATCAGTCTCGCGGCGGAGTTTCCGTTTCCGTTTCCGATAGAGTTGTCGGATCGGATCCGAATGTGAACTCCATCGAAATTCAGAGACAGTTGCAGCAGGAGATGCAGCGTTTGCAGTTTGCGGAGAACGAATACCGGAGGAGGAGTGAGGATGGATTCGCCGCTGGATATGCTGCCGCCGGAGGTGATTATTACATGCAGAAGATGCCGGAGAAGGTTCCGCCGCCGAATGCGCCGCCTCCGGCGGCGTACTGGTCGGATAAGCAGTTTACCGGCGATGGATATCAGACGACGGTGACGACGTCTCCCGGAGGCGGTGACCAGCCGATGTATGTCATCCAGGCGCCGGGGACGTTCTACCACGCGCCAGTGGTGCGGCCGCCGGCGGCGCAGGGGTACTACGCCGTGCAGAGGATGGGTTCTGAGGGGTACCGTGAGCAGGCGGTGTACGGCGGAGCGCCGCCGCAGCAGAAAACGGCGTATTCGTCGGCGGGGCAGGTTAAGGGACCCGTGTATTCGGATGGATATGGCGGCGTGGTGAGGCCGGAGAATGCGGGGTACGCGCAGGTGGCATATGATAGTGCGAGTGGGAGACAGGTATACTATACTACTGCGCAGGGAGGTGTGGTGCACGCGCCGCCGCAGCAGTACCAAGGTGTTCCGGCTCCGGATGTGAGGCCGGTGGGCCAGGATGTTAAGGTGGTTAACAAGGCCTCACAAGGTTCAGTGTGATTAATAGCTGTGATTAAGATTGTGATTATTATGTTAATTTTGAAATAAATAATACACTAAATATGCTTTGCTTTTTATTTTTTTTTGTTATGGTTTATATATAAATACAGATATTGTAAGCTAATAATATTATGGTCATTGTTTAAATTTTTTGGGTTTGTTGGATTATGCTGTTCTAGGTTTTGTAAAAGCACTAAAATGAAACATGCATTGTCATGTTTTTAGAGATTAAATTGTATTATTTAAATCTAACAAGAAATAATTTTTAAGTTGATCTCTTAAAGAACAAGAAAGTGTGGAAAATAGCGGAAAGGCGTAATTGAAAGTTTTGTCTTGGTCTGAATGATCATCCCTTCGATAAAAACACTTGTGTGTGCATAGATTCAGAAGGCACAAAAGTTTAGCAATCAAATATTGAATGCATATATGCATTATATTATTATATTATGGCCAATTTTGGATCCTACCCTTCCATCCCCCAACTAATACCAGCTGTGCATTTATTTTTTCTCTTTAATTTGGTTCAAATTAATTCAAAGTTAAAATACTATAAAAATAAAAAGTTATGAGTTGAATGATAATTTATAAAAAGAAGTTGTAAGACAATTTAGAATTGTCCTTGATGAAGAGTGCGTTTTCTGTATTATTATAATGAAATGCTGCCAATGATTGATCCCACCACGTCTTCCTTTGACTTAAAGAAGGGTGAGTCTCTCCCCCCGAATTTCCTCGAAGTTTCATTGCCTACACTTGCAAGTTGCAACTACTTGATGACATGCTATGGCCAAAATTTCTTATCCCAATGGAACTATAAAATTAAAATTATTTAAAGTGAGATACTTCCCATTTTACTTTGAGGGAATATTTTTCAAACATGTATGAAAAAAATCAGGGACTTAATTAATATTTTAATTTTTGGGTTATAATTAATTGTTTAATTTGATCTTAAATTTTTAAAATATTTAAAATATCTAAATTTGGTCATTTTTTACAAAATTTTGTTATTTACATATTTTTATTAAATATACTCCTTTATAAATATAAAAAAATGAGAAATTTATTAAATAAAAAAGAAGTGAAAATAATAAAATTTGAGAAAAAAATTACTAAATTGATTTAAATAATTTAAAAATTAAATTAAAACTTTTAAAATTTGAAGAATAAATCAAACATTAATTATAACTTTAAAAAATTAACTACAACTCATTTTTTTTTATGGCTACCTCATGTACGGAAGAAACACTCTAGCGCGGCGCAATCTATTTTGGAAAAAGTGTAGTTGTTGTTATATATTTTACTTTTTATCAAAGCAAAGTCAGTGACCACTAACTTTGTGAGTTAATTAACTACTTTTAAATACAAATTGCAACAATACACTCATTATTCTGTACCAAAAAAACAACACTTTAAGTCATTATTGCAATCTCACCTCAATTGGTTTAATTTATACCACAAAATCTACTCCTTGATCTCTATTTATAGAACTGGTTGAAGTTACTAATGAATTAGCCCTCTGTGTTATCTTTGTTTTGCGTATTTGAGAATTGAGAACTCCTTCGGTCCAATCGATAAGGTGTTTCTAGATTAACCTAGTGTGCCAAGTAGAATGGAGATGTTAGTTGGTTAGTTAGAATTCTTCAACAAATGAGTGTAGACTTGCTTTTTTGGTTCATGGATGATGAATAGCATCTACAATTTTTATTCCATTTTATCAATGACCTTTGAATTTAGGTGAATAAACCACACATTTTATTATTACTATTACATCAACGATTGTCGATGAATGAACCATACATACTTCATTTTTTTAAGGATCATCGAAGACCAAATATTTGAACCCTGCTATTCTAAAATCCCAGTTCTCATTACTCAATTTTCACCCGTGACTGAAAAAAAAAAAGAGAAGCAGCAGTGTAAATAGAATAATAGGAAAAGGTTAACATAAAAGTAGAAAACACAAAGCACATGTTTTTGGAGCATTAACCAAATCTAGCTTTAGTAAATTCTGCAAGACATTTATTAGAATCTGTGCGGTTGTCAAAGGTGAATAATGTTGATTCTAAATGAATTTCTATAGCTAAAATCACATCTTTTAAATAATATGTTTTAGTCGTTGGTTTATAAGTTTAATCAAAATTAAAGAATAAGAGTCTTTAAAGATAAACTTAAGTATTAGAAATAATGAATTAAATGAATAAGTAGGAATTATAAGGTTGATTAGATGATAAAAAAAAAAAGTGAAAGGAAAAAGGAAAAAGATAAGTTATGAGTTCGAGTTCAAGTTTTTCTACTGAAATTTTTATCGAATACTAAAAAATTTTGTGATACATCATGCTTATAATTGCAACTTTGATTCTTTGAATAATGCCATTACACATGTCCCATATATTTTGCCCAACTTGCAATGACTTTCTCAGTTTCTTGACTTCCCATAATACTTTTCAAAATTCTTATCTCTTTGGAATTCTAAGTTTAGATTTTTCACAAGCTTGGTTCAATTTTCGGTTTAAACAAAAGAAAGTAGGACTACAATTCAAGACAAATGGTTAAATAAGAACAATTTTGCATCAATCCATATATATGTTCAGTGGCTATATCTTTCAATTTTTTAAAATCAAAAGTGTTTCTCAAAATCTCTTCAACACCAAGTTAAAACTCTCTTTGCAAACAACAAGCCATTTATAAGAGTATAAACTTGTAGCTTGAGTGATTTATTTGTCTGCAAATGCTTTGGGAATTTGGAATCATGGCCTTCTTGTTTTTCAACACTTCCCCATGGTACATAGCATAGGAGAATAATGCTTTAATTTCAGTGCAGATGCTGTTTCTGAGGTTGCGAAAGCCACGTAACATAGCTGCCTGCGTACCTAAATATTTCTCTTACACAAACATTGTTGAAATTTGCAGTTAGAAATAAGATGTCACACTAATTAATCAAAGTGGGTGTAGCCTAATATTAAAACCAATTAATCACCACTTACTCAATGATAAACTAATTTTACTCACTATAAGTAATCGATACTAATAAAAAAAAATTTATACACCATAGAAATCGGATACAAATTTTTCTTAAAATAAATCGATCTCCTGTGTATAAATATTACACAACGAAAATTTACATAATTGAACCCTTAATTTAACTCTTCTCCTAATAGATAAAACACAAATTAATGAGACAAAAGTAGCTTCTAAGAAAAGCAAGAAACAAAACAAAATACTACATGTGTTAACTGGAAATCAATATTGATGCTCAGAGGGTGGCCCATATCACCCAAAATTTCTACGCACTGACGCATCATCAAAATACTTTGAATATATATACAGTGTTGAAAGGAATTTAACCATTAAATTAAGCTTAAACCGTTTTGAATGGCGTGAATTTTCTGTGCAGATTCGTTGAAAATTGTCAATGCCATGAAAACTAAAATACCTAACAATCAAAATAGTCTCAAAATAGGACCTTTCATTTTCGTTCCGTTGAAATTTACAAACAACTGTCATCGTCAATTTTATTTAAAATCAATTTGATCAACTCTCACTCTGACACCGAAATAATTTATCAGTCTTAGTTGCATTCAAGCTCATTGTGTATGCATGTAAGAGCCATTTAATTAGACTCACTCATTTGTTTTGTTTTAATTTTTTTTTTGTCTCACTCATTTGTAAGAAGCTTCCAAAAAAACAAAAGATGCTTCTTATTCCTTAATGAATTCTCTTTATGCCATTTGTTATTCTCTCAGCCTTTTACTGAAAGCGTATCTCTCCCACTATGTATTTGTGAAGCCCCAACATTACTTAACCCATTTGCAAGTTCTGTCATCTGAGAAATCTGCTTCTAAATTTATCTGTCTTTTGCATTTTTCTGTTGAAGACAAGACTAATATCGCTACCCATAGTGGGAGAGATACAAATGGGTACATGCTATTTTCACTCTAGCTAGATGCTTTTGAATTTCCTTTTTTTCTGTTCTCATGAAATAAAATAAATTAGTTAGTTGTCGTTAATCAATGATTTTTTGCTTATAAAACAAAATAGTTATCATAAAATCTTGATGTTCTTGAGAAGAATGCTGCTAGGTTTGCTTTCAAAAACATTAGTTATAAAAAAAATTTGCTTGTAAAGACTTGAGTAGAATGCTGGGCTTGTTTGATAAGGGTGGAGATTCATGCGAAAAGGACATGCATTATCATAAAATCTTACGTTCTTTCATTCTTTTCTTTGATAGTATTTATTTGGAATCTTTCTAGAAGGGACGTAACTAGGAATGAAAATGGGTTGAGTCAGTGTAGGTTAATCTTAATTAATGATAACCTCGCAATCACAATTTAGGACATGGCTTTCAATTAGTGTCAGTTTACTGGTTTAATTTGATCACTCACACAGGAGGCACACGTAGGCAAAATCATTATAAAACAAATTAGGGGTCTTAATCATTTATTTATCAACACTCGGTTGTCTCTGCATATTGAGTCCCAACTTCATCTCGTGTTTTTTAACAGATGATGTTAACTTAATTTTGGAACCAAAGACGATGGGAACTTTGAACACTATGAAAACAAGGTACCGAACGTTCAAAGAAAAGTGAGACTGAGCTTAACAGGTGCATTCAAGCCTCCAATCAAAGTGCAAAATACTAGCAACAGCCAATCACAATTCACAATGGTGACCAAACTTTGCAAAAAATTCGATATCGTTATTCAAGCAGCCGTGTTCGGACTCCAAAAGTGCTACAACTCTAGCCTTTTAGTAAAAAAATGGCTTTCAACATTAGATACAAAAGAAGTAGTAACCTTGTATTCTTGCAATTATGTGATGATGATTAATAAGAGCCAAATGCTACAAAACCACGCCTACATATCTCACTTCTTGACTTCCTCATACTCTGCCTCGGGAGCCTGCTCACCACCCGGAGAACCTCCGGCTGCAGAACCACCAGTGGCACCACCACTAGAACCACCAGACATGTGCTCTCCAATCTTGGAGACTGCTTTGTTTGCTGCGTCAAGCTTTGTCTTAATTTCATCAGCATTGTCTCCTGCCATTGCCGTTCTCAAATCCAATACTGCATCTTCAATCTCTTTGGCCACTTCACTGGGAATCTTTTCTCTGTACTCACCTAAACTCTTCTCAATGCTGTAGATAGTTGTATCTGCACTGTTTCTAATGTCAATGAGAGCCTTTCTTTCTTGGTCTTTCTGAGCATGCAACTCTGCTTCCTTGACCATTTTATCGATCTCATCTTCTGAGAGTCCTCCAGATGAACGGATGGTGATTTGTTGTTCTTTCCCAGTGGACTTGTCTTTGGCAGAGACAGTAACAATCCCATTGGCATCTATGTCAAATGTGACTTCAATCTGAGGCATGCCTCTTGGGGCAGGAGGAATGCCTACAAGCTCAAACTCTCCAAGCATTTTGTTGTCTGCTGCCATTTCCCGCTCACCTTGTAGCACCTTAATACCAACCTGAGTCTGATTGTCAGCTGCTGTTGAAAACGCCTGAAACAATGATATCACAAGTTAGAAATATATTCTACCAAATAGCAAAAATATATTTGACAAACTGGGTATAAAAGGAGTATTTAGGCCCATATTTGCAGTGGTTTTCATGTTTAGATCACTGGAAAGTAGAAAACAATGGTCTTAAGTAAAAGTTTAAAGATCACCTGGCTCTTTTTCGTAGGAATTGTGGTGTTGCGGTTGATCAACCTGGTAAAGATACCACCCAAAGTCTCAATACCCAGAGAAAGTGGAGTGACATCTAGGAGTAGTAGCTCTTTAACATCTCCACGTAGGATTCCACCCTGAATAGCTGCTCCCATGGCAACTGCCTCATCAGGATTTACTCCTTTGCTAGGACTCTTTCCAAAGATCGCTGAAACCACCTCCTGGACTTTAGGCACACGGGTCATCCCTCCAACAAGAAGAACCTCATCAACATCCTTGATAGATATGTTAGCATCCTTCAAACAGCTCTTACACGGTGCCTTTGTCCTTTCAATCAAGTTGTTTACCAAAGCCTCAAACTTAGATCTAGTCAGTGTGATGTTCAGATGCTTTGCACCAGATGCATCAGCAGTGATGAAAGGAAGATTGATTTCTGTTTGAGATGTCGAAGACAGTTCTATTTTTGCTTTCTCAGCAGCTTCTCGGAGCCTCTGCAATGCAAGCTTATCCTTTGAAAGATCAATACTCTCAGTTCTTTTGAATTCGTTCACTAGAAAGTCCAACAAAGCATTATCAAAATCCTCTCCTCCCAAGAAAGTGTCACCATTTGTCGCTTTCACCTGGACACAAAAGTTATCAGTAACAATTTCCAACATTATTTCCAGTTACAGGTTATGAAATGTAGGCATAGAATAAGCAAGTGTCAATACCTCAAAAACACCATTAGAAATCTCTAAGATGGACACATCAAATGTTCCACCTCCAAGATCAAAAACTGCAATAAGACCCTCCTTGTTGTTCATCCCATAAGAAAGTGCAGCAGCAGTGGGCTCGTTGATGATTCTTTGAACATCAAGACCAGCAATTCTACCGGCATCTTTTGTTGCCTGCCTCTGAGCATCATTGAAGTAAGCTGGTACAGTAACTACAGCTTTTGAAACTGACTTTCCAAGATATGATTCAGCAGTTTCCTTCATCTTGGTGAGAACAAAAGCACCAACTTGGCTGGGAGAATACTGCTGCCCATTGGCTTCAACCCAAGCATCTCCATTAGGTGCCTTAACAATCTTGAATGGTACCATCTTCATCTCCTTCTGAGTTTGAGCATCATCAAAACGCCTACCAATCAGACGCTTGGTTCCAAAAAGAGTGTTTGTTGGGTTAGTCACAGCCTGACGCTTGGCTGGTGTACCAACAAGAAGCTCCCCTTTCTGGTTAAAGGCAACCACTGATGGTGTTGTTCGGGCTCCTTCAGAATTCTCAATAACTTTGGGATTCTGAGAATGACATAACTATTATTAGTCCAGCACAGACACCATCACTGAAAACATACCTAACAAATTAAGAGAGAGAAAATCTTACCTTTCCCTCCATAACAGAAACACATGAATTGGTAGTACCCAGATCAATTCCAATGACATCATTACCAGCAGGCTTTGAACTGCAGTGAGGATGAAATTTCACAATGAATAATCTGAGATTGAAAGTACCCATCTCTCTATATATATAAGTGTAACAATTATGAAAAACAGAACAACAAATGGCACCTGAATGGTCGAGCCAAGCTTGCCCACTTGTGACCTACATATGATGTTTTTGTGCCACTCGTCAACTGCACAACGATGTGAAAGAAAATTAAAACTACCTTCCGAATAATGCTCACTGAACATATGATCAATACAAATTCAACATTCTACAAATGATGCTATGATATCAACAGTTGTTCAAATACTTAGTAGTTCCCTAATACATAAATAAGTT